>JAUJYP020001410.1:37500-1371883 GCA_030674075.2 Linum usitatissimum | reverse complement strand
CTACTAATCAATCAAATCATTAGATCATGAATCACCGAGGTACACCAATTTTCTTGGCAAAGTATTGTTTGTTATGTAACTTGTGATTCATTTGACTAACAAATCAAAGTAAGTAATGTCATGTTAGTGCTAACCGAGTCAATTACTAGCTTAGGAGATCTAATCATATAGCCTTTGAGTGAGAGCTGAATTGCTAAGCAATACCACAAATCCGTACGACCACGACTCATGGAAAATGACATGTACTCATCTCTATGTTGGCACTAATGTATGCACAAAAGCACAAGAACATTATGAGAGAAAAATGTTTTGTTAAGATGAACAACACTTATCTGATACATCATTTTTAGGCAGTTTAATTCGGTTACATTAATTCTTGTCATGATTTAGGAATAGGTCTTCATGTGAAAATGCTTCGTTCGTTGTATTTTGATACCCGTTGGTTGATGACATTCCATATCAAACTAGTAGCTTTATGTAAATTCATTACCGCATGAGTTTGGCCCCCACCAAGTTCAATAACAATTCGGTCAACTGAGTTAAATTCATGCTCAATGAAAACAAAAAATCAAGTCACGATATTGATTAACCATAAATTTCCAATTTTCCCTTTAGAGAATAAATTAAGATTTGAACTAAATGTTTTTGAATATTCCTATCTACACTAGTCGACGATCTTAACCACTCTAAAACTATTTGGATTATGAGAGAAATAGTTGCAAGTAAAAGTGGTGGGGAGTCACCATTGGATGGGGTCCCATGGACATGGGTGGTGGTGGTTAAGTTAGTTTAAGAAAGGTTTAAAGTGCATTTTAACGTTGAAGTTATAACCCACCATTACAAATAAAACATTCACATCAACACTTAGATTGTACAATGATTCCCTTTTGGTTAACTTGTCCACCAACCCTCCATCTCCATCATTATTCTCAATTGCACTTTGTTTTAATCCCCACAAAGATTCCAAAATCAGAATGATAATGATGACGGTGAGGAGTGCTTTGTTTACATTCTTAGTAATCGATAATCATTTTTTAGATTCTTATTTACCGATTCTAATCGAATTCATTGATAAAAATGCATTGCCAATAAACATATTAGTCTCAAAATTACCGATTTATTGACAAATAATAATTTAATTTGTCTCTAAAAAGATTTTACGATAAAAGCATTTGATGTATATATAATATTTATCTTTGAAAAGGTATAAAGACAGTTAAATAGGATTTAAAGACAATTTTTGTTATAGTGATATTGTTGGCTTCTATAACCTCACATAGACTCTAACTGTCTAACATATATAGTTCACACATCCGAACATCATTTGTTGACACTATAGAAAATTTGAAACATCAGTTCTTTTTTTTACAAGTCATTTCTATCGTGAAGGAATAGAGTCGCTGATTGACGCTCGATTACGAGTATACTAGCTATCAAGTGGTCTAACAACCTCTCCACCTACCTAGCTACTACCATGCCTTGAAGACATAGCTAGAAGAAAACTAATCAAATTCATGAGTTGATACTAAGAATAGTCAATAGACCACTTGATGTCAATGTTTCTACTACTATATTTGGGTTTGGTCTCACAAGGAAAAGAGAATCTCCTGGGATTTAATTTGTGCAAGTTGAAGCATGCGCACGCCAGGGTTGTCTTTTTGCTTGAATTTGTGTAACTTGTGAAGCCTTAATTAATTCATTATATATTTTATTCACAACTAAATTTGATTTAGAAATATCAACCAAGTCATACATCAAAAGATAGGATAATATACGGTCAAATTGAAAAACAATATAAACACTAATAGGTTAAGAATGACCGACACTAGCAAGATGATATATAACCTTAGTTCGTTGTCTTCCCGATAGTTATGTCATGGAACAGAAAATCTTTCATGAGTGCTGATGTGTGACCTCTCTTTCCACCAACGAAAGAAGGACTGCAACTCGAAAATTCGATTGCACTTGTACTTTACGGTATCTTCTCTCACAGACAATATATTAATTCTATATCACAAATTAACTCAGTGTTCATGATCGAGTTTGGTAATCAATAAATTTTTTTCTTTAACCATTGATGGTATATTTTGACACAATGTATAAGAAAATCCTTATGATAATCTCACAAAAATATTTTAACAATTGTTTTTTTTTATGAATATTTAATTTGAAAAATTGTAAGGTGTTATCTTATGCTTTAATGATCACAAATAAGTGGTTTTATTTTTATTTTTAGATAGGGAAGACTTTTAATGGACTATTTTCTGTTTAGGGTTTAAATTCCGATCATGTTTTAATTTGTTTCGGTACATCCACGACACAGGAGGAAAACCATAGATCAACTGAGTTGGAAATGGACCAAGATTACGACCTTAAAGTCTCCACTACCACATTTTAACTCTCGACAAATATAATTTTTAACTTATCTTGTCATAGTCTAACCCGACATATAAATTGATGGATTTATGTTATTAGAATCAAATCTGTATAAAAACAAGTAATTGTTGAGTCTGATTAAGTAAAATTTATTCGGGCGGAATAGAAAATAATTTCTTAACAGTAAAAGAAAAAAATCATAAGTGGATCTAGAATCTAGATGGCCTACTCCAACATCCTCTGCCATCGAGCAAAGGCCCCATTATTGGTTTCCGTCCGATTGTTGATGGGCTTTAGTATAGCATTCTGGGCCGCTTCACCACAAGCCCGTCAAATTTTTCTACGCCATCATGCATTGTCTGTCTATAAACATCTCAACGAGTAAAATATATCAAATACCACAAAATTATGATTTGTAATCATATTAATCATTAATATAATTAAATTTTTATTTTCATTTCTCTATTTATCGTTTCATCAGTTTGTTAGATGCAATGTTGATGTGGCCTTATGAAAACGAAACCACAAAAGGGAGTTTGAGTGCAATGGAGAGTGTGGAACAAAGTTTAGAAAGTCCCTCCAAACAACTCAATGTGGTAGTGCATATTACTTATTTGTGGGTCCGGGATTTACTCATTAAAAATAGTAATTCTCTATGAGATTTATTTAACAGTTTGAATATCATTTGACCACGAACATAATGATATATGATATAAGTAGACCAATTTCAAAAAAACTGAATAAGTTCTGTTTTACTAATGCCACTGTATAATTACCAATGTTATCATGATGAACCCGAATTTCGAAACCTTTGGTCCACGTCACTCTCGTAGACATTGAGGGAGAAGCCCCAATATTGGTATATGGACTTGGACTCAGTCTTGTAGCCCAGTCATGTATCCTGGCCCACAGGCTCTAACTCCAAGGGCGTTGACAATTTCCTCATCCGTAAGCAAAGATGGACGATCCAGATTATGTTCAAGGAATCTGGAAGATTGTGACGTCGCTGCCTGGTTTTGTCGCTCTGTTTTTACTTTTTTACCTGACGTTAGCTGTTAATGGTTAATTCGCCACTGTGCGTAGAAAATGACAAAATAAATAGGGTAACAGGAGAAAAGGATTATATTTATTTATTAATAAAAATATCGAGATAATGTAAAATTAAAAGAAGACACTTAATGGTTGTTTGGATTTGAAAAATTGGACGGGTGATTTGTGGAGTGAATATTATATTTGATCTTAAAGAATCTATTTGTATATTGTATATAAAATGATAGAGAGAAGTTGGAAGTGATTTAAAATTTTGTTCGGATTGTTTGATATAGAATTAACAATATTATCTTTCATTGTTCAAAATATTTAGCTATTGCATTTAGAGGAGATTGGTTTTTTATGTGCGCTCTTTCAATATTGTTGTCTTGATTCAACATTATCACCACTACTGTTAGTGATGGTGGCGAGTCTCGGGCGGGAGTGAGTCAATTTAGTTGAGTTATGATCAGAATTTATTTATATATACATAAAACACTTAACGTGGTGGTCATTTTTGTCACATCAAATAACACATAAATAAATAGTTCAACTAAATTCGTTAATTTGAATAGGGTGAGTACTCTCTCTTTATAAATTAGTTTTTACGTAGATTTAAGTAGGTGTATTATTGAGTGTTTTATACCATACTTAGACTTACGAATCATATGTTAGCCACATGTTTTGTTCATAATAAGTGTATATTTTACAAGCTCATATGTATTAACAGTCCACAGCTTTAAAATTTATCTAATAATAATATTTTTTAATAGTTGATATAGTACCTGTCAAAGAGATTTTTCATATACAGAATAAAAAAAGTTTAAAAGTAAGTGTTATACAAACGAGAACAAAGCCAAATATAATCACTTGACTAGATGCATTATCAGAGTATTTGAAATGTATAATAAACCATAGGAGTGGTTAATTTATGCTGACGAATTACCGTGGACATTGTTTTTACTAATTTATCGCTTTCAAAGTTCCACTCGAATCAAGATCATGGTTAAAAGTTCAAGCTACACGTCATAATTACCATAGTAATTCCCCCCCCCCTCCATCATGCCTTTTAGTTACCATGTGAGATAGCAGAATAGTCATACACATGCAACTTTAATCATCCACTGCAAGCTAATGAATTTCATCATATCTTGTGTTTCAAGATGATAAGTGTGAAAAACAAATCCACTTAGTACATGCACGGACGGAATCTGCAACACGATTTAATCTAAATGTCTTTTTCACGCTCAATCTTCGAGATAAATAACGATATTATTTGTGTTGTTATTATAAAACACTCACGACTTGTCACAATTGATAAATCGATTTAAAACCACAACATAAATATCAAACATCCGACCCAACTTCTAACAACGGTAAATAAGTAACCCAATCCAAATGTACATTTGGTTGTTTTTTTTTTCAAACTAAAAAACACAGTCGATAAATAAAACAAATCTGGAAACTGGAAATATGAGCCTGCCCCTTGGGCGGCGCTGGTTCGGTAAGGCTTGGAACCACAATGCGCCAAATTACGGTGTGGCCCACCCCCTTTCTTTATTGACCAAGCCACTTTTGCTTACTATTGAGGGTAAAATTGTACAATCAAAGTGGGATTTAGTTACGTAATATTAGTATATTACCGCCACAGTCCATATCTTCAGCTTGCTAGTTAGTATTAAAAATCAAACCCATGCACCCACTCCCATACGTGCACAATGGACTGTCCCCCCCACTCTCTACAATTTTTTAAATGTTGGTACTATTAATATAAAAAGTTTAGGGTTTTAAAAGTTTCGAGTTCGAGTATATAATCAATTCGAGTGTTTTCAATTAGTAATTATGGTTTTCGGATTTATTTTAGTTCATAGATACCCATCGTATGTTAGATTGGTTGTTACGCCTAGCTGTTTTAGGGGGACAATAAATCATTCAGTTTGGAGGGTCGAATTGATAGAGTAGAGTGATCTAGACAATAGTTAGAAGAGATTGATGGACAAAAATAAAGCAGATGTGAATGTTTGGGGGCAAAATTGTATTAGACATATGTATAATGATGTATAAATTATATTATCATATAGATTAAATAAACGTATAAAATGTTTGGGGTAAAATTATATCAAAGATATGTCTAATGACGTATAAATAAACGTATAAATTATATTATCGTATAGATTAAATAAACATATATGATTATCCATAAACGTATAATTTGTATTATCGATAGACCAAGCTTGTGAAAGAAAATGAAAATGTTGGAATAAAAATTATTTGTTTGGAATTTGGATAAGAGAAAATAAATGACACCAAAAGAGAAAGAAACCAGAGTGATTTATTTTACCAAAACAAAGTATTAATTAGCTATTTTCTTGCAAAATACAAATTAAACAGTATATAATACAAGTATGGGTATGTTCATCATTAATTAAACTCCATTAAATAATTCCACCTAAGCAAAACAAAATAAGGCATAAATGCATAAAGGGACCCAATTTTGAGTAGATGATTAAACTTCTAAACTCTTGCTGTCTTATATGTGGAACAAATTAATATGCAAATTAATGATATGAAAAGACAAGATAGTCCCTTGAGGAGGGCCATTATTTTGTAGACTTGCCACTCCATTTGGTCTCTTGTTACTTTCCCATCAATTGTACTACATTCGAAACTATATCAATGTCGGTTCAACCATAAACCAATCGTCATAAATCAACATTTGTATTAGTTAATATACTTGTCATTTTAATCTATATCATAGTCAAGTTAATTTTTTCTTAATCTGTAAGCAAAGACAAGATATTTTTTTAGTATTTGTTTTGCGTAACGCTTGCCGGCCCATATATGTAATTTCATTAACACAATCCGACCTTCATGACTGACACGTGACGCTCGACATTTATTATAAGAAAACAAATGTATTTTTTTAAAACGCTCAACCCACTTTGTCGTTTACCGAATCACCTTTCTCCTTGCTCCACTCATCGAGTCCAATCTGGCAGTCACCGTCAGTGAAGAGATAACAACACAAATATTCATGCAGGATATGGAAATTTAATGAGAATAATCTAAATAATAACTAACGTGACGACAAAATTAGTGTAAACGTAATTGACATCTGTCGCGTTTCGAATAAGAACTATTAAAACTAAAAAAAATCCAAAACCATTGGTTGGATATGAACCAAAACCAAACCCCAAAAGAAACTATCACATCACCTCCTATTATAGGTCACATATTTTTGTTGTTTACAAATAGAGAGAAACCAATCCTATTGCAAAGGAAAACAGTGGAAAGGGGTAACTCGGTCATTTCCATCTCCACAAGTGGGTAACTCGGTCATTTCAATCCACCACCCTATACGCTTGACTCTTTTTTATTTTCAATTTCGTCTCCCCATTTCTGTCTTTTTTCTTTTCCTCTCTCTGTGAAAAGCTCAGACGGTCGTTAGGCTCCTTGGACGCCATTCGTTCCTTTTCTTTATCACCTCTGTTCGCCTCTCTGCTTACGCTCTAAGCAGTGAACAACCCTCTCTTTCTCTCTCTCTATAAACCCTAATACGTAGGCGTAGTACGCTCTCCAGATGATATCTCCGTCATGTCGACTCTGATGGACTCAGACGCTTCTTACTCAGCTCCGCCGCAGCTGAACCGCCGCCTCCGATACCATCGCCAGCTGGAGCTGGAGGAGAAGACTATACGGAGGAAGAACTTCGTACCCTCCACTTGCTGCTTCCGGTAAAAGTCTTTCTCCGGTCATCGCTTCTCTGCACATTCTTCGATGTTTTTTATTTCCAAGCAGCTACGAATCCGATTCTGTTTGTTTTCTCTTCCGGCGATTGCTTTCTTCTTGTGACTGTTAGCTCGTTGATGGGTTAGTTGCCTTGCTTCCGGAGCTGCAGCAAGCGTCGATTTTTTTAATGTTTTGTTCACCGGGAGAATCGGCGATTCCGGCGATCTTATTTTTGTTTGTTTTTGCGCTGTTCGATTGCTTGCGGTGGCGATGATGAGTGTTTGGCGGCATCGGTTTCATCAGCCGGCGTTGATTTTCGTAGTTTTATTATTTTGCTGTTTAAGGAGTGTCCATTGTTAAAGCTATAAGCTTTTTTGTTTATTATCTGAGGGATCGATTGTGTCAAGAGTTAGGTGACCGGAAATTTTTGTTTTTGTTTACAGAAGGTGCTCATAAAAACGCTTAAATTAGGTATACAAAATCAATTGCAATAGAGAAGTTACTGAATAAGTTAGGATCGTGATATTCTTTTTCCCTAATTTCTCTCATGAATCAAAATAGTCAAATACTGGTAAGATGCGTGCAAAAAAATTTGTTTTTTTGTCAAAAAAAAAATCTAGTGTGGGATCAGAGTGAAACGTCACATTTAAATTAGTCCGCTTTTATTATATTGAAGGTGTGTAAGATTTGGTTTTAAAGGACTAAGGAGTTGTATATTTGCTTGCATTGGACGTATTTGAAATCCTTAGTGGGTAAGGATAAAATTAGATGTTCATTTGGACTGTTACTTCAATTGTCATAATTGCTTCGGAGTCATTTCCTTGTTTACGTGTTGGATTGAGGGTGGTTGAAAAAAATCTGAACTTCTTGTTTGAATGAGGGTTTTTCAGGGGAGCGTTCAAGAGTGGCCATGAGCTCAACGTTATTCTGGTTCTCTTGTGCACCTTTCTATTGCTGGTAAGGTGCGAACCTTGCATGTTGAATGGCAATGCAATTGAGAAAGCAGAGCATGTCGGGTGTGGTTCCTTTGCAGATGATCGGGTTGAAGGCACTGTAGTTGATGATATGCATTCGGGGCTTGATGCTGGAAGTGCAATGGGAAGTGAGAATTCTGGATATGTTTGCACCAATGCTCATTCGTTCTGCTTTCTTTCGACGTTAACTGGTTATTTAAGGGAGGAAGATAAGGTTAGAGAAGTAGAACCGTCTAATTATCAGTCTGGCTGTCCATTGTCCTTAGAGTTGAATCAGCGCAGTAGTTTGGCAATTAACAAGAGCTGGTTACCGGATGATGGCTCGTTTGAGTTTATGAATGGCAGGACCGTTTTCTGTTCTTTGAATTCCCTTATTGATCAGAAAAAATCATCTTCCTCTGCTTCTTGTGGAGAATCTATGGATGGTTCTAAGTTTAGGCTAAACAAGCAGTTAGAGTTGACTGAATCTGTACCTTCAGGTGTCGGTCCCTCGCCAGGTATAGAAGTAAGTCATTCTAGTCTAGATTGGGGTCGGAAGTATTTATATTCTCCTTCAGTAGTTTTCTTGACGGTGGCAAATACCTGCAATGACAGCGTTTTGCATGTTTACGAGCCATTCAGTACCAACATGCAGTTCTATCCCTGCAATTTTAGTGAAGTTTTGCTAGGACCTGGCGAGGTAGCTTCTCTCTGTTTCATCTTCTTACCTAGATGGTTAGGCTTGTCCTCAGCTCACCTCATATTGCAGACAAGCTCTGGTGGTTTTGTAATCCAGGCCAAAGGTTACGGTGTGGAGTCCCCTTATGCCATCAGTCGTTTGACGAGCATTAACGTTCCTTCCAGTGGAGAGTTGAGGAAGAATTTGTCTATATTTAATCCTTTCAATGAGCCCATCGTGGTGAAGGAAGTAAGTGCATTGGTGTCAATTTCATTAGGGAACATTTCGCATCAATCTGAAGCTACTTGTTCTTTAGGAAATTTCAAGTCTTCCAACAATCTTAGCCTGCTGAATGCCAAGGACTGGCTAACTGTTCAAAATGGACAAGCTACTGGTTTTCCTCTGCTGTCGTTGAGGCCTCATGAAAACTGGGAGGTTGCTCCAAACGAGAGAGGGGAAATTGTTGAGCTAGACTTCTCATTTGGATCAGAGGGAAGAGTTTTTGGCGCATTCTGTATGCATTTGCTGAGGCCTTCCCAGAACGAGTCTGAAGCAATTGTCATTCCTCTTGAAGCTGCTCGGAGTGGAGGCAGGGCTCATGATAATGCCTTCAATTTGATTTCAGTTTCGCTCGAGGCTTTGCCCTGTTATGCCTGCAAGACTCCTGTGGTTGCTATTTCCCTTTTCAACGGAGCTCATTATATGCTCAATGTTGTGAAGATTAGTGAAGTGGGATCAAGAATTTTCCAGATCAAGTACTCTGAAGGCTTGCTTCTTTTTCCTGGAAGTTCGACACAAGTAGCTCTGGTTGGTTGTCCTCAACCGCCATATGAGTTATGTGATTCAGAACCTGAGAATTGCAACTTAATTATTTTGACTAATGACTCCAGTACTCGGATTGAAGTCCCTGGCCAAGATATCATCTACATCTGTTCCAAACATCAGAAGGATTCATCCATTGGGTACCATAATGATTTTGTTGGAGCAGATGATCACAATCAAGGATCAAGGTCATTCGAAGCTGGGATGCAAGGATACAAGGAGTTGAAGGTATATACTAATTCTGTATTTGATACTTCTGGTGCATTGTGGTCTATATTTGCTTCTGGATTTTCTTATCACATGCTTCTTTTCTCTCAATATATTGAGTCTACTGTTCTTTTTTCTTGTCAAAATCTTATGACATTGGTAGTGGAGTTGCTTCTTATATAGTTCATTTGGCTACTTGTGCGATCACCTGCACATTGTTATAATCCCCAGGGTGTAATTTTCAGCAATAACTATACAAGTTAGTCTAAAAGGTTGGTTTTTACATGCATGATAGACTAAGTTGGTTGTTGGAACTATTTTGCAGTTACCCGAGACAGCAGAAGCAGATGAATTCGTTCTAGATAACTGGAAATCTCATATCACCGCAAGCGGAGTTTCTGTCATTAGTGACCAGGAGATGATATTCCCTGTCTTAGAGGTCGGTGATCATTTCTCCCAGTGGATATCTGTGAAGAATCCCAGTGATCAACCTGTTGTAGTGCAGCTCATTCTGAACTCGGCCGAAATTGTTGACAAATGCACTCCGGCTGGTAATATAGCGTCTCCTGCTGCTGGAAGCTTCATCCCGAATGGAATTGGTACCTCTAGGTACGGATTCTCCTTGGCGAAAACTGCCATCACTGAGGCTTATCTCCATCCCTATTCAGATGAAGCATTTCTAGGGCCAATTGTATTTCACCCTTCAAATAGATGCACATGGAGTAGTTCAGCGCTGATAAGAACCAATCTCTCCGGTGTAGAGTGGTTCTCTCTGCGAGGAGTCGGAGGTTCGCTCTCTCTGGAGACCGTTGCAAACATAGAATTTCACCTCAACTTGCCTCTTCCTTTGAATACCTCTTCGTCGTATATGCTGTTTCAGATGGAAGAGACTTACCAAGCTTGTTGCAGTCCATTAAAAAAGGAGCTTTCTTTAAAGAACACCGGAGACTTGCCGTTGCATGTAAAAGACATTAAAGTTTCCGGAAAGGAATGTTCTTCGGACGGGTTTCTGGTTCATCCTTGTGCCGGTTTTACTCTGGATCCTGGAGAATCAACCAAACTGAAGGTATCTTACCAGACCGACTTATCCGGAACATCTGTGCATCGAGATCTCGAACTAACTTTAGTTGGTGGAAACTTTGTTATCCCTATGAAGGCTACTCTTCCTGTTTATGCTTTCAATCTCTGCAAGAAGTCGGTCTTCCTCGTACGGTTGAAGAAGTTCTTCGTAGCAGTGTTTTTCGTCGCCTCCGCAGTGTCCGTGGTTCTATACTATGTGCAACACCAAGGGACAAACTTCGGCTCTCGGGATGATGGCGTGTTGAAGACGGAAAGAAGTGTCGAGAAATCCTCGAGAGTGCGTCGCAGTGACAAGAACATTAAGTTCTCTGCAGCCATTGATATGGACCATTTGGGTTTAGTTGGGGAAGGCAAATCACTGAAGTGGGAATCTCTTGAAAGAAACTATGATGATGGTGAAGAGAATCGAGCAGTTGTTCAGAACATGAAACCAACTCGACCCAGCATTGTTGAAGAGTCAGAACCAGACAAGCTTTCGGTCAATATAGGGAAAGAGAAAGGAAGAAGGAGAAGAAAGAGGAAGGGTGTTGTTGGTGGTATAGTAGGCCGGTTCGAAGTTTCGAGCAGTCAGAGTGGAAACTCTACACCGTCATCCCCTCTGTCTCCTGTAACATCCGTTATGCCTGACCGATTCTGGTCTCCTGGCCCGGAACCTGTCCAAGTCAAGAATCCATTCACTCAGTTATCTGGCCGAGACAGTCAGAAGCCCCGAGCCATCGCATCGGAGCCGAAGTTTTCAGCCCAGTGCTCCAAGAACAATGGCTTCTCCGGCAATGAAGAGCGATCTCAGAGGAAAAGTACAACTAAACCTGCTGCTACTTCCCATTTCACCGGTAATCCTGTCTCGACTCTCCCTTGGTTTACCCCGGCCCCGATTCCAAAGCCCGCAATCGATCCTCACTTCCAAGCTCCTAGCTCTATCCTTGCTCCTCATTTTCGAGCTCCTGGCTCCAAGCATTATGAGCAGAGTAATGTTAAGTCGGAGGCGGATCAGTATGCTTATGATATCTGGGGGGATCACTTGCCGGGTCTGCATTTAGTTGAGAGCTCGAAAGGTGCTAGGAGTCGTCCGAGTAGCTTAGCAGTGGAGACGAGTCAGAGTAGCTTCTTTGTAAGGGGTCCTCAGACCCTGATGAAAAAGTCTCCTCTGCAGTCTGTAAGTTGCTTCCTACCAGACAGTTAATGGAAAAAACTTCCCTTTTAAAATAAAATCATATGACAAAAAATCAAAGTTGCTTCTTCTGATTTTGTTCCTGAGTTTATTATGTTAGCGATTGAAGCTTCTTATGCAGGTACATAGGTAAATTTAGTGCACCCATTTTTGTAGAGATTTTTGAGTTATAGATGTGTTTGAGCAGACTCTGCCACTCAGTTCAACGGTCCGACCAGTTGTACTGATTGGTACAGATTTCCTCATACCGCAACGTCTGGGCTATCTGGTTTGTGGTCGGGTCTGACCGGTGGTCTGATATGGTTATTTCTATATCAACCATTGGCCATCAATTTAACCAACAAAAAAACCATTGGCTATCCCTGCTTAACATTTTTCTTGTCCGTTTCGCACTCCTGGCCAATAGAAGAATCGCCTTGTGAAAGAGCTCAGAGCAGAAATGACGACACAGTTTAGCGTATATAGAGAGAAGACTTTCGGGCGAACGAACGATTTGGGGTGCTGCGACCATGAGATGATGTCCTATAAATAAATGCGCATCTTGTATCAATGATGCACAGTAAGAATCATCCTCTTCGCTCTACGAAAAATCATAAATCACGGTCCAAGTATTACTGTGCCTTCGTGACAACAATGTCTATTGTACACTTTATACAAACGCCAACCTAAACGAATTGAATCAAAATCATACAAGAAAGCACAAGGCACTTCAAGGTTCAACAATTCAGCATCATAAAGCGATGTTTCGCAGATGTTTCAACTAAATACATCAGAGATAAATTGGTGGGCTGCGACACTACAACAAACCGAGTGACATGTACAACGAATTCACAGTGAGGGAAACACTGCTGCTGGAACCCGATCGAGCTTCACAAAAGGTTGAACACAAAGAAAGTCCACGGAGGGAACTCGCTTTAACAAATCCCGGGTCAAAATTCCACCTCCTGATGTCAGTAGACTGTAAGAGAGATGATGAAGTTGGAAATATCTCAGCCGAATGGCGAAACGGGTCCAGCGACTGAGTCGGATCTTTTGATGCTGCCCATACCGCAAATAATGCAGCCAGGAGAAGAGCGAGCCGAGAATTTGGCTCCACATACATCGCAGACGTCATATCCGATTGTCGACAGCCGGCCAAGAGTGGCAGCACAGAACTGGGAAGGGTCTTCCTGAGGATCGATCGACTTGTTCGAGGAACCCCTCTGGACGCACATGTCGATGAGGCTTCTGAGCTCGTCTTGCTTACTTTGGGGAGCTTTGGAAAAGAGAAGCTCCAGCATCTGTTTCGCGTAGGCAAAGTTTTGGACTTCCATGTTACGCTTGATTGCGGTTCGTATGCAGTTTATTCGGTGCTTTGCTTGAAGAGGTAAGGATCCCAGATGTCGGGATAGCCTTCCCATTTCGTCTTTCGCACTGAGCACATTGGGTCCTTGTACCTTCTGCAACCTTGTAATTTCCTGTACAGCAAAAATTATCGTGTCAGCATCTTTTTCCTCGTGTTAGTCAAGGCGTAGTTCGTGCTGCGATAAAAAAAAAGTGCCAAAAAAACAGAGGGTATGACCATTTTTACTGCAAATTGTCAGGTTTCAAGGGCATTCTACAAACTTCCAACAGTACGTCAACTTAACCAGACAACTGTGAGAAGTTCTTATGAAGAGGTCAGAAAACAGTAAAACCGGCGATCAATTCTACCGACTCCTTCCCCTGTGGTCCGAATATCATTCACGCAGGAACTTACAAAGGCTAGATTTCAGTCACTACGTAGATTTAAGTTGTTTGTCCGACACTCCATAGTTTTAGAACTTTTCAGCAGAGATAATAACATATAAAATTTAAGGGCTGAACAGTTAATCAATTGGAAAGAAAGTTTGAAGTCAACAATCTCTCAATATTATCACCTAACTGATGACAATTGGTCAGTTCAAGTAAAGTGAAATCAAAGTTCCCATGGACAGAATCCTGATTCAACTTCCAATTACCTTGAGCAGCGTAACTGCAATCTTGTACTGGGCACAGATGGTTGCTTGAGCTTTAATATCAGCCCCGCGAGAGAAATCCTTGGCCAGTGCAAGGAAAGCTTCATCGAAACATGACAATGCATCAGGGAGCTGATTCTGCTCAAGGTGGGCAAGGCCAGTCTTGAAGCACATAGAAGCGGCTGCCCCACGAGGAACCTATTATCAAAGGAGGCGAAAAAACGTGGAAAATACAAACTTGGTTAGCTTTGAACATGCTTAACGATCAAGTAAGCAAAAGAGTAAGGAAAAGTAGTCAGACTGACCTGCCCAGGGCGCACAGATGATGGAGTAGCAGGTCCTGGAGATTTCCCAGGCTCATCAGTATTCACGACTCCGAGGACACTCAGATCGAGAGGCTGTGAAGACATTGGAGCCTGAGAAGGCTGAACAATGTTAGGTTGAGGCGGGAAAGCAGCCTGGCCTGGGACTTGTGGCATCATGGACGATGCCTGAGTAGAGACTTGTGGCGGCACACCACCATCAGGTAGTCCGAATGAATCAGTTGGGAAATTTTGTTGAGCGGTCTGTGGCGGAACACCACCACCGGGAAAGCCAATGTCAGCCACAGGGGTGCCAGCTGGATTTGGTGTTGCTACAGGGGTGCCACCTTCGGCTCCCTGGAAAGTTTGCTCCATCTTTGAAAGATAGGTACCTGGAGGAGGAAGAGACTTTGCAACTTGAATGGATGAAATTGTGTGTTCGAAGAAGTCTTCTGGGATGGGCCGAGCTGCAGGTCCAGCTGCCGGAGCTGGCTGTGATACTGGCGGCGGTTGCATAAAGGAGCCAAACAAATCAGTAGGGGCCGAAACTCCAACTGCAGCAGCTGGGGCACTGCTAACAGCAGATGGAGGCTGCAACAAGAGCTGACCGAAATCTTGAGAGCCACTTAGTGGTCTTGTCCTCGGGGTAGGACCTAATGCATCACCAAGTTTAAGCTGTTTCGTGGCTTCTTTGATTTTATTGACATCTACAGTTGTTGATGAAATTGGCTTGTCTCTTATCCGGATTTGTAGCTTTTTGGTTTTTGACATTCCTTCTTCATCACTACTGCTGCCGTCACCGGCTGCACTGTATAATGTTTTCTTGAATTCCTCTTCTGCTTTGGCTTGTTCAGCAGATGAACCAGTAGTTTGTCTTGTAAGAGCTTCGAGACTCGTAAATGAACCACCGTTTGAATTGCTATCACGTTTTCCCTTGGAATTACTGGAGAGTGATTTATGTAGAGAATCTGGAGCTCCGTTCTGCTTATTGTCGCCTGAAGGGATATAAGCTTTGACTAAGCTATCTTCTCTCACTTCTACGACATTGCCTCTGCCTTTAATTGAACCTAGATAAACACCAATATGATCTGTGATAATGGCGGGGATTGTTCCCTCGTCAGTCCTCATATATGGCATGACCTCTCCGGCAAGCTCCCACTGAGGAATGCTCTTCAAATTAGTAGGAGTTTTCATTTCCCAGTTGCCACCGCCCCATTCGGCACCTTTCGGGACCATGCTCTCAGCGGCAAAGTTTGCGAAAATTCCCTGCGTCCATCCAGTAGACCTAACTCTTAAAATTCTTTCGCAGTATCGCCGCAATTCTGGATCCACACTTTCTTCTTCCAGTTTTTGAGCAAGTCGGCGCATAGCGGTAGGGTTGAGGTGGCATATGAACAAATCGAGCAGGCTTTCGTAGTCTGCAATGACTTCAAATGTTTCTTTGGCACTGTCAAATTGACCATATCTGCAATGTGGAATTTCAGTGAAGACACAATATCAAAATTGACTCTTCAATATATAAGACAAGCAGAACTTCATCCAGCATCAAAGGCAAGGAACTAAGCAGCTAAGTACTGAAACTTTAGAGAGAAAACAAAGATCCGTACGTAAAGCAAAATGTGAGACGAAAAGGAGAGAAGGGAAGTGAAAATGAGCTTTAAGTTATGTTGCTCTCTTAATTCACAACCTAATTTTCCTATATTTAGTCTCCAATTTCCTCCCCTCAAGCAAAAAGATACGACTAATTATCATAAGCTTAAAATTATGTGAGTTAAATGGGATCCAACGTATGTTATTCATAGGAAATGGTTATAACGAAGACGAAAATAAGTTTACAAGTGACATACTCGCCAAAAGTAGCTTCATTTAAAAAATCGCCATATAGCTAACCATACAACTCCAGAGCCACATACACAAGTTGGATGCAACAATAAGGTTCCAAACCTATATGCCTGTGTTGTTGGGTGCACTACTATTCATCCAGTATTGCGTACCTTATACAAGCATATCCCAGCTGTCGAAATCGGTGGAACAAATGAGAGGTTGGAGGACATTTCGGATAATCTCTTGACCGCAAGAACTCATCTTTAAGAACAGACAACGCTGTGGAAAAACGAAGAGCTTTGATGGCATAGATACAGCGCAAGACCTGAGTTTTTTAAACAACTTGGTTCAGGACATAAATGCTAACAAATTAGCGAAGTAGAGGAAAGTAATAATTGAAATTGCATTCACCTGCGTAAACTGAGGACCAGCTTGGGATAACGACACTGCAAGATCTCCACAAACCGGAGGACCCCTAGCAAGAATCTCAAGTGCCCTTGGAGTAATCCGCAAGCTATCAAACCTTCAATCAGATAGCAAGTTGGAGGCTTAAGATATCAGTAGACGGTAGATGTATAAAGACAAAGTGAAACTACATTTGCAACCCTATGATGAATAATGCAGGGAATTTCTCCCTTGGGATAGTAAACCTTGAAGTAATTTGGTACAGTGTTTCTGAAAGGTCAAGCTTCTGTTCGAAAGTTTGTTGCATTGTGGAAAATCCGATTAGAAGTGGCTCAAGAAGCCCAACCAAACAACTCCTAATCTCGATGGCCTTCTTTTGTCTGGGATTTATATCGGTCGGATTTGCAAGTAGCAAACGATCGTTCAATGCACCCACCAGAGCTGCATGAAAAAAAAGAATTGTGTCATTGAACATGGAAACCAAAGGAAGATTCACTAGATACGCATATTCAAAAGCTACCTCGTACCTGCATATGGCATGCTAATGGAAAGGATAGTTCTCACAGTTCCGTCCCATCCAAGCAAACTGACAGCAGTAGTGGTCGAAAATAGAAGAGCAGGACCAATCCACAGAAGGGATCTAAAGTGCGCCAAGTTAAGTACAACATAGAAAACCAGTCTAGCCAACAAATTCTAATAATGTTAATAACGATTTAAGGTGGAAGTATATGTGTCAGGATATTGGAGGAAGTCCTTTATCGAATTTTGCAGAGCTGCTTGCCAGTATGTCGAGATCTGCTGATACCATGAGTACCCTGCGAGTGGTCAATATTCCTGCGACAAAACCTCGTGGAGTTTCTTGCCAGTGGACCTAAAGATATGCAGAAAATAAATTGATGGTTACCAAATGTGGAACTTCTGCATATTTGTAACACTCCAAATTACAATACTCAGAATTCTGTAACCTTTAAACCCAACTAATGTGATGTACATAAAACCATTGCCCATATCAAGTAGACATATTGCCCTACCACCTTTTATACAAATGCTGAATACATGCATAAATCATCATTGTTAGCTAATAGATCGATGCAGAAATGTTCCATACACATGGGACACTGGACACCTCATCCACTATGAATAATAGATCAACTTCTCCAGTGACCGCTCTGTTTTCCATATTTTCTCCAAAAGCATGAGTTCCAGTAAATACCCCATGTCTCACAATACAGGTGCTAATGGAAAGCACAGGAAATTGATACATAATACTAAAGGTAAGGTCCAGAATCTACACTGCACGATATTCAGATATCGAATAACAAGTGTTATATCAAACATATACCTGGAGTACGAGTTCATTCATTTTCAACTTAATTGACTTTCTTCCTTCAGATTTCGTCTGTATGTAATGGCCATCTGAATTTGAAAGACGAGAACCTTTTACCAACTTGGCAAAACTAATCTGATCCCCGTTGGACACATACATCAAAGTAGACTCTGCAACGCCAGATAGAGTTAATATCAGTATGGCCGCTACTTGGTTGATTTAATACTAAGCAAGCAGATTCTCGTCTCATCAAGCACCTATAGGAGTGGAGAATATACGATCAACTTCACTTTCAAACATAAACTGTATTGGACCCTGAAGAGGCCCATCATCTTTTGTTACTTCCGCGGCAGTAGGGTTCTCTTCCAGCAATAAATCTTTATCACTGCCTTCTTTTGTAGCACCTCCAGGCAAAACATAAAGCGATAGTCCTGTCTTGTCCTCATCAAGAACTGCAAACTGGGTCTCCTTAGGACCAATAAATGCAGCATCTCGCCCTAGAAAAGTGAAAGTAGATCAAGAGAATATCAATTTACAATCTGTACCGCTTGTTGGATTGTGTAGACTGACAGAAAGGCATACCTTTCAATGTACTTCCTTTACTATTTGCTGCCTGGTAACTAGTATTCTCCCAGTAAAGTACAACTTCAGTTGTAGAACCATTAAATTCATAAACAACCAGGAATAACCGCTGTATTTTACCATAAACCATGTGCTTTGGATGGTATTCCACATTCCCAGGAATCTGAAACAAAACAAAAAATTTAGTAATACGAACAACAAAATTGCTGAATAAAGTAATTTGTTCATATTTTCATTGTGGCTGATTTCTAAGATAGGGAAAACAGTAAAGATGGCTATAGTACCGATGTATAAAGTTTTTTATAGATGCTGTCTCCTCCAGAGCAGAGATTGTATGCCATAAGATTCAAACCCTCCACATAAAAAGCCCTCACAGGATAGTGAAGGACTCGATTTTCTTTGTTGAAGAAATTCAACTCCAAATGAAAAGGCTGCAAATCGAAACATCTTCAGGAGCCGAGCAAATGACACAAAACCACAGAGACGATAAATTATAAATCTCAGTACCTGGCAAACAGGTATGTCCTTCAGATGATGTTTGGTGTCTAAAATTGAAATCAGAGGCAGTCGTGATATTGGGGTGCTTTTTGAATGGCCTTCCATAAAATGCTACAGAAACAAAATGATTTATAAATGAAGAGAGAACACTAAACAGGATTCCGTATATGATAACTTCTATTATCAGGGAATTTGTGCTATTGACAAGGGATATACGCTGTGAAGGAATGCCTTCCTTGCAACGTCTGAAATTGTTGGCTGACCATGCCTGCAAAGACATGAAAAAGAGGGCCACTCAAATTGATGATCAGGACTGAGGACAGAGCAAAGCATATACTACTTCCATCTTCAGAACCATCTAAAATAGTGGCCACTTCAATAACAGTACCCATATCATGTAATACTTTAATAGCTTAAAAGAACGTTAGGAAAAGGAAATTTATAAAATCCACTAGTACTATTAACCATGTTACCACTAGTACTGTAATCTGACACTGACCCTTTCAGATGATGCTCTTGCAGTTCTGCTTGGAGCTGATGTTCAGCCAAAATTCCTGATGCACCGAGGGATGACAGTTTTTCCTTCAAAACAGAAGCTGGAAATCGCATTCATCAGTAGCCAAACGTGGAAAGTCTAAACACAAGAACAACGATAATACAGTAATATATATCACAATTTTTATATAAGCAGTTGCAGTGATACTATTTAAAAGGATGAATTGAACTTGACGTTCTCAAGAGAATTTAAAAGGGTTACAACAAGACAAGATAGAAATGGGCAAAAATATTTATTACATTAACGTAACGCAGAATTTTCACACACCATTAAGATTGAAACTAAAGACTGTTCATTAATCAAAGACACAAGCTCTGCAATCCTAGACTATCAATATTTCATGCAATAGAATGTCAAACCATCAATTCTAAGGATTAAGGCTGTTATCATCATTCACCTGATGATCCCCTTGCACTTTGAAGGACTGCAAAAAGTTGTTTTCTTCCTTCCCTGGTATACGCAGCCCTATTCCTCATATTATCGCCACCCGCCATATTCTGTCACAAACACTAGGCACATAAGAAGACCCTTCAAGTATTTCAACAAGAATCAGAATCAGGACATGACAACTTCTTAACTGCAAATAGAAGAGCTGCTAAATTCAATTTTGGATGAACTTCTAAGGTTCTAATCCTTGGTAAAGGATAAACTGTTTCTCCTCCCTGCTGAGACAAAATGCGAGGAATGTCTATCGACTCAATTCCTGCAGTCCAAAGCCAAAACCAAAGGAATGAGTCATTATGCTTTCGACTATTATTACAGGATAAGTGGACTACAAGTTATGTATTTACTAAACTCTAATATGCTAATTGCCTATTAAAAACCAACTAAATGAGGGGCAAATTGTTGAATACTTATAAAACCTGCCAAGTTCAATCACTTAGATTAATTATAAAATGCAACAAAAGACTACAATTATCGCTGAAGCATTGCATCACATTCGGTCAGGATATGGCATACAAGTAGTAAATGGCCTTGACAAACATAAACCCTAAGTTTAAATGAGGGTCAAACTGTCATTTGACCTAGTCTTTGGTTTAAATTTTACCAACATTGTGCATCTGTTAACAAAATTAGTAAAAACAATAGGCGCCTGCAATTTTTTGATGCTTTGGTATGAATTTGGAAACGAATATTAATGAGAAGAGCTAACCAGCTGCCTCGAAAAAGTTTGCTGGCATCAATGGTCTATTAGGATTGACAATCAACCGTGTTTTCCACACATGAAGAGTTCCATCTTTTGAAACAGTAACAAGTAGCTTCAACATTGAGAGCCAAGATATTGATGTAATTGGTTGTGAGCCCACCTGGGTTCTGCAATTTAGAGCATACATGTATGAGTAGATGACAAACATGCAGTGAAATGTCTAAATGACAGCACAATATGTTATTTGGATATTTTTTGTGTTGTAAATTCAAGTAGGGAATGTTGTGGAAGGATTCCAAATCCTCAAAAAATTAGGACATAGTTTGTGAAACAAATCAACAATGCAATAGAACTATAGAAGTAACTTCCAGAAAATAAGCTGAACCTAGGGTAACAAAGATAACCATTTAACAAAATCTCTTACCTCCATAACAAGCATTTATAGTCTACTTCAGAAATACTAAATATTGTTACTCTAAAGTAGGAAATTACAAAGACACTTACATTCCAATCATGCTTGGCCTCTCAGTTGAGACATCCCACGCCAAAAGTGTACCACGCCTATCACCAACAAATATCCATTCTAATGTAGGGTGAAAGGCAAACGCTCCGGCACCAATGAGCTTGATGGTATTATCCACTGCAACACCATCCACAAATGGCAGAGTATACATATATATTTTTTTAGGAGCAGGATTGGCAAACATTAAAATGAATAATAAGTGTTACAAATCTCACGTTGAAGTGTGTAATTAACAGCATATGTGTGAATGTTGTAAGCTCGAATCAAACCATCTGCATAGGCCACATACTGAGAAAAGTAAAAGACCACATCGTCAGCTGCTAGAATACAAAGAGGGATAAGCAAAACGATCTGTTGCAAAACTATGAAATTCTTTATTAGGTTCATCTCAAGGCTCAAGCTGCCTATAAACCAAATCACGTAGGTGAAACAGTATTGCTTACCAAAACAGGGAGCCGCGGATGGCATGCAAGATTCATTATTGGCTTCTTCAAGTCCGTTTTGATCTTTGTTGGTGCTCTCCCCCCTTCAACAGTTCCAACAACTTCATAGAAACAAAGATAAGTTACACATGAATTGTTTTGAACACCTATAAAACTGGGAAGAAAACTATTAAAGGAGGGCACAAGAGCCTTAAGAAGAAAAACAAACCAACCAACCAGTTACACTCATTCTGCGGCTGAAACCAAAAAACACAACAGGCTGAAGTGGAGTCAAAGCCAGATGAACTTCTGTATCAATGGTTATATGCTCGGATCTCTTTTCAGGAGAATGCAACACACAAGTTTGCTCAGTGTCGAAATCACATGCCCGAATCGTACAATCCTACAACACAGATCACATTCACAAGCCAAACAATAATTCCTCAGTCAGCAGGAAGCATCACTAAACTACCCCACAGCATGAATTAAAACTAAAAACCAACCTCTAGAATAGCAATCACAGAATGGCCACTGGTAGGGCTGTAACCCATGCGTACAACAGGCGCCCCAATGTTAATAGTAGAGAGTTTGCTACCAGTAACAGCATCGAATTCTACAATCACCAAAGAAGACAACAACTCAGGATTCGCTAGCAGAGACAGCTAAGCTTACAAACTATGATAAAAATAAACGAGCTAACATGAACATTTCATTCACCAATTATGGAAGGCCCGATCGCCACAGCTACAAGAGCTTGAGTAGGGTGAAACGTAGCAGCATGAGGCTGCAACCGCCGATGAACACCTCGACCTACATGCCGCAGATCCAGATGCTGCACAGTTTCCCACTCCATTGCTGTAAAAACCTTTACCGCGACAGTTTCCTTCACCTAGGAATCGAGTTCAGATCACAGGTTTGTGAGATTGGAGGAGATGGAGAATCAGATCGGATCTAGTTGGATTGGAGGAAGAAATGGAAGTGAAGAACACAGAGCTCGAATCACCTTAGCTTCATGCAAATTCCGACGACGAGGGAAATGGAATTTCCAGTTGTGAAGAGATCAAAAATCAACGAACAGAGGAAAAACAAACTTCCCAAAATGCTTTGAAAAAGCGGAGACCAGAGAGCTGAAGCAGAGCCAGTCGACGAACAGAAATGAAAATGACTGGATCGTGGGCCTCTATCGTTTTGGGCTTCTAGCCTCTATTTCCCGTTTCCTTGGGCCCAGAAGGGAGACAAATCTCCAAAATCCGTGCTCGGTTGGTTGTGACTCTTGTAGGCTGTAGCGGGTTGGGTGGATTTCGGTTCGGCCTTTGAGGATGATTTTAACATCCATCGAGTAATAAATAATTTTTTTTGGACTTATCGCATTACACAAATTACAGGGATGCAATGACTTTTGACACGATATCAGAGCCTTACATGGTCGAGAGGTCTCTGTTTCGAATCCGGGTAGCCTCCAATCCGTGCACATAACTTATCGAAGCTGTGCAAACCTCAACTCTTATGAGAGATTCAGTTTGCGCGGGCGTGTTAGTGAATAATATAAATATCACCTAGAATACTCTCCCAACAACTCGAGTTATTGAGATACAACGGTTCTTGACAACATCTTCAGTTCATCGAGGATCATAGTTGGTAATATAAATCAGGTTGTTAATCACGTGTACTAAAGATTTGAACCCGCATACTCTAGTTTTGGAAAAAGAAATTGCTAACTATCGATTGACATTTCATAGTTGTACCGATCTAAATACGCGTATCGAGGATCTAAGTTGGTAATACTAATCAATCTAACCATTTCTTTTCACAGTTCTACTATCTGGCTTGTTAGATTTTACCAGTCACATCAAAAAGAAGAAACCACCAGCCTTGTTGTGCAGAGAAATTGTCTGCAGTTGGACAGTTCTTTACAGCTTAGCAATAGTGCTCCCCAATAGCTCACAATTGAGGGTTTCAGCATCAGAAAAGGAAAATCCCACACTAGTGTAAGACTGTAAGTGTAACTGGGCATCATTAAAGAAAAGAATCGATGCTGTATGGATTATTCAATTCCCCTTTTACCAGAATAAAAGAGAAAGGAAAGACCATAGTGAGTGAAAGTTGAACACTTTTGCTGGGGAAATGGAGGGTCCCCAATTGCAGACACAAAAAGCAAAAGAAGTTGTGATGTAAAGAGCAAGGAGCAAGAGTCGATGTCGATCACCAATATGAATGAGTAGCTATTATTCTTCCCACTCATAAGAATCGATCTCGAGACCCTATCGACGTGATTAGCTCGTTTCACGTCTCGTAATTACGCATGACACACTTCCAAGAACACTAAGAACCTACTATAAGACCTTGTCCATGCCACCGACTCATTTCACACTGTATGTTGTAGTCGGGATTCATTAACAATGTGTAACCCTTCTCATCGAGCCCAACACATCGTCAAACGAAACAGGTAGGCTGCACCCAAAGTAGGCACACGCAAGAAGCAATGAAAATGAACTATCCAACTAACACGAAAGCAAGAACTTTCTCGAGACTCCTTAACAAGTCGATATAGATTATAAAAATCGAGAACTGATCTCGAGATCTTGTCCAGATCACAGAAGCATTAAGAAAAGGATGCTACATACATCTATTAGAGTTTGGTGGATGGTACAATTGTGGAAACAGCCTTGTTAAGCTTTCCTCATTTGAAGATTGTGGCTCAGAATGGAAAAGAAAAAGGCAACAAAGGGAGACAGACTGAGATCAGGGAGATGGAAATTCACTTTGTTGACTACAACAGTGTAGAAAAAACAATGATCATCACAACAACTCTTCAATCATGAGGACACATTAGGACTTGTGGGGAAAAGGGAGGGATCCAAAGGTTGAATTTGGGTTTTCAGTATTATCAAAAGAGGTCTCTCTGCTAATATCACACAAATCTTCTTTCTTTTACCTTAAATAACTACATACTTTTTTACAGTGCAACTTCCAGACACCAGACTTCCTCCCCGTACGAAGCACGAGACGGTACCTCGTTCGAGTGGGGCATTACCAGTTCAGATCTTTAGCGAGTGTTCAGCGATGCCTTAATGTCTTTGGATCCAGGTTTCGTACCTTCTACAATAAACATCACGGTGTTGGGAGGAAATTAGAGATGATGTTGATGCTGACTATTGAGCTTTTGCTAAAGTACGGCTAGATACGCCATGCAACAACTTGACGAAACCCAGGAAGCTCAACTTCCCGTCTGTGTGCCTGAGCCAATCGTGCAGGACTGCATGGACAGGGACCGAAGGGCTGAGGCCGAGTTCCTGCAGAGAATATTATAACCCGGTTAATAACAGCTTGAAACAGTCAGAGGCTAATAATCAACTGTGGCGTAATGAAATGAGGATAGCATACCGATGCCAGTTCTTCAATCATGATGGCCCGATTTCCATCCTTCTCGAAAAGTTCGTAGGCACAACGTGCATGTTGCTCCCACCGGTCCACAGCTTCGAGTTGATGGACACTCAATGCAGCTGCGCAGAACTCCTCAAAGTCCATTCTTCTGTACTGAAGCGCATTAAGCTGCCATAAAAGGATGATTTTCTCAATAAGATTTGAAATCAAATGCAAACGTGATCCAGAATACAGCATAGGCAGCAGCAGGCTCTTACCGATGCTAGGAAATCAGGGATTCGAGATTCCTTCATAGCATCTGTTGCATGTTTCATCAACGCCTGCCAGGAGGAAACAGATTTTAAATACGACTATGCAAACAGAACATGGAAGAGCTCTTCACTGCAAAGTGACTGACCAATTTGATATTGTCCAAGCTTATTGTGCCGTTCTTGTTCGGTTCCAACAGAGAAAACTGCTCCTTCAAATAAAACAGCTCGTCTACAGTCAATGTTTTAGATAACGCCTGCAAAATCAACAACAAACATATTGCAGCAAACCACAAAAGGTGAAGAAATGCTCTAGAAAAAACTCAGTTTCACTTGCATAGGAACTTGGCACTCAATTCTCAATTATCAAGGTACATACCCTTAAAGCAGCTTTACGGAGAGATGATGACCGCATATAAGCCTTCATTAGCTTGAACACTAGTATATCCAGGGGCACTTTTACGTCATTAGAATCTTTGATCCATGGGTGACCTGCAAAGGAATGATGGTTACACCCTGTAACAAATGTGAAAAGATAATAACAGCTGGAGCTGAAAGTGGAACTACTTACTTAACGCTTGGGAAGCAGTTAATCTTTTACGTGGGTCTTTATTCAATAGTCGCTTCACAAAGTCTCGAGCTTCAGGAGATAGAGATGGCCAAGGTGCTTCATCAAAGCTTGGATCTGCTTTTAGAACAGCCCGAAAGATACCTGATTCTGTCCGGGCCCAGAAGGGACGGCTGCCACATAATAGTATATAGGCAATCACACCTATACTCCAGACGTCAGCTTCGGTACTATACGATCTATGGAGGACTTCAGGGGCTACGTAATATGCGCTCCCAACAATATCATTCAATCTCTCATCTGCAGAGTATAGGAAAAGGCTAAATAAAAGAGCAAAACCGAGGCTAAAAAACAAAATAGCCAAACTGGATTTCCAAGTGTGGATCAAGGACAGACCTGGTTTCACAAAGTCGGACAAACCAAAGTCTATGGCTTTTAGTTGTGAATCCTCCTCCTTGGTAGAGAAGAGGAAATTCTGATCCATCAAAATGATACAGTTAAATACAATATAAGAAATAGGAAAAAAAATTGCAGCAAACACAACAAGTTGATACAGAGATCAGTAAACATAGACAGGGCTTTTGACTAAAGAAACGCCATCACAGTGAAAATTAGTAGGAGAACAAATCATTTAGAAAAAGGAAAACAAATAGGGCATATAAGTTATAACTAGGCGAAGATTTGTCAAACTTTGGCACATTTTGTCAGAAAAACCTTCTTACTGAAAATGACTACAATCCAAACCTCATGGTAACAATGGCAATAGACCAGGTCCCACAACCCAGGATATGGCTTACTATTTACTAAACAGACCGTCACTGTCTGAATTCAGTTGACCATAACCTTCTATAAATTATGTGAAGAAGAAAACATATTTCACCTCAGGTTTCAGATCCCGGTGCACCACACCCTGTAGATGGCAATATGCAACAACATTTAATATCTGTATCATTACTGTCTTGGCGTCGTCCTCTGAATATTTCCCTCCCCTGGATCAAAGAGGATTGATTATTACAGGTTTACAATAATCTGCCTGTGAATGGCCAATAAGAAGTCAACAAGATACTGAAACCACTATACAGTACTGCATCAAGGGAATACCTTGCAAGAATTTTGTCCAAAAGCTCCCCTCCTTCACACAACCTGAAAAATGGACAAGAATTCACAGGACACAATCAGTAAAGTCCGATAAAAGAATCATATGAAACACAAAATGTACTGTGGTTGGTGATTATGGTCAAAGGTACAACAACTTACTCCATTACTATGTAGACATTATCGGCGTCTTCATATGCATCATAGAATTGCACTAGGTTACTATGTCCAGTTAAAGCTCGTAATATTTTGACCTCCCTTCTCACATCTTCAATTGCAATTGCTGTGGTCATCTGTAGCAAACAAAAGTGAAGAAATCAATCAGCAATTAAAGTAACCGGGAAGGCTAGAATAGGAATACCAGTCAATCAAAGAAAACAGCATCAATGCCAGTCAATCAACCACAAGCAATCTGAAGTTCACATTGAAAGAATAATCTTTTGGAGTAGCAACAGCATATAAAGTTCAACAGTAGAGAATAAAAGTAGATATTGATGATAACCAACCAAGGGCACCTCCCTTCCACAAGTTTCTTACAAAGAAAAGAAAATGCTGAGCGTAACATCCCAAATTACTCTCAAAACCTGGCAGGGAGTCCAGATAACTGATCTCCGTACAACAAGAAGTCAAAACAAGAGAGCCAGATAACCACAGTACAATACTGAAGAAGTTCCAATACCCAAAATTGGTTGTTTCTTCTAGCTTGAGACGGTGCTGTGTGAGCATTAGCATGGAAAAGATAGAATCTTTCCAATTCAATTTTGAACAAGCACATATATAGGCGATTTCTTCACAAAGTTAGTAAAGCCATGACTAGATTTCACGTCTTTGTGAATGGAAAAACTTGTAGACCTGCAGATCTAGAGACCCAAAACGCCAAAACCTCACCGTTGACTAGAGCAAGCACCAGATAAAACAATGAACCGAAGGTCAAATTTTTCGAACAAAACCAAGATCGGTCAGAGAACACCATTACCTTAGCTTTTGGGATGACCTTGACTGCAACTTGCTGTCCTTTAAGCTCACCCTTTTTGAACTTAGCCGCACAGGTATAACCAAAATGCCCTCTTCCAACCTCATCCCCCAGCTCGTACTTGTTCCCAAAATGCTTAGAGAACCCAAAGCTCTTATCAAGCGCAGCCATCCCATCCACCTCACTCCCTTCCGGGATCGAAGCCTCGTTCGGCTTAACAGAGCCATGCCTCCTCGCCAAAACAGCTCGTATATGCTTAGCAGGAGACGGCGGCGGGAACGGCCGCTTAAAAAACCTCTTAGGCGTGGAATTACCACTCGGAGCCGGAGATCTCGCCGGCGACTTCTTTGAGAAGAAGTAGTTCCCCGGACTAGGACTGTAGAAAGGAAAAAAAGGAGACTTCTTCACATTCTCCAGCTCCTTCCTCTCCTTCCTCCTCTGATCATCAGCGCTCGAGCTACTCTCCCCCTGCTCCCGCCTCTCCCCGCCGCCGTCGTTAGCCGGCGGAACGCCGGCACCGGCCGAGCTAAGCCCAGTCTCCGATTGTTGATGCGATACGTGTATGCTCCTGTCCGGCGATGACGGCTTCGACGTGCACAGCCCCATAGCTCGTAAACAACTCGAAAAAAACCTAAATCGAACGAATAATCAGCTTCTTGTACAAAAAAATTCCTCCAATTCCAAGGCTACAATGGCTCAGAGAGTGAAAGGAGAAGAGAAAAGGAAAAGCTCCATTTTATCTCAAAGCATTCTCCTCCTCCTTGAAAAAAGAAACAAGAAATTGAAATCGGAATCGCAATTCCGAGAACGATGAACCCCCCCACCCGAGTAAACTCTCCGAGCCAACTCGCGCTCCCTCCTCTCTTAGTGATTAATTAATCTCTGAGTTCAGAGAATTCGCAGAAGGAGAAGAAGAGAGAAGAAGAAGAAGAAGAAGCTTGGGTGGGATAGAGATCTACAGAAGGCGATAAAAAGGAAACGAAGGTGAGATGAGTTAACGCTGGAGCTGGAGACAAAAGGGGTGTTTTTCTTTCTTTTTTACTTTGTTGAAAAACAAAGGAGAAGATCATCGTGATGATTCAATTATTTTTATTTTTTTTTAATTTCGAAATTCAAGAACGGTAATTATGTCAGATTAGGAACTAATTATTCTAGCTACATTTCCGGAAGCGTTATCTTTAAATTGTTGAGACTAGAAAATTACCAGAAACATTTGACTGGTTTATTTTTATGATCTGTCTAATGATTTATTTATTTTAAACAAGTTGGAATTATTTGGATGCTGACGTGGAAAATGTAGGATATTTATATGCATGCTGAAATTTGGTGATGGTAGTGTGAGCTAATCAAGTTGAGAAATTGAATGGGGGGAGATGGTTGAATCGTTCAAGAGTCTTGATTGAGACTTACCAAATAATGTACTATAGTTCAAATATGAAATTAACTTGATGTTGTAATTGGACCATTTGAGCTAGTACAATGAATTAATTAGTTCAAGTACGGTCAAGTTTGAATGTATTTTTATTAATTAGTTCATGTAATATAAAAGAGGTTTTAGATGGGATTAATTGAAAAGAATATCGATAGTTAATTTTTTTGAGAAGGAAGAAGTTTATAGTAAGAGAATGTAAGTGGCACGTTTTTTTGTTTGACAAACAAAATATAGAGTAATATTAATTTTTATTTGGTCGAGTAAAGTTAAATCAAATTAACAGTACCTCATAAATAACAAAAAAGACGGTACCTTACAAAATAGATTGAGCCATCAACTAGTAATCACATCAATTATTGGTATAATCACAATATAGTTATGTGTAGACCATAATTTTAAATTTTCATTTTTAAAACTACATGAATGTGTGATTGATTATCATTTGAGTCACCAATGTAATGATTAGCGTATTAGGTCCATAATAACGTGGTTATCAACTTTTAAATTGTTACCAACATACCATTAACTTATTGTATTTGTAATAATGTAGTCATTCCATTAATTTATCCATAAACTTTATTAAGTTGACAAATTATCATGTCACATATTCAGATTAAAGTGTGTAAATTAGTTTGCTTCAAGTGGGTTGGGTTCAATTGGGTTCAATTGAAATAGTTGAATAAGTTAAGTTCAAATATGATGTCTCGGATAAATTGACAATAAATTAATAATATTGTATCACATTTTAAAGATTGATGGCCACAATGGATATTAAGCCAACTAATTAGGTTATCATAATGATTTCACTAATTAATAATTATAAACGGTGGCGGGTAGCGGTAGGTCCAGCCTAGCTCGTGCACGTGGCAGGATTCTAGAGGGGGTAGGTTGTGTTTTTAATTAAAAAAATTCACTGAGCAATGTATTCTTTTGTTTTTGGTTTATGGACTTATCTGATGGCATATATATTAATTAATTAATAATATTTAATTAGAGAGTAATTTGGCCGCGGAATTACCGCGATAAAGGAGGAACCGATCCGTTCCGTTCCGTATTCTGATTCGGCTTTACGCCGTACAATTACAAAACAATAGTTATTAATTTTTTTTTAGGCACACAAAGTTTATTGTTATAACATCATGAAAAATTTACGGTGAAATTTTAAACACTTTCTTATTTAAGTGGGAATATTTTCCTATTCGAGTGAGAATTTTAATTTGATTTAGTTATTTTAAAATACAATTTTTTTTCTTGAACAAATGAAAACCGATATTCATTCCACAATATGACCACGACAGAATGTACAAACGTGTCTACCGAAGATACGAAATCCCCAACGAAAACTATATGAACCATGCATTTATCAAACTCCACCTTGAAATAAACTAAAAGTCACATAAAATTTTAACCTTAATTTACTCCTAGGACAGAATTATATAGTAATAATTATTTCCCTCCCGACAATAATTATTTTATTTTAAGAAAATGTGTCAGTTGTGGATTTGTGGTGATGATGAAGGGGACGGTTTGGTAAGCATTTTATTATTTTTTCATTGTTCCATTGGGCAAACTTTGTCTGTATGTAAATGAAATTACAAAAGCTGCACTGCTGCCACCTTTATTCCACAAATATTCGATGATTCTTTGGTAAAATTGCTTTCATTTATTCTTGTATTTTTTTGTAAATTTAATCAATCTTATTATTTTTCTACATGAAAATATAACTTGTTTGATAACATTTCTTGTGATTTTCTTTGCTACATTTAGTACTTTTTGTACATTGCTTATTTCGTCATAAAAGGATATAAAACAATAAGAGCTTCCATCACCTTTGAGGTTTTGACTAAGGGGTGGAGAACCGGTTTCGTCATATCACATTCGAACCACTCAGATTTTAGTAATAGCCTATTAATTATTGCCTCGACCCAACTAATCACCCAGTATGACTCAGCGAGAATTAACTATTGGTCTAACATAAGATCATTCGTCATTTGCTTACCTTATGCAGTCTCACGTCTACCTCGATTCATTCGACATCTATTGTCCACGGCTTCTCGAATTAGTGGCATCCAACAAAACAAATTTACGTTTCCGTCCTTTTAGTTAATCACGCAACCGACTTTAGCTAGCCGCCTGCAATGAATCAACCTTGAATTTCCAACATCGAGAATACCTCCTCTGTTAAACCGAATCCTAGCTCATATCAACAAAAGGAAACAATTACTAACTACACCAACACATGTTGTCCAAATGACCTTGCATATAGGAGTACACCTAACCACAACCCAAATAACTCAAACCGAATTCGACCAAATCGATTCGACCCAATTACTATTAGCCCCACTCCCCTACACCTTTGCAAGAAAAGAATGAAAAGAGACAAACGTTGTGGGATTGGAATTTTGCTTTCTTGCTTTTGTGCTTTCCTTTTCCTTTGTAATGAGCAACAAGAGAATGAGATGCTGGTAATGGTGGACCATGAAATCATCAGGAAACTTCAAACCCTAAATCATAACCCATCATAAAATTGACACAAAATGGTTTTAAAAGATTAGGAAAAAAAGAAATTATAAAAAGGAAAGTCAACTGGGGAGAATTGTTAACTTGGAACACAAGGAAAACGACTGTTTATTCTAGTCGACTACATTTCCATGAGGGAGCTAAGTAACTTGCCTATGAAGTTTCACCTAAAGTAGTACACGTATAGTATCCTTGATCTTTTGAGGCCCGCCGGGAGTATCGAAAAGATGGCAGTCGGATATCTCCGAGGACTACTTGAGTTATTTAAGAAGTCGTTTATTGGAAATTGTACTCTTTAATTTACTCATTGCTCTATTCACTGAAGTGTCGGGGTTCTAAATTGCTTTTGATGGCCGAACGTCCTGGAATGCATACCGAGTCGTCCAAAGGAGTTCAATTCAATGGACGTAAGCTCCTCTAAGTAACGAATACAAGCACCGACGTCAGCGATACATATATATCTAGAGGGTACCCTATGTTGATAAACCCATATGAGTATAACAATTTAAAGATATAGTGACATGATCAACCGCATTTCACCTGTGAAGTATCTCATTGTTCTCAATTACTGATTTTGCAATGTATAATATTCAAACTTTTCATACACATACTAACCTGTGAATTTAAGTGTACGTGACTATATGTCACATAAACCCTAACTACTTGTAATTTTTTCAATCCAAATTTAGAAATTGTTGGTGACCCGGAGGTCTCGAGTTAATCCAACACATCCCCGAAAAAAATAATGATTTTTTTCGATATGTATGATAAAATGGTATAGCGGTGAGAAGTGATAAACTATAGTCTAAATGCGATAATTAGGTTCCGGCTGCTCGCCAAACCTTTAGCTTAGAGTTTGACTTTCTTATATAAAAAAAGAAGGAACATGAAAGAGCATGATCCGTGATTATGAATTCATGATGGTTTTTAATTTTGTATAATAATATTATAGGTAATTTATCTTCCAAACACTCATAAACCTAATTAACCCAAAATTCGAGTAACTCAATTGTTTGTAAGACATATTACGATCCAACCCTTCGACGACCTTGACAATAACAACACCATGCTTGATCATGACCATAGAAATATTAATTTGTACGATGTTGACCTGTATATATGTCGACGAGGTGGTGGGAAATCAATGTCAAACTAATAACTTCTGATTTTGGAGGGAAACAAACCATGGTGGATCATTCATGATGAAACTAGAAGCAAGGTCACAATTTCATTTCAAGTACTATCATGTATGATAATCCTTTCCTATTTTAAAATTGATACTTGCTCATGATGGTTCTCGAACCCGAAAAGTCTCTAACCAAGGGATTAAACCCAACAGCCCAAATTAGTGGGTTGATCCAAGAGTCTTGAGAGATCGTATAATTATGGTTTTTCTCAAAACAATTTTGGTCATTCAAAACTTAACAACTCACCAATCAAATATCCGACGACTCAATCTTAATCCTCTAATACGATAAAAGGCAAAGTGACACCATCAGTGAAATGATAATTGCTTTCATCCACCTACTTGCACCATGAGTGCGTACGCTCACGAGTTATACGGCCAAAAAAATATGGACTCATACGTCCATATAGGAGATCTCCTATACTTCTTTGTCTGTCACATTCTAATCACTTTTCTCTTTTACTCTTCTCTAATTAATATCCCCTATTCGTTGCTCGGAATCACTGACAAGAACTCCAAGGTGCCTTGAAAGAGGAGCTATAAATTCACTCAACACACAACAAGGTCAATCTTCAAAATCGAACTACTCATTAGTACACCAAAATTACCGACTCAAAATCACAAGATTTTTTTTCAATGTATATAGGTAGTTAGAAGTCGCCTATGTTCCTTTTGAGATATTGTAAATTATTTTCATTTCTTTTCTTCACGTACAAGAAACCTAAATTTTTTCTGTAATTTTTAAATATGGAGAGAAATAATTTATATTTAATTTAAGTTAAATATTAAGAATCTTCTTTTTAATTTGCCGAATTTTTTCATGTGCCTACAGCAGGGAATTTGACCACCTAAAAAGGAATCATTGCGGTTGTTGACATATCATTCTAAATTATTTTGTTCTGTTAATTTTTAATTTGTTCAAAGTCAAAGGTCTAAAGATCCTCAATTGCATAAGACACAAGAAAGAAGAAATGTTTATTTGGTAAAAATACCGAATTTAACGTAACAAAATTTCTAAGTTCGAACACTAATTTTCTTTTCAATACTTCACGATTACGATCTTCTTTTCCGTTCCTTGTTTCCGATCCTTATTGCAATTGAAAATAAATCACATATTAGTAAACATCTCACTATCTCAATCAAGAAAGGTCGCTTGTACGAAAAAGTTTAGTCGGTAATCTAATATGGAACATACTATAATAAGATTATGCTTTATATCACTTAGTGGTTAATCGAACCTTATACATCAAAATTCATGAATGAGCAGCTATCTCATGTCACAGTTTAGCTCATCTACGAGTTTCAAATTCTGAAATTGTATAATGTTCTTTTACTCTTGAGATGAACTTTTATATACGACTTAGTACATTATATTCAACTAATTCCGATTAAACCATTCTTAAACCGTAGCTGATGACCACCATAGTAATAGTAATATATGAAGGGAAAACATATATATATATACATATATTAACAAAGCAACAGCACTAGCAACAACAAATAAAACTAGAAAAACAAAAGTAAAGTTGTCTCACCTCATTACTTCAATAGTGACAACTACCTTCCATGAGTTTGTTTGTATAATAAATGACGAGCAAATGGCTTACCCTTTCCATGAGTTGGAGCTGACTGTTGCCCTTCTTCTCTGGTCCTAACTCATTTCCCCTCCACACAATTGCTTTGCTCAATTATTTGGTCCTAGGTCTAGGAAGCTGGTCCGGCGGCTCGATGAACTCGTTCGTCCGATCGCTAACCAGACAATCAATGGACTTATAACACTGATCGACAGAGAAGTTATACATATTCATTCGCTAATTAGTCGAGATTTAAGGTAACTCGACCAACATGTCTAGTTCAACTCCACTTGATCGAGACATCAGACAAAAACAAATTAATAACCAGTACCCGTCACGTACATTATACAAAATGAACGAGTCCACAATCTAATCAACCACAAATAGACCGACTCATAACCCATAACCTAATTAACCGAACTTTGTCGTGGGAACCATCACCAAATGTTGTAACACTACATACATTCTGCCACACCCAAAAGGTAGAAAGTGTGAAGTGCAGGAACCTCTGTTTGCAGATCGCCACAAAATGATCGTCAATCAAGTTCACAGTATTCTGTATTCCTGGTCCAAAGTATGGGGTTCTTGGAAACCGAGAACTGGTTTTTGGGAGTTGAATGAGACCAGTCAATTGGATGACCTAAATTCCTTTGCTGCCATATAAACTTAACTATCTGTATACATAATACATATAACACGTAAATAACGCATGTCTGTTGCATTATATTAAAAAAAATCATCAACACCCTAGTCAAATTTATTTATTGCAATGTACAATCTTACAATCGTCAGATATCGGACTTGGTAAGAAAAAAGGGTCAAAATTTGAAACCGTGAAAAACTGGTGATTATATTCCGATAAGCATTGAAAGTATGTAAAATTTGAGGTTCGAGTTTACTGTTTTCCATGTCCAACATAACTCTCTCCGAAATTCTATAAAATATTGACCAGTCTGATACTCGAACCATCCTGAATCTTCCGCTCTACCACTGACTTGATTACTGGTTCACAATCGAATCAGTGTACGAAACCTTGCCCAGATTTGATTTTTTGTTTTTGTTTTATTACATAGAATAGATGCATTCTAGATGTGGGATGACAGCCAATAGTCGTCAGGCTTTGAATTGAAGGCAATGCCAACTATAGAATATAACAGAGTTCTAGATAGGAACTGTCACATGACACTTCCTAGTCTGGTGCATGGATTCCTGGTCAATTATTATGTGTTGATATATATGAATGTTTCCATGATGTGCATCTCAAGTTAACTCGTTATCGGTATCGAAATTTAAGGCCAACAACATCACGTATAAATAAAAAATGCATTAACATCGAACGATCCATTGGATTTGATTAGAAAGGAAACCGGTAGCTCGAGAATGACGGAACCAATGTTGTCAGACCCGAACTGAAATATTTGCCCGGCCAAGCGACAGGATCAAGTTTCAAAGATTCAACTGGATCAGTCACGTTATTACCACATGTTAAAATGAACGGTTTTGGAGGCGTTTTAAGGTCCGACCGGTCGGATCTGTCGAGTTCTGAAGGGGGTCTTAGTCTTACCTGATAATTGTTTGTTATCTTACAGTCATCCTACGCTTCATCTAATGAGCTTTGCTTCGTAATGACTTACTTCCTGTATAGGTAAGTTTTCAACTACAGAAACTTTGAGGAACTCATACAGCTTAAAAATGGCATTTACTTGCACTTGCAGATTACATTCAATGCTACTACAAGATACCAGCTAGCATTTATTCATCGACAGCGACATTCTCGACCCAGCAGGTATCGACAACGAAAGCTAGTTAAACCACAAAGAATGCTAGGAATCTGTACTGAAAAAAACTCGAATTCCTGTCAATGAATGATTGTCGAATAAGGACGACGAAAAAAATGAACTAAAGAATTTCGCAGGAACCGTAACTACTAACTGTTGCTTTATTGTGAAGGAGGATCGAATATTTCCTTTCAGGGGGGTCAGGTTTATGACGAGATCAGCTTCCTTTTCGCGACCAATTTTCTCACGTTATCGTCCTTGTTAACGTTGCATGGATCTTTTATGCTGAGCAAAGTGTTACTGAGCTCCAAATCAGCATCGGTTGTCTCTTTGAATACGTCCATTTGTTCTATAGATTCGTCTTTCACCTGCAATGAGGTATTATGAAGGATTTGATGAGTTCTAAGACAACAGAATGGTTTAGTCACTATTGAAAATGCATACCGAACGTCAGTAAGTATCGTACCTTATTGTTCTCGTACATCAATCGTTCTTCTTCAAGTTCTACGATTTTATCGTTCCCCTGCATTTTTGTCGTGCCCTCATCGGTTAATCGAGCAATGTGGTCGTCCAAAGTTGCAATATGACTTTCGCAGGTAGCTCGTGCCATCTCGTACCAATTCTTGAGTGTATACGCCTGCATAACATATGATTGTATCGACACGGCACGAAAGATTTCATAGCAAATTCTTGCCAATCTAAAACACTGTATTATGATTCAACATGAACACAAGTCATTTCTCACCATGTCCATATCCAGATTCTCTAAGTCAAAGTGTTGTTCCAGGGAAAACAGCGTGATGATTTGGTAACGGGTTGAACCTCGGTTTTTTCACTTGCCTTTTCAACTCAATTGCAGAATCCAAACTTCTTTTGGACTTCAACTTGCCCAGTCTTTTCTGCACTGTTGAGTTGTCCCAGTTTTCGCAAGTCGGTCCTGTCGTTGATAAGGCCTTCCCTGCAGAGCACAGTTGCTCACAAATGCTAACCTGAAACAACCACAAAATCGCTTTATAATCTACACAAATATCTTGTCATGATTCCCAAATATCATACTCACCAACAACAAGTGTACGTCTGCACAAATATACTTATTCTTCTTCGAAGCGACCATGCCGTTGTGGAAGTGATCAACGACATGTCTGCACCAGTTATAGTTTCCGAAATCAGGCAGAACCTGTTCGCTCAACAGCGGGAGGTATCCAAGGTTAGCAACCGGATGGGAGTTGGGGCAAAGTAGTCCACCCATGATGTACAAAATCAACAACTTCCTCCTCTTAACTATATCCGACTCCTCAGTTACTCTCTTCTTAAGGACTAACAGTTCCACATTGTCCTTCCCGGATTTGTCATCTCCAATGTTCAGTTCCGCTCCAAATTCCTTCAGCAAGAAAGTCGGATTTTTATCGAGATCTACATGATTCGTCCCTCGTGGTAGGCCGTACACCCTTGCCACATCGTCTTCAGTGAGTCGGAACTTCTTGTTCCCGTCTAATGTGAATGATTTCGATGAGACTTCGTAGTGGTCTACTGCCCACTTGAGGAATTCCTCAGACATTCTGGTGATTTTGATCTTCATTACACCAGAAAACCCTACTTCAGCTAGGGAATCTAGGTCCTCTTTTGTGATATGATTGAGCATTGTCACTATCCTCTTCGGACTGCATCTCGATCTTCGGGCCATTGTTCTTCACAGAAAGAGTAGACAATAGCATGAACATGAACTATACAGAAGTACATCGAGTGAAAAAATTCAGCTCAGAACAAAAATGAAAAATCTTTGTACTACAATGTACCAAATTCTGAGTACTAGTTAGACATCAGGTATACAAATCAGTACCAAGAAACAGAGAATCAGTACCAAATTGATGATTCAGTTCATATGAGTACCATATCAGATCCAACGTCAACCAACAAAGAATCAGTACCGAATATACGCGATTCAGATAAAAGGAAAAAACAGCGTAATGAATCAGATCCCAGCGCTATTAATAACTGAGAATCGGTAGCAAATGAGCAAATTATTAGTGAAAGTTCATGTAACGTTTCATCGCCAAGGAATCAGAAATGATTCTGTGATTCAGTATCCAACATCACAAAAATAAGACTAGCAAACAATCGGAGAATGTAATGTCGGGAATTGATCATACTCGGAGCCGTCGGGAATTAAATTGCCCACGGCTGGCTGTTCCGTGGAGTGCGGTGCGGGAGAAATGCAGAGTATTGGAGGCACGGGAACGACGCGGTTATTGATCGTCGTCGGAGGGCGGATGATTAGATTTTACGTAACGGCACACGTCCCCTGTTACCGGGAGTTAGTTTTCGCCTTTTCGCTCCGGTACCGATTATTGCAGCGTAAAACAAGGTGAAAAATAATTTACCGTAATTTCATTAAAGTCTCGACGAGACTTTAGATTCGCGCCAAAACGTTTCGGATTCGCGGAATCAAACTCGAAACGCCACGGCGGACGGCTCAGGTAAGTTGGAAATCCTCGGAAAGGAAAAAAATGAAAAAATACCTTCCGAAACGCGAAACGTTTCGGTTTCTCAAACCAAATTCGAAACGCGAGAAATTGACGAGAAAGTTAAAATGATGATATGTACCGTGGAGCGGTATACCGCGGTATTTAGGTGGTAGTTTGACGTTTTTGCGAGACTTTGACCCGGGCTATATTCCTTATAATTTATATTAATTTTAAATGGGATTACGTCTATGGTGCGGGCCTGGCCCAAGATTTCTCCCCGCAAGTTTCAACCAAACAGGCCTGGCAAGTATTAATGCAATTCCGCCTTTGTGATGTTAACGTTCATTTAATTTCTTATGTTCATTTGATTTCTGTGCAAGAAATCCAGTGTTATCGTAACGATAAAATAATTAAGTGTATATACAAAAATATAATTTGCATTTAGACATTTTCTATGACTTGCTTTAACTTAAAGTATGTAAGATATAATTATCGTTACATAACGGTTTTTATTTTGTATGTGGCAGAAGAAATAATCGTCATTACGTAAGCCTTATCCTTACTCTTATGTAACATGATTAATTTTTCATGTTACGTAAGATATAATTAATGTTCCGTAAGCCTTACGTAACAGCCTTTATTGTTACGTAACAAGTTAATTTTGCTTCTTACGTAACAATAACGTAAACTGTTGCGTGCTTAAAACTCCAGCTATGCTCGATCGTTCGATTCGATAAAGTCTTGATTTTGTTGTAGTAACCGAGACTCCACAAGTCCACATGCTAGCTAGTAACTGAGAAATCAATGGAGACGAATCTTCCAGAGCAGTCTCAGAAAAGAAAAGCAAAAAGAAAGAAAGGCCGCCGCGCCTTGCACCGGCCGGCCTGTCGACGATAGTGACAACTCCCGTAAACTCTCATATAATGTGCTCCAAGTTGAAGCAAATTAATCACAGCTAAAAATCATCATCATGATCTTAGCTTGAGCACTGTTTTTTTTTTGGCATACGTGGTGAAATTCATACACGAGCGTGTATGGTAGCCTTACGAAATCGAGAGGTTCTTGAAATCACAAGGAATCAACTTACGCCGTGATCGCACATGTGAAGAGTAACGAAATACATGGATCGATTATTATGAGTTAAATTGAGAAATAATACGATTTATGATATCTCCCATTTATTTTAGGAAAACAAACATTTAATAATAGAAAAAAATGAGCCCATGCATGAACGTTGGGATGTTAAATGGTAACACGGAGACAAAAAATACTTAATCAATTCATGAAATGAGTATTACCGACAATATTCTAGAAAAATATTTAAACGTCATGCCAACCATTCAATAAACAATCCCGTTACCAGCCCCTGATTAACGGCAAACGGACCCCTGGGAGCGATGGGAGCTGCTAGTCCATTGGACATTAATTGAAGAATACCATTACCATTATTCTCATCCACAGTGCCGAAGGAGTTGTAGGGTTTGGACATTTGCGCCTTTATAACTCCAAATTTCCAATCGGCGATCTCATAATGGGAACTCCCTCCGTCGGAGCTCTCACCGTAAACTTCCTAAGTGACGACTGACGAAACCTTCCAACGCAGCCGATTTCCTCACCTGAGCAACTTGCTGCTAGTTGAAGTTGCCGTCGATCACTTACTACAGGTGTAGGGACTCTTGAACATGAGGCTATGTTTTCATTCATGGTGACACGATGTGGGAGATGGGAAGAAAAGATAGGAAGACAAAATAGGACCACCAGATTCCGGTTGTGTCCGGAAACCTATTGAAATTGAGTGCTCGCACAAAAAATTGTCCTATAAAAACTATAAAAATAGTCCGTAAAAAATCTTAAATATAATGGCATCGGATATAATAACAAAAAATAAGTCACATTTTACCCTTTAATCATCGTCCCAATTCAGAGCTCCTACAGCCTCATTAGCTTTCATTTTTTCCTGCTTTGTACAGATGATTTTTCAAAACCTCTGCCGCAGGCCCCACCTCAGCTTAATTCGGTCCAATACACCGAACGGAGAGAGGTTGATGGAGGATCAAGAGATGAAGTTGGAAGTGTTATGTATATCGGTTAGACCCATTATATTTATGGGTTTAACCGAAATTCTTATATATCAAAAGGGTTGTAATTAAGCCTTCTGTTATTCTTTTTTTATTCCTCCATTATTCAACTTTTATCAAATACAAATCGTTTTTCTTCGTTGTTTTCTTTTGTTTGTTTCCATCTCCCGCTTTCCTTCCATTTACCCACTTAAACTTGAAGCTCAGCATGATGAGATACAAAATTGGTAGCTCCGATTTGTAAGTAGGAGAAGCCGATTTGGCTCGAGCTCGGCTCAATTATCATCGAGGCGGATCGTTAGCTGGTTTGTTTAAGATCGAGCGGAGTTTCTGTCGAACCTTTTTCAGAGCCGAACATCGAGCTACGCTTGGTTCGGCAAGAGAAAGCATGAGATAAACAATACAACAATACCAACTCATATTGTAAAATACCTGATTCAAACACGGAACCTCCGAATCACCCGCATCAACCCAACGAAAAAAAATCCTCCACTTGGACTTTTTCTATCATGTTTGGAAGTTGGAATATACATATAATAATATAAGCATCGCCCATCGCTAAGACCGCCGGAAACACCGCCGGAAACGCCAGCAGGCATATATACTCCACAAGCCCACATACTAGTAACTGAGAAATCAATAGAGATGAATCTTCTCAGGGCAGTCTTAGAAAAGAAGAGCAGAAGAAATAAAAGACACTTGCATTGTATATTGTTCTTAACTCATCATATATATATTCCTAATGCACCGGCCGGCCGCCGATAGTTACGTACAACTCCAGTAAATGTCTAATATAATGTGCTCCAAGTTGAAGCAAAAAAATTAATCACAGCTTAAACCTTACAGAATAACGCCGTCGTCGGAAATCGGCGGCCCGGGCATGGAAACCATCAGCATCATGTTCATCATGGTCCTGAGCAGTGTTTTTTCGGTCTACCTGGTGAAATTCCTGCAGAAGCGGGTATGGAAGCCTTATAAGACCGAGAGGTTTCTGAAGTCACAAGGAATCAACGGGCCAGGTTACAGATTCTTGGTGGGCAACGTCAGAGAAATCATCCGACTCAGAAACGAGTCGTTGGGTGAACCCATGTCGGAGATTTCCCACGACTTGGTTCCCAGAGTTTTGCCTGAACTCCACTGCTGGATGAAACAATACGGTACTGCATGCACATTTCATAATAATAGTTAGTAAAATACGGTACAAGTATAGTACAGTATTAATATATTTGGAGTTTTATATATCATTAGCATAACATTACGTGTTTAAAAAGTTCTGCATCAATTACAAAATATTAGAAATTTATAATTTTAAAAGTAAATATAAATTAAAAATTATTAAAATATCTATTTGATTCCTTAAAATACGTATATTAAACGTGTAATAGTGTTTTATATGTGTTTAGTACGTGAAATATCAAACAAAAGTGAAAAAATTAAACGGCTCTACAATAGTATGAAAACAAAAATTTTAAACACATAATACGTATATATATATTATACGAATATTAAAGTGCGTTTCTAAAAAAGTAAATAATTAACCACTGCCAACTAGGGTAATATGGTGTATTGAGTAAAAATTACTAAAATATTACTACAAGTAACATTTAGAACCCGATAATATTAACTAAAATATTACTATAAGTAACACTTAGATCTCGATAATATTGACTAGCTATAGCACCACAATAGACACATTTAACATCCAATCCCGATAACCATGCAAGGAAAAATGAAATAATTTAAATGTGTAAATTGAATTAGAGATTATAGTAATTTCTTTCAAATATTATTAATGAGGTCTTGTAACAAATAGAACAAATTTCCGTAGTGTCGGAGCCAGAAAATCGAATATTCATTAATATGAATTTGATCATATATCCTAATAATTCGTTTTGGTTGCGAAAAATGCAGGGCTAACTTTTGTATATTGGATTGGGCACCAAGCTCACTTGGTAGTAACCGATTGGAATATGGTTAAGCAAGCTCTATTTGACAAAAATGGTAACTTCCCAAAAGCTCAATGGGGTTTTGCTTATGCTCGCAAGATTATGGGCACTGGGATTGTGACTAATGATGGTGAGAAATGGTCCAAGATCAGGAAGCTTGCTAATCTCTCTTTCCATGGAGTCAAGCTCAAAGTAAGAGATGATTAATACCTTACTTTACATAGGGGTAGAGTTATTGTTTCGGCTCGGTTGAGGTTCACATAGTTCGATAGTCATTTCCTACTGGTTATAGTATTTGAGTACGAGAGTAACAACTTTACATATATAAGTCTTATTTGAAGTTCTCCAACCCATTACCTCGAGGTTATCGGCACTTCTTAGATATTGTACATGATTATAGCACGTAGGGTTAGCAACAGCCCGGTTGATGTCTCAATACACTACAAGAAAATTGAAAAAACGTCACAGGTTTTTAGTTACATAATTGTGAACCGTGACTAATTAGTCAAGCTTCCGTCAAATCCATAACTAATTAGTCACAAAAGGAAACTTTCGTGACAAATTAGTTATGGATTAAAGGTAACCGTAAGTAAAAGGTCATAAAAGATCCATTTCCGTGATAAATTAGTCATGGAAGCTAAGCAAGAAATCGTGGCAAAAATAGGTCAGGAAAAATAAACTTTGGTCACGGAAGTCCCTTTTCCGTTACTAGTTAGTCACGGATGGAAGAAATTGTGACTAGTTAGTCATGGAAACTTGGGTAAAATAATAGTTGGAATAACAGTCCAATTATTATAAGTGTGAGATTTTGTGAAAAACTTATTAATAACTTTGTACGAATTTTACTCAAAACAGATAATATCATACTAGTGTTGTGTCGTTGGTGGTGGTGCGATCCTATAAGAACAACCCTATATAATATCGGTAAAAATATCGTCAGCTTGGAGATTTGAAAGGGCTTCATTTCATGTACATGGATATATATGCAGAGTATGGTGCCTGAGATGATCGATGCAACAGAAAACATGTTGAGGAGATGGAAGGACAAGGAGGAAGTACATGAAGAGATTGAAGTTTATGAAGAGTTCAGGATGTTGACAGGCGAAATGATTTCGAGGACTGCTTTCGGAACTAGTTTCGACGAAGGAAGACAGATCTGTGACATGATTGTCAAGATGAAATTGTTAATTGATAAGAACGTCTTCAAGTTCAGACTTCCAATCGTCAGGTAAAACAGAAACATAATCTAACGTTTACTTGTTGAAGTAAGGAATGAATACCGACTTAATTGTCTGTTTTTTCAGCAAGATTTTCAAGAGTCGTGATTACAGGGAAGTTGGCAGGCTCGAAAGGAGGATTCGAGCCTGCATTTTGGAAATTGTGAGCAAGAGAGAAGAAGATCATGGTGTGGTGAAAGACGATTATCTCGGCCTGCTTATACAAGCTCACCATGAACGAGAGGAATCGAGTAAAATTTCGATTGACGATCTCGTTGATGAGTTCAAAACGTTGTACTTAGCAGGGCATCACACGACGAATGCCCTGATTTCTTGGATTGTCCTGCTTCTGGCAATCCACCAGAATTGGCAACAGGAGGCCAGAAATGAAGTTTTCAGTGTCTTTGGTCGTGACGAATCTCCTGATGTTGATGGGATCTCGAAGCTCGAAACGGTAAGCAATTTTTTTTGTAGGAATGTATGTGCCAAATTAAACTAGAAAACGACCAATTGTTAAATACAATCCGTATTTTTTGCGTAATTTTCGCAAATTTTTTTATTATACCCTTAATAATGCTTGCAATTTGTAATTCACTAACGGGTTCGGGTTTTATTAATCAATGAACTTACATGTATTAAATGACAGACTGTATATGGTAGCACCTAATCGGAAATTATCGGAACACTAACTTCTTTCACCGGTATGGGACTCTTTTTGTCGCAGATGGGGATGATCATCAATGAAACGCTAAGACTATACCCTCCCGTAACAGCATTGGGGGTGCGAAGAATCGACAAAGATGATGTAACGCTGGGGAAGCTCACCCTCCATGCTGACATCAGACTGCAAATTCCAACTTTATGTCTCCATCGCGATCCCGGAATCTGGGGTGAAGATGCAAACCTATTCAAGCCCGAGAGGTTCTCCGAAGGAGTTGCGAAAGCCACAAACAATAACCCTACCGCCTTCATCCCCTTCGGGATGGGACCCCGAAACTGCGTGGGAATCGACATTGGCAAGGACATGGTGAGAGTTGCACTTTCGATGATTCTGCAGCGCTTTTGTTTCACTTTATCGCCCGGTTATGTCCATTCGCCTGATCCGTATATCCCGACAATTAGTCCCGGGAAGGGAATTCAAGTGATCTTGCATGCCCTGTAATGATCTTGCATGCCCCGACGATTAGTGGTTGTTCATCACTGTTATGTGAGTAGTATTACTTCTTAAATAAATATCCTTGTTTGGTTGAAAAGTAAGTGAATGAAATACAGAGTATCCTTACATCTTTAATTTAGACTCATACTAATCATCGAATTAAATTATGTTCACCAAATATCATCGAATTATAATTCCATTTTCTTATAACCATTCCGTTATTTTTTTGGATAAAATACTGGCGTGATCCACAAACAATATTTAAAAGACGAGTCAGCTACCAACTCATTATTTTAGAATCCCAACTTGAAAAACTCCTTCGATTATTTTAGTATCATTATACTTGAATCATACATGTTAGTGATTATTTATTGATATATTTCGATAATCTGGAAAAATATGAAATATTTAAACGGTGAGTTTTGATAAAGATGATAAATTATCAGCTGACCCACTCTCCTTTAATGCTAACAGTATTGACCACATTAACATTCCGTCCAAAAAAAATAGCAGAATGATAACTAAAAAAGCAAAATTATAATTTTATAATATTTAATGAGTATAACTTAATTCCTCGACGATAACTTAAAATTTAGTGATATCTCATATATTTAACAATTTCAAATTTAAAATTCAAAATCTGATCCAAACGTGAATTGTTTTTTTTTTTCAACTCGACTTTACTGTTTCGCGCTGTTGTTTTCCACCAGGCACCTTTTCCCCCGTTTCTTCAGGCGAAAAATTTATTCCTGAACTGAGAGCTTCTTTGCCTGGAAACAGCATTACAGGCTACCCACACCATAGAACCAAGCATCGGGGAGGATCTTTGAAGAAGGAAATGGACGACGGCGATTTCAGCAGAGCTTCATACGATGACGGCGCTGCTACTCTCTCTTTGGATGCAACTAGTGATGACGCTAATCCCGACCTTGCTTCGCTTTCTGTACTTCCGCTTTTGCTTGTTTTTTTTTTCTTTTCCTCTTTCGTCTCTCAGCTATCGGTTCGATTTGCCTCGGAAATGCGGGGTTCCGGCTTCTGATTTTTGGCGAGTTGTTGAATTTTGACAGGCTGAGCTGAACAATCCGATTGAGAAGAGAGAGCGACGTTTGAAGATCAAGCTCTCTTGTTCTGATTCCGAAATTGATCATGTAAGAGCTCCTTACGTGATGCTGCCTTTGTCTATGGATGAGATTCGGTATTCTGCTTTCACTCCTATAATTGTCGATGTGTATCAAGGGTTTTCTAAGTGCTAGTTCTTGTTTGTTGGAGTGTTCCTTTTCCTTAACACTGTTTCTAGAGCTGTATAGTTCTGCTCCACGATTTTGATGGGAGATTGTTAAGTAGTCTCGAAGAATTGGAGTGCAGGCAAATGTGTGAAGGAATGTGAACAGTATAGCAGATTTGTTTATCAGTAAGGTTGACACATGGAGGCCAACTATCTATCGACTTTTTTGGCGCTTCATAATGTCTGTGCTTGATTGTTCGATGAGGTGGATGTTTTCACTGGCTGAGTACTGAATGAGCGCCTTTAGGTTTTGTTACTAGACAGAGTTTTGGAAAGCTTCAGCCTCGTTCTCTGTCTCTTTACTGTTTCATTAGCGTAATTTCCTTGCACTTCTGTGTAGAAAGAACTTTTGTCCATTTATTTGTGGGTGTTGTAAGCTATATTGACGGGAATCTTACCTAATTGCTGCACAGGCAATGTCCAGTCATGCAAGGAAGTGCATAAGGTCAGTAACAGTGGAAAAAACCGTGTTCTTTTGTCTATGTTACTTAATTCTGCTATCTGATGTTTCGTCATGCTAAATGGTGACGATGCTTCTTGTGAAGCTGTGAGCACCATGAGGTTAGGACTGACAGCTTGAGCAGTCTCAAGGAAGTGAAGTGTCCAGCTATGATTCGTGCAGAAGAGGTCCAGTTAAATTTAGAGCCTGCTTTTCCTAGCTTTCTGGTATATTTAGTCAGATCACATCTTGGACGTTGGTCCTGGATGGTAAGCTCGTATTACTTGCTTAAGCCTTATCTTGATTTATATCGATAGCTCTGTTGGATAATCACATGGTCAGTTAAGAAGGGAAACTTGTGTGTTTTTTGTGACAGGGTCTTCCGGGGCCTTTCTGTAGAGCAAATTTACCACAGGAGGATACAATAGTTACTCTGCAAGACGAGGATGGGAAGGAATTCAACATCAAATACATTGGACACAGGACGGGATTGAGTACTGGATGGAGACAGTTCTGTGTTGCGCAGAACTTGCTTGAAGGAGATGTTTTAGTGTTCCAGTTAGTTGGAAACTGCAGATTTAGGGTGAGTACTGAGTTTACCTTGTCTTCTGCCAACTAAAATTTCCGTCTGTTGCTTGGTGCTGTTGGCTTAAACTGAGTCTTTGTGCCGTTGGCAGCTTCCAGACATAGACATTTAACATCATTTTTTATGTGAGTTTGAAAGAAGCAAAAAAATTTGATACTATTGCAGTTTGTATTAACTTATGTGTACTAATGCATGCTCGTGATCACAGAGGGAAAAAAATGCTTTTCCCTAATAGATATGACTCATACTCGCAGGTTTACATAATAAGGGCCAATGATTTGTCTGAAGTGGACGGGGCATTATGTCTTCTGAATTTGGATGCTCAAACTCAACGCAATAATGCAGGCAAGTTCTTCTTTCTAGTTTACCGTTTTCTCATATGAATTTGCAGTTAATGGTATTGCTTTTGGATGCCAGAACTCATGGAACGAAAAGGTAACGTAAACGCAGTAATGGAAATTGTATCCAGCAAGAGCTCAAAGAAAAAACGTTGCAAACCTCGATCATCTTTGGTCGGGAAGAAAAAGAGGAAGACTAGCAAGCCAAGATCATCGTTTCGTTTCACTGGACAACCAGCAGAGCAATCTGGAAATGATAGCGAAGAGGTTGGTTCTGAAGTTTTAGAAGGTGGCAACTTATCCTTTCATGCGCTCCAGTTTAAAGACATCAAGAGCTTTGAGGACTTCAGCATTGTGATCGAGGGATCTGTCTTAGATTCCGGACTAACTGAAGAAGTTCGGAGAAAGTACTACAAGCTCTGCCGTGGTCAAAATGCTTTTCTTCATGACAACGTCCTGAAGGGCCTCAACTCAAAGCTGACTGCCGGCATTATTTCTGAAACCGTGAACATTGCTGATGCCATGAAGGAGTGCACTCTTTCAACCTCACGGGACGAGTTTACTAACTGGGATAAGACATTGAAAGCTTCTGAGATTTTTGGCCTGAATGTTGGGTTTCTACGTGCTAGGCTAGAACACCTTGTCAACCTTGCCTTCAATTCTGAAGATGCGACAAGAGCCAAAAGGTACATGGAAGCTAGAGCCGAGAGACTCCACACTGAAGTCGAGATACGAAATCTAGAAGCGAAGCTTGCAGAAACGAAAGCAGCCTGTGGAAGGTATGAATCTGATGGAGGGACTATGATAACAAAAGCTGAAAGCTATGAGCTCAAGTTTCATAGGGCAGTCCTTGCTCCATGGTAATCTACTCTTTGAGTGAACATCAGTCTCTAACTGCTACCTTCTGTCTATTGTGAATGAAGAAATGAGAGGGTGATTGTTTCCAGAAATCCTGTAATGTACTTCCTGTACTTGCAAAAATGAAGAGATTGCTGTAATTATCTACTAGTTGCTAAACAGCGTCTTGTTGTAGACATTTAGTTGTCTTCTTGATTTGAAGAAACTATATATATCCGATTTCCCCCCGAATCCTGGCGTCTTTGCTTGTTCAGGTTTCACGGAGATGACATAATAAGGCATCTGCTGGGTTCGTGGCCACCTCATCCACGGTAGACTGGGCAACATGAAATGTAAGTGATCTTAGGCCTTTCTAGTTATTCGTTTTTCTTTATTGTAACAGGAATCAAGTAGCGTTCAGTTGGTGTCATTCGTTGCTGCAGAATAAGCTCTTTTTTCAAGTAGCTTGATGGACGCAGAAATGCAAATAATTCAACATTAGAGATCTATCTACCCAACTGAAGCATGAGGGTACAGTTCTCAGTTGATAAACTGACTCATCGATGGTGCAAGAAAAAAGACAGAAGAAACCGTAGATTGGTAAGCGTCTCCCCCCCCCCCCCTAAAACTGTGTATTGTTTGATTCTTTAGTCTAGAGTCCCTTCAGTTTCAGAAGTTACAAGAGGGAAGTGGGGCCGGTTCGTTCTTTGAACCGAACCGGTTGCTTGATTTTTATGGTTGTTGATGAAAATTTGACCCAGCCGAACTGAATCCTTGGCTCGGTTAATCAAAACTTAATAAAACCAAGAGAAACTAAATGTGTCTTGCTTTTTCCATAAAAAGCGAGATGGACAATCTAATTCCAACCATTTTAAGTAACCAAAATTGAATTAAAGCTAGTTGTTGTTGATTTGAATTTAGTTAACCTTTAAATGACACATTTGGTATTTAGCTTTTACCTGACCTTTTACCTTTATAGTCACAGTCACAAAAGAGTGGCTCTGGTCCCCTGGTAGATAGAGCATCGCACCCTTAGGGTTTTGCAGCTTTGACTACTGAAATAGATACCACATTTTTTGCTGTGCACATGCTTTACTGCACAATATCTAAGCGTACCATTAGGAGAGAAATTAAAATTACTAATTAGCTGCTGACAACCCACATCATATTTGATCTTTCACATGTCTGCCATTTGAGTGAAATCTCCAAACCCCATATAGTTAAATGTAATCATATAGATTGCTTTGATGGCTTAACTAACTGTTGAGTAAAGGGAAAGACAGTGAGAGCAAAGATGAATACAGATCTCTTAATCAGCGTTGAAACAAAGAGGCGAGAAAAATAAAAGTTCTTCCCAAACTTCCAAAAATCACTTTTTGTACAACAGAAAAGAGAAACAAGAAGAAGAAAGACTCTAACTTCTAGGGAGACAGATCCAAAACCTAAACCAAGAACTTCCCCAAGAAACAAGGAGGGGAAGTACATAGACGAATAACAGACCATCAAATTGTCTGGAAACAAGCAGCTAACAACACAAACTCTTGAGATCTCTCAACTTTCTCATCTTCCAACCCAAAATAAGAAGAAAAAAAATTAGACAACTGCCGTTTCCCAACAAACTCATTTCAATCTTTTTTGAAACATCACTTCTCCATATCCCCATTTCCACACCCCTGCACCTGACTCTGTTCTTGAACAAAATTACCAGACCCCCTTCTATCCTCAACTTTCTTCGACCCAATGTGGCTCCTCCTCAATCCCAGAAACCCTTTCCACCTCCCCGCCGAGCCTCTCGGCGGCCTCAGCGAAACTTCACTGTCTTCATCAACGAGAAGCTCCTCCCTTATAGTAGTAGTCCTCTGCATTTGGCTGCTGCTGGTGTCCTTGAACGGCAAGATCCTGCCTTTGGAGAAGAGCTCATCAGCACTCATCATGGAATAGCCTGTAACTGAGAATTCGAAGTCTGATGACGAAGCTGGCGGATGCTGCTTTGATGATGAAGAGGAGCTGCTGCTTCGTTCTTGCTTCATCATCATCATCTGGTGGTGGGAATCAGCAAAGTCATTAGAGAAGGAGATTCTGGGGCTCATGGGTGGAGGGTGGTGGTGGTGGTGGCTGCCTTTGTGCTGCTGCTGATCGGAGCTGTACATGTCTAAGCATGCCATGGGAGAGATCTCAAAACAATAAGGGGGGAGGAGATAAAAAGGAAGGAGAGAATAGAAACACTAGGAAACAAAAAAAAGAACAGAAACCCCTCTTTGCTAATAAATTCTGCAGGGGACCCCCTTCACGACACTGTTTGCAAAACCCACCAAGGAGTGTCATGTACTTATATCTAGGAAAGAGGGCAGGGGCGGAAGGGGGATGCTAGCTAGCAAAGTGCCGTACTTTGTTTGTTTGGTTTCCGGTTATTATAGAACCGGACCGAAAGTTGAACCGGTAAAGACTAACTGTTAAATGCTTGACGGTAGAACAAGTAACAGGAATGTGTCACTAATTCTGCAAGTAAGTGTCCAGATTACAAAAAAAATCAGAATAAAATGCTTCTGATTTGTTTAACCTATACTGGATCGACTTAGTGTCTGAACCGGTCGAACCGGGTATGCTGAGGCATTTGAAACCACGGTGGGTTTTGTTTTTTGAATACATGCATGCATGCCCATGATTTGATGTTTTGTCATGACATTTTTAATACTGGCCATTCAATGATATGAACAGCTTTGAAACTACACTTTTCCCCAATTTTTTAATTCCCTATCACTTCACCCCCTTGGTACTTATTTATTAATTGATCTCAGAGTAATAAAATATTGCGATACGAATTTATGTGTGTAAGTACACATTTGACTCTCTTTTTGAGGGAGCCAGAGTTTGCCTTTTGAAATAGTGTTTTGGAAACCTTCCTGGAAGGTTCTTCCAATCACTATGTCTTAAATATTTCTCCCCCCATCCCCTTCCCCCTTCTCTCGAGAAGGTTCAACTTTAAAATATTCCTGAGATTCTATTGCAACTAAAAGTTCAAGTCTTTTCAGTCCCTGAAAGGCTGAAACCATAAGGGGATGCCCTTAGTATGGTTCCTACTTAAGGTATATGAGAGACCAACGGCTATATGAGAGACCCATGCAATGTGATGATGGGTTTCTTGGCAAGGGTTAGATAGCAAATCGGGTCATCAAGCTAGCTCGGTAGGTCAAGATATCGTGACACATGTGACTCAGTTAGACAATTAGTTAAATTGATGATTTTAATATAATGTGATACTTTTCGATATGACATTATGTTCTTACTAGTTTAACATTGTTTCCTTGGTTCAATTATAGCTACTTCGTGGTTCTATAACAATTAGACTAGTATATCTTGAACCGTTAATCTCACCGATTCAAGACGATTGGTCTAGCTTTTCCTCGTATTTATGCTGTGACATCCCATTTTACCCATGGTGATCATGGCTATGCATATTGAATGCCATTGCATGTTTCATGTCACATGCCACCCTAAAACCCACATAACATTTTTTTTTCATGGCATGTGCAGAAAAGGGGGGGCCAACTACCAAGCCAACCAGTAATGAAGATAATATAGGGAGGGGGAGGTGGTGAAGGAGGGGTGGCCTGGCCAGTATTCCCCCAACCCAATACAATTGCTGGCACATTGAAAGCAACAGGAGTACTGTCTTTATAGAAATAGGGTGGTGGCATCAGGACTCCTTTTCGAAAGAGGTAAATGCCTTTTATTCAAAGTTTTCAGCTAAGTTTCCTGCTTCCTCTAAACAACAAAACAACAGTGAGTGGAATAGTGCTCAGTGGCCGAAGGCTGAGCCAGCCCTGGCATTAGTGTGGTGGGTGGGTAGCAGACTAGCAGGAGGGTGGTCAGTAGTAGGAATTATGAGCTTTTTGGACCATGTGAGTTGGTTTGGGTTAAGGGTCGGGTTAATCGGTTTACAAATTATTAGCTAATTTGAGTGATATTATAGCAGCAGGGGGTATAATTTTTAATTGAACACTATACTAGCACAGAAGAACAGGGCATTTCAACCGGATGGGTTGGACCAGTCATGAGCTGGGGTTATTCGAATTTCGTGCTATACGATAGCAGATTAGCGGGAGGATGGTAGTAATAGGAAGTATAAAGCTTTTAGACGAGTGAGTTGGACAAGTCACGAATTGGATTCATCGAGTTACAAGTTTTCTGATCAATCATGTCATATCTTCATCGGTTTTACGGGCCAATAAGAAATCATGAGTTGGGTGACTCAACAGGTTAGTTCACTCTTGTTCCATTTTGAGTCAATAATCGAAGTACGGGTTGAGTCGTGTAATGGTTAGCTGTGTAATGGTTAGCTTTGGTAGGAAGGAAAGCGGTGTCCTGACTATTCAAAATTATGCAAGATTCAGATTCACGACCATTTTCATTTTCATAGGTTTGGTGCTACAATAAATTTTTTTGGCCGGAGCTTTTGACTTGTTATTATTTAGTGATATATAGAGGGCTCAGGCAGTGTGGAATGAGTTGGCCGTGAAACCGACCTTTCATAAGGCACCATGTTATATTGTTATTCAGGGGTTTCCCAATTCTTTACATATGGGGAGAAGAAAACAAATAAAATCCGTTTCTTACAATGGGGGAGCTTTTCGGATTTTTCAAACAAGATTTGGGTTTAGTTTATCTGGTTTGAATGTTAGTTAGAGTATGATGTTAATTCCTAATAAATCAGATTATAGACCAGTTTGATCATCAAATTTAGTTGGATTTTGTAGATTCACTAGATTCGGGAGAAAATAAAATTCGGAATTTTGACCGTTGGTTAATTGTGGTTACGGGTAGGGTTTTGTCTTGTGCTCGCGGGGGATTGGTACATTCTTCATAAATATTTAAGAAACTATATTTGATTATGTATAGCTTGGTATGAGATGGAGTCATGTTCATTAAGTTTGAGTGTTAATCAAGTTACCATTAATCAGATTACAAAATTATGAATTTTAGGGTTTTTTTCACTTTTTGGATCTAGGGTTGTGTAAATACTAAATATAAAAAGAAACATAGGGTTCATTGATTTGGACTGAAGATCAAGATGAATATTTATAGAAAAAAGGATCAAGATAAATCATTCGACAAGTTAATTGGGTATGTTTATTTATCTTTTATTGATTTAAATTATTGCTATAACTTTACTTTTATGGCAGGAGAAATTACCTCAACAAACCATTCAAGTAGTAGTGAGTTTGAACTTCGATTCAGTTTTGCGACATCAGCCATCTACAATGACCACTTCTTTCGTCCTAAAACGGTATGCTATCAAAATCTTTTTAGTCTATCACGTTAGAAAAAATAGATTGTCAGTATCAAATTCAAACTTAGACCATTTAGTTACCAATTAGTACAAGCTACTAAGTGGTTTAGTGTGCGACTTAAAATATTGATGTTGTGCAATGCAAGTCACCACGTGGGCACGTGAAACTAGAGTGCTCGCCCTCTTCTCTTCTCAACCATTTTTCTAATTAGCTACCTCAGATTTGCCGACACCCAACATTTCTTGCCATTTCACTCTCCTTGCTGATTGGCCTCAACCACCTGAACTTGTGGTTAAAAACTATGGGCTATTAACACCCTTAATTTCACTCATGTTCTTAAAACTCCCAAGTTAGATATGTTGCACTCTATATACTATCAAATGGTCGAGTTATCGCATTGTAATATAGCTAATTCATCGAGTCCTTCCGTTAGTTTGCACAAGGAAAATACTAGATAGGAAGGAAAATAGTCCTATCGAAACGATTAGGTTGGAAGATTAGTAGTAAATCCTGTTAGAATAGTAAAATTCCTAATAAATTACGAGAGAGCTTTTCTCTAGTCCGAATTGGGTTGGCAAAGCAAGGATAGCTAAGAAAGAACAGTAATTGGGTGTGTCATGCTCTGATTGTACATTTCTTAATGGAGAAAAATCAATAGAAGGGGTCGATTGTTAAGTTGAGTTATAGTACGATGGATAATTCGAACGTTCTATAGTTGTCCAGGCTTAGCTTTCAAAGAAGGCCTCCAATCTTAAATTTGACTAGTTAAGTATTGGTTTATCTAGTTGTAAATGCTTGGGATTGAGATCGGATTAGAGAATCTCAAATTTGGATTCACTAGTTGTCAATTGAAAAGTGGAGTTTGTTGAAAGGAGAGCTTTTTTGGTGATTCTATTTGCAATAATCAATGGTAGAGTAGGGCTAAAGACCCGAAAAATAATCGGGTACGAACGACGCTTTTTATTTTTGTGATGGATACGTGTTATTTGTGTATTATTAGTATAATCTGTATTGAATCGTTTCTTGTTGATAACACATAAATAAAAACACAAATGCATAATCGTTACAAACGGATTCAGTACCGAAACCGGACAGGAAAAGCCAGGCTAGATACTGTGGTAGTGGGGTTGTTGGTTTCTTTGTACTCATAAAATCATCATCATAATCACCTTCCCATATCCATGTGTGGGGGGTTTTGGGAGAAATGAAAAGAAAGATTGAATTCCACAATTTTGGCCTTGCTATCTAGGAAGGACGTTTGGGCTGTCACTCACATGCTTCCAAAACCTCTGAAGATTCCAACCCTGCATCACCCCTTCACTCTTTTAACTTTTTTTTTCTATCGAGTAAATGGGTTCATGTCACGTGGTGGAATCCCACTAAAGCCAGCTTCCTTTTTCTTGCTTTCCTCTTGGGTAGTCGAGATTTGGGAAGTTTGAAAAGTGGAGTGAAAAACAACCTGGCTCCTGGGTAGCAAATGGTGACGGAATCGATTCGGTTAGACCATGCTAAAATGGGCTCATTATATCGGTTTATGCGTGTTGAATTGAAACCGGATTGTTCGATATTATGATATCGGGTAATAAATCAAAAGAGAGAGATGCAGTGAATTCAGCTGTTCGGTATGTCTTCCATACACTTTTATGCATAGTTCGTCTTTCTTTGAATTAAGGGTTTTAATTAGGGTTCCAATTCTTCGATAATGTATTTAAAAGAAGGATGTTAGGACCGATTCTATCTGTTAGCTACTATATATAAATATGCAGTTACTGCCTCCTCTATGCGTATGTCAATGATCTGAAGTTTTCATATGTTTTTATGCATCACAAGTTATGGTGCAAGTTGAGGAATTCGTAATTTTATACTAAATATTACTGAGAATACAAAGCATTGAAATCGAATGTATATGTGATATTTTCAAACTCGACTTCATAAATAGTCATGTCTAAACTAAAAGAAGTCCATAAGAGTCCAAACTCCTACAAACCATCCCATGTATGGCCGAGTACTAAGTGACCCATACTAAAAAGTTGAATAGTTTTCTTTGTATTTCTAATTAGCATTAGGTTTATAATATTAATTCATCAATCGATTACAGATTTCAATATTTGATAGAATTTTTTTCAATTTAAATTCTGCTAATTAAAGACATGTTTCAACTCTAATCACGTTCATACTTCTAACATATATTGAGGCCGGCTTGCCATTGTGACCTTTAATCAGGTTGTGGTAATCCGCCGCACATCAAAACTCGTACTATATGTTTTCAGATATCGTCATGACTCGATCATCATATCAACTCATCATCATATATGTTTACTTCATTCTTGTCAAGCCATCTATTTTTCACGATCTTATCATTCAAATATTTTAGTATCATATATTTGAGTTTTTGGACAAAAATAATTAGTCAGTTGGTGGAATGAATTAGGTCTAGGATATGTAACATAACAAGGAGGCAGACCGACCAATAAGCAGTGTTGGCCAGTTTATGGGTCTTACTTAATTAAACGGGCTTGGCTAGGAAATGTTAGTATTAGCTTAGAGCCCAACCATTGGAATGTTCTAGGAGTTTATCCAACAAAAAACGATCTATATACATTCTCAACTACGCTTGTTGATTAAATTTTAACCGCCTAAACTCAATGAATTTTAGATGAGAAATATGATTTTCGGGTTATCATTACCATCTTTATGCATGATGGATATAACTCATTTATAAGGGTGTTGGTTTGCAGTAGGGCGGCTTGTTAGTCTTCACGAGCTTTTGTTTAAATAAGGGTTTGGGTTGATTATTTATTTGTAGGATCGAATTAAAATTTGGTTTTTTGAAAAACATCCTATTCAAATTTTACCTCAAATCACAATTGATTAGTTAGGTCGATAAACGATAACAATAACAAATCAACTTCACTAATCATATCACGCTTGACTTGATGATCAAAAATTTACGAGTTAAACTCAAAATATCAAAAGATTTAGGAATATAATGCTACCATAAGTAATGATAAATTTTGTGAAAATTTTGGATCTCCTACTTGTAAAAAAAGATTTAGGAGTTGCCGATGTGTCACGGACCACTCTTCATAACCCAATTAAAAAATTAGGCAATCGAAACCAGAAAAATAAATAATAATTAAAAGAAAAACACAACAGCCCTCGGTTTTGCTCCTTTCATCGTGACGTTTGTTTCTCTCTGATCTTCGTTGCTTCCTCTCTTACACACAGTAGGGCTTCTTCTTCTTCTATCCGACGCCTTCACTTCTCCTTTTTCTCCGCCGGCGCACTTGTGTACCCGCCGTCTGTATCATACGCCTCCCGGAAGGTAAGCTCCCACAGCGCGCGATCTCCTTGCGCCCAAACCCTAATTTGATCTTGCGATTTTTCCATTTCTTAATCGGCGCGTCTCTTTGATTCACTTGTGTGTATCTGGACTGTGTATTTTATGAGTATTACGGTTTAATTTGTGTTTACGGTGATTTGATCAGGGGGTAGAAGGAGGTCCTACTCGGTACTGTGATCTCTGTGAGAGGGAGATTGTAATTTGGTTGTTTGTCGGAGGCGGGAAGAATTGATTAGGGTTAGTGGTTATTTTGATGCGTGGACGGGGATCTGAATCCGCCGTGCTGGTTAATAATTATCTGGTTCGGGACCTGAGATGGCCAATCCCGGAGTCGGGACTAACAAGTTTCTCTCTGTGAATCTGAACAAATCTTATGGACCGCAGCAACAGTATCACCACCATAACCACCACCACCACCATAATAACCACAACCAGAGTAATAACCAGTATCATTCCGGCCCTTCTTACGGCAGGGGGCGGCCAGTTGGAGGAGGAGGGATGGTTGTGCTATCCCGTCCTCGCAGCTCGCAGAAGGCTGCTGGGCCTAAGCTTTCTGTTCCACCCCCCTTGAATCTACCATCGCTGAGGAAAGAGCATGAGAAGTTTGATTCGACAGGGATGGTTGGAGGGCATGCTGGCAATGGCGCTGGGAGTGGGCCTCGACCTAGCTCGGCTGGCATTGGTTGGACCAAGCCGGCTGTTACTTCCTCTAAGCAAGAGAATGAAGGGGTGAGCTCTGGAAGTGATACTTTGGTGGATAATAATGCTGGTCAGAGCCTTGTTATTGATCAAGGACCGAGTTTGTTGGCGGTTAATGGGTTTAGCAAGGGCAGTGCATATGTGCCCCCTTCTTCCCGTCCGGTTGTTTCTGCAGTGCCTCAACCTTCTCAAGGATATCCAGTCGCTGAAAAGGTGTCGGTGTTGAGAGGTGAGGATTTTCCTTCCTTGAGAGCAGCATTGCCAGTCAATAATGGTCTCGAGAAGAAGCAGAAGGATGGTTTTAGTCCGAAGCAAAAGCAGGGGCTTGGAGAAGAATCTGATGATGGGCGAAGAGGTACCTCTGGTTTGAGCTCCCATGTCGACATGCGTCCTCAATTCCAGTCTCAAAGTAATGCTGGCAGTGCTGTTGGGGAAAGTAATGGTTCAAATCGTGGTTGCGGTGGTTCGGTAGTTTCAGGAAAAGACCGAAAGCAGGATTACTTTCCTGGACCATTGCCAATAGTTCGGTTGAATCCTAGGTCCGATTGGGCAGATGATGAACGTGATACGGGGCATGTATTGACAGATCGGAGCAGGGATCATGGGTTCTCTAAAGGCGAAGTTTACCGGGACAGAGATTTTGATTTCCCGAGGCCTAGTGTCCTACCACAGAAACCAGTACATAATCATTTTGACAGGAGGATACCACGTGACAATGAAACTGGAAAAATTTCGTCCAGTGAAGTCACAAAGGTAGCTGTTCACAGCAGAGATGGGAGATCCTCTAGTCGAGAAGGACGAGAAAGAAACTCCTGGAGAGCTTTCTCATCCGTTTCAAAGGATGTATATGCTGGTCAGGAGCTTGGATTTGAAAAGAATAACGTTGGCAGTAAAGTTTCTTCTATGAACAGAGAGACAACCAAGGATAATAAGTATGCACCTTCACCTTCCCCTTCCTGGGAAAATTCTCATGCTGATATTGGAAGGAAGGATGTAGGATATGGGCAGGGAGCAAGATCCCCTTGGAACAATGCGCCGGATTCAGCTGGCAGTCGGGTACCTGAATGGATGTACCGAGATCGATCAGGGAATGAGCAGCAGTACCAATACAGAGATGATAAACACTACAATAGTTCCATGCAGAAACCGTCGTTTTCGTCGGGTGGAAAGGGACTTTCTGTTAATGATCCCATACTGAATTTCGGAAGGGAGAAACGGTCATTCTCGAAGAATGATAAGTCTTTTCTAGAGGATCCTTTCATGAAGGATTTTGGTGATCCACTTTCTGGTGCTCTTGTAGGGCTTGTCAAAAAGAGGAAGGATGTGCTTAAACAAACTGATTTTCATGATCCTGTTAGAGAATCTTTTGAGGCTGAACTTGAGAGAGTTCAGAAGATGCAAGAACAAGAACGCCAACGGATAATTGAAGAACAGGAGAGGGCTATGGATCTAGCACGTAGGGAGGAGGAGGAAAGGATTCAAATAGCCAGGGAACAAGAAGAACAGCGGAGGCGGTTGGAAGAAGAAGCAAGAGAAGCTGCATGGAGGGTCGAACAGGAACGAACGGCAGCTGTTCGAAGGGCAGAAGAACTGAGAATAGCTAGGGAGGAGGAGAAACAAAGGTTACTTCTGGAGGAGGAGAGAAGGAAACAGGCTGCCAAGCAGAAGCTATTGGAACTGGAGGAAAAAATTGCTAGGAGGAGTGCAGAGGGAACAAAAGGCGGGAACAGTAGTTCGTTAGGTGTTACTGATGAAAACATAGTGGAGATGGCAACTGAAAAAAGCATTTCCAAGCCAGCAGAAATCAGTGACTGGGAAGAGAGTGAAAGGATGGCGGATAGGATCACGACGTCAACTTCTTCTGATTATCCTGGAATGAATAGGCCATTTGACTTAAATCCACGGCCATACTTTTCTAGAGAAAGCTCTTCTGCATTTGTAGACAGAGGTAAGCCAGTGGGTCCATGGAAGAGAGATCCTTTTGACAATGGTAACAGCTCAACTTTCATCACACATGATGATGAAAATCACCATGGTCCTAGGAGAGATATGGCTGGTGGCAGGGTCGTTTCCAGAAGAGAATTTTATGGTGGCGCTGGTTTAGTGCCATCAAGAGCTTACTCTAAAGGTGGGATCCTAGATCCTCCTACGGAAAATTTTGGTCAGTTTAAAGGTCCAAGATGGAATACAGCTGGTGAGGGAGATTATAGCAGGAGCTTAGATATCGAACCTGATTTGAGCGAGAACTTTGTGGAGAGGTTTGATGATGCTGGGTGGGGATATGGTCGACCTCGTGGTAATTTTAATCCTCAATACCATGAACGAGTATACAAAAATCCTGAGGCTGATGGCCTGTATCCGTTTGCTAGGTCAAGGTATTCTATGAGGCAACCCCGGGTTCTACCACCTCCATCTATTACTTCAATGCAGAGAAGTAGTTATAGGGGGGAGAATGAACATTTTGGAGCTTCATCTCTTGTGGAAAGTGAAAGGCAGTATGGTCAAGGAACTAGGGATGTGGTTACCATGCAGCCAAGGTATGACAACAGTTACACAGGGAACAACGGTGGAGTTGATGCATTTGATACTCTGCAAGATAATAGGGAGAATGAGGTTAAGAAGCTGGACGGAAATACAGATAGATGTGAGTCACAGTCTTCTCTGTCTGTTTCCAGCCCACCTGATTCTCCAGTACAGCTCTCACATGATGATTTGGATGACTCTGTCGGTTCTCCAGTATTATCTGCCGGTAAAGGGAAAGAGGGAAATTCTTTGCGAAGCAAGAATGAAGCTGCTGCCTTGCCTACAGATATTCAGGGAAATAGTGTGATGAATGCCCCTAGTATCATCTCCACTGGCGATGATGAAGATTGGGCATTGGAGAATGATCAGTTGCAATTGCAAGAAGAATATGATGAAGAAGATGATGGGTATGGTGAGGAAGATGAAGTACATGATGGAGAAGAGGACAATCTTAACCTGAATCAAGAGTTTGAAGGTGTGCATTTGGAGGATAAAGATTCTGCTGACATGGTAGAGAATTTAGTGTTGGGCTTCAATGAAGGTGTTGAGGTAGTGATGCCGAATGATGAGTTTGAGAGAGGTTCAGGAGATGATCAAACTAAATTTGTGGTGTCACATGTTACTGCTGATGACCAGGGATCCTTTGATGGTCATGGAGAGACCATCCAGCCTGTGGATGGTACTTCTCAAGGTCTTGCTGATTGTTCTTCCAGAATATTCCAGGAGAGTGAGAAGGCATTGCAAGAGTTGTTGATTCAGCCAACAAACACTCCCCAATTGGATTCCTCCCAGGTTCTGCATTCTGAAGCTCATACTTCTACATCCTCGGTTCCTCCTGCTTCAAAACAGCCTAAGGTGCCGGTTAAGCTTCAATTCGGGCTGTTTTCAGGTCCTTCTCTTATACCATCACCTGTCCCAGCCATACAAATTGGGTCGATACAGATGCCTCTTCATCTGCATCCCCCAGTAGGTCCATCTCTGGCTCACATGCCAACCCAGTCTCAACCTCCCCTCTTCCAATTCGGTCAACTAAGGTACACATCGCCTATCTCACAAGGAATTTTACCGTTGGCTCCACAATCCATGTCCTTTGTTCCGTCAAGTGGTCCTGCCAATTTCCCTCTAAATCAAAGTGTGGGAGGCTCTCTGCCTCTTCGACCTAGTCAACCTCCTACTCAGAACTTTATCAAAAGTGATCCTGTGCCTATGCCTAGGGATAACCAACCAGGAATCCTCCCTAGGCAATTGGGTGATAACAGGAACAATGCTGTGAAAGTACAGCAGAGCTCTGGAGATCCTTCAAGGCCCGAGCCAGCTTCGCAAAGGGAAGATCCCTTTGTAAAGAATTGGAGAAACTTCCCGAGAACAGAATCTGAAGGACAACCTCGAACTGGAACAGCATCTTCTCGGTCAGTTTCAAAGGGTCCAGGCCTCACATCAGGTGGTAGAGGGAGAAGATATATCTTCCAATTGAAAAATTCTGGTGACAGATCAATGCAACCTCCTGAAGCTTCTCATGTTGACCCTACTGGTTTCCAGAGGAGGCCTCGTCGCCAGCGAACTGAATTTCGAGTCCGTGAAAATGTTGATAGAAGGCAGTTTGGGTTAGTTGGTTCAACGGCAGATAACAGGTCTAATATGGTTGGTAGGGGTGCTGGAGCTAGTAGAGGTGGATCTAAAAGGGTGATCGTCTCGAATAGACAACCAAAGCGGGCATATGACTCAGAAGGCTTCATGTCTCGCAATGTGGTCAGCACACTAGAAGTATATCCCGGAAACAGGGCCGAGAAGGCTGCTAGGAAAGAACCTCCAAGAAAGAGTCAGAACATTGTACACAATAGAGAGGATGTTGATGACTCTTCTTTGCCAAGTGGTGTTATCCGCATTTTTGAACAACCTGGCATTGAAGGTCCTAGTGATGATGACGACTTCATCGAGGTTCGGTCAAAAAGACAAATGCTAAATGATCGTCGTGAGCAGAGGGAAAAGGAAATTAAGGCGAAATCTCGTGTTTCAAAGGTTTTATTTTTGCTCTATCCCCCCTTTCTGATTTCTTATATATTTTTTGTGGCTTGAATACCTTGCTTATACTGCTGCTGATATCAGATGCAAAGGAAAGACCGGCCTACATCACGAAGGAATCTTGGTCCTGTCACCTCAAACAAAGCTCCCTTATCTGTTGCTGGACAAGCATCAAATGCCTCTCAAGGAAACGGACAAGGAAATGTGGAAGTCTCTGCAGGATTCACTGCCCCTTTGGTATCTCAGCCATTACCTCCGATTGGTACTCCGGCACTGAAAACTGATGCTCCTGCAGATGTTAGAGCACAGACAGTCAAGTATGAGTTATCAGTTTTCCCTTATTGTCATTATTTCAAATATGGTTGCCTGCAAAAGATTTCAAGAAAAAATGGTCAAAATGTTTAAAGCTTATATCTCATCTGCAGGACCCTTCAGCCAAGCTCGGTAACCGCCTTGGCAGATAACAGGAAAAACGTGTCTTCTAGCTTAATGTTTGATGGTAATAACAAGGTTCTGGATAATGTCCAAGCATCTTTGGCTTCTTGGAGCAATCCTCGACTTAATCAACAGGTATTTCTTCTTTTCATTGTTGTTATCTCTATTTTCTCCCAAAAGGTAGGTGCTAAAGTTTTTTGTGTGCGTCTCTGGCAGGTTATGTCATTAACTCAAAATCAACTTGATGACGCAATGAAGCCAGGGCAGTTCGATTCGCACCCTTCTGTCGGAGATCCTTCTAATGCAGTGAAAGAACCCAGCTTGCCATCATCATCTTCAATCTTGAGCAACGAAAAATCGTTTCCTTCTTCTGCTAGCCCCATCAACTCTTTACTCGCTGGAGAGAAGATCCAATTCGGTAAGGATTTTGCATTTCACATAATTTTTCCTGGTCTTTCTTTGTGTCCTATCTATTAAATTTCTGAAACCCTTATCTGTACAGGTGCAGTTACATCTCCCACAATTCTACCCCCTACCAGCCGCGCTGTTTCGCATGGAATTGGTCCTCCGGGATCATCTCGATCCGACATCCAGCTTTCTTCTCACAACCTGTCTGCTGGTGAAAATGATCGCTCCCTATTCTTTCAGAAACAAAAACATTCTAGTGAAACCTGTACTCATGTGGATCACTGTGTAGCAGAAGCAGAAGCGGAGGCGGCTGCTTCTGCTGTTGCAGTTGCAGCCATAACAACAAACGATGAGGTTCTTGGAACTGGGTTGGGATCCGGACCCGTCTCTGTCAAAGACTCCAGCAAGGCTTATGGCGAAGCAGAGGGCGTAACCCCAGGTAAACAGAAACATTTTTTTGTATAAACAACCTTCTCTGTTTCCAATATGATATGCTGATTCCTTCGATTTCTCTTCGGTTTTTGTTTCGATGTTTGGCAGGTGTATCTAGTGATCTTCAGCCATCCACAAGTCATTCAAGAGCCGAGGAGTCGTCTCTCAGTGTGGCCCTTCCAGCTGACCTTTCCGTCGAAAACCCTCCGATATCTCTATGGCCGACTCTCGCGAGTCCACAGCATTCAAACCAGATGCTTTCCCATGTTCCCGGTGGTCCCCACTTCCCGTTCTACGAGATGAACCCAATGTTGGGAGCTCCCATCTTCGCATTCGGTCCTCATGACGATTCTACACCCGCCCAGTCGCAGTCTCAAAAACCTAACATGTCGTCGGTGTCTGGTCCTCTCGGAACTTGGCAACACCATCCTGGTGTGGATTCGTTCTACGGCCCGCCGGCAGGTTTCACCGGTCCTTTCATGGCTCCTCCGCCTGGAAGCATTCCAGGTGTTCAGGGCGGCCCCCACATGGTTGTCTACAATCACTTTGCTCCGGTCGGTCAGTTTGGACAAGTCGGCTTGAGTTTCATGGGTACTACGTACATCCCGTCCGGGAAGCAGCCTGATTGGAAGCATAATCCGGCTTCGTCTCCGATGGGAGTCAGTGAAGCTGACATGGCACGCAATCCTCCGATCCAGCATCTCGCCCCTGGTTCTCCTCTTCTGCCTATGGGTTCTCCATTGGCCTTGTTCGACGTTTCGCCTTTCCAGGTAATTGCAATTTCTCCATGGAATCCTCATCCTAATCTCCGTGACTTGTGCTATATAAATTGAAGTTCTCAACTTTTTTCGATATTTTGTTTTTTGCAGTCATCGCCTGATATGTCGGCGCATGCTCGGTGGTCCCATATTCCGGCATCGACTCTACAATCAGCTACTGTCTCGACATTGCATCATCCTCACGCGGAAGTTCCGCTTCCACCTCAGTTTTCCCACGGACCTCCGCCGGTTGATCAATCATCTACCGGAAACAGATTTACCGAACCGCCCTCTGACAATGGAAGAACCTTTGCAGTGGCGACAGATGCAACAGTCACATGGCTGCGAGATGAACTTGGGCTGGTAGACTCATCATCGTCGTCATCAACAAATGCCGGTTATTCAACGACAGCGTCCGGGACTAGAAACTCTTCTACACCTACTACTAACAAGGCAACAATCCCCGACGCTTCGAAATCAGAAGCTGCTAAGAACTTCAAGGGCCAGGCGCCTCATCCGCATGAGAAGAATGGATCTGCAGCGCAACAGTACAGTGGCTCTTCCGGGTACAACAATAACTACCAGAGAGGCGGGGGAGTTTCTCAGAGAAGCAGTTCCGGGGGAGAATGGTCACAGCGTAGTAGAACTGGTGGTTACCAAGGAAGGAATCATCATCATCATCATCAATCTGGTGCTAATAATAATGATAAGAACTATCATCCCTCTTTGAAGACGAGGCAGATTTACGTAGCGAAGCAGACTAGTTCGGCAGGGACAACTCCGACGACGACATCATCATTATGAAAGGCTATCTGGGTTTTTCTGATGTTTCCAAGTTTTTGATTATGAGATAGTTCATAGCCAACCCATCGTTTCTTTTCTTTTTCCAAGTTTGTCCAACTTGATTCTTTGCTATGACCTGATTTGGCAAAAAGGACTCGAAAAGAAGAGAGTAGAGAGGAAAAGGAGTGGCCTTTTTGGTTTTGGCTTTGTGGTTTAGAATTCAGAATGTGGGGTTTTTGGTGAGTTAGTAGTGATGAGTCCTAAGAGGGCAGTTGTAGGAATGGTTATAGCAAATTCGAACAGGATGGTTTTTGATTCAGTGATTACATGATTACGATTGTTTCGAGTTTTCGCGCATTTTTCGTTCCTCCCAACTCTAAATGCTCTGTTTATTTGGCTACTTTGGTTTTCACGTTGATGTTATCGACCGGTACTCGTGCATTATGGTTTTCGGTCATGTTTCCGGGCTGATCGCTCCTTTTCATCGTGTTTCCATGCATCGAGTTTAACCCATCCGGATTTTTGCATCCCTAGTTAAGGCCACCCACTGGTGACTTGCATGCATACGTAAATATGGTCACAATCACTCACACGTCTAGCTAACTGTATAGCATTCTTTACACACCCCAAGTAACTCATTTCCAACCGCCGTGGATTTAGGGGAGTCTCCCTTATACATTTATACCACAACCAATCGGAACTTAATACTTAGTACATTAAACCATTCTAGATTTATGGATTGTAGATGATAAAACAATATCTCATGACAGCTGGTTAGTTCGAAATGGATATAGCTAGCTTGTCGATATTTGAATCAAATACAACATTTCACATTTTAGTCATTTTTCGTTCTTTTTAACCGGTTTAAAAAACAAGAAAAAGCGCGTAAATTTTGGATCAACAAGCAAAGTTTTATTGATCAAACGATTTAATCGCTAGATATGATAATATCTTTATTTTCCGTTGCTCTCCATCTTTTTGAAACTACATTTTGCATTTGACCAAAAAGAATTTTGAAGAAAAAAAGACCCTAAAAATAAAATTCCAAAAATTCAGTCCATCATCATCAGCCGTCGCAACTCGTCCTCTTCAAAAATCTCAAACGACGAGTCGTCTAACGCGGTGGGCTCCGCCACCCCTTGCTGACTCACACGATGAACCTCATCACCCCCACCACCACCAACCGCCGCCGACCCCGCCGCCACTCTACCGTACTCTGCCGCCGGGAAATTGGTCTTGGCCCGGTCGCCTCGAAATTCAATCGCCTTCCGATCGTAAGCCCTGGCCGCGTCCTCCGCAGTGTCGTACGTCCCAAGCCACACGCGGGCCGCTTTCTGAGGGTCCCGAATCTCTGCTGCCCATTTCCCCCACGGCCTCTGCCTCACTCCTCTGTACTTGTTCTTCTTGTTATTATTCGCCTTCTTGCAGATCGCCTTGCTGTTGATTCCGAGCGACGGCGTGGAAGATGACGTGGCGGAGGAGGACGACGTTGTGGCGGAGGCGGGAGGGGAGAAAAGGAGGCGGAATTGGTCGGCGGTGAGGCCGTCTCCGGCACCACCAGAAATCACGTGTTTGAATGCGGAGACTAAGATTGAGTCTTCTTCCTGCTTCGTTATGCGGCATGGCGATTGGAATTCTTCGTATGGATTGAATTCCTCCATTTTTTAGTGAATTAAAGGATTTCTGTAAGTTTTTGGAGCGCGCGAAAATTGAAATTGGATTTTGTTTGCGCTTTTTCCGGGAGAGGAAATTATGAAATGGTGGGAATAGGTGGGATGAAAATGGTTTTATAAAGGTGGCGGGTGTACACGTGGAGGGAGAGGTGCCAGCTGGATATGCCAAATGGACGCGGCTTTGGGATTCCGGGATAGGCGAAACCGGGAAAAGGGTAGAGGGGGTGGGCCAGCGTGGATATTTTGAGTTTAATATTGATTTAATCGCTTGCCTCATGTCGTTTAACGGCCCACGTCGTTTCGGGTCAAATTCATTCCCATTAATTATAGTTAATTAATTTACTTACAGAAACTATTTTTAAATTTTTCTTAAATCAAATTTGGCCCGATGATCTTCTTGTACCTCATCAGGGTTCTATTCGACTTCTTTTATTTGTCAGTTGGGCTCAGGTTTGAATTTTGAGTTGAGTTAATTTGAATTTCGTTGATAAAATTTTATGATGAGGCCAATTTTAAATTATAAATTATGTTGATGTGCTGAAAAAACATAAATAAAATTTGTCTTAACATTCTCAAAATTTTCTACTTTTTTTTATTTAAAATAGTATATGTGTAGTAAATCATGTACTATTTGCATATTCATATGGGGAATTTGAGAGTCCATGGTAAAAACATGTTGTATTATCAATACTGTTTATGAACCATAGAGTTGAGATAATATACAAGTATCTAGTGCTTCAGCCATGTCGCAAGTCTATTATGTCGGGTAATCGTGACTTAAGTTTGGTTCGTTTAAAAGATTCAGTCGAGTTAGCCCGCCAAACAACTCACACACCACTTAACTTGTGAACTTTTTTTATATGTTTCGAGCTTTTATAGTATTTTTGTATGAATCGGTTCGTCCGATTATATATGTCACTCACTTCCTAAACTTTTTAACTAGATAGTTAATTGTCCCTGTGAAATAGCGAAATTGGTTGAGTTTTGTAATAACAATCGATGAGATTCAAAATTATAATCTAACACACCCCACATATAAACACCGACATTTGTTTTCGGCCAATAGGATGCTTGTATAGTTTTCCATGCAAAACTACAAAACAAACAGGTGAAATCGCAACCGTGTAGAGAGCCGTAAACTTGTCGGGTGAGGCAGAGCATGACATCAACCGTAAGCTAGTTAGGCACATGGCGCGTGACAAGCAAACAGTTAAAAACGTTATCTGATCCAATCAGACACACAGTTTGACCGAGCCGAGTGAGGATCCAAGTACAGTTAGAAACGACGACTCCAAATATCTGGGACTGTTTCTGGAAGCTGTTATCCGTTCATTTCTGCCAGATGGCCGGCTGTCGGTCGGTCAAACTCAGAAATCTAGGCTTTTGTTTTGTCTAAGGTACGATGTTGTCCAATCATATCCAATCTATGTGCATGTTAAACGTTGACCAGCATCCAACAGCTAATAATTAACTGGCGAAAAAAATACAAATTAAAAAGATGGGATCATATAATCTGCTTGTGTTTCATGCTGCCAAGCTAACGGTCATGTACTTCAGCTAACGGTCAACGTCAGACTTCACATATTTTTTTGGTAGATAATGTTATGTCTCGGGTACGTTCTGGGAAGAGATTGATTGGGTACAGTCTGAGTGATATTTTAGAAAAGTTGGCTATGGATATTATCGATGGTTCAACTCAATACAGACATCGTTCATTACAAATTCGAAATCATTAGCAGGCACCTCCCCTAAGAGGATGGACACAAGACATCGGGAAGGACAAACAAGCTCGTGGGCTAACCCGTTTCTATTTCTCCTAATTCAAGACACCTTATAAGAAGGTATACTTCAAAAGATCCGTTGACAGTCAGCAATCGTTGCAATCGTTGATCCGCGTACCGTGGAGCTATTTGTTGAAGTTTGGTAATCTAACTTTCTATGTTCGAGTTTGTGAGTGTAGTAACATATGATTATTACAACGGTACTAAGCTTCATCTGAATTCAATTAACTTTCATTTGAAAGAAAAACTCGAACTCGAATAATCGGGATATGATGGTTTATTTCGAAGGTGTTGACACATCACATTCGGGCCTAAGAAACCTTATGAGCATGGTTAACCGCGTTTAAACGGTTGATCATGTACGTTTTAGTTCAAAATTAGTTACAGTGGCGAAAGAGGCTCTTTTATGTCGGGTTAACCATATAACCATATACCCCTTTTACTCAACCAACTCATTGCCCTCTCTTCGGTACTTCTGTTGTTCTTGTCCTACAAGTAAGCTGCAACCAGGAGCTTTCCACAACTTCCTCCTATCCACACTCAATCTAACTCCATCAGCATCCCCCCATCTTCCAGCATCTGCATACACATTCGAAAGCATCACATATGATCCCGAATTTCGACACACCAACGACCTCCGAACTTCCTCTGCAACCTCCACATTGCCATAAACCCTGCAGGCACCCAGCAAAGACTCGAGAATTAACTCGATTCTCGATGAATCCTGACACGACCGTATCAGAAGCTTCTTGACCACTTCATAAGCTTCAACCAAGTAACCACTTCTCCCTAACATATCCACCAAACAGCCATATTGCTCGATTCTCGGGTGAACCCCAAATCTCGACATAGACTCGAAAACCGCCCACCCTTGTTGAACCAAACCGGAATGGCTGCAAGCCGACAGAACGGCCGAGAATGTCGCGTGATCCGGTCTTGTGACCCTCGAGAACAGCTCGAGGGCCGATTCTCCGTCGCCATGAAGGCCGTAGCCGTTGATCATCGTGTTCCACGGGGCGACATTTGCATTCTCTTCGAGCTGGTCGAATACCATTCGAGCTTTCGAGATGTTGGTTCCGGTTCTTGAGTATGAATCGATCAGGGCATTGTTGATTGCTGTATCTCGTCCGAATCCTTTCCGGACCGTATAGGCGAGCAACGAATCGACGAGATTCGAGCTGTTTAACCGAGAAGATGCCGATATCAAACTCAGAACCGTAACCCGATCAGGTTGTAACCCGGACTCAACCAACCAGTGAAAAAATTCAACTGCTTTCTCTGCGTTTCTGGTTTCGACATGAGCAGAAATGATCGAATTCCATATCGATAAATTGTTGTACTTTCTCGTTTCGAACAACGATAAGCATGTTTCGATCCGATCGAATCGTGCATACGCAGAGATTAGACACGAAATAAGAAGAGAAGTTGCACTTCCTTTACCTCTCCTGACTCCATAACCATGAACTTCCTTAACCTGCAAGAAAGAAGAACACACAGGTAGCAAACTCAACAAAGTCACCGAATTTGGCCTGTGATCATCCTCTTCCAACATTTGTCTGACGAGAATCGAAACCTCGTCCGCTCGATTTCGGTGGCTATAACCAGTTATCAATGCATTCCATGACACCACAGACCTTTTTGCCATAGTCTCGAAAAGCATTCTTCCCATCTGAATATTATGATCTTCTTCTTCACACCTGCAGTACATGCTAATAAGTGCATTTACTAAAGAGATATCGGAATCGAATCCGGGTTTGATCGCATAGCAATGGAGAGCCATCCCATCAGACAAGCTTTCAACATCATAACAGAGTGGAAGAATGGTTATTAAGGTAACCGAATCCGGTCGAAATCCAATCGATTCGTTCTGCATCTGTCGAAAGAGTCGACCAGTCCAAGCGAGCTGATTGCATTCGGAGTAAAATGCCAGAAGTGCATTTGAAACGTTCGATCCAATGCCCTTTCTTATGGCATATCCATGAGCAGACTTGCCGAGCAGCAATGCTTCGATTTTTGAACAGGAAGTGAGAATTCCGACAATTGAAGCTGCATCGGGGCTTATTGATCGCTGCATTTCGCGAAATGCAGCGATACTTTCGTACCATAACTCGTTACGAACATAGCTGGAGACGATCACGTTCCATAACAAGAGATTCTTCTTGTTGTAAGGAATGGAGACAAATAGTATCTCAGCTTTCCCGATATCCCCGAGCTTGGAATACATCGACATGAGCGCTGTCGTTACCGGAACCTTGGATTCCGATCCATGCTTGATGATGAAACCATGGAGCAATTCGCCATACGAGAAACTCTCGAGAATATTACACGAGGGAACGATGGACACGAATGTGATCAGATCGGGTTGGATACCGAGACGGAGCATTTCCTGGAAAAGTTCAATGGCTTGCTCAGGCATCTGATTAACTGAGTAGGCCGAAATCATAGCATTCCAGACTGAAATGGTTTTCTTTTCAAGCAAGCAATCATCGAAAACCGCCCTGGAAGCAGATAAATGCAGGCTATTATCACCAGCGTACATTGAGATAAACGCGGGAGCTAAAGCATCTACATCGAAACCGGACTTGAGAGCATAGCCATGGACGGATCTTCCGAAATCGAAACTGCAGGCCGGGATGACAGCTGCCAAAGTGCTGGAATTAGGCTTCAAACCCAACAAAAATACACGTTTGAAAATCTGTAAAGCTTGTTCATCAAGCTGGTGGAGAGAATAGCCAGCAAGCAGAGCATTCAAGGAAACCAAGTCTGGTTGAGGAATTTCGTCAAACAGTTGCCGTGCACTGTCTAAAACCCCAACTTTTGAGTAGAAATCGGTCAAAGCAGTCTTTACGACGACGTTTTTCCCGTAGCCGGATTTCAGAACAAGGCCGTGAAGCTGTTCCCCGCTTCGGAAAGCGTACAAAACTGAACATGCTTTGATTACGACAGGGAAGGTGAAATCGTCGGAATGGCAGCCGGAAGCTCGAGAATTTCTATATACAGAGAGAACGTCTTCGTATAGAAAGTTACAGCCGAGACCTCTGAGCATCAAATTCTGAAGGGAAACAGTTCCTTCTTTGTTGAAAGCAGTGAAAGTTGTGAGAGCTAAATCTGGATCATTCGAGCGGAAACATGTTTCCAGAAACTGTTGGACGAAATGCCTGCGGCGGATTCGGCCTGTCGATATGAGAATCGACAGCAAGGACCTAACGTTGTTGGCGTTATGGCATTGTGTTAAGAGCTGGGAGAAATCGAGCTTCATTCCTGAACCAGAATGATCAGTGAGAAATGCGGCCTTAGGATTTCGAAATCTCCATATATGACAAAATTCCAGCCTTATCTGCTCGATCCGATTCGAAACCACATGTTCAATCCTCGTTCTTGTGAAGGGTTCTATCCATTATCATATCTATCAGAATGCAGAGCTTGTCGTATGGTTCACAAGAAAAGCCACAACATTATCATTCAAATTTCGACACGAACAATCTTGAAACTCGAGTTTAAACACAGTACATACAAAATGTCAAACAGCTTGAAGAAGCTATAGATACATCAGTCTTTAGCAGAAAACAAACAAGTTATAGATACTATTATCCAGAGTTTTCGATCTTAGTAGTGGTACGAAGTTCTTCTCATCATCCTCAGGAATTCTTCGACATTCACTTCTCCGTCGTCTGCAAAATTCGAAGATACTCTAGTAAGATGACCAAGCAGCAGAGATGATTAGCAACGATAAATTAATGTTTTTTACTTACGATCACGATCAGCTTCATCAACCATCTCTTGGATCTCTCTGTCAGTGAAGTTCTCGCCGAGCTCCTTTGCTATTCGCTTGATGTCATCCATGGATATCTTCCCCTGAATCGAAAAATGGCAAGATATAAGAGCCTGCTGCAACATTTCGAAATCAAAACGATGATGAAACCCTAACGTTTTTATCGTTGTCGATAATCCGGAATGCTTTCATGAGCTCTTCCTTGGTATCCCTTTCTCCGATTTTCGCAGTCATCATATGCACGAACTCGTCGAAGTCGATCGCCCCACTCCCGTCCTTGTCCACGTCAGCAATCATTTGAGTGATTTGCTCTTCGGTCATTTCGAAACCGAGAGCCCTCATGGCGACATTAAGCTCCTTAGCATCAATAGTACCTGATATTATATTACAAGGGAATCAAACATGTTTAGCTCTTAGTTGAATGAACTGTTAACAGGAAGAACCGGGAGAAAGAACTGGATTTTCGGTTACCGGAGCCATCGGTGTCGAAGAGATCGAATGCCTCCTTGATCTCCTGCTTCTTCTGCTGGGTTAACCCACCGTGATGGCGAGATCGGGGTTTATTATCCTTCCTAGATACTCCTCTATAAGAAGTCGACTGCAGGTAGATAGATGGATAACATGTCAGCAAACGTTAAGAAAATTTATCGATTGACATTTTGTATGACTGTTTCGAACACCAAATGGCGTACAGATCGTTAATACAATACTAACACAAACTCAAACGAAGAACATCATTGATTGACATTTTGTATGACGACAAAGTTGGAATATTTTGTATCTAGTCATTTAGCACTTAGCAGTGTATGTTCAGACGACAAAGATTCAAACTTTGGACCCCTTCTCAGTACATTTCTGGCTACTGATGCTGGGTAGATGGAGGAGTGCATGTCAGCAAATGTTAAGAACAAATTCCGAACACCGAATCGAACACAGATCGTTAAACACATTAATAGGCAAAAAATAGCAGGAAATAACACAAACCCAAAGAAGAACAATCATAGTTTGATCTGAAAACATCCCTACTTAACGACGCTGGTTCATAATTCAAAAATCTGGTTAATCCATTGATCCGTATATTAACATCTGAGTTAATCTAATTGCTAACAGAAAGCTCCAAGCCAAGACTAAGGAGGAAACAACTAGCTAGGGTGTGAAAGGTTGAAAATTTTTCAGCGATGTCGGACTAAATCGGCTTAAATTCACAGTACAATAAAAACCAAGCAATATTGCAGTGAATTTGTTCCAATTACAGTAAAGCTTGAGATCAATCAAGCAGTGTTGCTCATCCATGGCTCGCTACTACATGCAGGAATTGAAAAGATGAAAAGATACACAAAGGAGGGAAATTGGAAATCGGAGGGATTCGGTGGACGAACTTACCATGGTTATGGAGCTGACGACGACGGAGGAACCTAAACTCCGGTGAGAAGTGGGAATCTGATGGCTTTGGGGATTCAGGAGGAAGCAGAAAATTCAGAAAACGATCAGATTTAATTTTCAAACTGGCTCCTTTCCTTGTAAGGAAGCTTTGGGATTAGAAATTAGAAGAGTCAGGCAATCAACGCGGTCGTAGTATTGGGCCTGATGCCTGGATTTATTTATCTTTTTGTTTTGGGCCAAAAGCCCAATACTAACGAAACAAGCAGCTGCATGAGACTTGTTCCGGGACAACGGCGGATGTTGGTTGGTGGTGACATTAATATACGGGTATTGTAGCTCGCCCCGGTTTATTGAGAGGAGTTGTGACACGTTTGTAGTTAGTTTGAGGGAGACGATACTATTGAATACATATGCTGTTGGTCTGAGTGAAATTTTATTTCCTAGTTTCGTAACCCGATAATTGTGAATAAAAATTAGGAGCGCTGTCGAAAATGAACAAGTAAGCTTTCTTCCTTGATACAAACAAAGCACTTCTACTTAGACTGCAACCATTTCATTACAATCTTCATCACACCTTATAATACATTCTCACAGCACTCAACAACCTCTGAGCAACCTCATCACCAAACAGCCTCGGAAAATTCGAACCGAGATCTATCTCGATCGTCTTCCCCTTAACCAAACCATCCCTCTTCTTCAACCACTCAACTTCCTCCTCCACCATCTCCTTCTCCTCCCTAAACACACACTTCTCCAACCACAACCCCACAACTTCGTTAGCCACCTTATGCACACTTCCAACCAAGATCTCCTCGATCCGGCCAGCATCCTCCGCCTCGATCCTGACGATGATCGCGGTGGGGGAGAGGACGCTCCGTAGGTAGAGCGAGGATGAGAAGTAAGGCTTCACCTCGGGGAGGCTGTGCAGCATTTCCCTGTGGGAGTCGAGCTTGGTGGATTCGTAGAATTCGTGGAGGTAAGAGGGATTGGACACGGGGTCTTTTCGAGGGGGTAAGTCGAGGATGAAGATTAGGGATTTCGGAGTGGTTTGGATTAGCTCGAGGAGGAAGTTTGGGGCGTCTGTTGATGCGTTTAGGTAGACTGAGAGGCTTGTTATGTTGAGGGATGAACCTGTTGGTAGCTTGCAGTGAAGCCAGCTTCCTAATATGAAATCCACCTGCAAAAAAAAGAAACCAGGATGTGCATTAATCTGGTTAAATTGATTGGACGGTAACCGAAATTGACTGATAAGCAACCCGATCCGGTTAACTCTTGGCATGTAGCTTGGTGGCGGATACATGCAGCCTCTCTCGGGTCCCGGCCCAGTTTCCAGTCTAGAACTAACATACTACTATGTAACTTTTTTTACTGAACTATACCTATAGTAGCTATTCATGAAAAAGGTTTGAACTTTGATCGAACTTGATCCACCCAACATGACTAGAAACCCGATATTCGAGTCTCTATAATCTACCATCTGGTCGACCCGGATACTCAAACCTGATGATTATTATACCCATCAAAATTCAAATTTTCATAGCTATTCATGGAAATGACAAAGTTCGATCCAATTCATCCAACCCGATTAGCATTGCAAGACGATTGAACCGAAATTTGATTAACCTGCTACCCAATCAATCAAACCCGAACATAATCCAGGCTTATAAAATTGAAATTCGAAACTGTCAGAATTACCGGAGAGGAATCGCGGCCGGGGCGGATGTGGAGGGAGGCGTGGGCTCCGCCGGAGTCGTTGCGGCAGTACTGGACGTCGGGAGGGAGAGCCGAAGGGAGGAGGTGGTCCGATCCGAGGCGATCCTCGACGGTGGAGACGAGATCGACCATGGCGTCTCTGTGAGGCTGGGAGACAAAGGGGAACTCCATGAATTTGTAGTGGGGTTCTTCGTCGGAGGACATTTGGGACGAGAGAGAAGAGAGAGCAATTACGGTTGGTTTGGTGGTCGGAGGAAGCTTGAACGAAGGGGAAGAAGAGGAGGGGAATGGAAGAGATTTAGGAGGAAAGAAGAACACTGAAGATGAGGTGAGGCTGACAGCCATTTAAATTGGTGGCTCTTCTTTTTCTTCTTTCACTCTGTGTATTATTTTTACTTAGCTGAGTCCGCCAGATTCCGTGGCTGTCAAATCGGTTTGGTTTATTTGAGTCGGTCGGGTATTGCTCGGTTGGGTTGTAGGTTTATTGAGTCATGAGTTCTTTGGATGATGGTATTATGAGTTAATTGAATGAGTAGTTATTGTGAATATGCGTATGGCTCAATTGATGTGGATTAGATTCATGAAGGCTATTACAATTACATATACTTGAGCTCATGTACTATGCAAAACCTCATTCTCGAAATCCGAACTTAATTAATATATGAATAACGATATTTTTGCGGTAACAACTAACTAATTTTAATATGCATTTAGCTATGTTAGAATCATGTTGCATTTATGCATAAGCACACTTCCATATACCACTATCGAGATATTGTTGTATTAGAGAATAATAGAAAAATTAACTCCCAGTAATTCGAGTTATTGAAACAATGATTCTTGATATGATATTAGAATCATTAACAACCACAAAGTACACTTCGTTTCGAATCTCAATAACTAATCATCCGTGCATCTTACTTACCCAGTATGTGCAAATTTTAACTCTTTTGAGAGCTTCCGTTTAAAAGGTTGCTAATAGTGCCGGAATCCACTAATCTTGATTAGTTTGTAATGTTGCTCAAGATCAACGTATATCAATATGCAAGCTTTTCCAAAAGTTTAAACCATTGATAATGGACAACACTGAAATTATTAATCATTACAAAATACTACCCCAAAGATTCTTTCATCCAAAAGTTCAAAACGCAACACTTCATTATTCTAGATTCCATTTCTTAATTAATCCCTACTTACTTCCTGCTTATTAATTTATTTTACCAAAAGCACTTACAAATCCCATGCAGCCAGCCACACCCAACTTCACCATGCACACGAGATTCCCTACCGTCCGATCATTTCAGTAACAGATCTTGATCTCCTTAGCTCCGGGCCCCACACCAAACCCATCCTCATCGCCGGCGCGGCCCCTCTTCTTCCCGTTGCATTTCAGCACCACTCCGAACAGTTTCACACCCTCTCCGCCGTCCGATTCATCATCATTTTCGTCATCATCGTTGTCATCACCATTGCTGCTCCTCCTCATGATGCGGTCGATCTGCTCCGGCCGGACCTTGACGTAGTCGGTGAGGAAGGAGATCAGCTCGTCGCACTGCTTCTTGGCCTGCGCCAGCTCCGAGCTCAGCGACTCGTTGTCCTTCCTCAGCTTCTCGTTCTCGTCGGCGAACTGCGCCGTGGTCGTTGTCGTCGACCCCGGGTTCTTTGAATCCGGGGACGAGGTCGAGCTGGATCCCATGTCGTCGCCGGATTGGGTTGAGGAGTTGTTGTTAGCATTGTTGTTGTTGTTTTGATCGTCGCCGTTGTCGTTGTTGCTGTTGCCGTTTTCGGCGGCCTGAGCTTGAGGCGGAGTTGCAGTCACCGATTTGCGGCGGCGGATCTGAGAGAGGAGCTCCTTCTTTCCTTGCTGGAAGTTGTCGTTGGCGAATTCCCATTTGTCCGGTACGATCTTCCGGAATCCCTGCGAGAAATGATAATTGTCGGGTTGAGTGACACGTCGCAGGCTCACAAACAGCCAAATAGGGGAGAAATGGTATAATTACTATATTGGTCAACTAAGTTTGGTAAATCTTGGTAACTTGGTGTTTTTACCATAATCTTTTTTTAGATAAAGAGTTTTTACCATTATATAATCTTCAATCTTATTTCGTTATAATTTTCAATAAAGTATAATAAGTCTACATTACATGTCATCAATGGCCTACACAAATATTAAAATATGGGTTGGATCGATCAAAATTTAATAAAAATTATTTATTTAAATTCGAGAGAGAGACTTTATTGAAATAAAAGAAACGAATGAATCAAAATGTAAATATCATTTAATTGAGACAAAAAAAAGGTAAGCCAAACTTCGAATATCATGAAATTGAATTACAAAATAAATACAAATTAGTGATGAAATAACAAGGGAAGGAGTCGAGACTCCCCACTAGCTCTGTCATTGCATGCCATCAAAATGATCGGTCTACGACATTGAATATCTACATACATAGGTTCAATTTTCTAAATCAGTCTTCATTTTCATCCATTCAACATAATATTGTAGTCACCTAGCTAACAAACACGATACGTTTCTATTGGAGTTCGATATAAAAATAAGTGACAAGTGAACCAAAACCACTTCAAACTCAACGGATTCCAACTTAAGTGGAAACACAAATACGACACCACACCTAGATGAGCACGAAGTATCGACCCAATAGAGCTAAACATCACTGAATTCATGATGCAACTAGATTCATAGACTACAAGCAGGTTAGATGAACCTAAGTGGGAAGATAAGGTTAGGTTTCGATGCAAACAAAATCTGGAAAGCTGCAATTTACAACAGTGTAAACACTGTGTGGGACGCAGAAGTGGACTATAGTATATAAAACTTTGGATTGGTTTAATAATTAAGTACGCAATTGACAAATTTGGGCATTAATGTTGACTTGGTGGTGCAAGGAAATTAAAAGAACCTTCCTGTTCAAATTACACTTGTACACAAAAGGACATCTTCCCACCAACCACGAAAAGGAAAACTTCAATTGAAACCAGAAATTGTTGTGGTCATCATTTAACTATTAAGATTATTAAATTGGTTAGACAATAATTCTACATATAGGTTAGGAGGACAATTTTGACCTAGATTTGTTTGATTTGACTCAGCTAGATTAATCAACTAAGTTTATCTTTTACTTAGTAGTTGAAGAAATGGATTCAAATTTATGGTTCCTACATTTTCATTACACTACTAATTTTATCTATCCCACCTCACCGATCAAAAGTCGAAATTACATGATGGTTTTCATGAGTTCGAGTTCATAGTTCTTTTAAGATTTCGAATCCCGATGCCTTAAATTTAAATTTTTTATATAAAAATATACCTATATATAAGATATAGTGTGCCTATATTTTAATAACCCTTTTACTAAATATTAATGCATAAACAAATTGTACATCCACTAATTGCTCATAAAAGTAAAAGATTTGTGTCCCAAATTAATTGATATAACCATCATAAACACTATCGCTAATTTATAAACTAATTCTCATTTCAAATTACCTATCCATAAAATACTAAAATTCAAACGACTCGTTTAAATCTTAAAACCATATTAATTTATATCTATACTAAGTTGACAATAGTAATCAATTATGTCGATGTACGAACTAAACAAATGAGGAATACATACGAGCAACAAGAAGAAGGAGAAAATGACTTCTTCAGGTGGAACCCAAAATTGGATGACGAGGGTGACAAATGCATTTCACCCTAACTTCTAATAATTATAATTAATAATATTTCCCTTGATGATCATGCTCCACTTTGATAAAATCAACTTCTTAAACATGGTACACATTCAACCAAAAATAAGAGTTATTTATAATAAATAAAAAGGTTAAAATAGTCCTCTCCTCATTGGTCACATTTCTTTTTATTCCCATTTTTCGAAACCCCCATTGGTCAGATTCATTATTCCATAATTAACATATTAAAAAGACTAAGTGGATCCAATCAAACCTTTAAACCTTAATTATGATATGACATTTATACCCCTTACCTAAAATTCATTAGTTCGTTACTCATCAAACCTAAGGGCCAGAAGCGACAATTCAACACATAGCACGATAATGGAAAATGGAAACCGGCCCAGCACAGTCAGAATTGTACGGTTTCGGTTTCCATTTTTTCCTTTCTAACAACCAATCAAAGCAGAAACCATGGCGGAGAGCAGAGGAAAGGAAAGCAAAAGCTTACGTAAGTGTTGAGCTGGCGGACGAAGCTGGAGAAATTGTTGTGCTTAAAGTAAGCCGGAAGCAAATCCTTGGCGAAATCGGCCGTCTTCCAGACCACGAACGTCGATCCGGTCTCGCTCCACGAGATCACCTCGTCGGTGGCCGGATCGTCCACCAGCTGGTACGTCTTCGTCAGGAACGGCGCCGGCACCGACCTCTGCGCCATTGAACCAAATATCTACGGGTAACGAAATTTCAATCTAATCTATACAGCCAGACAGGAAGGGGGAAAAAAGAGTGAGCTCTGTTTTTAATTGGGGGGAGAAAGAAATTGAGATTTGATTAGAAGAGGAGGAAACTGAAGAGGAGGAGGGCGGTGAGGAATTCCCAGTCCCAACAGTAGAAGCCGAAGAGGAAGTAGTTGGAGGTAGCGAGAGTGGTGGTGTGGAGGGATAGTAAGAGCGCCGTCGCCGTCGTGGATTTATCTGCTTCCATGGATGATTGATGGAGCTGCGTTAGCCAAACAGATCATAACTCAGAGGAGGAGGAAATAGGGGGAGTTTTTTTGTTTGTTTGTTTGAATTTTATTTTGTTGGAATTGGGCGAAAATGGTGATTGTTGATTTCTTGCACGGGAGGGGAGTTTATAGGAAGGAGAAAAGGGAAGGGGTTCTAGAAATTGTGAGAAGAGGATGGGGACTGTTTGGGGAAAGAACATTCAGAGACAGCGCGATTTCTTTTTCTTTTTCTTTCTCTTGCCTTTTTTCCGAGGAATAATAATCGCACAAGATTTTGGTGCATTGAATATTTTTTGAATAATTAATTTGATATTATTGACATTTGTCTTTTATATTTGACAAAATACTCTAAAATATCATCAAGTTTGGACATGTGTCGAGAATTATCACCATAATTTTTATATAGATTTTGTCAAGAATTATCAAATTTCACGTCAAAAATATCTCGCCGTTAGTTTACTCTGTATGAAATAACATATTCCTGCGTTGAGTATCTTTGTACCCGTGTAAGTTAGACTATTGACTATCTACATAAAAATATTTATACATCCGAGATAAACATGAAACTCATACCAAACTGAATATATATTAGGATGCATTGCCCCTAAACTCCAAAGCTATAGTTTCAATGATGGCAATGTAACTATTCTAGAGTGTCGGAATATCCTTTCGTATCTTCATTTCTAAATTTTTATCCCTATTTATATATATATTTATTATCAATTTTGAATATTCATTAGTATCCCGATCTCTTTCTTTTTCAAATACCTAGTATTGCAACTAGAGTAAAAAAACAATTACTAGTACCAATTTACCATCCATCCTTTTCCAAATGTGAGTTATTCTTTAGAAGTTTGCTAAATATTGCTTTGTTTGTCAAAATTTAAAATTGTAATGACTTTATATTAATCCTGATTTCTGAGTGTGTTTGGGGGGTGGGGTGTTTGGTTAGGCCTTTCGGTGTTTATTGTCGAAGAAAGAAGCTTCGGACGGCTTCGTAATTCAACGCGTGGGGGTTTGTATAATGCTTCTTCTTTTTACATATTAGCCCTTTTAGTTTATGGTTTGGACATATCGGTCCTTGGTTTTCGTCACATTTGTCAAAAAATGACAAAAGTTAATAATGCCCACCTACCAATCACTAATGTAGATATATGAGTATATGACAATCAGTCAATAAAGTGCTATACGGCTAAGTATATCTAGAATCACTTTATAAAAAAAAGTACTGTACTAGAAACATAATCACTGAATTAATCCATATCTAAACCCGTCGACATTTAATATGATGATTGAATATGTGATGAAAATAAGAAAAAAAATTCATGACATCCATCGAGTTGTACACGACAAATTATTCAACGTCTAGAGGAACATCATACCATTATCGATCTACCAGCAGGCAAGCTCGCCTCAACGCTATTCCAATGCCCTATAAAAAAGGCCAGGATGATACTATTCATATATGATTTCTGCTTGAAGAGTTCTAATTGAGAGTACATACTCACCTAGCGGATTGTTGAAGAAATCGATCAGAGATAAACGTTCGAAACAAGGTATATTATATGGACATTCGAGACTAACTCTTCTATCGAGGATCAGTTCGGAATACTCGACATTCGATGAGCTATTCAGCCTACCCCTTAAAACCTTTAATAGGATTTGTGTAGTCAATGATTTTGACAAATTGCACGCATGCACTCTTCTTTTATATAAAGGGCTACGGCTCTTCAAATTGAATTTGTATTATTTGTCTCATTCATAGAAAATAAAAGGAAACTTATTATAACTCATTTACTAGACATTCTAGTATGACGTCGACCATTTAGAACATTCAATTTACATGGGGTAAGTGAGGTAATTTACATTATCAATTTCAATGATTCTTATAATTAAATTCGGTCAAATCAAAATATGTACTAGGTTAAATTCGAAAAATTGTTAAACCTTTTCTTACATATACAAAAAATACATATAAATTCAAGTCTTAAAGATAGTGTGTGTCGGAGCACGGGGACCCCACCCCTGGTTCCGCCTATAGGTTGAGTAAAATGCATTAGATGCCATTTATGTATGACATTTATGTTTCTCCAAGCTATAAAATAAGCCATATGTGTTTTGTATATATAATCGAATTGGTGTCTAGTAATTTGTTCCAATTTCATTATTGTAAATGTCATCATTTGACTCGTTGTAGAATAAAAGAATATATCATCTTAGTGTCCTGATCCGTCGTGATTAAAGGATTGTCTCGAATTAAAAATCTCAAACTACCAAACATGTGTTGAGGAAAACGAAGCTTCCACCTTTTACTTGTCTTACATGATAAGGAGGAACATGGAGGAAGATTGAAATGGTCGTAGAAACCATACATAGGTAAGTCTTGAAGATATCTAGCTAGTTTAAACTAGTCTCAATTCTTAAGGTAAATCACTAGTAATTTCGTTCTTCCCCTACAATGACCAATGGTCAATGCCTTAATTGAGGATTTTTCCAATTCAAATTATACAATCATCTATTTGGTAACACGACATGTAGGTTCCACACTGAAACTCGACCTCCGGACTCAACGAATAACAATAAAATTGGTCGATCAAACTGTTAGATTGTTAAAATCGTGAAAGATTGAGGTTTGTCTGTTAACGTGTCCGTACTTTGGACCTATTTTGGGTCTATTGTAGTCTGGGTTTGAGTCTATTGTAGTCTGGGCCGTTTTGTTGTCACGGTTGGGCCGCCGTGTTCAGCTGGCTTGTGAGTCAAGGAGTATGGGTGTGTAGGGTTGGCTGCGTTGTGCTATATATACCGTGCATATTCAGCCAACTAGGGGTATCTTGTATCTATTGTATTCGACTCTTCTTCGGTAATAAAATCGACTTCCTTTAATCCGTGAACGTACTCAACACACTATTAAAGAACCACGTTACATCGTATCTTTTGCGTCTCTAATTCGACATCTGGTCTAATCCCAACAAAAAATTCAAATTAATTTAGTGCTCTACACTTTTTGTCATACATGCATGAATTTAGTGTTTAAAGTATTAAGAGGAATTTTACTCATGATAAATTATTAATTCTTTCCAAAAGAAGTACTAAAGTTTCTTGATGGATAAAAGCAACAACCTTTTTCAACATATAATAGAGTTGGTCGAGTTATGCAAGTGGTCATGTACATACCCATGTTGGGATCTTTCTTCTCTTATATTCATATTTGTTTCGATTTAAATTCGGCTCGTTGTTATTCTGATAAAAAAAACGATACTATCAAATGTTAATATACAAGTTGAACTAAAAAAATATACAAAAAATTATTGTAAGAGGACGACCTTTGTTTTGTTTTTTGTAATGAGTATTAGGACCTTTGTTAATTTTTACAAAGAAATGATAAAAAATTAAAACTGATTATATATAAAATGTTTATACAACGTGCATGAGAGAAATCCAGTCAAGCTAACGATCCAGGACTCACATGGTGCATTCCACATTGTACAAAAAAACGAGTTCAAATGATTTAGAAAAAATGAATTTAAGACCATAATATTTTGATTAATTTGTAGGTTGTTAATTTGATTGATTCGATATAAATATATTAATTAACTTATAAAAGTAAAATTATTAACCAAATTAATCATTGTTAATTGTATTTATTTTAGTTAACCAGTTAACCAATATAACTATTAAGTTTGTGTAATAAGTTGTATGTATATATTACATATAAAAAAAATATGTCAAGCAACATTTACATATCAACCAATATAGTTTTACTCAAAAGATAAAAAAAACCATGTAAATAACTCGAGACACACAATTGTTGTTGTGTTGGATCGTTCTTGGTTTGAGATTTTGGATTATTATAAGTTAATATGATAGTGCAATTTAGTAGTGAATTTTTATGTGATAATATTATATATATGATGTGTATATATATGTTTGGTCGATGGTTAAAATAGTTAGCGGGTGTATTAACCGCTCTAAATTAAATTAATCAAATTAACCAATAAAATTGATCATTTAAACCAAATTAGTCACACTAACCCAAAAAAATTAACCAAATGATATCAGTTAAAATGGTTAACTTGGTAAACCATCTGTAATGACAACCCTAACATCTACACTAACAATAATAATCAAAACTCTTAAAAATATTTATTTAACTTCAGCTGGCTATTATTTGTAAGGTTTTAACACAATGAAATCTCAATTTTCAACCATTCCTAACATACTTGTCAAATATTAGCCAATTTAAAATTTTAAAATTTTAATGTCAAAAGTGGTCAATTTCCGTGTGTTATACTATGGAAATTTGACCATTTTCATAAGAAAATTTCAAAATGTTCAAATCGGCTAATATTTAACATGCATGTTGAAAATTGCTAAAAAATAAAATTTTATTTTGATAACCTTATTAATAACGGTCAAATAAAATTAAAAATCAATTTTACTTCGTATCACGGCACCAATAAGAACAAAGAGTTAGTGTGAACTCGACAGTCGACATATGAATTCTACCAAGTTGGGGTTTCTTTTTTAGATTACTATGTATACATTCTGGTCAAAGAAATTAGGTGCTCCTATTATACACAAGTTGGTTTTTGGATTTTGAAAAGGATGACGATTTGGAATTATTTGTTGTATGAGTCAAACTTTTTGGATAGTTTAATTAGATGCTTCTTTTATATATCCAACCTAATATATTTAGACGTATTAAATTATTCTGGATTTATCGTTAGAAGTAGTGCAAGTCATCATGTGAATTTCCGTTTATAAGGCACGTTAATGAATAATATAAAACTTAATATTAATATTTTCTTCCAACAACTCGAATTATTTAGATACAACGGTAAATAGCAAATGGACACACTATTTCATTAATTATACTTTCATACATATAAAGACTCATAATTAGATCTTCAATTATCTTTGTCACAATGCACGGCTTGATAATTCAAACCGTGGTAGCCTTGAGCTCTTCCTCCTCCATTGATGTCAAGTTCATGAAAGATCTTGTTCCCCAACCAAAGAGCTTCAAGGTTCATCACCTGTGATTAAATACAATGATTAGGATTGGTAAATACTGGTTCGTTCAACATTTGGCCAACTCGATTGGGTAGCTCAATTATGAGTAATCATCCTTTAATCGATGAACGATACGATTTAAACGTGAAATGTACGTCCCCGCATGTAAAGGGATGATAGTCGGTCAGGGTGGTTAATAACCTATCATGCACATTCTGTTGGTTTAACCGAACGACGTAGTGATGGTTGGTTAATTAATCGATCGAAGTAGATAGGTTAGTGTCGGTTTAACTTATAAATAATTAAATATGAAAAAGTCCGCTAAAGTTATGGTTGTCGACGAATCAACCCGCTCATGAGCAGCTTAGTGTTCGGCTTGGAAAGAACTCGTTCATGACTCGACTTGATTTTTAAATGAGCCAAGTGACTCGATAGGCTCTTGAGCTCGAGAGCCAACTTGAATACTAACTCGATAATATGACTTGTCAATGGACTCAATAATGCACGATGTGTCTTGCTTCAAATAACATATAAAATAAAGCATAGGTAGAAAACTTATAAATTTTAAGATAGCTTGTTTTGTAACTTTATTTGTCAATGTGTTTGTAACGTACAAGCTCTAAAATCAACTCAAAATTTGACTCTCATTATGGGTTTTTAATAAGCAAAGTACTTTAACTTGAGCTCGAGTATGGCTCGCTCATGAGCCAGACTTTCGAATAGGCTCCAACTCACAATCCAAAATTTTCTAGTTCTCGGACTCAGCTAAAACTTAACGAGCCAAACTCGAGCATGGTAAAATTCGGCTCGACTCAATTCGTAAAGGTTAAAAATCGACATGAAACAAGACATACTTTTACCAGCCGACGACGTTGTTCCATTGGTGACGCCGTTGAAACCGTATTCGTAACGTGAAAGATCTCTTTTGCAACCCAAACACAGTGTATCCCAATTACAGTAGCAATAACAGTTATCGAATCCACACAGAAAGCTGTCGCTATTGTCGGCGCACTTGCCGGTCCTGGTGCAGCAACGGCCAGGATTGCAAGGGGTGCAGTCAAAAAACGGACCGCAGTTGCCGTCCGGCCTCTCCCATTGGCTACGAGCTTGAGGAATGGTCACTAATAGATAAGTAATTACGACGGCAATTGTGATCGTCATTAGTCTTTTCATTATTTTTTTTTATCAAGTATTTGGCTTTTTATTATTGGTGTGAGAATTTGCATATCTTTTTTGAACGGTTTCTTATATAGTAGTGATCAATGCTTTGTGTATGCTTTGGGGAGATGGAGATTGCTCATTAATTCCCAAAGTTTCTTTGGGGGTACGTATACAATGTTATTGTCGTGCGTGGGTTGCTTGGTTGGTTGGTTTTTAGACTTGAAATTGGGCGATTTTCGTTATAATCCTCTGAATAGAATTCATCCGTAAAAGAAAATTTGTAAAGAGGGGGTGATCAGAAAGTTATAAATCCATCCGCTATTCCCATTTTTAGTGATGTGGTATTTAATTGGGCACGTAACATACTACCACGCTTTCGAACCGACATCCATGGTGCCCTACTCTGGTTAGCTGCCTACTCTATTTTCAGGTCACTCCTTCCGTAGGTCATCCTTCCGCAAACACTGAACGAGTGTGGGGCGGACTCTGATACCAACTGTTATAACTTTTGGGTAAAACTTATCCTCAAAAACTAACTTATTAGGAAATGATGTCTATAAGATTATAAACTCACCTGTTAATCAAACCAAACTTATCACAAGTGAAGTAATATTCACGAATGACCTAACACTAGGAGAAAGGAAATGAAAATGACAAAGTATATCTATCGAGGAAATGTTCCACCTTCTGAATTTATGACCGTCTTTCTTCAGTAAAGTGGGCAGTGTAGTATTTTTCGTATGACTCTAGCCGTTGTGGCTTCATCATCTCAGCGGTTGATGCGACCGATCCTAGCTATTAATCCAAAACGGTTGGCTGAGATATTGTTGTGTATGTCTGTAAGCGATAATTTGGCTTAATGAATCAAATTCGGCGGCCTAAGAATCATTCATGCCATCCATTTTCGGATCGCGCCTATTAGGATCAGACGATCGAACCCAATCAGTTAACCAGCCGTGTGATCCCAATCAGACCCGGGTATTGGCTTTGCACATTTATGGTATGTTTAATTAATTATTACGTGCATAGATGGAATTTAATTATTACAAACCGAGTACTCTTTACAATAAAAACCTCTGGCCGGCCGGCTCGTATCTTAGATTTTACTAACCAACCCGAGTCGAAGGCGCCAACTTGAAGACGACAGTACGGCAGGCGACAACAGTGATTGGGATGATTTAGTGGCTAAGGTACACGTTTTATTAATGAATCAATAGTGTCATATACACACACGTTTTTATTCCAAAATATTCGTTGTATACAAAGTGAAGATACGACAAAGAGATCCATCCCGAGACGAGTGGTTTTTGTGTTTACATACTATCGAAGTTTTAGATATGAATGTGGGTCGGGTTAGACTATAGTTTAGGAGAATTTTTTTCAAAAAGCGATCGAGTTGTTTATCATTCCTTACATGCATGCGGTGAACGAGCCAAGCTACTCGGCATTCAAGTTGAAAAGAAAATCGTTCTTAACTCAATTATAGTTTGCATGAGCAAAGTTAGCATATGCTCTACACGAAGTCGGCTCAATTTAACACTAGCTCGATAATTCGAAGATAAGCTCGACTATATGGCTTGTTCGCTATTATGCTTAATAATGCATTACTTGTTTTATTTCAAGTATCATAAACAATAAATTATATATAATTTATGATTTGTGCTGATAAAAGTATAAGGGTACATAATTTAGGTTTTAGTATATAAATCTTCAAATTATAACTTGAAATTTTTAATTGAATTTATCATAGCGAGGGAGTTTTAAGTTGACATCAAACTTAACTCGTCGGAGATAGTTTAATGAGTCAGATTCAATTCGGTTCGAGTTTAACACGAGTTTTGATTTTCAAATATACACGAGCGGTGCCACGGTGATTTCTAATGCACTTTGAAGCTCAAATTCACCAATGCATTCAATTGACTTCGGTGCAATGCGTTCATCCAAACAGCACCTGAAGGCACGACCCGTCTAAACGACACCGTTCAGCTTAACGAAATTTGCTTACTCCTAGCCTAATATCAACCGTTCATGGTCAACATCCCGCCCTTTTACTTGGACGGGCCAGATGCATTTAAACGAGCGCTAATGCAACCGAAAACCAGAAAAGGAATCAGAACAAAGAATAGAGCTTTCGAATTTTTCCTCAGAGGAACTGAATAAGCAAACCCACATCAGAAGATGTGGAACGAAGCGAGGAGATCGGAACGGAAAGTCCACGACATGATGGACGCCGCTCGGAAGCGAGCGCAGCGGCGAGCTGTTTACTTGGCGAAGAGAAGAGGCGATCCGCAGCAATCGATTCAGGTCCTCAGTAATCGCTGATGGGCTATACCAAGCCAGTGAAGATCAGCAGGGATTGTATGTGTTTTCACTTTGCCAGTTTCAAATTCCTTCTATTCCTTTCATCCTTTAGCTCAAGGTGTATGGTGATTGTTGATGTCAGGATACCTTGGAATGGGAAGGAGGACGTGCTCATCGACAGATTCGACGGGCGGGCGCTGCTAGATTTCATTCGGGAGGCTGGCTCTCAGAACTTCCGGTAGTCTGAGAAGTCGGAGCAGGAGGAAGAACTGGAAGAGCTTGTTAGTTTTGAGCGTTATCGGGATTTAATTAAGCTTCGGCGTAGAGGATGTCGGTACTTTTTTTCAAAATGTTCTGAACATCGCGTTGTTTTTTTATTTACTTCTTAGTATCCAATTCAGATACGGCTGTTGTTCTACTGTTCACTGTGCATGTCATATTCTAGTGTTGAGTTTCTGTGGCTGGGTGATTTGGTTAAGATCATGTGGCTCAAAGTTAATTTGTGTGTGTTTTACAGTGAATGATGAAGAGGGTTTGCGTCATGTGATGCTAGAGATGGAAGCCAAGGCTATTGCTCCATTTATCGCCAACAGGTTCATCAAGGCTTTGCATTGCTCCCCTTTTTATTTTTTATGCTCACTTGGGTAAATGCATGTTATATAGTCTTTGTATTGAACGTGTTAATTTCGTACTTCGCCCTGGGTGGGGGGTTGTTTTAGAATATGTATAGTTCAATGAAATAACCCATTTACTGTATGCAATATAGCATCTGCTTTGTTTGAGCAATAATGAAGAAGTATATTTCTGTTGTGAATTTGGGGATTATGTCTGTTATCACTTTTTTCTTTGCTCATTGGGCATGGTAGCTGCATTTTCTTAGTTGGGGACCATGGTATCTTACACCTTGTTTCTTTCCTCAACTTTAGTAAGTCCCAGCAGTCACAGTCTCCTGCTATTAAGGGTACATATTCTCAAGTGGGTTTCTCTTACGATGACCATGGAAAAGCGGAGGACAAGGTATCAGATGATGATGAAGATGATGACGAAGATGATGATGTCGATGAAGATGATGACTTTAACAGTGATGACAGCAACGATGAAAGGGTGGATGTGATTGCAAAAGACTTTGGAGTGAAACGGTATGGGTGGCTTGTGTATATGGATAAAAAGGCAAAAGAAGAGGAGAAGAGGCAAAAGGAAGTAATCAAAGGAGATCCTGCAATAGTAAGTCAGCTAAAACTGTCTTTACATCTGCTGTCTGCTTCAGAAACAACGTAGTGATCTAATCTTCCGTGATTTCAGAGGAACTTGAGTCGCAAGGAAAGACGGAAAGCTTCTCAAATAGAAAGAGAAAAAAAGAGGGAAGCTGCTAGGATCACTGGGACCAGGTTGCGCATCATGATCCGTACCGGTAAGATGAGTTAATTGCTTAAAGGAAGTCTCACTTAAGATTATTTGTTGCTGCTTTTAGAGAAAAACAGATGCTTGCACAAGTTGTAGTGATGCTTCTTTTCCATCTATGTAGAGAGTCTAGAAGAAGCCCAACCTATGAAGACTATTCTCGCTCTAGAAGGTAATTTCGGTGTTTTCGACCATGGAGTTACATGGAGCAGTGAAATAGGTTATCTAAAGCTTCTTCTTTCACTGCAGGCCATCATCCGGTGTTATACTCGAGGCACTTCATGTCGATCCAGCATCTGGTCTATCTCTTGACAAGGATAAACCTGCCAAAGAGTTGAAACCTTCAGGAAGGTATGTATTTCTGCAATTCAAACTTTGCCATTTCTGCCGATAACTTTAGCCAGTTTTTTCGGATGCCTCTTTTCTTGAATTTGTTCATACTCTCCTCTCGGAGCAGCAGTTCTTCAGGTTTGTCAAAGCTACGCAAGGCAAGTGCTTCTGGGGGAATAATAAAGCAGCAGCAAAAGGAGAAGAAGGAAACTCCTCAGGAAAGACTTAAAAGGATTATGAACACGCCGTTAAATAAACAGAGTACGTGTTTCAAATACCCTTATCTATGATCTACTAGTTTAGCAACTCCTTTTCCAGCTAATTCGGCTTTGAAATCGTGCATGTTCTGCAGTTAAGAAGGACACTGTTGCCGCAACGGCTAAGAAAAGAGAACAAGAGCGGTTAAGGCTAGAAAAGTTAGCAGAAACCAGCCGAATTAGCCGTTATAGGCGGCATAGTCGTAGCAGGAGCTACAGCCTTTCCCCACCACCGAGGTATGAATGATGCCTTATCATCGCCAGAGGAATCTTTATCTATACCTTTTTGCTTGCTGTAATTGTTGCAGTAAGGCTGTGTCTATACTCAATCGTGCATGTGTTATCGTTCAGCCTAACAAGGCGCCGAAGCAGCAGGAGTCGGAGTCGGAGTAGGAGTTCTCGCAGGCGTCATTCCCGATCCCGATCACTGGCACGGTCACGATCTCGTACCCCGTCGCGCTCGATGTCCAATTCCCGCTCACCTAGGTGATAAATGGTGCTACAATGTTTATTTATCTGCAGATTCTATATCGTATTGGGGCTAAATTTCGGGTGCTGAAATTGGCAGGCGAAGGAGCCGATCAAGATACTAACCGAACCTCTCGCCCAGACCGACTCTAGATATTAATATTCTGCCCAGTTAACTTGCCGCCGCCGCCGGAACGATGATGACCCCTCCCACCGCCTCATCTCCACCCATCGAGAAACGAATCGTTGGCCTCGTTATCGTCATCCCAGCAGTGGAAGAGCTTACTACCTCAGCCCTGATGGATGCTGAAGACACCCTTGGCCGGAAGACACACAAATCGCCCTAGAAACATGGCTCGATCTAATAGTCATCTTATTCTTTTGTTATTGGTATTAATCAATAGTGATCTTATCAGTTTCGATCTAACATTTCGTTTATAGCTCATCAACTTGTATCTAATTGTTATAATCAACACCAACACAACAAAATAGTCGATATCCATAACTAGTTTATGTGTTTTTATTTTTCCGTTCAAAATTGTGTTTCGCTATCTACCCTCTCACTTTTTTCACCTCATAAAAAATCATGATTGTAAGACAAAAGCAAAATGTTCTTTTCTTCAATGGATTGATCTATCAAGCACTTTGCCCTCCAATTACTTTGATTATTCAACACTAATGAAAGCAAAATCTTGGCTCTCTAGCTACCTATCTAGTCGCCACACTTAACCCTCATACCACACAGAAAGTGGGGAAAAAAGAAGCAGAATATCACCACTTTATTCCTGATTTCGATCACACGCCTGCACACCAAAGAGATATAGAGCTAGGTTGCCTATCTAAGACGAACACAGAGGAAGTAAAGTTGGCTTGATTTCATTATTCGAATGTGTACTCATTGTGGTTCACACACGAGCGGGGGACATACCCTGCCTTGCTTTCTGATATAGTATATCTCGACCCGGAAATCGAGTTAGCTCGAAATGAATCTCGAGTTCGATTCGTGTCGGTTTAGGTCTAGCTTTGTAGATGGTCTCACAAACTTGCAATCGTTTGTATGGTTCGTGGTCCATCTCTTGATCAGTTGTGTTTTCAAAACGGTACCGGTACGGATGAGCCGATAAGTTGGACTTTGAACCACTCATCAAGACGGCCTTATACAATGTCGGTATAATTATGGTTTAACCAAGTACAAAACCTTTGTAGTTTTAGTGTGAATATTTGGCTTTTCATCAATCATAATTTACTACATTCCTCTCTTTATTCCCACACTTTTCTTCTTAAGGCTTTCTTCAAAATTCTTAGCCTTCTTGTGAAACTAGATATGAACTTGCATAAGAGATCACATAGACATCAAGGTGATGCCACTAACAACAGGGCAACAGCTGTTAAAAAAGATAATGTCAGGTATATCTGAATAACGATTAGGCGGGGTCGTTCTTAATTTAACAAATCATGACTAGAGCTTTTAACATTGTTTGTGGAGCCACAATTAAGCTCTCAATATCCGCGGTTAGCTAGCTTTCCGCTTTATAAAAGTGTCAAGTTGGCTAGAGTACTAAGAACCATGGAAAAGCATAAGTGAAATTCTATGCATATTAGTTGTAACACTTCAACCTTTTTTATAAGATATTGATTGTTTTGAATATCGCCCCTTCATACGTTAATTTTTTAATACGTGATGGTAATTGTCTGAAAGGTTACTCCAATTTTATACTGTTTTTTACATAACGGTTTAATCAGACTTTTGATGTTGTTGTTTCGAGCCAAAACACATTGTTTGATGAATCTTTGAAAGTCAGACTTGGTCTGCCGAGAGTAGCACATAGATAAATGACTATCGGAAAGCTATCAAGGTAGAAAAACTGGACCCAATAATTACAATGACCGAAAAGGTTCAATCAATATTTAGCTTTCGATGAGGTACCAAATTGTAATTTGCTACAAGAAAAGAGTAGGTTTTGAGTGCAAGCATTTCTAGCCTTTATGTCACTCAAGAAAAAGAAAGAAAAGGGTGAAGGCTACATATGGTTCAAAAGGAATGGATCAAACCTCCTACTAGTGTGTACCAATTGCAAACAATGTGGCAACTTTTCCATGAAACATTAGAGCCATAGCTTTTGTGTTTTGCCCCTACAAGAATTTTAGAAGGGACAAAGAATGAATGCTAGCTAGTGGCAAGTTGTCCATCATATATTAAGAACCAATAAGTAGGGATGCACAACGTGTCACCACACTAGATATCAAAAGCTTCGAATTTCATAATCATTTGAGGGAATAGTTAAAGAAGAAAAGAGATATAGATCAGGTGGGAAGAGAAGAGAGAATGTCGTGTTCTATAGCGCTATTTTGTCTTGTGTTATAACATTGTTATGTCATCAATTGTATCATACTAATGTTAGCATATGGTTAAGTTTTCATTTCCAAAAAAAAGATTTTGGATGAAAATCTAACTCCTGTAGATGGAGAGGATCATTAGATTAGCATTTGATAATTCAGTTCATGTTGTAATATTTTTTGAAGTCTAGTAACTGGCCGGTGAAAAGTCGAATAGTTCAGTGACATTTTTTGTAATTATAACCCACATAGAGTTTGATTATAGCTAGTTCTAATCGATACTATTTTGACCACTTTATGTCAATAGCGTATTAATAACACACGAATTACACACAAATATTTATTCTAATAGATCATCAACATCGAATCCAGACCACAAATTCAAGACATAATTTTCAAAATTATGGTCACATCCTACCAAGAAAAGGCCTGAAGTTTCTGATGTGATGATGTCGACCCACTGTTTTGTTTTATCTTTGTACAAGTCCTAGAGAATACATTTTCATAATTAATTAGCTATTACATTTTAAATAATAATATAATAAATGATCATCTATGGAGTCCAAATGCATCACCATCTATTAAGGCATAGATTTTTTTTGGAAAGCTTGAGGAATCTCTTTGATGTTCGACTGTCCAAATTAAAGTAGAAAATTGATTATATTGCATATATATATATATATGGATGTTAAAGAGAATTTGAAAGAGCGTCGAGTATGTTATAGATAGTTTGGAAAAGAGAGTACGATCGTATATAAAAATAGATGAATTTGTACATCTTAGCCAAATTTTTGCTGGGCAAGGCATCGCATTATTGCTAGTTGGTTGGCATTAGAGATTGCTTATCTATTAGTGTTCATGATGTGTTTATGAGGTTTCAGGTTGGTCTAATGAGTTTAGGAAGATCGCCCGATTACGCTCTGGCCAGTTTATTATTTATTTACATATCTTTTTTGGATGATGTGACATTGAATTAGATGGGGAAAGATGAAAGTTAACGAGTGCATTACTCCACTACGTACGTAGTCCAAAGTTACGTGACTGTTACATTTGAAAGTTAAATGACCGTTGAGTTACCCATCCGAACTCAAGTGTCCACAAAAGTATATGATCCCAAACAAACAATCAATGAAACAAGGACTAAACATGGTTTGAATTCCCCCACCACCTTGAAGATTTGAAGGTGCACACTCACACATCTAAGTAGTTTGATTTTCCTTTCATTAAGACTTTGGAATCATATGGATCAAGAAACCCTACCTTTGCCTCCTTCTTGCCGGGGAAACCAGACAAATTTTCCAAAGGCCAAAAACCCTCCATTATTATTTTGGTTTAGTTTTGCATGCACATTGTCCAATCTTTGTTCCACATTTCCACAACAACTATGGTGACTTCTCATTTGTAATTTTTTGTGATGTGAATTGGGGGCATGGGTCAATTTGTTGTGACCACATGATCATTAATATTTTGGTCACTACTTGCTAGAGGACTTTGATTTTCTAGATTCGGAATCCGATTTTTCGTTCGTAACTGTAGGTCGGTTCATATCTCTGATTTCTCTCCACCACGGGAATTTTCACGGAAAAAATGCTTCAGCCAATATATATTTGAATTCTATAGAATTCGACCTAGTTATTAACTCATTATGGATCTTGGCATGAAATTTAGATTGATTTTGATATTACCCATTAACAGATTTATCGCTAATTCCGCATTAAGAAAAGTGGATAAGTTTTTATAGAAAATAATGGTATATCTTAATATTCATAGACAATAAGATGGAAGTAGACAAACACCTATTCAAACTCATGCATATCTCAAAACTCTTTGCTAGCTTGATAATTAACATGGTTGAAAGCTAAGTCTTAATTAAATACCACTATATTATATATTAGTTTAAGTTAATTGTGAATAAACAATTACAAAGTACAGGATTTTTTCATGTTTACATCACATAACCATCCAAAAGATAATAAATTATTAAATGTGAATTCCTCAAGTTGTAGCTTTGGTTTAATTATATATTAATTAAGATCTAACTTTAATTATCTGGTGATGTGTGTCAAATCTCAGCCATCTTTGTCTTGTTTTTTCTTGACAACTGGTTTAATTATTCCGACCAAAATTTTTGTTAATCACATTCATATTATTACAACACTATATCAAAATAAAGTTATTATATTTTTCATATAAATACTGTAGTTGTAAAAAAAATTTAACAATCCAACTCATAATTTTGTTAATAGTCAATCAAACAGACATTGTGCAAGACATTCAATAATCCGGTCGGATGGTCTCCGAAAACAAAAATAATCAAGTAACGAGATTGTCTAGCTAACATCATGAACAACTTTATTACCATTCATCCATACCCAAATAACTTCCAAACTAGGATGTGAACGAAACGACTATCGAAAGTCGTAGATTACTGTGGGTGCTAAATTTATTATATATATATATATATATATAATTTTTTTAAAGCTCATATTACCCTGAAGTCAACCCTTAAGCTCGGTTTATTATTATTTATTCTTGAATCTTGATCATGTATATACTTTATAATTGAGATCTCTTTCATAATTACCTTTTTCACATTACTGAAAAAAGACAAACGGAAGCATTTTAATAAAAGTAACATCGACATACTTCTTTATTTTCCAATTATTGTAGACCAAAAACTTTTCGATCGGTTAATTAGTTAACTTATAATAATTTAATCGATTAATAATTAATTAAGGATTTGAGAATTTTTAAATTGATATTCTTCATATTTACACTTATTGTAACCTCTAGTTTTGCTGGTTAATTAACTCAATGCCATATTAGCCAGTTAATCGAAACAATCTATTTTTAATATCATCCTGATTAATTATCTGACTGAATATGACCGGTTGTCGTAACTAACGCCCACCCTTATTTGAATACACGTGTGAGGGTTGATTAGTTGTAATCGACCATAGGGATTAATGATGAAAAGTTACAAATCGGAACTAACTTCATTGACACAAAAGCTGATGGTCACTAAACATCTGAAATCTTGGGACATTGATGAAGACAAAGCATGGCCAATGTTTCCTCACTGTTTTAACAATTGGACCATTTATGACAACCATTCACAATTGGGGTTCCCCCATCCATGAATGCATGCATGAGTAGGACAAAATAGTTAACTCGATCCGGATGGTTAGAGAGTCTGAACACGATTTTACATTTATAATGAGTTTGGAAGTTATAATATCGATCGAAATTCGGAAATCAACTAGGAAAAACTTTCGATCTTGAAAGTTTTTTATTGAATTTCGTCACTTTGGAGTTGAGGGGCCGAGAGTAGTGGACTAGATTCGTCCACTCATGGTTTCGCGATTGGCGGGACGTGTAAATCTAAATTCCAATGGGCATGTGTGTGACCATATTGACATGTTCTGGTTGGATCAGGTAACTTACATTCATCGACATATCTTCGAATTGGATGTCTCTTTTGTTCGGATAGAGTACTTGCAATCATCATCATGTGTTAATGGGATCTATCCATTATATAAAACAACTTCATATTTAACCGATGAGATTTGATTGATTACATATGATATTTTACGTACATCCTTTTTTGAATCGTCGTCCATCATTGTATGAAGAGATATGACCATCCTAACAACTAAGTAATAAGTTGGCAGAATTTTTTAAGATATCATCAGTAACATTTGATACGAACGGCGTAGAAATTGGGTTGGAGAGATTAATGATGATCCGAGTGAGATTGCTACCATAATTTGTAGGGAATAGAGATGTTTAATTTCTTATATCTTGTCGTACATTTTTATTAGAGGTTGGTTAACAAAGCTACTTTCTTGCCTTTTTAATGAATGAAATAAAAGATTTATTAATTAACTTTTTTTAATAAACAAAGTGGAAAGAAATCAAAAGAAATCAGTTAAAAGTTTAGCATACAACAAGGTGTAAGTTATGATTATATGCTTAGCTTTATTTTAGCTTTCTTACAAAACCAATGATTCCCTTTGAGCCCTTACATTGTTGAGAGCAGTTTTAAATTCAGGCAAAAAATAATTATTTTATTTTTTGATTTTTGACATTTTCAGTATTTTTAATAACCCAAATGTAAAATTTAAAATCTAAATTCAAAATTAAAAACCAAATACGCTAGACACTAAACTTAAAATTTAAAATTTAAAATTGAAAACCTAATACTCTAAACCCTTAATTTAAAAATTCAAAATCTAAAATCTAAACTCAAAATCTAAAACCCAATATTTAAAATTCAAAACCAGTAATCGAAACCAAAATCTTAATACTAAACCCAAATTCAAACCAAAATAACTAATAAATTAAATAATTTTTGTTGAAAAAACTTGATACTTTTTTTTACAAACTGATTGATTTTGTTAACCTTAATAATGTTAATTTGTCGTTGTTAATCGACCTTAAGTAATCACCTCGGCAATGCAAAATTCCCCTTTATTATTATGACAAAGGACGAGAAAGACTGTCCTCCAACTCAGAAACCAAAGACATCATATTATCATGAATTACCAATAAAATTACTGCTTGTGTTTTACTCAAAAGTTTGTAGCCGTTTGATTTGCTTTGATCGGTATCTTCACAACCAATCATTGAGCTATGGGGATTTGTTCGATCACTCAGACACTGAGTTTACTGGGGTGTGGCTTGTGACAAGAAATTGGAGGATTCGGGTGCAGTTGGATTTGTGTGTTGCAGCTTAATTTTTGTTGGGGAGGTAATGATCGATGTATATCAATATTTTTTTGAGATCGTCAAATTTTGTGAGAGGATAAATCAGAATTGAATGGTCAAAGTTGAACATATTTATTGAAAAGTCAATCGAGCTAGCTAATTGACTACTTAGCTAGCTTAGATGTCGTGTTCGTTTGTTTCTTCTGATTCTGTGTTATGACAGTTTATTTTGTATGACTTGCTAGTATTTCGAGCTTCATTTGGTTGTGAATAAAAAAAAATGTTGAAGCTTTTTGGGTCAATTTATGGTTGTTGACGAATTGAACCATACATCTAAACATATATGTATATGAATATAGTTATTCTCATTTGACATGTGTACCTTTTTATGAATTTTTATTAATTTCTTTTTTCTTATCCCACCAATCATATTTCATGGCTTCACTTCTCACCAAATTATTTTCCTTTTTCCATTTCTTTTCATTCATAATATTTTTTTTGTTACTCAAAACATATTATTCTCTTCACAAGTATTGTTCACTATAATTTTTCGAGTCTAATAACACCCATTTTTATATATTTAATTTCATTTTAAAAATAATTATTTAAGATTAAAAGCTAATATGTGATTGATTCAAAACCTCAAATTGTTATAGAAATGTATACAAAAAATTATTAAATGAGTTACTCGAGTACTTTTTAAACAGGCCAATTACCATTTGTTTTCGTAAGTTAATCGAGTTACGCATCGTTAACTCTTGACCAAAGTTTTGTTTACGGGTCTCTTGACCAAATAAAGAAGCTAATCAACGTTGAGTCGGTGATTTTTTTTAGTTAATGGGATTGTGAGTCATTATCTATGTGGATGTGAAGAGTTTAATTTAACCGTAAGTATTTTCCATTTAAATCATTACAAACCGTGATTAAACTACCAGTGAATCACAATTATATCGGAATTGCACGAGATAAATTAAATGCTAGATAATTTTAATAAACATATCCACCTATTAAACTCTCCCTGCAACTGTGATTTTATCACCTTCACGTCAACTCATGAAGAGCTCCTCACAGTTATCGTAAGAACACCTTTTTCTTTTCCAAATCTCCCTCAAATAAATAGGAAAAAACAAGCTAACGTGCTTGGTGTCGCAGTAATGTGCGGGCTACAATCATGACTTAATCAAATAATAATTTGATTGAACGTTTAGTGTTTTATTACGGGTTAACATATGGTACCTTACTATCCATATCTTACTGGTACATGTATCAAACAATTTTTGTATCTACACACACCTAAAAGTACTCTACTGATTTTACTTGGTTTCACCTGTTTTGGTTTGGTTTGGTAACCATAACAATAGTTAAAATTATCATTCAAATTGCACATGATATCCATTCTTAAATTTACAAAATCACATTAAGATCTTGAAAGATTTACAAACTAATGTGTCTAGTGCCACGATAATGCACGAACTACTCATTTTTTAGGATTTTGTCTAAAACCACATGAATTAGGATTGTACAATATTCATGCTAACTATGTATTCCATTAGTCATAAAAAAAACTATGTTTTTTTAGAATTTTTCAAACAAACGATTTTTTAATACATTTAGTTTTTGTCCCATAGGCTAGGTACGATCTAATAATTTGTTAACCGAATATTTCTTTGAAAGAAGTTAAGCTACACTAAAAAATAATTAATTAATAATATCGTACAGGTTTTATTTTAAAAAACTATACTCAAAACTCGTGCTTACTCAAAATAAACGAGTTATGTAATTTGAAGAAGTTGACCTAGTAATAAAGTGAGACGGTAAGAGGATAAAATTCAAATGAGTTTAACTTGGGATTAACAATCATAAAAATAAATGAGTCATGTTGGATTCAGATTAAAAAATTAAGTCAACTCTGTTAATGTATATCGAGTTAGATTCATTATAATTATGTGTTAATTAAAATCTTTATGGAATAAAGAGTATTAGTCTCATTCTTTGTAATTAAATCGTCACTCTCATCAAAACCTTTAATAATATCCTCCTTTCTCTCCGTAAACTAGTAAAAAACCACATTAATCATTGGTTTTACTTCGCTATTATTCGTCTTCTATTTCTCATTTATTCGATTTTTATCAAACTCAACCCGACTCAAACCATTAAGACTTGGCTAAATCTCTAATAAAACAACATAACATTCAAACTAATTGAGGGATTAACAAATGGACCTTTGCCCGTTTAACCTTCCATTCATGCTTCAAATCCCACATATTAAAATAAAAAAACGACACTTCCACAAATAAGCATATTTTTCATAACTTTCTAATATGTAATTTCTTTCTAGGAATGTCATGTTGTGATACTTTCACTTGATCTAAGTATTTTTAAAATTTCTTATAATTTATATTCATATATATACATTTCTTGAAGCATGAATGTATATTGAGTTATGTCACACTTGATATTCTTACATAATTTGTTCGATCAACCATCTTTGTCTATAATGGACAATGGAGGTTTTGAGCTTGTAATCGTTAGGTTCAAGTTGTATCGACTGATCCACTCTTATATGGGTTTGTAAATCAAGTGATGTAAGATATTGAGCTCAGGAACCATGAGGATTAAGAGAGAGAAAGGAAAATAGACAAAGAATACATATTTGAGAGAGTGTTTCCTATGAATTTATGATAATCCGCCTATTACAAAATGAACATGGCAGTATTTATAGTTTGGTACTGAGTATGATGGCTTTATCCTAGCGGTTGTAAGTTGGTGTGATCGTGACGATCCTGGCCCATTGTTTGAGCCATTCCGTTGGGATCTTGCTTGTGAATGAAAAAGTCTTAGCTAGCTCTGTTATGAACTAAGTCTAATAGGCTTATAAGCTTGATCGACCACGAGCCATAAATCAATCTATTCATAGTCAAAATCGTTTAAAATCATACTATCTAACAATAACAATAAAACCTAAACTATCAACCAATAACATTGACCCATATTTAAACTTTCGCGCCCGTAACAAACCATCATAATTCATCTTTAATTCTAATTGACTCATTTATCCCACATTTTCCATACAAGTTTATTTTTCACAAAGTAAATGTATAAATTTTAACCATTCCATCTACATTTTTTGAATCATCTAGGGAGCGTTTGGTATTCACCTATTTAACCACCTTTCCAACCGAACCAAACCGGTTCGGGTTACAATCAAGCAATCCTTTTCCACACGGCTATATAAATAACGTACTCTCTTTATTTATCATTTCCTTGTACACACTCAGAAAAGCACTCTTCCACTTTCTTCCGGCTTCCCACTCATTCTCTCTCACTAATCTCCGCCTACAACGATGGTCGACGTCGACAGGCGAATGACTGGCCTGAACCCAGCCCACATAGCCGGCCTCCGCCGTCTCTCCGCTCGAGCCGCCGCTTCCGCCACCCCCACCACCTCATCCCGCAACAGCCTCATCTCTTTCTCCCCACTAGCCAACAAAGTCATCACCCACCTCCAATCCTCCTCCGTCAAAGTCCACCCAGGCCTATCCGACCCGGAGTTCGCCCGAATCGAGGCCCAATTCGGATTCTCCTTCCCTCCCGACCTCCGCGCCGTACTCTCCGCTGGCCTCCCCGTCGGCCCGGGATTCCCAAACTGGCGCTCCCCGCACTCCCACCACCTCCGATCAGCCTTAGATCTCCCCATCGCTGCCGTGTCGATCCAAATCGCGCGCAACAATCTCTGGTCCAAGAGCTGGGGTGGCGGTGGTCCCAGGCCGTTGGATCCGGAAAAAGCGCTCAAGGTCGCGAGAAACGCGCTCAAGCGGGCCCCACTCTTGATCCCGATTTTCCACCATTGTTATATCCCCTGCCAGCCTTCTCTCGCCGGGAACCCGATCTTCTTCGTCGACGAGAATCGGGTCTTCTGCTGCGGGTCCGATCTATCCGACTTCTTCGACCGCCGCGAATCTCTCGAGTCTGGTGAATTCGTCGGGTCCAATATCCCGACTCCGAGGTGGGTGGAGTTCTGGAGTGACGCGGCGGTGGATCGGCGGCGGAGGGATTCGAATTCGTCGACTTCTACGGATTCGAACTTGAGCTGTTCGCCAGAGAGGTTTTTTGAGGTGAGGAAGTCGACGGCGGAGGCGGCGGAATGGGTGGAGGAGTACGTGGGGCGGATCGGGTCGGTTTTGAGGGAAGGCGGGTGGAGCGAGCTGGATATAACGGAGATTGTGGAGGTGTCCGGGTCCGGTTTTTTCGAATCCGAAATGGGTTGGTTGGATAATCAAGCTGTCCTGGACGGTTTGCTGGTTAAAGCGGGTCGATTTTCCGATTCGCTCCAAAAAGCCGGGTGGAGCTCCGAGGAAGTGGCGGATGTTCTTGGGTTTGATTTTCGAGCTGTGAAGAAAAGGAAACCGGTTGTGAAGCTGTCGCCCGTGCTCGTGGAAAAGATCGAGAAGCTGGTCGAATCGGTTTCGAGATAGTGATTTTTTTTTTACTTTTTACTTGGGTGGTAATTGTCCCCCCACTTTTGGATAACGACATTGGAGATGGGGGATAGATAATTTTCATATAAATATGTGAAATGGGGGATAAGGTGAGATAGGGTGTTATGTTTGTAAACTGATGGTTAAACGTTAATTTTTATTACGGTTTGATGATGATATTGTGATCAATGAATTCAAAGGTGATGGTAAAATTTAACTAATTAGGTAGTTTGTGTTTTGATATGTTGACAAATTATTTGAATTTATATTAATGGTTGATTATATTTACTCATCTCAAGTCTAGTCGAGCCAAATTTCACCGGTTTAAATTTGGTTTGTTAATTTTTTATCGAGTTCAAATTAGAAAATTTTGATTTCAAGCCTATTCGAGTATGATTTGTTAACTATAATTAACGAGTCAAATTTAAATTCAACTCAAGCTTCACTCGTTAGAATTCATGATGAGAGTCCAATTTGAATGAAATTTGAAGGTTATACGCAAAAAATATCAACTAGTCAAGCTAAAAAACAAACATTCCTACAATTTATAAGTTTCTATATTTGTTTTATCATATATGGTATTTGCTGACAAGCCATATACTCAAATTAGTATTCAAGTTGGCTCTCGAACTCGAATTCGAGTCAGCTGACGAGCCTATCGAGTCTAACATACACCGACTCAAACTTTGCCCGTTTAAAATCAAGCCAAACACCGACATACTCTCGAACAACTTGGTTCGTCAACAACCTATGTGTAACTTTAAACGGGTTCTTAGAAGTTTAACTTTGGGTGAACTTCTGCCCATTAAACCCGTCACTTATCCGGTTTAATCTTCAATCCGATTCTTTTCATGTTGTGTGATTAATGCTAAGCACGTGTAATTAATAAACTATTATCGGGAAGCTCAACTTTCCCAAATATCGAAACCCATGCACGTGTGCCTTACCCGTTCAGATGGAAAAAATAAGTAGACGTTGCAATGTTTCGGTTTGGAAATGGGGTCCCACTCACTCGGTGGCTGAGTTTATGTCGGCGGTTCAGGGTGGTGGTCGGAGCTGGCAGTGTCGCCGGCGGCGGAGACCGACGAGACTTGTGTGAGTGTTTGACAACTAGCCATTGTTTGTTGTTGGTGGTCGGGAGACTTCTATCTCGTATCTTGGGGCATGCGATTGGGTGTCGTTTTGCGACAACTTCAGTGTCGTTTTGCTGGTTTTTGTGTTGCCTTTCTGGATTTCGTTTTCATTAGTGACTTCATTGGGTGTCCGTGTATGCGGTTTCTTTAGACACCCGTGGAGCCACGGTTATCCCGTCTAACCAACTTTAATTTGGACAACCCGAAATCGGTTGCGGTAATGAGTTTATGTACGGTTTTCGACCAATTTGATAATTGACCGAGTTTTGACATGAAACAGAAATTCTAGATTCAAATTTGTGAATTAATTTAATGTTCCAATTTGATTAAAAACTAATGAAAAGTGTCTAAGCCCATATAATATGGTCCATTTTTTTTCTTCGGGAAAAAAAATTTATCTCGATTATATCAATCAAACTAAGTCTAACTGAACCTACTCAAATCAATCATAATTTGGCCAGATTCATTTGATGTGGCTGAATTCACGGTCGCAATCGTAGATTTGGGTCATTTCAGTCACAACCACCGACCGTATTCGATCCAACTTGACTTCTTGGTTCACAGCGATCAATTCGAAGAAGGAGGTGCTAGGCTGGCATACTATTTTCTGCCGATCGATCTGGTTGTGACTGTTCGAGATCCTGATCCATGTACAAGGAGCTTGTTAGGTACTACTAATTTTAGCACCGTCTCTAATTACGATAGAGCAATTATATAATTACCGCCTCTTTCTCAATGTTTTCAAAAACAATATGTGTTGTTAATGAATAATATAAAATTTAATTTCAATCATTTTTCAACAACTCAAAATATATGTGACAATTATCTTTTACATGTTATCAAAACTTTTTGAATCTCAATAGCCCCTAACTAATGCATAAGACTTATCGAAATGGTACAAAATAAAAGAATTCGAGGTCCAACGCGGTTTAGAAGAAGACCATGGAGTTTGCCTCGTTGTTTGCAACGAGAACAAGGAGATTGGGTTGGGTTGCTGACAGTGGGAAACTGACACCAAAGGGAAAGGGAAAGCCATGCCCTCTATTGCCGACCGTTTTAGCATTTTCCAAGATGCAAAGGAAGAACGAGATTCTGTGTAGAAACCTTATACTGCACGTGCCACTGTTTCTCCACTCTTTGGACCACATTACTTCACATCCTTAAATCGAAATTATGGTCGAAATTTGATCCGGTATAATCAAACTTTCATGTATAGTAATGAGTAGGGTATCTTGATTGATAATAGGTCTATAAAATTTTATTATTAAGGTATGCACCTTCTATTATATACGAGCGTTAATCTTGATGAATGAAATAAGTATATTTTATGTTAAGAAAACAAATGTAAGGGCTCCTTGCATTATGGGACATCATGAAGAAAAATTATATTGATAGGTTCGTTAGGACGAAAGTTCAAATAAAGATCAAGATGATTGGTTGATCGATTGGTTGGGTTTAAGTCGCTTGATATTAATGGATTCTGATCAAAAGCGGATTGTTTAGTGGCGTTTGGATGACTTAGTTCAGAAGCTCATCATAATTACCCCATCAAGGTTAAGTATTCTTCGCTTAGAGACACAAGTAGCAAAATCCTAACTGAATCGTCTTAAACGAACGATTAAGATCGCTTTGATTGCACGAACCCCTAGAATAACAAGCCTTACTCAAGGCCAAACAATAAATACGGGGCTGCCCACTACATTTTTATTAATTTGGAGAGAAAGTTTCCTCCGTACGTACTATTTGTCTATTTTTCCAATTTTGTCTAATTCGATGTTATTTATTAGCTCATTACCCTATCATTTGACGAATTTCCATAAAACTGAATTGAGGGTTAAATTTAATCCAATGATCACAGATCTAAAACCTCTTATTCTCCGTCCTACAGTAAGTTGAACATGGTCAATCCGTGCATGAATAAGAGTTTACAACACCCTTTGACAATGATGAGTTGGTACTGATTGATGATGATGGTGATGATGATGATAAGTACCCAAACCAAACGGTTGACAATGAATGAAGAATTGTGGAGAAATTTAGGCTGATTAGTGATTACAAACCAAGCTAAAAAGCTTGGATTGGAAGGTAAGTGAGTTCATTTCTAACAATCATCAACAAGTCTCCTTCACATAATGCTCTGATTTTGACATTGTATGTAAAAGTACCAAAGAATTACTGTTGAGAGTTATATAGCAAGATAAAAAGAAGACCACACCACAGTGGATTGTTGGAAAATTAACTTCAAGGAACACCGAAATTGCTATGGCTCCGAGAGCCAAATCTTTCAGATGTTTTTGATAGCCGATTCAATAATTAAGAATTATTTTCGTCATTTTTAATTTAAAGGTTAGAATTTTATCGGGGTATGACAAAAATTTAAAAATACTATCTCTCTTTTAACTTGTCTTTCTCTTTTTTCTTTCTACTCTTCTTACGTAGCGGGATATAACAATGACATAACAATAATGTAATAATGATGTAACGTGAATATAACAATTTATATATAAAGTCGACATAATGAGCCTATTAAAAAGACATAATAATAAACGCATAACAGACTCGTAAAGTGTATATATCATCGACATAAAAGAGTTGTAAATTGGATATAACGATGATGAATTCAACTACTCGTAAGGTGGACGTAACAACAATATTACGAGACCGTAAAATGGTTGTATTAGCGACATAACATGCTCGTACAATGACCACACTAATGTGACTTTTTCCATTTTTTTTTTCCATAACTACCCCATACAAGTCAATTCGTTTGACTCACTTTTCGTCATTGGATGACACTTGACCCAAAAGTAATCTGATCTAACTGTCCAAAATCTCTCGGAACGATCTCTCGAAACCGCCTCTCGGAATCGTAGCCGGGTTGAAGGAACACTAGAGGATCTCTCAATAACCCTTTCGATACGTAATTCCGAGTTTCGCTCTATTTTAATTAATCGAACATATTAGTTAAACATTAGTTGATCACTGGTGGCTTTAGTCATACATACTTTACAATATGTTGTTGTTTCGACATATGGTCGTCACATCTATTCTGTTATATTATTTTCTATTTAATACTCCTCCAACTATATGATTTTGCTGATCTAGTCATTGAAAGTTTAATGACAACCACGACTTTCTTTTGCAATTATTTTTATTTGATCACTCTTTTTTTTAAAACATAAAATATTCCGGTACATATGTGTACACGGTATACTCTATCATATTTTTACTATATGTCATGCTTAAAACTAAGAGTTTTGAGATTTTTGTTTAGTATTTAGGGTTTAGGACATAATGGTAAGTGTTTAGAGTCTAATTTAGGGGTTTATGATTGATTAATTTAGATTTATGGTCAAAAGTCAGAATGTGGAGTACGATTAAGAATCTGGTTTTATGATCTTATGTTTGAGAGGTAGAATTTAATATTTATGAGTATAACATTATCTTTTAGTGTTTAGGGTTGCATGTGAGGTGTTTAAAATTTATTGTTTCGGTTTTAAATTCTTGGAATGAATGTTTTTAGTGTTTAATATACTGTATACACATATGTACCGAAGTCTCCGCCAAACATAAAAGACTCGGGTACATATATTGTTATCTATTATACTGTTTTATTATAAATTTTGACAAATCTCACCTCTTTCGGTCAAAACTTCTGATTCCGCCTCTGAGTAACGAGAATATAAAATCTCGTATGCAGTTGCGTTTCGTGTTTCTAACGACTATGGTACTCACTACAATACGATGTACTTGACATTTCTAAGTTTCGATACGGAGTGAATGAACAGTACTGCACAAAATTGGAGTTGCATCTACAGTGGAGATATGAGAATCCACAGTAAATAATGAGATGGTGACTAATGATGAGCTAATAATTCAACTCCTATACTGAGCAAACCTATATATAGTAAAAGACAAGGGTGATTGGACTATATGCACAGCGTAAAATTAATGACAGTTATAGCCTCTAAACCTACCAACTGAATAAACTGTCGCCGCCACCCCACCTCTAACCGCCCAACTCAATCGTCTGCTCTTATCCATTGCCCATCCTCGATCACCGTCGTAATTCAATGCATACATCTCCTGTATGTCTACACTTCACGTGCTACTACCCTCAACCTTCCGCATCCTTAGTCTGTGATAAATATGTATGGTTTTCGTCGCAATAATTTGAATTATAGGGATTTTTTATGAGCTTTATATTACTTATTGAAAATTTTATGAAAGTATCTAAATTTGTACAATTTTGTTAAATTTTTGTAACAGATTGAGTGTAATCGGGATTCTAAATTTTAAAGTTTTGTTGATCAAAGCCATATATGGTACAATGTTATAAATTATTGTCATGTTTTGATAACTTGAATTGTTAAGAAGAGAATTTACTCCTAATTTTTATATAAATGAATATGTATATGATACATGTGAATATTTTATATCCACCCAAGATTGGACATGTGACTTCTATATATATTAGGGATGACAACTAAAACCATGCATGTGGGGTTTTCAAATGACAATACTAACATCTTCACTAATAACATAATTAAAATTTTTAAAAGAAGTTATTAAATTTTATTTAGCTATTATTTAAAAGGATTAATTGGGTGAAGTCTCAATTTTTAGATATTCTAAATATTCTTGTCAAATATTAGTCAATTTGAAAATTTGAAAAAGTTCATGTCAAAATTGTCAATTTTTGTGTGTTATTACTAAGGAGAATTGACCATTTTCATAAGAAAAACTCAAAAGTTTGAAATCGTCTAATATTTTATATACATGTTGGAGATAGCTAAAAAATCAAGTTTTATTATGATATCCCTATAAATAATGGTCAAATGAAGTTAAAAATTAATTTTATTTGGTGTTATGTGCTGGAATTCAAAACTCGTTGTTGCTGGGGTTGAGAAATTTTTTTGGGTGTAACTCTAGTATCCGATTCATTAATCGATTAATTCAGTCAAAAATGGTCCCGAAATTAAGGTTTTACTCCTTTTTTCAGAAATTGAACCTTAGTTCGCCTGATACTACTACATCAACGACTCGTTAGTGTTGGGGGTGAGAAATGGATATGGAGATGAGATATTTACTTTTTTTTTTGAATTTTTGAATTTTGTTCCAGTCGCTCTTGGGCCGATGCAGTCCAATTCATAGCCAGAACCCATACATCTTTGGGCTGGAAAACGAAGCCCAATCCTAGCTCAAAGTCCAGCTCGAGATCTTCCCGTTAGTGTGTGGATTACAGAAAGCTCAGACTTCACAGTCCGGCAAAAAAACAAAAAACAGTTAGAGAATCGCCATCTGTCAGCTTCCGTACATTCTCCCCTGCTTTCAAAACGCTCTCTGTTGCAGCTCACCGTCCCAAATCCCTTCTCCCGCCGGAGGCAAATCGGAACCAATCGTCGCAATCCCACTCGCCAGTCTCCTCTCAGGTAAAGCTTCCGTTTTCATTTCTCCTTGTCTCATCATTTCCTCCGTTCCCGTACCTTCGCCGGAGAAGATCGCCGAACCAGAAGCACGGTGGACGTTTCGCGAGCCTTGTTCCGTCGAGTGTATCGATAGAACTTTGGTCAAATGACTGAGAAACTTTTGTTTGTTTCTCTCCTAATTTCATTGCGTGACGCTATCTCTGTTTGAATTTCTCGATTGCTTGAAGACTAATCTAACCGTTCTCAGCTTTCTTCCATTTCCTTAACGAAATCGATGATCGATCACTGATTATATCAATTCTCCATTTCCTCCATATGGAGTTTTCATATACTATCCCTTGTGACTGAAGTTTTTCGAGGAGACCGTTTCCTTATTTGCCACTGATAGGTAAGAAAATGAGTAGATTCTATGATGCGAGTTCTGTACCTGTAAGAAGATCCTGAGATACTATGTATAGTAACTACTGATAATCTATGGATATCTATTTGTGATGTTTATGTGATGCTTTTCTTTTAACATACTTGTGTTTACATTTGTTTTGTTCTCTTTGTTATGTGTGGAAAGGAAATGGAGAAGCCGATCAAACTGAGACCTACTGCTTCATTCGAGTATGAGCTATTCGACGGAGATCCTGACCACCTGAGGACGGTTGTTGCTACACCTACACAAACTGTGCCGTGGATTAATCCATCTGAGTTGAAGTTCAAGCACAGGATTGGGCGAGGGACGTTTGGTGATGTTTGGTTAGCAACGCACCATCAGTCGGCGGACGATTTTGATGAGTACCACGAAGTGGCTGTGAAGATGCTGCACCCGCTGAAGGAGGGTCTTGGACAGAGATTCGTGGAGAATTTCGAAGGGCTGTTCTTGAGGATGCGAGAACTCCAAGGCGTCTGTTGGTTGCATGGTATCTCAAAGATTAATGGCAGGGTGGGTCTTCCCACTAATTCTTCTTTTACTGCGCCTTGGTCTCATGTTGTCTGTTGTTTGCTTCCCATACTGGTTTTCTTGTGTGCCAATGGAAAGATTTGGTTTTTGCTGTTGTTTTAGATTTGCATTGCAATGAAAATGTACGAGGAATCAGTTGCTGATCAGATTGCTAGGTCAAAGGGTGGAAAGCTCAAACTACCTGACGTCTTGAGGTGACACCCAAAAATTCCTGTTCAGTCAGTTAAACGTCCGATATTCTATCAGTGGATGATGCAATTTTCTTGTTTGCAGATACGGTATCGACTTGGCCAAAGGAATGCTACAGCTGCACTCACTTGGTCTGCTGCTATTGAATGTGAAACCTTCGAATTTCCTTCTTGATGAGCGTGATCAGCTGGTCCTTGGTGATTTTGGCATTCCTTTCCTTCTCCTTGGGATACCTTTGTTGAATTCTGATGTGGTTTTGAGACTTGGAACTCCAAGTTACATGGCCCCGGAACAATGGGAACCGGAAGCAAGAGGTCCTCTATGCCTGGAAACCGATTCTTGGGGTTTCGGATGTAGCATACTGGAGATGCTGACTGGGACTCAACCTTGGTTTGGGAAATCATCTCATGAAATATATAAAGCTGTTGTACTCAAGCAACAGAAGCCATCCATTCCAAATGGCTTACCTCCCGCTGTAGAAAATGTTATTTATGGCTGCTTTGAGTACGATCCATGGAACCGACCTCTAATGGATGATATCCTAGCTGCATTTGAGAGGTATAATCTTATTGGTTAATTATTTGCGTCCTTTTGTGCCTCCTAACGGGTTGCAGTATATTTTCTACAGTTCACACAATGCCGTTCAAGGCGATGAAGGATGGATTAGTCTGGACAGTAGTAAAGCAGTATCGCAGAAATCACCCGTTGATGGCTACACAAACTGGTTTCTATCGAAAGATGATCTCCAAATGAATGACACAGTCCGTTCTAGAAAACCTCCGACCCCACAAAAGGCGGAAACCGTTGCTGTCTTGAAAGGAACAGTTGTAGGTAAAGAAACTGACAAAAATGGATCTGTTCTGGTAAAGATCTCTGGGGTACATAATCCTCTTAAGGTACAGGAGTCAACGCTGGAAAGGGTCACACTAGGTTTTGCAGCTGGAGACTGGGTTCGTCTGAAGGACGAAAACGTCAATCACTCTCGTGTCGGCATCCTGCACACCATCAAACGTAACGGACGAGTAACCGTTGGATTTGCTGGCCGGGAGATCCTCTGGATGGGAGACATATCGAAGCTTGAAGTAATGGAACCGTACTATCAAGGCCAATTCGTACGAGTAAAGGCAGATGTTGCTCCTCCCCGGTTTGAGTGGCCTCGCAAAGGAGGAACCCTCTGGGCCACAGGAAGGATTTCCCAAGTACTCCCCAACGGATGTCTCGTAGTCAGGTTCCCAGGACGTTTTACATTCAACGACGAGTCAAAATACTTCTTAGCCGATCCGGCTCAAGTTGAACTTGTGACGTTCGATACATGCCGTGGACTTGTGGAGAAGTACCAGCATGTAGAAGATTTCCACTGGGCTATCCGACCGCTCACTATAGCTCTGGGTGCATTCACTGCTATGAAGCTCGGGATATCTGCAGGTCGCGCTGTGAGCTCCAAACTGAACAAGGCACCGAAATCGGAGGAGAATAAGGCCGGCAATAAGACCGATTGGCTTCCACAATCCGTTGCAAGCGTGATATTCAAAGACGGGCTTGCAACCACCACCACCATCAGATGATAGCTTGAAGCTTCTGTTGTCTAGAAGTCTGTCTTCCATAGAACAGGTACGCTTCATGTCTTAGAATGTAGTTAGCAAGTGGCACTAACGAAAGATCGATCAATCGTAAATTTTGCAAGCTGTACATGGAATTTGCTTCTCAAATTGGACATGGTGCCATGCTTTCTGTAGTTCCTCTACTGTGTAGATTTTTATCAAGTTATGAACCTGTTTCCTGTTTTCTCCCTTCTAGCCTTCAGTCTGATGAAACAGTACTAACCGAGTCTTACTGGTTTAAGATGATCCTATCCGATTATAAGATCAGTTATCGAACCGATAGTCACACTTAGCTGTGATCGGATACCCATAACATCACAAAATCTTTTATGGTTGTTATATTACATGACTCAGAAAGTCTACAATAATGCATCGATTTTTCACAATCACTATTCGGTTTGGTTTTTCTTTAAATCCTATTGAGTATAGAACCAAATGCTGTACAGTTCTTGGCCAAATAATCAAAAGTTCTTCATACTGCTTGAAGAACTCCTCCCTTCTCTTCTCTCCCTTTCGCCACGGGAGAAGTCCTTAGAACCTTAACTCGAAACGTGGTCTGCATAAACGGAAAAAAACTCAGTAACCTCGAACCAAACTCCAAAGAGAATGATAAAAGAGGGTGGTCGAGACGATTTCATTTACCTTCTTATCGGAACCAAACTCGATCGTATCCGACGGATGGAACTGAGTCGGGAAGTTGGGAGGTATCCTGTACCGTCTCCCTTCGTTGCTGCATAGATCATAGATTTAGTTCTTAGCGAGCCAAATTGCCTTCCATTTGAAAGTAAATCAACTAGTAGAAAAAACCTTACTCTGTGATGAAGGTTCCATGTTCACTCCTCATGTCTAACAAGTAGAATGAGCCTTTCTTGTAACTGATCTTAGCATGCTGCGGCGAAATCTAATAAAAATAAGGGGATCAAGTCGAAGTTAGCATCGATATCGTCGTTTTCTGGCATAGACGGAGTAATTGTAAACATACCTGAGGGGATGATATCACCACAGACACTCCGGGGGAAACTTCCCGCGAGATGCTCCTGCAAGGAGAATGTGTAAGTGATCTATAATGTATCAATAGGCTGATCAATCGGGAATTGTCAAGGTTCATACCCAAAAACGTGAGGTTGCTGCTCATCTCGAGGTAAATGAATAGGTTCCGACGAATCTGAAAGAAGAAACCACCTTCGGAACACAGATGGAAAAATGAGTAAGAAAGAAAACCATGATGGGAAATTGCAGTAGCAGTTCAGGTTTGAGAGTGAAGAGGCATTACTCTCCATTAATAGCCTGCTCTAGAGCATCGTTGTCTTCGAACCATCGGCTTAATTGGTCGTTCGCCTGGAAAGTAACCGAAAACGGTTTAGTTCAACAAAACGATGACACTGAATTTGCGAAACAATCGGTGTCCGAGAACATGCTAAGAACATCATACTCGGTCAGATAGCCTGCAAGAAGCTGCCCTCCCTTCCAGCTTCGAACTGCAGAATCAATGACGGTCGAGAATGAGTTCCGATTCCTTAACCATTGGGTTCGAAATTGGAAAGAGGGCTTTGAGGAACAAACCTGTTGCCGCCTAAGACCCAACTTAGCATAGAGGGCATTGCCAAGCTGACGAAGAATCTCCCACCAACTCTTCCAGGATGTGGTATTCGTAACTTGGTTAAGAACTGAAAACCAACCCAGAAAAGAATAAGCCAAGTATGAAAGGAAAGACATACTCTTATCCTTCTTATCAAACAGACTTAGAGAGTGAGATCATACCGACAACGGTCCTAGCCCTACACCTAAGTAAGGTCTGTACGTCGAAGCCATGACTGCAGCCATCCTAGCCATTCCGTGGATGATCGCAACTCGCAACTTTCTAGCGTCCTCGTAACTACAAAGGGTAAAAACGACAATTAGCACGCTACAACAGACGAGATATACGTTGGGTAATTCTAGAAATCTCATCGTTTACCTCCTCAATGATGAAACGACATCAACCGGCTTCCCCGATTCCATGCTTTGGCTCCATGCTTTGTCAAGATCCATTGCTAGTTGAAAACCGTCCTGTCAAAGAATCAACGCTAAGCAGCTATCAGAGAATTCTCCGGTACGGTTCTGTGCGGACTACATATGAGAAATGCATGAGTTCATACCTCGATAGCCATACACCCTCCTTGACCCATATTCGGTTGCATTGCATGGACCGAATCCCCGAGCAAAGTTACGCGGCCTTTCCCCCAGTTAAGTGTCGGAGTTCTGTCGAATATGTCCCTTCTGAGAACTGCTTCTTCATCTGTTGCATTGATCAAATCGGTCACGTTTTCGCACCATCCTCCGAATATCTCCATCAGCCTCTCCTTCATACCTGCCATTCGAAAAAATACGAGAAGTTGGTTAAATGTAAAATGTTCATCCCGGCGGAACCTCGAAATTAGAAGTTAGTTAATAGTTACTTACCGCCAGGTTTGTCGGTCCCACCAGCTGGTTCGTTGTGAAATGCATACCACTGCATCTTTCCGGCTCCCACGTCTGAAGACACAAAGTATTGCTTGTGACCCAAGAATACACGGTACCTTCATTCACAAGAAAAAAGCGGACTTCGGTAAGCACCAAATTTTGGCACTTGGCAGCAAACGAGATTCGTTCAGTAAAAACCAGAGAACATACCCAACAGATTCGATATCGACGGGGATGAAATCTGCTATGCCTGTGTAGCAAGTGTAGCCAGAGTAAGTTGCGTCCTTCGGTCCAAACAACTTCCTACGTACCTAATAAAAACATCGACAAACCGACCAAACATGTTAAGTCTGCGAATTTCCGGTCCCATATTCTGGCAAGATTCGAGATTCCGTCACAAAAAACCCCAAGACAAGTAAAATGTGTTCCTTAGCTTTCTTGGTTGAGCTCACCTTTGACCATATACCATCAGCACCAACCAAGAGATCGCCTTCGAATCGCTCCCCATTCTCCAGGGTCACAGTAACCTGAGAAATCAACCGAACCGATATTTAGTTACACAAGCACGAACCATATACCGAGAAGCAATGTGATGAGTGTAAAGTCCATAGACACCTTATCTCCATCGTCCTGAAAATCCACGACATTACTGTCGTTGTGGATAATCTCTTGTCCGACTGCTGAAGCAAGGATGCTCTGGAGAGTCATCCGGCTAATGACTCGAGTAACCGGAAGACCGCGCTCTACAGCAGGAGTGAATGTATCAAACTTGACATACCTGCCAACTAACTTCTCTTCAATTTCCACTGACTCACAAACAAACAAAACCACATACATCATATGATATATTGAGTAACCCTATCTTTCCAACTACATTAGGCAAGAATGTAGCGGAATGTAGAGGCGAAAAACCGATGATTTATGTAAAATGTATAGGTCGATCCATTTCGTTATGCTTCTTCGAAAGAGAGTGAATCACACCCTCGAAACCTTACGATAGAGTGGGTCGATCCGGACACAGAAAGGACATCAGGAGAGAACAAAAAAGAAGCTAGTTTTGTACCCAACAAGAAAGTACCAATCTATCTTAGATTGGTACTATTCTATAAACTGAAACCACAAAACCATCCCATGTGCATTGTGGTCGAGATGGGATCGAAGTGAAAACTTCAGTCAATCAAAAAACCCAACTTCATTTGATCAAAAACTCCACAGAACCATAAAGATTGAGTCTTTCGATTACGATAAAAACTCGATCCTCATGGTCGCGGGTGAGATCGAATTCGTCCTCCCCATTTCTACTATCAAAAGCTCTGCTTAATTCACACCATCTCTCCGAATCCTCTCCAATTTTCTGATGCCAATCAATAGACAAAGAAAGTGTCAAATACCACCAACCAAAGCCTTAATTTGGTAGGTAGAAAGTAGACGGAATTTAGATTCCAACAGGAAAAAATTCCCTCCCAATAAAGAGTGAAAGACCACTAACTCCACGAAAGACCACAAAGATCAAGTCTCAGATTACGAAATTATGAAAAAACTCGATCCTTATGGTCGGGGGATCGAACGAAAACGTCATTCATTCAAAACCCAACTTCATTTCATCAAAAAAAACTCCACAAAAGACCACAAAGATCGAGTTTTCCGACAAAAGACTCGATTTTTATGGTCGCGGAGATCGAATTCGACCTCGATTTACCACTCAATTCAGCCAAAAAATCACCTTAATTACTTACCAAGTGCCAGAAATGCCATCAACAAGGCCATTAATCCTGTCACCAGTAACACACCCAACTCTCATAACCTCTTCAGCAACATCCAAATCAATGGCTTCCAAAGCAGCCAACGCGTTGCTCTGTATCTGAATCGGACCTCTGTACTGCCCTTCTCCTCTCACAGCGCTCAGATCCCTCTCAAACACCGTCACATCAAACCCCTTCTTCTTCGCCGCCAGAGCCAACACCAGCCCTCCAATCCCGCCGCCGGCCACCAGAACCCTCAGCTTCTTCTTCACCTCCTTCGCCGCCGGCTTCTCCAATTGCGCCGCCGTTGCCTCCGCTCTGGCTAATGGAAGACTCGATTTCTTCCTCTGCCGCCTCCTGCTCTGGAAGTGTAGCTGATCGCAACAACTGGAGAATTCGACTGATGGGTTTGTTGAGAAAGGTGGGATTAGGAAGTGGGTTCTCGCTGAAACCGCCATTGACGACGGTGGGATCGAGCTTGAGAACAGAGTCAAAGACGCCATCTTTGTTATGAATTGGGAGGAAATTGGAGAATCTGGTCAAGTGGGTGGTTGTGATAGTTGATCTAAACTAATGGGGAATGACGAGAGGAAACTGAATGTTCGGTTTGGGGGGTTGTGTGGAGGAAGAAGATGAAGAAAGGTGGCTTCTTTCTTTATGTTCGAGTGGAAGAAGATGAAGAAAGAAGATTTTTTATTTTATTTTGATTTAAATTTTAGGGTGGGAAAATCTTGTGAGTGGCTAATCCGAGAAGGGGAAGGAAATGAATTTGGGTTTACACCAATCAGACAGGTCGGCCATCCACGTGGCAATCTCAGAACACAGAAATATCCTGACAGTGACACGTAGATATTTGTTTTGTTTTTATTATTTGTGTTTGCTTGTTGTGGTTGTGGTGGACTGGTGGTGGAAGTGTTTCTTCCTCGTTCAACTGTTCTTTCAACCGGTGGTGGTGCTGTTTTACGAAACCGTATGGTTCGATCGGTGTGATCGTGAATCACTCTTCAAACCGGTTCGATATTAAAGTGTTCTTAACAAATTATAACACCATAACAGGTTGTTTTTGTGCTCGAACTAAGTGTAGTAATGCCGTTTTTAAAAGGCGTACCGATTTCTATTTGTCGTAACAACATAAACTCTTTACGAAAAGCCGACGAAATGAGAAAGGACTACAAGCCATGAGAAAGAAGTTATTCATCAGTGTTCAGTTCTCTTTCATGTCATCAACAGACTCATACTCGTTAGCCGGTGATAAGCAATTCTTTCAATTTTTTCTGGAATGCTTTCCTACACGTTTGCGGATTGCGATAAATCAAAAAACAGCCACGACAGAATCGAATTTGTGGACCAAGATGGAGAGAAAACCTTCATGATCTCCTTCGAGTTTTGACCAGAAAATATCTTCAATTTGAAAGATGGCATTTGCAGAAATTTAGAGGGATAAATTATTCGACAAAATCAGATGAATAAGTTTCTGATAAGTGAAATTCATTGAACTAAGAAGCGGAAAAGCGCCGCAATGTTCCACAAAGGATGGAGCAGTGAAGCAAAAGAACAATCATACGGTCAAGAACACCAGGAAAAACAGCACAAGCCCAACAGCAGCACAAACAAAGACAGCAACCGTGCCAAGAAACACGGAAAGGAGCAACAAAGAGGGAAAATGGCTCGATACAGCTCCAGACCAAAAAATATCAAAACTCTGCCGCAAGGGAGGCAGAGTGATCAAACACAAACCAGCTTCAGCAGTCGTTGCTTTAGCAGAAAAGAGACAGAAGAACAACAATGGAGCAGCGATCCCACAACAAAGCAAAGACAGAGAAAAATCCCCAGCAAAACCAGCTGCTGTTTTCCAGTCACAAAGTCCACCAAACCTCTTTACGGCGGTTGAAAAATCCCGTTCAACCACTCCGAGCGGTCACTCGTCGACACCTGATTATGTGCCAAAAGCCATCGGTTCCTTGCCAGTTGTGAGGCTGAAGAACTCTTGTCCAAAAAATTTCGATCGCTTCGCTCGAGCCATATGAACCACCAAATCGCAAGTGGGAGCACCCTCCTAAACCTTCCATTTTCCCGTCCGGCAGTCCTCAATGTATTGCCCATGGTTCTTCCCGTCAACAAACTGGGATCCTCAATGATGGCCACCAAACCCTGAGCACAATTTGGGTACTCCACCACCTACTCACCGACAGTTGCAGTCATGGCGGGTGAAAAATGGCGTTCAACCACTCCGAGCACTCAATGATAGATACTTGATTTTGAGCTTTTAACCACCGGGTTGTGTTGAGCGCAATTTTCCAAGCCAAGTGAAACCAGGACGAACTTTTGTCCCGGAAAATTCTGTCATTCCTCTCGATCCACAAGAACCACATGATCGCGTGATGCAGCACCTTCCTAAACTGCCGGAACCTCCCTAAACTGCCGGAACCTCCCTTTTTCGACCCTTCCAACAAGCTATATACAATCTCTGGACAAGGGCCCAATACCCTCCCGACTGACCCAAACAAGCTCCAAACCTTATGAGCATACTCACAGTGAATAAGCAAATGGTCGACCGACTCTTCAGCTTGTTCGCACATCACACACCGGTTCGGAGCAACCAGCCCCGGCCGTCTCAGATTATCCACTGTTGCAATCGAGTTAAGGCTAGCAAGCCAAACAAAACAGCAAGCTTTCGTTGGTGCAAACTGGTTCCAAATCACCTTATCCGGAAATCCAACCATCCCCGCCGTTTGATTTCGAACCAAATCCTTCCTACACGAGTTGACCTTGAATCCTTGCTTCAAATCCGTCCGCCATTTAAGAGTTGGTGGGTTGCACTTAAAATTTTATACAAGAAGTTCGTATGTTCTTCAAATGTTGGATTCGATGAGGGATAAACCTGAACATGTACATGTTAGAACGTACATGCACATGATGATAAATTTATCTGTCAACGTAAACGTACATATAAATTTATCCATCTACATGACACACGTAATATGCTCTACGTACTTAAGTTACGGAAGTCGGTCTCCCTCAAGACATTATATTCATCCTTCAAATTTTAAATGTATTTATCTATTCATATATTGTGCATAACAAGATGATTCATTCAGGAAAAATGACCAAAAACAAAAATCAAGAACATTGCTTAACGTTTATGTGCAATTTAAGTGATAATTTAAATGAAAATTTCATATTTCATGTTTTCTTGGGGAATTTAGTTTATTAGGTGTGATTCGGGAGCTCTTGGCAACTACATGGGTCCTTTTCTGAAGTTGAGTGATTGATGGGTAAAAGGTCTGAAGTTCAGTGACCATGTAATGTTTTAACCATTTGTAGTGGAGTTGAATATCAGGAGCTCATGACAACTACATTAACTTACAGAGTCAATCTTATAGTACGATTACAACGGAACATAATTCAATCTTATAGTCGATCTATCGATCATATGTCCATGTCGAGAGATGAGTCCTACGAATAAATTATAACAACACAAGTTATTACGACTTCTGGGCAACTCTTTTACATACATCGGAGCCCCCGCAAAGTCTTAGCTCGAAAGCTGCGATTCTTAATACGGTCTGTACCTCCAATCTGCTCTTGAGGGCCTTACGGCACCCATGCCATAACCCCACTGCAACCCAAAAGTAACGAAGCTATTTTAGATCGCCCGAAAGCAAAGTATTCGTTAAGTTACTTAGACAGGAAAAAAAGAAATTATACGTACACTCATATCTTCGAAACCCAGGTTTCCATACATCCTACCGAAGCTGCGCAAAGGACCACCATAACCGCCGAGAGTTACTGCTGCCCCAGGTATCATGTAACTTTCGCTGGGACCGGCTTCGTCGAGTGGCGTGGCTGAATCTATAGCAACCTGCGTAAGCAGTCGCGGGAAAATAAAGCATGTACTCAGATGCTAACTCTGCACCGTATATTTCTAACTTCATCATAGGGTTGAACTATACGAGCTAAAAGCTCAAGTGTCTACCTTTATCATGGTCATATAATCAAGTACATGCATCAAGCCTTTTAAAATGAGATACAATCAACCCAAGACAATTCTACTGCACAAGATGGGGCTGAAACTCGAATGGCTAATAGTCGAAGTACGATGAAGACGTAGTGAAGGAACAAGACAAAAGGTAGTACCTGATGGCCACAAATCTCATGAGACCTTCGAGCAACACGGTCTGCCACACCGTCTTCTGCAAAGGTGACAAATCCGAAACCTCTATGGCCGCTTCTTTTGGGGTCCTATAAACAAGATATTCTACTTAGTCAGTGTCTCCACACTTATTCTTTGCAGATCACAGGTTTTTGTTTTAGCAACCTTACCTTTGGGACATAAACATCCATTATGTGGCCAAATCTACCAAAATAATGGCGTAAATCTTCAGCAGTTGCCTCCTGAGGAAGCCTTCCCACAAATATCTTTTTCCCGGTTCCCCTAGGTGGCTCAGCTCCTAGTTCAATATAAATCAAGAAAAAAACAGTTATAAGATGAATTGGGCGCAAGAAAGTGCATGCTGCTCATTTTCTGCAACACTTACTTCCATAGAGTTGGCCTGGATGGTCATATAAGGTGGGAGCACCGAGGGCTGCGTATCTAGTAGCAGCAGAAATATACGCATTGTATGCACCATACCCGCCGTGTGAGCCATGGGAGGCAGGTGCGGCATGGGAGGAGACGTGTGAGGCATGTGAGGGAGCTCTTCCTACTGGTCTATAGTCATCTTCCTGACAAGGTGATAATACATAATTAATTACGCAGACGCCAAAGCTACTAATATCTAAAAACGCTTTAAAAAGAACTAATTCAAAGAGAAAAAACAATTAAGCTCTACCACTATATTACCTTAGGTGTTGCTCGATCAACAACTATGGTGGAACCACCCAACTCATGTGTGTCAACCATCAAACTGTCCACAGATTCTGCAACATGAGTACAGTGTGGATATTCATGGATTAATAGTCATGATATTGTAACAAAAACACCTGCATGATGACAAACGCAACCAAACCTGGATTAGCAAATGTGATAAACCCAATTCCACGATGAGTTTTTGAGCTATGATCCTGCAGAAAATATCAGCCAGAGAACCAGACTTAATACATATTCTCTATATACAGAAAACATACATTTACAAGACAGTGATTCAAGCAGCTGATAGTTTCAAACCTATTTAGGAAAGTAGAATCCTCTTATTTTCTAATTTTCTTTCAGAGGAGTGGAAAACAAGAATTGAAAGTAAACCGTATCCATTTTACTAAAGAAGCTCACCTTTGGCATGTACAAATCTACTATGTCTCCATATTTCTCAAAATGACTGCAAAGAAGAATTGAAATTAAAAACGTCATCCTTATCCAATACATAAACTATATCAGCAAAGTGAAAGGGAAATGACCCAAGCAATAATTTACAGCTTCCACAACATCTTCACAGTGAAATTACCTACGGAAAGTTCCTTCAGTGACAGACGGAGGAATCCGAGCCACAAAAATTCTTGTCACCTTCTTTCCAGGTGCTCTCATCTCCTCCTGTAACAAGATAGTAATATATAACACCACATCTCAGAATACTGTAACACGTCATACTCTAATTTTACAAACAGTTATGAAAGCAGACGTAAGTATCTACATCACAACCTTTGGTGTAGCCACTTTAACTTCCAGCATTCTGTTTCCCAGGTAGTGTTCGCTCTCTAATGCGGTCTACCAGAATGTAAAATCAAGGTCAGCATGAAGTGCATACTTAAAAACTCCAACCAAGCTACAGTGGGGAAGGTTTAACATGAAGAAAATGGGATGCTAATCGTCCAAAATTCCTATTACCTTGGCATCTTCAACTGATGCAAACGTGACATACCCAAAACCACGAGATCGCCCGGATGCCCGCTCCTAAAAGATAAAAGGGAAAAGCAAGGGCAAAGACTGTCAGGAGTCTCCTTTCTTTGTTTCCACTTTCCCACCAACAAAAATCTTAGCAAGAGGTTCAAACTTCCAAGAAAACATAACAATTCAGCTAATGAGAGAACACTTGAAGGACGGATATATAACAGCTTAACAAATATGAAATATCCAATCAGAATACAAGCGTCCTGTGTCTGCCACATGTTATTTCTGACATAGGTGCAGAAAAGGGAGGATTTCCTTTGCAAACGAGCTAGAACAAAACATATTTGGTAGTCAGCCGCAACAAGTTACTATCTTTCCATCGCATTTCTCTTTCCCATCTATGGCTTCTAATTCGGATTAACACTACATTTATGTTTCCAGTAACATCTCATACCCAATTCAAAGAACAGAATAACATTTGCATTTGTCCACCAATGAACATAACAATGATCCAACGTTCCAAAATTAAGAGGGAGGGAAAGAGGGTCCCAACCTTCATGACAATACAGTCATCCAAATCCCCAAACTTGCCCATATAATCCCGCAAACCCTCAGTATCCACTTCCCAAGGGATACCCAGAACCTACAAAGAAGCAACCACGGAGCAATCAAATCACTGAGGCAGAAACCAAAAACATATCACATTGGGAGCAGAAATTATACTGACCACAAGCTTTCGCTCCATGGGTGAAGTCTGGACAAAATTCCGGAAGGCTTAGGACGAAAGGAGACGCTTTCTAACACTCAAATTCAATCGGGTAAAATCTCGCTCTCGTATCCTCACCACCACCACCCCCTCTCTCTATCTCACACACCTCTCATCCTCTTCTTCTTCCTCGTTCGCTCCCTGCAAATTAACAAGAAGCACACCTCTTTCTCACAAACAAACATCATCATCATCATCAAACCTTTTACCACAAAATTCCAAACTCACCAACAACAAACAAAAAATCTCCTCAAACCCCTCTCCTCGCGAGATCAACGGCGTTGCAAATGTACACGGATCGAGCGTATAATTTGATCAAAATGTCTAACCTTTCCGATGATGAATTTCAAAACCCTAATTCCCCGATCTCTCAATCTCTCTCTCGCTCTCTCCCGCTCCCGCGTCTCGTCTATCTCTCTCTCGTAGATCTGTTTCCATTTCTGTTTTTTCACGCGTTTGGCACGTGCCGGATCATCAGCTCCGGATCCTACGGGTGCAGGCCGGGTTTTGTCCGTAATGATATTATATGGGCTTTCCAAGGTCGTAGGAACCAAGATAATTGGGTTTTATAGCGTTCTTAGTCAGGTGCTGAGCCCAGAAGCCCATAAGTGGCAGATCCAGGATTTTGTTTAAAATTTAAATATAGGTGGTGAAAACATGTGTACACGTCATACAACAATAACTGTTAATTGGTTTTATATTTTTATTAAAAATTATTTCTTAGCTTATGGTTAGTTAAAACCGGTCAAAATTATTTTAATATTTTCCCTTATCTTCCTCGTTCCACCATTAAAATTGCCAAAGCTTTCATTTTTTAAAATACACCCTCCCTTTACAAATTTGGAGATTTATTTTGTAGGATTAGTGTTGTTGAATCATTATCGTCTTTGAATTACTATATCGACGCCCAATTTTATATGTTGTCAAATATTTCTTTTTTTCTTCTCTTCGTTTAAAGCTGGATAATTTTGTTCTAAAAATAGTATGCTTCCCTTCTATCCAGATCAATTCTTGTTCAAGTATAAGTGTTATTCTAGGCGTTTTGGGGTGGTTTATTGGTTGTAGCTGACCAATCTCAACAAAAAATCATTGATATCTTGAATGCTAATTGATGGAGTGAAAAAATAAGAGTTACAATTCGAAAACTCAAAATTCTGCTTATAACTAACGTCAAAAAGTTGGATCAAACTATTCAAAATCCAAACTAGAGATTTCTGCTACTGCTAGCTGTTGTACAAAATTATAAAGCCTCTTCATTTCTTTCTTTCTATAGTAAAGGGTAAGTACATTTTTAAGGTGTTTGGTTCGAGTTCAAGCAGCATACAAAGTCCTTTTCCTTCAAGCCTAGTTCAAGTCGAGGACTCGGTCATGTGACAGTTTGCGAAATTTATGTTTGCGGAGTTTGAAAAGCAAACTGGTACTTTCTCCCCCAAGTTGCAGGCAATGACTCGAGTATTGGAAGGTTCCGCACCGGACTCATCTGGAGCTTCCGGATCATCGACAACTTCCAAAAGAAAAATACACGCCTAAAATAGCCCACCAGCATTGGATAAGGAGGAGCAGGATGAGCCGCGGATTATAACTACCATTAGAATTTACAGCGGATAATGTCTGATGTTAGAGTTAATAGCGGATGTTAGGTTAACGCGGATAAGGAACCACTGTTAGGAACCTCCAATTACTTATCCTAACGACGTATTTCCATCCACTGTTAAACCATTTAACATCGGATTAACCGCTGTTAAATTAGAATAAAAACCGCTGTTAAAACGGTCGATTCTTGTAGTGTGTAGATACAGCAACAGTAGTATTTTGAAACATTGCACTTAGACCACCAGATTTTTTGAAGACAAAAGCAAGATGATACCACGTACGATCCTTTAGTTTCGGGCACGAGATAGAGGAGGGTTTGGAGCCACTATTGAGCGTCAATTTGTCATTCTCCAGACAAATTAAATTTTAGTATACAATGACATGGTATCAGCGCGACCTACCAAAAATAGGCTGAGGATATAAACTAGTCATGGCCTCTGCATCTAAGTGAAAAAGACCAACAGGCAAACGAATAGCACACTGTAGATGACCACAGTTTTTCGTCAAGATAAATCTCTATACTACCCGTTCCGACATTGATGGAAAGATACGATGCAAGCTGACTTTTTAATCGTCTTTTGAGAGGCATGTGGAGACAACTTGTCTATTATCTCATCAAAATTGCATTCTGGATTCAACTTTTGCAGTTGTATGAAGAATGTAATAAGCATTTATGGTTCTGATACTTTTGTAGGGTCTCCGTATCAGAACGAGCAATGATTCTTGCTGCATATCTCAATTTCAATGAGAATGAACAAATAATCCCATTCATAGATGTCTTGAGGAAACTGAAAAAATGATAACGATACGGCTTTCCTATCCATAACAATTAGCAAGGTAGTTTATAAAAAAAACAATTAGCAAGATTTTATAAGTTCGAGATATATAATTGGTCCTAGTGCACTGTAGAAAATTTTTTGATTGTAGAAAGCAATCATGTGGTGTGAGAAAGTGATCCATTGCAAATTTCCAATTTTGATATCATAAATCGCCTCTTAAGAATCGCATAGAAAAGACAAGTCATAGTTGGGCTTAAGAACTCTCTGTTTGATCACTCTTGATTCACTCCCGATGCTCATATCCCCGCTGTCGCACTTCTCCAATTCAAACTTCAGGCCTATCTTTTCCTGCTTTAAGGTCTCCACCTCCCGAATCTTAAGCATTATTGGGTCGCCTATAAAAAATAGATTAATAAATCTTGAATTAAGGTATAATTTTTTACATAATATTAAATTTCTAGATATCGAAATGGGTTAGATCGTAACATGACCAATCACGGATCAGTGGACTTATACAGTTGCCCATTGACCTGCCTGAACCCTAACCCTCGACGATCTTCTGCCAGAATGGAAACAAGAAAGTCTGACCTATGACACAAGCAAAGGAAAACACTAGTACACTAGAAGAGAAGTATAAAGAGAAGTTTGTTACCTACCTACAAATAATGTTCATATAATGTCCATTTTAAAAACGTGCAAAACGTGGAAGCCATGTACAATGAATGTTATTACAGAACATCAACGTTGGCTGGCCGGCGGCGGCCACGGTTGCTTCCTCATCCTTTCCCCAAATGGTTGGTTGGTCAACCTCTGTTGAATGGTTAGTACGGCTGCCCATATTTTACCGATAACATTTTAACATAACAGGTTAGTGATCTAACCAACCATATTCTAATACAGTCGGAGCCAAAGTTTGACTGAGGTCATACTAGTTGAAATCGAACGGTATTTACGGAGCACAATAATAAAAATGCGGGGAATACTTGCATTGACTGGGTTATTAGACGGGTACATCTAAAAAGAAACTTACGGAAATGGATCATGGACAAGTTTAGGTGTATATGCTTCATTCTCATACCTATACCCACCCTACATTTGAAAATAACATATTATTAGTATGTTTCAACTAAAAAATTAACCATAATCGTTGTTGATTTTTTAGTTAAAACTTACGGGTATGATTTTAATTTTTGGGATTTGCACTCGTGTTTCTCTTATTTTTGGTGGAATTGCCTTTTTTTTAACAAAAATTTTATTTATTATAAAAAATTAATCATAATATGTTCTATTGACATCCGCTAAATGAATACCTTACAAAAATACTAAAAAAAATGAGAAAATAAAAATTATTTATTTTCACTCTTGCAATGGCATATGTGTTCGTGTTTTATTTTCAAATAGATAGTTTTGTTATTGGTTATGATTTGTAAAGGATATATTAGCAAGCCTTCGGTATGGAGATATCTGTGTCTATTCGAAATCCATTGGAATAGAGTAAGATAAATATTGATAATTCGATAGGTATAAATGCCACATGAGTGTGAACTTAAAAAATGAGGATTATCTCCAAATTTTACATTCGTCATATAGACTAGTTTGATCTCCGGCCCGGTTCCGACAACATTAAAAGCACCCTTGTGTCAGTCATGGATCATGTTGGGTTGTTTTTCATGGTGGGAAAAACTGTCACAAACTCATCATGAACCAAGGCATAGTGAGATGTTATGTGGTTGGATTCATGTTATCAGGAGTGCAAACATTGATCCAACACCTTCATATTAGCTGGTGGTATATTGAAATCAAACTCGACAATCAGTAAGGCAACACTACATGTGTTGTTGTTAATGTTCAAGTCACAGAAGTACAAAGGGTTGTGGCCAAGTGGGTTGGAATGTCAGAGTTACCAGACTCTTTAGAAACAGAGGCCAGACAATCCATTCAGCTGGTTACAACTTTAGAAATCCTCCTATAACAAAGGGTTGTGGCCAAGTGGGTTGGAAATATCGACCAAATACTCAACCGAAACACATTGTTGTCAGAGCCAAACCCAACCAATCGGTTGAACTAGTCTGACCACAAACTGGTGAGAAAGCCGATACCGGTTGAGTAGTTTACGTTGATGGTCAAAATCGGGTATTGATTCGGTTTGATCATAAATTTGACCAGTTCAATCGAAATTTATTTTTCAATTGAACAAATTTTGTATGGCTACATGTTTTTTTCAAAATTATGCCAAGTGAAATTCAAACTGATATGGTCTCAAGGACAACAAATAGATAATGTCCATTTCTACTAATATTGTTTTTTATTAGGGCATGTATTTAATTTAATTGATAATAATAATAAATATTATGAAAACTAATTAACCTCTTAAAATAAATTATATACTAAATATCTCAATTATATGATTAATAAAAAGTTTCAAATCATTTATATAGTTTGAAACATTTTCATTTTTTTTAGTAACAATATTTTTAACAAATTAGATTATGATATTGAACTTTCTATATTATCGGTTCAATCACAAAATCATTCCGTACGATTTAACCTTATTTATTTAATAATTAAAGCACTCCCGGTTTAGTAAAAGGTTGTACCCTAATCAAACTTTCAGACCCCAAACATGTAGCCTCATTGGTTCAATTTTTGGTCCGCATCTGAAAACATTGTCGAAACGGGTGGAGAAATACGAATATTTATGGTCCCCATGTACTATTGATCGATGTAGAGAACACAAATGCTGAAACAGTTTGAAACCGTTGGAGGGAAGTTTCCAAACCAGATTTTTATTTGGGGTGTGGAAAATTGACCTGTGGTGCATTTCTCAGGGTTGCCCTCGATTTGGTTGCGGAGCAAGTTGTATCGGATCTCTCTGCTTTCTTCGTGGCTTGTCGATCTTTGTACGTAACAATTAACAGCGGTCAAGATGGTTAATTTTGGTCAGATTTCGTCGTTTTTTGTGTCGATTAACTATTTATTTTTAAATTTATGTATGCCATCCTTGCACATGGACCATGCTAATCTTCTATATGTCATTTAATTTTATCGGATGTCCCTGACATAAACTCGGATTTTATATCAAATTTATTGGTAGTTGAACCGTTGAAAATTGTGAGGTATGAACCCATCTTTCCAACTTCCATGATTTCGTTTATAACAAACACTGGCCATGCACTAACTTAACTTAAACTAACCACCGTCCGCCGGCCGGTAAAGCGGCGGACCAACGGCTGGAAATCACTGAACATGAACGGTTGAGGTAGTGTGTGCAATATCGATCACGTGGGGCCGGTGAATCCGATGAAAGCCGACAAGTTGTCGAGGAAGAACCAAATTGACTGCTTGGCGGCCCAATTGGAGAGAGTGATCATTTTCCGCCTCCATGTTACCCCTTGGGGAAAAGATCTTTATTCAACTCTCCGGCGGCCCGTTTCCCCAGGTTAGTGGTTCTTGGTTGCCCAACTTGGGTGCTGATTTTTAACTATTATTTATTAATTTATTTTGGCCTGCAATTTGCAAGATCTTTCTTGATTCAATGATTCTTATTGGGGTGATGTCAATTTCAATATTGAAACATTTCTTGACGAGTACGAGGAAAAGTCAGAACTAGCTAGACTTCAGTCATTTTTCTCCGATATAAAATTTATGGTGTTTTAAATTATAGTATTTTATATAATTTATTTTTCAGATATCTGAAAGTAGGGGTGATTTTTAAAATAACATGAGAGATCGAGTTTCCTTATTAGTTTTTTTTTGTGTCCTCATTATAGTTAGATTGGAACTTTACTTTCGTTGTGCATTGTAGTTGATCCAGCAGGCAACATGGAAGATTCACTAGTACTTTGTGGATCGGCTTTATGAGTTGATGCAAAGGGAGTAGGAGATCGAGTTTTTTCATATTTATCGTGAAGGCAATCATACAACAAATTATCTCGTTAGTGTCGGGCACAAATGTCTTTGGTTGTGTATGCATTTCATATTTATGATCCATTGTTGATCTATTGATTACGTTTATGATATACTTTGTGGTTTTAAAAATAAATTGATTGTGAATGAAAAAATACCACATGTGCATTACGTTCATTTAATTAGTCTTCATTACCTTTAATTAGCTAGTCAAACAAGATAATCCATCACGTCAAAAAGCCAATGACAAAGCCACTTAGATGGTATTTAGAGGTTCAACGAAACTCCACTTTGACCGGTAAAAAAGTTTCACTTTATATAAGCGTAATTCGATAAAAAAAATCAAATTAACCATAAAGAAATTTATATATTTTAATTGGGCCGTAACCTTAGAAAAACTTTTCGATAAAATAATTAGAGTCCCCTGAGTCGAGAACGATTGCATTCTAATTTTTCAAATGGCTTGTTCAAGAAGACCAACAAAAGTAATGACATAGGCACATACCAATGCAAGTTGCAAAACACAAACTTGAAACTGGGGCTACTAGTAAAAAACTGCAATTGCTGAAGCTGAGGGAGGTTCATTCAACTTGCCATATTTTTATTAAAGGGAAAAGGGCATGCAGCAGCCAACTTGAGGGATTGATTCCATCATCAACTGATCATCATCATCATCACCGTCATCATACATTCAATAGTCGGCTACCCTGAAAGCAAGGAAGACAATTGCAGAATTAAAGCTATGGATGGATGGATGGATGGATGGATTTTGTGGCCAGCTGCAGTGGGGAAAGAAAAGCACATGGATTGGATCATCCATCATCCAATCCAATTGGGGTTACTGATGGCTTTTAAATTCCATTTTCTTTCTTCTCTTGGTAGTCGTGAATTCATGGAATTATTAGATCGAAAAAGTTTGATGATCCAAATTTCTCTATGTTATATTCCGTTGTTGTACGAATGAGTTGTACCGTATTTTTATATCGTTATTATAATTATTTTTGGAATAATTTTTTTTTATGATCAGTTTATACTCTTTGATTATAGTGAAATTTTTGTCGTTATTATATTCTCATATATTTTTCCCATAAAGTTTTTTTCCCACATAAAATCCTTTATGTTGACTTATATCGATCCATTTTTTAACTGGCGGGGTGAAATTTCTATCCGACTTTGAAAATAGTGGAACGCCCTTCTTTCGTTTTAAGAGGACCAAGTACTATCAAGATTTTTTCTTCTTTTTTGTGTGGAAAATTTGGTTCAATTCTTTTTTTTTTCAGTTCGCTCTTACTTTGCGCATGCAATTTTTTTTATAAATAAATATTATGTAAAGTATAAATAAAGAATGGAGCTAAATAAATATTACTTACCAAGTACTCTTAAAAAATCAACTATATTAAAAAAATAATAAGAGTTTCTTTTCAAATTTTTATTTATAACTTTTATTTTTATTTTTCAAACATTATAAATAAAAAAATGAAATAAATATATCTTGTGAATATTATAAAAAATGGATTATAATTAGTAAAAACGGACTGTATGAAGTAAAAACGGATTGTACAAAATAATTTTTTTAATTAAGTGTATTTTAACCTTTTTACGAATTGTATGAAGTGAAAGACGGACTATATATAGCATCGGGCATATGAAACTTATACATACAAGATTACAATTAGTGTGGCACAAGTTTGAATGATTATTAAGTAGGATAATATAAATTATTCGAAAATTGAAACCTTAAGAAGTAAATAATTAAACAAAAACAATAGAAAAAGGTCAGAAAACTAGTAAAAGAAAAGGTAACCCACATGGTTTTAACATAAAATGAGCTGGAATTGTGGGTTAGGGTTTTGGGAATTGTTTATGCCCCCATGGGAATCAGTACCTGCGCATATGCTTGCTGGATCACCCCACAGTCCCCACCTCCAATTTTACAGCATCATTTTTGGTGTAAAGCTCATATTTGGTTCAACCAACTATCGGAATAAGACGGTTTGTTCTTACATGATTTTAAGTTTTGAGTGAATTTTAAAAGTACCATGAGCAACAACTCAATAATAAGGAATAATTGCGGAATAACACTGGCAATTAACGTGATTTCCGACTTTGAGGTCGACTAGTTCACAGAAAGAAAAGGGGACATTATTAGGGGTTTTGGTGAGAGAGACGACTTAATTACAGAGAAGGAGACTAACGCTCCTTATATACATAAAATTTCGGTTAACCCATAACGGGCCTAACTCGATATACATTAACAATTAATACATTTTTTAATCGGCTCTGTAGCAATACGCTTCTTTCATTGTGCTTACGACTGTCGTTGGCTACTAATACTCCAATTCAATATGATTCAAACTCAATTCACCCGAACATCTATTACTACACTAATCGACAATTTTAACCAATCGAGCTAGGACCATTTAGAATATTTTTCCTTTCCTTCCGGTACAAGATGTGAAATCCTTAGTAGCATGACTACATTCTCACGTTGTACATGAATGTGAAAAGGTATTGCGTCTGAAGACAGCTACGTACATTTTCCTATCACCAAAATTCACAACAGACGATATCTTGTATTTATTTTTACAAATAAACTAATAATAATTAAAATAATTAATTAATAAAATAGAGAGAAACTCAGATCCTGAAAGCTGGTAGGCTACTGGGGGTAAGGCACAAATCATATTTTATAATATTTTCTATAAATAATGTTTTTTAATTTTCCATTTATATACTAAAAAATAATCCTTTTCCTCACGTCACTTGGATTGCAAGAAAAATAAATTAATAAAATATATATATAAGAAAAGAAACGGTTGTCTTTCATAGACAATTAAAATTTAGTTTGGTTCCTACATTACTATCGAAGTTTCTGTTAATTGTCGCGACCAACACAACTCATATGTAACACATTAATGAGATCTACATTAGGTAACACATTGATGTTTACACTTAAAGCTATCAAATTAACCACCGATATAAAAATAAGAAATGCTTTGGTATTCTGAAGGTATCAGTATCTTTTATACTATATTTTGTTATATTTTGGGTTTAAAATTATGGTTTTTTTTCAGGTTGTAGGTTTGTATTTAGGGTTCAGGACACATCATTAAGGGTTAGAGTCTAATATTCAGGGTTAGAACCTATTAATTTTGATTTATTGTCAAAAGTTAGAGTTTGTGATACGATTTAGAGTTTGAGATTATAATGCAGTGCTTGAGAGTTAGGGTTTAGTGTTTAGGGTGCTAGTATCATTCCTTAGTGTTTATTGTTTACTTTCAAGACTTTAGGATTTATCTTTTGAATTTTAAATCTTAAAAATATGATATTTTTAATGTTGAGGGTACTGATACTTCTAAGGTACCGAAGCGTTCCCCATAAAAATAATAAGACATAAAAAATTTCATGTAACAAACGATGGCTAGATGACGCGTATTATGTCGTATATAGTTAGGAATATCTATAGTTCTCCTACAATGGTATTACTAGTAAAAGACTTTGTCTTAACATTGCAACACACATGAGTATCTCATGTCTAATGCTTGGCCAAGCATCGTACAACCCGATTGTGTTCCGTATAAATCTGAATAATCTCGATTTTTCACTCTTTTGTTACAAGAAACTTTTATATTTGTAATTGAGACTTTGACAAGTTTTTGTTTTCTGTTAGGGATTATCCATTGCTATATTTAAGTTAGGAACGATTATAGAATCCAAAAATAATTAATAAATAATTAATTAAAGATCCCAATGTTGTTTAATTATGCCAATTATAAAATTGAATGTAATCTCCAGCATATCCAATTATCTATCAACTACTGCTTATTCTTCTTCACGTCTTCTTTGATCTTATATAAGAACAAATACACCAATTTTTTTCACATCTAAGAAATTGTGATCCTTGAGATTTGATTCTTTGTGACAAGTCAAGGTTCATGACTTTCATTTATTTTTGTTAATTAAGAGAGTACATCAAGGGAACATAAATGTACTTCTCCCTTAGCTTACACATTTTGTTTTATGTATACCTAGCTTGTCGAAGGTTTGATCGGCTCGACCGTTATCCTTATGAGCCCTCCGGCTCATCTTTTGCATATGGACCGATGATCGGTTCGACCGCTAACATGGCAATTGCTTAATTGGAGAGAGATAGAAGTGCTTGATTCGCGTTCTTATAAGTTGGTATACACTAGACTCTACATTCATTTTGTTTAGCCCTGTTTGTCTAGGGTGGACAATAAGAGATTATGGGCATGTCATTGTCTTGTTTAAGATGTATTCCTTAGTCCAATCTCGTACAAATTATTCGCAAGTCAAATGATGTAAAGTAATAAATACAAGAAATAACGTAGGATGAGAAAGAGAAATGAGAAATGGACAAAGAGTATGTGTCAAGGGAATGTTCCCTTTTCAATTTATGACAGACGGCTCAAGATAGGGTAAGCATGACGGTATTTGTAGTTTGGCATTGAGCAAAGTGCATGATTTAATTCATCCCAGTGTTTGATGTGATCAGAGTGATCCTAACCCTTAATTTGAGACGATTCGCTCAGATCTCACTACGTATGTCTGCACACAAAGACATAGCTGCGATGGCTAAATCTGACCGGCTCATAGACTAGGTCGCCCCTACAGCCACATGACGATCCATTATCAATCGATGCCCACTAGATCCAAGCAACCAAACACAAGTGATTGATTAACCAACAATGTTAACCCTTATTTCGAACTTCGCCCTAACGAACCGATCACATATTATATGTGTCAAAAGTGACAAAGACAATAAAGGCACGTTATATTTTTTGAAGTTTCCTTGTCAAATCAATCATTGATAGACGAATCGCAATGTAGCACATTTCACACACATACATGAACTATCAACATTTAAGGCCATACATGAACTCCATTGATTTGCCCCCTCCCCCATTTTAATTCAGATGTGTTGCCTAATTATGGGAGATCATAAGTCAATTTTCTTTTTATTTATTTATGTTTTCTATATAATTTTGGATGCACCCACAATTTTAGACTATACTTTTCTCATATTCATTGATAGTATATTTCGGATTTATCGAATATTTATGGATGGGGAGGTGAGGATTTCTAACTTTTTACCAAAAAAATTTCATATTATTTGAACAATATAATTATAAGTTTTCGAAAAACTACCTTGAGTTCGAACCCAACCTTTTACTAGGATCAAAACGAAATAAATATTCATTTTAGATCAATCAACTAATACATAGTTAACTAAATTATAAATATCTCCACTCAGAATATAAGAAATTAAATAATTAAGTAACCTATTTAATTTCCATTCAAGATCCATCCCCATGTAATTCACATTTGTTATCAACCCTTTGCAAAAACAATCCGACCATATACCATTCATAAAAAACATTCAATATAATTATCATTCAACTATAATTATTAAGATTTAAACAGCCGAATCACATAACATTCAAACTATCAATTCAACATCTCGATACGAATCCAAAATTAGACTACACTCCAAGCATATCCAGTACCAAAAGTTGAAAAAAACAGTTAAATCATTAAAGTAGTTTCAAAAACTATAGGAAATGAATAAACACATGAATATTAAATAAATAAATAAAACAAAATATTTTTTCCATTATTCAATCCCTAGACCCAATTCCATGAATTTTCCATCCCGAAACCAAAAAAAAACAAACCCTTACTTATCACGTGCATTTAATACGCCACCCCAATTAAAAATAAAATCAATCATTAAACTAATCAAACACCTTAATCACATTCATTAATTTTAATTAATCCTCCCCCACCCGCCATATATAAACCCCACGCGCCCCCAATTTCTTTTCCGCCGAAAAAACCACAAACTCTTTCTCTGTTTCTCTCCTCTGCTCACAAAAATCGAATCTTTGAAATCAAAACAATCACAGATGGACTGGATCCGAGGAGACTCCATCGGTTACGGAAGCACGTCGACGGTGAATCTCGCCTTTTCAAGAGGGTCATCATCTAATTGTTGTGGTAGCAGCTTGATCTCGCCGCCGGCGGTGATGGCGGTGAAGTCTTCCCGGAACTCCGATCTGCTCGAGAACGAGAACGAAGTACTTACCCAGATTGGAGATTGCCCGCAGATCATCCGCTGCTTCGGGATCGAAAAGGAGGACCTGTTCCTTGAGTACGCTTCAAAGGGGAGCTTAGCGGATCGGCTCCGGCAATCTCCCGCCGGGAGATTGTCGGAGCTCGAAGTCCGGCGACACGTTGGATCGGTGTTGAAAGGATTGAATCACATCCACGGGAAGGGATTCATCCACTGCGATATTAAGCTCCAGAATCTGCTGGTTTTCGACGATGGCGAAGTCAAGATCGCTGATTTCGGATTGGCGAAGAGAACAGAGGAAGATGATCGGAAACAGAGGAAGTTTCAAATTCGCGGGACGCCTCTATTTATGGCGCCGGAATCTGTCACTGACAACGTATACTCGCCGGCGTGTGATGTGTGGGGTCTCGGATGCGCCGTTGTGGAGATGTTAACTGGGAAGCCGGCGAGGAAATTCGATCAGGGGATGGACGTTTTCTCGTTCTTGGTTAAGATCAGTGCCGGCGATGAATCTTTCTCGTCGCCGGCGATTCCGGAGGAATTTTCCGGGGAAGCTAAGGATTTCCTCTCCAAGTGCTTCGTTCAAGATCCGAATCGGAGATGGACGGCTGAGATGCTATTGGACCATCCGTTTGTCATCGAGGAGCAAAACTGCGTTGTTTCAGAGGAATCATCACCACGATGTCCGTTCGATTTCCCAGAGTGGGTATCGGTACAATTGGGATCGAATTCGGATTTGGATTCGTCTCCTTTCGATTCCTTGGTGTCCACAAGCGAGTGTTTGACTTCGTCGGAGGAGAGAATTCGAACGTTGGCCGGCAATCGGCCAGGGGTAGGATGGGAAGATTCAGTGAGTTGGCTGGTAGTTAGGTGAAAGAGAATTTTAGGGGGTATATTAATTTTTGGGGGACTGTTTTGTAATTTCACTAACCAGATTCAATTGATTCTTTTTCTAATTTTTATTTTAAAAATTATGATCTTTTATTTTCTGGGTTGTTAAAGTAGAAGATAGGGACAGAGATTAATTTAGGAAGAAGCAAAGCTGACTTGTGTTTTGACAGAACAGTTATGATTGGTTGGATTTCTGCACAGATTCCCAATTTTCCTTTTATTTTCACATTATTATTATTTATAACGATTCTAGACCATAATTCCAGAACCCAGTATCATTTATCCCTCGAACTCCGAACAAGCTTGCAAATTGGATTGTAGTCTCCATAAAAAATTTATTTTTCTTGATGACTGGTTCTTCCAATCTATTGTTATGCGGTATTGTGGTTACAGTGTAACGAACTTTAGACCGATAACGGAATGAATCAGTTCTTTTGTTAAAAAAAAAAGAATTTTGAGATATGATAAAACAGATGAAAAGTCCACTATAGATTCTGCAAGATGTTTCAACTCATTCATTGAGTTAATTAAACCATTGGATCTAATTACTAGTTGATTATACTGTCAGATTGGTTATATGCTTCAACTCATATATGAGCACTGTTTGGACGAACTTGTACGATATTTTAAAGATGGAAACCTCTCTCGAATTTTTAGTCTAAGTTAACGTCCAAAAAACCCTGAACGGTGGTCTAAGTTAGCCCGTCGTAGTCGAGCCATTGAGTTACTTGTACAAGTGAAACAAATGGGTGACATTGATTGTGGACAAGTAGGTGATTGAAAGTGTAAGAAAATGACCAAACTTGTTGGGCACCTAAAAGGAAGTATTAGTTGGGGGGGGGGGGGGGGAAGCATCTTTTAAATTTGGAACCATATTCTCTGGTATATCTCATCAAACTTGCTGCCGTCATTTCACTGAATTTGGCAGTTTGAGAGGTTCATTGTTTGTAGCCCCGTGATGTTCGGAAATCATAAGGGTGGGTAGATGGAACTTGGTATGAGGGTGATGGTTTGATTGAAATGACTGTAATCTTTAGCTAATTACTTGATGTACTCGTGAGTGATTACACCTGCTTTCACCTCAATTGTGTGGTCCTATTCGAACTTTTCGAGCAAGAGTGGATCTACCTAAGTAGAGGCAACTCCTAGATTTAGAGCTCAACTCCATATGAGCAGCGGTGGATCTAGGTAGAGCCCAACTCCATATGAGGTGATGGTTTCGTTGAATTGATTGTAATATTTAGCCAACTAGATGTACTCAAGATTGATTATATGTCTCCCACCCTGATATATAGGGTGGGTCCTATTCCAACACGCTGAGCAGTGGTGGATTTAAGTAGGGGCGACTCTCGGATATTGAGCTTTCGTGTGGTTCTATACAAACTTCTTTTTGAGTAGCGGTGGATCTAGGTAGAGCCGATCCCACATGAGGTGATGGTTTCATTGAAATGATTGTGTAACCTTTAGCTAACTAGATGTACTCCAGAGTGATTATATGTAATGTGTTCCACCTCAATTTGGTGGTCCTATTTGAACTTTTCGAGCAGGGGTGGATTTAAGTAGAGCCAACTCGCAGATCTAGAGCTTTGGTGCCGTTCTAATCAGACTTCTCGGACTATAGTAGATCTAAATAGAGCCAATCTCAGGTCTAAAACTCTGATAGTGTAAAAATTAACAATCATTATATTTAAGGTGGCTTATTCGGTACCCCTCGAAATATAGATAATTCCCTCAACGAGGCGCTACATCGTTCATGCTAACCCCATCTCTCCCGCAATTCCCCCCTATAAGATCTCTGCAATTTCCCTCCTTTCACAATTTCCCTCCAAAATTCCCCCAAACCCTTCTTCTCCTGAGATGAAGGTAGTAACTCGATCCTTCTCTCTGTTCTTGTGCCGATTAATTTCCCCAAGTTTTTTTGAAAGTCCTATCAATTTCTTGTTGCAGGGATCAAACATTGCTCCAGGGCTCAATCTCTTATCCTTCTTCATTTTCATCATTTCGTTTCATCTCTTTGTCTTCAGTTGTTCCGCCCTCAAGGTAATCAATCAATCGAATCATACCAACCTTTCGTTCTCTTCCATTTCGGTTCATTCAATTTTTGTTCTGATGGAGAAATGTGATGAATTAGCTAGGAGAGACGTGTTCGTCGGACGAACAGTGCGATCCGGGGTTACGATGCCAGAATTGCGCTGCGAATGGTAACACCCGGTCTAGATGCACCCGAATCAAGCCGTTGATGCCCATAACCAAAGTAATTTCTGTTCTTTTTTCCTTCTTTCTATCGTTGTTTGTCGTGAATTGCATGTATTGTGTTTGATAAAATGTCAAGGTAAAAAATATGTTTTTTTAATGTAATTGGTGGAGTTAGGTGAAAGATTTACCGTTTAACAAGTACTCGTGGCTTACTACGCACAACTCTTTTGCTATGATGGGTGCAAGCTCCATGCTGGGTTCCATTCTGCTTTCTCCTAGGAACCAAGAGGATACAGTTACCAGTCAATTGAATGTAAGTAAGCTTGCTCCGGACATTCTTCTGTCGTGAATTCTTGCATTCTTCGAGTTGTTGGGAGAGGGTTCAAATTGGTTATTTGTATTGATCATTAACATGCCCCTCTTAAACGAAAGTTTTCGGAACAATTGAGGGTTTTGCATAACTTCAATAAGGTATGTGCACAAAATAAAACTGTCGAAATTCGAAACGGAGAACTTTCAATCATTAAGAGGTTTTTTTGGTTTAATTTTGGAGGGTATTTTGGAAGAGAATTAGCATGTCGAAATGATTTGGACTCTATTTATTATTTGATTTTTTAAAAAATGGTGGATATTTAAAATCATCACATGTGGGTTTATGATAATTTGGAGTCTAATTTTAAAATCGATATGAGTTTGGTGGGATTTGATTTGGACGCAGAATGCGACAAATTGATCCAACTAAAACTTAGAATTTACTGCAATTGCCACTTGAAGTATGAAATATTAAAAAGTCTAATACTAAAACTAGAGGGCAATAGAGTCTTTTTCTAAATAGATTAATTTAGCTTCATTATTTTGAAATGTTAGAATTATTAAAAACAAATAAAGTGTTTATGAAATCACTAATTATTTAAAATCATTAACTATTTCAAATCACCTCAATCCAAATCCTAAAATGAAAAGATACCTAAAGATTATGATATCATATTATGAAATTTTTTTTGATAATTATCATGTTATAAAATATCACATTTCAATAATTTGAATCGTTGAGAAAATATTCAGATTAATTTTTATTTCGTTCACTCCTGTTCTGGGTTGTGAAACAAGTTTGATATTGTTTTGTTGCAGAATGGGATACGAGGCCTAATGCTCGACATGTACGACTTCAACAACGCCATCTGGCTATGCCACTCCTTCGGCGGCAAATGCTACAACTACACAGCCTTTGTGAGTTCAATTATACTCTATTTGAATTTAGTTCGAAATGTATATCATTCGTTCACCTATCTTAACTTTATAATAAAATATTCCAATAATAAAACTTATTAATAAGTTATCAATAATCATAAATTTAATTCAAAAAATTAACTACTAAATATGTTTTCGATTCAAAATCGTCTCAATGTATGTTTGATCTCGGTTTCTCTACTCAACCCCATTCGTTATAACTAATTAACTAATGAAACAAGTTCTTAACAAAAGTCAGAATATCGAATGTCAAAATGGTATATTGAAAACGTGTTATTCGAAGTGAACAAAAAATATACGGTACAACACTTTCATAACATAAAAACTGGACTTAGACCCCACTTGACTCGAATCACCTGTACCCATATTTTGCAGAAGCCAGCGGTGGACGTGCTGAAAGAGGTCGGATCATTTCTGTGCAACAACCCGTCGGAGATCGTCACCATCTTCATCGAAGACTACGTGACATCGCCGCAAGGGTTGAGCAAGGTGTTCAACGAGTCTGGTCTGACGCAATACCTTTTCCCAGTGGCGAGCATGCCCAAGCGCGGCGGCGATTGGCCTCTGGTGAACGACATGGTGAAGCAAAACCACCGGCTTCTGGTGTTCACTTCCAAGCCTGAGAAAGAGGCTTCCGAAGGGTTTGCTTTTATGTGGAGATACGTCTTGGAAAGTCAATGTGAGTTGATAACCTAGCAAAAATCTGTTTAATATCCGTGTAATAAATGTATGCAGCTATTAAAATACGGTACGGGTAAGTTACGAAAAAATACGTACAGTTACTTTACTTCGTGTCTAAAAGTTATGATACGTTTAATAGTACGTTAATAATATATAAATAATGTTTAAATTATCAATTTAATTATTAAATACGGATATTAAATGTGTTATACGGGTTTTATATCTGAAAAGCATAATGTATGTAACTTTGAACGTATTAATATCATAAAATATCCCTATCGAATTTTATTAACTATGCTCCCCAAGTACTATTGTTTGTGTTATTGAGTAATGGTGCGAGTTCTGCAGATGGAGACGATGGGTTGAAACCAGATTTGTGCGTGAACAGAGCAGAATCGCCGCCCTTGAATTTACCGACGATATCGTTGATTCTACAGAACCACTTCCCAACTAATCCCAACAACTCCAGAGTCTGCATGGATAACTCAGTTCCTCTCGAAGCATCGGTGAAAACCTGTGCTAAGGCGGCTGGTAATCGGTGGCCGAACTTCATTGCCGTCGATAACTATCAGGTACTAAACAGACACTTCTGGGTTTTGATTTCTTCGTAACTTTAAAACTGAAGTTCTTTTGCTTAATTGTCGAGAACCATTACGTCTCAATAACTTGATTAATTTTTGTAAGAGGGTTTAAATTATTTTTTATACGGTTCAGTCACGTGGCTATCAAATGAAAGTTCTCAAAAGAGCTAACGAGTATCTTGGATGAGGTATTTAATGAGATATTTTTTAACCCAAAAACCAATATATATGAATCATTTGGATCAAAATCACTCATTTGACATTTTAAAAAAATCTATGGTATTTTGAAATGCATTGTTAGTTCGACTAATTTGGCCTTTCCGTTTGTCAAATGTCATACTAAATTAATTCATTAGTCAAATAAGATAATTCCAACTCCACAACTCTTGTACCTCATGCATACCATAAAGTACCATTTATTTGCTGTTGGAGTAGATGAGACTCTCGTTCAATACAATATATAAGACATGAGATAAATAATAGATTGCTGTCCGTTCGTGGGGTGTGCTGGATTTGAACGTGAGACTTCAGGGTTACCGGACACACAACTATACCACCCGGGCAACTCCACTTGAACAATATCACATTCTTAAATAACGCATAATTTTGCTCCAAAAGGTCACACATGCAAAACAACCCATCTAAACGACTCCGTAAGGTTTGCACAAGTTTGGTAGCCATGTGCACTGATCGTGGGTTACCACGATCCGAAAACGGAGGCTTCGAGTCATTAAAAGTCTCTAATACCATGTACTTAACCATTGAATCTCAACAATTCGAATTGTTGAAAAAGGCTTTGATATAGTTTTTGATATTATTATTAACAATAATGATGAACATTCTTGTGCTGTGGTTCCACTCAAAGTCATGTTACTTGCAGAGAAGTGACGGCGGTGGAGCCCCAGAAGCAGTGGATGAAGCCAACGGCCACCTCACTTGTGGATGTCCCAATGTCGCCTATTGCAAGGTTCATCTTCTCCCCCATGATCTAACAAAACTCTCCTAACTAAAACCAGAGTCTTTAACACTTAGCCGTACGTTGCTGTGTTTTTTCTTTGATCAGTTCAATGCCACATTTGGATCATGTGATATCCCACAACTAGCCCCGCCTCCACCGGCATCTGGAGGCGAGCAGTCGCTTTTTGGGCAGACTCTGATCGAAAGCTCTGCTTATTCTCTGAGAATCCAACTGCAGCAATGGCTGTTTGTGATAGTTTTGATCACCATTGTTACAGTTCTAACCTACTGATGGAAGAAAAGGAATGTATGTACATAAGTTAGCCAGAGAGTTTTCTGCTGGTTTTGGTTTAGTTCTAGATCATTACAGATGAAATTGTTCATATTTAGGGAATTTTTGTGGGCTGGTTAGTGGTTCGACCATAATTGTGAACCGGGTTGATGTGATTAGTGTATAGTAAAAGTTCATCCATGTATTTACAACGGTTTATGCAACTGAACTTCATCAATACAATTCCAAAACATATCCATGGTTTTTGGATAGGTTAAACCGGTGAGTCTAGCGATATCTAGTTCAACCGAATAACCAATTATAAACTGAAGTTGAATAGTGATCAAACAGTTACTATATAGGAATTGTACCGAACCGTTTTAACGAGTGATCCATTAGTTGAATTGTTTGTACTGGTATGATATTGAAAACACTGGTTGGATTTGCTTTACCCTAGGAAGGTAAAAAGCTTATCGACGGAATGAATTTCTCGTGATTTTTTAAATAATTCAAGTTAAATTTATCAGTTTTAGTAATGGTTTTAATATTACTTAAGAAAAAAGCGAATGATCTGTGTTGGCTCGAACAAAGTAGGTTAAATTTAACCACGTACTTTCAGACAGAAATGGATGGAATCACCAACTCGTTATCTACTTAAAACTCGAGTAATGAGTGTGTTAAAAAAATTGAATGACCGGAAATGTCACCTACCCAAACTTGAGTGACAGCCAATGTTTTTACCCGCCGCGTGAGTTGCAATAGATTGGCGCCAATTCGTACTCAATTTTCCCGCCACCTGGTAATTGAAAGAAGAAAATCCATAGAATCCATTTCCCCCCTTCTTCCTCAGTCTTCAGTTCTGCACTCCAAAACCCTAGTCGCTCACACTCCTCCAGTGATCAAGTCACGCAATTTCCAAAAATGGAAGGCGAAGAGCAGCACCCAGTAGTCGCCGGAAGGCGGCGGAGCAGGGGCGGCGGCAACACGGCAAGGGCGGAAGCGTTGGAGCGGCTCAAAGCCCTCCGCCGCGACGGCCGGAGATCCGACAGAGGATACGAGATCAAGGCAGAGAATCCTATATACGACACGATGCCCGAGGAGGAGTACGCCAAGCTGGTCGCTCGTCGGAAAGAGGAAGCACACGGGTTTATAGTCGACGACGAAGGGATCGGCTATGGCGACGAGGGAGATGAAGAGGATTGGTCAAAGGCCGGACTCCCCACTTCCTCCGACGAGTCCGACAGTGGCGGCGAACGTAGCAGCAGACGGAAGAGAAAGATGGCGGAGAGGAAGGAGAAAGAGCCTCAGCAGAAGAAGGTTCATCCTTCTTCTCTGACTGCTGCTGCCGCGATGATGGGGAAACAGAAGCTTTCGACCTACTTTAATTCTACTGCGATGTTCAGGAATCGTGATTCGGATAAGGCCAAGAGTCTTGATTGCGATAGTATTGTGGATGATGTGATTGCCGAATTCGCACCTGATGAAGCTGATAGAGAAAAACGAAGGAGGGGACATCCAGTAGTGGCGAGTAATGCTTCGCAAGTTAAGAGCGAGTATCTGGTTAATGTAGAGAATAAGGTTTCTGTCAATGTCAGCGATCCTGTTATTGATTCTTTAGAGAATAATGGCGGTGGTGATGAGAAAGAGAGCCTGGATGTTGATGTAAAGGAGGTGGAGGAGGAAAACGGAGTTGAGGATGAGGGATCTCTTGTCGGAGTTGAATTGAAATCGGAGAATGTTTGTGAGGTGAAGTCGGAACCAGTGGTGAAGGTGGAGGAGGCAAGGAGAACTCTAAATGCGAAGATGAGTACAGAGAAAAGAGATCCTAAATTAAGTGCCACAGCTGGATGGGAGGAAGTGAAACGGAGTGGTGGAAATGGTGGAATTACAGAGGAGAATAACAGTGTGTCACGTAGTGAAGAGCAACCAGAGTTTGAAGTGGATTCAGACGGGTCTTTACCATTTTACATACTTGATGCTCATGAAGAGGCATTTGGAGCTAACCGCGGCACTGTTTTTCTCTTCGGAAAGGTAAGAAATTTTTTATTTACTTGTTCTCCATTTCGGTTGGTTGCCTGCAGTACTGTTACTGATTACTGGAAATACTGAAATGCAGGTCAAAGCTGGGAATGTATACCATAGTTGCTGCGTGTTAGTAAAGAACATGCAGAGATGTGTTTATGCCATTCCTAACAGTTCAATATTTCAAACTGATGAGATGCTTCGGCTAGAGAAAGACGTTGAAGAGTCACGGATTTCCCTTGCAGAATTCCGTAGAAAGCTTCAGGTAAGCATGTGCCCAGTTATGACGAATAGAAGTAGATGCCTCTAACCATGAATGTTGTAATCTTATTTTTAATAATTGTTCCTGGTTTATCTCTTCTTCTCAAGGACGTGGCATATGGATTAAAGGAGGAGGTGGCGAACCAACTAGCAAACCTCAAAGTGTCGAGTTTTTGCATGACTCCTGTCAAGGTTAGGGAATTTGTTTGCAACATGAGAGAAATGTTGCATCTTTTGCTGCTTCATACAGAAGAACTCCATGTTTATGTTAAACATTGCCTCAACACTCCCTGTTCACTACTAATTTGTGTTTTCTTTTTTCTGTTGACAGAGAAAGTATGCGTTTGAGCGATCTGATGTTCCTCTTGGGGAGAATTATGCACTAAAGATTAATTACTCATTCAAGGTATGTCATTACTTACTGTGCTTTTTTTAATCTGTTGGCAAAATCTTAACTGCGGCACTTGAACTTGCACGGACAGTGATACTTCAGAGGCCTTTGTTATTTCTGTATCCGTGTCATGTTTTTCACTCATTTTTTGCTAAGGGATATTCAATTTTCTCGTTTGTTTCAGGATTCGCCACTTCCTACAGACCTAAGAGGAGAAACCTTTACTACTTTGCTTGGAACTAATACCAGGTGTGCTTTGAGCTCATCTTTGCCGCTGGTTACATATTGTTTGTCTCTTTAATGTTTCACCATGTCTTCCGTTCGTTGACCTTTCCAATGTTAAACATGGTGTTGCATGTGCAGTGCTTTGGAGCTTTTTCTTGTAAAAAGAAAGATCAAGGGACCCACATGGTTATTGATTCCAAAGTTCTCAACCCGCCAAACCTCTCAGAAGGTGAGGCTTTGATCTGTCGCAATTTCTCTCTGCTGTAACTGAATCTATATGTGATTTCAAATTTCAATTGGAACGTTTATTAACAGGTAAGCTGGTGCAAGTTTGAAATTGTTGTTGACTTCCCGAAAGACATCCAGACTGCATCATCATCAAAAATTACAGCAGAGATTCCTCCAGTGGTGGTTACAGCAATAAATTTGAAAACTATCTTAAATGAAAAGAAGAATGTGAACGAAATAGTTTCTGCATCTGTCGTCTGCTGTCACAAGGCCAAGGTGTGTTTATAAGCTGTGAGGCTGTTTTGCTTTTGATTTTAATTCTATTATCTTTAACTGAATATGTTTCTGCTTTCTATAAATTTTATGTTAGTCTCATTTGATTGTTGGTTCTTGAAAATAATAAAGGGCATCAAATAGCTTTTAGCCGGAGCTGAAGTCATGCTATTAGTTTCTATACCTCGGATTGAGTTGAACCAATTTTTTGGTTTTACTGTTCAGATTGATACTCCTATGCTGGCTCCAGAACGGGAGAAACCTGGAATGGTCAGTCATTTTACTGTTGTCCGCAAACTCGATGGAGGTATATTTCCGATGGGTTTTTCGAAGGAGCTGGCTGATAGAAACATGAAGGCTGGGTCTCGGTCGACTATCTTATCCATGGAGCCCAGGTAAATGTAAAACTTGTGTATCGTGTGTCTACTCTTTATCATTGACAATAACTTTGCAATGCCCATCCTAAGCAATTTTGACAATTACCATGCAGTGAAAGGTCTTTGCTGAATCGTCTGATGATCGAGTTGCATAAGTTAGACAGCGACATTCTTGTTGGACATAACATATCTGGTTTCGACTTGGACGTTCTCCTCCATAGAGCACAGGTTAGCTGCCCTGTCTGTCAAGTGCTTCTATTGGTAAAGCTTGTAGAGAGTTTTGGATTAGCAATAGGTTATAGTTTCTTTTCTATTTCCTTGATTTGGATTCTTCTCTTGTATTCATATCAATGTCTTTAGGTGGAAGATAAATCAGTTAGACCAAAGTTTCCTTCAAAGTTACTTTCCCATTTCACATCTTTGTGCAGTTATATGATTCTGAACCAGAACTATGGACAATTCATTGATGTCACTTGTAATTTGTTTGACATATAAGGTTGACTTATTGGATGCTTCAACTCTCATTTGTAATTGTTTTTCGAATATGATGCATTGTTTCCAACACAATATGAAACTCCAATATTTTGAAATCACTATAAGTCTTTACTTCATTGTGTAGGCTTGTCAAGTTCCAAACAGCATGTGGTCCAAAATAGGCCGTCTGAAGCGTTCTACGATGCCCAAGCTTTCAAAACCAAATGGTACCAGAGCTAGCCAGGGAATCCTGTCTTGTTTATCTGGTCGGCTTTTATGCGATACATATATATGCTCCCGCGATCTACTGAAAGAGGTACAATACTTAGCTCGTCTATTTCCATTTTTAAATTCATCAAGTTCAGCGGAAACAATATCTCATGAGGCAACTTACAACTTTTATTATGATGTTTCTCCCAGGTTAGCTATTCTTTGACACAACTTGCAAATACTCGACTGGGTAAACATCGGAAAGAGGTTGCTCCTCATGATATTCCCAAAATGTTCCAAACCTCTGAATCTCTTATTGAACTAGTAAGTTCTTCAGTCTAAACCCGATCATATAGCTTTACTGCGCACCAGTTTACTCTAAAAAATATTGCCGTCAAATACCTATGTCAACTTCACATATTGAAAAGCTAATTATAATGCCACAGCAACTTGTACTTTGACACACTGTTGTTTGATGTATTCAGATTCAATTGGGTGAGACAGATGCATGGCTTTCTATGGAACTTATGTTTCACCTAAGTGTTCTTCCACTCACACGCCAACTAACTAATATCAGTGGTAACCTTTGGGGGCAAACTTTCCAAGTGAGTGCTTTTTGCTGTCCAAGTTTATTCTCTGTATGTGGTCACATGTAATTCTGTTCATCTAACCTGATACATTTTTCAGGGTGCTAGGGCATTGAGAGTGGAGTATCTTCTATTGCATGCATTTCATTCAAAGAAATATATTGTGCCTGACAAACAATATTCCTCTCACGCAAAGGAAGCAAACATTACGAAGAGAAAAATGCACCACAACACTGACAATGTGGTTGCTGAGGAGTTGGAGGTTGAGGACATCGATTTTGAAAATGAACGTCCAGAAAATTCTCATAGAAAAGGGAAAAAGGGTCCTGCCTATGCAGGTGGCTTAGTTCTGGAGCCAAAGAAGGGCTTGTATGACAAATATGTTTTGCTTTTGGATTTCAATAGTCTGTATCCTTCTATCATTCAGGTTACAGGCTTCCCTCCCTATCTAGTATTTGATTTTCTATTGACATGAAATCTGTCCTTGTTATTCATAAATAAAAAATCTGTCCTTGTTAAATTGCAGAATATTAATAATTTTTCTTTTATGTACAAGTAGGAATACAATATCTGCTTCACAACTGTGGAAAGATCTTCAGAGGGAGTATCTTCACGTCTACCTTCCAGCAAGACAACTGGAGTTTTGCCTGAGGTATAACAACACCATTGCATTTGGCGACTCTTAGGCACCATGTGATAATGTTGGCATCCCTTAATATCACTGTTCTGATCTTCTACTGAATTTTAGAAGTAAACTTCCAGCATCAACTGGGAGGTGTTTTTTCTACACCTGGTTGCACTTTTCTACGTATTCAGTGCATACTTTACTCATTTAGCATGCTGCGTATGACAGCTTTTGAAAAATTTAGTTGAGAGGAGGAGAATGGTAAAGAAATGGATGAAGAGCGCATCTGGCCTTAAAGTCCAACAGCTTGACATTCAACAACAAGCACTGAAACTAACTGCTAATAGGTTTCCATTCTTTCTCATTTGCCATTTGTTGCTTTCTTGGACATGAGTGCTTTCTAGGATATGTTCTAATGGGTTTTCTTTTTTCTTGAACATAACTGGGTGGTAATGCAGCATGTACGGATGTCTTGGATTTTCAAACTCAAGATTTTATGCTAAGCCTCTTGCAGAGCTTATTACTCTACAAGTAAGGCTATAACAATCTTGCTTCCTGAGTAGATTGTCTGACTTGAGCAAATAACCCGCCTTTACCGTAATCCTTCCAGTGAGATGGTTTTATTGTTGTGCAGGGAAGGGAGATTCTACAGAGTACCGTTGATCTAGTTCAACACAATCTGAACTTTGAGGTTAAACTTTGAACTTTAAGTCCTAGAGGCCACTTTTCAACGTCTATTCAGGAATTTGTATAGATCTTAAGCGATCAATTGCATTGGTAGGTTATCTATGGTGATACAGATTCGATCATGATTTACAGTGGACTAGATGATATAGCAAAAGCAAAAGCAATTGCCGGGAAGGTTATTCAGGAGGTGGGGTTATTCTGTTTCTTACATCATACCTTAAAATTGAACAGTCAACCTAGATTACAGTTGATACGTACTATAGATCAATGAATTAAGTCTCTATTTTGAAGGTTGAATTTAGACGATGAAATTCCTTTACCTCTCTTCAGGTGAACAAGAAGTACCGGTGTTTAGAAATAGATCTCGATGGCCTGTACAAGAGAATGCTGCTACTGAAAAAGAAAAAGTACGCAGCTGTGAAGATTCAGTTCAAGGATGGGACACCATACGAGGTATACTAAAGTTCTTAACAAGCTGATGCCTTGTTGAGAAAAGTGTGTGAAACAACTCTTTGTATTAATGCAGGTTAGAGAGTGCAAGGGTATTGACATGGTTCGTCGTGACTGGAGCTTGCTATCCAAGGAGGTGGGAGGTTTCTGTTTGGATCAGATCTTATCGGGGAGGTGTGATTTTAGTTTTCTCTTTTCTTATGCTCTCTATACAATTCACATGCCTGGAACTCCGGAGATACATTTAGACGCTAACATATGATGTCATCTTGGTTGATCACATGTAGGTCGTGTGAAGATGTGGTGGAGTCGATACATAGTTATCTTATGAAGGTAATGCTATTTAATTAATTAGTTCCTTCATTTTGAAGAATGGAGAATTTCGTTAAATAAACGTCCGAATGAATTCGATTAGGCCTGTCAATAAGGAGTACATTAATTTGGTTTGTCAATTGTGAGTTCTTGCTATTGTGTATTTAACAGGTGAGGGATGAGATGAGGAGTGAACAGGTAGAACTCAAGCAGTATGTTATTACTAAGTCATTAACGAAACCACCTGAAGCATACCCAGATGCTAAAAACCAACCCCATGTTATGGTAAGTCTGCCAGCCTGATGGAATTAACCCTTTCGTATATATTTGGTTATGTTTGTTGTGAGTTAATATGGTTGTGTGAACCAATTGGCAGGTGGCACTCAGATTGAAGCAAAGTGGTTACACAGCTGGTTGCTCAGCTCATGACACAGTCCCATACGTGATTTGCATCGAGCAGGTTTGTTGCAGTTTTTTTGGTTGAAGAACCATCTCAGATTCCGTTGCTCGGTCCTTTTTTAATTTCTTTTCCTCTGTAGGGTGCTAGTTCAGGAGGTTCAGCCGGGATTGCTCAGCGAGCAAGGCACCCTGATGAGTTGGAAAAAGATGATGGGAAATGGATGATTGACATTGATTACTACTTGTCTCAACAAATTCATCCAGTGGTTTCTCGTCTATGTGCTCCAATTCAGGGTACAAGTCCAGAGCGCTTGGCTGATTGCTTGGGGCTCGACTCGTCTAGGGTAAAATATTATTTCTGCTAATGTGATTATGATAACATCTTCTTTTCATGTGTACTGATGCTGAGGGTTTTATTGGCTTTCAGTTCCGGAGTAGATCTAACGAAGCTGCAGATAGTGATCCTTCCAGCTCACTTGTGTTTGCTGGGAATGATGAGGATAGGTAGTGTGATGTTTGTGCTTGATACATTCGTAACTTCCATTCAAGAATGTTTTCAGAGATTCCTTCATAGGCAAGCGTAATAAAGATTCCTTTCATCTTGAACTAATGCTTCAGATACCAGAGTTGCGAACCATTGACCTTGTCCTGTCCAAGCTGCTCCTCTACCTTTGACTGTCCTGATATCTTCAGTTCTATTTGCAAGTCAATAAATGGAACAACGACAACAGAAGCGCAGCCAGAAGAATCGATATCCAATTTCTGGCGCACACTGAGGTGCCCGAAATGTCCAGAAGAAGGGAATCTTGGCAGAGTATCTCCAGCAACGATAGCCAACCAGGTAAAAATATTACACATTGGTTCATCTGTTTCCTAGTAAACCATTTGTATGTTATCTCTTTCAATTATTAGAGATTATATAGATTGTAACTCTAAGTTTCCATTTATCTTGTCTTTCTTTCTGCAGGTTAGAAGGCAAGCAGAGAGTTTTGTTTCCACTTACTATAAGGGCATAATGATGGTAATTCATTGAACTTTTATGCATATCCAGTTATCCACAATGCTGGTTGCACGAAAAACGCTCCTCCGAACGTTGATGCATTTGGTCTTGGGGTGTTTTATTATCAGGTTTATGATTGCGACTCTCAAATTGGTCGCCATGGTTGAAAAAAGTTAGTTGACCATGGAAGTCCAAATCCTAACCTAACCAACCAAATTGACACTGAAACCAAATCACCATTACCACAAACATATGCTCGTTGTTAATGGTTGTACCAGTTAGCATTCTTATGACCGAATCGAACCACTTGAATCAATAAATATAAAATTTTGACAATGGTGACTGAATTTGGTTTCCTATTTGTTATGATGATGAGTTTTTGTATGGTGGGTTCAGTGTGACGATGAAACGTGCAAGCATACGACGAGGAGTCTGAATCTGAGGTTAGTTGGAGAATCAGAGAAAGGGACAGTTTGTCCAAACTATCCCAGGTGCAACGGCCGGCTTGTGAGGAAGGTAAACGAGATGAGTAAATCCAATTTTAAGTTAATTGGATAGGTTTCTTGGGAAACAATTAACCACTGACGGATTTTGGTTTGTTTCTTGTATCACAAGCAGTATTCGGAAGGAGAACTGTACAGACAACTCTCATACTTCTGTTATTTGCTGGACACACAGCGCTGCCTTGAAAAGGTAACACATTCTAATAAAAGACCAATGTTGCTCCGACTCGTGTAGTGTATAACTCTGTCAGGGATAGGTTGGATCGAACGAGTCGTGTTGAAATTGACACCATGATCACGACTGTTGTAAGCTGATTCCATTGCTGGTTATGAACAATTGACACATTAACTAACACTAGTGTAATTTGGTTTGTGGACGAGCCAGGAGCAGCAGCAGATGGAAGTGAGTAAGAGATTTGCGTTGGAGGAAGAACGGAGGAAAATTCGGGGAGTGGTTGAGATGGCGGTGTCGACTGTGGAGAAGATGAGAGATCGGTGTGCCTATGGATGGGTGCAGCTTAACGACTTCACTGTTACAGTCTGAAGATTTTACCGATCAATTAGATGTCTTGTTTTTCTGTTTTCTTGTACTTGTAAATTATATACAGAAGGGACATCAAATCAAACGAACCAGAGAAAAACAATGAGTTTGTATGTAACAAGAGAGTGATAATATTGGAAACGATTAGAAACATTACATCTAGGCATTGTGTTACTTGCCTGATAAGAAACACATCATTCCTGTAAATAACGAAACTCGAAAGTCATTTGGTATCGAGGAAGCTCAAATGAGCGTGCTTTTTTTCCGAGACTCGTAATGATCTTATTTGTGTAGTGATCATTTTCTTATATGAAATCACTCATGTTAGTCGTTAGATACCATCAAACCTATCCGTGCACTAATCAATCGTGCTATATGAATTAGAAAATTTGCCGACCAAAGCACTTCTTGATGGTGATGCATTGGACGAACAAACTCAGATACAGCTCGGTGCGGTAAGAGACAGACAATCAAGCTGTCTAGCATGCGATGGCAAGGGAGTATCATGACTGCACAGTGTTCGGAGTAACAGTCGAATTCTAAGGTTCTTTTCGTTACGAGGAATGGAAATGGGATCGCTCAAGCTATAGTGCGACGATACGTTTATTCTACCAAGGGAAAACACCGTTCGGAGACGAACAATTTCTGTTTGATTAAGCATTCATAACAACTACGAGTTTTGATTCGGGAAACAACAAGTGTACAAAACACACAGAAACGAGTATCAATAAAATTATGTGTACCAACCATTGTGTTGTACATAAACTACAACTCAGTAGAGGAACCAACCGTGACCCAGAAATATGAACCAGTATCAATGAACATGTATGATAAACTAGTAAAAAAACCGATGATACGAAACTAATCTAGTATAGTTTTATTCCGGTTCGACCATCATTTTGCTTATTTATTGCGGTTCACCCACCGTTGCGGTCTTATTACCCTCCGAAAACTTTAACTTCTTTTCAAACCAATACAAGTCTGTTGACTGACCTCAGCAAAATTCTGCAAAGTCTACCCAGCCTTCTTATGTACATACCCAGTTTTGTACACAGCAGCATTGATTTTTGCAGAGATCTCACTGCAGCTCTCCAACAGGGGCCTCGTTTAGCCACAGGAAATGGATGAAATCGTAAAGTTTGCCGCTCACGCTCACCTGTGCTCACGGATTCGATCGTTTATAACGGTTTTTTGAGATACATGAATAACTGAAGGGAAGGGGGTTGTTCTATATACCTTGTACGGTGTCGGGTTCAACCTCCTCATGTGGTCTGATCGCATTTGATCAAGCTGGTTGATGCAGCGTTCTCTAGTTTCCTTTAGAGAAGGCAACTCCACTCTCGGTTTACCTTTCCAGGGTGAAATTAAAATTACAGTCACATATATAATTCGAAAAAACCGAATTCGAAAGGGTTCCTCTTTGTTTGGCATTGATCGTCAGTTCATTTTAGTTCGAAGTTACCTGAAGTACCAGGCCAGTAACACTTCAAGAGCTCGTCCACCTTCTGGGGGACAACAAACGCCCTCTTGGACTCATTGAAAGGATGACGGCACAGTAGCCTCTCTCCGACCTAGCGAGATAAGTAAAAAAATTCAGACGAAGCTTTCCTCACAAAAATAATCGAACCGGTTCGTGAAAATCTGGGAATGTTAAGTAAAGATTACCTTTGGAACAGCTTCATTTTCTCCGGTCATTATGTCCACCAGTGCATATCCTTCTTTACCATACAATCTGTAGCAACGTTTCTTACACGGTATCGAAACCTATCACGGCAATGATAAATGTCGAATTAAATCACAATCGGAATACAGCTTGCTGGAATTGAGGGAGGTATAATCAGGGCAAGAGATCACCCACCTTTGAGACGTCTTCAGAAAGTTTGATTCGAGGCTGTCCATTTATCTCAACAAGCTTGAAGACGCAGCCTAGAGCAGCTTGAGAGTAGCAGGTGACTAGATAGGTGCCGATCCCGTATGCATCTACTTCATGCCCCTGCATTTTCGCTTCCTCATCAGTCCCAAAAAGGTTTGCATTTATATGAAATTTTCAAATTTTTAATCTAAATCGTACCTGTTTATTCAAAGCATCTAAAGTTTCCTCATTGAGATCATTACTGGCAGTGATGTTCATTTTCCCAAAACCAGGAACAGAGAATTCCTTCTCAATGGTTTGGAAAAATTTCCTAGCCTCGCATGATAGATACGCCAAGTCACCGGAATCTAGTCTGATGCCACCTGCTTTATACCTGATCAGATACACAGAAAAATTCACTCGACGTTTAATATATCGAGAAGAATACAAAGACACAGCAAGATATTAGCAACATAAGATATGTTTATCACCACCACAAGTATGTATTGCTCGATTTATGTCTTGGTTCAATGGCTTGGTTTTGGTTCAACCAATGTTCTCTCTCATTCCTTGTCTTGCTTTTAAGTTCGTGTGGAAACATTTTATCCAACATCTAAATTACAACTTAATTTGACTTTTCTTTTGGAAACAAAAGTTCGAAACTTCATCTAAAGTTACAACGCAATCAGACGACGTATACAAGGTATCAGAGCACCATTTTAAGCACAACTTACCCAAGATCGTTCAGTGCCAAAGCAACTGCACAAAAGTTTGGGATCCCGCTCCTCATAACCTGTGGATGTTATTAAAAAGTGCCAAATATAGAGCAACAGCAGTCTGAAACGTTGTGCAAAATTAATTAAAATAAGATGGAATGGAGATATTAACTCACGTCGTATGTGTCTACAAGAGCTAGAAAATTCCCTGGGAATGCCAAAGCGTATGAAGCAAAAGCTGCTAGCTCACTATGGTTAGTCTCGCCGAACATACCGCTGAATGAGTTCGACCACTGCACAGCTTATTGTATTAGTAAAATATAATAAAAAAAAGTCCCATTATAGAATGCCAACGCCTAGTACCTGTATTTTGTTTAACCAGCTCTGAACCAAACTGACAAAATCTTCACATCTAGTTGAGCCATCAGAGCTTTTCAGAGATTTATCTATGATCTCATCTGGACTCTACAAAAAGGAAAAGAAAAGATTAGAATATAAGAAGTTAAGTTGCACCTGATAATTATGTTGATGCCCCCCAAAGTATGGTTTGTATATACACTCACACAAACATCTGTAGCATCGCTAAGCTGCACCTAACCTCCCTACCAGGTAGTAGGTACCAAAACTTGCATATGTACGTTCATGTAGTTTCTATTTCTCATCTGTAGTAAGCTGTAGCTAGTTAGAATTGTTATTTGCAGGCGATCCATGAATGCGGTGTTATACATTTTGTTGACAAATCTACACACCACGTGTTTTTGTTACGTATCTATCCACCACATTCCTAACCCCAAGAGAGGAGAAACGAGATTAATTTTGAAGACTTTTGGTACCAACCATAAATGAGCTGACAAAAGCATGGGAGTGTGTTCCACGAAGGGGTATGCCAAATAACCGTCCAGCAGCAACATTGCTGTAAGAAATTATAAAAATAGGTAGATATCAGTTGAAGAACACACTGAAAAACAATCAACAGCAGAAAGTTAGTAACATATTGGGTTAAACTTATGGTTACGCAACAACCTATAAAGTGTGAAGTCTTTCTTAATGCTAAACCAACATTAATAAAGGTTATACATTTGGCATTACTTCTGTCTAACCATGTATTTCTAAACACACTATCAACTTGAAGTAATATAACTTGTATATATTATATATCTTAACATCCTCATATCATATTTTACTTATTATGTGAACAAGTCATGTTGATCCGAAAGAGCGCCATCAAACAAACAGGTACTATGACCATCCTCCCGAGAGAGACATTTACTAGGCTATACACTCACATCTTTCGTAATATTTACCTTGTTGCATCAAATCCTCCAATGTAGCAGTACTTTGATGCGGACATGGCACCATCAGGTCCCTGCACAACAGTAGAGAATTCCCTCTAAAAAAGCCACTTATGCCAGCACTTAATATGAGCTCGAACAAAAAAAACATAACAGATTATATGAGGAAAAAAGTGTTCAGTAACCAACCTGTGCCCTTCGAAGTCCAAACTCAAGTAGCATTTTTGAATTCCCAGCAACAAACCGATGCCGTGCTGCATTTGTTGTAACTAATGACGCAAAATTGACGAGATTTAGTAGCGGTGTTTCCAATAGTTGAACAACCTGCAAGATCGAGAACAGGCACTACTATTATTCACTGCGAGGTATAGTACAGGCCAGATGATGGAGAAAATCAATGAATGAAAGAATAATCAGTGAAGTGGTACTCACAGCAACTGGTCCTTCAATTCTCATCAGTGGTACCTTTGGGAAGACAACTGACCCCTCCGATATGGCATAGGCTTCTACTTCAGAGCAATCAAGGTTTCTAAGATAATCAAAAAAACCATCCTGCCAATTCCAAAAGATATTACAAGCATAAGATTGAAAACCATGGCCAGACTGAATCTGAAAATCAATTCCAATGAGACACTCTGCATTCACAGAGGAGCAACTTAAGAAACAACAATGCTGTGCTGCATCAGTACCTCGCATGAACCAGACAGGCTCTCACGGATGAACGATATCTCATCCTCAGTCATCTTAAAATTAGCTATGAACTTGATGCATTCTTCAAGACCAGCAAACACCGTGTACTCTCCTCCGAACGGATTCCTCCGAAAGTACAAATCAAACCTGAAAGGCAAAAAAGTTCAAAACATCGGCAAACAATATTCTCCTTCGATATATTCACAACACTAAATTGGAAGCAACAGAACAATATCCGAATCTCCAGCTCGTAAGAAAATTCAAACAACACAAAAAAGGAAAAGTAGGAGATGAGGAAACAACAATGATAAGTTCAAATTCAGGAAAGCTCACACAGCTCGATCGTTATGCTTGGAAGCTTTCCAGTAAGCGTACGCCATGGTGTACTGATAGAGATCCGTCAAAAGAGGAGTAACCATCGGATTAGTAGGACTATCCATCACCTGACTTACCACCACCGTTTCTCCATTCGGAAGAAAACAATGATGATTCGGTTCTGCCTCCATAACCTTCTGTTTTCACTTCGCCGTCAATTGCACGCTCAGACCTCTCCCTGTTATCGGTATCGATAGTTTCGCAAACCGGAAGACGCCAAAACCGCGGGAAAAAAAGAGAGAGAGGAGAAGATAAGAGATTCTCTCCGATGTGGCTGCGGAGGAGAGAAGACAAGAGATGAGGAGAGATCGCGATCGTTGAAATGGAAGGGACGTAGTGGAGGAGGAAGGAGAAAGGGTGGATTCCGGGGACCGAGGAATCTGGCGGAAAAAAATCGAGCAGAAAACAGAATGGCCAAAGGTGGTCAATATCCGTTTTGTTTTGTTCGTAAAACTTTTGGTCAATTTCCGAATTAACGCTGATTGGGGAAATCGTCCCATAGAGGGAAATCAACAGCTATTTTGCTTCCTTTGATTATTTCGATTTTCGAGCTAGTTTCGGAGTAATGTTTCGTCCAGTGATATCGGTGGCTTAATTTGGAAATGGTTTATAAGTGGTTGTGAAAGACGAGGTTAAGACGTATAAGTGAGACTGTGCGAGACAGTATTAGCGGGCGCATGTAATGTACAGTACGTAAAACGAATTAGCTTAGGAGACAGTGTAGACCTTAGAGTATAAGATCAGTGACCGATATCTACCTTTAACGAGTGGATCTTTTTCTTTATACAGTCATTTGAGAATCACTTTGATCGTCTTAATGACCCGATGTAGAATAGATCTCGACATCTGATTATGAAGGGTTGTGATTGTCTGGTAGGTTTGGCATTTTGGACCCGTGATTCGGATGCCCGACCGAAACCGACCCATAAACAGCGGTGAATGCCTGTCAAACCGGACAGTTGACGAGCTGGTAGATCACCAATACCTGGCCCATATGATTGACGGGCGGGGACGGATTGAAGCATATCCGCCCCGATACGATTTGCGACCCGGTATATATATATTCAATAATGACGCTAATGCCATTCAAACCTTCCATTTTTCCATTTCGAAACCTCTAATGGCGCATGCACGAAATCCTAACTTCTCGACCCTCACTGTTTTCGCTCGATTTGCCTGGTCACCCCGCCCGAGAGTTGATAATTGGGGCTTTGTTGAGTTTGGGCCCGAGAGTTGATAATCGGGCCATTTTTTACTTTGGGCCCAAGAGTTGATAACTGGGCTTTTTCAAAACTACAAGTCACCTCTCAATCATCTTCTTCCACTATCCCCTGTTTCATTTTTGACTATCAACTCAAAGAAATCACTGTAAAGCAGAAGATCATTTGTTCATCATATCATATGTTACTGGGCACAATGAACTTCAGAACACACAATGGAAAGTTCGAAAAGCCTCGAAAAATACTCTGTAATGAATAAACAAGCTTGCTTACCTCGAACCTCTACTTTACAATCATCTGGCCTCTCCCTTGTGACTACTACTACTACTGTCTACTATCTCTGATTCTATAAGAAAACCCCCTCACTACTTCTAAAGGTTCTCTCTGCATCATCATCAAACATAGCCTCCTTTTGGTTCCAGTGATTACAAATAATGAAGTTGGATTCTTAAGTCGTCACACTCACTTTACTCGTAACAGAAATGCCATGAATGGAATGGTGAAGAGGGCAACAAACAAGGATTTACTTGGACGATTATGGAATGTTGTTGAAGCTGATTTGAACTGAACAGAGCCGGAAAAAGTTCCGGAACCCTGAGTGCTCGACGACATGCTTCCAGCAGTGTTCGTTACAGGACTTGTGGTCGGTATAGTGATGTTCTTGCAGGTTCCGAATGGTGCCCCGGCCTGTAAAATGTGTAACGTGGTATCGCTCAAGAACACAGAAAACGAAATGTGATTGTTGCAGTATGAACAAGGGACAGACATCTAAACTTAAGTTCACTCGTAAGTTGTTTTTCATTTTGGCCTTCTAGTAATGAAGGACGTAACACGTACCTGGCAAGCGTTGAGAGTAGTACAGCCACATAGTGTCGGGCCATTCATCCTATCAAGATCGTCGAAAACACCAAGACCGTCGCTTCTCTGCATTAATCTCAAGTCAGAAATGCCGAGTAGAATTTACATACAGCTCGAGTAATGATTCCAATCTGGAGAATTATTACCATATAAAAATTGACAGCCAAGAAATTCGGCATCTGGTTCCCAGCTGATTTGTAACAAGTTCCAATCATCTGAGCTAGAGGAGCCGAATGCTCTTTGCATGCATCCGCTTCGACCGGATAGGTGGGGAAATAATTCATTAGGAACAGAGACGAACTCCTCGAGTTCAACGGTTTTGACTCTTTCCTGTTCGGACACGAGCCCGGCTTTACACCAGGGTCTCCAGCTGAAATAAACACAAAAATTATAACAAGTTACAAGAGGAAACAAGTAAAAATCCATCAATGCTGCTTTTGTATTCAGCTTACCTTCATTTTCCAACATATACCTCCACTGATAAGCTATCCCTTCGTCCGCCTCCTTCGAAGCAACCGAAGTGAAAACCACGAGGCGGTAATTCTGCTGCACCATCTGGTCGACAGTAGGCCAGTCTTCGCCCTTCCTAGGCATCTTGGAAACCGGAAACCAGTACTTATCCAAACCGGCTCGAGCAAACAGATTGCTCAGCCCTTTCGGAGCGTGGACATAGTCCTCGAGTATAATGGTAACGATTTCGGACGGATTCTGACTCAGGAACGCTTCCACTTCTTTCAAAGTGTTGATTGCAGGTTGCTGGAGGAACAAAGAGAGGAAAAGTAAATGGAAATAGTATTAGCATAACCAGTTATATATTCGACTTTGTATGAATGATGGAAAGGGTGGTGGTGGGAAGTATTATTACAAAGGCTGTGAAGTTGTAACATTGGCCTTTGAATGAATGGCATAGCCAGATATCGCCATTGAAGTCGTACATATCCAGCATCAGCCCTCTCACTCCATTCTAGCCAAAAACAACAAGTTAGACACAGAGGAGAACTCAAACCCCCAGTTAAGGAATGTTATATACCAATTAATCGAGTTACTCGGAAATTCGAGTTATTGAATGCTTTCAGAATTTACAAATGAAATGGTAGAATGTGGATTAAGACAAATTACTTAAGTCAGAATCCCCTTATTATATTGCAAGGAAGAATATTTCTACCATACTTGGTCGGACGGCAATGATTCCACGAACAAGAAAGGAATGGAAAGAAAAGCACAAAATTTTTACAAAACTCAAGCTCACTCCAACTAAGGGCTTGATTGGATCCCAATGTATTGTTCTTTTCTAAATCAGAATTACTGTAAAAATAGATAGAGTTAGTGCCATTTCATTACATTTTCAAATGTCTAATACAAATACATCTCAAAATATCACCTCCACCTAGAGATACTTTCAAATGTGTCGAACCAAAACCAAGGCGGTCCGAGACCCCGAGCAGGAATTCAAATCTAAAGATGAACTCAAAACTCGATACAAACTTCAATTTCGAGAATGACGTAGACAATCCTTTATCGCTTTCGGGATGAGGACTTTAATGTCATGAACCATTGCATCCCAATAACTCGAGTTGTTGGGGATCCGAAACGGAGACCTCTTGGTCTAACTAGGCTACAATACCCTGCCATGATCATAACTCGAGTTGTTGAAGAGGGACCCCAATTTCGCCATTGCTCCGTAGAGACATTTGGAAAATGTCTCCAAACATGTACATGTTGTACAAAAATCTACATTTTTAAGAACATCTCTACCAAATAACAGAATCGAAACAACCATGGTGAACAAGGAAAGAACTTCTAAGAAGAACACATGAATTGCAGGTGGTGTTAAATAATCAATGCTTAACATACCAGGAGCTGATTAGTGACGGTATCCTCCTGATTGTAGAACGTCAACCTCTGAACACCAGGCAAAGGCGGAGCGTCCACGATGCTGAACGAATTGTGAGTCACCAACCAACTATACTTGTTAAAAGGCAACCCACCCGCAACCTGTAAGATTTACACAGTTTCAGCTCGCAAATATAGAAAAAAGGGGTAAACTAAATCAAAGGCATCATGTCATTACAATGGAAGTGGGAATGGCAGCTTGGCCTCTGGTGCAAACTGGCTGACTCTTGCCGCATCCACCGCAGTAAAGCCCTTGGCCGCAGTTGGTTGAAGGCGTACATGGCTCCAAAACCTGTAGTTAGGAAAAAAGAGCAATGAGGTGTGGAATGCTGGAATTGAAGCACCGGATCGTGGAGAAATTTCAAGAGAGAGCTTTTGTTTTTACCGATGGGCGAGCTAGCAGGAGTGAGGAAATGAGGAGAGAAATGAAGAGGTACCCAGTTGAGATTTGATGATGATGATGATGGCGGTGCAGGAGACACGCAGACATTTTTCTTCTTCTTGAGTGAGAGAAATGGGAAGAGAGAGAGCTCGCAAGCGAGCTTTGGAGATAGGGAAGAACAGTGAAGGGGAAGTAAAGACGATTTATCACCCATCTGTATCACTTTTTCTATACTTTTTTCTTTTGTTTTTCTTGTCGTTGTTGAGCAGTCCAGAGGGTGGGAAAAGGGTTGGAACATAGCCACTCAACATCTCGAGTGAATCATAATCAGAGATTTCGAGCCACTTCAGGTTGGTAATTAAGATTGCGAACGCAGAGCTTAATTAATTTCCAAATAAGCGTTTGTGTTAGAGTTTCGAGAAATGGGGTGCAAACACTCCGGTTTTAAAAAATTAGATTTCTAATTTTTTTTCGAGATACAAGTAAGAAGTTAGTTAATTTAAAAACCTTAAGACTAAATTAACCTTATTATTAAACTGTTTTAGAAAAAAATATTTTTTTATTTTATTTAATTATTATTTTGAAAGGTTAAAATGGTGAAATTGAAATTTTTAACTATTTTCAACATGTATGTTAAATATTAATTAATTTGAAAATTTGAAAATTTTCATGTGTTATCACCCATAAAAATTAAGAATTTTAACATGAATATTGATATTTTTTAAATCGATGAATATTTTAAATACATATTGAAAATGTCTAAAAAGAATATTTCATTATGATAATCTCTGTAAAATAACGGTCAAATAAAATTAAAAATAATTTTTTTAATGTCATGTTATTATTGAAAATTTTCAAATTGATTTACTTTTTCTAAGCATGTGGTGGGAATCGGCCAGCTAAAATTTTTTATGGTCAAACTTACCTTCATTTTCGGGATAATGGACGGCCTCCGTTAGCAGGAGTAGCCTTCAGACTCGGAATCATTAATGGTCTAAAGCCCAATAATGATTTAAATAAGGATCGATTGTCTCATCCATTTGCTAGATTTTAGTTAGTCACATTTGCCGTCTTTACATTGTGACTTGTTTCCCTTTACATTTGTCCATTACCGGTGAAAAAGGAACAAGGTTGCCGCATGCACGGAAACCGACATTCCATACAGCTTCGCTTGTGGAGTTTATACTTTGTACGTTCACGATCGTCTTTGAGGAATAAATATCATGGATTTATTCTAAAAAAAAACGACTGAATACTCATTCTCATGGAAAAGTGTAGTCAGTTACATCGTGTGTTACCGAATTAAAGATACTAGATTCGAATCTATTCTATCAGCTACACACGATACTCCACTTGAAAACCTCTTCACAAATACCTCTTTTGGAGCACTTCATCACTCGACCACCATTACTTCCGCCATTAAAAGCAAAAGTAATGAACCAAAGGAGAAGAAAAGGAGGCTTAATAATTCCGCCATTAAAATGGCCCATACACTCATTCAGAAGAAACCTTAACGCCTCCCATATAAGATTTGTCGCAGCCAAATTATTGCATGCAAGCAAGAAGACAAACCACAAACAGCGACGAAAAGAAAAGAAGTTGGCTCAAATTGCCGGATAATTAAACGGTCCAACCTGCCCTTTTGTTACAAACTAGCCGATCTCGAGCTTATTAAGGTCTCTAAACGAGCCTAATCAAACTCGAGATAACTAAAATTTTGTGGAGCGGAGCTCAAGCTGCTATTACAAACAAACGAGCCAAACTCGAACTCGTTAAGGTCTCTAAACAAGCCTAGTCGAACTCAAGATAGCTAAAATTTTGTGCTATTACAAACAAACAAACGAGCCAAGCTAGAGCTCGTTAAGGTCTCTAAACAAGCCTAGTCGAACTCAAGATAGCTAAAATTTTGTGCTATTACAAACAAACGAACGAGCCAAGCTAGAGCTCGGCAAAGCTCGGCTCGACTCATCAACAGACAAACAGCACTGCCCGTATGCATCACGAGAAAATAACTTCCTCCACCGTACATCATACTATTAGCCGCAATGAGTAATTTACAATTAACCGCTAACCATTTCGAACGATACAGCCAGTGGTTAGTTTAAGTGAGATTGATTCTTTTACATTAAGAGTAAAAAACTGCAAGCTAAAGAGTGCAGATGAACAAAATCAACTGACCTCTCTCTTTCTTCATTTCTGAACTCTTTTTCTCCAGTTGCTGAATCATGAATCAACCTATAACCGCACAAACACGGAAAATCGCAGTCGGTTAAGCTGCTCGAGACAACGAATGGTTAGAGCCCTAAGCCTAGTCCGGCAAGTTTCAACAATGGATGAATGAGATGCTTCTGCTCAGGTGGGAAAAAAACCAACAAAAACTGACGAATCAAGCCAGCTTCTTGGCTCGGCCACTTGTATGACCCGTCTCTTCCCTTTTCGACCCGGATGCTTCGGGCTTCCTTGCCCAGGCAGGAGCTCTGTCTGGTTCGTAACGGTAATCGTAGAAAAGCTCCTCGCCAGCACCAATTCTTTCTTTGGCGAATATCCCCACTCTGTGATCTCCTGCAACCATGATCACCTGCCATGTTTTTCCGAACTAGCATTACTTAAAGGATTCGAGTTAAAAAAAAATCGGACTGTGGGAAAATGGAGACTGGAGACAGTCAAATGGAACCTTGGCGTAGCAGTTTGGATCAGGGGAATGGTTGGCAAACTTCAACTTGTCGCCCTTCCGGTAAGCATCAAGGACGAACTGCATACGAGAAACCAGAAAGTTGAGGTTACTTATTTCTTTCAGACTTTCTAAACTAAAAGTTGGGATGAAAGACCATATGCCTGATCATTCAAATTGAAGAGGAATGACGAGTTTTCGCGGTCGTAAATCTTGCCACGCTTGTCTGCTTCCCTATGTGATATCAACTCTCCAGTGTATTCGCCGAGGTAATCATGCTTACCGACGCTATTCTGCAGTTCAGAAAACGGTTTATTTACAACCAGCAACAATGGCCACCCAACCAAATAGATTAAAAGGATTGAATACGTATTTAGTAGTACCTTCAGAAATGCTCCCCAGCCAGATATATTGGATCTTCCAAGTAAAACCTGTAAATAAATGAGTTCAAGCAAATGGAAAATCATAAGTCTACTACACACGATGCACTATGATGATGACACACCATTGAAGATTTGCACATGAATTTATAAGATACAATCTTTTAACTAAGAACCACTAGATTACCCTTTGCTGTTGTTTCAGAAGAAGTTTCATATTCCGGCACTCGTAATTGTCTCCGCTTTGATTCGGAACACCAAGTGAGCCATCGCCACAACTGCAAAGCAAACCTTGACTGCTCAAATGGAGGTCAGGGAAGGGATGGAACAGATCGATCAGAAAAGAAATATGTTTCAAGAACAGAGTTGTGAAAATAACTCTTCATGGAATGGTATTCGAAACAACTCTTCCCTATAAAGAAACTAACAAATAACAACTCACCTGGCATCTTCTGTCTGAATACTAGGTGATAAAGAAAAACGAAAAAGGAAGGAAAGACGAATAGCAACTCACCCCACCCAACAATTCCTACAAACATCTGGATCACATTCCCTGTCTGCAGCAAAGCAAGGGCATTGCCGACTTCGACATTGACTCTTAGCACAATGACAGCCTCGGAAACGATTTTTGCAACTTTTGGGGCATCTAATTAAGCAAGTAATTGTTAGTATTGGTATGATAAGCTGATTATATTCCTGATAAGCTCATCATTAGAAAAAATCTCACCCACAATACTTCTCACAGCAAGTGCCATTCAGCAAGCAAGCGCACTGCTTTCCACAAGCTGCTTGGCAGCCACAAGGATTGTACTGGCGGCACGGTTGATCTTTTTTGTCACTTATCCGTTTTCGGATAGAATGGTAAGCTGTAGACTTCCATGAATACTTCAAACGGCGAACTTTACCTCTTCGGCGTAAAAACCTTGATCTTCTCCTAACTTCATTATTGCCTTGATGTTCAAACTTGGAATAGCCTTCGCCAAGAGAATTTGCAGCATCACCTGCTTGGCAGCCTAGTTTGTTGTCTCCTCGTGTCATGTAATGATAAACTTCCGTGCACGTCTTTAAACCATTTAATAGATTCCTAGTAATTAGACAGCTGTAGCAAAGCACAGAAACCACGATTAAGGAAACGATATAGGATCTGTAGCAAACAATGAATCATTAGAGCATGTTAAGCCTGTATGAGATGAACAATTTAATTAAGATAAATGGATAGGCGTGCACTCAATAACCAGTAGAGACAGAATCAAACTATAGATACATACCTATTCCAGCCAAAAATTTCCACACCTTTCTCAAACATACTTTTTTCAAAGGGTTTCCAAGACAGGTTATGATTCGACTCCAGATTACATTTGTTTCCATCAACATGGTCATCTTTCCTTAAGGTGTCATCACTACTACTTCCAGGTGGATCAGTGCACATCTGGCTTGATACTTCGCCTTGCACTTGATGAGCTGAAAACTCTGTTTTCCTAGACCTCCCAGTGTTTGAAGATTTTCTTGCCTTTTTGGAAGAAGAAGTGGCATCTTCATCTTCCTTATGTGGACTGGTTGCATCACCTCCCAAAAGACCTCCACTAGCGACAGAATCGGAATCAGATCCTATCAACTTCTTCTGCCTTTTCTTTATGCAACTCAGAACACGTTCAGCCACTCGCTTGCTGTTCCTGTGAGAAATGCCACCCTTTCCAATAATATTATTCTTGGAGGGTGACAAATGGCCAGTGGAAGAAGTATCATGTTGGGGTCCAATCTCTGAGTCACTACTCTCTGACATGTTTTTGACATTTGAAGAGGCACTTTCACTTTGGGAGGGCTTGACTTTCTTTCGAGTAGATGAAGTAGATTTATTCCTCACAGACATGCGAATCCCAGCAGTGCCAGATGGCTGAAGAGAGTTTTCTTTTGTATCACTAAGCTGCTCAGGCGAGTTTAAAGTAACCAATTTCCCTGACTTCGACACCTGGCATATTTGCATGTGAAGCTACTTAGTAATTGCTTCTCCATCTCCTTGTGTAAGGAGAATCCCTACCAATATTCAAGTTACATGATTCGTCAAGTTATGTACCGATTTGTAGCAATGGGAACCACATGGAACATTTTCTATGTCTGGATGGTTCCATGGAAGTGGTTTCTCAACCTAGCAAGCAGAGCATCAACAAAGCAGGTTATACACCAACATGATTTTCATTCTACACCAATGTTCAATCTTACATTACCAACTTACTGGAAATACGAGATCCTGTGAGCATCCGTGCAATCTGCAATCGAAGACCTGGCAATTGAAGACAAACGCTCTACTTTAAGTGTTACAAAGTACAAGTAAAAGATAAGTGAAATTCAAAAGGACTAGAGGAGACTTACAAGACAACGCCGGCAAAATAAGTTGTCAAAAGAATCCAAAGCAGCTTCCAGATCCTTATCAAGAATAGAATTCACTGTTTGTGTTTCACTGCCCACATCCATGGAATCCACTGAAGGTTTCTCTTCCTTGGTTAGACTTTCATATCTTGCCTGGATAAGATGTTTGGTAGTGTTTCATATATCATATGCGCAAAGCTATTACAAGGCCAACTCCATGATTAAACAGGGTAAAGAAATCAGACTATAGAAAAGGGAAACATAACCTACTGAAAACATTAGGAGACAATCAGACAAAGTAAAGGCTTCATGAAAGCAAACCAGCAACAGAAAGTGCATACCTTCACTTCATCTTTACTTCTGGACAGACATTCCGCCAAGGATTGGAGCGCACCATTTGATAATCCAGTTTTATCTAGGGTCATGCTGATATGCATTGACAATAGTAAGAGCTCTTATCCACATAGAGTCAAAAAGAAACATTCAGAACATGGTTTAGATTTTGGCAAACAAAAATGACCAAAACATGCAGTGGAGATAAGCAAGGAAATGGCACGTAATTATAACAGAGACTCTTACATTAATATCAGGAACTTGGTATGAAGCAAAAGGTGAAGATAAGCAAGGAAATGGCACACCAAGAGGAAGCTAATCAAGCATTAAATAGGCAAAAATGAAATTCCAATGTACTCGCTACTCAAGACTCACATTTAACATCACACACAGCTTTACATACCGTATAATATAATCTTCTGACGACAGAAAAAATCTTTTTTCCTCTTCTTCATCAACAGCTTCCTCCTCACTGTCACTACAAATAACTGCTTCACCACTATCATAATAAATCCTTCTCCGGCCCACCACTGATTGATCTTCTGTCATCCTCTGATTTCTGTATCAAGAACATAACAAATTGATCAGCTAATTGGACAAAAGCAATACAGCACGTGGGAAGCAGGTTGGCAGAAAATCTGTCAATTGAATGATGTGACGAAGCTGCATTATAGATAACTCGAGTCACCTGTCCAGAAATATCCAGGTGGTATAAGGAGGCAACTTCTTCACTCCTGGAAGCTTAATCGGCCTAACGGAATTCTTCCCTGGAGGAATACTAGTTCCCAGAAGAACAGCCGTAGAACCATGAGAGTCTTCTTGATAGCTGTCACTATCTCTATCACCATTACTAATACCAAACCCACTATGCATCCCGACTGCTTCATCTTGCCTCTTCTTCAGCAGATCTTGACTAGCTTCGCCAATGTTAATCCAGCTGTTTCTTCTTTCCATGGACAGTTTCTGTAGATGGCTGGTGACACTAGCCAGTTTGTTTCTATTTTCTTTCATCCTTTCCTGTAAAATGCTAGACATCATCTACTTCTCCCAAGAAAATTCACAGCTGATTTTACAACCTGAAACCATCTTACACCATCAACGAAAATGCACCTTTATAGAAACAAACCGTTCATCCGCCACAAGCGTTTTCAGCGATTCGATAATTGATCCAATCTCCTCACTCGTTGGACCTGACTCTTCCGCTTTTTCCATCTGCAGAGAACAAAACGCAAATACAGAATCCAATTACGGACAAAACGCAATGTTTCCACTCATTCACCACTAGAGAAGTTTCAAAGCTCCAATCAAGCAAAATGTTCATAATTCTCGAAAGGAAATAGCAAACAATCCATCTCACGGAACACTTGGATAAATCTGCCATTCATCAACAATGCAGCTGGAAATTTTCACTCCAAATCAACCTACATTTCGATCAATAAGAAGCTAATCCGCTCCTACAATTCGCCGCCTCGCTAAGAAGTAAGAACCGGAGGTCGGCAAGACAAGGGGAGAAAAGTGAAAAACGGAAGCTAAGCTTAATCGGAGAAGTCAGCTATGAAGATGCTTACCGAAGTGTCCTTGAGAGACCCCGATCTACTGGCGGAAGCCGACGGAGACGCCTTCGACGCCATTGGCGATAAGGCTGAGAAAGGATTTCAGCGACGGTGACCCGAATCAGGATCCGGTTCATGCATACGGGGAGAGAGAGGGAGAAATGGGATTTGGCGCCGGTTGTGCTTTGAAACCCTAAAGTCAAAGTTCCTGGGTCCCTCTTACCCTTCACTCCTCCTTTCAAATATTTGGATCTAACATTTGAATTAAATATTCATAATTCATTGTCGCTAAATTACAAATCATTTTTGTATTAAAAAATATGGATGACACGGAGTAAAATACAAATTGTGAATAACATTATTTATTTAGTAATTACACTTCGTACACAAATTTATATAAAAGAGTGATACATGGTAAAACTATATATTATAAATACAAATTGTATACACTTTTTACAATCAGTGTATGTACGGTATGAATGTGTACAACCCTTGTACGAGTTATATGGTTGGTTGTTGAAATTTAAAAAAAAATATAGATTCAATAACGGTGATCATGTAGATGAAATTTCTTATTATCAACAAAGGTGAAGTCTTTGAAAAACTCACTGGAAAATTTTATGATAGTTTGAGATGGTGGTCTAGCGACCGAAGCTAGATGTGTGGTAAAAAAGTTTAAAGCATAATTAAATATAGAATGACCATCTTGCTCCCTGTTTGCGTACGGTCTTATGATGTAAGGCCGTCTTTCTGAATTGAGAGAGCAATAATAAGTCTTTCCGTTTAGAATAAGAAACGGGATAAAAATTTGACAAATCAATTAACATCTGGAAGGATCATCGCCATTTATCCCAAAACCCTCTACATTTTTTTAACCCTAAGAAATGAGTTTCATCTTCTTGATCTTGATTTCGAATTTTTTATACCATAGTAAAAATCATTGTATTATAATTACTCAAAATTAATAAATTATAAATCCGTTGCAAGCTAGGGTTATGTGCTAGCAAAACTGAATACATTTAAACGGTGGCCTAAATTCGCCCGCCACTAATCGCCACATCCCAAATAAGTGGGTTTCTGAGTTACATAGTGATACACATGTAATAAGTTTCATACCTCAGACAACAATCGTGACTAAAGGAAACAGCACCGGCACGGTTACGACACCCTTCTCGATCGCATGTTTCTGATCCCCAAATTCCTACACTGAACACAAGCTCTTTCGTCTACAATACGGCCGGTTAAAAAGTCCCGACCGTAGTTGCAGGCGAAGTAGCCAAACACTATGATTGTCTCATTCTTCCGGACTTGATGTCGAAAGGGATGCAAAAGTAACCACTGCCGTGTTCGAATACATCATATTTGAACGTCTCGAATACTCGCTCTTGAATAGCGTTCGTTGTCCATTGGAGATCGTTGCACTTCGTTCCATCGTCGCCGTAGGGTCTGTAGCATATGGGTTGGCTGAAGCTTGTAACGTGAGATGAAGTACTCGAAGCTGCCAGGACTAACAGTGCTATGATCATCTTCTTCCCTGATATCATTTAATTCTGGTTTTGGATGGATGGTAGCTTTTCTTTAAAGGAATATTCTTATTGTAATTTTCATAAATGAATCCAGAAACATACAGATTGTCCAAAAAAAATGTAGTCATCACAAATGAAACTACATAGGTTGCGGGTCTATAATTTCGTAGGAAGACCTCAGTTTGTTTGTGTTTATATAATTATAGAACTATTACCCACCAAATTAACCTCTTTTATTTTTCTTGTACGATTCCTTTTAAACTTGGGAACGAAGATTCCTTCACTTAACTTATTCAAATGCTTTAATTTTAAAATATTAATAAGCCGAACTTGAAAATATGTAAAAATTTATTTAAAATAATAATTTTTTATTACGGAAATCTGCTGATATATTATTAATTATTAATGGAATGAGTTACATTATTGATCTTAAGATGATATAACAAAAAAAAGGAGGGCGGTCCATCCAAACAACATGACTATTCTAATGAGTATTATTGTGAGCCATGATGTCTTTGTGGGTCTTCTTTTATATTTATAGGCCATGAGCGGTTATCATTGTGAGAGAAAGCAATTGTCATGACAATTACTTCCCATTACTAAACGTGGCTTTGATAGCGATTCATACCATGTAAGGAGTTCAACATGACTATTTCAATGAGCATTATGGGTGCTTTCTTCATTTTTCAAACATTAAAATTGTCTTGTCAAAAACACCGTTTAACCTAACTCTTGATTCCTTTTAATCATTTTTTAATTTATATTCACTTTTAAAATTATACACTTTTAATACTTTCTAATCGTTGTCAAACTTTTAAAACGTATGGCTATGGTGAAACAACATATGAAATTCTGAACATAAGTCAAATTGGAAGTCAAATATCAATCATTGCAAACATTTGTAATTGGACGGCTGATTCCAAACATATTAATATCGTAATATATACGTATCGTATTTTATTAAGTAGGGTCTCAATAACTTAAATTGTAAGTCAAACATCAATCATTGCGAACAATTATAATTGGACGAATTACATTTTGATAGAAGTATTTTCCTTTTTAATGCAATATAGAAGCTAGCTTCAGAGCATGAACAGGGGAAACACTGATAAAAAATGAACAGGATTCGAATTACAGGAGCTGTGAACTGCGAACAAAAGCAAGAACATATACATATAGTTATCCGTCATACGAAGTCGTTTCGAATGGCGGCCGTCGATCGAGCACTCGATCATTGAGTAGTCGTCGCCGGTCTCGCAGATTTCCTAGGAGCTACGTTCATTCCTTTATAGAAGAAATCAAGAAGCTCGTCATCATCAACATCGGGATCCGAAAGCAGCAACTTATCACGGGGAGATAAGAATTTTTCCTGCAGCTCTTTCACCGTTGCTTCCAACTCTGTTGTTTTCGCCACTTGCTCCTCTTTCTCCCTTTTCAACTTTTCCATTTCTTCCCATAAGGCCTCATACTTGCTGTCAGTACTCTTCGTCGATGATGAAAACAGAGGACCATAGTGCTTCATCTCGGATCGGGCCCACACAGTGGTGGCGATGGTGGTCGAAGGTTCAACCACCACCCCCACGCCGTGGTCTGACCAGCAGAACAGGTCGTTCAGTCGGAGGTAGCGGACCCCGAAGTCAACGTACATCCCGACCTCGCTGACGTCCTGGAAACAGTATCCCCCGGGGCTCACCGTCAGCCGTAGCTGCGCCAGGTGCCGAGCGAGCAGTGCCATCGCTTCTCGTCCCTCGACCCTCCCCCGGCCGTCCGGGAACAAAAGCCCGTCGTACGATGACGAGGAGGAGGACAGAGGCTCGAGATCTGGGCGGATGTTGGCGACTTTCTTCAAAAGATCGTTTTGGACCGATGATGATGGAGAAAAGTTAGTGGTAGCAGGCTCTGTGAGTTGGTAGACTTGGAGAGTGGTTCCGTCTGAAGAACCGACAAAGTGGGTGTTGGACTTGAACTCAAAGGGAGCCATGTTTTTTTTGTTTTGTTTATAAGGATATTGTTTGATGATATATTTCGATATCTCTAGAATACCAAAGCGTTATATATATATATATATATAGAGGTTTGGAAATTGTATATATATAGAGGTTTGGAAATTGTATATATTATATATAGTATGTAGACGTCCATTTTTAATCGATCAATTTAGGTTAAATAGAGACGTTGCCACGGGGTCAATGCGTAGTAGGTCGGTCAATGTACGTAGCCGGTAATTAAATTAATATAAGTTGACCCACCAAACCCAACTGGCCGGTTGTCCGGTATTTGTTTAACAAAGGAATCAATTTATGGTTATATACCTCGTAAGCTGGATGGGAATTGACTTGTAAACCCTTCTTTGTTAATCAGACCGTCGTAAAAAAACTTTTATAAAAATTAATTATAAAAGTTTCGTAATAACTTGAATTATAAGATTGAGAAGATGTCCATTTTTAAATTTTAACAATTATTAAAATAAAAAATTTAACCAATAATGCCACGTAGGAAAATGGAATAAAGTTTTAAGGTTATTTCCATTATAAAATTTATTTAACAATTTCTAATTGTAATCATATTGTTACGTTAACAAATTTAACAATTAATTTAATAGATAATTTTAAATTACCTCCATTCCAAAAAATTTTAGCACTTATTATTTATATCTTACTTAATAATATTTTTCACCAATAATAACGACTCTACCTACTAGAGGTAATCGTTACCTCCACCTATGTATTTTCATCTTATACCAACCATTTTATCTTCGATCTTAACCGTTAGGATAATTTATAATATCCTTATTTATTATTAAAATTATTTTATTCAATAATATTAATTATTACAACACACGCATTTACGTGTATTATTACTACGTTGAAGGTACCTTAGAAAACATTTTTTTTGAACACCGTCAATTTACTTTAATTTTTTTTTTTAAATGAATCATCTGCTTATGTGATATTGTTAATTGACTTTTTAAATTAAAAAACTTGTTAATTTATCTTATTTATGTGAAATATTTTCAATAATTACTAATTAATTATCATCTCATCTTCCATCAAACTTCAGCAATTGTGCTAAAATTTGAGGGAGGAAATACCTTAAGAAAAAACTTTAATTTTGTGAAGATAAATTAATAAAACAAAAAAATTATAAGTAAATTCTATTGTGGTTTTATCGATAGAACTTGCTAAAATATTATGGGGATAGAGGTGTTTACAAATTATATTGCTCAATAAGTTAATTGTTAAAATCATTAATATGGTGATAAAAATTTTATTAAAAATGACTAATCTGTTTTTAGGATGGAGATAATGTAATAAGTTTAACTCGTAAAGCGAAAAATATTGGATAATTAACTCATAGGGTTACAACACAATGCGGCCAACTTCCTTTAGCCCCGAACTTCGAAAGTATGACTGACCTCAACAGTGGACGATGTTAAATTTTAACCCTATCAAAAAAATGTTAATGAGCACACATGTTGTAAATCTCATACCTTACACAACAATACTCGTTACTAGAAACTCCCCCGCCACTGTCACGGCACCCTCGCAAATTCTTGACCCCCCGATGCATACACTGACGGCAGGACCTCTCATCCAGACCGAGGTCCACGCCGTAGTTGCACGCGAAATAGCCATACACGGTGAGCTTCTTGCCGTTTTCCAACTCGTATTCGGAAGGCACGCAGTTGGAGTAGCCCCTGCCTTGGCCAAACCCACCATCTGCAAACGTCTTGAATATGTCTTCTTGGGACGCATTCGACTGCAACTTGTCCGGGCTGCACCTCCTTCCATGCTTGTCCATGGGTCCTCCGCATATCGGGCCGAAGACCGAGCTCGTAACCGGAGAGCACAAGGACATGATTAATAGTAGTGGCACCATGAGTGTCGATATGAATAATGAATGGTGTAACATGTTGTGTGAATGGGTGGTGTTGGTTTATGATTGAAACTGAATGGCTTTGTGTTTATATATATAAATGTTACAAGTCATATGTCGGAGATATCGATATTTTCAAAGTACCAAAACGTTTATACATATGGATGTTACCCACTTGGCATCTTTTGATTTGATGGTTGGAAGGAAGATCGTTACATTTTGGGAAGGAAGATTATGCAAACTGTATTATTCGTTTAACGTAATGTAGGAAGGCCATCAAATTTGGGAAGTGTGTACAAAGGTTGACGCAAACTGTATTATTCTTTTTTGTAAGGTTCCCAACCAACAAGTGAATCCTTACCGGATCAAGGCCAAATTTTAGTTTTTTCTTTCTTATAGAGAAATAATAATAATCGATTTTTTTATTATGAGTGTACGATAACCATAAAATATATTCCATTTTTATGAATAAGGATTGAACTTTCAATTTTATACATTATTGTTAATCTTTTGTGTTGCATAGACATTGAGAATTAGAAGAAAGAAGGCCTTAAAAAATTAGGGATTTCTAAGATTGCAAATAAGGTTCATACAATAAAAATTGAGAAGGAGAAAAACTAATAAGGAAAAGACTAATCTGTCCTTATTATATAATATATGTTAATACTTTGATCACTCATGTAGGTCCAAGATAAAAAAAATATAATTAATAAAGTAATGTCTGATATGGTTCGCTGCTCACTTTATTTCTTAAAAAATGGGAGTTCAATTTTTATTTATTGGAATATAATATATTTTATGATCAATTATTTATCGTCTTTATCTTGTGTAAATACCTGTGACAGAAAGATGGATCGAACGAGCACGCACTATTTTTTGTACTATCTACACACTTTATCGTATTTGAACGTACACGCACATGTATACAATTTATGTAAATGATGAGTACATGACTGGTGGTAGAACTTATAGGTATACCCCTAGTCCCTTTCAATTTTAGCCGTTGGATCAAAGTAATTAAATAGGACGGTCCAAATTTATTTTACTAAGGATCTCCTTTCCCTATGCCAATCCGCTCTGGGTAACGCCTAAACTATAATTTTTTACAAGTTGAAGGTATCAATAAGAAATTTTAAATTATTATATAATAAATAAAAAGATAAAATAGGATTATTAATAAAAATATGATGAACATCAAATAGTAAACTATGACCAAGGCCAGCTAAAAAATCAGCCGTCCGGTTGTTTTCCCGATAAATATATTCAACTTTGATCATTCAATCCCGATTTAACATTTCACGAAAATTGGCGACCTCAAAACAATGATGGTGTGTGAGCTCACCGTCCCCAACAACAGTTAGATCGTATCGTACTTTCCGATATCCTTTCTTCCGACTATCTCCGAAACCATATTTAATTTGACTTGGAATTCATTTACTTTGTTTTAGTTTATGGGACTATACACATTCACACTTTTATGCTGTATTATTTTTCAACCAAATTAATCTATTGTATTATGACGCTTTTATCCCTTTATCAAACCACCAATTCAAAGAATTATAGTGGCACTCAAATCTCCATCAAGTATGCTGACAGTGCATGGCCAGTCAGCTAGTCTGCTCATGTGGCTGCTGACTGTATATTTCACTGAAATTAATATTTAGATGTGATTTTTTTGAAAGAATCACTCAACCTTTATGAAGTGCCAACCGGTCACTCGTCTTCCTCCTCTATTACAACTAAACCAGCGGGGCCAAACTTCCGACCATCGACCTCAAGGCTTAACGGAGAATAGTAAGCTCCAACCTCCGATGTAGCAAAAATGCCAAGAAAAGAGAATGATGAAGTACAAGAGAGAATGAAAATAAATACAACATACATGTTTATTTGTGGAGTGAGACCGAATTCGAAATTAATACATTTAAATTGCCAACAGAGTACAATCTTAGAGCTAAGTGACTCCGGTTACCTAGTAATGGTGAGTACACATGTTATAAGTCTCATACCTCAGACAGCAACGGTCACTTTTGACAACGGCACCGGCACGGTTACGACACCGTGCTCGAAGGTCTCTTATCCCCCTATTCCTACACTGATCGCAAGCCCTTTCGTCCACAAACTCGTCGTAGTTGCAGGCGAAATAACTGTACACGGTCAGCGTCTGATTCCTTCCAGTTTTTATATCGAAAGGGACGCAGAACGAACCGCTACCGTGTTGAAACACATCATACTTGAACGTTTTGAATATGCGCTCTTGAGTTGCGTTGGTGCTCCACTGAACAGGGTTGCACTTCGTTCCCTGGTCGTCGTAGGGTCCAAAACATACTCGGTCGCTAATATTGCCTGCAACCCGAGATAGGTTCGAGGTTGCTAGCACCAATAGCACCAACAGTGGTACTATTAGTGAATGTTGTAGCATGATGATGATCTTCACTGATGTGATTGCCTCTGAGAAATTGGTGATTGGATGAACTATTGAATGGATTTGAAACTTTTTGTTGGTGTGTTTATATAAGTTGAAAAACACCAACCTCTTGGATGTCCATTCAATTTGGCAACCAAGATTACTTACTTAAATTGTAGTATTTGGCATGAATGAATTTTTGTTTATAAGGAAGTGATTTTATTGCAATGGAATCAGAAGTTCCAAAAAGAATATATTTAAAGAATCCAAAAACTTGATTTTATTGTCGATATAAATCCGGATCCAAAAAGATTGGTAAGTACAGCTGAGCACGAGTTAAGGACATTTAAAAAAACAAATGAAACATCCCAAAATGGCCACAAAAATATTATGGAACACTGAAATCAATCACTCTCGCAATCCATCTTCGTGAGTGATCATCTTTAATGGATAAAAAATGATCCCACTGATTCCTCCGCTTGATTGCAAAGACAACCCCAATTTGTCAATGACCATCCTTTTCTTTGAAGCGAATCTAGAGTAGCAATCTGACCCATGTAGCACATCCACATGAAACAACAAATTTTTGTGGGATCCATGGGAAATTACGGTCATCCCATTGGTCAATACCGTCGTAGGGTAAATTTTCGAGTTGTCGGTTATTGGCTTTGGTGAGACCGGTGATGCCATTACAGAGGTGCCGAAATGATTGTGCATTTTGGGCTTCGAATGCAGGATCTCTAGAAGTAAGGTCAGGTTCTACAACCACTCAACTACAACCTGCTTGGCAGCAATGAGGAATTTATTATTTGTTACTATTCACCGAGGGGTTGTTTACTTGCTTGGTACGCGGTGATTCGAATATCATAATATTTAAGATATTTGGATATGATTCAATATTTGTAGTGGTAAAAAGCAAGAAATTATTGTTTGGGGGTATGATATTGAGTACAAACAATAAATTACATATTCATGAATCAATAAAGCATGTATACCAAACGACCCCTAAAGTTTTTTTTTTTGTTGCTTTTATCCATTAATCCAATCAAGTCCCCCACCTAATCCTCCTTCCAATTCCATCCAAGCAAGAAATGTCAATGACTATCCCACAATCCTCATCTCTTCTCCCAAGTGTCTTTTGATCTCCTCTTCTTGTACTTTGCAATAAACCTAAACAAATCTCATCAACAAAAGGCTTTAATAACAATTTAATTAATATATCGGTTCGGACACAATTACGATTCCAAACTGATACTTCAATACACCTATATGTACCCAAACATACTAAAAATACGAGTCGTGACTGGAATCTCCTTCGCCCAATCCACCTTCATAAAGATCGTTAGATCAACTCTATATGATTTAAGTGTCTAGATTATCCTCATTTTTATTTTTTCAATGTGTTTATCTCAAGAGCTCCAAATACTTGATGAAACTTTTTTCATTCATGTGATCACAGTCTCCGGACTTTCAATTTCTTATAACTTTTTAATGAGATTTTACAACTCCAAGGAGTCTATAGAACCATACAAAGTATACAAACTTATATGTGGCTTGTACACATTTAATGATCTATCTATCCCCTCTACTAATTTTTCATCCAATTCCTTCCATTACAAATTTCGTCTGTACGCCTTTAAAACGGGCCAAATTACCAGGTCATGTAGGATTCTGATGCCATGTCACTTAAAAAAAATCACATCCATTTTTTTAAGGGTGGCAATTAAAACCGTAAAAGCGGATAAAATTCAAAACCCATCCGTATATACCCATTTTAAAACCCGTCGAAGTTGGATTTCGGGCGGGTACGGGTATGCCCGTAAATTCGATTTAATGGGTATGAGTTGGGGATGGATATTGCATTATTCACCCCGTATCCACCCGTATACACATACGACGTCGTTTATATTTTTCAGAGGTGGTGTTAAATATGTTAATTTGTGGCACTTGGATGATTGTTGAAAATTTGGATGATTGGTTACTTGGTTTGCCATTTGTGGCATTTGAATTTTGTTATTTTGTACTGCATGATGCAGTTTGATATTTCGGTATTTGGATGAATGGAAGTAATCTGTTTAATTCGGTATTTTCTTTAGAATGTTCTTTATATTTTTTTTACAAATTATTTATATTGATTTAATTGGTAAAACCCGTCCAACCGGGTAATACCCAAACCCAATTCAAAACAGGAATGGATAATGATATGATATCTATTGTATCAATCCGAACGAGTATGAGTAAAACTCGAATTGATTGTTAGGTGGGTGATGGATATATAAAACTCGTATCCATATTCACCGATTAGCATCCTTAGTTTCTCTGCTCTTGAGAAGGCGATTCTTAAAAAATTGTCTAGCCATCGTACCTTATTTAAGAACAATGTCATGTATTCTAGTGAATTATTGTTGTGTGTGCATATTTTGTGCATTAGTGAAGATTTAGCTCAAAACACACGTTGAGGCATTAAAAGGAGAAGAGAATTATCGATCGTCAGAGCTTTTATTTTAATTGATCTTTTTACAGTTCTTTTTTCATTTTATCCATTTGTTTTTGCCAGCAATAAGATCACTAATTTTGAACGAATAATTAACAAAACTCTGCTCATTCGTTCAAACAAAATCTCGCATCGAAAAATACATGAATTACTCGTTTCAGTAACGTCTCGATTGAGAAGGAAAATAAATATAACATATATATTTATGAGGGTGCGACAAAATCCAAACTCAACTGACTTGGCACATGTTGTAAGTTTCATACCTTATACAACAATTCTCACTTCTTGCAACCGCACCGCCACTGTTACGACACCGTGCCCGCATGGCTCTTATCCCCTGATTCCTGCACCTATCGCAGGCTCGATTGTCTACCGACTCCCCGTAGTTGCACCCGAAATAACTGAACACAGAGATCGTCCGGTTCTTTCCAACTTTAATATCGAAAGGGGCGCAGAAAGAACCAGTCCTGTGTTCAAGCAGACCGTGCCTGAACGTCTTAAATATGCGCTCTTGAGTGGCGTTTGTCCCCCACTGAAAAGTGTTGCACCTGGTTCCTTCGTCGCTGTAGGGCCCGGAACATATTTTTTCGTTGATAGTGCTTGTAACCCGATATAATAAGCTCGAAGTTGCTAGCACTAATAACAGCAACGGTGGTCCCATTAGTGAATGTTGTAACATAGACCTGCAAAATGTGTGATGATTAATTGGATTAATTGAATGGATTTTGAAAGTTTTGTTTATGTGTTTATATACACCACTAACTTCTTTAATTTGGTTTCCTGTACGATGCCCATTAAAGTTGGGAACGAAGGTTACTTAACTTGTATTTTGTTTGTTATTTTTTTCCACTAGTCCAATCAAGTCTCCATTGATTTCTTCTTCTTGTACTTTGCAATAAACCTAACAAATCATATCAAGGAAAAATTAGGCTTTGCCATTATAATTCGAAAATCGAGATTCATTCCAAATCCGTCTAATTTGGGTGCGTAAAATCCGGTCAATATGGATACGGCAAACTCGATATCCGTTTAAAGCGGATAACGGGCGGGGACGGGTTTGATAGTATCCACCCGATGGGCACCCGCAATATATATTGTGTCGTTTAATTATATTTATATAATCCAAAACTCATTTATAGTTCATCAAAACCTACCCTCTTTTCTTTCTATTTTCAGGGAAGCCTATTCAAACTATTTAAATTATATGGTTCATTGTTTATGTTGGATTTGTTTTATTGTCTTTGAATACGGCCCATATTTTGACAATATGAGCAACTATATTTCAACCATTCTACAATCCAAAAAAATAAGTAATTTATTTTAGTAGTCGGGGATTACCCGACTAGACAGGTATATTCGAAACCCGCAAACTAATGGGCATGGTTTCAAAATTCTACCTGTTTATACAAACGGGTGAGTACGGGTAAAACCCAACAATTAAACGGGCGGATAATGGATATACCAAACTCGTTCTCATAAGTCATACCTACCTATTGCTATTCTTAAAAAAAATGTTTTAATAGAAAATTTGATTTTGCTAAAACATTTAAGGAAGGAAGGAGGTTAGAAATTACTGAATAATTAAATTGTTAAAATTGCTGATATAGTCATAAAATGTGTATTAGAAGTTGCTGATGTTCCGTCCCCGTGAAGTAGCATAGTGGTTGTGTTATGTGGTTGGAGATTAAAAAATTCCGAATTCGCATCCAATCACACTCTACATATGAATAAATATTTATATTATATTTACTTTATTTCTCTTTTATAAGGTAATTTTACCTCGTTTATATTAAAAAAAAAGGCTAATGTTGCCACTGTTTTTAGTGTCTATTAAATTTCCTGGTTTCATGCTCTAATAATAACTCTTTCTGGCGATATCGTAAACCCAAGAGAATCTATTATTGCCGGCAAACTACAATAAAATAATGACAAGTTAAGTAATCTTCGTTACCAATTTAGTCGGCACATCGTACATGAAACAAATTCAACATGCCTTATATATATAAACACATGCATAAACAAAATGCGACGTTTCATGCTTCATCCAAAATCAAAAGTAATTAATGGCTAACATCATACCACTGTTGGTGCTATTGGTGCTAGCAGCTTGGAGCTCTCTGCAGGTAGTTACAAGCACGGTCAGCGATCGAATATGCTTCGGACCCTACGACGAAGGAGGAACAAAGTGCAACCCAATGTACTGGGGCATACATGCCATTCAAGAGCGTGTATTTAAAACTTTCAAGTACGACGTGTTCGAGAACGGCAGTGGCTCCTTATGCATCCCTTTCGATATTAAGACCGGAAAGAATGATGATCAAACGACGATCACCGTGTTCAGTTATTTCTCCTGCGACTATGGGGATTCGGTGGACGAGAGAGCTTGCGTGAGATGTCGGAATGAGGGGATCAGAGCCCTGCGAGAAGGTTGTAGTGACCGTGCTGGCGCAGTTGTGAGAAGTGAGCATTGCTGTCTGAGGTATGAAACTTATAACATGTGCATCGACCCTTAATTACTAGTGAACTAAATCGTCCTTTGTCGAAGGGGTTGGGTCGGTCGAGGCGAGGCTGAGTTTAAATAATTATGTACCTCATGTACTACGGTTTGGGATATCCTGAAATTATCGTAAAAATCTCTTTCAAATTTGTACTCTCTGATCATCATTGTAGAGTTTTTATTGTCGGCATTGGATTGGAGCGTGCGGATTTTCACTCGCTAACCAAATACCCATTAGAATGAATTAATAAAATCGTATTTCCTTAGGGTCTTTTTAATGCTATTACTCAAATCGATTAACTAACTAGACCAAGTAACGGTGTATGATTGATTTTGAGAATGTTTTTAGTAACCAACTAGAAATGCAAATCAAAGGAAAACAAATGCAAGTGATTGAGTTTCAAATATGAAATAAAGGTTGTTCGAATTCGAATCCACTAAAACTAGCAATGTATGGATGAGCGACAAGTTATCTTAATTATTCAGGTTATAATGGCTTGGCAATTTCCTATGGTAGTCTTAGATCACTCTCGCGCCTCTAAGGATCTATTCTGCTTAATCGTGGACTCCTTTCTCGAGCTAATCTACACCTAAACAAAACGCACTAAAGGTGTTCGATGAAATGCCACAACGATAAACGTTGCAAAAAGTCTAAACGATCTGTTCCTCTCTCGAGCTAACGAGTAATCTAGAGTTCTTCCTAAAAGATCTATCAATCTATGTTCCTCTCGGACCTACAAATCAATGTCGAAGATTCAATCAAGACAGCCAGACGAAATTGAATCAGAAATTAGGTTTAGCAAGAACACATCATAAGTCTGAATAACCTCGATAACAAATCAAAGGGTTAAAACCCCATCATCCATACAAAAGTTAGGCTAAATCTTCATATCATCCGAACAACACGAAAGATTTCGCTACTCATGGTTCGGGAAACAAGAAGGGAAGAAGAAAGGAGAATAACCCGGAAAGAAAACATGTTTCGTCGAGAAATCTCCGTCTTGTCGTCGATCTTCGATCCTTCTCCAATCGTTGATGTTCTCTCGCTTCAATCGATCTCTGAACTCTTTCTCTCTCTAAGAACTTGAAAATATGTTTAGACATGTTCTCCTCGTTAAAAAGGCTGTTCGAGCTATTTATATCGCCTCTTTCAAATTGGAGAAGGAAAAAAACTTGAACACCCTTCCAAATTGGATAAATCTTTAAAAAAATTTGAGTGCATTATCTTCATCTCTCCCGTCGGAAATTAAAAAAAATTCATTCAAAACTGGCGCAAGATTAGGCTAAGGAATAATTTATGCTCTAGGAGCACTCAATTAAAGCTAAAATTAATCGAAGAGCCCAGACTAATTAAATGGAAAATAAGTCATTTCACAATTTGAAAACTTTGGAGTATTAGGGTTTCCATAGGTGGGGAGCTGGCACTCAAGTTCACCAATTTATATTTCTTAATTTTTTTATGATGTTTGGAGGAAGTTAGTTAATTTAAAAACCTTCAAAGACTAAACATAATATTATTATTATAAAGTGTCACAAAAATGTTTGTTTATTACTTTACTTGACTATTATTTGGAGGGCTAACATGGTGAAATTTAGATTTTTAGTTATTTTCAACATGCATATTAAATATTAGTTAATTTAAAAAAATTTAATTTTTATGTGAAGTTTGTCAATTTCCGTGTGTTATAACCCATGAAAATTGACAGTTTTGACATGAAAATTAAAAAAATTCAAATTGGCTAATAAGTGGTATGAATATTAAAATGATTAAAAAATTAAGTTTTCTTTTGGTAACCTTTATAAATAATGACCAAATAAAGTTTAAATTTTTTTTGTTATGTTATGTTAGAGTTGAAAATATTTAAATTGGCTTTTGATTGTGTGTTAATATTTCTTTCACGAGTTTAGATAGTGATCAAATAAAATATATTTAATAAAATGAATAATTATTGTCTGGTTAAAGGACTTCAAAAACATTCACGTTATTTCGCCGGCAACTACAACTGGCCTATGTACCGGCCGTCTTTGGCCGATAGAGCTTGCGACAGGTGTCAGGAGCAGGGGGATACGAGCTCTGCGAACAGGATGTGGTAACCATGTCGGTGCAGTTGCCAAAAGTGAGAGTTGTTGTCTAAGGTATGAAACTTATAACATGTGTCCTAACCCTTAATTATTAGCTAGGTAATTATAATTATAGCCCACTTATTCGAATCTTGTCCCAATCATAAGCTGTCAAATTGATTAATTCGGTATAAAATCAGAAAAAAACAAGACTTCCAACTCCATGACTACTCTCTGTTACTATTACTATGATCTTTGGAAAGATTAACACCTGCATCATTTAACTATAATGCCCCATTAAAATATGGAATTCGATATAGAATTTATTAGAATTTGGCCTCCAGATCGGACTGTCCGAGCATCAGCGCCCATCTTATAGCCACCATTGATGATTAATATGACAAATTATTCTAACAAAATAGTAAATGTGTTTTATTAAGAGTATAATAATCATTTTATAGAGTGCGCGAAATAAAACACGGATTGTATATAGAAATCGGCCACTCCTTGACAAATAAACGAATTGTACAATTTGCATCATCTTTGATGATCTTTCCTTCCCAATAATGCATATCCAAACGAGGCCTTAGTGGGTAACATTAATATATAAACACCATAAAGCTAAAGGTTTAAAATACGCCATCTGCACAAGATGTTACACCATTCGTTCATTTCGGCACTCATGGTGCTACTATCGATGTCGTGGTACTCCTCGGTTACGAGCTCGATCTCCGAAACAATATGCGGAGGATTCATCGACAAGCACGGGAGGAGGTGCAACCCGGATGGACTGTAGTCGAATGCGTCTCAAGAAGACATATTCAAGACATTTACATACGGCTTGTTCGACCAAGCAGAGGCTCCAACTGCGTCCCTTCCGACTTCGATTTGGAAAATGGTGACAAGCTCCCCGTGTACAGCTATTTCGCCTACAACTATGGCGTGGACGGGCTGGAATGGAGATCCTGCCGCCATTGTATGCATCGGGGGTCAAGAACCTGCGAGGCTGCCGCGACAGAACCGGAGGAGTTTCGAGTAATAAGCATTGCTGTATGGTGTATAAGGTACGAGACTTACAACATGAGTCTTCCTAATTAACCTTTTCGACAATTTTACATAGAATTTTATATGAAATCCGAAATCAATAAAAATCAACCCTGGGATGTAACCCGTCCTATATATTTCGCCGACCTCTAGTTCTGCCCATCGATTCGAAACCCAATCAGGCCGTTTCAGTCAGGGATTACAGAAGGAAAACTCAGTCTCGTACCTAAGACAACAGTGCTCCAAGGCGAAAACAGCCCCAGCCGCGCCGTCACACACACTCACCAGCCCATCGGCGGCGTCGTTTAAGCACACCTGCTGGCACTCGTCGCGTAGTTGGTTGCACGAGAAGTACACGTTGGCATAGTAAACGGTCCCACCTCCAGGCTGGCCGGAGAACGGAACAACGTAGCACGCGATCGGCTTGCGGTCCGTATTCATTGCGTTCTTCAGGTTCACAATTATGGTCCGTTGAGAGAACTCGGCGCTGTCCGGCAGCGCATGCGGACTGCACCTCCCTGTGCTGTCGGGTACCTCTCCACAGACCGGATCGTCCGTGGAGGTCACCGGCGAACACATGATTAATCCGACGAAGAACCACAGTCGTCCCATTTCGGATTTTATTTTCCTCCTTTGGTTTGATTGATATGAACATTAAGTTTTCGTCTTTATTTATTATGAAAACTGCCGGTAAAAACAATGGATATTCTTTCTGTTGCACAAAGTATTTATAGGTTTTTACTTCATTGTCTGATTGCATTGGCGGAGTAGCTTTTTGATCCAGCAACACTTAGACCTTGATGGCGAATAGCACTGGTTCCAACTGTTAATTTCATTTTGTTTTATTTTTCGATTTTTGGATGATCTTGTTTGAACGTTTTTCTGTATTGCGACCTCCAGGCTGGCCGGAGTACGAAACGACGTAGCACGCGATCGGCTTGGGTTCCGTATTCAATGCGTTCCTCAGATTCACAATTATGGTCCGTTGCGAAAACTCGGCGCTGTCCGGTAACATATTTGCACTGCACCTGCCCATGCCGTCGGCCACTCCGCCGCAGACCGGGTCGTCCGTGGAGCTCACGCGCGGAAACACGCGATTGATACGAGGAGGAGCAGTAGTAATCTTGTTATTAATATGGATTGTCCCATTTTGATTTTTTCTTCTCCTCCGATGGTTTTGATTTGTTTTCCATGCTCATTTATCATGCAACTGCTGCCGGCAAAGTGGAGATTCTTTTCCGGCCGAACAAGTTGGATTGGTATTCACGTACCGGACGAATAACTGGTTCGTCTTATGTTGTTCGGTTTCAGTGAGTATTTAAGGATTCCAGACGGCGTGGCCGTCGATCCGACAAAGAAGAATGTAGCTGTGGTCAGGGGCAAAGAAGAAACACAGATTCTTCGGCAGTATCAAATTAGATCGGAAGCAGACAATTCTTTGCACTAATTACCAAATTCAATGTGACTATGATTTTCAGAGCTGAGTTCCCAAATGAATTGAGCAACTCAATTAACCCTGCTGGTTGATGCTCAACTTATGTATATGCAAAGGCAATGGGACTAATTGATTGAATAATGTTTTTTAGTGTTCTCGTAACTTTTGGTCGTGTTACATATTAGTTCCGAAACACTCAAATTGACACGATCGAGAGTAAAATAATTGTCAGTATTTTTTTAAGCACCGAATGCCACTTATGTTTATTTTGTTAAAACCGATCATTTTTCTCTTCACTATGATCGAAAAATTGATATTTTAATCGATTGACCATCAAACTAAATGATACTTATTTCTAGTAACACGATAATGTGATAGCGGTTGCTTTCCCGATAGATATATATGTTCAACTTTGATCTACCAATCCCAATCCAACATCTCATAAAAATTGGCGACGTCAAAAAAATGATGGTGTGTGAGCTCACTATCCCCTACGGCTTGCGAATCTAGTTACACCTGTACCTTCTAATACCCTTTCTCCCAAACTATCTGCAATCCTATCATAACAACTCTCATTTCAGCCTTGATGATCGAATAAATCCCCAACTGATTCATGCTATAAACGGCCAAACAACCACCATATTTTTAAAATCCTATAACAGACAACAAATTGCTGTATATAGCACCAACTTAATGGATAGATACCCCCACACTCCACAGTTTCCAAACTTGATGGCTTCTAGGGCTTCCAAAAGCTGCCGGCCGAAACTCGTTAACCGTTTCCTTCGCATATATAACATCAAATATTCGTCACTGACAATCTCGGCCGTCTGTTCACTGTGTTGGTCAGGCACCAGCAGTCAGCTCGACTCACTTTGTACCGGAACAAACCGCAAGGGTAACTGCTGCAGCGTCGAAATGCTGGCCTCGAACGGCCGGCCAGAAGATATACAGATTCAGCTTATGGATGATTACAAGCCTTCTCTGATGCTAACGATGAAGAATGCTACTAGTTATGGCGAATGCTACAGTGTCTACATGACTAACCCAGATGGTGATCAAGTTCCTGTTTGGTTTTATTTCTCGTACAATAATCTGAAAATAGACGAGACTCGCTACGCTTGCTACGATGCGGCCTCGACAGTGTTGAAGAAACGGTGCTCCGGTAGAGCCGGAGGGATGGTCTCGTTCGATTGGTGTTGTTTGAGGTACTAGATCTACGACATCTGCGGTAGATAAGCTGGTTGCGGGGTCAAGAATAAAGGATTGTTCACGAGCCGAGTCGAATTTTACTTCTCGGTATTTAAATTTGAATGTCAGTTATTGTTTAGACGAATTCGAGGTCAACTTGAAATGTCGCTCATCAAAACCACCCTGATGAACCCAAGTTGAGCTATGTGTTTGAAACTTGTGGGTATATTCTAAAATTTACAAATTTTAAATTATTTTCGTTTAAAATAGCTAAACTTATACAATATGTCATGTACCTTGTATATGATATGTTATATATGGTACTAATTTGTGACAAAAATATGTGTTGCGTTATTAAGTCTACTTCAAGTTGATAATCAGATTGGCTTCGAACGTAAATAAATTGATGAACTTATCAAGTCGAGTATATCATAACTCGAATCTGCTAATGAATCCGGTCCAATGTCAAATGATTTGACTCGCAACTAAGAGTCAACCCCACTCCATCTACAGCAATGGCTTGTTTCTTGGGCTTTTAGCCTTATCCACAAAAGCGGGCTTATAGTCAGGCCCAAATAGTTCCCTATTTGCTTGGGCTCAATTTCCAAAAACAAAGTCAATAAGTTCTCAAAGATTATTTACTTTTAGCATGGTCAATTATCTTAACATAATTTTTTTCGTTCGAAAATGCACTCACAAATAAGTTAATGTATCTTGATCATTAATATTACGAGCATTATTTTCTATATAAAAAAAAGATTTAGTTAGTCATATTAGACTAAAAAGATGTCATATTCATACAGAGGATCGGCTTAGACCGCCAAACAAATATCATTCGATACATCGTCCATCCTATTCGGAGGTGAAACTAAGAGAAAAAAACTAGTGCACTAATAAGTCTCCTCCTCTATTAATCTTCACCTAAATTTTGACTTCTTTCTCAATAATTGGGCGGCTAGAGACAAAAAAAAAATAGTACTACTATAATACAAAGGTTGCTTTTTTGAAAAAATATACAAAGGTGACTAACATAAGTAGATTAGTCTTCCAAAAATGTGATAATAACATCAACAATAATTATTTACATTCTCTTTCAAATTTCAATCTATATTCCAGCTTACAAACGGATTAAAATATCATAAGAGAATAATTCTGGTCACTTTTCATCTGTAAGCTTTTTTATACTAAGAAGTGGAAGATAAGGAGCTCACGGTGAAAGAGCATGAGAGATTCATATGGTTAATATTTATCGTAAAAGTAATCCCAAAACATATTATTAAGTATCATGTATGACTTTAATTTGTATGCTCTTATTTTTAGGGATTTGTTGTTTTTTATACATAAAAAATAAGAAAATGAAAATAATAAAGAACTTTACGTGCCACTGAATATGAGGCGCAATTATCCAAATAAAAAATGAGGGAAAAATAAGATGTGACGACATTTTAGAAATAGCCGTCCAACACGAGTTATTGTTATTGTTTGTACTAAGCATGAAAATGCACAGAGTTATTACTACTCGATTACTATGGTTTGTATTCGTAGTTTTGTTATTGAAAACCCAAAAGAGTTATTGGTATTGGTTTGTAATAAGTATGGAAATGCAACATTCAAAAGGTTCGTTTGGATCATTTATTTTAATGAGTCTAGCTACAAAAAATGAATATTTGACATTTTAAAAAAGTATGTGTCATTTTAATGATATTTCAAATAACTTTATTTTTAGTTATTTCAATTATATGAAATTAGTATATGGCCACAACCAGTCAGCCTACGACGATCGATTAGTACAAGTGATTTGGTCCATTAGGATAGTCAAAGGCCTAGTCCTCTTGTGGTTCCAATAAGGACAAATAGTAGTCCAATAGCTACGAAATGTTATTTCTTCTTTTAATGTCGTTGTCCGGGTTGTTTTGTTTGCTTTGAGGCATTGTTTCCTATTTTTGTTGTTTGTATATTGTAGAGCAATGATTGAGATCAGCTTGCTCGTAAAGATTCACGATCCATACATCTCTACATATGAAATCTATCCCTCTGATTGGACAGTTGATACGCTCCGTAAAAATCCTAATTTCTTTTACCCCTTATAAACTTCAGATTACATTATTTTACATAAAAAATAATATAGATGTACAAAATAATACATCCAAACACGATGGATACAAGAACAAGAAGGATAAGAATAAAAACAAAGTAGAAGAAAACAAGCGCCCTATTTCCAGGGGGTCCATGATCATTTTCTTGTTGGTTCAAGTGCTGTTATTTTATTGTTTCATTATTCATAAATATAAATTTAATTTTCAATTATTACATTCTTTTCAATTAAAGTTTTTCTGGTATTATTATTGTTTTTGCATTGTTTTTATAACTTTATGCCAACTTGTTTACAGCTTAATGGCACCATGGACACATGAACACATCTATGAGCCCCTTGAGCCTCACAACATATAGAGATTGGTGAGTGTTGAGGAATAGCCGATTTGAACCTTAACCGGTTAACCGAATAATATCATGTAGTAATTCGGTATGAGTAGGGTAATTAGTATGTTATGCTAGCTGAAAAAAAAATAGAGGCTTGGGTATGGATAAAATTTTACATACGAGATACCCTTATTATTATACCCAATATAAAATTAAGAATGAAAAATTACGAATGAAATCAAAACCTATATATAATTGGTGACGATGGCAACGTTGGAACTAAACGAGTGTAGGGCGGCCATGGTGCGGCGGTGGTGAGTACGGGGTGATGATTAGAGTTTCGGAGAGGAGAAAGGGTTCTCTTTTACGAGAGGCAATAAAGTAATTTTTTTCCTGCGAAAGACAACAAGATAATTTTTTTTTACGAAAAGCAACAAAACAATTTTCCTCCTCCCACGAGAAGCAACTTCTAAAAAAAAATTATGTAAAATGCTGGTTAATTAATTAATGACGAACGAGGAAGATGAATTAGAGACGGAAACCTTGGTTAATTAATTAATGGACTAGATTAGTTTTTAAGATTAATGGGCTTTCATTCAAGTCTCAGGTCGAAGGGCAAATCGTACGGACACATCAGGATTAGAGAATTACAAATTTAAATTTCTCACTACTTGTGTCAGTGGTTGTTTGATTAATCAATTTTATTATTTAGTATTTACCCTTTAGTCTTTTATTCTGATAAATTTTTTTATTAATTTTGAAGAGAAATAATGATAATATAACTGTAATGCATGAAAATAGATTGAGAAATTAACCACCATTAAAGCAAATAATGCTGCATATACAGTTGGCACTTTCTTTTCTATTTTTGCGGTTATAGCTGGTGGGTAAGAATCGAAGTTATTGCAATTGCAGAGGCTTACGGTCCATACAATTTTATGTGAAGTTTGTACCTTCGGTAGATACATTTGAACATTCGTTTTTCGGCCGTCCTTTGGAATGAATATCCCCTCATTTGTCTAACAAAAATAATGTAGCATATAAAAAAAGTGGGCCTTCTCATTGAAGAATGAGTATTATTCACTTACCATATACACCTAAGATCTGAGCTATCTACTAAACTAATCCGCCTTAAGTATCCATATATACAACTACGGGCACCCTTCGGTATTTACTTCTCGGTCTCACGCTCTCTCTCATATACACCTTAACTCCCTCCCATATAAGAACCCACTAACCCTCTCATGATCCTTGCAAGGAATCGCCTTCCGAAGACTTGAAGGCGTCTTGGACCGGCAACTCACTCAATCACTTATCAACCCAATTATCCAGATCGAACCACTCGTTGACACTCCGCTGAACGAACTTCGTCATTTTCCCATCTCATAAATTCAAGCTATCAAGACTTTCTTGTAGCGAGAAACATGAATTGAAACCTAATATATATCCATGATCCAGTATAGATCGATGTCTATCCAAACCATGGGTGGGGGTGGGGTGGGGTGGGGTGGGGGGGTTTCTTGTGTGTAATTAGTTGATGTGTACATATGTTTTGGTTCTTTCTTCTTTTGGTAAGCAATCATACACATATTGGAGGCAGTCGGGACCAGAGACATTGGTGGCGGTGGGCGAGGTTACTTGGGTCCGACAGTACCCTAACTGCACTTGCTGCTGTTTCAAGTTTCTTGATCTTCTTCTCTTTTTTTTGTCTTGCTTTCAACCACTCTTTAATGCACTTCCACTAACCTCGTTTGCACTCTATCTTCTCAATGCTAATCATGGCAAATTTTGTAGATTTTTTTACGGGTGGGTTGGACGGTTTACGAGTTGGTGTTCAGTACGATTTATTTAGGATGGATGATAAGAGATTAAGGTCTGTGATTGTCAGGTTAAGTTTACATTGTTTGGTTTAATTTTGCACAAATTCCTCACGAAATTTAACGATGTAATAGCAATGAGTTTAAAATGGTATAGGATTGGGAGAGCCAAACGAGAAAATGGACAAAAATTATATACGTATTGAGAGAATGTACGTTACCGTTGAAATGTTTATAACATTCTGCTGGCCACAACATGTATAGCTTGGAATTGAGTAGGGTGGTCTTATATATCTCAGCGGTTGGTCTTATATATCGGGCGATTCTATCCTTTAGTTTGATCTGGCGGCCCGCTAGGATCTTTTCGTGTCTAATGGGCTTCTTATTCATTTTCGATTTAGGCCTACTAATAAGGTCAGACAGTCGATTATAAGTAGTGTTAACCCCCTATCCGAGCCTTCGCCCAACGGATTTATTGTTTCAGATTAATCTCGTTGCAGATTACATGTCAAATCAAGTTGCAAGTGATGAATTTTAGACACAAGAATGAAAATATATATCGACGAACCCCTCGAAATTCACCCATTACCATCTTTAAGTGGTTGTGGCTCCTTGCTTAAGAGAGCCATGTAAATATATTCTTCTTCATGTATATATTCTTCTTGTTACATTGATTAATTAGGGTGGCAATTTGGAGCTAAGTAATTAAAAAAGTTGTGTTAATCATTGATAATCAGGGTTTAATATTGTATACTTAGTGAGGATGCCGTCCAAATTGCACTCACTAAATATTAAACTTTGGCGGTGGGGGAAGAAAAGTCAATTACTAACTGTACCCATCCATCCACCGACCGACCACCGACCTACCAATATACCTTCCCTCCCCCTCCATTCCTCTCTCTCTCTCTGTCCTTTATACTTATTTTTTTCCTTTTTTTCTCAAAAGATGAAACAACATATACTAAATTAACCGAGGTACGAGTTGGATTAATCGAACTACGATCATGGATATATCGGGTTGTAAGTTCATTACACTATTGTAAGTTAATTTTGATGACAATTCGTTTATGTGAGATAGCTTAGTTGATAGATCTCGTGTGATTGATAACCTGAAAGCTCAGGGTTCGAATCTAGTCACACCCGTGAAATATTTAATGGATTCTCTTTTGTTGAGTGAATTTATCGGCATTGTGCCTCCTTGGGTTCTCTCGTACGGGTTTACCCCCTTCAACATGTTCTTACAGGAGGTGGAACGCTCATGGACCTCTATGTCTCAGAGCCCCTAGATGTTCGTAAGGCTTGTGATTGGTGTTTCCTACATATATTTGGCAGGTGAACGTAAAAACAATGCTGAGTTGGTTCTCTTCTGATTCGCTTATTAAAGCATGTGTTGTGGAGCTGGTGATATCATCATTAGAGGTCTTTACTTCCCCGACTATTTGATCCTCGACTCCAACATACAGATTATTCGGTGATCTGATAATGAAGCTGCTTATTCAATAACGCGTAAAAAACTTTTTAATATCTCTTAGATTATGTTGACCGTTTAAATCAAGAATTTTCACATATATATGCTTTTAGGTTGGGAAAGCTACGAATTGTTGACTTATAATCACTATAATCAATTAAATTCGGTTGGGTTGGATCGGGTTTTGTTCACTCAATATATAATATAATAGAGTGTAGATGCTAAGAAAGAGGGACATGTGAAATAATGATAAGCAATTGAAATGATGATGTGTATTGACAACTTATTCCAAGTTATGGATGTGGTTTGCCAAACAAATTATGTTGTTTGATTTTATTTTTTTTGGTAGAAAAATTATGTTGTTTGATAGGAGTTGGTTGGAATTTAATTAGTTCTACTTTCCATATATTTTTGTATGATTTGGGTTTTAAATTACTATATATAATTAATTTGGTTTCATAAGAAGATATGATAAAATTACTCTTTGTAGATGACTCATAAGTAGGGTTAAGAAGGTATGATAAAATTATATCATTATATTCTTATCCACATTTATTTACCTTAATCCATATCATTATTCATATGCCAAATTTTCATTCATTTTGACATGAGTTTAGATTGATTTGTTGCGATTTATTGTTATGTTATCGTGGTTTATTAACTTTTTTTTTTAGAATTTAGATATGTGATCAGAATTTTCGATTTTTATAAAAACGTTACTGTCTTTAGTCCCTCACTTATCTAGTTCAACGATTGGCTCGATTCCGACAATCTCAATTCTGCAAACATCAACTCAACCGTTATTTTTTCGAACATAAAATCCCAAACAAACCAAACCAATTCGATAAGCGATTCAAAATTTCTTTTATCTAACCATATACCAGGTTCGGTTTCGGTTTCGATTTCTAGCAACATTGATTATCATTTTAGTCTCAATCATGACCTAGAGACAATGAAGTTGATTACCTCGAAGTCGGCATGCACCAAAGATTGGATCTTTTCTTTTTAACCTAAACTTTTCTTTAATCTTTAGCTATTAAACCAAAAATGGAGGAAAAAGATAACATAAGAAAACCAGAGCAAGCTCTGTTTTCTCAGTCACTCTTCTCTACACAGAGATTATGTCGGTGAATTTGGATTTCTTCTCATCCTTCTAAAAATTTCTCCCCTCATTTAATTCCCCCAGCTTCCTATTTATCCTTCTGAGTCTTCTTTTTAATTCCAACAAAAACTCCATTGACGTGTTGGCTGGCTGCTGTTTCTTTCTCCCCAGCTGGCTAACATGAACAAACACCTCCTCCTCCGACCTCCCAAATTCCTTGGAGTCCTAATTCTTCCATCCATCTCCTAATTAAATTCCTTGCTTAGATCTAAAAGGGTCCTTGAATTTCTCGAAAAAAACAAAAATTTGATGGAGGTGGACGATAAATCGACGGCGGCGGCGCAGAAGAAGCAGAGAGGCGGGGCGGAGAGGGAGAGCGGCGGCGGCGGCCACAAGCAGTATAAAGGGATTAGGATGAGGAAGTGGGGGAAGTGGGTGGCGGAGATTCGGGAGCCGAATAAAAGGTCGAGGATTTGGCTGGGATCTTATTCCTCCCCTGTCGCTGCCGCTAGGGCCTATGACACGGCGGTTTTCCACCTCAGAGGGCCGACGGCGAGGCTGAATTTCCCCGAGTTTTTGGCCGGGGAGGAAGGAGGGGTCTCTTCCGGGGAGGATTTGTCGACGGCTTGGATCCGGAAGAAGGCGACGGAGGTCGGGGCGAGGGTCGACGCTCTCGAGGCGGCTTTGAGTCACCACCGGTGCCGCCGCCACCGCGGCGAGTGTGAGGGGAAGTCGGAGATCGAGGCGGCGGTGGAGCTGAAGTCGTTCGTGGAGCGGGTTGACTTGAATAAGCTGCCCGACCCGGAAGACTCGGATGTTGACTGGGAAGGGAATTGAGAAACTTTGGAAAGAAGCGAAGGGCAAAACGGGCAAACTCGTTGTTTATTGTTGTTGAGCTGAGCGGCGGTGGTGGTGGGCTAACATGCGCCGAAGGGCGGTATGTTTTTGTTTACGGCGGCGGTGGAATCGAGGAGGGATCGTTTGGGGAATTGGGATTAGTCATTAATTAATTAATATTTTAATCGAATTATATTAGCGTAATTATCTCTTTTTGTTACTTTTTACTCCCACGTCTATTTTCTTTTTTTTTCTTTTGGGTTTTGGGGTTTTATTTCTCGGTTTAATGGGTTGGGTTTTTTAGATGATAAGGGAATGTTTGGCATTTGTAAAATCAGTAAAATGTCGAACATTTTTTGAAGGGTTTTCTTCATAATCTTGACTCAGGCATAAGCTTGCCATGGCTAGAGAGCCCTGAATTCGGTTAAACAATTCGGTTCGATATGGACGATTGACTAGAGTTAACACTTAATTTGATTCGACAAGGAGTTTAATCATTGAAAAACATCCATTTTTCTCCCATACGTATGTTATAACTTTGAGTCATATACTAGACTACAAAACATTTGGTTAACCTCATCATCGTCACACCTATAATCAACTTAACAAATAAGTCTTTACGATCATTAGGGTCGAACCAGCATGTCACGTCAACATACGATGTCATGTGAAGATATATTTAACTCATCTTATGTCAGTCAAATATTTCTATCGTATATATCACGAGCTCTTTTAAAATTCTAAAAACCATCTATAAAAACCTGACTCCGTTGCGGCTCGTCTCGAACCGAAAAAAGAATATGGGTTGGGTCTCAACAACTAGCTAGCTAGCAAATCCTAGTTGGGCCATCCATTGCCATATTTTGAGGGTTATCTTTAGTTTCTTTTTTGTAAGGGTAATGACGTGGAGGGTGGTGGCCTACATAAGGTTTGCAAATAACAACTAAAGTTCCTTTCTTTTCCCCCATACATGCAACTACTAAAAGTGATAAGATTTCCGAATGAGTTAGGTATTTTTCTGTTCCTCCCACTGTCTTCCTATTGGCTGATTACTAGTACTGTCTCTGGGTATATTAGTACATTCAAATACCCGAAATACCCAATTTAATGGACGAATTTAGTTTTGTTTTGAATTTGATCTAATACCAAATTCGACTGAATTCACCGAATTTGAATGCATGACAAATTTTCCTATCGATTTTGAATTTAAAATCGAATTGGGACTTAAATTCAATTTTCGGTGGAATGAATTTGATTACGAATTTAGTTAAACCGAATAACCCAATTCGCACTGCCACCCTTAATTTTGGTGGTCTGTTTCGAATTTTTATCAACACCCCTACCAAATTTTGAGTTATCCTCCATTTATGAATAGTGAAATTTTAGTTAAATGTTTGTATTTAAACAATAGGTGATCCTTACACGCGGGGAGGTCGCAAGTGGCTTAGTTTGTTGATGTCGAAAACTGCATTTGCCGTTCGATTAAACATTAATAACAAAAGTAAATATATGAAATCCAAACGATGATAATATATTACTGAATCGTGATTCGGTACATGATTTTTTATTTCTCAATACCAAAAAAAATTTGGCGGAAAATGGATAATAGGTCGGCGTAAAATTGTAGCTCCTAAAAGTAGGCCCACAGCCCACGAGAGCTCAATAAAGATTGTCCAGCACTAACATTTCCATGGGCCCACTGAATTGACATTCTACTTCGACCTATCCACTAAAGCCTGACCCACCCCACTGCAACCGATCCAATATCCATACTACAATCTTCTCTAGCAGTCAGTCTGGCAGGTCAAAACATAATCAAACCAAATTTTTTTTTAAATAGACGGGGCGAAAATATCTTTATAAAAAAAAAATAAACGTTACATAGATATTCATATATGAGGTGTGACTGGATTTTAACCAAGTATGTCCAAATCTCCAACCACATAACGTAATCAATTGCGCGATTAATAATCATATGACGTGTAAGATTAGTAGTCCAATTTGTTCCAAAGGAGAGCTGCGTACATCACCCGTGCACACTTAGTATTCTCTTAATATTATTAGTTTTTAAGGGAATACTATATCAAAACTGAACGATTGAAGTTAAACACATTTAGTGGGAGGGCAACCATGTCACACACACTATCTCTCAGGCAGTATACACTTCCTTTAATCGGACTTAATAAATGTATAGTTTTCTATTTTTATAAAGTAGAATATTAAAAATAAACATAATTACAGTGTCTATTTCATAAAGTATATTGAATTTGAATTGAAACCTTCAAATTATTAAACATTAATTTATCGTCGTAGCAATTTCATTTAGACAATGTTTAATTTGTTTGGATTTTCAAATTTTTTTTTACATATTTCATATTTGTTTGGAAATTAACCAATAATTGTGAGTTTGATTAAATACAAGTTAAATTACAAATTGAAATCTACATGAGTCCAAACTTCTCACCGGGCCTAATATTTCAGGCCTCGTTTGTAACTCCATCTGAAGCCCATGCCAAACCCAACCTCTTGATCCTTGAGCCCAAGTTATTCCAAGGGAAACACTTTGTGTAATTGTAGCATTCAAACCAACGAATTTAGAATGATTTAATGTATTATGTACTATTAGAGTTTCGAATACGGTGGTAGGCTGGTTTATAATCCGACGGAGGTTATTGTACCCGCTAGTGTTCCAATGGTAATGTAACACAATGTATGATTGTCCTTGTCAGGATTGAGTTACGTGGATGGAGTATGTGTACTTGAGTTATAAAGTGTAATGGATTGAGCACTGATTAGTAATCGAACCGAGTCTTGACATTGACCATATTGGGTTCGTTCATTTCAATGAAAGATCATGGATAATCCAGTAGCATGATCATTGCAATCGATATCATTAAAAGATAATAGTCAATTTCCCTAGTTTGGTAGGGTTATGAACCGTTACATTTTAATAACTCGATTTGTTGGGAGAGAGTTTAGATAGGTTTTATAGTATTCATTAGCACGCCCCCTCACACAAAAGCTCTCAAAAGAGCTGAGGTTCACTCAGGTTCACGTACGCAGTAAGTCATGTGCACGGAATGGGGGCTATTGAGATTCGAAACAGAGACCAATTATTTATTTAAGACTTTGATACCATGTTAAGAACTATTGCATATCCGAATAACTCGAGTTAGTAAGAGAAGGTTTAGATAGGTTTTATATTAGGTTATGGTTGTCATTCAAGGATGAAAGTAGAGATGGTGATGAATCTAATGGGATACACGATGTTTGGTTTATTGGAATCTTCCACCAATGGAAAGGAAGAAACAAGCTAAGGATGTCTTTTGTGACAAATGGATAATTGAAAGATGAAATGATTAACAAAAGACCACACACCCAAGTTGCCGACACCATTGGAAGATGTTTGAAATATCAAACATTTTGATTTTCTTGACAAAACAAAAGAGAGATCATAATTAAGTGGAGACAACAATGTCATTTCATGGACACCAAGCTCTTTATAGAAAGCCCCATTTGTAAGCCATAATATACCCACAAGTAGTGTTGTACACTTGTACTCATGGCTCATCATTCCTCTTTCTTTGTTAATTAAGCAATTGGGTTTTTGCTTGGGTTACTTCAATCACATCGAATGATAAGGTGGGTAGATGTATGTAACACCTAAGTACATTGCATGAGTATCGCTTATTCATAATCTAATGAAGTTCGAAAACTTGAAACAAGTCATATAAAGTATGTTAGAGAAGGATCGTAAATAAACGTAAAATAAACACCAATGGACATAGTTTGCACATGGCTAGTCGGGGAGTGATCAGCTACCTGGTTGCCTTCCTGATAAATATGCTGATCAATTTTAATTATTTAGTCTCGATTGAACATCTTACAAAAATTAACGACCTTAGAAAAGTGTTGGTGTGTGATCTCACTTTGTCCCAAGTACAATAGCTTGACCACAATGCTTGAATCCAATCGCACATGTACACTCAAGTATATTTTCTCCCAAGCAATTTATAATTAACCATGTCACAACTTCTTTTAATTCTGTTTGGTCATCGAGCAAATTTCCATGTTGATATTATGGCACTGCCAAGGAGTGACTATACATCGATATCACATATCAGCCCTCCCGCAAATCTCAAAAACAACAGAGCTATTTGAATTGAAAATAACTCATTTAAATAGCGATAACGTCCATAAAATATATCCACCACCGTCTTAGTGGAACGTAAACCAACAAGAACGAACTCGTCATATATCAAAGCCAATGAAAAGGGGGAAATTAGGGTTGTCTAAATGCAATGGATTGGCTAGAACAAAATTACCATTAAGGGCAAGTAATTTTGTTCAAGCAAGCATTGAATTGATTTTGGCTTTATGTTTTTTTATTGTAATTACACGTCATGATGGGTTGCAACTTGCCAACGTTGTTATGGCTTTGTTTTTATATTCGAGGTTCCACATATGTCGGCAAAGGTGCATGTCGTTTTATTAGTTTTTTTTTAATGAGGTTCATAGTGGTTATATATATATATATATATATATATATAAATTAGTTTTTATGATACTTGCAACTTACAAGTTGGACTTAGACAAGAAGATTCATGAAATAAAACTACAAGTTGTTGATTTAGTCTTTGGAACTAGGGTGGATTACAACATTTAATCCAATTATAAAGGATTATCGTATTTCCGGAATATCGCATACTCCCACGTGTATATCAACGTTTCAGGTGACAGATTCAGGTCTTAAGGTATAGGGATTTTAATGTTTAAGGTTTTCAAATTAGAATATAATGGTTGGGGTTTAGAATTTTTCAAATTTTAGTTTTTGATCACATTTGTTAGTTTTCAAATTTTGTTAGTGGGATTTGTGTTTTCTACCAATTGGGGGAAGAAATGATGGAGGTATGCTATTTACTTTTTCTAAACTATTTCCATTTTAGTCATTTTTATATATAATATGTTTTTGAGATAGTCCATTTTATTAGTTATTATAACTCTTGTACTAGTTAATGATTAAAACTATAGAGTTTGCTTTGGTATTGGTTTAGGTATTTGAGATGTTCAAAATTTGTAAGGATTAATATATTAGTCACAAGATTCAAATTGTACCACAAAAAAAGATTAAAAAAATCTTATATCTTTTTAATGCCACATTTGGTCTAGTTTTAAATTTTCTTAACGGTGTTGTGTTTTTTGTCAAACGATTTTAAAAATTAAGATTGAGATATCTAACTGTTAGAGCATTTAATCTTGACGATGAACTACAAAGAAAACTTTAAGAAAATCTTACTTTGGGCCATAGAAGACCTAACTAGCTACTCATTAGATGGTCTAGCTATGTCCTCTATGGTTAGTGTGTATTGTGAGTCTCATCTAGCTAGATGGTCCATATGTACGTTGAAGCATTGATTATCAATGTGAAACATGAGTTACTTTGTTACCTTGACTAGCCCGTTGGGACAAGAGTTCATGCAACACCTTAGATAAGTTCTACACCGGCAAATAATAAGAGAGACCCATAAGGCATATGTAACAATATGACCTTAACTAATAAAACGCGTTTTGAATTGAAAATAAAGGAGTTCTTATAACAACTCTGAAATTAAAACATGCTCATGCTAGAACACTATATAGATGAGTAACCCTCCTGCAAAAATATCATGATGCACTCTAAATGCACTTTTATGATAAATAAATCTAAATCTAAAGTAGACAATATTTTATCGAAAAATATCAAGACATTATCGCTCATCCGAAAAATGAGAATGAACCTTTTGTTTTCATTTCATTTTCTAGACAATAGCGTCCAAAACTAATATTTTCACTCTTATTGGGTATTTGTTTTTGGTATTCTTCGACTTGTATGTTAAATTGGGACCTTTGGAAAAGTCCCATCTTCCTAGCCAATGTTTGTCTTTTGTTTGAAAATGAACCAAATTTATTAATGAAAATAGATTAACAAACGGATTTCTCCAACTACAATTGTCTAAACTTCATTATAATTACTTGCATTTTCATATAACTAATGCATGATATCATAACCTTAACCAAATGTAATCACATGTCGTGCAGATCCAGGATTGAAACATGCACCGAATCGGTTTTGAATTGAAATTTATGTATTTAGTAATCAATTTACGAATAAAGTTTTAACATAATATTGAGTTAAGTATGAAAAACACATTTGTTGTGCTATTTTTAGTTAAAACAAGTAGTTCTTACAGATTGAATGTGCCACCGACGATTTTTTTCCTAACCAAATAATAATAAATGAAAATACTAAGCCGATATCGAGTACTGAGTCGAAATAACGAAACACTAAACCGGATCTAAAGCTGACCAGAACCAAACTCGAAAAAATCGTAAATATATACATAAATTTACGGCTCAGGCTGAAATTGTTTTTTAATTATTTTTTTTCTGTGTAATCTAAAAAATACTATTTTTACTTTAAATTTTTACGCTCTCGATGTATTCCACTATATTTTTTCTGACTACCAAACCATACAATCTAAGTGGCTAATTAGCCATGATACTTCTCTACTTCCATATCTATCCTCGATACATTTATTACTCTCGATATCCTTACTAACTTGCATTTGCGAGGTACGCTTTCAAAGAACTACCCATGTACAGATGATCACAAAAACATATCACTAACTTGATAAATCCCAACTCATTCATAAGTAATTCGATTTCCAAATTAAACCACTATTGTTTTACGTGTATAATAAACCGAGCGACAATTTATTTATAAAAAAATTATTCACAAAAAAAACATTTTATTAAACAATGGAGCTCGAGTGGAATGCACGCGCGAGAGTGTGAGTGGTGAAGAGGAAAGGGGCAGGACGAGGTACATACATTATTGGTTGGGCAGAGAGGGGGAAAGCTGAAGGAAAAGAAAGCCCAGGCTGGGCCCAAAGTTTACCCCTCTGCTCTGTTTGGATTGAACATTTCTGGCAATATTTTCCATTTCCTAACATCATATTTTCGTTTCCTTTTTCAGGCCACCAAAAATATTCCCACCCAAACCAGGCTTTACTCGGTTACTCCTCACCCCTCTTGGAGTGAAATTACTAGCACTTGATTCATTGAAGGGTTTGCAAGTATATGGTTTGGTACAGTGGAGGTTTTGTTGGACGTAGTAGTGGTCGTTTGGTATAGGGAAAATATTTACGTAAGAAGATTTACTTAATTATATTCGTTAGACACTTTGACTTCCCTATATAAAAATACCGAGTCTCGCCATATATATCTATCTGTCTTTGACTTTTTTATGGCGAACCTATCAGAGGTGGTTGAGTGACTTGTTGCATGAAATTTGTTTTAACGTTCATGATGATTAATTAAAGAAATAGATTTCTTTCAAAAAAATAATACTTTTATATTTCTTGAATGTACACACGATCCTCATTAATTTCATACCGTTTTCAACTTTTGGAGGGTAGAGAATGAGACCGTTGATGAAGGGATCGAGTTAACAAAAAGAGTTTGAATATCTTTGACATTTTCATGTCCAACCTATCAAAAGTGGTTGAGTGACTTGTTGCATGAAATTTGTTTTAACGTTCATGATGATTAATTAAAGAAATGGATTTCTTTCGAAAAAATAATACTTTTATATTTCTCGAATATACACACGATCCTCATTAATTTTATACCGTTTTCAACTTTTGGAGGGTAGAGAATGAGACCGTTGATGAAGGGATTGAGTTAACAAAAAGAGTTTGAATACGATAAATTATAAGAAATTAAAATTTCAACTTACTTAATTCTCTATAGAAATTATATTGATATAATTTAGTTTAATTATGGACTTAATGGTTGAATCACATATCATTAGGCTCGCTGGTTTAACTTTTTGATACGGTTTTAAAAAACCATGGTGTTTTTTAAACAGAGTTAGGCCTAATAGTAATAAGAGTATACCAAATTTCAAATAATTTGGTTGTTAGCATTGTTTTGCAATTATTATATATTGGAGGTGTTGGGTTCGAATTCGAGATCAAAACAACAAAAGGTTGTGCATCCACGATTACGGCAGGATCACGGAGACTAAATCTTTTGGCTACCTAGTTTGTTGTTCGGTAAGCACTATATATTGTGTTACCATCTTATGAATATCAAGAGAAAACCTTCGGATGATGTGTTTGTCAAAAACACAAAATTCAGTGACCAGCTTATCAGTAACTAGAAGTTCAGTTAAGATCATTTATGCAACTGACCTAACTAATTGAGACCGATGTGAAGCCTAACATATTTTCTGGTTTGGACAGAATGGTACTGAGATTATGACAAGTTGATTATTAGCTTGTCAAAATAAACATATTTCAATAAGGAATCATTTTTAATGAATGATTTTGAGATGTAATTGGTTCATATAATAAAATTTCACTTACAATGATTAGAAATTGGATGGATTGTATTTGTAGTTACTAATTTTTACGGTTTGACAAACAAGTATTGTACCGTGCCATTTTCATTTTTTGGATTCGGATTAGGCGCTTTTTTCGAAACTTTAAAACGGCTAGCACAAAACCAACAATGTCAGAATTTGTTGATGTACCGATCCACATGATCACTCTCAATCAATCACTGCTGTTTTCTTTCTTTCTTCTTCCTTCAAAGTCTCTCAACCACGAACCCTTCCTCCTCTTCGATTTCACCCTTTCAGCTGGAGCTTGCACCCAAACCTACGCCATCATCGCAGAAGTTAAGCAAACCCCGTCTCCCCGCTAGAGAAGAAACCAGCTGATGAGCAAAACCCTGCATACGAGATGGGTGCCCGATTATAACTAGTGATGACTAGATAAACTAATTGTGACCACCGCGAACCACGAACCCTTCCTCCTCTTCGATTTCAGCCTTTCAGTTGAAGCTCGCACCCAAACCTACGCCATCATCGCTGAAGTTAAGCAAACCCCATCTCACCGCTAGAGAAGAAACCAACCGGGAAAAACCACGCATACGAGATGAGTGCCCGATTATAACTATCGATGACTAAATAAGCTAAATGTGACCACCGCGTCGGTACCTAACAGACAGGAGGAAATTGTTGCGGTGACTACGCTGGTACAACTCAATAGATAAGGTATGGACATGGGAAACAAAATGAAGTTTGTGACCACAAATATGAAATTGAAATAGGTATATAACTACCCATGTAGATACAAAAAAACCATATTCACGAATCAACCCACAAATCATGACCAAAATCTATAACCCGATTTGGTCATATAAGTCTAATCGACTTGAAACCTACCCCACCCATTCTCATTCATTCATCCTCATCATCTCCATCTCTCAATCTCTCTCTCTCTCTCTCTCTCTGAAACTATACAAATTCATTTTGTTCTGTTTGGGTAAAAATATGTACAGATCATTATTTCAATAAACAATCACTTGAAAAGAGGGAGACACAGTTTCTGTAATTGCTTCCCTGCCATTTGATTCCCACTTCCAGTTTTAGTATCAATTTGTCATCTCCCTTCAAAAACCCACAAACCCCACTTCTCCTTTCTTCTTCTTCTCAATACCCTTTTCCTCCTCTCAATCACCCACAAAGAAAAAATGTGGGATTTGAACGACTCCCCAGATGATCGGAGGAAGGAGGAAGATACTAGTTTCTACAAGGGGAAGAATTCCATGGTCGGATCCGTTTCCAATTCCAGCTCCTCCGCCGCCGCCGCCGACGGATCGGAGGAGGAGGATGAGGATTTGGTCACTCGACAGTTCTTCCCGATGGACGCCGCTGTCTCCGCCGGCGACAGCGGCGGAGGAAGCGGAGAAATCGGGTTTCCTCGGTCTCACTGGATGGGAGTGAAGTTCTGCCAATCGGAATCTCCGGCATCAGCGGCGGCGGAGGTGGTTCAGCCGATGAAGAAGAGCAGGAGGGGACCACGGTCGAGGAGCTCGCAGTACAGAGGCGTCACCTACTACCGGCGAACCGGCCGCTGGGAATCACATATATGGTCGGTGCTGTAAAAAATTTTTAAAAGAAAGTTGATTTCTTTTTACTATCCGTGGGTAAATTTGTCTTTTGGGCTGTTTTTTGTTCTCTTGTGCAGGGATTGCGGGAAGCAGGTCTATCTGGGTAAGTTTTTCTAGTTAAAAATGAGAAATTACTAATTTTTTTACCTCTGTTTTTTAACTTTATTGTTATCACTTTGTAGGTGGATTCGACACTGCACATGCAGCAGCGCGGTAAATTTCTATATTTTACCCTTCTCTCTCTCTCTCTAGAGTTTGTTTCTCTCACTACCAAGTGGTCTCTTTGTCGGCAAACTTTATAACATTCTTCCTTTCATATCTGACCAATGAAACGAATTCGAAACTTTGTTTTATTTCAATTTTAATTTGTTTTATTTATTTGTTTATTTATTTAGTGCATACGATAGAGCAGCGATTAAATTCCGAGGAGTAGAGGCTGATATTAATTTCACCATTGAAGACTATGAGGACGATCTCAAACAGGTTTTTCTTTTACTACATTGTTGGTAATTTTACGGCCGAGGTTTTTGGTAGTTCTTCCCTCAGTGTGGTTTCGAATTTCGCGGTAGATGGGGAACTTGACGAAGGAGGAGTTTGTGCACGTGCTAAGGCGACAGAGCACGGGGTACCCGAGAGGGAGTTCCAAGTATCGGGGAGTCACTTTGCACAAGTGTGGCCGGTGGGAGGCTCGTATGGGTCAATTTCTCGGCAAAAAGTAAACGAAAAATTCGATCTTTTATTCCTTCTTCAATCGAATTTCGGATTTATTTCCTTATACGTTGTGTTTTTTTGTGTGTGTTTCTTATAGATATGTTTATTTGGGATTGTTCGACACCGAGGTCGAGGCAGCAAGGTATGCTAAGTTTTTGTGAGGAAAATGAGTAGTAAGATATATACCTACATTGATTCGTTCATTTGTGAATTAGGGCGTACGACAAGGCCGCGATCAAGTGCAATGGCAAGGATGCTGTGACGAATTTCGATCCAAGCATTTACGAAGATGAACCGGGCAACACCACCACCACCACAAACTCCCCTTCTGGTAATGAATTAACCTTAATCTCAAGCTAAACAATTACTTAAATAACTAATTAAACTACTATTGATTAATTAAGCTACATTAATTATACTCTTCAGATCACAATCTTGATTTGAGTTTAGGGAATTCTGGTAATTCCCCTAGAGAGTCATTCAACAGCCCGAGAAGTACGGCCCCTCTTGGAGTCGATCCAAGGCGAAATCCGGGATTAAGACCTCAGGTATGTAGTACATTGTATGTTATAGTTTCACCGATTCGACCAGTAACAAATACCGGTTCGTTTTGTTTGAATTATAACACTATATGGCGTCTATATGTATTAATGTAGCAGCTGATGATCAACCCTTATAGAAGCGATCAGAACCATGAAGATCAGCAACAACAAAGCAACGAGATGGAAGCAATTTCGACTTTATTCCACCAACCTCCACCTCATTTCAACTCTTTGAATTTTCAGGTACGTTATTTCTCGCAAGCTCGAAAATCCTATTGCTTAAGGGTCGTTTGGTATAGAAGAAATTCGTTTATTCTGAAAATAATATAGCTTTGTTTAGTGATAAACAATGCCTAATAAATTCGTTTATTCTGAAAATACAAAGTTTTCTATTGTCCCTTTTTCGTTGGAGGACGATGCACTGAACACTGATAGATAGCTGAACCTGACCCGACTTTACGGTGATAGGGGGCGCGCAGAGGGGGGCGTGCAGTAAGGCGCCCTTGATGTCTTTTTGTAACGGTTCGGTCAATGAGCCGGCCTTACGTATTAGTTTTGTCTGTTTTAGTAAATGAATAGTGTGAATTTCGTAGCTTGATCTGTAGCTCATCATCACAATATATATAGTAGTCGATATCCCTGATTTGATATCTCCACCAAACATACTCTTTTCAATTATGCATACCGAACGAGGCCTTAACTAGTTTTTTTCGGATGGGTTGAGTTGTAGCTTGGAAGCAGCAGTAGCAACAACGCAGGAGGAGTCGGAGGAGGAAGAATCGGCAGTGAACTTTCGTTATCTCCAAGTGATTATCATCTGCATCAGCATCAATATCAACATCAACAATGGCAATCGTCAAGAGGAGCTAATAATACGAATCAAACTGCTTCTCCTCCGAATCAACAACAACAACAACAGATCATGTTTGGAAGTGCAGCATCATCAGGATTCCCAAATCATCAGAGCCATAACAACACCAGAAATGGGTTCCATTACTCTCTCTTCAGACCCCTTGATTAATTCTAATTAAACAAACCCCATTTTTCATAACTATGGTTTGTATCTAATCATTAACCCCTCCAAAAAAACCAAACAACTGAGAGGGATGGATTTGTCATTTTGCTTGTGTAAGAAAGGAGGGGTAAAAAAAAAAAATACCCATTTACTAAAGAGGGCTTCTTTACTCCTTTACCATTGTTTTTACCCATTTGGGAGAAAAGTAAATCTTATATAACTTTTTACTATTTGCTTTGCAGCCCTGCAATTTCCCATTTATTGCCCTACCTATACACCTAGCTAGCCTCTATTTTACCTTGGGGTCATTCAAGTTTACTACCCATAAATGGGTGGTTGAGTCCAATTTGGAGGGCTATTTCGGTTATTTTGTCTGAGATAATGTCGTCTGCCTTTCCCTAATTGAGTAATGCCCACAAGTTGCAAAATGCAAGACAAAGATACCGGTTTTGATGTCCATTGTGTTGTGGTCATTCCCATATTGGGTTTGTAAGAATGTGTTCATTTCGAATTTTTTTCGATGAACCAGAGGTTTTGGGTTCGAATCTAGCACACTTCATGAAATGGATATCAGTGTTGTGTATACTAGCTTATTTCATATGTAATAATGTTGTCATTCCATCAACTCGATCTTTATTCAGAGACTTTCCATTCATGTCCACTAGTATTCTATCCTTAAACCCAACTTATTTCAATTGGTTTCGGTTGGTTTATTTCAGGTGGGATTGTGTTAAAAGCTAGATTGTGGAATGGGTTTAAGTCAGATCGATTCAATGAGTTGGGGCTCTAGAATAAAACAAGTGCCATGACTTTGGTATGATAGAGTGATGGGGAGAGAGTTGATAGGATGATTACGTTGTGACGAGTAAAACAAGTCAGTGGTATGTAGATTACATTTGAAAGCTTTGATGGCCATGATTTTAACAAATCCGACAGGTTGATGATCGTAGTGGATATTAAGCCGATCGAGATGGATTATCAATTGTTATATATTATGCTTTTAAGGAAAGAAGTGACTAATAGGGAAATAAGCCATTGTTTGAGTTGTTGGCTTTTGGGTGTGTCTTGGAACTTATGAGTAGTCGCAATCCATTGTGTCCTTTGAATCAGTTCTCTTTGGAAGGCAAAAGGCAGTAAGTCAGTGGGGGCTATTATTGTGAGAGGGACTTGTCAAAAATATTAACCTTTACCTTTATACAAAAAATATTAATTAATTTTAAATATATTCTATATATAAGCTTAATTTTATAATGTAAGAATACTGATAAATAAATAAAACCCACATCCTAAAATCAATAAACTGATATGATCGTTCATGTTAATTTTATTTTTTTAATTAATTGATCGAGATCATAAATATAATATGTACGATATCAATGAAAATATAATTTATTATTAATTAAAAATAGGCTGAAGTGGCCTTTGCACTTTGAACTTTTCAAATTCTTAATTTCACCTATCAAAATAAGTTGACCATTTGGCCGATTCAAGAGTTTATATGTTAAAATATAAGTCTATGAGTGGGAATATCATTTATTGTTACTTAAAATTAGGTCCAAGTTGCCTTTGCCCCTTTGTAACCTTTTGAATCTTTAATTTGTTCTATATAATTCAAATTTTAATTTCATCTATAAAAAATAAGTTTGATTATTTGGCTGATCCTAGAGTTTACATGTTAGGGTAAACATGGGTGGATAAGGGGAGGGGTATTTTGGCCCTGAGCCGTAAATTTAAGTATATATTTATGAAATTTTCAAATTCGGTTTAATGTAATTTTAGTTTCAACTTTGTTTTTTTTAACTCAATATTCGACTAAATACTTGCATCTACTATTACTCGATTTGGAAAAAAGCTACCGGTGGCACATTAAAAACAACTTGCTTTAACTAAAAATAGCACAAGAAATGTGTATTTAAATATTTTAACTTAGTATTACGTTTTAAAAAATATATTCGTAAATTAATTACTCGATACATACATTTTGGTTCAAATCCGACTCAGTGCATGTTTCCATATATCCTGGATCTGTCACTGAAAATAAATACAGATATTTTACTATTAAGTAACTATACCCACATCACGATTACCATTGTCTTCTATTCTACAATTTTTTTTATCAGAATAGACCTTTTGATCAATAAAAAATATAGCGAAAATAAACAATATAATATTAAATTAAAACCTGATATCTTCATATCAATAACACACAACTCCACCGACGAAACTCCAACTCCACCGCTCGAGTCTCGACGAGTCTTTCAAAAGGAAATGATAAAGGGAACGGAGCGTACGAGGAAACAGAATATTAAACACCAACATGATTAGAAGATATTTTGGGGACTAAACATAATTAATTAATTAATCATTAATTTATAATCCTAATACGACATTTTCACATGAAGAAGCTAGAAGAAGCAGAATCCCCGCAGGTTGATTAAACAATTTGGAAAAACTTATGATTCGTTTGGACCGATCATACATTAAATATTTAATTACAATTAACTATTAATAATGTTAAAAAATTCGGCTGTAATTCGTCATTTGGGTCGTCATTACCCGATTTGTTTAAGGATAATCAGCCCGAAAAGGTAAGGTTTTTAATTAATTGTTTATTTTATGATTATGCTTAGCTGACACGTCTACTACACTGAGACCACGTGAATCTTAACCCATAGGTTTGTTATTTTAATGTTTCGTTAAGCTGGTCGTAAATAGGCTTGGCAATGGGTCGGTTACGGGGCGGTTACCCCCTATCCGTTGCCCGTTAAATTTGCCCACGGTTTTACCCATAACCGCCCCATTATGCGTAATGGGTAAAATTTTGTTACCAAACCCATTTTGGTATGGATTTCGGTTATACCCGTGGATTTCGGGTTTGTCCAACAATATGTAAAAATATGAAAATTACAGACTGTCGAATTAAAATCTGGCAATAAATAGCATCCAATTCTCAGTCTCGACTTCTAATTAAGAATCCGTAACATACATAATTGACCATCCGGATTCCGGTTCCGAACTTAAATGGATTCCAGTTCTAGAACTTGAAACTGCAGAAGGTATAGTTCATCTCATTCACTAGTTCATACATTCAGACTTCGAATTGAAAACTAAACACAATCAAAACACTTAAATGTTCGAACTGAAACTCAATCAATAAACTTAAATGTATCAACTACAGCAAAATCTGCAATTCAGCAAGAATCGCAATTCAGTTCTTCCTTCAACTATGCTACTTCAGTTCAGCTACTTCAGTTCAGCATCTGCAATTCTGATTTCTGCACCATTTTATTCAGCACTCATCAAACGTCAATCAATTCAACGAAGAACATCAAACTGTCGGTTAGAACACAAACCTTAACTATTCGTCAAGGATTGTAACGAGTAACATCATCTCCATCCCCTTGCGCTGGCTGAGTAGTTCCTTCTCCATCTGTTACACAGTTGGAATCAGTATAAAATAGAAGTAGAGATTGTTAATGAACCAGCAATGTATAAACCAACTAACCAAATGCATCTTCAACTGTCGAATCATCCATTGCCATTGTTGAGAACACGCCTTCGAGCTGTTTCATTTCCGCTTCATCTACAACTACAGAAAGTACAGAAATCAAAACGTAATCTAAAATAATCATAAACAAACAGATTTACATAAACAATAATAATACTCGCATGCTTATCATTCCGTAACCGGCTCCCGCAACACATCATTGCCTCGACCGTTGAAGGTTGCGGCCTACTCCGATGGGGATCAAGAAGCCTCCCACCGGAACTAAAGGCCGACTCGATGCAACCGAGGTTACCGGTACCGCTAGTAAATCCCTTGCAATGCATTGCAAAGTGGGATACTTCACACCACCAATTTTCCACCACCCAAGCAAATCAAAATCGGGTGTCCTAGGATGTAGTTCCTCGGCTAGATAGTGTTCCAATTCGGTGGTTACTAAAGAAGGTCTAGATTTCTTTCTTTGGCTTACAAACAGATCAAAATCCATATCCATGGCGAGAAGAATTTGGAACCAAATTGGTTGAAGAACCAATGTTATGGGCTGATTTTCTTTGATACTCAAGTACCAATTCGAAACTACAGATTTCACCCTTTCACCAACCGGATCGGTATTGGGACTCCCAAATTTAGCAAAGATAAAATTCTACCAATGCCAACTTAAACCTCGGATCCAAGACAAGTAGCAACAGCCAAAAGCAAATGAATGTCATCCCAATACTTAGCAAACTTATTCCACATTTTCTCGGCCATCGAAACAATCATCGAATCGAATCATCCAACCATTCCATCATGCTCAATCTTAATTTACGGACTTCGGAAAAAACCGATTGGCGTAGGGTATTTAGAACCGCACGTAACCTCCGTAATCTCTTTGAAAACAACAAGTTTTTTACATACAATTACAAGCAAAATCCCAATGATTATCCGTAGGGAGAGAGTTGTACTGAGATTCTCTTTGTTTTAATCTAGCAAACACATCCTTATATGGGATAGCAGCAGAAAGCATGTTGTACGTAGAGTTCCAACGAGTGGGAGAGTCAAGCACAAGTTTGGTTGACACATTAAGTTTCAATTGTTGAGCGCCTCGTGAAAGTATTCAACTCTCCTAGGTGTGCATGTCCAAAATACCACACTCTCTCTTATCTTTTCAATCCCATCTTTCGAACGTCCAATCCATCCCTCACAATCGATTAAGGATATGGGCGTAACACCTCATATGCAAAAGAGCACCATCCTTAATAAGATTGGAAAGGAGAAGCCTCTCGTCTCACTAGATCGATCATGGAATCATTGGTAGTACAATTATCAAGCGTAATCGTTGACAAAGTACTATCAATGTTCCAATCAAGAAGACATTGAGAGAGTCTTCCAGCCAATCTCTCACTAGTGTGAGGGGCAGGAACGTATAGAAATCTAATTAAATGACTTCTAAGCTCCCAATTGTTGTCTATGTAGTGGGCAGTCACAGCCATGTAACCCCTTTTCGATTTGTGGCAGTCCACATATCGTTGGTTACGACTATTCTCCCTTTGTTTTCATCTATGACTCGTTGAATTTTCGACCTCTCATCCCCATAACGAGTAATGATGTCCTTCTTAATCGTATTCCTAGTTGGGACTTTAAAAAGAGGGTTTAGGGTACAGGCGAGAACCTTTTGAAGTAGAGGTGGTCAACCATTGAAAGAGGATACTCATGCATCAAGATCATAATGCGAGTTCATTCTTACAAACCTCATTGCTAAACTGATTGGCACTCAACTCACTATTACCCTTAGCTTTGTAGTTAGGGCCTAGGATTCTCTGACTACCATCATGGATTTGTTTGTGAACGCAACGATTCCTATGAGTTCTTAAATGGGAAGTACCATTAGTGGACTTCCCAGCCAAAACCTTCTTACAATAGTTGCATTTGGCTTTTAAAATTCCATGAATGAACATTCGGTGAAGTGAGGCCGACATCCGATTTTAAGGGCCTAGTTGAGCCTAAGGGAGGATCGACAACATTATTTGCATGTTGGTTTTCAGGATTAGCAAGGGAAAGGAGTGGTGGTGGACCATTATTATTCTCAACTGGTATATTCGAGAGTTGTTCAGGTGTCATCTGATTGAGAAAATAAGAACACAAAACAAAAAAAGGAGAAAATAGTTTAACAATTACATTCATTGAAGAAAGCTAGACAATTACTATTAGAAAGTAGACCGTTTAGCAGCTTTATTAAGGGCTTACTTAACGCTTTAGTAATGCTTAACGCTTTATTAAGGGTTTAACAAATTTAGTTATAGAGTTTAGGGTTTACGAGTTCGGTTGAGGGTTTAATAGTTTACTATCAGAATTCATAAAGAAGATAGATTATTAAGGGTACTATTAGAAAGTAGACAACCTATTAAGGGGTTAACTTTAACGGTTTATAAGGGTTTAACAATTAGGTAGAGAGTTCATGGGTTATGAGTTCAATTGAAGACAAGATAAACTTGGTTCAGTCGTTAACAATCTAATATAACACTTCTAAGTTCTAAACAAGTTCTAAAACTCTCAAATGTTATACCATTACACAATGTAAGCTTACCTCAGCTTGTAGAAACGGATTGTTGTCTTGCCTCCCGAACAACGATTTCAAAGTTCCACCCCGCTCCTAATTAGCACCAACCGTGTGACTTCCTCCTAAGCGAAAACATACATTTTATTATAATACTGTACTTACAACATTGCTATGAATCAAAGGAAAAACAACCACAAACCCTATACTTAAACGTACCTAAACGGCGGAATGAAACCAATTTTGGCCCCGATTCTATAACTCTCTAGTCCGGAGCAATGAATCCAAACATATAACACCGCAAATCAGATTTTTCACATAATAACGGACACAAAACATTCAAAGAGTCACAAAAGCCACAAACACATTCACAAAAGCCACAAACACATAATAACGTATAACTTACCGGTATGAAATGAATCGGAAGGAAAAATCCCAAATTTGATAAATTAGGGTTTCTGTCTTCTGGATTTTGTTCGACGAACTGCATATGAAGCAATAAACCCAAAAATTAGTATACAATTTATACATGCAGGGATAAACAAAAATAAGGAATGGCAGAATAAAAAACTTATCTCGATTTGGGGAAGGAATCCTTTGCATGCACGATTCGAACCGGATTTGTATGGATTGAGGCATTTTTGTCGCCGAAAGGGGTGATTACGGGTAGGTGATGATTATAGTGGGGATGGATTCGAAGAACATCAACGAAAAGGAGGTTTTTGGCGGAAAATTAGGGTTTCGGTGGTTCGAATCCTTTGCATGCACGATTCGAACCGGATTTTTGCGGATTGAAGGAGTTTTGTAGTTGAATATGGGTAGGTGATGATTATAGTGGGGATGGATTCGATGAATATCAACGAAAAGGAAGATTTGGGAGAAAAATTAGGGTTTCGGTGGAGTTCTTTCGAGAGGAAGTCGGGAGAAAATTCTCGGAGAGAGGCTCGGAGGCGTGAAAAAATGGCTGAAATGAAACCCTAGTCTGAAAATTTTGCTTTTATACCCTATATCAATACTACGTCGTTTTAACTCACGGATTGGATATGGGTCGGATAAGTTATTATCCGTATCCGCCCATTACCCGAAACTCGCGGGTCACGGGCCTGACCGAAACCGGTAAACATCCATCGGGCCCAGACTTTCGGGCTGTATTCGCGGGCGGGCTCCACTGGGTAACCTAAACCCGTGGGCTGACTGCCAAGCCTAGTCGTAAAGGGCAATTACAGGAGATTAACTTATGTTTTAAACCCTAATCTTTGTCTCTAATGTCGGGAAACCCAACTTTAATTAAAACCATTTGAATAATCCTAGATTTATGATAAAGAACTTATGCTTAATAGAGGTTACCAATTAACCCTAGAACGATACCTGTTTTTTACAACAATCGTTTATATGAGATTAGACTGCTTATTTAGACTCGATATGTTTAAAAATTCTCATACATTATTATAGCTAGGATAGATAGTTATACGGGCAAGACCGCTTCGACCCGGCCCCGATGATCATAGGACAAACATATGTCACATTTGGCAAATGATGACATTATTTCATCAACATAAATGCTAGCTAAAAGTCTACAATTATTATTGGAGAGTACTATATATATATATATATATATATATATATATATATATATATTATAATATATGGTATAAACATTATATTATTGGAGAGTACTATACACCTATGTATGTAATATGTATAAACATTTTATATTAAAAAAGTATTTATAATGTAGTACATTATAAATACTTTTTTGTCATGGAAAATGAAACATCCCTTTCATCATTTACTCACACTAACAACTCATGTGGTTTCCCTTTCTAGAACTAACTTCAACAAACTCATCATCAATGGATTTTTTCTCCCTCACTTTTTTCTCGACCCGAATACATACTGAAATTCGAGTTTTCAAACGATTCGAGTCAAGCCCCAACCCGATAGATGGCTAGTTCGACCGGATCGGGGCTTACCCTACTCGGCCCGATTCTCTCCCTTATTTTTCCATTTGCCTTGTAAGAGATGCAACTTTCCTTTTATAGAACTATCTTCATTTGTATCCAACACCCTTTTTTTACTTCTTCACTTGTACTTTGCTTTTGCTACATAAATTGAAAATTACTTCCCCTATTAAGTACTTTGCTTTCTGAAATAATTTATGCATCAAATTATAGTTCTGTTTTTAGTTACCATTTCATATTTTTTGATGTAATGCTAACGTATCCTAATATAGTCGGCATTAGAAGTTAGATCAGCTGCCAACTCATCATTATAAAACTCCAACTTAACAAACTGTTTCGATTCTTTTGGTAGCACTATGTTTGAATCATACAAGTGGGTGATTATTCATTGAACATATTTCGATAGCCTTCTTCAAAACAGAAAATTTGAAAATATATAAACGGTTGAGTTTTAATAAAATGATGAACTGATAACCAAAATTTAACTGTATGTGATAGTCAAAATTTAACTAACAAACAACCCCTTCTAGTTTTTTTTACATGATGGCAAGGACGTAGGCACGAGTTCTAATTTAACTACGTACCATCGATATAGACATGCATTAAATTAAATTACTACTAAGGTTAATATTTAGTTTTTACGGTTAACATATTGTCTATGCAACTTAGAAAATAATTTAATTTTTTCACACTGGCCAGGATTTAATGCAATCGCTACATTTCAACTACATAGTTACTAAAACATAACTTAAGTGTTACAATCATTGAAATGATTTAGAAAAAATGTGATAGCCCTAGACCACCATACACATAAGGTTAGGTCGTTTCATCGAGCTAACGACCGGTATCTTAGATCCAATACGATCTCAAACAGTCTCCTAATACTTCTTTCTCTCCCACACTCTCTTTCGTATACTTCAATCCCCCAATTATACATCGTTACTTAATACCTCCCTCATACATCTCGTAAAGAATCACCCTAAAAAAATCAACTAGCCTAGGACATGATTATTGCCCTACATGTAACCCAGACCACCCGCATTCCATTAACGAACCGCTATGTTCCATAAGCACAGGTCACAAGCACTCACCATCGACTTATGAGATTGTGCCTAAAGAAAGTCACCAACCAACTATGCATATGTGGCAATCCGATCCATAACATAAGAGGTGTATAAAAAGTACGATGATCCCACACATTTACGACAAATCAGACACCTGAGGGACTATATGTTTATAAACACATCCATAATACTTATTTACCTCACAAACACTCTCACATTCCTACCTCCCCAATTATATTTTTATTCGATCTCTTACTATTCTTTTTCTTCTACACCTTGTGAGGAATCACATTCAAGGATTACAAATTTAACGTTTCGAATCAAACCACTCACTAATCCATCAAACAACGAGGTAAAGCAACATCCGTCGTCAGCGATGGTCCGTTCATTTTTTAACATAAATTTGAGGAATCAAAATGAGTTGAAAAAAAGATGATCATTGATTGGGTGAGAGATGTGGAAGAGGAAATGGACCACATTTGAAAACCCACTTTTGGGTGTATTGTCCACAAGTAGGAAATTGGGCCTCGTGGGTGGTCCAAAACCCACTTTCTCTTAAACACTTACATTTATTAAAAACAATTAATTAAATAAAGTACACACATTTGTAGAAGCAAAGGACAACCAACAAATATGATGCTTCAATTATTATTAACCTATTTGGAGGACAACTTTATCACCTAATTGTCAATACCATTTTCTAAATTAATTGGTGATTTTTTTTAATCACAATTGAAGAAATTGTAGATGTAAAAAAGTGTGATCGACAAAAAAAATATTTTTTCCGAAAGTTACTTGATCAACTAACTGTTAAGAAATGAAAATGGTTGAAAATCTTATCAGTCTGTTTATACCATGTAAGTTATGATATATGTTAACTTTGTATTGGAAACTATTCATCTCGGCAGGCAGACCTTGACGATGTTGCTACATGTTTAACTATAAGATTTTTTCCGAAGATTTCGTTCTAGACTTACCGAAACGTAATGACCCCGACCCCTTGGAGCTCATATTAGTATAGAATCTATGGATGCAAATTATTATTAGAAACCACAAGATAGTTTTGTACGACATTCCTGATTGTGGAAAGGATGAGAAGATAAGAAGTGGGGAATGGAGAAGTTGTTTGTATCGAAAGGGATGACCTTGACTACCCATTTTTTCATGGCCATGAGTGCCCTTTAAGGTGACAATCTCGATAATATTTAATTTATTATATGTTTTTATATAAAAAACGGCGTATAATCAGACATATTACTCTTCAAACAGTTCGATATATATGATCAATTGCGGTTTTATTTCAAGGAAAGTATCCACAGAAGGACGTTTTTTCACCGCCTCTCGACAACCGCTTGTTACTTATGTTCCAACCCAAACAAGTAGCCTTCTCTATACACTATATGTTCATTTTTGTACAAAGATGAAAATTAGTCCCTATATATAGTCCCCTTTTGAAACTGTCATAACTAACCTTTCGAGTAGTAAAAGTTATATCGTTAACATAACCGATAATTAATTTTCTGACGAAGTCCTTAAGTTCATTATGATTATAACCAAAACCCGCCAGTAAATCTTGATCATAAATTGATATTGTGTAGTCCCTTTCAAAACGTTGCTTGTGAGGGAAAATGGCAATGGCTACAACTTCAAAGAAACTTACAATTTTCAAAGGCTCACGTTGTTTCCTATTTGGGTAAAAAGAGATGCCTTTGTCTTTCTTTGAGTTGTCTACGTTGTCTTTTTAGATTGCCCTAGACATGATTGTCCTAGCTAGACATGGCCAAGACCACCCGATTCCATCAGCGGGTCCGAACCGTCATGTCCGATAAGCACCGGTAAGAAACATCGTATATGTCCCTAGACCTAGATCGGGTCTAGGCCGAGCACGGATACTCACCATCGACATATGAGATTATGTGTAAGGAAAGTTGCAAACAAACTATTCCTATGTGGCAACACAATCCATATTATGAGAGGCCTATAAAAGCTACGATGACCCTAACATTTAGGACAGATCAGACACCTAAAATTCTATGCTTATGGATATATCCTTAGTACGTATTTACTTTTCAAATACTCCCGTATGCCTATTTCATGATATACTTTCACTCTCTTATTATTCTTTCTCTTATACGCCTTGTAACGAATCACATTCAGAAACAACTGAGCACATAGAATAGCCAAGTCCTGAGTACGTGCATGTTTTTGAAGTCGTTTAACCGGACAACAATCATTCATTTTATCAAACATATCTCATCCGACCACACACTAAGCTCATGAGTGGAATATGCACACACAACCAATTGACTTTTAAATAGGGCTGGAAATTCGGGTTTGGTTAATAGGTTAAAATCGGTTAACCACACGATTTGGTTAAAAATCAGTTTAACCGAAATTAGGTCAGTTGGTAAAACGGTCGATAATTGGTGAAGCCGGTTAAAAGTTGGGTTAACAATGTTTAACAAAAAATGAAATTATCCTCAAATCTAAGTGAAATTATCCTAAATTCAATGAAAACTATCACAATTTGAGCATTAAAGTGTCGGTTAAATTAGTCGGTCGATTAACGGTCGATTAATTAACCATGGGGAGGAGGTCGGTCGGTCAAGGCGGTTAACCGCCATTCGGCTGGTTTTTATTTTAACCGATCGAATTTAATCAGTTTTTAACCTAACCGACCGATTCCCAGGCCTACTTTTAAGTTTGACAATAAATTTTTTTATCAAAAAATAAGCCAATTTGAAAATTTTCAACACTATCATAACATCAAAAAAAATATTGTTAACTTTATTTGATCATTATTTATAGGGGTTACCATAATGAAACCTATTTTTTAATTATTTTCAACATGCATGTTAAATATTAGTCGATTTGAAAATTTAAAAATTTTCATGTCAAAATTGTCAATTTCCATGGGTTATAACACACATAAATTGACAATTTTCAAATAAAAATTGAAAATTTTCAAATTGATTAATATTTAACATTCGTGTTGGAAATGGCTACAAATTCAAATTTCACCATGTTAATCCCTCCAAATAATACCAAAATGAAGTTAAATTTTTTTTTTTCTGAGAGTGTACGATAATAAAGTTATATTTAGTATGAAAGGTTTTCAAATTGGCTAACTTCTTGTAAGCATTTTGAAAAAGATTAAAAATTTAATTTTGATAAACTTAAATGCTAGCTCCCCACTCCTCAAAATCCTAATACTAGTGTTTATTCAAAAATTGAGTAAGCTCTCGATTCACAATCTTACCAACCTGAAGAGGCGTGAAGTCTCTGATTGTGATTCACTAGAGGAAATTGATAGTAATACCGGTGAATTCCGGACTCTACATGTTGAATGGTCTATTTCAGATTTGTTGTATTAGGTTATTTATTATAGTTGATATGAACCATATGGAAAGACAAAAGGTGGTGATATTGAGAGGTTTTCCTAAATATTCATGAATTTGACTTTGTATTGTTCATAAAACCTTTCACCGAGGACAATGAAGGAAGAAAGTTTAATAAACATCAAATCGGAGTTGAGAATCAATAAACTTCGAAGTTAAGAGTCCGGTCACCGGTCAAAGTAGTTCGAGTTTGTGTAGAGATAGATAGACAGTGTATGTAACACTAATTTGCCAACTCTTCGTCACCCTCCTCCTCCTCGTCGGAAAGTGAATCAATCATCTTCAACGGTAACTTACTTTCTTAGCCTTTGCCGCCAACTCCGCCTGCAACCGCTCTATCTCAGCCTCCATCCGAGTACATCGCTCGTTCCACTCCCGCTCCCTCTCCGCAGCCCTCCATTCCAACTCCTGCTCCCTCTCCGCCGTCCTCTGTTCCCACTCGACACGGAGTGGCCAGACACCCTACCTTTGGATGCACCACTATTCAGCTGCAACAAAAGTAGTCTTATCACCACAAAAAAAGGAAATTACAGTTTGGTTTCGCAGGTGAAAAGTTCGAGAACTTACTTGTTGTGGAGAAGAGCTATCCATAGGTTGCTGCTTTGGACAAACCTTCTCTATCTCAGCAACCACATCATTCATTATCTCTCTTCTTTGGTGCTGTTCTTCCATTTCATTGATATGGTCGAATTCAACTAACCGCTGGATACGAGTCATACCGTACAACAAGTGTTAGCAAATTCGGGTTCGTACTGCATCAGCGGTAATATTAACGAAACAGGAGTGTACGTACCTTGTTCCTTTTGATCGTTGACACAAACTCCAGTTCGTATTCGATTGGAGTTCCCAAAATCAAAGGTAATGAACGAGTGTGACATTCAATTGAAGAATTTGCATCAACATTTCAAAGGTTAGATTAGCTAGGAAGACTCACGATACTGCGGTTGATGAACCGACGAGGATTGTTGTGGTTCGGGTTTTGTAACCACACAAGGACAAGTTCGAGCTGGTTTGCTCCCTGTCGATTCACTGGGGCCTTGGTTCGCTATGACATTCGAGGTACTTCTTGCTTTCTTTGACGAGAATTCCTTCACTTAATGTCGAGATTTCAAATTAAACAACGTATCCGTATATTGCAGACAGAAACAAAACGAATAGAAGGCATTTCAAGGTTTTTCACCCCATATTAAAAGCTTAGAGCTTTGAGACTTCCAGATTGTATATAGAAGATTTGAGAGTTGACTAGTTGACAGTGGATCTGATAGTCGCCTCCAGATGGCTTGACGCTGGTAGGGAGACTGGGGACTCCATGTCGATGAGCTGAACATGATGAACTGACGGGATTTTGAATATAGGGTTCTAGGTCGTCAAATGACGATGTATAGTGTGATCACAACAAAAACGAATAAATCTAAGTTCAGCGGATGAATTAGAAACCACAATAGAGAACATTCGATCACTTTACTCACCCGACCAAGTGTCGAGAACAATCGGTGAACCATTGTTGACACCAATCTCACTGCCACTCCTCTTGCTCCTCTTCACTTCTGGCTCTTTCCCTCCATGACAGTCCTTTTCATCTCGAGTTCACCACGTGATCTCTTCCTATGGACATCGCCTTTCGTTGCATCCTCGTCCGCACCGTGCTTCCTGTTAATCTCGCTTTTCTCTGTTCCATCTCTCTTCTTCTTCTTCTTCTTCTTCTTCTTCTTCTTCTTCTTCTTTTTCTTCTTCTCTTCGCCACTCCAGTTTTGATCCGCTGCCTCGTCCACCGTAAAGTTGTTCACATACCGATTCTTATCCAACTTCGCAAACAAGAGAACAGCCACGACATGTTCATATGAACAACAGTGTCTATACAAATACCCAAAGTAATAAAGTCTTGATATTTCCACAACAGCATTCATCCCATATCTTTTTTTTCAATAATGGCTGTCATTTACTAATCAATGACTCTGATGGAGGGAGATTACAGAACTTGTGTTGAAAAGAACTTAACTTGATCGAAAAAGGTATCCAGCTCGTCTGGCAGATCGATTCGTTTGCGCTGCACAATCTGCAGAAGCCTCACTTCTAACCACGTGATATATTCATGCTCGACATGTATATGCTTCCTCAACTCCTCTAACTCCCACTCTCGCACCATAAATTTGTAAGGAGTTCGAGCACCCCATGTCGAAATACATACATTAAGCATACAGTCTTCAAAGAATATCATCAAATACAGGGTCTGAATCATGCTGAAGAAACAAAAATACCGCTACATACCCGATACCTTCGGAACCTCGATCTCGCGGCTGGTCCACTATCGGAAAAATATGCATCATCTAAACATTGCAAGCACATTGACAGAAGATGGTAAGTAACGATGAACGTCCACTCATCTGGAACGCTTCGATGCTTTTGTTTTAACAGTTCTAAGATTGAAACTCAGATTGCTGTGAAATGAATAACATCGTTCTAAGATTCAAACCCAGATTTCCAAACGCAGCAATAGAAATGAAAAGCCTCACGATCATCTCAGTGTTTACCTGACTCGGTTGGGGGATCCGGGATACAACTAGTAGGAGTAAGGGAATAGCTCGTCCCCCTCTCATCGCTCAACATTTCCGCATCCCCTTCTCCGCCGCTCGATTTCGTCCGTTCCTCTTCTTCGCCGCTCGATTTCGTCCGGTCCTCTTCCGAATCTCGCTTACTGGATGTACTTCCTCCGCTTTTCTCAATTCCATCTACCTCATCCTCCTTCTTCGCACTTCCCTCTCGATCCTCTGCCACTTCCTCTACTATTTTCTCCGGACGCGGATTCTCGTCGTTCTCCATACTTCTCTATCTGAGCAGACCGGAGCCACGGCGACGGTAGCGTCTGTCTCCTCTCTTATCTCTCCTGCTCGAGATGGCGAGATGAGGAAGAAATGAATGGAAGCGAGCCGCGCCATCTGATTTGGGCATTTTAGTTAGTTTAGGGTTTGAATTTAGCGGCGGTCACAGTAACCGCCGCTGTAGAACCGTGACAAAGGCGAATATAGATTCATCAGCAGCACAGAAATTTCGACTGATCTTAGCTCCCCCCCATTCAGCTACGGCCGACCGGCGACGATTGTATATGTTTCCGTCCAAAGGAATCTAGTTCCGGTGTGAAAATCTGTAATCCTGATGCTAAAAGGATTGAAATTGGTTCCACGAAGGTGATCAAAGTGGCGGCAAAGTATGTAAATTGTAGGGGAAGTGGTATATATATGAAATTAATGCAAAGTAGAAGGATATTTTTGGTAATTCGTGTACTTCTATCGTTAATCATGATTTACCGTTTAAGTTCAAAGACGCGAACTTTAACAATTTATCAGAGATGGCAGTGAAGGAATACGAGTAATCTCATGAGCGATTATATTTCTATATCTCGTAACATCTCATCGGACAGCATAGTGAAGGTATACAAATCGAGCAATCTCGTAAAACGAGCATATTCGTATTCTTTCTATAATATTTCATTAATATACATATTCCTCCTCATCCCATAACATTTCGTTAACGTATATTTTACGCATTGTTATTAGTAGTTAGGATGATTGAACTTCACAACTATTGAACTTCTAACTTGTTCTGTTTCACATTCGATTGGACATGAGCATATACCAGTTTTATGTTATCTCGACCGGTTCGATTGAATTCGGACAACACCATCACATACGAATCTCTTAAATATCAAACCAATCTATGTGACAGAATACCAGTTTCAAGTTCAACCATCCAAAGGAAGAAAATAAGAGAGAGACACATTCACAATTACTGAGCTTAAATCAACATGTATTTTATCCACCAGGTCGAACATCATCATCGAAAATAATAGAAGAGAGTCAGTCAGATATAACAGCAAACCAAACTGACTGTTATGAGTAATAACCACAGCTAGAAGCAATCAGTTATTTCGCGCTACACTAGCGGAGGGTACTGCTTCGACTGCTGGCGTACCCTCTTCTTGTACTCGGTAGGGTCCTGCAAAACCGAACCAAGATAACGACTTTAAGCATTAGCGTATCATAAATTCATAATATTGTTGAGCTCAGGAGGAAATGTCTACGGACCTGGATGAAGAGATGATAGCCTTCGGTCTGTGCAGGGTCAGCGGGGTTAGGCTGGTCTAGGAGGTCCTGGATCCCGACTAGAATTTGCTTCACTGTGATAGCTGGTCTCCAACCCTGAGAAGAAGAAATGTAAGGAGCTATATATTGGAGAGCGTGATGATTGGACAACCGAGAAGGGACTTACGCTGTCTTCGTTAAGGATAGAGAGGCAAACAGTTCCTGATGGGTAGACATTAGGGTGGAAGAAACCTTGAGGGAATTTGCACTTCGGTGGCTTGCTAGGATAGTCTTCACTGAAGTTGAGAGTGAGAGGGAAGTAACCGCCCTCCCAGTCAGTCTGTAAGCCAACCCCAGAAGGGTAAATTGTAAGTTTCTTGAGTATGAACATAGCTGAAATGATGGAAAGTGACTAGGTAGAAAAGGATAACAGAAATAGCAAACAGATTGGGAAGTTAACCAAGACAACTACTACATAAGGCTACAACAACACCACTATAAAATTTTCAAGTTTAGAGCAACTCATTACTATTAAGTATACAAATGAGACAGTGATCAATATTGAGTGCAAAATTCAATATCAAATGATTGTTCTTTGGACCAAGCCACAAAGAACACCGTGCAGAAGAGATATAGACAAGTCACACTGTGTTCAAAATCTCAACTTGTGTTCAGTTTGTTCAGGAACGAGGTTTATCAGTGAAAAGACCAGCAAGGCACAAAGCGTTTCATACAACTAAGTGGTCAATAAGGTTCTAATTAGAAACACATTCATCAGCAATCCATCAGTTCTCCAGTTTACTCAATTATAAAAGCCACAACAAGAACAATTGAGATACAGCAAAATGAAACAATTAACGACTAAATTGAAACGAGAACTAACCCCAGCCTTCCCAGGGATGGTGCAATGCCAGACCATCAGATTCACTGTTCCATCTGCTAGAGTTTCAGGCTTCGCCACAAAACCCTAAAATTATCACAAAACCCAAAACAGTGTCAATTCCCCCAATCCAAAATTCACAGATAAAACTCCAACAACAGAGCAAACCAACCAGAGGAGCCAGAAACCAAAATCCTCCATAAACCCTCCACCGAACTGAGAAAAATTAAAAGATACAAGGAGAACGATTAACGAAGTGAGAGCTTTTTTCGACGAACATGGGGATGGTTCTTGCGCCAGGACTTCCTTTCCTCCGCCAGACGACCTCGGGCGATTCCACCGGACATTGCTGGGATTTTTGCTCGGCGATCGGAAAGAAGAAAGAATCTGAGCTCTCAGTTCGCCGGTATATTGAATTAGACGGAAGGGGACGAGAAGTGAGAAATTCGCCTTTGTGTGCGCCTTTTAACTTTTCGCTCTTGGCGCGATCGGGTACGGAAGTTTATATACTCGTAATCGTGGACTCGACCGGTCTTCTGGCCGATCAACCTACTGTACGGTGTAGATCATGTCTGGAAGGTTTGGGAGATCCGTACCTTTCTGGATCATTACCGTTTTTCGCTTTATCTGACGTCGTTTTGTTTGTATTTTGTTTCCTTGGCGCTGCCCCATAGGGAGGTGGTGGCTCCACCACTAACCAACCACTGCAACTCAACGATATTTTTTGGGTTGGCGTGGACCGTACGCCATAAGCAATTTGGTCTCGGTTCGTCAGCTAGTGCATTTCAGTGAATATATTCCGAACTGGATTACGTGGTGATCGTTATTCTTATGACCTTCATGGACCGCATTTGGTCTATCACTGGTCATGCCAATGTGACTAGACGCCCTAAGACGTCTATCCGCACAAAAAGGAGGTTTAACCGCTCACTTTCATCCCTAGACGCATCCTAACCCTTCATTATGGCAACCAAGATCTTGCATCGACATACCCCAAATAACAAATAATCAACTGACATGAGTGAATACCTATGCATGCCCCCATGATCACTGCATCTATGACACATCGTCCACCTCGCACCCTATACGTCTAAGTTGCACATCCTCGATCCTTCTACGTCTCCCACACCGAGACTCCTAGGAGTCTCCATAAGAAGGCTCTCAATTCTATTAAACTCACTCGACCCTCTGATCAAACCATTTATTGGTCCACTAACCAGATGAGCGAAACTCAATATATAAGTCACACTCTATCGAATCCTCCTTCATTTTGATTGAATATATTCAATACTAAAAACTTTGCGATGATGTTAGATCGAAATCTCGAAATCAACCTCACATTGGAGCAAAACACAACACGAGGCATCGCTATCGAGCAAAGAGATTGGATCAGGGAGTTTTGGACTCAGAGACGAAGAACTATTCGAAGAACAAGAAATCACATAAAACGTCACAATTTTTTTCCAGGAATGAAAGGCCAATGAGTACTGTTTTGGCTGACGAGTAATAATACTATGAGACATGAACTTCATATGTACCAAAAGCTAAGACAAATTGCCAGTTTCAGCCATTCAAAGTAACAAATAAGAGGCTCATTCAAAATTACTGAGCGGCCACCAACAGTTATTTATCCACCAGATCAACATCGTCATCGTCATCAACTGACTATTTCAGTAATAACCACAGCTGGAAGCAAATAAGTTCCTCAGTGCTACACGAGTGGAGGATACTGCTTCGATTGCTGGCGTACCCTCTTCTTGTACTCCACAGGGTCCTGCAATACCGAAACCAACTATCAACTGTAAGCAAAACGTAACAATTGATATAGAACTTGGGCGGAAATGCCTAACCGACCTGGATGAAGAGATGATAGCCCTCAGTTTGTGCGGGGTCAGCTGGATTAGGCTGGTCCAGGAGATCCTGGATCCCGACAAGAATTTGCTTCACCGTGATAGCTGGTCTCCAGCCCTGCATTAGCATGCCGGATCCGAAACGAGACAGAGACACATCAGCATATATACATAGAAAAAACATGATGAAATCAATATGGAGAGCAGCCAAATGGGACTTACACTGTCCTCGTTAAGGATAGACAAACAAACAGTCCCTGAAGGGTAGACGTTAGGGTGGAAGAAACCTTGAGGGAATTTGCACTTTGGTGGCTTGCTAGGATAGTCTTCACTGAAGTTGAGAGTGAGCGGGAAGTAACCACCCTCCCAATCAGTCTTCAAAACCAGCATGAGAGGAACTTGTCAGTGTCTAAGGACGAACGTAACTAAACAATTGAAAGCTAGGTAGAAAGCATGATATGATATAAACAGAAAACAGAGTGGGAACTTAACCAAGAGAGCTAATACACGACAAAGGTACGACTATTCTTCTGCAAAATGATTAGGCAAGTTTTGAAACAACAGATTATAACTCAATATCCCATGGTAGAAGATGAAATAGCAAGGACACCCGAGAGGCAGAAGTGAACTTGTTGTTTGCCTTGTTCCTTCATTCAAAACCTCGGAATTGGGTTTAGTTTGCTCAGGAACAAGTCTTAACAGCACAACAAATCAGGCACAAAGCATTTCATACAATCCAGAGTTGCTATTTTTAGCGACTTAGTCCCCAATAAGGCCATTATTAACATGAAACTTCTTGAAGTGCAATCCATTAAGAAAGAGACCATTAGAGCCACTGTAGCAAGAAAACCATCAAAGTAAATTCTAGAGCTAGCAATGAGCAATCAATTACAGAAGGATCAGACAGAGAGATAAGGACAAGTTATACAGCCAAAAGTCAGAAAGTATTCCCAAGAGCTAGTATAATTGGACACCGAATCATCAGCAAGTCCTAAATCCATCAGTTTTCCTGCTTACTAGAGCAGTTCAAAAACGGGTGAAAGACGCACACACACTACTCAAAGCTACATAAACACAGTAGCAGAACTGAGATGCAAAAAATGATTTAACTGAAACGAGAACTAACCCCAGCCTTTCCAGGGATGGTACAATGCCACACCATCAAATTCACAGTTCCATCTGGCAAAGTCTCCGGCTTCGCCACAAAACCCTAATAGTATCACAAAAACCAAAGTAGTATCAATTCCCCCAATCCAAAATTTACCCAACAGACCCCAACAACAGAGCAAACATATATCCATTAGTCAGAACCCCTCCGACGAACCGATTGAAACAGAGCCAAATTAAAAGATATAAAGAGAACGAAAGTGAAGCTTTTTCAACTAACATGAGGATGGTTCTTGCGCCAGGACTTCCTTTCCTCCGCCAGACGACCACGGGCGATTCCACCGGACATTGCTGGGTTTTAATTATCGGCGATCGGAAAGACTCTGAACGCTCGCCGGTACAAAATCTAATTGGACGGAAGGGAGAACGAAGTAAGAAGTCGCCTCTGTGTGCGCCTTTTAAAAGTTTTTGCTCTTGGCGGGATCTGGTACAGAGGTTTTATACTTGTAATCGTGGACTCGATCGGTTTCTAGACAAAAGTCAACTAATTCTACGGTGTAGATTGTATCTACGGTTTTGGGAGGTCCGTACCCCTTTGTTTCAGGATTGTTTGCTTTTGTCTTTATCCGGCGTCGTTTCTTTGGCGCAGGCGTCGGTGGGGACCACCATTAGCCAAACAGAGCAAGTCAAATAGAATTTTGTGGATTTCACCAAAAAAGATTTTTGGAATGGCGTGAAACGGACGCCATAGGACGGTTCACGCGCCTCAAGGGAATAATTCTCCGGCTAAATATCATCATGGTCATCAACTTATCGAATTTGACAACATGGTCAGTCTGTCAACCTAACATTCTCCTTTCGGGCTTATCCCGATGAGCATGACCATGGAGATCTATTTGGTACTTTCTATGGTGGTTTGATATGTGAATTATTGACTACTGAGGACATCCATAATTCGTCTTCTCCAGATTATTACGATGAAATATTCGATGTGTGACAGGTGGTATAGTCATAACATAAGTCTTATGTTTTCAACTAACAGTTTGTTCTCGTTTGCATCTGTACGTGATTCAAATTGGTGTTAATAGAATTGTCTTTAGTGGCGAAAAGATTCTTATTTATCTCGTGTTGAGATCGATCTCATGATTTATTAATTTTTTTTGTCCGGATAAATTGAGACTCTCGGTCAATACAAAATAGAAAACAAAATATTATAAACGAGTGTCCATTTTCAAATATACTAAATTTGAACCTGAGACTTTCAAATAACCAAACCCATATTTTACAACCAGGACAACTCTCTTTAAACCAGATTTGTTAGTTTGGCTAATGAAAATATTGTTAAATACTCATACATTTATCAAACACTTATAGTTGGTATATTACGTGATCACTACATTTTTATTTTCTTTTCCAAACGAGTCCGGACACTCATCCAACATTCAAATTAGTCTCTAATTTATGTAGAGTTTGTCTTCTTCGGACTGTGTGTGGTAAGTGATATAGTCATCATATAAGTCTTGTTTTTCGAATTGATAATTTTTCCTCGTTTGCATATAAGGGCGGAACTAGGGGTGGTTAGGAGGAGTTTTCACTCACCCTAATTTTGGTCCGAACCATTAATTTCGGGCCTACATTTACAACTTTTAAGAGTTTGGTTTAGGGAAATTCTGAGCTCGACTCAGTGCTTGGTTGTGTCGGAACTAGAGGGGCCTAGAGTGAGAGTCTCAGTTATCTTGCTTTTCTGGTATCGAGTACTAAATTATATATTAAATTTTTATGATTTAATAATCCGACTAATAATATTTGAAGTTTTGCTCTTATACTTGTTTGTTTAGACTAATTAATTATCATAAATTTAGTTCAAAAAATATAAATATATGGCAAAAAACTCGTCGAAGGTATATTATATTTTAAACTAAAAATAGTACATCAAAAAAAATTTTATTTTAAATTAGTATTATAATTAATTTGTCAATTAATTATTTAATACACATACAAACTTTTCATTAAAATCCGACTTTGTGTATGTTTCCATCCTAATTCCACCATTATTTGCATGTGTATATGGTCCAACTTGATGCTGATAGAATTGTTCTTTACGGCAAAAATACTCTTACTTATCTTGTATTGAGATCGATCTTACGATTTGTTAGTTTAGCTAGTAAAAACATCGTTAAATACTCGTACATTTATCATACTCTTATGGTTGGTATATTACGTGATCATCAATCATATTTTTATTTTCTTATCCAATCGAGTCCTTATACTCATCCAAAATTCAAAATTAGTCCCTAATTAATTATTCAAAAGCACCAGCATTTCTCCTTAATTAGCTAGCCGCTGTCAAGTCACTGCGATGACCCGGGCAGAACTGCGAGGAGCTAACGCCGTCACCTTCTTCCATCCTCTCCACAACGAAATGAGCCAACATCCCACTCGTCGAAACGTCCACCAAATTCTCCCGACACAAAAACTCGTCCCCGTAAACCTTCTCCACGTCCCCATAATAATCATGCAAAAACACGTGCGTAATCCTCTTCCCTCCGCCGCCTTTCTTTCTCCTCGCGAACACACCCGCCGTGAATATCGGCATCATCCTCCCCGGATCATCGGGCTCAGCCTCGCTCGGCCCGTCCACCAGGATTACGTCCCAATCTATATCGTACATATGGTTCGGGAGGTCGTTGATCCCCAGCTTACACTCCGTGAACAACAAGTTCTGGACAGGACGACAATCGTCCCCCTGTTCGGAACCTTGGAGCTCCTTTAAGAGCTCGTCCTTGTCAGCAAGCCTGGTGGTGTACACAACGTCGTACACCTCGCTGATACGATGGACCTCCTCGAAGTAGGCTGCATAGTAGCGATTCTCGTCCACGAATACTGTCCTGCCGTTTTGGTTCAGGGCGTGCCAGAGCAGGGTCTCGGGGCTCAGGCCGAAGACGAGGAAGTTGCACGGAGGGGAGCATTCCGTGAGGACGCCCACGATCTTCCTCATCTCCTCGTGTTTCATGCGGTAGGTCTCGTTCGACATGGATGCGTAGTAGAGGAGTGTGTCGATCGTTCTAGTGTCGATTGTCTTCACGCTGCTGATGTCGTTCGTTTCGCTAGGGAGATCATCTGGCGAGGAAGGGGTGGTGTGTTTTGTTGCAAACCTCCTCCTCGTCGTTGCAGATGATGATCTCCTCAGCACTCTCCTTAGGGAGTGTGTGGATGAGGGGTACGAGGGGGAGTTTTCGACGAGAGAGTCTCGAGTATGGACGAAGATGATGAGGAAGGCGAGGACGAAGAAGGAGAGGGAGGCGATGAGCCAGATAGAGTTGGAGTAAGGGGATTGTTTTTTCAGGTAAGGGCGGAGGAGGACGAGTGCCTTTGTGTTTCCACCATAGCCATGGTGGTAGTATTTCATTTCTTCGGTTTTCTTTTGGGAAGGGAGAGGATTCTTGGTGGAAGAATGGAATGTAAATGATCAATTTCGAATTTCGCTAACTATTCGACTCATCGAGATGCAATGGTTTTCCGTGGTATCGCAGATTTTGATGCTAGTGTAAGTACGTAGCGACGCGATAACTAATTTACAAGCAAAGAGAAGTCGCCATTGAATGATTTTCCTTCTCAGTTGGACGTACGTGCTTCTCAAGCAACTTTCTTTGTCAACTTCTGTAGTTAAAATTTGGTTAGAAATCAGTGGTTGTGTGTTCATTCTCAAATTCCCAAGCCAATATCATCACAATAACTACGATGATAACTAGGGGTGATGCATTGGCTCGGGTACCCAAACTCACCCGTTGTAACAACCGGTTTAAAAGTGGGTGGATGTTATGGGTGGGTTTGGGTTGTCTATCTAATTATCCATTAAGTAGTGAGTGATTTGGATTGAGTGATGGGTTAATCACCTAACCCACCGGTCCACTGTGCTTGTAGGAATAAAAAATACATCTTCGTCACCTCGTTAATTGTTTAGATAATAGAATTTTTGTTTTAGTGATTTGTATTGTTTAGTTTTGGAAATTCCTCAAAAAATTTATGAATAATGGAAAATAAGATACATCTGCCTAATTCACCCAAATTCATTCACTATCCACCGTTATTAAGTGGATGAATTTATATCGTACAAAAAATAATTCATCATATAATGAATTAATTAATTTTATCATCAAATACAACCGAGCTCACACAATTCTCTACTTAGATGTTAATGGTAGCAAATGTTGGCCACATTACTAGGAGGATGTGTAGGTCTCTGGAAAAGAAATGTGAACAAGCCCAATATGTCTGCCTTCAAGAGAAAATACGGCCCAACTAATCACGGGCTTTCGGCCCTGTACATAGGATGTGTGGGCAGTGTTCTTGATTCTCTTTCCGCTTTGTCCGGTCAAACCGGACAATTATCCAAACTGGTTTCATCTCAATTGTCGTCGCTGAAATCAGCCAACATTTTAAATTAGAACGGTAAAAAAGGAAGTTACCTATCACCTCATGTTTGAAACATGACTATTCCATTTATAATACATTATTTTTCCGAATTTTATACGTTATATATTTAAAGTTGGTCATACACTTTTAGACACAATCCCGATACTTTTTTTCTTCTCAAACAATTACATAATTTTTTTTACGTCAACCTCTCCTTATTATTTTTCTACTCGTATATCTTGTGTGGAACGGTTTCTAATAATGTTTAGTTTAAACTCAATAGTCGAACCATTTATCGTTCCACCAACGTATGAATTCCTCTTATTTAAGAATGTGATACAAATGATAAATCAGATTGAGGAATTTAAACATATTTTTAATAATCTGTTAGGTCTAATATCATTAACACTTGTTAGGTTGATGTGTTAATATCTTTCACTTGGAGAATAAGATACATAATTAAAGAAGGGGTGGTTGACCAAATAACTGATAGCATATCATAGTCTAAAGACATTTTTCCACCGGATTTTGAATTGCGGGCGAGTCGGAGCTGTATCTGGTGAAGTTTCGGTCGACTCTATTACAACAACAAAGGACTGGTTACCCTGTAAATGTGTTTGTTTTAATTATGTTTTTCTTATTTTAGTTCGGATCGTGGAGGTCGTCTTTTAATGTGCATGATATTGTGTTAGGAGTAATAGTTTATTTTATTTTATTTATATTATTCACGTCTAAAGCTGATTTGGTTTAAAAGTTATCGAGAATGCAAAGTACTCTAATTATTTTTCAATAAAAAAACACCTTAATACTTATTAAGAATCTTTGTACTTAAAATTATATATTATCATATCAACCAGAATCCATCTTTGATGTGTCGGAAAAAAAGAATTTCCCTCTGTCTCTCTGCTCTTTCATTTCTCCCATTTCCTTCACCATCTCTGTTCTTGACTTTCCACCGCACTGAGCTCTCACTGCAACAGCAACACTGCAACCTCCAAACCTCCAAATTTAACAAAATGAAAATTCAAATCCCTTTTCCGTAGATTCCAAGCAATCTCTTTCCCTTCAAATTCAATCCCCCCACCAGCTCAGACAACTACCTCCCTCCTTCCCACTTCCCTTTCATCTCTGAACCCAGAAAAAACCTCAGAGATCGAGAAGGAAAGGAATCGAAAGGAGGAGGAGATCATGATGATTCACCAGAGCTACCTCATCCGCCGGCCAGGAATTTTCCGCAACTCATCAGACCCACCCCCGTCAGACAGCGGTAAGTCAACGTCGGCGGCGTTTTGGATGGTGGTTCACGGACTCTGCTGCCTCATCAGTCTAGTCCTCGGCTACCGCTTCTCTCTCCTCGTCTTCTTCTTCCTCTTCTCCACCACTAGTCATCACTTCACGACGCCGTTTCGCCAGCTGGCAATCTCAGCTGCTGTCGATGACGTGGCGGCGGAGATTGATGTTCCAGCGGCGGCGGCGGAGGTTAACAAGACGAGAGTGACGGTCGGGCGGCACGGGATCCGAATCCGGGCGTGGCCGCACCCGGACCCGGTGGAGGTGATGAAGGCGCACCGGATGATCGACAGAGTGCAGAAGGAGCAGAGGATACAGTTCGGGGTGAAGAATCCGAGGACGGTGATCGCCGTGACTCCGACCTACGTACGGACTTTTCAGGCTCTGCATTTGACCGGCGTGGTTCACTCGCTGATGCTCGTCCCATACGACGTCGTTTGGATCGTCGTGGAGGCTGGCGGTGTGACGAACGAGACGGCCAATCTCGTTTCGAAATCCGGACTGAAGAACACTATCCACGTCGGAGTTGACGAGAGGATGCCGAACACTTGGGAAGGGCGCCGTCGATTGGAGTCCGAGATGCGAATTCGTGCTTTGAGGTTAGTTAATTATGCTCGCCTTGTTAATTTTGCTTCCTCAATCGAATTCGAATTACCGAGGTAATTAGAATTTGAACATACACTAAACTAAATTTGAATAAAAATATTTTTATTGAATATTGAGACTAACCCCTATCTCCTCATCGTCGTCGGTGATCAACGATCTTTGGAGATCGGCCGACGAGCTTTTTTAAAAAAGCTCCTTTGATGACTCTCCTTTGATGACTCTCCTAACAGAATTTTATAACTAGTTATATTTTATAAGTGATAACTAATTTTATTTTGTAAAGTATAACTTATTATTATTTTTTTTGACAAATCAAATTTATTTTTTAATATTTAATTGAGCGGCAATAATTACTAAGTACATCGGTGAGCCAAGTGTGAAGTGCAAACCTTACAGACAGGGTCACAAAGGAAAAAGATTATCATGTGATAACATGAGCAACCGAATTCCGTTCTCTCCTAACAAAATTAAAATTAAACGTGCCCACATAACGAATCAAACGTTTGCATGCCAACATGGTAACGCTGAACTCCGTATCGTCCTCTTCACCATGTTGCAATGCGGTTGCTGTCGCCCTCTTTGCTAGTTATAATCATTAATCCTATAACTAGTTATTCGTATTAAATGACTAGTTAATGCTCCTTATGACGAATTATTTAGTATGGTACGTAATTAGTTATTGGTATTGTAATCGATTATAATCGTGACTATAGTTAATAAAAAAAAATATAACTAGTTATAATGTTGATGGAACAGAGTGGTGAGGGAGAAGAAGCTGGACGGGATCGTGATGTTTGCAGACGACAGTAATATGCACAGCATGGAACTCTTCGACGAGATCCAGACCGTAAATTGGTTCGGAGCTCTTTCACTCGGCATTCTCAGCCATTCCAACGGCGTCGATGACCCATCAATGGCTGGAATTCCGGTTCAGGGTCCTGCTTGTAATGCATCCGACAAGTTTTCCGGCTGGCACACCTTTGATGATTCACAGCCGTACGATGGAAACAATTCCGAGGCGGTCTACATCGACGATGCAGCAGCCGTGCTGCCCAAGAAGCACGAGTGGGCCGGGTTCGTGCTGAATTCGAGGTTGCTTTGGGAAGAAGACGATGGTGTTGAAGAAGATAAGCCGAGGTGGGTTAGGGATTTGGATTCAGTTGATGTAGTGGAGTTGTCTCCTTTGTCTCTGTTGAAGGATTCTTCAATGGTGGAACCACTTGGGAGCTGTGGCAGGCGAGTTCTGCTCTGGTGGGTTCGGGTTGAAGCTCGGTTCGATAGCAAGTTCCCGGCTGGGTGAGTTCTTTGCTTTGCTCTCTCCGTATTTTATCGTACTATAATCATAGATTTGAATCGTAAAATTGTGCGACAGTTTTATAGAACAGTCATTAATGTACATGTCACTAAATATTACTGGTGACTGTTTGGATCTATCAGTGATGGTTTACAGAAAAATAGTCATTAACCTGCTTGCTAGTCATTAAAATTGAATATTTTTGTACCAAGAAACACCCTCGACTGTGTAAGATTTTAATCGAGGATTTTGCCTAATTATACAAAATATTGATTTTTTTTATGAAATAAGGATCGTTAAACACTAAAATTGTAAAATTGTAAGATTTTGAAAACTTCTTGCAACTTTTGCAAGCCAATTTGATGGTATTTGTAGATTGTAGCTAGTCAGTTCTTTTTCGAGTGTGCTAATCTGTGCCCACATCCACATACAGGTGGATGATCGACCCACGTCCGGACATCACCGTGCCATCGATCGAAACAAACTCCCTGGCCGGAAGTCACCCCTGAACTCAACTCGGAAGAGCCTTCGCCCCATTAAGCACGTTAAGAGGGGATCGTCGTCCAAATCGAGGGGAAGAATTAGTACGAGGAAACATGGTCGAATTTCGATCAGATGAGCCAGAGGTGATCAGAACCAGCTTGTACTTAGAGTTTGGTCGTGAATCGTGATGGAGAATGTGTGACGTGGCCGCCCTGTTTTTTTTTTCCAAGTTTCTCATTCATATTTGTTGATTTCTCATTCAAAGTATAATCTTAGAGGCCATCTTAGACCTTCATCATGAAGATCGAGATCATCCAAAATCTTAGATGACGACACGTGGCAACCCAGACCGATTTTCAAGAGATTATGTATACGAAAAGGAGATATCTTCATTAAAGAGATATGTCCATACGCCTAAAGTTCGGACACTAGCTCTACTAATCTAAACCACCTCAGGCACCACATACCTACAGATACAACTTGATACTTCTTTGTCTCCCACTGCCATCGCTTTCAAATAACGACTCAATTCTCAAATTCGATTTTCCGAATTAAATCATTCATTAGCCCACCATTATGATGCAGTAGTTGTTATGTGCATTTAAAAGAGTGCAAGAGTCGTGGTGGATGGGAAGCCATTTTCAAATAATATATAGACTTCACTTCACTTAACATATCCTATCTCCTTTAGCTATATGTCCACTGTCCAGCTTAGTCCCTTGTTCCACCACACTACCACTTTCCTTCATCGTTTGGTATGGGTTTTCGATAAACGGTTTTCCATCGTAAATAAAAAATAATTCGATTTGAAAATTAACACGAAATAAAATAAAATTTTAATTTTATTTTATCATTATTTGTAGGGGTTACTAAAACTTAATTTTGTAGTTATTTCCAACATGCATGTCAAATATTAGTCAATTTGAAAAATTTGAATTTTTTTTGTAAAAATGGTCAAATTTTCATAGTATAACACACGAAAATTAACAAATTTTGACATAAAAATTGAAAATATTTAGATTGACTAATATTTGACATATATGTTGGGAATGGCTAAAAATTAAAATCTCACCAATTTAGATTGTTTTGTTAGTGGGAATATATCATAAGGACCCTAAAATATTCAGCCTGGTCGCAAACCCATTAAGTCGAACATACTCTGACTCAAATTTAAAACGATAATACAATAGACTTGTGAATTCTTTATAGTATATTCCAGTATTAAATTACTAAAATAAATTATTGTCTAAATCACAAGAACTAAGATAATATGACAGATTTAAAGTAAATGTCACACCTCCTTCTTCGTAATAACTTCTGCACTCACCATTCTTTAAATATTTTTTAGATATGGTTCGATATTTTAATATATTTACTCAATTCACTCCTCGCTGGATAGAATTATTTTGAATTGTTTCGGAAGCAATGATTATCAATTTACAGTACAACAATGTCACAATGATATGTTTCTACTTTCTCACAGGCCTCCATTTATATAAAGATGGCGTTAACAGCAAAGAATGCGAACCAAATTTTTCACTACTAACATTTCTCCAAACATCACCGGAAAAAACTCTGCATCATCGTAATTCATCACCTCTTCCGACGATGGTCGCCGTCTTCAACAAAGATCTCCTCAGTTGGTACCTCATCACTCTCATGCTCCGTGAAACCGTCGAATCCTCCTCCTCCTCCGTCGTACCAAATTCCCATCCCCTGCTCTTCGAATACCCACAACAGCAACCACCGCCGCCGGACTCCGACTGGATCATATCCATAACCGAAAAGCTCAACCAAGCCAAAACTGACGACGATTCCTCCTCATGGGAACGATTCTCCATCTACAGGGTCCCACACTACCTCAGGGAAGAAGACGACAAGGCCTACGCTCCACAGTTGGTCTCCTTGGGACCTTACCACCACGGCAAGAAGCGTCTCCGGCCAATGAAACGTCACAAATGGCTGTGTTTGAACCGGGTTCTGACCCGAACCGATCACGAAATCAGAATCTACCTCGAATCGGTCAAGGATCTCGAAGACCGGGCAAGATCCTGCCACAAAGGATCCTCGAATTCGAATTCGTTCGGGTTGAGTAGTAATGAGTTTGTCGAGATGATGGTGCTCGACGGCTGCTTCGTGATCGAGCTACTCCGCAGAGCAGTGGGTTTGGGGTTTAGGGAGTTAGGGTATTCGGGAAACGACCCGGTTTCAACAGGCTGTGTCAGGAGGTGGTCTTCGACTTTAACGGGAGCTACCTGTCACGACTTTCGGAGGAAGTGAATCAGCACTACAACCACCGGTGCAACGCTTGGCTTGCGAGCTTGAAGCATAAGTACTTTGGCAATCCCTGGGCGATCGTCTCGTTGTTCGCTGCTGTTGTTCTCTTGCTTCTTACTTTCACACAGACGTTCTACGGAGTCTATGCCTACTATCGGCCAGCAGCATCCAGAAAGCTATATCTATTTGAAGGTTCTATTTGTCTGCAACAACTTGTGATTCTGGGTGTGCCTAAAGATTCGAAATTTAAGCAAAGAAACTGTCGAAGCATCGATATCATAGTACATCATTACAAAATCGCGTCAATTCGGTCTAAATATGTTAGGCCTTCACCGTTCCGACTGATCGGTAAGATACACATTCACAAACAAGGATGGATAAAGACGTACCGATTCGAACTGCAGCAACATTCAACAAGGGAGGCTGAATATGATTTAGATAATTCACCTTATGATTCTCTAACTAGTGTACATATATAAAGATTAACAGAGCTATAATCTCAACAAGAAGGCACGAAAACAAAGTTAAAACGAAACCGAAAAATCACATTAAAATTCTCGAACCAATGGTCCACGAACATCAAGCAACAACTCCCACTCTAGATTCTCAACCTACAAATTTTAGTTTCGAATCAAATTTCAGATGAAGGAAGAAAAGCAGTTTGATAATACAAATATGATCAGTAACTTATACCCGAGGCGATTCAATCCCTAGTCAGGTTATCACTTGAAGGTGTCCTCTTTCCGTCATATCGCTAACAAAAAACAACAATTTATTGTATTTAGAACTCGAAAAAGGCAACGGGAAGAACACGAAAAGAGGATGAGAGAAAATGGCGGCGTACCTGCTTGCCGAAAGAGAAAGGGACGTATTTGTACTTGACCATGTGCATGATCTGTCTTCTCATGGTGAGGATGAACAGCATAATCCAGTAGAAAAGAAGTATCGGCCAGAAGACTGGCACGTCAAATACCGCGAAGAAAGTCATCCAGAATGCAATGAAGAATGCCTTTGTAATAGAGTACCTTCATCATGAACACACAACAGTAAAGAAACATGGAGACTCAGCTACCGAAATCACCACAGAACCTTTCGTAATGTCCTATCTGACCAATGATGTAACATACGAGCATCAAAATCATCACAGAACCTTTGGTAATGTACTATCCGACGAATGAGGTGACATAATGTGCATCACAATCACTAAAGAACCTTTCTGCGATGTCCTATCCAACTACTCTAACTCCATTTCGTCTTGATCGTCCCCAAGTTACTTCGATCCAAAGGAAATATCAGTTAGCAATTATCAAAGAAGCAAGGTAATCGAAGAACATCGAGGCTACACATCGAAAATTCGAAACCATTTTACTAGCAATGACTCTGAATAGCTTCCACAGCTATAATCAGTAGTAGATTAATGTCTAGCAGCTACATTTTCCCCAATTCCTTATCTAATCCAACTAAGAATCCGAAGCAAATTTTGAACCAAATCGACCAGATAGATTGATCTAAAGCTACAACATGAACACATAACGAACAGAGCAAGTAAAAGGAAAGAAATTGAATCAGGATCAAACACCATACGGCTTTAACAATATCCAAATCATTCACAAGTTAAGAAAAAATAGTTGATTCAATCGGGGATTAGTTACCAGAATTTGAACTCGGGGAGCCGGCGGACGAAAGGCCGGAACTCATCGGATCCACGGGTGGGGAGAGAAGGACCATCGCTGACCTCGGGGTCAATCTGCGGCGAGAGGAATCCGATCAACAGGTTCAGCATATAGATTCCGAGGCCGTACGTGACGATGTAGAAGCCTTCAACAAAGTAAACACGAAGGCCGTAGATCGCCGCAGCAACAAAACAAGCGATCCACCTGTACCAGATGTGCGGCACCGTCTTGTCAAGCATGTGCTGGTACCTCCGCGCTACGGCGAACGTCCACTGCGAGATGACTGCGGAAGGAGACGACGACGATGACGACGAATCGTCTACAGCTAGGGCTCCACCACCACCACCATTGGGATTCTCCATTTCCTTTTCTGATTCGATGGCGCGCCCAACAGCAACAACAAATAAAAAGATCTTCTAGAATTCAATTTCAATTGATTTTGTTTTCCTTCTCTTCTTTCAACCGGTTTTCTTCAACTTCCTCCGCCGGGAAAATTGCCGTCTGTGGTGGCTCTGATCTCCTCTGGCGCGAGGGAGAAATGTTGTTGAAGATTGGGAGGGGAGAAATGGACGGCTTTTCAGATGTGTCGGTTTCAACGACGGATATTCTACGGGCCGGGTTGTTATTATTGAGCCTGGACTGTTAAGCCTAGTAAAAAAATCAAGAGAAAGCCCAAAGATCGAAATTTATGCACTATAGAAGATCACCAACCTCCAAAAATCTCAGATTAATTCCCTCGCCGTCTTCCTCTCCTCCGCCGCCGGGAACCGCCGTCATCGCTTCTTCGATTTCTTATCCCACGCTGCGCTCTTACCTTTTAAGTAAGTTCGTTTCTTTCTCTGCTCTTCCGTCAAGTTTCAGCTGAATTCAGCCCACCTCTGTGTGCTGTTTGTTTCGGAGATGATTGATGAATCGACGAGTTTCTATTTTGTCATCGTTGAATCCCTAATTCGATAAATTAGTAGCACGATTACCTTTTGGAACAGGATGAGTGAATCAGGTCCGAAGCTGTATACAAACAAGCCGAAGAAATCACAGCTGAAGCAATTCCAGGAGGGGAATCCGAAGTTGAAGAATGTATCCGCACCACCTGTAAAAGCAGCAACTCCGGCGCCGCCTTCGTCGGAATCTTACAAGATGGGAGGAGGGTCTACTCCGCCGCCGCCTAAGGAGTCGTTTGCGAGGCGTTACAAGTTCATGTGGCCGCTTCTTTTGGCGGTGAATTTCACAGTTGGAGCTTACTTGTTCACGAGAACGACAAAGAAGAAGGAGGACACTGATCATCATGGAACGTTGACGGAGAATGAGCAAAGGGAAGTGTTCAAGTGGGTGTTGGAAGAGAAGAGGAAGATGAATCCGAAAGATGAAGAAGAGAAGAAACGAATCGAAGAAGAGAAGGCTGTTCTTAAGCACTTTATTCGAGTCAAATCGATCCCTCCTCTCTAGTCTGTTGCTCTGAGCTCTCACTTTGCTTTCAGAAATGGTTTCTGGGTTCAATTGCATCATTAGTCACGTTCATATCATCAATGGCGTTTGTTGAACCGAAGCCTTTATACTGATTACGTGACTTTTTTCGACATTCCAACTTGACCTGGTGCACTTGCTTCATGCAATCTAATTCATTGAATTGGCTTTCGGACTCTATTTCTATTTCTGTGGTTTGGGATCCTTGTCTGCAGGATCGAATTGCTTCTGATCGAGGCAAAATAAATTTACGAGTCGTTTGAATGAGGTATTTTGGCTGAAATAATTCATTTGGCATTCAACTCAAAAATAATTTGTTTTTCAAATAATTTTCTTTCACGCTAATCATGATAATTTGTTTGACAATCAAAACAAAACATATGGTATTTCGGCTTATGACATTTGAACAAGCTCGTATTTTAATTATTTTAAATACCACTCAACCCCTATATATTTAAAATACAGATATCGCAAAATTTCGAGAATGTAAATTGAATCACTCATTAACCAAATAAGATAAATCTAACACTAAAAGCAAAGTTTGCACATGATAAAAAACACATTCCCAAATAATTATACATCAAAATAACACATTCAAAATACTTCATCCAAACCAACCCTAAACTTAAACAAGGTTAGAACACCAAAATTTCGTCTCCTGGGGTTTTATTAAACCCAGACTACCGTTTTCTGCTCTCCTCTTTATCTTTCAACTTCTCCTTAAGAATATCAATGATCTTGTCACTGGCAACGATTTCAATGTCTTTCGCTCGAATCTCCTTCTTCGACTTCTCGATCTCCTTCTTCAACTTCTCAATCTCTATCAACTGCTCGGCCGAAGGATTCTTGACAACACTCTCCTTCAGTTCTTGCTTCAACCTTTCAATCGCTTCATCCTTGGCTCTCAGTTCCTGCTTCAGTCTTTCAATCTCTTCCAGATAGCTATCGCAGCGATCAGTCTTTTGCTTCTTTTGACTGCTGATGTGATCGTCGATTTCCAATGGTCTCTTTGGCTGCGAATCCTGCGAGGAACCCTCGGGCGACATTTTACGTATATAGAGAGTAGAGGCTTTTCCTTTGTCGGACGTGAGTGTAGCCAGCTTTTGTGGTCGTCCAGCGGTATCCTGAATGGAACAAATAGATCATGAACACTTCCAGTTCCGACATAAGGGCCTTGAGTGATGCAATTAGTGGTTAACCAAGCCGAACAATGCAGTTAACCCATCCACAATGTTAGTAAGATCACTAACCACTAACAACACCACATTATTTGCAGTTAACCACATAACCAAAGACTCAACATTTATAGACCGAATATCGTCAATATCGATTCAACGTTTACAAACCTAATAAGCTATATAAAAGTTTAACACTCGTTAGGACTTGAAATAAGACATGCAACTTGGATTCTAAATGTCATACGTCAGTTCGAGTTTGAATCATAGAGTTGTGAGTTGGTAGATCCGATTGATCATCAAGATTTCACATGTGGTTCAAGGAAATAAAACTTGTAGACATTGAGATTACACTTTAATTCCTTTATTTACAAATAATTCCTGTAGGTTAAATTTGTTGCATTATTTAATTGTTAGCTAGTAAAGACTATGGATTTTTTAGGTGAGTTGAGTTTTGCAGTTAACCACATCAGTTTTACGGTGAACAACTAACCGCAGTTATCTCGAAAATGCTAACCGCAAACCGCAAATTTCAGTGCGAGTAGTGATTTTAATCACTAACCACTAACCAATTTCCAAACTTTAACATGCTACTGAAACGTGTAGATTTACCTTGTCAATGACTCCATCGACTTTCTCGAATGCTTCGTGTGCCTCGCTTAGATTTTTAAAGATGGCAAGCACAGAGTAATGCTTTCCTTCAGCTCGCTTAAGTGGCTGTTGAAATCAAGTTTTCATCGTCAGTGTATAGCAGTATCGATATAACATATAATTTGATATGGTGGCATAGAGATAAACTCTTTTATCTATAAACAAGTAACAAGAACTTGACGAGTCAATCTCTGATTCATTCGGGTAGACCTCAAATTAACGAAAAAGGATAAAAAGTTAAAACCTTTAGTTGAATGGTGAAGTTCACAGGAAAGATTCTTCGAAGCTCTTCAGTAGGTACAGAGCTTGGTATTTTGTGAAGGAGAAGCTTTGCTTGTTCATCTTTGGATACCTACATTTACATCAACAAATCAAGTCTTGAAGAAATTTCCAGGCATAAACTTGATATGAAAAAATTGATCAACTTACATGCTTCACTTCTGACGCAATCTTTGGAATCACTTTATCAAATCCATTCATCCTCGCCATGACAATTTTCATTGCGGTACGTGCATCATCTAAACAATTATGCGGAGCGCCTTCCTCTCGGAGTTCGTAACCTAAAATCGTCTGCAAGTAAAAATGGATAACCAGGCTCTGAGTAGGGTGAAATATAGTGATCATGAAAGCTGCTTAGCTGAAAGTGTCTTGTATAATTTCATCGAACTGCAAAACTCATGGATTCAGCAGCTTACCCTACACAAATTACGTAAAGACGGTGCACGACCATCTTCAGTTTTGAAGATAAATGATGTGTCTACAACTCTGGCATGGTCGATCTTCAATGCTATGTAAAGAGAACAAATCGAAACAAATAAAACAAGGTTTAAGATTCAACTGAAGAATAACAAAAAAAAAGCAACGTAGTTTCAGAAAGCTATACTCTTCAGCAATCAAAGTGATTTTAGACTCTACCAACTTACCAAGTAGATCATTATGCAACCCATGTCCCACTAAAATTGTTCTTCCTTTGGATAGAAGCTTTTTCATGCGTCTCTGCAAGGAAATGCAAAGCAATAACATCAGGCAAAGACAACTCTAATCACTCCAAATTAGTTCTGAAACCTCGAGATATAATACCTGTACTTTCCTTAACGAACATGTAACATTATCTAAATCTCCAGGATTGATTCCAGTAATTTCAGTTCGATAATCTGTTATTGCCTTATCAGGATTCACCATTTCGTCGAGCTTCACCTAAGAAACAAGACCAACTGTAAGTTCCCTCTGCAGAAGGATTATCCAACTTCCTCAAAGTAAGCTAGTGATTCATATGACAAATCAAGAACGAAGCAAACTATACAGTATGTAACCTGTAAATCGGAATCCACGACACAAACTCTGACTAAGCCATCAGTACCATCCTCGCAAAGAACCATCTCACAATCAACAGCAAGCATCTTACTTGAGCTTTTCGTCTTGGATCCTTCACAGGGTTTCGAAACCAACCAATCCTGCCGCACAAGGTAAGGAAAAGCTCAACTAAGTATATCATTCAAACAGACTGAGGAAATCTAGAGTAAAGAACAGTAATCAAACCTTTTCATAAGTAGGGAACATATACTTGGACATGAAATACGGGTGTTGAAGTGTTAAATGAACCATCCTCTGCATAGCCATAGATACACATTCCACCACAGTTAATCAAACTCGCAAGTGTTAAGTCTCACTGATTCAACAGTGATTTACGAAGCCGAAACTACAGACCTGTTCAGGGGAAATATCGTCTGAAGACTCTTTAGCAGCCTGCAATAACACTTGCCGGCTTGAACACGATCCAAATACATTAGCAACAAACTACACAATTAAAAAAAGTAAAGAACATATAACTGTTAGAATAAGAGCAGCAAAAGTTCGAATCCACAACTATCGAAGAGAACATAAATCGTTCAACCTTCTGTTCATCTTCTCCGGTAAATGTTTGGAGGAACGCAACCAAAGCGTCTCGAGACCTCTTGTCAGGATCACTGAGTGATGAGCCGGACTGAGTATCGTAGACATTGAGGAATTCCTTCCAGCTGCCTTTGGTGCCCTCGCGTCCTAGCCGTTGCGCTAACTTCACAATGTCGGTCAGAACCTGCAGCGATACGATAAGGCGGCGAAGTTAAGGAACAAAAGGCGTCCGTTAGTTAATGCGAGCTTAGCGATTGTGGTTGAGCTCGATTTGGAAGTACTGCGGTGGAGGGATGCAGGCAGAAAGAAAAGCTTACGTTCTTTGGAGCGGCGGAGATTGCGGCGGCTAGTTTCTCGTCCATTTTTAGGGCTTTTCTTGTCGAGAACGGAGATTGAAGGGTTTAGAGCTCTCTGTTGTTTCTAATATAAACGCCTAGTCAGCAAGCTGAGCGCCACATCACCCAACCAAAATTCAATTTTTTTAAAGCGAATTCGAAAAACCCAACTCGGTTTTGATTTTCATTCTAACCAGTTTCTCTGTTCTCCTATCTAACTTTAACCTAAAACGAAAACTCAGTACATGAATCAAACGAAGAAGTACATTTCAACCAAACGTTTTTTGCGGGATCGCGACCCTTTGTCCCGACCATTGTAGCACATGTGTCGCCCAACACATAAGGGGCATGATGACTTGACATGAACTTCACCTTTCTCTGGCTTATCACCGACAGTCTGTTCAGAGTTCCAAACTCAACAGTGGCAACTAAATATGAGGATTGCGCTCGTTGCGACATTCTCGTTATCGTCCCCATCTCGTCTCAATTCTCATTTCCCCAATTAGGCAACTTTATTGGTGGTCGTGTTATACCGATTCCTCCCTCATTTTTTTTCCAATTTTTGTTGTTTCTATTCAACCTTATTCAATCATCATCAACTTTAAGTTGGATCGGTTTCGCCTTAAAAATAAGTATTTCATCCAAAAAAAATTACCTAATAGAAAGACCGAAAGTTGGTTTATCAATGGATGTGATAAATTCTCATACGGAAAGGACCAATCATGGGGTTACAAACGAGAGGTAGTGGACTTTCTTAAACCTAAATGGAACAAAAGGAACCGTCTATATTATCTACCGAACTTTCTACTCTCTTCTACGAATGGCAATGGGACTCTGCGGGACGAGGCAAATATCTCTGTTCAAATCTGGTTCGTAGCGAGTCGGATTCGAAATCAGTATTTTAGTGTGACTCTAATCTCTTATATCCAGTGATGATAACTTCTGTTGCAAGTCATCATCTCGGGCAACATTTTACGCACGTAAACAGTGGCGATTCTCCCAGTGTCGAACACCAGCGTAACCAGCTTCTGTGGCCGTCCTGCAGAATCCTGAACTGAAAAAAAAACAAATAGAACAATTAGATCCTACGATTCTTTCACAAAACGAGAAAGTTGAAAAACATTGCTACCGTAACACGTAGAATCAATCACCTTGTCAATGGAGCCATCGACTTTCTCGAATGCTTCGTGTGCCTGTCGTGGATTCTTAAAGACGGCGAGCATAGAGTAATGCTTGTTTTGAGCTCTCTTTACTGGCGGCTGCGGAATCAATTTCACATCGTCAGTATGGTAATGACTTTGCAGACAGACAAAGCAAATGACTCTGGTCTATGGCAACTTTACAGAAGTGCAGAGTTCTAAGTTTCGATTCAATTGTTGTGTGTCGAGGCCGGAAAACCAAACCTAGGGAATCCAAGCTTGCAGAAATCAGAACGAAAAGAGATAAAGATGTACCTTTAGTTGAATGGTTAAGTTCTCAGGAAATATGCTTCGTAGTGCTTCAGTAGGTACCGCGCTTGGTATTTTCTGAAGGAGTAGCTTTGAGAGTTCGTCTTCGGATACCTACATTCGCACCAATCGGTTCATAGAAATACACCAAAGAAATCTTCAGTGAAAAGGATTTAAAGCTTCATCATTGCAAGTAGATGAACTGAACATACATACAATATTTGTAGTCACATTATCAATTCCAAGCTTCATCATTGCCAGAACAATCTTCATTGTTGTGCGTGTATCGTCTAAGCAATCATGGGGAGCGCCTTCCTCGCGGAGTTCGTATCCCAGAATCGTCTGCCAAAGCAAGTCACAAAAATTAACCGAAAATAACAAAAATTGGATAGCTGAGCTCTAAGTAGGTTGAATTATACAGATTCTGGAAATGTTGCTGCAAAACTCATGTCAGAACTATAATTAAGCACGCATACCTTGCACAAATTGCGTAAAGATGGCATACGACCATATGAAGTTTTGAAGATGAGTGACGTGTCTATAACTCTGATATGGTCAATCTTCAATGCTGCCAGAAAGAACCAACGTAAACCGAGAAAAAGAAGGTTCAAATTCAACTGAAGAACAAATCAAAATAGCTTCAAATCTTTTACCAAGTAGGTCATTATATAACCCATGCCCCACTAAAATGGTTCTTCCTCTGGACAAAAGCTTTTCCATGCATCTCTGCAAGGAAATGCAAAGCAACAAGTTCAGACAAAGACAAAATCATTCCGAAATTGATCCAGAAGCCTCCATATAATACCTGAATGTCCATTAACGAACATGTAACGTCATCCAAATCTTCAGGATAGATTCCAGTTATTCAGTTCGGTAATCTACTATAGGCTTCTCAGGATTCACTTTTTCGTCAAGCATGACCTTGCAGAAGGATTATCAAACATCGACAAAGTAAGCTAGCAATTCTATTGAATCGAGAAGGAAGAAAACTATACAGTAAGTACCTGTAAATCAGAATCTACGATGCAAACTCTCACTACTGCATCAGTAGCATCGTTGCAAAGAACCATCTCACAATCAACAGCAAGCATCTTCTTAGAGCTTTCCAGATTGGATCCTTTGAAAGGTTCAGTCATCAACCAACCCTGCAACGTAGCAAACATCAACGAAATAAGAATCGAACGATGTAATGAAGGAAGGTAGGGTTAACTAATCCAATGCAGCAGTCCAATAGACTAAGGAATCTGAAGTAAAGAACAGCAACAAACCTTTCCGTAATAGGTAGGGAATGCATACTTGGACATGAAAAGTGGATGCTCAAGTGTCAAATGAACCAGCCTCTACAAATTTCAACCACAAGTTAAAACACATAGCAAAATCATCGAATTCGTTAACCGACTCAAACGTCCTGAGCTACACCTGTTCAGGTGAAATCTCGTCGGAAGACTGTTTGGCAAACTGCAGCAGCACTTGCCGGCGTGAATACGATCCAATGATATGATCAACAAACTACACACGCAAACAAAAATGTTCGAAAATAAGCAGCGATAATTCAATCTAGAAACTACAGCTACTGAAACGGTTTCAATTAGATAGAAAATTTCGATCGAGAAATCGCGTTTACCTTCTTGTCTTCTTCTCGAGTGAACGTTTGGAGGAAAGATACCAACGCGTCTAGAGGCCTCCTGCAGGATCACTGAGGGACGAACCGAGATTAGTATCATAGACGTCGAGGAACTCCTTCCAGCTGCCTTTGGTGCCCTGGCGTCCTTGGAATTGCGCCAACTTCACAATCTCAGTCAGAACCTGTACCAATACGCATTGTAGTTAAGCTCTGGAGACTCGCGGAAGGGGAAGAGAAACGAAGAGATAGGTGAAGCTTACGTTCGCCGGAGAGGCGGAGATCGCAGTGGCAAGTTTCTCGTCCATTTTTTGAGGGCTTTAGAGCTCACAGACAGTGTGTGAGACTGTAAAGGAAGAGATTATGGTTCAGTAAGAAGTAGAGTTAATATTTCACTTAAACAACGTTCTAAACCATATAAAAACTGAATTATTTTTACGGTATTATTATATTTTATAAATTAGTTATTTAATATCGTATTTGTACTAAATACGGTAAAGTATAAAAAATTAGACCAACTACGGCAGGCGGACTGTCCGTCCAGTTAGTTCGAATTTTTTTAATACTTTACAATAAGTGCTCGATTTTATAGAAGGATAATGCAATAATTCATCATATTTAGAGCGTTGTTTAATTCGAATTTTAGAACTTCGTTCAGAGTTTCGGAATTTCTATGATCACAGTTGGTAGTTCATTTGTAGGAGTATTTTTGGTATATGAATTCAGATAAATTTCAAATTGTACAAATGTAATTTTGCGCCAAATTGTTGCGGGAAAAAAATGGGCCACAATTTTTGGGCCAGTTGGTTCTCGTTTGGCAAATGAAAGTGAGTACATAACAATGTCAACTTCACTTGGACAGGTTAAACTTTATTAACGATCAATATTGCTTTTTATTGATATATTAATTCCAAATGCTAAGAAATCTAATTTTGTGCCAGAATGAAATTTGAACTTCCAAACATCCCCTTAATTCTTCATGCTACCAGACCAACACATCCAACTCATCCTTAATCCGACCCGCCACTCAAATTGAATTAAGAGTCAACAACTCACATTCAACCCACAACCTTATGGGTTACGAGCCCGCAATCTGATAAATTCATAATCCGATAAATATACATAAAATCGATGGACCCTTCGTCAGGTAAACCCGACATGTGACTCGTCCAGTCGCCCAACCCGACCCCGTAAACCAAATCCAAAAGCAACAACGAAAAGTCTCCCCTTTCTCACCTTCTAATCACCATGAAGCACGCAACAATTCAACCCCCATCTGCAAACTGAATAACAATTCAAAAGTCTCCCCTTCTAATGTTCATCATGAAGCGCGCATCAGGAAGAAGAAGACTTTGACAATTGGAAACAGCCGCAAGTTTTGAATCATCCTCAGCCCGTTGTAATACCAATATCCATTCCATCTTTCCTGGTGAAGAATAGGTCCATGAAGTTTTTGCCTTTGAGAGCCTGCAACAATGGACACCAACTGTTGAATTCCAAAGGCTAACAATGTCGGTGAAATATTCGAACTGAATCAATAGATGAAATGAATGGAAGCGTAACCTTCAAGAGCATTCTTCATTCATGAAACGAATAACCAACTTAACAAATGGAGAATGACAACCACACCAGTAAATATGTGGAGAAGGGAGGGAACTTTTACTTTGGTGATGGTTTTTTGAGCTTAGGCTGAACTGTTGGACCATCGGCTGAAAGCGCAAGCGACGATGTTCCTACTTGCGAAATCCCCAATCGTCGATCGAAAAGCTGCCATCCTCCCAGCAGAGGCATTGTTCGATGAAGGACCTTCAACGATGTTAACTCTAGCATCCAACACAGGAAGAAACTGATCAGCCTGCATATCCTGTACTACTCCGGCATCGGTACCGCTAGTTTCCACCAACATCTCGATCTGGACTCCGTTGAAGTCGACTACCAGCTTCGGTTTACGCTCCTGCAGCCAGTCCACGATCCCACACGTCACCCCTTTGCATTTCTTCACCTTGACCTTAACCAGATTTGGGAACCCCCAAGCGAGGGTGGCAATGGCTTTATCTGAAATAGCACATCCTTTGATACAAAGCTTCTTCAAGGACATGCATTTCTCGGAGATGCAAACAATCTCCTCGTCTCTGATGGTTCCACTCCCGCAAAGGGCTAATCTTTCGAGATTTCGGCAATTCGCAGCTATCAATCTCAAGCTCAGATGGGTGGCGTTTACGCCAATCAGGACAAGCTCCTCCAAATTGGAGCATTGCTCAGCTATGCTTATTAACCCATTGTCGCTAATCCTATTTGTCCTCCATCCATCAATGTGTAGCTTCCTAAGCTTCCTGCAGTTCTCAGCAACGGAAATGAGACCTGAATTCGAACATTCAGGGGTTTTCACTATGTGGAGGATCTCAAGATTGGGGAATTTCGATATCCCGATTAGCCCTGCATCGCTTACTTGAATCCTCTCAAGGTGAATCTCAACCAATGAACCATTACCACCTGATTCTTGTTTTGCTCTTAATTTAAGCACTTTATCCCAGTCACCTACACACCTGAAAATCTTCAAGGACCGAAGATTTCTCGCACCAATCACCAGCGGTTCAAACGATTGGCCGTTGACCAGCTCTTTCAAGCAGATCGATCTCAAGGAGGAAGCCGCAGCTGCTCCGACTCCGATCAGATCAGTACCGTCATGAATACCTCTAAGCCGCTTAATCGAAAGCTCCTCAAGAGAGGTACAGTTCTCAAGCACAGCGTTCATACCTTTGGCGCCAAAGGAACAGGATCCACAGGACAGCTTCTTCAAGCTCCTGCAGTGCTGAGCGAACGCTGCCATGCCGTGATCCGTGATCTCGCGGCATCCTCGCAACTTCAGCCGCGTGAGGTTCGGGCACTTGACGGAGATCATCAGGAACGCGTCGTCATCCAAGCTGATCGACTTCCGGTCGCAGCGGAGGGCCAGCTTGGTGACGGAGTCGAACCTCGCGAAGATCGACGGGAGAGAAGACAGGATCTCCGAATTCGCGTCCAGCGAGAGACGGTGGCGTCTCTCCCCGTCTACCCGCAGCCACCTGCGGCATACCACGGAGCTGCTCTTCCGATCGCCAGCGCCGAGGAAATGGAAGACGTATGCCAGACAGTCGTCAGGAATCCCCTTCGTGTAGTCGTAATCCGGCTGGATGTCGTCTTCCTCGGCGGGGGGGACGTCATCGATCGGGAAACGCAGTGGCGGCGGCGAGGAGAGGCGGCCACTTGTGACGATGGTCGATGAAGAAGTTGACTGTCCCATGGAGAAATAGAAGCCCCTCCGCCTGCCGGGGATCAGATCGACGGTAAGATTGAGATTACCAGCGAGAAGGTGGGTGATTTTGAAGGGAAATTTTAGGGTTTTGAAGGCGGAGGAACAGAGGAACAAAATGGCTGTTAATATATATATTTTTTTGTTAATGGCGAGTTGTTGAATTAGTTGAGCTGAATAAAAGTTGTGAGTTACGAAATAAGCGGAGATATGGAGCCAAGTGGCGGTATTTTAATGACCTTTGTGGGCCCCCTTCATCGTTGTGAGATCGGCGACACTAAGGGCCGGCCCAGGCTGACTATGCATCCCCGGCCGGTTCGAGGGTTCCAAAAAGTGGCCATCCTTGAACCTCTTTCCACGTAGGACTCCGAGTCGATCGGTTCTATTATTTAACCGAAATTAATCAATCAGTACGGTTAAATTAGCTGATAAATCACTGATTTTCATACTTTGATAACCGATTTCTAACCGATAGACTTACATCTCATTGGGTTTGGCTCGTTTTTAGTAAAGATAGTGATGGGTTGTTAATTAAAACAATGGTTAACCAATTGCTTACAAACTGATTAACCGCCATTGGCCAATTATCTGACCAAATTGGTCTATTAATAAGTTTTGAATGATAATCATAACCGATTGATCGACCCCAGCTACTTTAAGCTCTACGTACTCCTTCCCCATTCGAGCAAAAACAAATTCAGCTAGTATATGAAATCATATCGGTCTGTTTGAAAGCTAACATTTGTGTATTTTTCAACAACTGGTTTACTTTTTCTTCGTACACCAATGAATCATCTTTCATTCTTCTCAAATACTTTAAAGATGATCATAACTTATTGTCGATCGTGATTAACGAACCCACATTCGGCATTAGCTAGCAAATTTTTATTCTATAAGGTTTGTCGCGGTTAAAACAATGAAAAATTAAATGACCCGTTACGATAGAATCCTTTTCACCCTCCGATCCAACAAAGGAATTCGAAATACAAGGTGGATTGGTGATGAAATTGGTGTATGAGTGTGTGTACATACCCAAAGAGGAAAACCATATAAAAGAACAAATCGTGGTGACAAAGGTGAGGATAGTGAGATTAAGATGGTCTTTATATCTTCACAATCACAATCCAAGATCTGGGTTCCTCTGTTATCCAATTTCGACCATGGGGAGTTGCACGACAGAAGATAGATTCTTTGATTCTAGGTTCCTCTGTTATCAAATTTGAGAAATTGTGATTCGGAAGAAGATGGGTTCTGTTCTGAAAACACTCTGTCTCGCTCGACTTCTCATCACTCAGATGAAGCTCGGGAGTCCTGGCAGGAGGAGGATTCGAATTTCGTGTGCAAGATTAGGAATTTGGACGACGGGAGGGAGTTCGTCGTCGAAGAGCTTGACCAAGACGGAATAGTCGGTACGGCCTTACCCGATTCATAGAAACAAGACCAAAAACCCACATAACCTATTTTTTTAAACCATAAAGCCCATTCTCATTTAGGCGGAGCAAAATGGCGCGTGGGCCTGAGATGGGTTTGAGAAATACGGCCTGGCTCAACACAATAGAGCACTTCGTGGTCCTTTAAAAATGGGCTTTTTCAGACGTCTTTGAGGGAGGATCCAGCTCCAGCCCGGAATTGTATGGGTCCGAAAATTCGGCTGACCCGACCCGCGTTTGGCCCAAACTTTTTGGCCCAGCTCCGCAACGCTGCGCTCAAAACCTTCGAAGCCTTAAAGTCCTTTGACCCGACCCAACAAAAACCCGTTGACCCGGTTCGTTTTACGCGTGTAGTACACGCGGCCGTGTGTGAGAGTGGTCCTTATTTAAGGGAACTGTAATCCCACGCGCGTCTGTATAACACGCACCCATAACCGCACGCGCCGGTGTGTTGTACACGCGCCTATCTGTACGTTTTCCTCTTCGTTGTTTTTCGAGCTCCGCCGACGATCGATGATTCCTGGAGTCTAACAGATATGATCATTGACTGGAAACGGAGGCTGGTCGCCGCTGGCTGTGAAGAGTAGTGACCGCCGATACGTCACGACTTCCTAACGATTGAGGACGCAAACTCTGTATCTGTTTCAAATCCTTCCGCCGTCGTCGATTTTCTTTCTGAGGAAACGAATAAGGTTTAGAGGTTTCGAATCCTCGTCCCCTCATGGCGATTTCGCGTGGTTCGTCTTCTTTAATTTAATTTTTCGCATTACTCTTGCCTACTTCGCCATCTCCGGCCTCGACATCGTTGGGGCCCTTGATAGAGTAACTTCAGCTGGCTGCTTTTTCAACTGTTTGTTTACACATCTCCTTCCAATCCATTTCATTTTGAAGGATTAGAAACTGAGGAACAGTAGGTTTCTACAATCTTTCTGATGGCCGGTGGGAATTAGCAAGTTCATCACTGCCATTGTTGAGAAACGAATTGGCAGTGAGTGTTACTTGTCAAGCAATGCGGTGTTGGTCAACTGAAGGGTGATTTACAACAAATATTAACATGAGTAGAAACAAGGACGCTGGCATACAGAGATGAATATGTACTTTCTTTTTGTTATCTCTCAAGAAGCCAAGACAGTGCTGATATAATTTGAACTACAAACCACTTGAATTGTATCACTTTGTAAGACTACTACTTCTGGAACTATTGTTTTAGGTTGACAGGGATGAAGTTGCTAGCTGGGTTTTATCACTCAGAGCTCAACTTAACCTCGGGATGTTGCTGCAATTGACAATGGTATGTATTGGATTTACTTTGTATCTTGGGAGAGTCTTAAACTCATGACATGAATTTGAGTGCTCTCATCCATCTATTACGTGTAAACTTTTCTACTTCAACATTCAGAGACTGTTCATGTAGGTGAAAACTGACAGCAAATGCTTATACGAATGTTTAGTTGGATGAAGCCGGGGGATTGTGCTAATATAATATAGCCGCTTTTCTTTTTTCAGTTTTCTTTCCATTCATTTTGGAGCAGAAACAGATCTTCGATTCACTTACTGTGCTGGTAAGGGAAACAATTTTGTTAAAAGTTTACGGAGCCCTTTAGATTTGCAATCCTGACATATAAGTGATGTATCAGCGGCCATCTGTTACATGTTGGATGACTAGAGTGGGATGGACAAGGATAAAGCCACAAAGTACATCTTAAAATGCAAGGTTGCCACCTTCTGTCTCTTTAGATACTTAAATATCCATGGTTTCTAGGTCTTTTTGATGTTAAAGAGGGATGACCAAGACACTCCAGGCTCTGGCTGCCAGAACTCTACCTGTGATGTGATATACTGCATGTTTTTTCATCTTGGCAATTTAGCTACTTGGTGTACTTACATGCAAGATATACTTTTCATTCAGGCATATAATGGTGGCTTTGGGATGACTCCAGGTGCAGAATCCCATGGTGAGTTAGAACTAGTTTTTGGTAGTTTATAAGCTCAATTTGGTCCTTGAGAAATGTAGCTGTCACACCTTTCCTAACCTTTTCTACCGGGGTTAGGTCAGACAGCCTTCCAATTTCTTATTCTCTTCGCCAGTCACTCTCTAATTTACATGCTGAGCTATAACATGTATGGGTAGTTATATAAGGATAGGATGTAATTTTTTGCATGGTACAGGATCATATAGTCTTATGAGCTTGGTTCTTCCCAACTTAGTTACAGAGGAAATCTCTTTTAGTGAACAGGTGGTGGAACATAATTTTGTGCTGTTGCATCCCTTCAATTAATGGTGTTCCTTGAAGATGACCTTTTGTCAAGCTGGCAGTGGAACTTCTTCCATACTGGATGTTCAGCTGCTGCTAGATTGGTGCTTACAGGTTTTTCTTCTCATATAACCTTTCTTAGCATCTCAACTTCAATTACAAACACCAAACTATCAGCTGAGACAAAGAGTGTATCTAAATTAGCTTCTTTATTGCGCTACAGGCAAGCATTTGATGGTGGATTTCAAGATAAGCCGAGTGACACTTGCTATGCATTCGGGTATCCGCCTCTTTTCCTGAGCTCCATTTGAGTGTACACCCTGCAGGCAGGCCGTTGTGCTCTTGATTCTCACTGCCGTCAGTGATGGCCGTCCAATCCCTTGGTCTCCCTCCGGCGGTCTGTAACCTCCCTCTTAGCCGGCCACCGCTCCTTTTCCTCCTCAATCAGGCCTCCACCAGTAAAGTATTGTTCACTAATAATGGGTCTTCGAGGTTGGCCGGATAATTATCCTCCATATCTGCCATCAGGGTATCGGCTACCAATACTTGGTCTTCGAAATTGGCGGGATTATTCTGAATATCGCTCACCAGGCGATTATCCTCAACTTTGGTCACCAGGGTCACGGCGGCCAGGGGATTATCCTCCATATCTGCAGCCAGGGGATTATTTACATTCGAATAATGGTTTTAAGCTTGTGTACTTAATCAATCTGATCTTTCACTAAACGGACAGAAATTGCTTATAGTGTGCATTTATATAAAGGTTTCCCACTATGAACAACAAAGTGGCGAGGGGAGATGATGTAAGTGTAATTCCAAAGGAATGTCGGATTTCGAGCGGTGGATTCATGATGGTTTTGACAAAATATATCGGATCAAGTTGAATTTTTTAAATTTTATGGTGGGCAATTGGTGATAGACAGTTTGATATCATATATCTTTGAGCTTGATTAACAGTTGTTAACGAGGAGGAATCACAATCCATTTTCGTGGAGGTTGTGTCACGGGTTGGTAAATAACTAAATATCGACCTTATAAACACCCCGAATTAGTTCATAAAGCAGTTGATTTGGAACATTTTGAAAAACTCCATTAGCTACTTTAAAAGTTTAGTGATTGATGGTTACATCATTATCTTTTCCGACAAGATATTATCCAGTTTCGGCCTAGACCCTTACGGATTTGTTTTGGGTGCATGACAGTGATTTCACAACAGATCACCCTCTGTAGTACTCTCATTCGAACACGATTTAACTTCAGAGTTTTTAGAAGAACCCCTTTTATTTCACCCCGAAAACACGTCTTGTCAATTAAGGACATATTGTTTCTTATAGCTCATGAATCTCTCACGTGTTTTGCCAATGTGAAATTTACTTAATGTATTACATGGAGATTCCAACATCATCTTTGAGTATGAGTTTCATTTGTTTTTAGATTACCAGTCCGATTTCGAAGAGATGTCATGGTTTGATAAGTTCCCGACTTTTTAAGCTTCTTGACTAGTTCGAAATGCAGTTAACCCGAAACACATAACTCGATCGGTAGCACGACATGAGACTATACACATGCAAGTCTTGGGAAGAAACAAGTTTTGTTTGTTTGGGAAGACTTGTTAGGCTTGAAGGGTTCAATTCAACCCTTTGGAATTCACAATTGCCTGTTTAGTAGTACTCGCATTGACCCTTTTTCGTTCAAAGGATTGAACTTTCCTACTTGGAGTTAGCGTGTGGATTCCATACGTCGGCTAGCTTTGCCGACTAAAGGGGTTGTAGATTTTGAGTTCGAAGTGAATTTGAAAGTGTATTAGAATACGAAACAAACTAGATAAGAATTGTAATCTTAAAAAAAGTATATGAAAATTCATTTTGGGCATTTGTGATTAACCGTTTATTGTGTGAAGGCCTATGGCGAAGCAAGTATCGCTATCGGTTATAAACACTCTAATTAAACCAACAAGTTGAATTTAAACAGACCGAATTACTGTAGTCATGAGTTTATCGAGTTAAAAAAATTTTTTTAAGCAAAAGTCTACTCGTATATTAATTATGAATACTAAAACACATATCGTCCAAAGAACTTGAAAGAAATAATGTAAGCGTAGAATAACCTAGATTGTCTAACCAAAACTTAAGCAATCCCTCCTCACAAAACGAAGTGTATAACTGATTTCAAAACTAGAATTGTTTGGCATCGTCCGATAATATCTCCAAACTCCAACATATCCTGCACCACATTTTGATTAACCGCTTAAACGATCACTTACAAATCTGACTACAAAATAACGTTGTCTAGACTGAGTTCAACACACCACCACAAACCATCCAACAACGCTAGAGCCTCGCTCCGAGTTAAAAAGTTTATTAGGTTACAAGTCGGACTTGTGAGTTGGATCAAGGGTAGAGATGTATAGCTTGAAGTCCTAAACTATGTTTGGGCTTGGATCCTTGTGGGCTTCTGGGTCATCTTTTTTTTCACCACAGCCAACGGTTAATTTTCTTCTTTTCCACTAGTTCCAGACTTTTTACCGTGCAGTGAGAGTGGTAAAAAAAGAGAATATATTTAATTATTACAGAGGTAAAAGCGAAAGGAACAATGGGCTAAAGGTGGAAACTTTCGTGGTGGGTAAAAGGCATTGGGAATTACAGAGCCAAAAGGAAAAGACACATCTTCGGTTGCGAGGGAACGAGGCAACAAAAATGTGCATACTCGTTGTTTCGAAGTTTGTATACGAAAGAACATTCGAGATGTGCAGAGATTTTTGTTTTTTTACAGTGTGTTCCCGCTGGCAGGTAATTAGATGTGACGCTAATATAGTTGTTCAAAAAGTAGCGCGTCGTGCTTTTTTTATATCTCTCATGTTTTGTTGAGATCGATTTCATGATTTAGGCCGATGGTTAGTCTTGTTTGTTTGTTGTTATTTTAATCCTCCTTTCCGAAAGCTATTTATGTCCAAAAAAAAGTTTTAATATAAAAGTGTACATATTCGTTGTTTTAAAGACTTAATGACATCACATATCATATCATTAACGAGCAAATAATCACTTTCGTATCAAGTTTATGAGCTAGGGTTCAGGGTGGTTACATATTGTTTGAATGTTCAATCTAAGCCGTCTAATTTCTCAAAGTAAGATTTGGTAAATTCGAACGTGGATGATCATTTTTGCTCGAAAAATAATTTTATTTATTTCGAAAAGTTGAGATCATAATGTCTAAACTCAAACAATCTTTCAATTCATGTGACGAGTTTCGGTACAAGGATTCACAATTTTCAATTCATATATTTTATATTTCCAACACAAGTAAATTTAACAATAACATTTAATTATTTTCCTATTATAACATTGGTGAATTCATTATTAACCAATTAAAGTTTTCCTTATTGCTCCCAATTTTTTTTTCCATAATAGTCTCTTGGAAAATTAAGATTGTTTATTTCGAATTAATATTAAATAGTATAGTTACATTATTGATAGACGGCGGCTTCTAAAGTAAATTTTCGATTTTAATATCACGGATATGATCACGTACGGTAACAAATATTGTTGACGATAAATATTATTTTAGTATTTGCTGCGTACCCTATTCAACAAACATGGCTTAAAATGTTTATCGGGGTAGAACCACGAACCGGCAAAACCTCTTGTTTATCGGGTTTAATGTTCGGTTCGGTTTCGAGATAGGAATAAATAAAAGGAAGAAGAAGATGGAAAGGCAAAAAGTGGGAGAAGGAGGACAGAGGCGTGGAAAAGCTTTTACCTAGAGAAATAAAATCCTTCTCACCTTCTCCCTCAGTCTCACCCACTCTCTCAATCCAGCTGGTAAACAAGAAAAAGATTATAAATTTCTCTGCAAATTTCTGCAAGCAAGTTCCTTCAGATCAATCTCAGATTCATCCGAACAGATTTCGATCAGATGTTATAATGAGAAGAGAACCAAATCTCTCCATCATCTTGTTCTTCCTCGATGACTCTCATGAAACCACATCACGAACATCAGCTACCATCGCCGCTCCTGGAAGGACTCTACTGTGAGGAAGATGGGTTCTTCTCGCCGGCGGTGGGGGAACAAGTACCAGACGGCGGCGGTGGCGGAGGCGTTCAATACGGGGTCGTTTTGGAGCCGGGGGACTTGTTGTGGGAGGAAGGCGAGCTGGTTTCGTTGATTTCCAAACAGAGAGCTGGGAATGACGATGTGCAGTCAGGCTGTTCGAGGGTTTGCCGCAGAGAGGCAATTGATTGGATGTTGAGAGTGAAGGCGCATTATGGATTCGCTGCTTTGACCTGCGTTCTTGCAGTGAATTATTTCGATAGATTCGTTTCTGGTTTCAGTTTTCGAGAGGACAAGCCTTGGATGGGTCAGCTTGCTGCTGTGGCTTGCTTGTCTCTTGCTGCTAAAGTGGAGGAAACCCAAGTGCCTCTTCTCTTGGAACTGCAAGTATGTTCTTTTGTTCTTCAGATTGTCATTTTGTCTGCATTTTGTAAACAATTGCATCTCAATAACTCGAATTAACCGTTCCATATGAAAGGTGTTGTGAACTTGAGCTTATCCTTTTGCACAGATCCACCTAGCATTGTGCTAGATTGCAATAACTCGAGTTGTTGGTTCAGAATTGGTTTATATAATCTTCCTTCAACATTGATCGATTGAATCAAGAGTCAAGAAGTGATCTTTTTCATTTTTTGATCTGTTTCTGTTGATTTTCTGTGTGTCTGTTTAGGTGGAGGACTCAAAGTATGTGTTTGAACCAAAGACCCTAAAGAAAATGGAGCTTCTTGTCCTGTCTACTCTTCAATGGAGGATGAATCCAGTTACCCCAATTCAATTCTTTGACCACATTATCAGGAGGCTTGGAATGAGGGCCCATCTGCTTCCGGAGTTCCTGTGGAGGTGTGAAAGTTTACTTCTTTCTGTGATTGCTGGTAAGTGAAATGAAATGCAAATGCAAAGTACCCTCCTTGTGTTTTCGTGTCAATAGCTTGGAATACTCAGTTAGTTGACTATTCATGGTTTGCAGATTCAAGATTCATGAGGTTCCTTCCCTCGATATTAGCTGCCGCCACAATGCTGCACGTTATAAAGGAAGTAGAGGAATGCAACGAAGAGGAATACCGAAACCAGCTTATTTCTGTGCTCAAAATCAGTGAGGTTCGTATATAGCCTTTCTCGAATTCGTAACTTGATCCGGATTTGGGAAATGCAATAGCACAGTTGAATCTGATCTCCCCCTTTGTTCTATACGTTGCTAATAGGATGAGATCATTGAGTGTTACGAGCTCATTGCCTCACAAGAGCGTAGTCACAAGCGCAAGCATCCATCAACCGAACCGGGCAGCCCTAGTGGCGTAATCGATGCTTCTTTCAGCAGTGATAGCTCGAATAGTTCGTGGGACGTGGCTTCTTCTTCTCCTTTGCATATGTACAAGAGGAGCAGAACTTGGGACCAGCAGATGCGATTGCCGAAACAGAATCGTACGTTCGCTGATCCAATTAGCAGTCCGCGTTAGTATTCCCCTTGTTCTTGATGATTTCGGATTTCTAAAGCATGTGATGATGCAGTGATTTTTGTTGTTTCCATGGATTGGAGGTATGTTATGGACGAGCTTTTGCGGAATATAATATATGATGATGATGATGATGATGAATGATACTCACTCTTTGATCTGAAAATTGGTTTGGTATTATCTTCCTTTTGTCTGTCTTTCTGTGATGTTAACAGTTAGCTAGTAAAGACTAAACACTAACCGCGAACCGCACCACTAGTTAGCCGAATTCTCGCAACCACTAACCAATTCCCAGCCCTAAATGTCACTGTCGTTAGAGATTTGGAGAACCAAAGAGCCATACCTTAGTCTCTGCATAAATGTAGTAATAGTTGGGTCACCATCTTTTTGCCTTACAGAGCAGGTAGATGATGAATTGTAAAGGGGGATGCTCTGCTTTCAAGAACTCAGTCTGAGAGCAGAGTTTCCAGAACCAGTAAGAGAATCAAAGTAGCAATTATGGCTGAGATTTACGGTTCAATTCGCAGTACTAGAGTAGAGACTGATTTTGTTAGGTTTTTGTTAGGTTTTATCGAAGGTCCCCAGTCGGTTCTTTCGTGATTCTATCGGGGGAGCCTTTAGACCGGTTAATTACACCCGTAATTCGTAAATAGTGTTGAAATCGTGTTGTATGTAGGGCAGGATACGAGTCGAGTCAAGCTAATCCCCGGTTCATAGACGGGCTCGATCTCCCTGGAACATTGAAGCTTGCGTCGAGTTGACCCGAATACGGTTGGTTACCTATTTTTGATGAGCCAACCTCAAAATCAACTCGCAAACAACCATTTTAGGCCGATTAGAGGTCAACTCGAGTTCAACTCACTAACAACCATTACCAGCAGGTGATATAGTCGAACTAGTATTCGAGTTGAATCACTAACAACCATTACCAGCAGGTGACACATAATCCACATAGAGCGTCAAATCTAGCCCCATCATCTTGCGATCCTGTTGAGTCAAGCATACCCTAACTCAAACTCGGCTCATCTGAAATCGATTCGAGACTCAAACGGGTCGTTTAACGAGCTGGATGGGTGGCTCGATTTCCGAAAATTCCTAGTTGACTGGACCCTTTTGGATGGCTTAGCTGTGGAGATTGTGGTCCTGAGTCTACTTTTGGATAGTGGTTTTTGAACTTAAGCACAGTTTGGTTATTAATGGAATATAGTAATGAGATTAAGGAATGGATTTTTCAGACAGACAGCTAAGGATAATAATAGTTCTGTCATTACATTAATCATATCTTTAATAGGGAGGGTCATTTGGCTGATTAGTGGCAAAACAACAAACAAAAACTAAACTAAACTAAACTAAATTTGTCACCATCCAAATAATTCGAATCGTTGGAAAAATGTTAATTATAAATCTTATATCATTTTTTTATTGTTTTAATTAAGGATTAACCATTACTTTTCCCTCTGTATTGTTATTATTGTGAATTTATTATCTAATCACAGAGATTACTGAGAAGATTCATATACCGTGAATTATCACTCGGGGTATGAATGTTATACCACTCAAGTAAGGTCAAATTCTGTAATATTGAAGTTGTGGGTATAAGTGGAGCAACGTAGCTGATAGCATTTGTGTGCCGGTAACCTTGATGTGTATTGGGTTCGAATTCAGCACATCCCACAAACAAACACCTATGTAATATTTATCTTTTTTATTGTGTCGGATAAGAAAAAAGGGTTGTGGGTGAAAAGTTTAGTGTGTCTTGCTCTTGCCATGTTGTAAGATGAATCATATGCAAATCCAAAATAGTTTAACGTGTTAGATCGAATTTTACAATATTTAAATTTTACTAGACCGCATATAAAAAAATCGACTACATATCTTAGTCTTGATCCCAAAATGAATCCCAACCCAATTCCCACGTGAACAATTTATGATGGTTGAAAGTAAAAGTTGGTAGTGGTTAAATGCTGTCCTACTACAACACAGGGTATTGGTGTGGGGGCAACTCTATGAACATATAGAGTTTCACAGGTTGCTATTTGTCTACACAAAAAAAGATAGTACTCTCATGGCAAATTTCGGGTGTCAAAACTTATATTATAACAACTTTAGATGCGATAATGTTACATATCATTCAGAGTAGTTGGTGTTTACTTAATTGAGTTTAAAGCCAAACTAACGGGCGCGTTTCTCAATATGTGTGTTCGGGGTACTTGATTTGGTCGAGAATTTACCAAGTGTGACATTGACACCACACTAACACTATGTTGAATACATGGTCTTGGTCATACAATTACTCTCTATACCACTTGGCAAATTCCGGATGTCAACCTTATGTTGTAACAACCTTGGACGCGATAATGTTACATGTCATTCAGATTTATTGATGCTTAATTGGGTTCGAAGCTAAATCGACTATCACGTATGTTGATTGGATCGAAATTTATCAAGTGTTACACTAGCACCACACCAACACTATATTGAATACATGGTCTTGGCCATATAATTGCTCGGTAGGTTGTTGAAAACAGCTAGTAAGCAATAAAAAATTGACTAGTCCGAAAGCGGTCTGGCAGGTTGTGAGATTGGTCAAAGCCCGGGATTGGTTTGACCACAAATTCTGCCCGCTTCAACCGTGGTTATAAACCCAGCCGAACTAGTTTTTGATGCCTACAATTTTTTTTTCAAAAATGTTGTAGATGGGATTCAAACCTTGATCCGATATTGAACTCTCTAAACAACTTGTAACAACCTTAGGCGCGAGAATATATTCAAGGTACTTGATTGGATCGAAAATTTACCGAGTGTTACATCGACATCATACTAACACTAAGTTGTTGAAAACAGCTAGTAAATCAAAAAAAATTGACTGGCAAATTGTGTCTCTAGTTACTTGTTTCAAAAGAAAAAAAATGGGGTATTTGTACATCTTTGGATTCTTCTTCCTTCTAATGTTGAAACCCAAAAAGACTATGGAGTCAATCAATATGGGCACTGTGTTGGTTTTGCTAGTACAAATGCCATGCCTGTGCCCCTCTTCCCTCAAGTCTATTCAAAGGAACCTACCCTTATTGTCTTCCCTTTTCTTTCGTAGAACATCGAAAACCCTAATTTCGACTCGATTGTAAGTGTGTAACCATAAGCCACTAGTTCAACGATTTTAGTGGTTGATTGATCTAGATGATGCACAATGATCTTCATCATTATGTCCGATGGCTTAGTCTTGATAGAAATATGTACTAAGTTGAATTCGGGAAAATAATCTAACACGGATGTATGTTCTTACCATACTTGGTTCTTTTAGCTATACTGGACATACGAACTACCAAACAACTGAAATATACATATGATTTCAATGCACTAAATTACGGGAAGAGTGAGGCCGGTTGACTCCCGTCAAAAGTGTGTAATAGCTCACTAACTGAGCGTCCTTGCGCCGAAGATGAATAAGACTAATCGATCTACATAAGCTGTGGGATATAAAATGCATCGATAGGGGAATGTTTCGCTTCAAGAAAAGCACCCGCGCGAACAGGTGTGGACGAAGTGAAAACAAGAATGTCGATTTGAATAGCGCAACCTCTTATTGTGTACATGTTCATTCAGGGACCGGGACGGATGTAGGGGTGATTGTTCTAAGATAGTGCCCGTCATCTAATTAATTATATTTTCGTATGATATATTTTTAAAATTTGGCCTTGCAATAGAGTGGACCAATGAATGCTCTAAGCAACGTATGGAGGTCGGCACTACTAACTTACAAGCCAATACTCTGTCTTTATGGGGTTCACTTTCTCCAATGTGTTTGCTTCCAAAATTACTTGGGTGCTGCTTAATCATCGGCAGCGGCGGACACTTGATCCAACGATCAGTGATGAATTCGGTAGAATCTAACGGTTGGATGTTTCCAATTTATATTTTTTTTATTTTCTTGCCTACACTCTATTTTTTTGGTTCGAGTTGGTTTTGGATTGAGTTTTGGATTACGGTTTGGGTTTTTGGGTCTTTTATTTTGGGTTTGGTTTAAAGAGTTTAAGGTTTAGGGTTTAGAGTATTAGGTTTTCAATTTGAATTTAATTTTTTTTTATTTAGAGTTTGATTTAGAGTTTAAGGTTTAGGGTCTAGAGTATTAGGTTTTTAATTTGGATTTTAAATTTTGAGTTTGACCCAACACCCAAAATTAAAACTCAACATTCAAAATTAAAACCTAACCGAATATGAACATGATTTTTTTACTCTAAACCAAACCCAAAAATCTAAAATAAAAAATAAAAAACTTAAAACTCAAAATCCAAAACCATAACCCAAAACTCGAAATGGAAAGATATGATGTAGGCAAAAAAATGAAAAAAAACAAGTTGGATAAATTTTATCGTTAAATCCGGCCGGACCCATCACCGACTGTTGAATTAAAAGTTTCTGCCGGGCTGGACGATTAAGCAGTCGGGACCCAAACCGCACTGGTTTGCTTCTGTTCTTAGTCTTGACCCTCTCCCTCACTGATACGTCTCATCTCTGAGGCAATGAAATTGGACACAACAAGTAAGGGGAAGGGGACCCCTCCCTTGTTTGTATATCCTTTTTTTAAAACTGTTATGAACTATCTGTTCATCCAAAAGTCATGTTTTTTTTACTAACTTAGATACTGACTAGTGGAATTTGGTCGGTCACGGTTAAATCCGGATTGAATTCAGCTCGTCGAATCGTGACTTGATGAAGTCAAATCGTGGTTAGCTAAAACAAACTGAAATCTGACTAGAACATGAAAACTCAAAGCCTGACTTGAAATAATCGAATTCAAATAATGGCTAGATTAATTTTAGGGTCTTACATTGTGAGCTGAAATGTCAAATGGCACATATACTAGGTCAGTCGAGACGGATTCAAAAGTGGCAATTCAACCGTCTGGTTGCGGAATTAGAATTGGCCGGAGCGAAAAATCGCGATCTATTTCCCACTCCTAAGACTAACTGTACAAAGTTTGAACATAAAACCTGCAAGAAGAGCCATCACAGTTGACTTCGTACTCGATACGAAGTTTAAAACCCGACCAATTAATCGCAACAATCAATCGGAGCAAAACATATGCACTAGTCATGTATCATACTCCAAGCAAACTATGATATAGATCAACACGCTCCCAAGCATTAGATCCAAGCTAGTAGTTTATTTTCATTACTCGTTTATACTAAAGCACTAACAACACACACATTAACGAAAGAAGATTATATATCTTCATTGATTCAGGAACAGGAAGAAAGTTCACCCCTTTCGAGCTCGAGGAGAGTCTTTAAAGTAGATTCAGTAGTTCATAATAGGGGAATGGACGTCGACTGATTCCGGGAATCGTTGCCTAGGGGACAGAGTCGAGATGCCAGCAGCATCGACATCCAAGTTCCGGATTCCTTTTCGCTTCTGCGAATCGGTTGATGATGCCACCTTTTGGTCCTCGTCTTCTTCTACCTCTTCTTCTTCTACCTTCTGTAGCTGACAGAGAGAGGCCACCATGGCTTGAGCTTCTGCTGCAGCTGAGCCATCGTTGTCTGCTGCATAGAGTATCTTCTGAATTGCAGCAACAGCCTGCATATCAATGGAGTTTTCAGCATTTCAGAGTTTTTCATCAAGACAATGTTTATAGAGAGTACTGTTTTACTTACAGGCATGCCTTCAAGGCCAGGGCATTGGCACAGTAGCTCAATGTCTCTAAGCTTTGAAAAGTAGAAGTCTCTCTCTTTCTCGAGGCTGTCCACTGATAGCTTCAGTTCTGTGATCTGGGTTTTCAAACAAAATGAATCTATTAGTTGAAAATGATAATCAACTTTCACTTGGTTTTCATGTCAAGTAGATTGTACTTAGTTAACAGTTAATACCTCTTCTTCGTATGCTGGTACTGGTGTTGGTGGTCTAGAAGCCGCCTTGACTGATTGGGTTGACGAATTAGAGTTCATCGACGACGACATGTCGTTTCTCCGAGCACCCCCGTGGTGTTGAGCCTTGGATGCGACTGCATTGGCGGCCTTGGCTGACGGAGCTCCTCTCTTCGCCACTTCTTTCCCTCCTTTGCTAGCTTCTCTTCTCTCAGTTGGATTGTAACTGATGCAACAATCCGTTGAAACAACGAGTCACTCAATGGACGTTTTCAAATCAAAATTACAGCATCAGGACTCTAAGGAAACAGATCATTGGACTGGTTATTAATCTAGCTGCAGGCTAGTTTTCCACAATATACTGTTTGGTATCTAAATTACAGTTTCAGGACGATCAGCAAACGGTTGCGATTACACTAATCTGCAAATTCAATTCCATTCTCAAATGAAGCGCTTCTGTAACAGATGATTCATAGTTTCAAAAAAGCTATTCATCAACATCTTCGGAAAATGATATTATATACTGTACGTGGATTGAAAACAAGGAATGGCAGTTTCGAGAACAGAGAACTCACTCGGCAAGGCCTCCGTTGACGGAATCGCAGTAGTGCTTCAACCACTGCATGAACTCCAGATTATCAAGCGGCCTTCCTTTCACGAGCTTTGTCACTTCAATGTGCTGGAAAAGGAAACATCAATCAGTTGGATGAACATACTACAGATCGGAAAACATTTCAAAAACCTAAAACTGAAAAATCAAGCAATCGATTCAGTACATACCTTGGTGATTTTGAGCTTGTTGAACACATCCTGAAGGACTTTATAGTTCTGGATCTTCTCGTACTCACTCCTCGCATCGAAGTTCACCTTGTGCATCGGCACGATTCCTGGATGAACCGCGTCCATCAACTGGCAGTGAACCGCTCCACCGCACGCCTGAAAACCATAAAACAAACAGAACTCAGATCTGTATACAGTTTTCTACCAAATAAGGAGTTAGGATTAGAGTATAGAGAGAAATCGAAAGAAATGAACCTCTTCAACTTTGGAGAGATTGAGTTTGAGAGTGGAGTTGATCCAGGCGAGAATCTCCGATCTGCCTACGAAGTACGCCGGGTCCATCATCCCGATCTTCGTCGCCATCTCTGATTACCTTTGATTCTCTGTAGTAGTTTCCGTCTACCGAGCGAGAGAGAGAGAGAGAGAGAGATCTATATTACTCCTTGCTTTCTTCCCACAAAAAACGACTGGTTTGTTTTCTGACTGTTGTGGAGATTTTTAAACTGAGAGAAGAGCGGGCAATTCGGGAATTCAAAATTACCCTTGACATTACCGTTATACACTGCGGAAGTTGCCTTCCGCGGGTAGGGTTCTCATGACCCGGTTTCAGTACGGGCCCACATTTCAAAAGCCCAAGTACACCAATATAGGCCCATAATTAGTAGTCGGTCCATGGATTGTCCTTCCTTTTGCCACATTTCGCTAAAGGGTTGAAGGAGATAGTGCATCAAGTTGTTTGCAAGGGGCAATTTGATTCTTTTTTCCGGAATTATTAGATGAGGAAATTTTAGGGAAGTAGTTGATTTCAACCTAATAAAAGTTAAATAAAGAAGAAATAACAGCGAAATAATATTAGCGATTAACGTGGTTTCTGACCTTGAGGTCGATTAGTTTATGAAGAAAAAGGAAAATATTATTAGGAGTTTTGGTGAGAGTGACGACTTAATTACAAAGGAGATTAACGCTCTTTATATACATAAGAGTTTCGGTTAACCCATAATTATAACGGGTCTAACTCAGTGTGTGCCAAAAACCAGTGTCGAGCTGTAGAAAGAGACTTCGTGAGTAAGTCGTCGATATGATCTTCATAAGTAATGTAGGCCAACTTGATAGTTCCGTCAGTGACAAGTACGAATGTAATGCACGTGAGTCTTTATATGTTTTGTGCGATCATGAAGAACTGGATTATCAACCATGTACTAGATAACATGTTCGTGTTCTCTTACCATGCTTGTTTATGCAAACGAATGGATACAGATAAAATTGGAAAATTACACGGGCGAATGATTAAATACACCAAATCCGTCCTCATACACATCCGTTAAAAAAAATGTTACAAAAGGTTAGTGTCGACATGAAGATCTTCTAACAAATCCAATGAAGCAAAATTACAACTTCTACAATAAATAAATAAAAAGATTTATTCACTACTGACCATAAAGGAACACAGTTGAAGAAACCGGCGTAGGAATCTTCTCAAGAACTTGTGAAGCTTCTTTCATGGTCGGTCTCTTATGAGGCAAAGGAGAAGCACAACTATAACCTAACTTAAAGCATGCCAACAAGGCCTCCTCTTGGCCCTCCACGTCAGCCCGTATCGCCACATCAGCCACTCTCAAAGCTCGACCCGTGTCCTCTACGGCAAGCCCATTGCTCCCTTGGCCCGTCTCGTCAACGACTATGACCTTCCCCGTCAACAACTCGAGCAGTACGACCCCGAACGAGTACACGTCCCACTTCGGGTTGGGCTTTATGCTCCGGAGAGACTCCGGCGCGTGGTACGGGGAAAGCCCTCCGATCGAGCTCGGGCTGGGGCTGGGGCTCGGCCCGATCGACGACAGGTCCGGGAAGCTATCCCGCGAGGCCGTGGACCTCTTGCTCCCGAATATCCGGGCCGATACCCCTCCGTTGTAGCTAGTGTCGCCGCCGGAGATGAGCTTCTCGAGCCCGAAATCTCCGAGCTTCGGCTCCATGTCTTGGCCCAAGAGGATGTTTTTGGGCTTTAGGTTGCCGTGGACGTGCTTCTTCTCGTGTAGGAAGGAAAGCCCACGGGCTACCCCTTTCGCTATCTTGAGCCTTGACTCCCATGCCAAATGGCACGGCGACGATCCTCCTGCTTTTCCTGGAACAGAGACACACAACGGTGCATGTTAGCAACCGTCAAAAGCTTGAAAATTGCAAAACCGTTCGTTGAAATTTGGAAAGGGACAAAGAGAGAAACTGCTGTCGTTATCTGATGCCGTTAGTCGGACGATAACGAAAGGCCACGCACCATAACGTTGACTTTTGTTTTCCCCATGCACACTAAGACGTACTGAAAACGTTTGACTTGATTGTCGTTGAAATAAAAAAGAAATTGTAGCTACTACTTTGACTAATAATAAATCACAGTTAAAAGATGTGAAAAAAACAGTGTTCTGTGAAACCGAACATATCGGTCTGACGGTAAAAATTATAAACTGGTTATACATAATAAATCTAGTAAAAAAATTCATAATCGAGACAAAAGAATCATAAAACTCGTAAAATTAATGAAAATGAAGGTAGTTGTTTGATTCAGATTGAATCTTACAAACTGGACCTTCTTACCTGTTCGATTCGACGTTGAGGTCAGCTTCTGATAACATTGGTAAACCAATAATTATATCACTTATAACTACAATTATATCATGTTTGTACTATATTTCTTAGATGAGCGGTTTAAAATCAAACCGGTTAATATAAGAACCGATTTCATAGGGTGTGGAGAAATCTTACTATAACGAGCGTTGGCGAGGCTGCCATTGGGGACGAAATCGTAAATGACAAGCTTCTCCTCGGGTCCCCAATAAAACCCGCGAATCCGGACCAGATTCGGGTGGACCAGTTTGGAAATAACCCGAACCTGGTTTTCGAAATCCCTAAACCTCTCCACCTGGTTCTCCCCGATTCGACGGACGGCGAACGAAGTACCGTCTTCCAGCACCGCCTTGTACACTATGCTCGAACCCGTAGCTCCCAAAATGTACGCCGTAGCTCTCAGCAACGTCTCCAACTCAAGCTCCTTCTCCCCGTCAACTGTCACCAGCTTCCTCCCTCCGCTGCTGCCGGAGGAGGCGGCAAATTGAGAATCCACCTCGTCGGAATCTTCGTCGTTGGCGGCGATTTCGCTCTTCTTCCGTAGGCACGACCATCTCGAGAACCTTCTGGATTCGGAATCGGACGAGGAATCCGATGAGGTGGCGTCATCGGATTCCTTGGCGTTTTGAATGGCTGATTCCTTATTGTTTCCCTTCCGGACGAAGTAATAGACGTAGAAGAAGACCGCGAATAGAAACGACACTCCGGCGACGTCGCCAACCACGATTGCGGCAATCGTTCCTGTCCTGAACCTGCTCTGTCCTGATCTTTTCTCGTCGTCGGAAGCAGAGCCGGCAGGGCTGGAGGCGATAGTCGTCGGAAGAACAGCAATTGCAGGAGGAGAAGAGGAATTCGGACACGGCTTCCGACAGAGACCAGAGTTCCCGGCAAATAAAAACCCAGCGGATTTTTTCCGACGGTCGAGTTTCTTAAAAACCATCGAATCAGGAACTTCACCGGTGAGATTGTTGAAAGACAGATCCACCACCGCATTACGAGGAATCTCCGCCGCGAAACCAGCTGGAATGACGCCGGAGATCCGGTTATTAGACACGTTCAAGTAAACCAGACTCCGACCACCAAAATCAGGAGGCAGAGATCCGTTCAACAGATTAAAAGACAAGTCCAGAGCTCTAACCGAGTCAAACCCACCACTAGGGATCTCGCCCTCGAAGCGATTTCCCCGGAGAGAAATCACCGTCAGATTCTGCCGCCTTCCGGCGGCAGCCGGAATACTGCCGGAGAGATGGTTATTGGAAACGTCGAGAAACCGGAGATGGGTATTGTTGAAAACAGAGAAAGGGAGAGACCCATTGAGCGAATTGTTGGAAAGGTTCAGCGTCTGGAGGTTCTGAATGGAGCCGAGATCGGCGGGGATTGAGCCGGCGAGGTTGGAGTTCGGGATGGAGAGTGAAACAACATCGTTTTGGGAGCAAACGACACCGTTCCAGAAGCAGGGAGTTGTGTCGTCGGAGTTCCAGTTCCCGAGGGAGTTTAAGGGGTCGTTGAGGATTGAGAATTTGAAGGAGAGCAAGAGGATGCCGTCTGTGGTAATGGCGGAAGAGAAGTGAAGTAATTGCAGAAGAAGAAGAAGAATGAAGAAAGCCATGATTTTGTGCCTTTTTGGTGTCCAGTAGGTGAAATTTCTGATGATTTTTGGGGGAGGAAGTGAGATTTATGGAGCCATGTGAAGGGGAATGGGAATTGTTTGTAGCAGAGGATTTACACACAGCTCAACAACAACAAGAACCCACACATTAAGGAGTTTGATTTAATTAATTAAAAGATTAGAGAGATGATGATCCTTCCTTGTGTTACATTTCTTTAATGATGATGATTATCTCCCGAATTTGTGCATAATATCTACATTTGTGTAGGACAATGCACATGATTAACCACAATCATATACCGGATATGAAGATTTGTTAACCTAGTTTCTAATTTCACAAAAAAAATATGTTTGAAATTGTTGTCAAATAGGGATGTTGAGTACTATTGCGACGAGAGAAAAAAGTTACAATGAGCTGCCGGATTAACTCTAACTATTCCTTCTACCGAAAGAGAAAGAAAGAAAACTGATACATTGCCCAAATAGGTCAACAAGGTCCCATGTCGAAGTTCCGATGTTGGATTCAATTACACATTACTATTATGAACCTTAAAAAATAAGTACAATATCTTAGACAAATCTAACATAAAAAATAAAGGATAAATTTATAGGGATTATAAAAAATAATCCATCCAGATACATTTTAAGGATAAAATGGAGGAGCTCTTGTCATAGAAGGTTGTGAGGGCGTTGGCCCAAAGAGGACAATATTAAATCGGGATGTGTTACAAGCATAATGAGGCTAGGGAAAGAGAAGTATTGACTAAAAACGTAATTAACGGAATTCAGTTATCTCTTATTAGTACAAAACAGACTAAGCAAGAGTCAATGATTTGTGAGTATAAATGCGATCGGACCTACAAACAATTACTGAGAGGTGCTAGCTTCTCTCTTCTTCTTACGGCAAGACTCGTCGGACAATATACATATACCTTCTCTTCTCACAAAAACAAACGTCACCTTTTCGAACCCTGTCATACCAACAAGTTGAAACGGTCATCTCAGGCCCAAGCCTCGACGAGACTTGGACCAATTGACGAGGGGCCACCACCAAAACATTTACTAAACTCATGATGAGATAGATTAGCAATGAAGGAGTGAAATGGTTGTTGCCTCAATCTCCAAACACAAATATTGTTGTTGGGGTTGGTCTGTCTCTGTTGCTCACTGCTACAGATTGTCAGAACCCACATTTAAGATGAACAAAACACACCAAACCCCCCAATATAATTATAATAAAAAAACATTATGTAGAAATTGGAATAATATATATAGATTAATGTTTTGTTGGACAAGAATATAGCATCTTTGTTGATTAAGTAAGAACAAAAATTATTATTAAATTTGATTCTGTTGAGAAATAAATAAAAATACAAGTTACCCTTTAATTGATCTTTTTTTTTATGGAGAAGCTTCATGATGGAAGTAACCAAGATAGTATATTTCATAATTAAGAAGATTATTATGCCTTCATAATTATGCCCTCAATAATAGCAATTTCTGAGCTCCATGGCATATGGGAAACCAAGAGAAATAGAGAATAAAATTTCCAATTGTAGCTACCCTTTAATTAATCCTTTTTCTTTGGAGGAAGAAGCTTCATGGTGGAAATAACTAAGATAGCATCCATTAATGGCAATTTTTTTAGCTCCATGGCATATGGGAAATGAAGACAAATAGAAAATAAAATTTCCATTTATAACTATTCTTTAATTAATTATTTTTTTATAAAAAAATTTCATGACAGAAGTAAACAAGATAACGTACATATCTAAGTTAGATTTAAGCAAGAGGAAAAAAAGGGGAGGAAGACAAGTATCAAAATTTAGCTAAAAAAGTGAAGGTGTGTAATGGAGAAGATGGAGGGAAGAAAGAGAGAGCATAGCAAGCAAGAGGGTGCATACTATCATTTAGACGACATGGTATTATGTGAAAACACTTAACGGAAATTGTTATGTGAAAACATTTCACTAGTAGGATGGATGGAAATTACAGGATAAAACTAATTCCTTATCGCCTTCGATATCAACAATTAAAGACCAAATTATTGTTTCTCGTAAGGCTAAGACTATCTGAAGCCAATGATTTTGTCATATTTTTGGTGTAAGTTTAGTGTACTATTTTTACAAATACAAGTTAGCATCCAATAGACCTTTCCAATTTTCTAGAATTATACTATCATGGAAGAAGTAAAACAAACATCCATCACTTCCATTTGTTCCCATATTGATGGCAGTTGGAGAATATATGGGTTGGTTAGTTGGTTGATTGGTTGTCACCATGCAGTCCTATTCGAAAACCGGATTGATCAAGCCGTCGAAGATATATGCTACTCGACCCATGACGTCTTTTTTTGTGATTATATTTCTGTTCGTCATACAAACGACACCCTCCATTATGATCGGGTTTGAACTACAAAACTCTTATAAATATAAGGAACATTTCTCCATGTAGATCACAAACCAGTATTGTCTATTTGTTAATTAAAATATATTGCCACGAGATATTTATTTTAACTATATATACTCATCCAGTTCGATTTTTAGTCCGGTTCTTATAAATAAATCATATCATCTACATATATTAAGATCTAGCGCAGAACAAAAACGGAGAAGAGCGCGTCGTATGTTCCAAAAAGCTTGAACACATGCAAATGAGTGATCATATTGACAGAGGACAAGATTAGGGTGACCATGGCTTGTTCCCCATGGCTGGTATTTGGCTCTTTCCCTTTGGAGCTTAATGGCAGTACTGAGAACTCTGAATCAATAATTAACAAACAAATTACAGATCTAGCAACTGTTGTTTAAGCTTTGGAGTCACCATTGTTTCTTGTCATAATAACTCAGGGCTCCCATGGATTTTCAAACTTGTCTGCTTCTGCTTGTATTCTTCCTCACCTTGCTTTATCCACTGTGTTCTGGCTTTGTCCTTTTGGTAAACTGTATAGGTTTTTTTTTCTGTTTTGGCAAAATTGGGGACAGGAAGTTTTGGAGTTGTGTTAATATGGTCATCCAAGTTAACAACTCGGCCGCTTCGGTGTAGGGCTTCGGGTTGAAGAAACTCCCTCTTGACTCGATTAGCTAAACTTGATATAGAGTATGATCAATTCGATAGGCTTGCGGATCAACTCGAGCACTTGCTAACTTCAGATCTAACTAGAATCCATGGAACCCCTTTGGCCATCGTTTCTCCCAAATTCTGACAACAATCTACAAATTAGTATATAAACCAATTGTAATACTAGAAACCCAACAAATAATGTATTAGCTTTTTTGAAAATAATATTAATGACCTAACATTTTTATTTATAAAACACGTTAAGAACGATTTTCAAAACGGGATGAACAATGAATGGTTGGATGATGTGTTTGGTATATATTGGACAAGATTTGTGTGTTAATTTTTTTAACAAAGAATTATGGAATTTGAATGTTAAGCTTTAATTTTTCAGTTCCAATTTCATTTGTAGTTGAATTTTTTATTACGTGGTTGATTATTTAATAATATTTTGAAACTCCCTTAATTAATTTTCTGTCTCCACCACCGACTATAAACTACACATACGATTTGTGAGTGGGATAATGCGTGCACACGCAGGTAGTATATGGTTTAAGGTTAACTATTTTAAATGGAAAAGGTAAAAATGTGTAAGTTTTAGACTTATAGATATTTTTTAGTGTACACGTGAGTTCAAATTTGAGTCATCATGAGTTTTAACAAATTGGGTTTTTCAATAATCTGGATCATCACATCACAGCAATTGATATCTCTTTGGTCAGTTGCATCTCCTGATGTACTCTTTCTCACAAATGAAAACTTGATTAATTAACAAAAATATGTATGTTTGTGCTCGTGTTTTTTTATTTGTGTTTACGTTAATTTCTCTAAAAACACACGATATCGTTAAAGTGATTGGTCTGTGACGTATCAAACTTAGGTGATCATTAAAGTATTTGATCCATTTAAAAAAATCAGTATATTGTACCAAACAGCTCCCCACATGGCATTATCGTTATTCTTTCATGTGATATATGATCTCATTATAAGTAGTGGCGGATATAGGGGTTTCTCACGATCTAATCCAGCGTATTTTTGAATTTTGAAATTATATGTTATTTAATTTTTTTTTTATAGTTAGTTAATATTCTTTTTATATACGTTAGACTTTTATATAATTTGGCACAATATATTAAACCATCGTAAATTTATCATCCGAATTATAGCTTTGGATTTTCATCTTGTCCTTGCTTTAACCTTTATGGGATACTTTCATTAGAGCAGCTTTTACTTAATTAAATCATTAATTAACTGCCTTTATTTTCTGGTAAAAGGTCACAAGTCACTTGTTTTTGGATCCAAGATTGACTGATTTGATCAAATTCTATGGCTAGATCACGAGCATAATTTTCTTTATTATTAGTAATCTGGTTGTATATACTTATGCGATCCAGAGCGCATGTTCGAGCCAATGCGGATGCATGCCAAACATATGTTTATGCTAAGGAAACAGACCGTTGAGCTGATTCATGAGCAACACCAAATTCGTATCTCTTCTGACAAAAACTACATTAAAAAAAAGGATCTGAAACAAGAAAGTACGACATGAGGCGATAATCTGACTGAGCTCGATAAAGTTTGTTCGTGCTGCCTGTCACTCTCTTCTGAGTCAACCTAAAAAATAACGTCTAAATGACTATTACGAGCTGTCCAATTCATTATCTAGTAGAGCCATGGCCTCGAAAATACATGTTGAATGGAACGCCCCCACATACGATGAAAGAGCCCATGTACATTACCCTTATTGGGCATGTGAGAGACGATCAATATTACATATTAGAGTAAACTCTCATATATTGTCCTGATTCAGACCAAGGCAATGGAGTACTTGAAGATGTAACCTCATCACTTTTTATGGTAAGAAAACTCAAAGCCAACCAACCATGAAAGATCACATTGGTGTTCTTCATGGTGGGTCAGTACCATAAACAGTTATGGGGAGGGTGAAAAAGAGGCAAGGACGAACTTTCACCTGTAGACATATATAGCTGGCCTATTTAATTCGGCTATATCTCGGAGTTTTTGGCTATTTGTGATATTTGTGATGGGTGTTTCCTACGAGTATATATTTGGCCGATGGACATCAAGGGTAATATTAAGTTGGTTCTTTCTCAATTCGTCCACTGGAGCACGTGCATGGTGGAGTCGGCGATACCATCATCTGAGGTCCTGCCCTCCTTGACTATTACTTGATTCTCAGCTTCAGGTGTAGGTTGCTCGACGGTCTGCTAATAGAGCTGCTCATTCAGTGCCGGACGAAAAAAGACTTTTATGTTGTGTTGAGACCTATCTCACAGTTTGTTGGATGATCTCTCATATTGACGGATGGAACCATATCGTTAAATTCACCGATTCAAACGTTTCGGTATGATGATGGGAATACATTAAAAAGCACTACCTAGGATGGATTACCGTGTGAACGTGTGTGTAGGAATTGCAAGCATTGGAGTAAGCACAGGCATTAAATTTCTTTGGTCTCATTTCATTCATTACGTTACCCACCTCCCCAGTATATATATTTTGCTTTGAATTCTGCATTCCGTGTTGAACAGGCCTTTTCCTCACAGTCTTCACTCCAACTTTGTCTGTGCATGGACCCGAGGAACCGAACCGACATGTCACTCTTCGAACAGGGTTCGTTTCGGTTAGATTTGTAGATATCAAAGCAGACGACAACGGGTATGTCGGTGGCTGTCCCCTTTGAATCAACCCCGAACAGGATTGAACATCATTGAGTTGTTGCGTCATAAATAGCTTGTTACTTTCTTGAACGATTAGTCATAAGATGTACTACATTTCCGTAATCAAGAATAAAATTCATGAATCTGGTTAAAGGAATAAGGCGAACAAAAAATCGTGTACTTAGGACATGAAAACTACGATACGTAGGAAGGTTCATAAATCACCCCAAAAACATAATTTGAGGCACGGACCTCCATACTAAGAGCGGTGTTGTGAATAGCCATAAACCTAGCCTTACGATGATTTCAATAAGAATTATACATAGTCCGTAGTTAAGTATTTCATTTCAGTTTTTGTTGAATTGGACACGTTTATTTGTGTTTTTTATGTTTTTTTTAATTTTTTGTTTTAGTTGTTGTTTATTAGTTGATGAATAAGGATCGAGGTTGACACAGTAGCAAAGATTTATAGTCCATACAGCTCCGTTTGTGGGGTCTATATCTCTGATAAGCACTATATACATTCGTTATTGAACATCTTAAAGTAATGATAACTCGACTATTCATCCATTTTGAAGGGGAAAAATGGTGTGTTTAGGTGTGAGTCAAAGACTCATTGGGCCGAGCATCCAAAAAAGCCCAATGGGCCATATTGCAATCCTTACCTTTTTCAAATACATATAACTAACTACGGACTACGAAACCATAAAGCCCAATAAGAATAAAAGCGTAAAGCCCAATACGAATCCAGCGGCTTAATTCCAGGCCACTTCATTGAGTGAAAAGAAAACAGAACCAGTAGTACCACAGTGCCATTCAGTTGATGGTTTCTTCTTCATATTGCTCTGTCTCCTTGTTTTGACAACACTGATCGATTCGGTTCCCCTCTACGACTCTGCGTCTGTAATGCTCGTGCAGCGTGGAACTTCGTACAAGCGCTAACAGTCGAATGCTGTTCTCGAGCCCTTTGCAGGATGGTGCTGCTTCAGTACTGGTTTTGGTTTCTTTTGTTATGTGTGTGTGTGTGTGTGGGGGGGGGGGGGGGGGGGGGGTCATGTCTGACTCTGTTTCTGCTTGTGGATTGTTGATGTGTCCAGCTAACAACGACAATGACTCGTTGCAGGATGGTGTCAACAGAATCCAAATATGACGGTGGGAATCCACCAATTGTGCTGCTTCATACCATTGGTCGCGAAGAGAGTGACGCTTCAAAACATCTCTACAAAAGGAAGGAGTGACGCTTTTGAGGCGAACGCTTCCGAAGGCGACCCTTTCGACTCTCCAGCTCTTTGAGTCATTGAAGTAGCCGACTCTACTAAGGTAATGTATAGTAGGGTGTAAATAGGCGAGCGAGTTAGCAAAAACGCTTAGGCTAGTAGATAAGAGAGCATCGGTGCCTGGCCTTCATTCTACTACGTTACACAAAGTTACGAAGTTACTTAGCTTGACGTTAGGAGAGTCAAGGGGGGAACGCCTTGCCTACATAGAAGAACCGCGGTTCGCTTACTTTTAGGAAGTGGAGGCGGATTCGTCAATAAGTTTGCGGGAAAGAGAAGCTCATTTCACCTACTTCTCTCATTTTTCCACGTACTCTTTTGTGACTTTGAAGTTTTAACAACCGAATCTAATCAAAGATCGTGAAGGATATCGATATAATATTATTATCAACAGAACTACTAAATTCACATGCTCATATTCGACCCTAACTAATAAGATAATCTGTCACATGATTGTCTCCTCAATTATCGTAAATAAATTCGATTTCTGGCCCGTGTTCCAAATACATGAAACTCTCGGATAACTGGAAGAAAAATGAACACGTACAAAAATAATAGAGGCCAGACTTTACAGTTAAAGGTCATTATCCATATTAATAATATACAATTAACAAACAAACAAAAAATAAAATAAAAATTGAAAGAAAAAAAAATTATTTCATCTGCCCACAAACAAACAGAGGAAGAAACCACAAGACATCGACCCTACATATTAATTAATAGTATTATCAATCATAGAAAAAAGAAATAATAATTCATTATTGAGCCCTACACTTTCCCATCATACAAACCAAACACATGAAAAATGCCTCCCAATTTAATGTGACTATTATCTGACTCGAATTTCATGATCGATAATCTATATTGAGTTCGGCCTATTATATATTTCGTTTCGTATGGTGGATGAATAATGGTTTATTATTCTCGAAAATAGGATGGGTACCTGTTCTACTTAGTACAAAAGTGCTTTTTGCGTATGTATCAGGCAAAAGGGTGCATTAAAAAGAAGTAATAAGGGAGTGCATGATAAACGAAGGACTGAATGATCTTAATTAAAATTAAAAGATTGGGAAAATAAAGTACCATAACGCGTGAATTTTTTGAGGCATATGAGGATAATTGACATTGAATAACGTGATCTTGACCCTATCGTAGTGCAATATGAGTAAGAGTCAATGTACATCTTGACATGAGCAGAGAGATCTTCACCGTAAGATGAATCAAGGTTGATGATAATTTTTTTTCAGCAAACTCTAAAGAGTGTTTAGTTTGAACATTCTTGAATATGATTTAGCCGCACCAACTATTTAACATTAAAAAAATTATTTATTTTAATCCAAATTACCTATCCAAATGATGCGAAAATAAATTAAAAATCTGCCAACTTTTTGCTTCCTGTTTGTCACTCACAAACTAACCAATCATATAACTGAAATTTGGAAAAGTTTCCATTTATAATTACAAGTCAGGTAGAGGTAGGCAGTTTTCTGCTAACTTTAAATAATTATAAGAAACAAATTTATTAAAGAAGGAAATTAAATCATTGTTTGGCCACACCACATCATAGGATAAAGCAAAAGATCATAACAATTTGGTACACATCTCTATAATTTTTCTCACTCCACTAAACATTTGTGAATCGATATTCGCATCACTCCTGAATTATTGATAGAATGTATGTCGGTATGAATGTATATTGTTAAGGATGCTCTAATACGTACGAGATCAGACTATTTTTTGTGGGTAAACTTGTTAGAAAGACGGTGGATATTTTATGGATATTGTCACCATTTTTAGTCGGTTCTTAATTTGAACTATCTATATGACGGATTCGTCATAAACAAGACATGACGAGCATTAACCACGCATAACATTGTGATCTATTTTCTTTTGTTGGAAGAGAATGAGATCGCCCAATATTTGTGAGTACATTAACCAAGAAGGCAACCATCATCGACTTTTATACGGTTAATCGGTCGATATGGTCATTTACGTTTGAGCTATGTATAAAACCGCCTTATACGTATCGATAAGGGGCTATTTTATATATGGCTGAATCATAGAGGACAATTTTGAACGATTAGCCACACTTATACATAAAGTATATATTAAACCATAACTTTTCAAAATTATATTTTACTTCTATATAAACGATGATTAAACTCACAATCTTATCGTTTAAAAATAAATATCGAATTTTGAATTACCCTAATTTTGAAAATGACATTTGACCTAACATTTGGCCTATACGGAACGGGAAAGTGTTGGAAACATGAGGCTCCCCACCATTTTGAAAAAACACAATCATACATTACATTAACGGTGGGGAAGAATGGAAATTTGTTTGCTTTTGGGGAGTTTAGTTTAGCTATTTTTTTCGAGTCAAATATTAAATGTTTGATATTATTGATTAACAATTAAATCAGAAATGTAATTCAAATATAATTTGACTGGATGTAATTCAACTATAAAAGAAATAATTGAATGTAAATTTGGACAAAAAGATCAATTACTTGATTACCTTCTTTTTTAAAAAATATATGTAAACCCAAACATTTAAATCATACCCAAATAAATGTTTTAGCTCATTAATTAATATTTATCGAATGGCCAACATCGTGAAGGGAACTCGTGTTAACATAAAATATCAGAACTGTCGAGACCACCTGAAGATTAACTTTTTTGTTGTAATTTAAGTTTGTGTAACCTGTTTTTTAAAAAACTTTTACTTTTCTTTAATACAATTTTTAATATATCATCACTTATTTTCAACAAATATATGTTTCACAAAGGTATATATAAACTAGTGGCATAAACTCTAACATATGTTTGACAAAACAACTACAAATAATTAGGTATAACCTTTTAATCCTTTTTACTTAAATTATCAATCATTTCATCTTAAATGAAACGATAAACAGCTGGTCACAATAACTAATATCATGCACGTATTTGTCTTTGTGATGATCAAATTTCAGATCTCATAGTTAAGAGACAAGATGAGCGATTAGTAATACTCTATTTGTGGCGGTTAATGAATTATCTAAAAATAACATTGGACATTCTCCCAACAACTCGAGTTATTAAAACGCAATGGTTCATGACACTGAATAAAAGCCGTTGATCACCAAGAAATCTCTGTTTCAAGTCCGGCTAGCTAGCTCCCAATTCGTTACACCAAACTTAATAAAGGTGTGCAGATCTCAAACTTTTCCAAAAACTCTCGTTTAAAAAGACACAATGTATAAATAATATAAAACCAAAATTAAACATTTTTTCGATAACTCAAATTATTGAAATATTTTTTTTGCTGAAATGTAATTTGTTTAATTTGTTGGTTTCGTTCATAATCAATTGGGGTGAGAGACAACGACATGAGCTAGGCCCACAACCGACTATGTTGACTAGTTGAAAATTAAGTGGGTAATTTAGTTGTAATGGTTGGCTTAGGTTATGGTGATCACATCATAACAATAGTTCCAAATTTGTCAAAATAAATTAGTAATATTCACTCAATAATAACGAAATTAGGATGATTGATTAAAAATATTTTAGTGAAATTGAAAGTAGAAAGTATATTAATCAAATACGATAACACATTAAGTAAAAACTTTACATAAACTTTTGTCATTTTGGAATAAGTGATTCTGAACAGTGGTCTATATTTGCTTACTGCTATTAGTTAGGTTAAATTCGTATCTGATCATTTATTTTTCTGAATTATTACAGGTTATTACTATTTATTATAAATTTTTTACAAATATTAGTCTTTCTCGATCAAAATTTCTGACTCCGCTCCCGACCGTTATTGTATTTTCATGGTTAGGTTAAGTTGTCAAATGGGGGAGATCGATTGATAGAGACCTCTCAACGAGCAGAAGACAACCAAATTTTCCCAAAATCTTATCTATTTGGTTTCACTACTTTTATTGAAGTGCATGTAACAATCAATTAACCTCAAGAAATGGAAATAAATAAATGAAAATGATATTAAACCAATCATTGAAAATCTAAAATCCATTTATATTCCCACGTGTCAATTATGTTTGAGTGAAACCAAACCACCCATGAATTTCTAGCCCTCAACACTTAGAATGTACCTATTTTGTACCCTATCCACACTTGTTCATTACCCATATTACCCCTCTATGAAGATCTCGGTTAAACCGAGAATTCGAACCCGGTTTTCCAACCCTGAAAACTATTATGGAATCAAAGCACCTTTGTTAGGGGAACAAAGCATCTACAGTTGGCAAGTGTTAGTGGCTTTAGTTTGGTTACATGCATGGGGTGTATATAAATATATAATTGAATCAAATATTTCATAAGATTTTTATTTCATGAATTTAATGAGATTTCATAAGGTTTAAAATTGTATCCACCATGACCGACATCACCTACCATGAAATGTTTGACGGAATGTGTTATTAATTCGACGTAAAATAATTAAATCCGCAAAAAATTATATTATCACCCTAATAAAATGTTTGAACGAGATCGTTCTTCTCTATAACCTTTCTGATCTTATTATTTAATTTTGAAATCAAACCTGAATAGTTATATAGAAAATTTAAAAATTTATTGATTTTACATAGAAATTTATCGCTCGAAAAGTGAGAGATTCTGGCCGAACTTGATTACTCGAGTACGTAAATCGCTTTTTTTATGGGTATGGCTTTTTAGACCCACTATTGGAAACAGTTTACAAAGCGAAAACGAAGGGAAGGGAAGGGAATGTAAAGTACTTAAAACACGTCATGCTTTGTTAGTGTTAGAAGTTTTGCTAGCCAGCTATAACGCATTGCTTTTGTCTCAACATGGGGTTCGATGTAGTTCGGTTTCGGCCACCGGTCGTTTGTATCCACGAGCGGAGCAAGAAAATTAGTTAAGGGAGTTCAAAATTCATATCGAACTATATGTGTTAAGAAATAATTAGAAATTCAAATTAAATTTTTTGTAAACGAAATCATATACATCCCCATTAACAATAATAATCAAAACCGTTAAAAAATATTATTTTTAACTTCATTTGACTATTATCTGAAATTCTTAACATGATGAAACCTCAATTTTCTAAAATGTATGATAAACTCTAACTTTTGGTCATAATTAAAATTAATAGATTCTAAACCTACAAAATTAAACTCTAAACATTTAACAGTACTATATCCTAAATCCCCAATACAAATCTACAACCCCCAAACTCTTATTTTTAAACATAAAATATGACAAAATTATGGTATTTGTAAGTACCAAAGTGTTACCCATATATTGATACTTCTATTATCTTATTAAATGTATCAACATGATTGATAAAATGATTATGGTTAAAACAGTTAATTACTTACCTCATAAATGAGAGGCTAGTAATCAGCAGCGGATCGAGAATGATTCAATGCACTGGGCCCTATATAGAAAAACTACGAACAAATCAAAAAATACAAAGAAAATTACATAGCATTGAACTTCAAAATTCAAAAATACACTGGATCGGAACCCGAAATAGGCCCCTTAAAACCACCACCGCTAGTAATTACACTAATTAATTTTTTTTTATAATTAGTGATAGAATTAATCTATAAAAATTTTAATTTTTTTATTTATAAGGTAAAAAAATTTGGTCAAATTAAGCTCCGTCATAATTCTTTATAATTAGTTTTATTCTTTTTTATAATTAGTTTTATTGTGTAAAGTAAAAAAGGGGAGTAACCCAACGTGCTGTACTTTGCTGGTTTTGGGGATCCGGATTCGTTTCGGTTCTCCCCAAACACTAAACGACAAATCGTACGTCGTACGTACTCCCTCTTTATATGGTTGTCGTTTTGCATGAGATCTAGACAGGACCGATGTCGTTTCGTAGTGTATAGGAATTACACGGTCATTTTCAATGTTGTGATCTGAAGCCAGAGGCATTCGTCAGAGAGTCGGCAGTCCGTCCTAACCCGGTCAGGATTCTCATCAATCACCTGTCCATGAGAATAATAATGACAATCTCATAATCTGTCGTAGGAGAATTATCGAACAAACAATCTATTACGTGTCCGTTGCATGCCACACCGTCGAATATATGGTTACATATACCCTTTCTGACTCCGCACAAGTTATATAACTTTTGAAAATAAATTTTACCTAAAGGGTTGTAACACGATATCTCACAGAATATTCACGATAAACTAAGTTCATTAGGGTCACATCTCTCGAAGCCTTCTCCTAATTCATGTAGGTTTGTAGTAAATGGAGGAAGTGGAATCCTAAAAATTGCACAATATATTAAGCCATTGTGATCTCCTTGTGGTTGGTGCGGAATAACCATTTTACATGCACCAATAATTTGAGTCGTTGATAAAAGTTCACAATTAATTTTTTTTTATTTTTTCACACAGCCGTTCAAACGAAAGATGATGAAAAGAGATTGAAGAAATTTTTATAAATTCAGCAAACTAACAAAATTTGACTCTAAGACCTCTCACAATCAAATTAGACAAACCACACAAATTATTATATCTTAATAACTCGAACATCAAAATCTCGAAAATAAAGAAGGGTACACGAAGAAGAAGGAAGGATAAGAATTAACGAGTAGTAGTAGTAGTTATGGCAAGTTGGAAAGAGGTGTTGTTGGGCACGTGACGAAAGCTAGTTCATCAACTCAACAAAACAAAAATAAAAACAATAATAATAATAATTATTATAATAAGATTTCAGATTTGGAGGATAGCCGTTAGTAGGTACGCCTGTACGGCGGCGACAGCTGTTTCCATGTTTCTTCCCACTTTCCAAATCTCAAACTCTCCAACCTCCAAACCTCCCTTCTTCTTTTCATTTTCAATTATTTGATTCAAAATTTTCATAAATTCACAAATTCATCGTATATAAATCTAACGGGTTATGTCTAAATGAAGTTGTCTTAATGGAAGAGTTACGCGTTGGCGATCCCTCATAGGTATCGAATTTAAATTCAGTTATTGGACACCTATATAATGTTTATTTTCCTCTTTATGTTTTGTACAGTCTGAGAGGTCAATTTTGAAAAAAAAATCCAACTCGTTAACAAATATAATTTGGGCTTAAAGATTATAATGTAAAAAGGATTCCGAGAAATGGATTTGAATGAGTGATTAAGGTGTCTAGAGGGTTGCTAATTTTTGAACAATGGTTAGGGTACATATAGATATGTGTTATTTACGTATTGTTCGTTAACATATCAATAACACACGAATAAACCATAAATAACTGTCCGTTATGATGAATTATTTTCGTGTCGTTATCGAAAATGAAACTGAGTGTGAGTTTGATGTCAAGAGTGTTGACTTGGCAGGTAATAAGTAACTTTCACAATTATGGACAGCCGATCTTTCCATAAAAACAGTTGAATTATTGCAGGGTGGTAATCAATTAATGGATCTTCTTCTAGTCTCTTGCTTTAATTTATATATTATACTATCTAGGCTCTAGCTCTGAATTCCCTCACTGGGTTCGGAGCGGCTCGAACCGATTAATAACCGATAGATCTCGGTTTGGTTAAGTGGTTAGTCAAACAACTGCAAGCAATTAAAGAAACCCAAGCATGTACACCCTTAACAGACAACCTCTGTCCGCCACCAGATACGAATCCCTTCATGTTTGTTGAGAAAATATCCTGCCAAAAATTTCATATTTCATTTAAACTAATTTTAGCATAATTACGTGGAATTTCTTCCTGACAGGTGTCGGATGCTGATTGGGTGCATTTGCCTGGTGGGTAAGGAAGATTGAGGGGTACGACACAACATCGGTAACCGAAGCACAGATCAAGCTTGTTTCCGTCCGTCTACCTGGTTCGAACCCAGTAACACTCTCACAAACAAACACTATAATGTTTGTTTTCTCTTTCTATTTAGTACTGACTGAATCATTGAAATGTCTGATACGAAAAAAGAAAAAACCCATATGTGCCTAAATCACATATAGAAGTAAATAACATATGTGATGCGCCCTACGAAATTCACTAAGCATGCATTCCTCCCATACTTTCCGTTACCAAGTCTACATTCACTCCATATTAATTAATACTCTTTCCTCTGTGAGGTTCTTATTCTAGCGTTTCGTCGAGGAAGCACACCAATATCGATTCTTCCAATAAAACCACTATTCTCTAATTTGTTTCGTCGTGACGAAACCATTATATAATTGGATATGTTGGTAGGGGAAAAGATGAATTCATGGTGGAAAGAGGACCCATACGACTGTAAATCTGTAATCATATTTATTGCATTAGAATCCGTAATTAATAATAATAAATCTGTAATGATACTTATTTGCTTCAAAAAAAAAAAAGGGTCCGTGGGGATTAAGCAATAGTCCCACTGGACTGAAACTTTAATTAATTGATAATTAATTAACCTGACAGGTAGATTGGACAAAAGCATTCTACTAGTTCAAGATTGGCGGGAATTAAACAACTGGCGAAAAGAGATTATTTATTATACCACGAAAGGGGAGGAACTGTGGGTGTTGTGGATAGGGATGACAACTTCGACTTCAAATTTGCAATTATTCCTCCAAAATTTCCAACCGAATAAAAGGAGATAAAAATATTTTTGAATCTTTTGGTTATTTCTAAAATATAGATAGAATTTGAACAAATTATGAGGTGTTTTTAGTAAACAGAATATGAAATATAGGAGTATCTATTTTTTAACCAACTAAGGTTCGAGATAAGATCCGACGCACTAAAGTACGAGAGAGATAAGGTCTAAACTGAGATCTAGACGATGGTGTGCAACATTGTCCGAATCAATGTCTGCACGCATCGAGGTTCGAGCCAAAGTCTGGATAAAGGTCCACAACAAGGTTGCAAAACCAGATTTATATTCATATGTAGCATATGTTGGATTCGAAACACCCAGCACAACCAACTACGCTACTTCTGATTAGAACCGACTACGCTACTCCACCGAATATAATAAAAAATTGTTTCACCAACAAATAAAGAGAAGTTTTTTTAAAAAAAAAGCAATAAAGAGAAAACGGGAAGAGAGTTATGTAAATCAGAGCCTAATGAGAAATGACGCGTGTCCGTTTTCCAGCTGTATCCCAACTTCAACCGACTTCCCTCCATAACTCCCACCTTTCACCGCCTCTCCCGGTCACCCCTCTCCCCCTATATATATTTCCTCATCCCTCTCCCACACATATATATTAAGTAATTCTCCTTCTACCATATATTACGCCGGAGACCGAAACCGCCGGCCAAAAGACCTCTCAAAAGATGAACGTTACATCAGGGAAACAAATCACCGATCGGATCAAAGGTCCATGGAGTCCCGAGGAGGACTCGAAACTCCACGACCTGGTCGAGAAGCACGGCCCTAGGAACTGGTCGCTGATCAGCAAAACCATCCCTGGCCGGTCGGGGAAGTCCTGCCGGCTGAGGTGGTGCAACCAGCTCTCCCCTCAAGTTGAGCACCGCGCTTTCACGGCGGAGGAAGACGAGACCATAGTCAGAGCACACGCTCGGTTCGGGAACAAGTGGGCCACCATCTCGAGGCTCCTCCACGGCCGCACCGACAACGCCATCAAGAACCACTGGAACTCCACCCTCAAACGCAAGTGTGATGGAGAAGGCGGTGGGAAAGAAGGGTACGATGGTCATTTCGATGATTCCTGCAGGCCGCCACTGAAGAGGTCGACGAGCGCCGGATCCGGCGTACCCGTTTCCATTGTGAAACCGGATAGTCCGTCTGGATCTGACTTCAGCGATTACTCCAGTAGACCGCCTTTGCCTTTAGCTTTGCCTCTGCCTCCGACCACTATAACGACGCAGGTGTTCCGGCCGGTTCCGAGAACAGGAGCTGTGGAGGTTGTTCCTCCAGCTGAAACGACATCGTCTAGCGGCGGAGGAATCAACGATCCGATTGACGACCCACCGACGTCGTTGTGTCTCTCACTGCCGGGAGCAAGCGCCGATTCCTCTTGCGACGTATCCACGTCGCGAGTCCCGGATGCGGCGACGATGAATAGCAACCCGGGGAATCCGGCAGGGTCGTATGGATTTGTGGGGATGGGGGCGGAGTTCATGGGGGTGATACAGGAGATGATAAGGAGGGAGGTGAAGAGTTACATGATGGAGCAGAGGCAGGGCGGAGGAGGAGGAGGAGGAGGAGGGGGGATGTGTTTTCAGGCGGCGGTGGGGAGTGGGTTCAGGAATGTTGCGGCGGTGAACAGGATTGAGTAGAGAGCTGAGTCAGCAACGGCGGTAGTTGTTTATTTTAAAAAAAATTGTTTTGTCGTTTCTGGGGGGGGAATAATTCTGGAGGTGTCAATGTACAGAGAAATGGCAGAGAGAAGTGATAGAGTAAGACAGTAAGTTTCGAAGTTTGGGAAAGGTGGAAAAGAAATTTGCAGGAAAGCAAGGAATATTATATTAGAGGAGCTCAGTACCCAACTTCACAGTTCAATCATGGAAGAAAGAAGAGATTTTTAAGAGTAAAAAAACTTTGTCTTGTGTGGTAAGTAGTTTGAACATGGCCACTAGTTCTGGATTTTGACGACTTTGATTCTATGGTTAGCTGAAATTGGTTGTTAGGAATGAAAAGGAACCATCTTCAAACAAAACAAAACAAAACAAAAACTGACTTCTGTTATTACTCTCTAACTATAAGAAGTAAAAACTATACAAAGTATAGCAATTAGCTACTAAGTTGTTCAGTTCGGATTATTCAATATCTATATCTACTCGTACCAGTACGTAAGAGTTCTCGAACTAACCCATACTAAAAAAACACCTGGTCAGACCACTTCGCATCCGGGCAAAATACCCGTGATAACGATCGTCATGGCCATTGGCATCCCTAGTTGGTACTTGGTAGATGTATGAAACTAAAACGAATAGTACAAAAAAGTATTAACAAATATGAAATATGAGAAGCACTTGAAAGATGAATGAAGGTTGAAGAGGGACTTGGTTGGTAGGAGAAGCACACACGGTTAAGCCACAAAAGAAAAGGCAGGTGCAAATTGGTTCCTTGTATCTACTTTCTGTTAGGCATTCAATTTTGTAACGAAAACCCCTAAACTGAAATAATAGTGACCGAGCCAAAACAAAACAAAAAACTATTCTGTGCTGACGTTCGTTCTTATCATTTGGTGCAAACCCAGAAGTCAAAAAGACAAACTAACAACTGGCACAACTGAGAACAAAGCGTGCAAAACAACAACAGCAACAGAAAGAGATATTTCTCGCTCTTCATAGAAATATATATAATTTTTATATCACATGCAAAGAGGATGCAACGTGGCACATTTTGTTGGGACTTGTTACACTATAAGCCACGCGCAAAAAAAAAGGGGGGTAAAGGAGGATGAAGAAAGAGATCGATGCCTTCAGGTACAAGATAGGTTTTCGGGGTTTACCATGTTAGAATCGGCGGAGGAGGAGTTTGTGTTGCTGTTGTTGACTAATCGGGATTTCAGTTGATGCTTTATGTCTTCCTTCCATGACCATTTCGGCTCGTTTAGTGCTCGTACCGAGTTTAGACACACCAGGAGGGTTCCACCTTCGTGTAACAGAACCTGCATTTCATTCCATGGGTAAGTCTACTCATTTCCTAGAAAGACTATTGAAAGGAATAGGGATCAGTAAACGGCTATGGTTATGTGGTTTAACCCAATAACCGTATCGTTTACGATTAATGGATAACTGTTAACCACGATGAATGGTTAAAAGTATGATTAACAGTAACAGATTTGACTCAGAGTGGTTAACTGGTATAACCGTAAACCATATGATTAATAGAACCCATTCATTCATGCATTATCCACTAAGCTGTCGGACTCGGGGGAATGTGTGCGACACACAACCAATGACCCAACATGACAATACCCAATGGTCGATTATTCACTAAGAGTGATTTAACCAGAAATACCCAATACCCAAATAACCGAATGGTTAGTCAGATAGCTGGCCCGAAAGTGAACTCTAACCCGTACTTAATGTGTTGAATGGTTTCTCAGCGGTTAACCTTTAATTGCACCATACTAACAGTTGGCTAATGGCTTGGTTAGCTGCAGTTAATTTTGGACTGAAACAGACCGATGTCGTTAACCATTAAAACGATACGATTAACCATACATATACGGTTTTGCAACCGTAGAAAAGATAGGGATGGATGAAGAACGACTATTACCGTCAACCACAGTGGGAGGAATCCCAGAACGGAGGGAAGGGAAGCAAGGATTATGGAAGTCAAGGCCAGCGCTACATTTTGCTTGACCTGCAGAAAGAGTTATAGTTACATACCAAGGAGCTTGTAAACGAAGAACCTAGGGCAAGGCATTTCAAGCTTTTATATTTACATACCAAGGAGCTTGTTTGGCGGGATTTGGCAATGCAGAAGGGAACGACTGATATATTGTCACGCAACAGCAATACATCTGCAACAGCTACTGCTGTTGCACTGGCACGCTGAGCGAGCACGATTCCTACAGTCGCTGCGGCGAGAGCTGGGGCATCGTTGATACCTTCACCCACCATAATCAGACCGCCACCTGTTGAAGAAGAAACCCAGAGGGTTAGTTAGTTTGTTACAAATGTATATAAAGGTGATGAGAACAAGCTTTTTGCAAGGTGGACTTTTACCCATGTCCCTGGAGATAGTCTTTACATGATTGAGCTTGTCCTCCGGTTTCAAACTACAGTGAACTTGAGTAATGCCCACGGTTTTGGCAACTCTCCATGCGCTCGATTTGTGGTCGCCTGTTAACATCATTACGTCGAGCTTTGCTTTGTCCTGCAGTTCTGATATGACGTCTGCAACCCCTTCTCGCGGTCTGTCCTCGAGATGGATGAGTGTTATCTGCAGAAATTTGGAATTTATCAAGTTAGTAGTGGAAAGGTGTAACAAGTGCAGAGTCAGAGAGTGAAATCATCACCTTTTCATCGACGGAAAGAGCAGCATGGACCGAGTCGTTTCCGTAAGAAGAAGCTCTGACAGCTTCTTTAATTTTTCGTGACTTGTCTTCGGATTTACAGTGAGAAGTGATGAATTCAACAGAACCAAGGGATGCTTTAAATGATCTAGCTCTTCCACTTCCTGACTATACATGAATTATGTCTATAAGTTTCTACTTTTCAAGTTACCATCCATAGTACTCAAAACTACTGCATTGAGAATTTAAGAATCGTGAGTAAGGTGAACTGAAATTTGCAAAATAAAATACCTGGAAGTCGTTCAGTGTCGCAATGAGGCCTCTACCAGGATAGTATTCGAATTTTTCAACAGAGATTGAAGGTAGATCTTTCCCGATGCTATGATCTACAACAGCCCTGCAAAAGGCGAAAGTGGGTCTCTTCAACATTAAAATGTTATCAATTCTGGTAATCCATTTGGAGAGTAAAGATCAACATGATTTATCAATGAAGAATTAACGACTTATCAATGCATGGAAAAGAGGAGAAAGTGGAGACATTTTCAACAAAAGAATTACCTCCCAATAGGATGTGTAGTGCCCTTCTCCATAGCAGCAGCTACAGCAAGAGCTTCCTTTTCACAACTGGGTATGCAGCAAGACGCAGGGGTCGTCCTATTTTTTCCAACCTGATGTCCGTAAATTGGCTCAATTGCTTTGAACATAAGCCCTCCTGTTGTCAGTGTCCCAGTTTTGTCAAATGCAATTGTGTGGCAAGATGCCAAAGCATCCAGAACCTGTCCTCCTTTAAGCAATATTCCCTGTGTGCAAAGAGAACACAATTCAAGTCAATAACTAATGAGTTGGGAGTCAGCAGGCTGACACTTTTGAAACGTATATTGAAGCTTTTACATTTTTGTTCAACCCTTCGAACATCCATATTCTACATAACAGTACAGAATATCGAAAGACATTAACAGATTCATGATCACATGTTTCATAAATCTCTTCGGTGAAACTACAACGCTCATAGGAATTGACAGAGTAAGGGTCAATTTTGAGCTATAAATAAAGAAACAAATAGAATTGAATCCGAGCAAAAAGCACTAGGCACCTTTTTAGCACAGGAGCTAATGGCAGTGGCATATACCAACGGAGCCACAGCCAAGGCACATGGTGATGCAGCCATCATTAATCCTAGTGCTCTGTAGATTGATCCTCTGCAGACTGCAGGGACCACCATCGGTTACAATTTTTGCTTGAGGTTTCAGACAAATTCATTCCGATTTACGAAATAAACAAAAAGGGTTAGATAATTAGTGGGCTGCTAGACAGTAGAAAAGCTTGCAGTCCACAGCAAATAAAGTTCAGGCTATCTCATTTGCAAATAGAGTAGCGAGGGGAAAGTGCAGTTTCACTAAAAAGCAGTACAGTATATCCTACATGTGAAGTCAGCAATATGAAGCTAGTACTATATAGACATGCCAGGAAAATGCAACAAAGGGAAAACATGATATACTCAAACAGGATTAGAGGAGTACTTTTCCTTGTTACCTGATGTACTCATGAACGGCCACTTGAAAAGCAATGGTCCAAGGAAAGCGACAGAAAATGACAAGCCTACTACGACTTTGCTGTACTGCTCACCAAACTCGTCGAGCCATCTCTGAAGTTTTGGTCTGTTTTGCTGTGCCTCTTCTGTCAATTGCACAATTCTACTTAATGTTGACTCTTTCCATGTCTTTGTTGCCTGACACAGGTTTAATATTGATATTTAGGAGATGATTCAGTGGATCGGATCGAGCCAAGTCAACCATAATAAGGAATTCAAGTTCATATTATTTTCTGCATCTAAGTTCACTCTGTCAATTGTCAATTATGATTATAATCTGAAAAGACCAAGACATACTGATTCAATGAGATCAAATCGTTCATGATAATACCTTTACAATCATTCTTCCATCCAAGTTCCTCGCACCACCCGGAATTCCATCTCCAACTTTCGCTTCAATTGGTTTTGCTTCCCCAGTCAAATGTTCGATAGTAATTGTTGCAGTACCTTGGAAAATTTGACAATCTACTGGCACGGCCTAGAGCAAATACAGTGTGTGTTAGGAATATCATTATATAACCGATATAACCAACAGAAAGTCAGAATAATTTTCTTCATGACTCATCTCTATCAATCATTCATGAAAAATCCAGCAAATACAATACTTGGAAGTAAAAGGTCATTGATACGCATTACAATTCTAGAATAGTGGTTCGAGTTAATCACAGTATAGTCTTACGCATAAAATGTTTCAAGATTCTACCGAAACTGTGCTGCAAAAGTATGGAGTGAAAAGAAATCAGTTCCATCACAGACCTCACCAGCTCCAACCAGAACATACGAGCCCACTTCTATGTCATGCACTGGCACACTGGAATAGGACAAATGCAAGAGATCAGGTGTTTCCCCTTCTTCAACATCCACCACAAGGGCAGAATCTGGATGATTCTCTTTCAACTCTTTAACATCCACCAACGATCGACTAGTGAAGAACTCTTCAGCTGCAAAACCACTGGAGTTTTAACGATCTGCAATATCTCATTTCCACACAACCTCCAAGATCTTCACCCACAGTAATCTCAATATAATGCTTACCAATGTGAGCGAGATTGAACATTGCGAGAAGTAACCCTCCTTCCAACGCGTTCCCCATAAAGACAGAGGCAAACGCTGCCATAGCCATTAACACATGGATGTTCACCTTCCCGCCAGCAATTTCAATTAGAGCATCCAAGGATGCCGAGACCTGAACATTCAAATTCAAATTCACAACCGCACCATCCTCAGTGTGTACATCTTCAATTAAACTAAGTTCAATCTTCAGTGGAGAAGTTACAGAAAAATAATAAGAGGAGCGAAATCTTACCCCGACCAGAGGGAAACCGACGATCATCAAGGCATTCTGGAGAGGTTTAACGACTTGCTTAGGAGCCAAGTGTGGAACAATAGCAGCAGCGAGAAACAAAGCCGCGGAGCAGCAACAGAGCTGCAAGTGCTCCCTCAACACATTCGCGAGATCCGTCCACCTCACTGCGTCCGCAAACCTAACGACAGCTCTCTGCGCGCCTGTCAGCTCCTGTAGCTCGTCTCCGTGGTGGTGATGGTGATGATGATGATTACGTTGATGTTGACTATGGCTGTGGTCGTGATCTTCGTTCCGATGGTGGTGGTGGTTGTGATTGTGACTATGACTGTGACTGTGATTGGAAGCTTCAGCAATGCAAAGGCGGTTGAAACTGGGGGAAACGAGTCTGTTTCGAAGAGGAAGAGAAGGAAGAGGGTTCAGACGGCGGAGTTGTCTGGACGAGGAGGAAGGACGGAGTGCAGGGAACTCGATCACGCCGATTGTGTGGCGGACAGCGGTGGAAGCTTCCATCAGGAGAAGCTGATTGACTGCGGGAGAGAGCTCAGGCGAAGTTCCGGCGACTGATCAATGAAAGAGATAGATCGACGGGGAAGAAGAACGGAGAAATGGACAAACGGAGGACTTGTGCCGAGAAGTTAGTGGTGACTGGTAAGTATTTGGATCTCTGCCTCTCTGGCTGCTGTTTTTCGTTTTTATTTTTATTTTAATTTTCTTCTGGCGGAATAATTCCTTTTTATAGTTATAGTTACACTTACACGCCCTGTCGTCATAATGTCATGCTCTACTATGGCAAGTCTAGGCTATGTTTGGAAGCACTTTTTCCCCTCTCCTTACGCCGAATCCACAATCGAAAATGAACACTAATGGGATGTCGAAGGCTAGCAATATTCGACAAAAGTTTCGGAATAGGTTCATTTGGGTCTAAGAAACCTTGATTTTGACCAGCTACGCTACGCACTTGATGTCCAAAATATAGTGTTGGGAAGTATTAACGGGATGACAACTTCGATTGTTGTTATGGTTATTCTGACAAAATATCGTCACAATATAGATAATGGAGACATTGAAGTATCCGGTCCATCGGAAACCAAAACTGGTCGATTTAATTTCATTTGTTTCCTTCGCTTAAACTAATAACAAGTCATGCAACAGGGCCTATGACGACATCACACAGCTCGTCATCTGTCAATGGCAAGTAACTTGCCTTAATATGTAACAGCTGATTCCGGCCATGATTCCGGCCAGTGCTCTAAGAGTGTACTCTCCGAAATTACGAGTTCAGGTGTAAGCATCACTATCTCCGATTTTCGGGACTCTTCTAAATCAGCAAAATCTGAGATATGCAAACCCAGTAAGGTTAGCAGTCATGTTCTTTTCTTTATACAAACACTCTAGAAGGAAAAACAAATAGGGTAGCAGAACTTCGTAAGGTTACAACATACAACAGATGGACAAATCGAATCCGGTTGGATCGGAAGACTGGATTTTGTTTACCATTCAGGAACGAGGACTTGATTCACTCATCTTCGCCTTGTCTTTGCTTTCGGAAGCTTTTGATCCGTCGTATGCAGATAGGAAGAAGGTACTCTGGTTCTTCTGAAGAAATCTGTTACATTTGGTTCGAAACACGTTTGTTATGACCAGTATGGCGTAGAAGTTTTGATTCAAAACAGGGATTTGGCCTGGATATAAGATAAGATGAAGATCGGCTTACTTGAGAAAGTCGAGTAGTTTTTGCTGAAGTGGAGTCAGTGTTTCCTCTTCAATATTCACATATGCCAATAACTCGGGTAGCTTAACTGCAAGCAGAGAAGGCTGAGCAAGTTCATAACTCGAGATAAAAGTACCGGTACATTTTTGAACGCACACGAGTTCTATCTTAAGGTTACAAAACTGATGCTCATGACGAGTCAGGCTACAATAAGGAGACGATAACAGATGCAACATTCGTGTTTAATGACCAGGAAATCAAGTTTTACACAACAAAGCATGGACGATTGGCAGAAGAAAAAAAGGATTACCAAACAACAGGATCGATTAGTAAGAGAAAGTTATGCCTTTCAATGACCCGAATTATAGCTACGGATGATTGACGGTAAGAATAGATTTGCAATAACCAAACTAGCGATCGCCTATGATCCAATATCAGGCAAAAGCATAATTATTCAGACATGCTGCAAGAAGTAAAGCAACTATCAAGGAGCATACCAAATAGGCGCAACAGATGTTCAGCGCCATATATGGTTGAAGGAGAGACATCTTCTTTGACAGCATCCTGGAACTGTTGCCGCTCATTTTTGTAAAGGAGCATCACTGGCAATGCTTTGTCAAAGTAGCACCGTACCCCTTTCAACACTTCTCCAACAGAATCAGTCATTCTGAACTTGTTTGTAGAAGAAATCATTAGGAATATAGCGCACAAAACCTATGCTGGATAAGAATTATTAAGATATGGATATGGTATAACTGATGGGGTAAAATTCTAAAGAAGTTGAAAACAACATACACGCCTTCTTTCTTAGACCTGTACTCGAGGTACTTGGTCAAAATGTCGTCTACAGTTGGTGATCTAGGAAGTTTGACAAGCTGCAGGAGAGAAAAAGATCACAGTGCCGCTTAGCAAGTGAAGGACTAAGAGAGAGAAAGAGTATTGACCAGAGCTATAAACACTCAAATATCAATCATTCAATCCCCAAATTCTTCATTTTGGACAGATGTAAGTGTGACAAGCTATTATGTACTGAAAACTCAGTATTTAGCTAGAGTGTGAAAGTTTGATGAATACTGTTTAGTTAGGAGAACCATAACTTTCAGGTAAAGTGTTCGTGCCATTGGCTGTTATTGTAATTGCGATGTTAACTAGCATATGATCACAAGAAAAAGGAAAAGAATTGTTGGTGTTTCTTTTTTAAATGAGTACACAAATCAACAGTTCATGGCAGACTCTTACATGTGGTTATTTCATGCAAGAATCCTTCTGATCTTTACAACCCGAGACCACTATGTGACAACATAAAAAGGATTGCGGAACTCTAGGGATTTGCATATCAACTAAATCTTTTCAGGGCTCAGCATGCACCGTAAGGAAAACTTCATAAGGGTTCTTCATATATGGCACTGGCACATACCTTCTCCTGTTGAGTGACAAAGTCCCAGTCGTCAACAAGTTGCTTCTTAAGAGTGGATGGAATTTGGATCTTGGCTAGCTTATCAATGGAGGCATTGCCCTTCTGATAAAATAAAAAGACCATCCGTAAATACCCTTCTGTTAAGATCATAAAATACAAACAAAAAATTCTTGGAATTCTCTAGTTGAAAATGTTCACGAGTCTGCAAATTACAGACATGCAGGTTTCACTCAGCTCGAAGGGGAATTCGTATGTTGAAACACATGTCGAGAGGGAAAAAAATGTATAACAGGACTATCAATTATACAAAATAACCTCTGCGTTTGAGTCAGTCTTGCGCCTTTTGCCTTTTGGTGCTGTGCAAAACATGAAATTTCAATCAGAATAATATTCATTTTCTACAAAACAACGGTAGAGCACAACAACAGAAAACTGGCACGAAAGCAAAGTTTGGCTTCAATATGCAGTAATAGAAAACAGGAGAGGAAAAGCTACCCTGATACAATTATCCAATTAAAGTGTCAAACATTTTAGCTAGCAATGAAAACTCGACAAACAAGGCTAAAAAAGAAAGGATGGGGAAATGTAAATGACTAACCATTGCCTCTTGTATCTTCCTTGTCAGTCTTTGTATCTGCAAAAGCATAAACTTTTCTGAGTACCAACATAGTATATTTATGGCAAAGAAGAATAAAAAAAGATGGAAGTTACCAAAATGTTCTGGAAAATAAACACAATGTACGGATGAATGACAATCAGTACACAACAGCAATATAAATTCCATTGAGAACAAAGCTAACCAGCAGAATTTTTCGGCTTGTTTTGTGACCGTCCCGGCCTTGAACTCTTGTCTATGTTCTGCTTTTTGTCTAGAGCCTGCTGCTTCAATACATTTTCTTCGTTGTGTTTCAATAGTCGCTCCGCGCCTACCCATTCGTCCCAACTGTTGGCGATATATCCAAGCCACATAAATGATTTATGTACCCGTTTAAAGAAATGGGGATACCAATCAACAAAACAAAAGTCTCCACAAGTTTGGACATAAAAACTCTACACAGGCTTCATTATAAAAGAAGGAAAAGCTCTAGCAAAAGCCTTGTTGCTTCTGGTTAATTTTCAATGATGCTTAAAGTACTGACTTTAGACTAAAGAAAGACGTAGAAGTAAGGAAAACCACACAAGATGATTCCTCAACATTGCACCTCTATCGATTCCAAGGTCCAGGGAAGGAAAAGGAAACAAAAATAGTAACGGCAACTGAATAGCAAGGGTACTCACTTCTTATTCCATCCCTGTAAATAGCACAAGTAGCAGACTCAGAATAGAACAAAGGAAAGAAGGAAGAAACGGAAACAGGTAGCATGAAAAGATTTGCAATTCAAGCAAGCAATACATGGTCATACAGTGAATAACTCGCATGAAAAGAAAAGAAAAGAAACTTACAAGATAGTGAACGAAGTATTTCCATTCCTTCTTCCGTAGCTCGGCTTTTTGAACCTGAAATTTGCATACAACAGTACATAGCTTGAGAATCCCAAAGGAATCATTGAGCAAAACTCCACTGATAAAATCAAACACCAGAAAAAGAACACTAGATTCATGAGATGGATGTGTTTAGGATGAATTTGAGTTCGTTCATCCCTGAGCAATATAATAACTACAATATAATAACTACACTCCACCTTCAACTACAAACAGGATTCAGACACAAATTCAAAGAGCTACTAAGGGAATCATCACTCTCAAGAGCCAAAATTCCTTCTGTAGAAACTAACATTTTCTCTCAAACTGCATATTCATTTGGCTACTGAACGAATAATGAAACTTTGGTATCTTAGTGACTATCTTGAATCTCCGTCAAGCTAAATCAACTGTCTCCGCTCATTACTCGCTCTTCTGATTCATTTGCTGTGAGTAAACAAACATTTCAATTCTGTTCAACTCCAAACAGGATTCAGACTCAAATTCAAAGAGCTACTAAAGATTAAACGAATCACCACTCCCAATGGGGCCAAAATTGCTTCTCTAGAAACTAACATAATCTCAAATTGCAGATTCATTTGACTGACTGAACGAACAAAGGAAACCTCGATATCTTAGCAACCTATCTTCGTCTAGCTAAATCAACTGTCTCCACTCATTTACTCACTCTCGCATTCATTTCCCGCTTGTAAACAAACATTACCTTCCGTCTGTGGAAACTAACACAATTCAAATTACAGATTCATTTGGCTGACCGAACAAACAAGGAACCTCGATACCATAGCAACTATCTCCATCTACCTAAATCAACTGTCTGCACTCATTTACTAAGTCTCGCACTCATTTGCCGCTTGTAAGCAAACATTTCATTGCTTCTCCAGAACTTACATAACTTCAAATTGCAGATTCATTTGGCTACTGAACGAACAAAGGAAATCTCGATATCGTAGCCAACTAGATCTTCCTCTAGCTAAAATCAACTGTCTCCGCTCTCCACTCATTTCTCACTCTCGAATTCATTTTCCGCTTGTAAACAAACGTTTCAATTCAGCAATTCTAATTTCGAACACATTACAAACCCGAAGAGCTTAGGATCTGAGTGAACCTAAGACAAAAAGAGAAGGGAGAGCGAGAAAGAGGGAGAGATAGACCTTGGCTTCGTAGATTCGAGGACCGTGGTAGGCGAGGACGCGCTCGCCTTCGGTGAAATGGTTGGAGTCAGGAGGCGGAGTATCGCCGCTGGAGGCGTCGCCGTCGCTGCCGGAATCGTTCTTGGATGAGTTGCCCATTTTCTTTTAACTTTGCGCGGACTGGAGAAGAGGATTTCGGGATTTGGCGGTCTTTTTACTTGTTGAATTTTTTCATAGGCCGGAAAGCTTGATTTATATTTTATCATTTATGACGCGTTTATTAACATTATTGTAATCAAAATTTGATGTTCGGAAATAAATTGAATTTAAGTTGTCCTAACTGCGATAGGTTGCGTTTTTTTGGGAGTAAATTATCGGCGGCCGCCGTCGAGTTTCTTTGATGAAGATCTTGATATGTACGGGGACTCGGCCCAACTAGGGTTGTCAACGTTGTCCATGATATAGTCCAAACACACGGAGTCGACTTAGTTTCTTTGGTCGAAACCCTAACAACGAAGGAGAAGATGAAATCGGTTCAGATCAAGCGGGGTTTGAATCGTGCTTCACCGTGGAGGCTCAAGGTCACAGCAGAGGATTAGCAATACTCTGAGGACAATCCGATCGTAGCGTGCTAATAAACTACACACATAACTGCATCTCGATGCACGAGACATATGAGAACGACAAGAGTTTCCGACTAACCGGATTCTATGGTTTCCCAAACTTGGGACTAAAGAGTTCGGCGCAAGCTATGATGCGAATCCAGGATTCTGATGACCGCAAACGTCGCCGCTGTGAGGAAACATCTCTAGATATCATGGAAATAGAAGGCGTCAAGGTCCATAAATCACCACGGAAGCAAAGCGCGGGACAACTACCGGGCCTCACACTCGAGTAGAATGTTGGTATGGACTGGTTACAAAGCTAGCATTGTAATGATACCGGAATAAGGACTACCTTTTAGCCAGTAGTTAGAATTATATATTGTCTTATTTTTCCACTCCTGTTGTTGTAATATGCGTTGGCACTTTCCCTTCCCATTCCTGTTGTCGCCGATGGTGAGTAAGGATTGAGGTTTCGGCCGTTACAGGGACCCGCAGCCCATACAGCTTCAGGTGGAGTCTGTACCTCCGGTAGACACTTTTGTATATTTCTTCTCAATCGTATAGTGGAATGAATATTGATTTCATCTGTTCAAAAAAAAAGTTTGATGTTTGGCTCAGAAAAAAACTCGCTTGTGACTCGGTTCGATTTTTAAACGAGCTAAACTTGAGTCGGGGTATATATATAATATAATATATGTTCAAGTTGGCTAGGAAGCTGGCTCGAGCTCGAGAACCAACTCAAATATTAATTCAATAATATGACTCATCACTAAACTCAATAATGTAATATGTATTTTACCTCAAATACTATATACAATAAATATATATATATAAATTTATAGATTATAAGGTAGCTTGTTTTTAGCTTTATGTCGAAGCTTAAAAAACTCGTGTAACATAAACTATTCATCACGTTGAATGAATGAACCAATAGTCCTTCAAAATAATTTCTCAAAAGTCTCTAATAAAGTCTAAAACCGATCAACAAATGTGTGACCAAAAAAAATATTGTAGCATTGACTCTACACAATTTAAAAAAGAAAAAAAAAACAAAATAATAATCTAATCGTAATGAAACGACGCCGTATGCTTGCCCTCGTCGTCGCCGTCGCCCCGGAATATATAAAACTGACTAAACCGGTGACGTTAAAACGCCGCCGTATGAACAACCGATGTCCGGGTCGGCTCATTGGCGGGTACCAGTAACAAACTGGTGACCCACTCCGGGACTCGGCCCGGAGTTCTTTCTTCCTCCCAACGAGTTGAGGCTGTTGGTGAACGAGTGACCCACTCCTGGACTCGGTCCCGATTCCTTGATCGCACCCAGAGCCAACCCGTCGAAGAATCGGTCCATCGAGACTGCTGCCTCCGTGTTCAATATGTTCAACGGCCGACCCGCTTGCGCTCCGGAAGTTAGTAGAAGGACAGAGACCACCAACAGAGCGATGATCGCTAACCGAACCGATCTGAACCCGCCTGCCATTTTGGTTGGTTGATCCCGATTTTGAGTTTTGTAGTGATGTGAATCGAAGAATGCTCTGTTTCAGGAGTTTGAAGATACAGAGGAGGATTAGGTTGAGGGTGGGGTATTTATAGGAAGAGGGGAGGGGGGGGATTGGTGAATATAGGTTGGTGGTGGTTGTTCTTAATTGACATGCAGAATTGTTCAAAGGAACGTCATCAAGTGTGTAATGGTTTTTATTATGGTGAGGTTAACTTTTTTCAACACGTACGTGGGAAGGAAGAAATTATCAGAGTGTGTGTATGAAGTGGTCTGGTCAAGGTGTTCGAGGAACTAGCGAGGGAGTTTCTTATGGGGGGAGTATTGGTCTATTAGGGGAACTAGTTCACTATGATCCTTGTTGCCCAAGCTTACCCGAGTAGGATTGGCTGAATCGGGTTGGGTTTCGATCGTGTTTAGCCTGACCCGGCCCGGTCAAAATGGGCTTTGGGTAATTCGGAAGCCTGGAGTAAATAGGTTCGGATCGGGCTCGGGTCTATGAAACGGGCTTTCGTCCTTTATGGCCTTACAGGTAAAGCCCGGTTTGGTCTATTAGGGGACTAGTGGGTTTGAGCCGAATGATTGTAAGGAATCGTTACATCTCATTCAATGATTTCAAAATCGTACCGTACCTGCCGGTTGAACTGATGGAACCGCGTACCGGTCAACATGCCGGTTTGATACAACTAGATATGATGAAAAATGGTTTTTTCATGACTTTAGCGGTTGAACCGATGAACCGCGGTCGTACCGGTCTGTATCAACCATACCGCGATTTGCTACAGAAAAAAAAATTTGTTGTTTCTAATGAGGAAGGAGATGACGACACGTCATTAAACACAGTTTGTTACAGACTAAGTGACTAGACAACTATGTGGATGATGAAGAAAAAAAAAAGAGAAAGAGCCCATCCACGGTAATGATGAAGAAGAATATGTTATGACGCATTAGGTGTTGTTATGCTATTACCAAATATTTGATTAGGGTTAGATTTATTTATAAGTTGGTATTTAAAGTATAAACAATTTTTAAAGATGTATTATATTTTTAAATGATATCAAGATTGGTTCTTAATATTTTAATATTTTATCAAATATGTTTACGGTATTATGTGTTGACAAGTTAGATTTTGATATTAAATTTTTTATACTATCGATATAATTTAATTTTATTACAAATTTATACGATATAATATTTTATTTTTAATTTATATATTTTATTTTTATTTAATATTACAAACAGTTTTACTACTAAATTTTTCGATATGGTAACCGTCACGGTTTTGAAATCATTAGGCGTAAGTGTCGTTATTTAAGTATAAAATAAATACATGCAGTGAAATGTTGACTTTTTTAACGGTGTCGTGGATGGCCGGCAATGCGGGATGGCTCCGTCGGACAGCCATCGGAGAGGGAAGAGACCGAAGACTGCGGTAAAGTACTGTCGGGATTTTGAATTCCGCAATGTCGACAAGTGTCGTAAAGTCAGGAAAGACGACACTTTGCTTCTTATTCGGTCGCCGCCGGGCCGGCATGTTGGTATTGAGTGGTCAGACCAAACTGGGAGACAAATAGACCATTTCTTACGCCCCATTTGCATGGCGGGGTTTGAATTCCAAGGGAGGATTTTCAGGAAGTGGTAGCAGGTGGTGGTTCCAGACACGTCACTGGTTCCAATGACAATTTCAAATAGGTAAATTAAAGGCCGCAAGCATCTAATATCGAACATTTTTTACTTCATGCAGTTTATATAAATTACGATAATAAAATATAATTTTGTTTTAAAAAGGGTTGCATAAGTTGTTAAGGATATAATAATGATAATTTGTAAAAATATATGGATTGCCCGAAGTGAAATGTGGACGGTGTGTAGTAGTTATCCGTGGTTAAATCATTTTACGGGGTGCTTACTAAACTATATATATATTGACGGTCAAAATACTAGTTATATTATATGATTTTTTTTGTCGAAATGTTCGTATTTGGTGTATTCATTTTCATGTGTGTATGTGAATATTCAAGCAAAAGTGGTTGTTGAATTGATCCAATTGTACTCGACCCACGACAAGTTATCATCTTTTCTTCATAGTCCACTTGTATAATACCAACGAAAACACCAATCACACGCACATCGACATGAAAAGAGCTTTGTTGGCTTTGGCATAAGTCATACCTTTCATCATATGAGTAAATAAGTCAAATGAGAAATCCAAAATTTCATATTTTTTTCACAAAAAAACATATATGTTTGGTGCATCAAGTTAGCAACTATCAAGACATCAAGATTCGAGGTATAATAATGAATAATAATATAGTGTTGAAATTTGAAACCCTTGTTAACAATTATGTCAACCTTTTTGGCAAATTATACAAAAATGATCAAATTCCGTGTGCTTTATTGTGAACATGTGTCATATGAACTGAATCTAACTAATCGATTTCGACAATAAAAAATTCAAAAAATAATTATTTGCTTAATTAAACTATGAACTATCTAATTAAACTATAAACTATCTAATAAATAACAAGCTCAGAATATTATAAAATTGGGTTAAAATCTCGATCACTAAATTTTATGAATATAACTGTAGATTCTTCCTTGTGAAATAGTGTTGTTTTCCCCCAACGAGTTATATGTTGAAATTGTTAATTTGCAAAATGTGTAGCAACTAAATCTAAGAAAATCTTAATATTTGTTTCCCATTGGAGGAGTTGCAAATCAAGAAGATCATACTTAATAATTAATATTTATTTAAAATTTGTTGCTCTTTTAGTAGGAGGCTAATAGCATGATGATTTAAATTATATATTTGTAGATAATTAGAATGATTGTGAATGATAATAAAAGTTTTTCTCCCATAACAATAATTTGTCGCGACAACATAATACTCGTGAACGTGTTCATTAATGATTGAAGGGTTTCTGACGCGATTTAGCCCATTTGGCTATAGAGTAGGTACGGCAGGGATCGATGCTGCAATGTACGCCAACTACAATAGATAGATGAAACCTTGACTTCTCACTGATGTACCGCCACTCATTAAAACAGACTGATACAATCTCAATACAATTTCGACACTATTAATAGTTTGATTGATCAAACCACACATTATCACTAAACTCACCAATTCTACCATACACAATACAACCCCACCATACCAAAATTCTCACCAGCCCAATCTAGGTATGGGTTCCGGGTTATCCATAACCGGTCAAACCGATTTTTTGATAACCTGATTATTAAAATCATCAACCAATCTCGAACCAGTTGAAATTGTTTGGGTAGGCTAGATCCTGATTGACCACATTATATCCGGATTTTTGCTTAAAAACTCAACAAAACCCAGCCTGATAACAGGTAAATACTTATCCAGATATAAACTACCTGAATTTTGACCAATCCGATTACCGATTAAACCACATTACTCGGACCCAAAATTCCCAGCCCTACCCAATCACTACTTCATCAGAAAACTTTTTTCTTTAAAGGTGTTCTATTCAACAAAGTACTACTACTACTAATACTGGCAGTCTCTCGTCGATTCCAATGCTTGAATACGATCTCTCATACCCATAATCACCCAAAAATTCGAAAGCGAAAGCCCATAGCCATCCTTTCTCAATCTACCGTCCATTCTCCTTTCTCCAATTACGCTAACTTAGCCACCCAAGCAAAAAAAACCCAGTTCCACAACCGTCTGTTTCCATCCCCCCTTTACAGCAAAACCATAAAAGATTCCAAATTCTCCACGTATAAATACACCTTTTTCTCCTCCCTCAGTTCTTTGATCTCTCCCTTCCTTTAACGAATCTCGTCTGACAAGCTTGGAAAAAAAACAGAGCAATACAAAAACAGAGCATTCAGAAACAGAGGAATTAAGCAGAGAAGAAGGGGAAGAAATGAGACATTCGGTTACCTTTTTGGGTATTCTGTTTCTGATAACTTGGGTTATTCTCCTATCTCAACCTCCAATGGTTGATTCGAGGGTTCTTCATCGACATTCGAATAGCAGAGCTGTTGCTTCCGGTACTACTGGTAGCTTCATGCCTTCACCTGAAAGTGTCAGCAACGGCGGTGGTACGGCGGCGGGTGTGTCGAGTAGCTTGGTATCTGGGCCAAGCAGGAGAGGTGAAGGACACTGATCATCGAAAGTTGACAGTGGGGATATATGGTTTTTAGTTTTTAGTTTTTACTGTACATTCGTATTTGTTGAATTAGTTTTTTATTCATTCTATTTGTTGTTTACGCTGATTCTTCATTGTAGTATTTGTATGAATAAGAAGAAGATAGATAGATAGGTTGGGAAATTCTTTCACTCCGATGGAGTAAGATGATGAACAAACGGTGTTTACAGCAGCTGATTCCGATTAATACAGTGTCGTTAGAACACAGGCGCAGATCGCCGGGGACTCGTTGATAGTCTGACCGTTTTAACCCTGGACAAAGTACTGTGTTACAAGCCTAAGCTTTGACCCGGGCCTGAATTTTAATTAAAGGAGAAGGTTATGTGGCGGGGAAAATGATGGGCCGGCCCAAAGAAATTGGACCCGACGCGGCGGTGGGTGGCTGCACAGAAAAGGCGGGTCACTAAGACCCAGACCATAAACCCGACCCATTTACATTAATCTTGATCCTCAGGGCCATCTAGGGGGAGGAGGGGGTCCAGGAGGCCATAGGGCAGCAGGCAACTTTTAAGACAATTTATTTTAAATACACAATAAGTTTCCATTTGTTATGAATATAATTACTATTGTGAATGCACCATTGTGTAACTCCTTATTCCATTCTTCAATATATTTTATTGTATTTATTTTCTCACCTTTATGTGTAATAATATTAGAGAGTATAGGTTATGATCTATGAACCTATAAATAGAACTCTCATTTGTAGCATTCCATATATCTCAATAAGAAACTCTCTCCCTCTCCATATTTCTCTTGTTCTTGTCTTTCTTTGAGTTTAGTTTTATAACACAATTCCATTTATCCACAATCCTTTTCTCTTCTTCCCTCCAAATCTCGAAATTTTTTTTCAATGGCGCGCCGGCCAAGTTTAGCTTCGCTTCTCCTCCCATTCCTCATCGTCTTCTTATGCTCTCCCGTCCCCTTGACCGCTCTCTTCGAATCCCCCGCCGGGTGTCACCAGCATCACCGCGTTTCATCCGCCAATGCCACCGCTATGATACTCCCGCTCTTCCCTTCCCTTCCCAGGACGTTCGCTAACCCTAGCTACCGCAGACATCTACAGAGATCGTTACGTGGCGGTGCTAGCTCCCTTCCTCATGCTCGTATGGGACTGTACGACGATCTCCTCATCCACGGGTAATTATTATTATTATTATTGTTATTATTATTCAATCGCCGTTTCGGTCTCTGCATTTCTGTTTGGACGGATTGAGTTTGATCGGTGTGTTTTTTTGCCTTCTTCTTGATTTCGCGAAGGTATTACACAACGCACGTATGGATTGGGACTCCGCCTCAGAAGTTCTCTTTGATTGTCGATACAGGCAGCACTGTCACTTATGTACCTTGCTCCACTTGCGAGCAATGCGGGCACCATGAGGTTAGATTCCCGAGTCTCGTTGGATTTTCTCAGTTTCATCTGTCGATCTGCCATTGCGATTCCTAACTGTGAAATTTGTAGATGTTTGCTTAACTGTACGTCTGGTTAGACCTGTTTGAATCTCATACCAGCCTCATTTGGTAAACGATTATATCTCATTGAAGTCCTGATTGGCTGATTCTCGTTGATTTCCTCAGTTTCAATCGGGGATCTGCTATGGCGATTTCAGACTGTGAAATATTGATATGTTCGCTTAACTGTAACATCTGGTTAGACTTGTTTGATTCTCATATGAACCTCATTTGGTAACGATCCATTAGATTCCTGATTCTTGTTGATTTCCTCAGTTTCAATCGTCAATCTGCTAACGTCTGGTTGGACCAGTTTAAATCTGACACGAGGCTCATTTGGTAACGATTAGGTCTCATTTGGGCGATTTTTGTTGCGGTTTATCATAGTTTATTATCATCTATAACAACAACTTCTTATTTATGAATCTAGGATCCAAAATTCGAACCGGAATCATCAAGCACTTACGAGCCTGTGAAGTGCACAATGGACTGCAATTGTGATATTGATAAGGGGGTCTGCATTTACGAGAGGCAATATGCTGAATTGAGCTCCAGCAGTGGTGTCCTCGGTGGGGACCTGTTATCATTTGGTAACGAGAGTGGGCTCGAGCCTCACCGAGCTGTTTTCGGCTGTGAGAATTCGGAGACAGGCGATCTCTACAGCCAACATGCTGACGGAATTATGGGGTTGGGCCGAGGTGATTTGAGCGTTGTGGATCAGCTTGTTGGGAAGGGTGTGATCAACGATTCGTTCGCATTGTGTTACGGTGGAATGGACATTGGAGGAGGCGCCATGGTCCTCGGTTCGATATCTCCACCTTCTGGCATGGCGTTTGCTTATTCAGACCCTTCTCGCAGGTGGGTTTGATGAGAAATGGTTTCTTTCTCCCTTAGATGTAGTCTGTCCCTGAAATTCCTAACAAACTATATTGTTGATACCTCCGACACATTTACTCTAGTTTCGGGATGGCCACAGTCCATACTACAATATTGATTTGAAGGAAATACATGTTGCCGGCAAGAAATTGCAGCTGGACACTCAAGTTTTCAATGAAAAATATGGGACCGTCTTGGATAGTGGTACCACATACGCTTACCTACCGGAAACAGCATTTTCTGCCTTTAAGGATGCTGTAAGCTTCATCTTCCCTGTGTTTCATCTTCTTTACTTTAAATTATTGATCTAGATTGGTAATGAATTCGCGTCTCCCATGATATCTTAAGACTATTACCTTGACAATGTAGTAACTATATACTTTTGTAATCCGTTAATGACCTTAGAAATATGGAACTCTTCTTTCATGCATTCTCTCCATTAATTTCAATTTAGTATGGTTTTATCTTTTCTGATCTTCTCAATGATCCCTGTAGATTATAAAGGAACTGCATTCCTTGAAGCAGATTCAAGGTCCTGATCCTAATTATAATGATATTTGTTTCTCTGGTGCTAGCAGGTATTCATTAAAGAAGCATATTTTACTTAATTGGCTTATACTTGAAAGCTGTGGTATCACTTACAATAGAAAACTAATGTCCTTTCAGTGATGCACTGGAAATGTCACGTTCCTTCCCAAAGGTCGAATTTGTGTTTGACAAAGAGCAAAAACTTATACTGTCTCCTGAAAACTACTTGTTTCGGGTGAGTGTTTCAAATTCTTATTTCAGCATATTGTCCACTTATCGAAGGATTGAGCTTGATTGGTGTAAAGCTTCTCTTGATTTGTTATGGATACTCTTCTACATTGTTATACAGCACTCAAGGGTGAAAGGTGCCTACTGTCTAGGGGTGTTCCCGAATGGAAACGATCCAACAACACTTCTTGGTGGTGAGTTGAACCTTCCTCCTTTCTAGTGTTCTTTCTGATGGTCCTGTGTCTTCTCATTATTGTGAATAAATGATTTCTTTACAGGAATAGTTACTCGAAATACTCTTGTTGTATACGACCGAGAGAACACGAAAGTGGGCTTTTGGAAGACTAATTGTTCCGAGCTATGGGAAAGACTTCAAGGAGCTAGTTCCTCTCCAGTGCCATCACCACATCCAACTTCCGATGAACACCACCAGACCAAAGAAGCTTCACCGAGTTTGGCTCCTAGTCTAAATGACCAACCACAATATGTTCTTCCAGGTATAACTTGCTCTCCTTGAATATCCTGTTAAAGTTAAAATCTTCGATTCACTTACCTTCTGTGAAAAAAATGTTGTGCACAGATGGAATCTACATCGGACAAATCGAATTCGAGATGTCATTTAATGTCAAATACTCTGATCTGAAGAACAATCTTGACAAACTAGTGGAATCCATTGCTCTAGAGTTGAAAATCAACACTTCACAGGTTTACACTAGTTACAGTATTTTTTATACCTGCTCTTCATGAGTGCACGTTACAATTTTAGGTGAGATTCTCAGTTTTTAAAGCACATTCAGGTCCACATGGAAAGCGTTGCTCCGGACGGAAATGCTTCGCTCGTCGCGTGGTCCATAGTTCCTTCACGATCTGCTAACCATATCTCCAATGGCACCGCTCTCGTAAGTAATCTTCTAAAAATCGCTATCATTATCATTAAATTGATGTCAGAGGACTAAAGAGGAATGCTGCGAAAATCATGTTTGCAGAACATCATTACTCGAGTTGTTAAGCACCAAATGCAGCTTCCTGCTTCGTTCGGAACATACAAGTTAGTCCACTGGAAAGTTCAGGAACCTAGAGAACAACAGTAAGCCCGGTCCAACTTCTGATCAGGTTCTGATCAAGTTTGTCACTACTGAAAAAATGTACCTTGTGCAGGAAATGGTGGGAGAAACACTACCTAGTCGTGGCTATAGCTGGTACCATAGCACTCGTAATTGTTTTATCCGGGATCGGATTGTGGCTTGTTTTGCAGCGTAAGCGAAGTGTGGCTTACGAACCGGTCACTACTGATGCTGCTGCTGAGCAGGAATTGCAGCCTCTATGAAAACACACTTAACTGCATTCATCTCTGTAATGGCTGCCTGTGAAGAGTGGTCTTATAAGTTATATCCAGGTTCGATTCCTAACGATTATCAAATCGATGTCGGTTCGTGGCATCCACTTGACTCGTCAACGTTTCTTCGAGGTAGTAGTATAAACAAACCAACCGTTCTTCATCACCTCCTTCACAATTCGTCCATTTTTTTGCATTGAGTTCGCCACATTTTCATAGGAAAAAGCTTTGACAGTGGGTCGGGTATAGGGTTGAACCATACCCTTACTCAACGAGTATAAATCATTATATCATTCAAATGTGGGTATTTCTTGGTTGGTTTTGAGTTGACTTTGTGGTTCGATACATTGTTTGGTTTCGTACAAAACGACCTCGTTCTCTTAGTAGGATAAAAATAAAGTATTTTGCAGGCAACTATTAATTTAGTACCCTCTATTAACACATGTGACACTCCATGTATGTCATGTTTCCATTTGGCGATTGAACAGGTGAAGTTGAGGAATCAGAGTTTCATGGTCTGATCGGGCTTTAGTGTGTGTTGGTGGTTCACTTATGTTGGCGTCGGATGTAGGTAGCTTCGAGAAATACCCGTCTAGCAAGTATGGGAGAGAGAATTAGTCAAGTGCAAAAACAACGTGATGAGATAATTTTGGACATAGAGATGTATAAGGGTTTTAACATTTTTCGGACGAATGCGAGTTAGACGAGTTTGGAGTACTATTCATCGATCTCTCGACAATAAAAACGGTCCGAGTTGCCTCGTATTTTCAACTGCCGAAAACGAGTGATGTTTTCATTCCAAAGATAAACACTTGTAATTTTGACGGAGTCCATTCAAACCCAAGGAAAAGCAATGGCGTAAACTTGAGGTTACTATCCAATGGGATTCTCCGAAACTTCCAGGGTGTAACCAAAACCCTGTAACGTTGACCAAAAATGTGCGGCGTTGATTTTGATTGGGAAGCGGAATAAAGTTCGTTGCAATCATTTGTAAGGTGATATTACCAAAACAGAATAACGGAATAAAGTTCAATTCTTTCTTCGAAAAGCTTGGCATGGAGCCGGCTAATCGATGGACCCGCCGATGAATGAGGTGATTGGTTGATAACGGGTTATCGGTGGGTTTAGACGGTGAGAATTAATTTTAAGTGGAAATAAAATTAGAAAGTCACTTACTACTCATGGTTTGTATCGTGACCATAACGAATTACTAACCTAAATATCAACAATAGCATCATTTGGGGACGCATATAGGGTGCCATTTCTTAAAGTTGTGGTCGAACAATTTAAACTTATATACGGGTCGCGCCGTCTTTCAATGAAAATTCTTGAAAGAATTCAAAATTTTGCATAATTTTGATAAATTTTGTGAAATGAATTGAAGTTCGAGTTTGTTTATCAAAACAACCGTCCATTATTATAAAGAAAAGTTTAGAAAGAACATAAAGAGGTGTATACTTGTATGAATTTGATTCCCACTTGGGATTTTGGAGCTCATGATGTAACATTTTATAAGTATTGCGTGGGAAAATTAAAAAAGGCGTACCTTTAGTTTTGGTATCTTCAATGTAATTTCTTTATATATCTCGAATGTAATTTTTTTGTTGGAATAGCGAAATTAAAATGACGGAAGATCCTAAATGTAATTTTAAATTTAGTTTCAATTTAAAAAATACATTGAACCTTAATAAAACATATCTCGACAAATTAAAAATTTCGAAACTAAATTCTCCGAACATAATCACCTGAATTCGACCATTTATGATTCGGCCGCCGCATAATTCCCATAAACATGACAACATGCTGGACCAATAATAACGAACAATCCAAAACAAATGAAATGAAAGGTTTTATTCCAAAACACATGACGACGAAAATGTCTCAAATTTCATGTCCCTCCACCTGCTTTAATTTTTTTTTAAATAAAATGCTAATCTTTTCTATCACCATAGTTCGTTAATTAGAAAATGCTTTCTATATATATGGTAAAAGAGAAGTAGGTAACTCTATTAATTATTATATCTCGTATCCAAAAACTCTATAAAATTATTATCTAAACTGATGTAACGAATTTATCAGGTCACATAAAAAAACAAAACTACCACCCCACAATTAAGAATTTGAAAAAAATAATAGTATAAACACCTCCAAAATAGATAAAAATCGAAACAACGTGTTTATGACCTAAAAAACCAAAAAAAACTGGACAAACTGATTAAAAAAAACCGAGATTAGGAAAGTGGTAGCCGGCCGGCTACCACCTACTTTAATTATTATTATTTTTTGGCAAAAATACTTTAATTAGTCAAATAAATAAAATAAAAATTAAAAACAAAAGGAAAATTAAGAAAAACCGACAGAGCCGGGTCGGGTCGATTCGGGTCCAGGCACAGAGAATAAAGCGAAATCTGGGTGGTTGGTCTTTCCAACGAGAGGTTTTTGGAACTCCCTCTCTCTCTCTCTCTCTCTCAGGCCGTGAATTTCTTGAATTAGTCCTCCGTCCATTGGAAAAAGCTTCAAAGGTACGGGGTTTTCAGCTTTGATCCGCATAGGGTTCTTCTTGCTGTCCTTCATTTCCGGTTTAAGCTTGTGGGTCTGTATCATTTCTTAGCCGGCGACAAGGTTAGTAGTCTACTGTAGCTGGAACCGGGATGAATTGAGGGCACTGTATGATTTTGCTCGTTCAGTTTGTCTTCAATGATTTTGCTGGATGCTTACTTGCTTGCTTGCTGAATTTTCATCGCGGCGGTTGGAAATGATTCAGCTAGTTGAAGTTTCTAGTAGTTGACCGGTTCCAGGATTTGGTGGTTTAGGGCGGGCTTGGTGTTTGGCTCATGGATGGATTTTTTGATATGTTGATCTGTTCCATCTAATTTATATTGCCTCTCTTTCTGGAAATTTGCGAGTTCATGAGAATTGAGAAGCTAGGCTGGCTTTTGCTTACTTCCTTAAATTTGATCAATGTTTGCTTTGTACAATATCACTATGCACAGTCTATAGAAGGATCAAATTCGTTGTTTGTTTATAAATTCTTGGTCATTCCAAGCAATCAACGTTGAGTCTGTACTGTCTATTTTTGTTTCTGCTAGTTTTGTACCCTGTCCGTGCTGTTAGCTGTTTCTTCCTGCCAAAAGATTGCAGCAGTTTATACATCTAAGAATGTGCCAACTAACTACTACTTTGCTACTCTTTTGTTGCCCACAGCCACATTGTGCCTGCTAGCACGGTTCTTCTTAAGTATTTGGTGGATCGGCTGTGAATTTAGTTAAGGATCATCTCCTCACTTGGTGCTAGGAGTCTGCATGCCGGCTTCGTTTGTACTTCAACTAACAAGTCTGTGGTCTACGAAAGGTGAGACCATACTGTTAGCATGATTTTGACTGTGTGAACTTATCAATTCTGTGAATGTTTTGGATCCGAAATGGACATGATTTGATTTGGTGTGTTCCTTTGCTTAAATTTGATTTGGTATGTTCCCTTTGCTGCTAGGTAATCCTGTGAGTGCTACTCTGGTGTGCGGCTGTGATGGAGATATCTCTACTAAAAGTGCTTCTCAACAACATCTCCTCTTTTTCTCATCTATCGTCGTTTGAGAATGTAAACTCTGGTCTGGCCCAGAAGTATTTTCATAAGGCAGAAGAAATATTTAAGTTGCTTAGGCCAATACTTGATTCCTTCGTTGATTGTGACATAGCTTCCAATGAGGTGCTTAATAAAGACTTTGCAGAGTTAAGCCAATCTATCGATGAGCTCAGGGAGCTCTTCGAGACCTGCCAACCATTGTCGAGCAAAGTCTATTTGGTGAGTTCGAAGGTCTCTTCTTCATTTCTATCTCTTCAATTTGTTAAATTGAGTAACCTAAGCTGATATGTAGAAGATCACATCCTCATGTTTATTTTCAGCTGACGAATATGATGCTGGTTCATCCGAGAATTATTCATTTTTTGTTCCTTTCCCATTTTACATGTAACAATTAAGTATTCGTCAAAAACATTTAGGATTCTGTATTCTGATTATGCACTGTGTTTCTGGTTCCTTTCATATCCTTATATAATCTACTAGTGATTAATTAGAATTAGTACTAATGTGCTATCAACTTTTGCGTTCAAGAGACATCTTACTATTTAATATTTTACTTGTAGATTAATTCTCTAGAACCAAATATGCGACCATCTGCAGGAACTTTTTTTCTCTAATCATCTTCTTTTGCTTTATGTGCTGCAGGCTCTTCAAACTGAATCATTATTATCGAAGATTCGCAATTCTAGTCTGGATATTTTTGAATTTTTGAAGTCTACTGATGAGCATTTGCTTGAAGAATTGAGTTCATCATCTATTGAGGTACATTTTCTTGTACCACTTTCCCAATTCATGAATTTTCCTGTACTTGGTATTCTGGAAAATGTCACGAGGTCATTGAGTCGAAAAGATAAGCGTTTGTTTCCTTCTATAATGTCTGATAGTTGGAACCAACTCTTTGCAGTACTGCATACAGAAAATTAAGCAACTGGGACTGGAACAAATGTCCTCTACAGTTAAGGAAGCCTTAAATGATCAAGATTGCTCTGATATCCTGGTCAAAATCGCCGAGAGTTTGAGCTTGAGAACCAACCAGGAGATTCTGATTGAAGCAGTGGCACTTGAAAAACTGAAGGAGGCTGCTGAACAAGCGGAAAAAAACGGGGAGGTCGAGTTCTTCGATCAACTGATTGCTCTGGTAACCAGGATGCACGATCGCCTTGTTCTAATCAAACAGTCCCAATCCAGTAGCCCTGTCCCTATACCTCCCGATTTCTGCTGTCCTCTATCGCTCGAGTTGATGACAGATCCTGTAATTGTGGCATCGGGGCAAACCTACGAACGGGCGTTCATAAAAAGCTGGATCGAACTCGGCCTCACAGTGTGTCCAAAGACAAGACATACGTTGGGACACACTAATTTGATACCGAACTACACTGTCAAGGCCCTGATAGCAAATTGGTGCGATATAAACAAAGTCAAGCTACCGGATCCTGTCAAGTCTGTGCAGCCTTCTCCGATTCTTGTCCATCTCGGCTCTGGCTCGCCTAAAGAACCAACAAAGTCCGTAAGCTCATCTGGGTTCTCCCCTGCTGGTTTTCTGAGGGAAGGAAGAAGATCCCCGATACATCCTCGCTCCACTTCCGACAGTGCGTTACCCGGTATAGTTGGAAATGGGCAGGGAATCCATGATATTGATCCTGAAGAAAGGTTTGGTAACTCAGAGGAAAGCATCATAGATTCTATTGTTCAACCCTCTGCATCACCATCTAGAATGGAAGTTTCAGATTCTGCTGACGAATCGCTTCCTAGGAGCAATGGCCCGATTACGAATGGAACATTTTCTCGAGGATCATCAGGAGATGCTAATGACTCTCTGGAGGTGTCGAATCATCTTACTTCATACAATAGTGACACATCCGGTGAAGTGAAACCCGAGCCACCGATTTCTGCTGTCTCGAACAGTTCTCGATTGGAACCGGTATTCTCGCCTCGATTCGTTGAGGGTGCGAGGTCTCGAGGCCAGTCACTTTGGCGCCGTCCAACAGATAGACTTCCTCGGATCGTCCCTTCTCCTTCTACCGAAACAAGGGCGGATCTTTCTGGCCTCGAATCCCAAGTCAAGAAGCTGGTTGAGGATTTGAAGAGCGATTCAATCGACACGCAAAGAGAAGCAACCGAGCAACTCCGATTACTCGCGAAACACAACATGGATAACCGGATTGTAATCGCCAATAGCGAGGCGATTACTTTGCTAGTGAACTTGCTCCGATCAACCGACATGAAGATTCAGGAGAATGCAGTTACAGCACTTCTAAACTTATCCATCAACGACAACAACAAAACCGCCATTGCCGATGCAGAAGCCATCGAGCCGTTAATCTACGTCCTCGAAACGGGGAGTCCGGAAGCCAAAGAGAACTCGGCCGCTACGTTGTTTAGCCTCTCGGTTATCGAGGAAAACAAAGTTCGGATCGGAAGATCTGGTGCGGTTGGACCGCTGGTTGATCTATTGGGGAACGGAACTCCGAGAGGGAAAAAAGATGCGGCCACGGCTTTGTTCAACCTATCGATCTTCCACGAGAACAAGGCGAGGATCGTTGCTGCCGGTGCGGTTAAGCACCTTGTGGAGCTGATGGACCCGGCTGCCGGAATGGTGGATAAAGCGGTGGCGGTTCTGGCAAACCTCGCGACGATCCCCGAGGGGAGGAATGCGATCGGCCAGCAAGGCGGGATCCCAGTCTTGGTCGAAGTCGTCGAGTTAGGGTCAGCCAGAGGGAAAGAGAACGCGGCGGCTGCTCTGTTGCAGCTTTGCACGAACAGTACGAGGTTCTGCAACACGGTGCTCCAAGAAGGTGCTGTGCCACCGTTGGTGGCTTTGTCGCAGTCCGGCACTCCGAGGGCTAAAGAGAAGGTAAAATCTTTGTGTTTGTGTTCTTTTGATGATTTTTGGTTACGAGGAGTTTGTTTTTTTTTTGTCTATAACTTGTTTGGTTGATTTTGTGATGGTTTGTGGGTTTTGCAGGCGCAGTTGCTTCTTAGCTACTTCAGAAATCAACGGCATGCTGGTAGGAACTGATTGATATTCTTGGAGGTTGCATAGATGATAACTCGTGTGAATCATTTGATTCGGAAACCTTATATAGAGATGATGTGTGTAAATGATTTAAGGAAGTTGCACATATAAAAGCACATTAAGGTTGTTGGTTGGTGGTCGTTGGTTGAGATAATTTGATTAGTGGAGGACTTGACTATGTAGCTCTCTCAAAGATCTTAACTTGTCTATTGGGGGGTGACCCTTTGATGCCGGCTTCAGTGCCGGGGTGTGGTGGAAATGCACCGAGGTGCGAGTCTCACCACCCTGTAGAGAGGGATACACCAAGTTCCGGTGAGTAGGCGGTGACTATCTGTAACGATGGATGGTTGATTGTGGTCCAATTTGATGGTGATGCCGGCATCAGGGCTAGGGTGTGGGAGGGCATATGGTTAAAGTATTAAAAGTAACGGTGGGTAGTTGTCGGTGTTCCAATTCGATGTTGATGCCAAGGCCAGGGTGTGGGTGGACTATTGGTTACCTACATGCAGATTCTCCCAAACCCATATAGATCAAAACCCATTCGAATTAGGACTGATTAAAGTATACCCTAAACCCGATGGGATTAATTCCAACCCTATAGATCGGCAGCGAGTGTTGAATAATAAAAGGTGGACTACTTAAGACAATAGACGAATTTCGTACCGATAAATTAACACCTACGTGTATGATAACATAACTGCACCAACAACTCGTTACCATCTCATACCGGTTCCATGTCATACCCCAACAAAATCCACCAATCATTAAGTGACAACACCAAAAAGAAAACAAAATAGCACAAGTGGGCTTTGTGTGTAGAAAAACAAACAATAGAAAAGAAAAGCTTAGCTCAGCCAGCGGGATAATAACCAAGACAAACCACTGACCAGAGAAGAAGAAGAAGAAGAAGAAGAAGATAATAATGGTGGGCGCCTCCTGCGCTTTGCAACCTATTCATCAGCTCGTCAGCTACAAAACAGGTCCAACTGCCTATTCATCAACCTGTTTATCGCTCTGCGCAAATGGAATTCGAATTCCAAGTCGAAATTACTGCTAGGTTTCTGAGTATCCTGTTTCATATGTACTCAGTGTGCAAAAACATTGGTTAGTTTTGTGCAGATGAAAGTTTCATACTTTTGTATTCGTATTTTTGAGTCTGCAATGAAAAAACAGTTCATTTTTATCCAGAAAAGTATAATACATTGAAAGAATGATGAACAGTAAGAAACCCTAACAGCAGGATATCTAAAGTTGTCAACTTTGAGATTTACACGAATGAGAAACACGACATATTCGATCGATAAACGATAGGGACGTCGCCCTCGGTCAAGGTAACGAAGCAGAATCTACAAGATGAGCAAATGTATTCCAAGTCGAAATTACTGCTAGTTTCTGAGTATCCTGTTTCATAGTTACTCATGTTGTCTGCTCTGCTGATTACTTCTGTGGTCTGATTCCGTGTTTGTTGGATTCGCCAACAGGAGGACGGATTCATGTTTCCATGAGATTTTCCAGGGCGCTTTCAGGGTTAACCAACTTTATTTTTAATAGAAGGTGAAGAGTTTTCTGATTTCCTGTTTGGCTTCTTAATCAGTGTTATTTAATTGTAGCTGGACGTGTTTTGGGGGTTAACATTTTGGATTTGTAACTATCAGAATCGTACCAGGAGCACCCAACGTCAAGCGCAAAATTCTTCAGCCAGGGAAACTTTCTCCTCGCCGACCTGTTCCTGATCATATTCTCAAGCCTCCCTATGTCAACACTAGGCAGTCGCCTGGAATCTCTAGCGGCCCTGAAGTGCACGATCAGAAGGGGATAGAATGCATGAGAGCCTCCGGAAGACTTGCAGCTCAGGTTCTTCAGTATGCCGGGACTCTAGTAAAGGTAATATGATCGATCGAGTGGAGGGCTGTATGTATAAATACGTCTGTCTATATCTGCTAGTTTGGGGGTGACATTGTTCCTCATCTCATTGCTTCTTCTGGCAGCCAGGTGTAAAGACTGACGAAATTGATGAAGCAGTACACCAAATGATTATTGAAAATGGTGCATATCCCTCGCCTCTAGGATATGGCGGTTTTCCAAAAAGTGTATGCACTTCAGTGAATGAGTGCATTTGCCATGGGATACCTGACTCCCGTGAGCTCGAGGTTATTCATTTCGTGCTTCTTTCTCTACTCGTTTGTTTTTCTTCCTCAACTTGTCTTACTTGAACTTGTGCATTCCATTCCATGTATTTTGCAGGATGGTGACATTATCAATATTGATGTTACAGTTTATTTAGATGTAAGAATTTCCAGTAGTTATTTCGGTTATCACTTAAGATCAGAAATTGGGAATTTAGCTAGCTAGTAGATGTCTTTTTCCCATTGTTTGAGAGAAAGATGATATCGTGCATGCAGGGTTATCATGGTGATACTTCGGCAACTTACTTCTGTGGCGATGTTGACGATAAGGCCAGAAACCTTGTTCAGGTCGGTCAGCATTTGGAAGAATGAAGTTTTATCTGCTGGTTTGCAAAAGGACGATCGAGTTACATATGAATCTCATCCTTTTCCTTCTTCAGGTGACCAAAGAATGTCTCGATAAAGCAATAGCAATTTGTGCACCAGGAGTGGAGTTGAAGAAAATTGGCAAGGCTATACAGTAAGAATATTCTGTTTTACTAACAAGATGCATCGTTTGAAATCGAGATCATACCCTTAATACGAATACTAATCGATGGTTTTTTTTCTTTCCTAGTGATCATGCAGATAAACATCGTTACGGTGTTGTTAGAACCTTTGTTGGACATGGTGTTGGACGAGTTTTCCATGCCGATCCTGTTGTTCTGCACTACAGTATGACTTTGAAACTCACTACCACTAATTCTCCTTGTTCCATTCCATGATTCAATCGGTGATTATGTTGGTTCGCATAGAGTCGTAGAAAGAAGATCCCCCCTGCTATATTGAATGTTTTAGCTAGATCCAGCTTATAAATCTTCTAAAGAAGACTCCTTTTTCCCAGTCATTTGGGTCAATTTCAGTCTACATTTTATCCAGATGCTGATATTAACAAGATGACAGGGAACAGAGAGGGTGGACGCATGCAACTGAATCAAACCTTCACCATTGGTAATAGGGTTTCATTCTTGAGTTTGCAGTTTTGCATTTGGATCTAACAACTCAAAATCTCTTGTTGTACCTCAGAGCCAATGCTTACAATGGGCAGCATTAATCCTGTGATGTGGGACGACGAATGGACGGTGGTGACCGAAGATGGAAGCTTGTCAGCACAGTTCGAGCATACGATTCTGATAACTGAAGGTGGAGCTCAGATATTGACCCAATGTGAATGACAGAGTCTCATTGTTTGTCAAATGGAAATGTACATCCAGTAGTGTTGTTTTTTCTTCTTCTTTCGAACCAATAGTGGGAATTTATTAACGGCTTAAATCGTAGCGAACAGAGGTAACAGAATGATGTAGCCGTCCCCAGAGTGGTCGAGCCTAAGGAAATGACGAGCGTGCTGGTGGACGACCCTGTTCCTATCTCTCCTAATAAAAACCGCTTTACAGGAATGCACGGGAATAATAGGCCTAGAAGCCCTTTCTCGGTGTAATCCAGCTCCAACTCGGCTATTTGGTGCATGGCGAACAAAAGGGCCCTGAGTTTGCCCTCGCAAAATCCAACACGTCCCGGAGTCACCCGAGTTTCGAAGATGACCGACCGAGCCCCCCCCCCCCCCCCCCCTTCACCACTGCTCGAGAGGTCTATGAAATCAGCGTAGTCCACATTGCATTTGAGGTCCGACCTGATCAGAGGGTGCCACTCGTTGTAGTACATCCAATAGTGTTTTTATTGCACACCTTTGACAGCTACGAGAGGTACGAGGTTGGATACCGTTCTGTCCCAAATATGAGATAAGTAACACGAACTCGACTGACAATCGTGACAACTCCCTCTAAAATTTCTCGAACGTCTACCACAGGTAAGAAGTTGGGCACGGTCCCAAGCCTAAATTAGGTAACATGAACTCGACTGACAATCGTAACAACTCCCTCTAGAACTTCTCAAACGTTTACCACAGGTACGAAGTTGGGCACGGTCCGAAGCCTGAATTAGGTAACATGAACTCGACTGAAAATCGTGACAACGACATCATTGGTCTCTAACGATTTTGATCCGATTGAAATTAGAATAGGACAAGAGGCACATGAGTTATCATTCATGTGGTCAGTAGGAACTGTATAAAATCGTACGCAAAATTCAGAATCCGGGGCCCAGGGGGTAGATGGGATTAAGAAGAGAAACCAAACGAAAATACTTGCTTGCATCATCACTTAACAAACAAAACCCCAAATCAATTATTATATTACAAAATCACAGATTCCATCTCGGTTACCGGAGTCGTTCGAGTTACGGGTATCCAAATTCGATAGAGATGGAATTCAGATAAATACCTGAACCCCATCAAGACTATTTCCTACCTTACAGATCGGGAGTGAGTGTTGAATAATAATAGATAAAAATCTACATATAAAGTGATACATAAATCATGTGTCTATATCGCATAGATCCCATCTCGTATCCCATACCCATAAAAATCAAAATCTCATTTGATTCATTCAAGCATACTCGGAACCCACCGGGACTAATTCCAACCCTATAAATCGAGAGTGAGTGTTAAATAGTAATAGGCGAACTACTCAGACTAACATGCTAATTAGTCTACTACCATGTATCTATATCAGACAGATTTCCATCCCATATCCCAAACCCATACAAAATTAAATTCCATTCAATTTAGAACTGATTCAGTGATACTCAGGACCCCGCTGGAGACTAATTCCAACCCTAACCTTAATCAACATTGAAGAGCCAAACTAAAAATACTTCTTATTAGCATCAGAAACTGAACAAAATCCACCAATCATTAACCGACAACACCAAAGAAGAAAACAAAACAGCACAAGTGGGCTTTGTGTTTGGTCATTTTGTAGACAACCAATAACAACAAAAAAGCTTACCTCAGCCAACCGGTTAACCCGTATGGGTAAATAAATACTCACAATTGTCTATGTCACACAAATCCGTACCATATTTCAAACCCGTATGGGTAAATAAATACTCACAATTGTCTATGTCACACAAATCCGTACCATATTTCAAACCCGTATGAGTTTCAAACCTGTTCAGACGGACTCAATTATACTCATAGATCGAAACACAAATCCATACCGTATTCCAAGCCTATCCGGACGGATTCAGGTATACTCGAAACCGGCCTGGACTAAATCCTAGCCTCCAACCTTCAATGAACACTGAACTGTGGTAGAAGATTTTGAAGACAAAACCAAACTAAAATACTTGCTTGCATCATCAGTTTATATGATTATATAAAATGACACCCCAAACAAGAAACCAAAATAGCACAAGTGGCTGGTGTTTGGTCAGGTTATAGAAAACAACAATAAAAAAGAGGCTTACCTCAGCCGATATCTCCAATTATTGTTGTCATATAGCATTTCATCTCATCATCTCCGTCTCTCTGTTGCCACTTCCCAGATCCACCTGCCTGCTCTCTCATCTCCATACTTAGCTTAATTCTCATCCACCACCATCGTCATTCAATCTGGTATATCACTCAATCATATTCCTCCTTTGCTTCCCCCCCTCCCTCTTCCTCTTCCCTTTATATACCGCAAAAAGATTAAGTCATCTTGTCGTGCACTACTGGTTTCTTGTGTTCAGAAATGGGTTCTTATTGCTCTCTATTGGGTTTGTCTTTGAATGTTTTTTTGCATTCAGATGGCAAATTTTGGGGGGAAAGGTCTCAGCTTTCTGAATTTCCTCTGGTTTTTTCAGTGTCCTCTATCGTATTTCTGGGAACTTGGACAAGTTTGACTTCTTTTTTTTGAATTGTATATATAGAAAAGAAAGAACAATTTCTCTTCATTGATTTGATGATTTGATGAAAGTGTGAAACTCCCCTAATTGATGCCTTTCTTTCCTTTTGTGTGTGTTTGGATTTTTGGTAAATTGCTCTTGTCCTGTAGCTCTTCAAGTTGGGAATTCACTGTCAAATTGGTTGGTTTTCAACAGATCTACTAATTACTCAGTAACTAGTTTCTATTCCCTTTTTGATGTGTTCTGGTACAGATGTTGCTGTTGTTGTTGTTTGTGGTATGGTGGGTCAAGTTGCATTGCTGAGCTAGACAGGACTTTGATTCTGGTAAATGAAACTCTTTGGACTTGTTCGCCAACAAGAATCATCTTACCTAGAAAAGTTGAATTGAGATTAGTAGAAGAAAATTGAGTCGAGTTTGGGAGGATCGTGTGGAAGGGAAGTCGAATTAAGGGATATAAAGGATTCCGAGGAAACACGATATCCACTCGAGATCTTTTATACAACTCCATTCGAACTTTCCTCTCACAACTTCTCCCAACGCCAACTCAACTTTTTCGGGGAACGTGACTCTAGTTGCCGAATCAAGCAATAGTCTTTCTGACTTGATTTTCTGCTTTGTGTCAGTGTTTTACTGTTTTCCCACTTTTGATCAACTGATAGTTTGAAAATCCCTTTTGATACTGTTATCATAGTTTGCAATTCCATTTTGATACTACTGTTTTCATGTCAAGCTTGTTTGATGTACTTGAATTAGCTAATTTGCTTATTATTGATCATCATCCATTGGTTGTTTCTTTCACAAGTTACCTGTATGTAGTTAAGTTTCTGTGTCACACTACATGTATTTGTCAACTATCATTACGACGTTTTGTGAAAGTAGTCTCTTCTCCTCCTTGGTCAGGTGAATGAAGCTGAGGAACACTGAACGGTGCAGAACAGGTTCCTCAGGTTGTGTTCTCTGCACCTCAGTTTCGTATCTACAAATTCGAGGCTTTTACCCGAGAAATGTCGTCAGATACTTGCTAAACTTGTCAACTGTCAGTCACTACTACACTACACTAGTCAGTATCTTCACTTGGGAAGATGGACAGGTCTGACACTTCAGGCTTCGTAAATGGCGGACAACGATACTCCTACTTCTTCCTCAAAGTTCCGAAACCGCTCTGCTAGTGATAAAAAGATACAGCCTTTCCCCAATTTCCATAGTTAGTTTTTAGTGTTTAGCTCTAAAAGATTCAGCCTTTCCCCATGGCTCTCAACAGCAATGAACATGTGAAGAATGACACCACCCTGCGCTTGAACTTTCTTGGCTACCAAGGAAACGGTACCTCCGCAAGTTTTAGTGGAGGCAATCGAAGCAATCTCGATATTGATCTTGGGAATGGCACGGACGATGGATGCAAATTGGTGCTCGGTTTAGGTCCTTACAACAATGTCGGAGCGGTTAGTAGCAGCAGCAGCAAGCCAAAGGGCTCTCTTGCCTCTGGTGTATCGTGTCGTCAGGGTTTGTTCAGCGAAGGTGATTCCATCTTAAAGCTCGGTCTTTCCGGAGTAGCTAATGATAACTCGCTGAGCGGCGGACTTGATAGTTCGGTTGTTACGCGGACTAATCCAAAAATACCTATTGTAGATGAGGGTTCCACCACGGCGAAGAAATCCGGTGGATACATGCCTTCGCTTCTTTTGGCTCCACGAATGGACTTTCCTAAATTTCCACCACAGGCGGAAAGTAACGATTTCGGAACCAAAATTACTCATTCTTCTGAGTTGGAACCGAGTTACGAGCCATCTGCTACCACAGATTTCTCAATGAGCTCAGCCTCTGAGCAGGCAACTACGACAGCAACATCTGGAAGCCAGCGTTCCAACAATCCGAAGAAATGCAAATTCGCCGGATGTTCCAAGGGAGGGCGTGGTGCGTCGGGGCTATGCATTGGCCACGGCGGGGGGCAAAGATGTCAAAAGCACGGATGCAATAAGGGAGCCGAGAGCCGGACAGCGTATTGTAAGGCACATGGCGGCGGAAGGAGATGCGATTACTTGGGCTGTACGAAAAGTGCGGAGGGAAAAACTGACTTTTGCATCGCACATGGAGGAGGGAGAAGGTGCGGATACGATGGAGGGTGCACGAAAGCCGCGAGAGGGAAGTCTGGATTGTGCATTCGACACGGTGGTGGGAAAAGGTGTAAAGTCAACGACTGCACGAGAAGCGCAGAAGGACATGCCGGTTTGTGCATTTCGCATGGTGGGGGGAGACGGTGTCAACACAAGGAATGTTCGAAAGGCGCTCAAGGGAGTACGAAGTTTTGCAAAGCTCACGGTGGCGGAAAACGTTGCGTGTTTGCCGAATGCACGAAAGGAGCGGAAGGGAGTACGCCGTTGTGTAAGGCTCACGGCGGAGGGAAGCGATGCTTGTTTGATGGTGGCGGGATTTGTCCCAAGAGTGTTCATGGAGGGACGAATTTTTGTGTGGCGCACGGTGGTGGGAAGAGATGCGTGGTCCCTGGTTGCACGAAGAGTGCACGGGGGAGGACCGATAGTTGCGTTAGACACGGTGGAGGGAAAAGGTGTAAGTTTGGAAATTGCGGTAAGAGCGCGCAAGGGAGCACAGATTTTTGTAAGGCGCACGGAGGTGGTAAGCGATGCTCGTGGGGTGGTGGAGGATGCGAGAAGTTTGCGCGAGGGAAGAGCGGTCTTTGTGCTGCTCACGCCACGAGCAGTGCAAAGAGTACAGGAGGTGGTGGTGGTTTGATACGATCAGGGCTCTTCCATGGCCTCGTCGTATCCGGTAGCAGCAGCGTTGAGAACCATAGCGCGATCTCGAACAGCTGTATCGAGTCGTTTGAGAAGCATCAGCCACTTGCAAAACGACAGCATATGATGATACCACCACAGGTATTGGTACCAGTTTCGATGAAGTCGTCGCTGTCTTATTCGAGTTATAACTCGAGTAGGAACGACAGTAGCGGTGATGGTTCGAGGAAGAGTTTGGATGAGATGGTGGTACTCCCTGAAGGGAGAGTCCATGGAGGGGGACTGATGTCATTGTTTGGTGGGAATCTGAAGAATGTGGGAATCTGAAGAATCTTAAAGAATCTGTATATGTTTGGTTGTTGATAAATTTGTAGATTATAGCTCAGGAGTGTACTGTCTTTGTGTTTGATTCTTCAGGTTTTGGGATGATGTTGTTTTTGTGTTGGAATAAGCCTTTCCATGTCTATTTCTCTGTCTCAAGGGAACCTTGATATAGTGTATCATGCTATTTCGAATTAGTAATGAGATCATGTCTTGATTTGATCCGTGGAAAGTTCATTTATAATTATGACTGGTTATAAATTATAACCATGTTCTCCTTTTCCTCCTCCCGATCCCAAGTCCGAATCCTTGTCCCATCCTCCTCGCCTCCTCGGCAGGGCTCCTGAGGCCTGACCGACAAATATCATGCCCACATCCTGAACGAGACGAGTGCAAACAAGGTGTTGTATGTGCATTGTCACTACAGTGACCGCGATTTAGGAAACAGCTACGTCAATGTGGGGTCTGAGTACAAGTGGAGTTATAAGTTACAACACACACGTTATCAGGTGGACAATTTGGATGTGTTACCTCACACCTGACTACAATCGGCATGCGTTACATCGATAAGCACAACAATTACTATTGGGTTGCGAAAGATGACGGTGTTTACATAACATAAGGGACCCCGCTTCGGCCTTTATAATATTCAGTCTGCTGCCAAAATAAGAGGAACTACAGCATTTCGCTTTTCATTTTGCTACTCATTTCATCTTCTGGGTTTCGTCAACTGGTTGACGAACCGAATTCCGATTGTTTCTGTTTGTGTGTGATTGTGTGTTGCTCTCATGGATTCGGAGATATCTATCTTACAGCTTCTTATCAACAATATCTCCTCATTTTCTCTTGAGAACATAAACTCTGGTCTGGCCCAGAAGTGTTTCAAGAGGGCTGAAGAGTTGCTGAAGCTGCTAAAGCCAAAAATTGAATCTTTTGTTTATTGGGATTTAGCTTCTTCCAATGAGGAGGTGCTTGGTAAAGCCTTTGCTGAGTTGGATCGGTCTATCTCTGAGGTCAAGGAGCTCTTTGGGAAATGGCAGCCGTCCTCCAGCAAACTCTTTCTGGTTAGTTCCATGTCCTTAATTGTTTCTCTAATTCTCTTGTTATGCGATTACTGATAAGTGATTCCTCTTTTCAATCATCTTCTTTTGGGTTTGTTCTGCTCTGTAGGTTCTTCAAACTGAATCATTGCTGTCAAGGATTCGCAACTTGGGTCTGGATATTGCTGAGCTCTTGAAGTCTGACAATGAACATCTACCTGAACAATCGAGTTCATCATCGTCATCTACGGAGGTACCACTTGTTTCTTCTCCAGTCGGCCTAGTGTGTTTTGTTAAATGCTTGCGGTAGAGAATTGTTGCTGCTAATAACTCAAGTTTTTGTAAGAGGTTCTTAATTGGTTTATAATAACATTCTGTAACTCTGTGCAATGCTTGCAAGATTTTTATGTATGATAATTGGAACGGCTCTGATCTGCAGTACTGCATACAGAAGCTTGAGAACTTGGGACTGGAAGAAACGTCATTGAATGTTGAGGCGGCCATAAAGGATCGAGTGGAAGGTATTGGAACCGATGCTGATATCCTAGCTGAAATTGCTGTCAGTTTGAGCTTGAGAACCAATCTGGAGATTCTGATAGAACTAGTGGCACTCGAGAATTTGAAGGAAGCTGCTGACCAAGCTGAAAGAAGTGAGGAAGTTGAGTTATTTGATCAACTGATTGGTCTGGTCACCAGGATGCATGATCAGCTGATTATTCGAGTGCAAAAATTCAAAACAAGTGGCCTTGCTCCGATACCACCACCTGATTTTTGCTGTCCTCTATCGCTTGAGTTGATGAAAGATCCTGTAATTGTGGCATCTGGACAGACCTATGAACGGTCATTTATCAAAAGCTGGATCGAACTTGGCCTAACAGTATGTCCCAAGACACGGCATGTCCTTGGACACACTTTTATGATCACGAATTATACTGTCAAGGCCTTGATTGCTAACTGGTGCGATCTAAACAATGTCAAGCTACCAGATAGTAACGAGCCTGTGCAGCAGCTCTCACCGAGCATTGTCCACGTCAAGTCTTGTGCAAGCTTGGTCTCTGTTGGACTCCAGTTGGACGGAAGATCTCGATTACAAGCTCTTTCAGTTCCTGCTAGTTCTTTATCAGATAAAGTCTGTCACTGGCAGGATCTGGATGCTGCCCACATATCAATGACTGAACAACATGATGGTGATCAGGCTGAGGATGATCATCATCTCAATTCACTATTCCGGAGCCTTACGTTCCCTCGCTACTGCCCCAAACCCCGCCCTGCATCTCAAACAAAATTCATGCCAGCCACTCCAAGGGCTGTTGTTATCAACTGCCATTACTACTCTGACACTACGCCATCCATCTCTGACGACTTTAGCTCCATCTCCTCATCCTCTTTATCCGCTGGTAGCTTCTCCTTCAGCATCTCTTCTTCCCCGTCTACCCTTGAATCCCAAGTCAAGAAGTTGGTTAAAGACTTGAATAGCACTTCAATTGACACCCAAAGAGAGGCAACAGATCAACTCCGATTACTTGGGAAACATAACATGGAAAACCGGATTGTAATAGCCAGAAGCGAGAGTACTATTACCTCGGTGGTGAACTTGCTCCGTTCAACGGACATGAAGATTCAGGAAAATGCCACTGTACTTCTGCACCTGTCCATCAACGAGAACAAGAAAACGGCCATTGTTGATGCAGAAATGATCGATTCATTAATTTATGTCCTCGAAACCGGGAGCCCAGAAGGCAAGGAGAATTCAGCTGCCACGCTGTTTAGCCTCGCTGTCAAGGAGGAAAACAAGGTCAGGATTGGAACATCAGGTGCAATTGGACCGCTGGTTGATCTATTGGGGAACGGAACGCTGAGAGGAAAGAAGAATGCAGCCACAGCTTTGTTCAACCTATCAATGTACCACGAAAACAAGGTGAGGATGGTTACTGCTGGTGTTGTTAAGCATCTTGTAGACCTGATGGTCCCAGCAGCCGGAATGATGGACAAAGCAGTTGCGGTTCTAGCAAACCTCGCAACCATCCCTGAGGGGAGAAATGCAATCACTCAGCAAGGTACAATTCCTGTCTTGTTCGAAGCAGTCAAGCTGGGCTCTGCGAGAGGGAAAGAGAATGCAGCAGCTGCTCTTCTGCAGCTTTGCACGAACAGTGCCAGCGTCTGCAATATGGTGCTCCAACAAGGTGCTGTGCGGCCATTGGTGGCATTGTCACAGTCCGGCACCCCAAGGGCGAAAGAGAAGGTATGCTTGTGTTAGTCTTGGATGATTTGGTTATGGGGAATTCATGTTTTAATATTTATTTGGGGATGTTTGGGATTGTGGTGTGTTGCAGGTGCAGTTACTTCTTTGGTACTTCAGATACCACCAAAGGCATGCTGGCCAGAACTGATGTTCTTGGAGGTGAAAGATTTGATTTAAAAACCCTATATAGCGAAAAAGTGTGTGTAAATGATATATGAAAGTTATATAAAAGAACAGCAAGGTTGTTGGTGGTGGTTGGTTGAGATATATCATATATGGTTAAAGTAATGATAGTTCTAGCTTGCTAGGAACTCTGTTTCGAAAAATATGCATTATGGATGGTTTCTATCTTTTCATTTTCCTTATAGCACACGGAATTTGCATTCGAATGAACTTCCTGAGTCCTTTCACTGTGAGGTTCTTTGAGCAAATCCTTAATGGAAACTTTTACGTTCTCATTTGTTTTGTTTTTTGTTCTCGATTGTGGACTGAGTGACTGACTGTTCTTGCTACGACTAATTGATACTAGATAATGAAGGAGAAAGAAAACCAAGTTGTGCCTTGCGTAGGTAATTCTGACGGTAGGAGATGCTTTCCTTTGGCCAAAAAGCGAAGCTGGAACTGAGGATTTGCAAGTTGACATAGTAGATTGTTTGAGTTCCCGTGATGCTGGACCAGTGGAGGAGACTGAGATTGACGACGCTGATGAGAGCATGAGTTCATTCAGTGGCACATCTGATACCAACTACCAAGATGATGCCGAGGTTGAATCGATTATGCGTCCGGATGATTGTGCACCTCCATTGTTTCTTGGCTATCATCGAGGTATTTACTTGTAAGAATCGACCTCCAATCCAGTTTTGATAAAATTGCTATTTCGGGATGGTGGTTGCAGGCGCAGTCACTTCTTTGCTTCTTCAAAAGCCAGCGGCATGGAAATTTGGGCAGGAACTGCTAGACTACGTAAATAGTAATTAACTTAAGGTACCATTTCTGAACGCCAATTTTAACCACCACTAAGTCAACTAATAGATTGCCAGCATAGAAAAACAATTATCAATACGTCAATTTCCAGCACTGCGCATGACTCTCATGACTTGACTCAGCGACTTCCTGGAAAGAAGGACGACAATACACTTGTTGGTGTGAAGTGTGAACCCATAGTTCTGAGTGTCAAATTCATTCATGGAGCCATTAACATAGAAATTTCTAATGAATTTTCGTTGTTCTTTAATGTATGTAGGACCCATCTTAGCTAGAAGAGTCTCTCCTCCAAATCTTTCTTATAAAAGAGGGCTGGCAGAGTGGCAGGCCTCTCCGCAAATGGAAATGGCGACCGAACAACATGATGATCAGGCTGAGGCTGATGCAAACAATTCACTGTTCCGGAGCCTTACCTTTCCTCTGTACTGCCCCAAATTCCGCCCTGCATCTCAAACACAATACATTCCAGCCACTCCAAGGGCTATCAACTACCACTACTACTCTAGCGCTACACCATCCATATCCGACGACATCAGCTCCACCTCTTCATCCTCTTTATCTGCCGGTAGCTTCTTCTTCAGCATCTCTTCTTCCCCCCCTAATTCCTCGTCTACCCTTGAAGCCCAAGTCAAGAAGTTGGTTGAAGATTTGAACAGCACTTCAATTGACACCCAAAGGGAAGCAACTGGACGACTCCGGTTACTTGCGAAACATAACATGGACAACCGGATCACAATAGCCAACAGCGAAGCTATTACCTTGCTGGTGAGCTTGCTCCGTTCAACGGACATGATTGTGCAGGAAAATGCCGTCACAGCACTTCTGGACTTATCCATCAACGACAAAAATAAAAAAGCCATTGCTGATGCAGAAGCCATCGACCCGATAATTTATGTCCTTCAAACTGGGAGCCCAGAAGCAAAGGAGAAATCAGCTGCCACTCTGTTTAGCCTCTCTGTCATTGAGGAAAACAGGGCCAGGATTGGAAAATCAGGTGCAATAGGACCACTGGTTGATTTATTGGGGAACGGAACTCCAAGAGGAAAGAAGGATGCAGCCACAGCATTGTTCAGCCTATCAACCTTCCACGAAAACAAGGCTAGGATCGTTGCTGCTGGTGGTGTTAAGCACCTTGTAGAGCTGATGGACCCAGCAGCGGGAAATGTGGACAAAGCAGTCGCGGTTCTAGCAAATCTCGCAACAATCCCCAAAGGCAGAAATGCGATTGGCCAGCAAGGTGGGATCCCTGTCTTGGTCGAAGCAGTCGAGCTGGGCTCTGCAAGAGTGAAAGAGAACGCATCAGCTGCTCTTCTTCAGCTTTGCACGAGCAATGTGAGGTTCTGCAACATAGTGCTCCAACATGGTGCTGTGCCATCATTGGTTGCATTGTCGCAGTTCGGCACCCCGCGGGCTAAAGAGAAGGTATGGTTGTGTTAGTCTTTGATGATTTTGTTATGAGGGATTTTTTGTTTTAACATATTTGGGGATTTGGGATTGTGGTGGGTTGCAGGCTCAGTTACTTCTTAGCTACTTCAGAAACCAAAGGCATGCTGGTAGGAACTGATGTTCTTGGATTTTCTGTTTGCATTCTGGATGGTTTCTACTCAGGGATGGCCAAATGTACCCAATATATGGGTGTTCAACTTGGATTCTAAGTTGGATTTTTTATCTGTATCTGGGAATGAATATTCAAACGAGTATCCTATGGACTATAATGAGAATATACATGATCTTGCTCTAAAAATCAAATCAAATCACCGAATCTAGGTACCCCGAATTTCAGGTTATGGTTCTGATGAGCAGCCATTATCTTTGACTGTTTCAAAGCTGTTAAGCATGACTAGCTCTCTCGTCTCTCATACTCCATCTCTTACTGTATTCTCGTTGTTAGTTGTACATCCTCTTGTGGTTCAAATACTGTAAATCAATAGTACAATATCAAGTTTTGCAGCACTTTATCAGTGTCGAAGAGTTTGGATGAGATGGTGGTTCCTGAAGGGAGACTCATGTTTTTGTTTGGTGGGAATCTGAAGAATGTGGTTTGACTGACTGTCTATAATATGTTGCTATGTCGGTGTTGATGATTTTAGCTATAGCTAGGAGTATTGTCGTGTGCTGTGTACGTTACCATAATGTTTATTTCTTTGATTCTTCAGGTTTGAATGTTCTGGTTTTTGCTTGGAATAAGCTTTCCTATCTATTTCTTTCTTGAGGGAACCTTGATAGTGTATTAAGTTCATACTAGTGTTTTGCCTTTCCGGAACTCGCAGAGATCTAGCTGGTGAAGAAGATGCAGCTGAGAAGCTCGTAGCTTCCGCACTCTTTCTCGAGGTGGTTCGCTGAGGAGCCTCGTCAATTTCCTTGTGTAAATTGGGTCTCTCTTAACTTGGTCTGCAATCACCCCGGTGGCATTACCAAACCAGGAGGATGTCTGGTGAAGAAATGCTTCACTTTGGCCGAGATCAATGGAACTGCCTTACATCCCTCTCGATCATCATGTCAATTAGTGATGCAGCACCATTAATGCTGCAGCATCACCTCCTTTCATATCTCGGTATGATTTTTTTCCTGATTTCAAAATCTCTGTTTAGTTGGCTTTTGTATTGAAGGGAAAGATAATAACTTTACCTGCATTTTTCTATGAACCAGAGATGAAGAAGATAGCATCCAATAACGGTCATCCCCCTCTTCAAGGTAAGATTCTCAGAGATGGTGATAATGGGTCAGCATTTTGGTACGGATGGGAGTGTCCAGATTCCAAACGTTTTGATAGCATGGAAGAAGAAATCCTTACAAAGATCGAAGCTTTGCATTCGAGAGTTCGCAAGTCGAGGTCACGAATCGATGTGCTGGTGATTGAGAACCCGGTAAAGTTCTCTTATGAGCATCAGTTGGACGATCTCATGCCTGCAAATGCAGCTTCTCCGAGTTACGGGGAGGCAGTCCCTCTTCCCGATATGAGCGAAGGCATGGATTGGCCTTTCGACGAGGAATCTCCGTTCGATATCGTAAGTTTCCTTCTGTTTTCTATCAACAGACAATATCCCTTTTTTCGAGTCGTAATTTGGATCTCACATCATCCTTCCCTATTATGCAGGACCAGTATTTCGAAACTCACGATCAGCTTGGAACGCAAGAAATGATGCATGATCTCGAGGGTTTTGATAACGTACTCGCGGAGGATAAGCAGGCAGCAGCGGTCGTGACACCTTCGAACCGGCAAGCATGGGTGCCATTACTGAAGACGACGAGCTGCCCTGGGAAATCAATCCCGAAATCCAGGTTTAGAGTTACCAGCATGAAGAGAAAGCGCGGGAAGAGGAAGGCTGGAGTTAGCGGATGGAAATCAAAGACCATAATGAAGAAGAAAAAAGTAAAAAGTAAAAAATAACAGGGAAAAAAGGTCAGTTCCGGCAGAGGTAAATCTAATACTTGCCGGAAAAGATTACTCAACCCCCCCCCCCCCCCCCCTCTCTCTCTCTCTTTAGACTGTACATGCTTAAGCTGTTTGCATATTCTTTCTGTACATCTATTAGTGGCATTCTGTTCGAATTCGAGATGTAAATCGATTATTTTCGAGACGATCCTCGTGGTTTTTTCGAGATGTTCAAAAGATTAAAGCTTTCTAAGATAGCTTCCTCACATTCTGTTCTTATATTCCTATGATTGCTTTGTCTCTGTCTCTCTTGACCGATGCCAAGAAGGAATCTTTCCTTTCTGGTTACTTAGGGGTCGTTTGGCAAACGACATCTAATTTTGACTACCGCAAAAACCACTCGTTAGAAAATGATAATGTAGAAGGTCCGATGGTAGGCAGTCTGGTGGATTGATCGAGCAAAGAAACCGAATCGAAGCGAGGAACAATATGATCAAACAATAATGTATGTAGATTAGGTACATAAATAAATTACAACACAGTGTCTCTGTTCTCTGAAAAGAATAATGATAGGAATGCTGGATGAGCAGTGAAAGAGGACACTAATTCAACCAAGCAAAATAGCAGTCTCTGAAGATCGAAGAATCTCATCAAAAGATTGAATCAAATAATTTCCAAAAATTAACCAGTAGAGTCGATCTCAGATCTAGAACGCCATAGCTAGAAGAAGAGCCGATCCGAAAGCCAATCCGATCTTCTGCACATTCCTCAAGCTCATCGCTCCACTCTGTATACAGAACACCAAAGATTTATGCATCAGTAATGGAGAATTTCCAGATCTGATTGTTCTAGATCTGAAGGAAGGTCGAGAATTTGATTCAAAGTTTCAAACTTTACCTCATCGGCGACGGTGGGGGAGGAAGGACCAGGAGCTTCAGCGGAGTTAGGTCCAGGAGCTTCAGCAGAAGGCTCGGGCGGGCTGGAAGTGGAAGGAGAAGGAGCGGGAGATTCGCCCTTCTTCTTCTTGGACTTGCTAGGAGATGGAGCGGGAACTTCAGCGGCGGGAGGAGTAGCGGCGACGGGAGCTGGGGAAGGAGGAGCAGATGCTGCTGTTGGTGGGGAGCTGACTGGAGCAGCAGCTGTAGGGGGGGAGCTTACTGGAGCGACGGTGGCTGCCGGTGGAGTGGCGACGGGTGCAGCTGCTGGTGGAGTGGAGGTCGGGGCAGCGGCTGTTGGTGGAGATGCGGTGGGAGCTGAGGATGAAGAGTTGGTGGATGGTGCAGCGGCGGGGACGGTGGGAGTGGAGGTAGGAGTGGCGGCGGGAGCTTGGCCGCCAACTCCGGCGACGATTACGGCCACCAATGCGAGAAGAAGCATACTCTTGCGCTCCATTTCGTTAGATAGATTGAGAGAGAGGGGTTTGCAGAGGAAAATGTGCAGGGGGGAGGGGAGTGAAGGAGAAAGGTGAGATTTGAAAGGCGGAGATTAATGGCGGAGGGACAGAGTAATTTATAGTGGAGGGAGATGATAGAAATGACTAAAAAAAGAAAATGGGAAAATCAGTTGATAAGTTCTTGCAACGGACGGATGGCGGACGATCCCGACCGTTGATTGTGACAGAGGCAGGCGATTAAAATCAGCCGTAGGATTTCCGGGGGGGGTAATTTGGGATTTAGCGGTGGAGATGGCTGTTGGGTTTTGGCTGGCAGGGGGTCCACACACGTGGGTAATCAGGTGGTTGATCATGCCATGTGGAACTGCCACGTCGGCATATTTGTCGGATAATTATTCGATTAATCAAATTTCAGACTAGCCGTTGGGGTTCCTTTTTGCGTTATCTAGAGGTGTGGACTAGCCGTTGTTGACAGCAACTATGTACTTGTACCAAGAAGCTAATTGAGACTATACTTAGAAGGGATGTCGAGTGACCATGGATCGTGTGCGCTCTAGTTGAAGTAGCAATCCAATCTGTAATTTTATTTTATTTTCTGAAGGTAAAGATAAACTATATTCCCTATATGTGATATGGAGGATCAATCTGATACCAAATTCACCAAAGCGAGCGATTGTTGAGGATGTTGATAAGAGTGATGTTGTCGAGAACACAACCGCGGATTCTGTAAAGACGACTGCGTTCTCCATTATGCTCATGAATCACTACACCATAAGTCTGATTTGTGAGTGAAGGTGCCTAGTATACAATGCCCACGATAATCCGGCGCAAAAGCGAGGAAATCATATAATCATATATAAAACTTTCAAAATCGATATTTTTTGCTCAATGTGTTCTCAAAATACGTACTTTCAAACTTGTTCCGAATAGGGTCTCCGAGTATTTTGTGGTCACATCAACATGGAAGGAGGTCGACGTGCTACGTACACAACGGATATGGAATTTACAGAAATACCCATGAGTCCATTTCTTCCCACACCAGAACACTAAAGGTGCATGCCAACTCATCAATTAGGATAAATTTGGATGTTTCCATATATACATACTTACCCGTGACTATAGTTCATTGATTGTAAACCCAGATTCTGGGTTTACTTACTACAGCTTGCTATGAACGTGGTAGAAGCAAAATCAAAGATTTGTACACAGGAATATAGCTGGCTTTGTTGCTTGATTAATGGTGGCCTCTGATTCCGACGCGGCGGAAGAATTTGTTTTCTTTTTTAGAAAGGACAGCTGGGGATGAAGAAGAAATCAATACGAATGTTGGACTCATCATCACTATCGTGGTCGGTGAATTCTTTCGTCACTTCCAGTTGGACTTGATATAATAAATAGAACGAAATAGTTCAAGACAAGCGACACGAATGATTTTGTATGAAAAATCTTTGCGGAGAAAAGCCAAGCGAAACATCGACGGTAATCTAATCAATATAACTAACACTATTACGAATCAAGCCTTCTAAACCTGCTTGCCCCGAATTCGAACGAAAACGCGGGGGAAAGTTCGGGGGGAGTAAAGACGGCTAGATGCATAGCTGTCGGGGGCCAAATTGTTTAATTGGCTGCCTGAGTTCTTTGTTATTTAAAGGTGGTATTGTCGGTGTTTTATTGTTTGCTTCACATTCAATGCATTAATTATAAAACCTTTTAATTTTACCAAAAATAAAATATACAATTTGGGACCTTCTTGTGGGCTACTCTTCCCTTTTACTAATTCAATCCTCCATCGACGGTCCATCATTGTTCTCTAATCAAATAGGATATTCTCGAAATCACAAATCAGTATTCCGTTAGGGTTATTAGTTTTCGTAAGATGTTGGATCAGAATTGGATGATTAAAGTCGAGAACATTTATCGGAAAGGCAACTGGCCAGTTGACTATCTCGCTGGTTTAGCGCATAGTTTACCTATTGGTGCTCATGATGTCTCTATTGATGATTTTGGTTTCTCCTTATGTCTTTTGTATGATTTGTTTTGGAATTTCTCAACCCCATTCGATTGTAAATGAAATAAAGGAAGCTAACGCGTCTAAGATTTGAAAAAAATTGGGATTAGGACGACTATAACATATTTACTATATTATTTGTCTAAATTCAATCAATTAAAATGAGAGAAAAATTTTGACATAAAGAACTAGTTTTCATGATCAGATAAATATCAAATCATATGTGAGTAGGACATGGATATCAAGGTATACATTTTATCATTCAAATGTATTTACGATAGTTATTATACGGAGATTAAATCATAACATTGTATATTTATCATTTTTAAACAATTTTTTTATCAGAATAAATCGAATTCCCAAAATTTGCTTGATATGGTGGATTGTAGAAGAAATAAGTCAAGAAATTATATATATGCTTATAAGCTAATTCACTTTACTTTGCTTAACCCACAAGTCTATTAATTGTCTTCTTATTCTCCCTTTTGTTTTTATGTTTTATTATCAAGTAAGGAATGGCAGAGACAGAAATTCATAGAAAAAAAATATGGCTTAAGTCTTTAACACTTTAAAAGGAATAAAGGGATTTTTCTGTAGGTGTGATTGATTGTGATTAACTATGGAGGTTTAGCATTTTTTGGTTGGAGTTGTTTCGATGGTAGAGTTGTGTGTTTAGTGTTACGAAAGTTTTGTGTTCGAATCCAACACACTTCATGTAATGAACACTAATATTGTGATTACTTTCTATTTTGATGGGTGGCTAAAGAAAAAGAAATGTTTCATTGGGACAGACTTGATAAAAAAAGATGTACCAAAAAAGGCCTTAATGGTATTCAGATGGACCACTTCACCACAAAAGGGTCATTGGTCAGGCCCACAAGAAGGCTCGAACGGAGGGATTCGTCATTTCCATCGTTCGTTTAGAAAGTGGAGAGACCGATTCGTAGGAGGGTCGCGCTATATTGACCTCGAAAACTGACTCCTAAGTGTTGTTAAATGGCGAAAAGAAAAGCACGACCAACTCCTGCTCAAAATCCACGCCGTCTCTCAACCCCTCTAATATCTACCAGTCTCTTGAGGATGATAGGATATATTTCACCATGATTCGATGTACGAACAAAACTCCGATAGCGCATCTGCCACCAACATTTGCTTCTCCAAGGTTGTTGCAGCGAATTACAGCTCCAAATTCGACCAATGATCCGACGAGTATTGCCCACAAGACCGACATTATGTAGGTTGGACGTTACCCACCACCCTAGATATGGATTGGGGCGCAAAATCTGATTCGTCAATCGGGTTAAACCGGGTAAAATCAACCGTTATATAGATTTGAATTATACCATTAATCAAGTCCAATTTAAGGTTCATAACAAAAGTATTAGTACTGGGCTTAATCTCGTCGAACAACATCACACCGGATATGCCGGAGAAGCACCGGAACAACGATATCCGGCGAGCTCAGCTGCGGCAAATGGCCCTCCGACGGCATGACCTCGACGATGGAATCCCCGCCGAGACACCGGTGCAAATACTCCGACACGTTCACGGGGACCGCCATATCCTTCGTGCTCTGTAGTACATGGCAAGGGACTTTAACCGTGGGAAGAATGCTCCTCATATCGCTCTGGAAAATCACACGCGCCACGCTCAGAGCTACATCCGGCCGCATATTGAACAGCGTCCGGCTGAATTCCTGCACTGCCGCCGACTCCATGTCCCCGCCGACCAACATTGGCGCGAATCCGTCGCACCACGCCTTGTAATTCGACCCCATCGCCTCGAACAGCTGGTTTAAATCCTCCTGCTCGAGTCCCCCGAAGTAATCCACATCGTTCAAATACCTAATTTTGAAAAGATCGGAAATTAGAAATTTGGGGTTTCTGGATGAACCCTAAATTGGCGCGAAATTGGGGAGAAACGAAAACGAAAACGAGACTGAGGAATTAAGATTGGAATCAATCGACCTAGGGGAGCTGGAGAGGAGGACGAGCTTGAGGAAGAGATCGGGGCGGTTGACGGAGGCGAGGGCGCCGATCATGGCGGACACGGAGTGGCCGACGTAGATGCAGGAACTGACATGGAGGTCGTCGAGGATGGCCAGGAGGTCGTAGGCGTACCCTTCGAGGCCGGAGTAGCGGCGGAAGTCGAAGAAATCGGGGTTTGTGGAGCCGGAACCCATGTTGTCGTAGACGACGACTTTGAAATCGTCGAGCAAGTGAGGGACTAGGTGCTTCCAGACGGACTGGTCGGTGCCGAAGCCGTGAGCGAGGACGATGACCTGGTCGCCGGCGCCCAGGATTTTGACGTTGTGTGCTGATCGGAGTACCAGTCCCATCGTTTTTCTTCTTCTCTTTTTCTTCCCGGCGGAGAGATTTGGAACTTGGAAATTGTAGTGGAAAGTGGAAACAGATGGGTTTTTGCTGATAAAAGCCGGCGGCCGATCAGCTGGAATTTTTAATGTTGGAAAATTCGGGGTTTGTGTGGCCGGCCGGCGATTGAGTTGACTTTAGTCTCACGACTGGTGGCTAAAATGTTTCGCATGGTGCCGCCACGTGTATTTCTTTATGGGCAAAATAAAAAAAATTGTAGGTTGTAGGGATTCATATTTCTTATGATTAACCAAGAGATATTTATGCGAAGTGAAATCGGTAGTACAAAGTACGATTCATTTATACATATAAGAGATTTCAATCACCGAATTTTAATAAGATTCATAAATTTCACCCTGTCTAAATGGGTCAGGACTCGGAGGTCGTCATAGACTAATCTCATATATCGTAAAATTATAACTTGGTTTGACGGATGAAAATGAAACGATGGATGGAATTTAAATGGCAACGGAATAATTCACCTTTCAACATCGCTTCGTCGAAACCTAACTTTCCTGCCCAACCGGAAAACATTGTCGAATGGGGTTTGATAATCACCAAAACAAAGAAAGATGCCAATAGCAGGGACTAGGATTAGAAAAGCTCTGGCATCCATGGCGGATTAACATCCTCAAATCATTAAAAAAAGCTTGTATAGAAACAAACTCCCCACTTCTACACCTTTTTACTCTGGCATCCATGGCGCATTACAACGTTTTTACTGCTATTACTATACAGACGACGAACCAGTATATGTACATCAGTGTATGAAATACAATTCTAACGTTTTACAGTGAACAAAAGAAGAGGCAAGCTTAAATATGCACTTTGCTGCTTGCATTAGAAGAAGAGTAGATATCAGCAGGAGAACTTACGCAATCGACGGAGCTTGATTTCCCTCTCCCTGCCGCACCATGATGATCGAGATACATAACGATCACAGTGATATCGTCGTGGAAATACCGTCTCGCCCCTCTTTCGATCTTCGTTATGTCATTATAGATCATCTCCCTTTTCTTCGCAGCCACCTGCAACGCTGCCTTCACCAGCCTCCTCGCTATCCCCTGTCAAAAGTCCAAAACCGGAACTCAATTTTCGATCCCGAATCAGAGAAAGAGAGGTCAAGTTACGAATAATCCTTACGGCTCTTGGATTCTTGAAAACCATATCTACAGCTGCTTCATCGGTTAGCTGCTCCCATAGACCATCTGTTGCGAGTATCAAGAACATGTCGTCTGGGTTTAGCCTTCGAATCGTTATCGATGGTTCTGCTGACATTACTGCTCTTTTTAAAGGAACCGGTGTGCCGAATTGTTGGAAGAGTGGATCTCTGCTCATCTCTGGCTTCTTCAGATACACATCCCCTATCGATCTTGAAACCTGTCACAAAATCCAGTAACCATTGTATAAACACACAGTTCACGGATGGAAATTCTATCATCATTTCAAGAGCTATCACTTAGCAGAAATTTCAAGTGCTCCACAATGATTCAATTCCAAGTTCTCCAGAAATTACAGCTACAAAGGAAAGTCAAGGAAACTCGAATGTTAAAGAGGAAAGATTTTGAATTTTTGATTGAATACACACCTGGATTATGCCCTTAATCCGCCAAACACCACGGGTATAAAGAACGATGTGAGAATCATCGGGATGAAGAGCCAAAACTTCGTTTCTAACCTCCTCAACAGCAACATTATGATCGACGGTCAATCGCTCCGCCGCAGCCGTCGCCGGAGAAGCTCTCTTCCCCATCACCGCTCTCGAATCACCGAGATTCGCCACGTACAGCAAATCCTCGGACAATATCCCTAAAAGACAACAAGATCCAACGGACGCAATCTGCGGCTGGTTCATCCACGATCGCTTCACCATCTGGAGGAACTCCTCCTCCGTCGCCGAGAACGCCTTCCTTATCACCTCCGCCGATAGTCCGCCTTGCTCCATCGCAAAATCTGATCTTTCAAAAAAAATTCGAATTAGGTGAGAGAAGAAAGAAAACCCACGAAAATTCTGCGATTGTTGCTAACCGTGGATGAAGGGGAAGAGACGGGTGGCGAGGAAGCGGGCGGCTTCGGGGCCGCCGTGGCCGTCGTAGACGCCGATGTAAGTAGCGGAAGGTGAAGTGAAAACCTGACCCTGGTCTTCCAGCGAGGAATTCGCTTGAACCATTGCAAACGAGAAATCACCTGAGGCGTGTCGCTTTAGGCCAACATGCCAGAGAAGCTCGTCGCCGGTTCCGTGGCCGCCGCCGTGGCCGCCGAAGCAACTGCAGTCCAGCAACATCGATCGATACAAAAATAAAATTCCGGTTGAGTTCCGGCGAGGTTTATAGACTGAAAGGAGGAAAAATAAAAATTCCGATTGAAAAATTCCGGTTTATAAACTTTATAATTAAAATATCTATTGTGCTCACTAACAATGTTGTCATCAACCTTTAAAATATAACATATATTACCACTAACTTATTATTTAAATTATAATAACATATTTATTTTATAAAAATAAATCTTAAATTTTTTTGGTAAAGTACGGAACGATCCTCTATCTCCAAAAAAAATTTTATAGATTAAGTTTATCATCACTCTAAGAATGAAAAATTATTTGGTCGACTGGCTGACTTTCTCAACCTGGGTCCATACAATCCACTCGAATTGAATTCTTAATTTGGCTTGATTGGTTTGTTGCCTTTCCCACATACTTTCATTCGTAACTTGATTGCCAATGAATGAATGAAGTCTATTTGCTTAAAAGGTAAAACATCAACATATAGTTCTTTATTTAATGTGGGTCAAATGAATTTTAGAGGTCATTTTTAAAAAATATAATATATATTGGGGAAAATGAAATTATGTTTTGTCTTGTGTTAGCCAGCATGGTTTTCTGTCATGTCATCTATCATATTCGAGACCTAATTCATTCAGACAATCGACTAATCATTTTTGTCCAAAAACTCTAACACACAATACTGAAACATTGTGATGAGAAGATTGTGAAAAATAGGTGATATGACAGAAGTGAAGAAGATATAAATTATAAGTTGATATGATGTAATACGTCAAATTAACAAAAAATTTGAATGAAGAGAAATTGATCACTTATTATGTTTGTATGTGGTTGGTACAATCCTAATAGATTGATGACCAATACGGATATTAAGGTGGGAGAAGGGTGGGGAACTGCCGTTACCGTTAGTGTTTCCGTTACAGTTGGGGTGCTTCCGTCATAGTGGAGAGACAGCGGTTTGGAGACGGGGGATGGAATTGTTCAACGTTGAATGACGGAGTGATAGGGACGGTTTGAATTTCCGATGGCTTCTGGGGAATAAAAGTGTAAATAATTTACAAAGGATGGGATATATTTAATTTATTCTGATTATTTTAAATTTAAATAGACTGAAAAGTATAATTATTATTAATTTGACCTGAAAAGTACAATTATTTCCTCCAACTATTTCGGCTCCTTTTACGGGTTACTGTTGTTCTTGGAATTACACGACTAATAACTAATTGAATATTGAAATTGAAGCTTTTTAATAAAAAAATAATTAATGTTCAAAATAACTGCTATAGTGGGGCTTGTTCGAGGTATGGCGATATCTGAAAATTTATAATACGAGTCTTGATGTGCGACCGCTTAGTAAAACATGATTAAAGCAGTTTATGACAAGTTATAATTAGGATTAAAACATGTTTTTAGTCTGATTTGAATTGAAAAAATTTCGATCGAATATATAACCGACTTATAAATTTCATATTCCTAAACCTAATGATAAATATTAATACGAGAAATACAAAGAAAACTATTCATTTTGTTAATATGTCACTTAATACTCGGAACATGAAAATGAAATAGCTCAGACTCTTATGAACTCCCTTTAGCTATGGAAAAAGACCAAACAGGTAGTCGAATTTAAAAAAATCACATATACATTCTATTTCAATGTTCGACACCCCTCCTACTGCAGACTTGATTCACAAACTGCTCCAGAGGTAATGAGTGATTGAGAGATCACTCGTATTAATCACGAAAACGATACATGCCGATGATTATATCTTGTTAGTCTTGCACACCAAGCAACTTTAGTAGTGTGTAAAAATATTCTACTTTTTACCATCGTGATCGTCTTTGACCTCGATTTCCTTAGGGCTAAAGGGCACATAGATACGATCTTATAGAATAGATCCTATTCAATTAAGAGCTTGATTTGATTGTGAACGAAAGTTAGATTATAATTACAATTACCGATATAATATTATCTTTTGGCATTTTAACTTTTTCATCTTGAAGTTAAAAAGAGAAAGATGTTATGAATATTATAATTATGTGTATGAATGCCCATTTGTAACTCCTACCTTTGTAACTTCTATACATTGAACATGAAAATGAATATCCTATTTAAGTGTAGTTATACTAGTGATGTATAGGTTATGAATTCTAGAGCCTATAAATAGTGCTCTCTCTTGTACCATTTTCACACCTCAATAAGAAAATACTTCTCCTCTTATGTTCTTGTTCTCTTTTGTTCTTAGTTTTATAACAAAAGACGGTATTTTTTACCTATGATAATTACGAGGAAATTTGTGGCAAATCTTTATGCTCAACTCTTTTTGTTTTTTAACCGTGTGCCTTTGATTCGGTTTGCCAACCTCTCTTTCCAAACGTACGATGCCGTTTTGTCGTACCAACTTGCAACGGAAATCACAACAGTAGACATTTGGACTCAATGATTGTGTTTTCTTTTAAGGTTTCCAAAGATTTTGGTCGGCCGGTTCTATGCTGGTGCTTCTAGGAATCGTCGGCAGTGCTGATACATTGCTACGAGGAGATAAGCTCGTACTTCAAGTACTTGTACTCCTCGTGTTTACCGGTTAGAGATCGAAAGAAATCGGGGAGAAAACAAGAAACGAACTTGTCTTTGAAGCAAGATTTTCTTCTAATTTTGTAACAAGAAGGGTTATATATAAGGGTGTTATTCGGTGTGGAGAGAGTTTTACGATTTGATTTGGAAGATAAAAAAATTGAATGAGATTTGTTAGACATTAAGAATCAATTGAGGAAAAAAAATAGAAAATAAAGTTTAACGTAGTTATCGATTATAATGATTGACTAGTTCATAAGAAATAGAGTTATAATATGATGTGTAGAGGGGGAAGAAGAAGCTTGAACCTATTAATTTGGTTTATGTTCAAAGTTCATTGTCGTGTATTTTCCATCCTTTCACTTCACTTCAAGCCTACGTTAGAGATTCTCAGTCAAATTAACTGACTTGGGTCCATCTGACCTTCAAACAAAGACTTGATTAATTACCTGAAGTGGACACTCATTTTACCCAAAAATACCTACCGTGAACATAACAAGCGACGAGTGAAGTACAAAAAAAGTTGTATGAAAATATGCATATTGCGTTACATAATATGTCAGCCATATCGACACATTACATCCTTCGAGAGGGGAATTAAAATTTTTCATACGTTGAGCAAATTCATAAGCAATATCATTACCGTCCCATTTCACAACCCGAATCTTGCAAGAGCAAACTTCCCATCTTGGAAGCAAAATCAGGTTGTGGATAGTGGGCTGTGGCTAGCTGAGTCAGTTGAGCCGTAGTCATGGGCTTTATGAAATTGGGCCCATGTTTCACGTGGAAAGTGACATTAATTCAATTTCATATCGCATGCCATGTCGATGAATTATTGATGTAGTGGTGTCAGAAGGTTGCACTTAGAAGAGAGGATTAATATTCGATTCTCCACAATAATATTAAAAAAAAAGTAAAACTTTAACCCCGAAATAATTTCTCGACTAAATTAATCAGCCAGTAAGTCAGATATCAAAAGAGTAGTAAAGTCCTGCACTATATATAAAAGGAGTACATATGTTCATTTACGAAGGAAATAATAACCCCTAAAGAAGTTAGCGCAAGACCTAACTCGAAATGAAGCAAAATGATTCCTATGCATGCACCCCAATCACACTATGTATTTAGATGGCTTTCGTGTTCAACTCCAATGCTCAAATTATTTGTTACGCGTCATTGTGGGGAGTTAATTTTTTTTAACAACCGTATTGTGTGTTTTTATTGAAGCAGGTTTATCTTACCTTATCGAATGTATAATTTCACTCATCTGACTCGACTCGCTAACCGAACAAGCGGTTGGTGATTACATACTCAAACTCACACATTGACATAGGTGGATGGATCCTTTGGATACCAATGCACCACGAAAAGAACTATAGTACTAAGAATAACATGTTATTTTCAAATTAAAAGTTAGACACCACCACCACCACCACCACCAAAAGTGGGAGGCCAACATGAACCCTAGATTGTGATCATCATCATCATTCATTCATTTGTGGGGCTCTTGCTTCAATTCAATGGTCACGCGGAGCTAATTGAATTCCTTTCCTCCGTAAAGCTCCCATGTGACAGCTCCTTTATGATCCACTCCACCGTCCGGTGACGTGACGTCTCTTCCTTTCCTCTCTCTTGATTCTTCATCTCCGCCGCCGCCGGCGGAGGCGGCTTCATCTCCTCCTTGCCGGAATCTTTCCGAAAATGTTCTTCTCTGACCATCGTCGCCGGCTGAATCACTCCTCCGATCCCGCAGTCGCAGCCGCTGAATAACAACCTCCCGCTACTAGTTCTCTTACATTCGGGAGGCGGGTTTTTTCCGGTGCTCTGATTCTCTGTTCTGCTGCCGCTGCCGGTGCTTCTGGATTTCAGATCCGGTTGGAACTCGATTCCCGGAGCACGGACTAAACCCAGTCTCAGATTCCCCCAAATCGACGACCTACTCCTCGCCGCCGGCGGAGGATTTACGTTGTGTGTTTTGATTACCTGCGGCTTCGGACTCGGATACGTGTGGAACCGGTTTAAAACCCGAGTCTTTCCGCCGCCGGAGGAGGAGGAAGAGCTTTTAGTATTACTTGACGACACCGACGAAGAGGAGGAGGTGGTGGAGTTATGACTGTTGGAGTCGGAGCTACTACTCCTGCTGCTAAAACTGGCGAACCCGCCGCCAGAAGAAGAGCTCCGGTCCATCGATTCCGACCGAGAAACCAACGAATCACTACGGAAGGGCAGAATCCGTCCTTTGAAGAAGATATCATCTGCGGCGCACATCTCGGAGCTTTCCGACTTGGATCCGACCGACCCGCAACCCGACAACAACACCCTCCCGAAATCGAAATCCTCCGAGACAGGTGTCACCTCCTCGTTAGCCGATTCTTGCGGAAGTAAATCCACAGGCAAATCGGAGAGGGAGAGCGATTCATCCTCATCTCCCTCGGAGCTGCTCCGAACCCATTTCTCCTCCGTACCCATTGTTTCTTCCGGCGATTGTTGAGAAAAAAGATTGGATTTTTAAGAAGGAATGAAGAAAACAGGGGAAGGAAGAAAACAGAGCAGAGTATAAACAGAGGGGAAAGAAACTGCCAAGTGGGAATGTTATGAGCCCAGAAAAGAGGATCCAAGAGAAAGAGATAAGAACAGAGAGAGACTGAAGAAGCTTTTGGTTCTTCTTCTTCTTCGATTAGACGATTACAGTCTGTCGTTTTGAAGATGCTCTGGTTTGCTCTGGTTTATAAATGCTGACTGTCGTCTCCAGGGGGGAGAGAGAGAGAGAGAGTGAAAAAGAAAGGAATAAAGAATTGTCATATTTGGTCCGTGCAGCAGTAGCCATTAAGGGGCGGTTTGGTTTAGGGAAAATGATGTTGCGATTGGTTGGGAAATATGTATTGGTTCGAACTGGTGTCTTTACGATGTGGTTCAACCGTTTAAATCGGTATAAATTATAGTTGAATCTTGTTTTGACCGTCATTAATTATATCGAGTTGTATTTTGGCTGTTCAGATGAAACGTTCGAGATCCGACTGGTTCGAACCGACATGGTTTTAAAAACACTATTGATGGTGTTTCTAGTGACAAGTCGGTGTTGTGCTGGTGTATTTGAGCCGGTGATCGATTTTTCCGAACATAACCGTTATGTTCAAATTATCTTCTATTATTCTTCTGTATATAGATCGAAATTCAATTCGATTTAGACGGATCGACGACATCAAACACCCTATCCATTACTTAGGTTCAGGAAGTCTGAACAAATCTTAATCTAGTTTACTCACACACAGGTTGATCAATAGTTTATCACCTTAATTGAAACCTCATATCACTCACTTACAAACTAATCTTAAAATTCGACTGATAATATTTATAATAATTATCTACCTACAAGTTCAAATTTGTTTATATTTACTAACAAGATGTCTCACTCTCTCGCTCTTTCCGGAATCCAAAGAGTAAATCGATCAACATCATACTTAACCTATTTTGATAAGTTCAGTTTATTCAATTGAAACTTGAAAACACTACCACATTGTGTGATTTACTTGAGAATTAAGGGTTACACCCTGTTTCGATAATTGATGTGCACAAATTATAAACTACTAGAATTCGAAACATAAAGACTACTTCTCACTCATTAAATATTTTGACACTACTTCAAATTATTTCGAAATCGGTTTTTATATATATTATTCATTAACACTTTTGTTGATCAGTCCTCGTGCATTTTCTAATCCTCGCGGCCAAACGATCCCTCAATGTAGTGGATGGTGAGTGAAGTTGTTTGGACTGGCGTTGATCGTGTGAGTATGAGGAAACTTCTGGCTTGAGGACCTCGAGATCTTGTGCAGTGGTTGATTGTCGAGCTGGTCGGCGACAATTTTACTTGGAATTTACCGGCGACAAAACAACATTCGGAGGGTGGAGAGAAATGTTTGAAATTATATTTTCTGATTTGATTTGCGGGATGATTCTGTTAGACGGGCAACGAATCTTTATGTTCCTTTTGTTAGAAAAATCTTCATGTTTTGATGTTGGGGAGCAATTTCAGTATGAATCGAACCATTTTCGAAAACACAAAGTATATCGAGACCAATACACGAGTACATGATCGAGAATGGGAAAAAATCAGTACACATTTTAAGACATTTCATGTCAAATGTTCGAGATAATTAGTCGTTGTATAATCTTCGATACTCATAATCTTTTCGACATTATCTATAACTATATCATGACCTTTCAAGGGCGCCCTTTTTATATAAGCTTCTGATACTATGTCGCTGCAACAAAGTACTCATGGTGTACCGTCTTCCCATCTCGACAATAAAGTTCGTTGCACATGTATACTCATTTAGGACATTAAACTTCTTAAAAAAAATTATATTTTTAAACTCAACTTCCTTCCACTAATCTCAATTTTTTTAAGATTATAATTCTTTTCATTGATAAAGAAAACAATATTCTCAACTACCCTTCCTCCCAATTCATGTGTGCTAATAGTTTAACTGGTTTGGCATTCAACCAAAAAATGTAACCAAACCAAGCCAAACCGAAACGAAACAATCCAAACCAAACTATCTATAATAGCTATCTGAACCGTATTGGCTACCCTATTCCTTACTAGGCAAAAGGTGTTATAAATATGCCTTGAGGGTATCCATCAATTCCAACTGTCTCTGATCACAACATTCATTAGCTCTGGATTATTTCCTAGTACGGTTTGGTTTGGGTGAGCACCGAGACTTTCGGTCAACTATATTGGTGTCCATTTTCATGAAGTGTGTTGGATTCGAACGCAAAATTTTTAAATTATCAGACATACAAATTTACCGTCAGGACAACTTATAAAAGTTAGTTACCGCTGACTAAAATGTTAATTTGTGCTAATTAATTTACAACTGTGAGATGATTAATCAATGATTATCTAGAAGTCAAATCCACAACATGACTAACGTGCATGAATAACAGATGGTCAAAGGTTATCGATCAACGACTTTTGATTGTCTAACCAACGACTTTGAACTAACTTTGATCAGCAAACTTCAAACCCACGACTTGCACTTTGAATCGATTTGAAAATTTTATAATCAGAAAAAAACCATGGTTGGATTAATCAACTAGCCTCCCATAAGAAACGTGGCTAATATTTTATAAATGAAAATTATATAATATCAAAATTCGAAATTTAAAAATATATTGGGCTAGGATATGAAGAAGCTTTTTTGTAATCGTTGTTGTGGGTCGGATAGGTAGTAGCCTACCAGACCCATCCATCGCAAATATATCTTTAATATTCATACAATAATGTTTATATTGTTTGTCATTTCTCTTAAAACCCACACTTTTTTTCATTAATTTGTACAAAAATCCTTACTATTTGCTCCATAATATCATCTCCACAACTTAAATAAGCCTTATTAAACTATTAATTGTCAATATTTCAACCAAATGTGAAGATATTTTTTATAAATAGTGACCCACTTAACCACCAACTCATCATTCTTCTTGACATCCGCACCCACTCAAGTTAAAAAAAAACGGGTGCATGTGGGTGAAAAACAATAACCCATCATGTTGATGAGTGGGTTGGTTTTGGCAACGACAGATCCAACTCATGCCCATCATTATTGATATTACAAAGTGTCCATTTGTGAAGTGTAATTATTCAAATTCGATACCTTTGAATTATCAACACACAACTATACCAACTGAGATACTCTATTTTGGTCAGATTTCTATCTTAAAATATATTGGAATTTATGGTTTCTTTGTATTTTATTTTCCTTAAGAATTTCTTGTTGGGGGCCATTAATACTCTTCACGAAGAAGTTATGATTTCATAGCCCTAGAAAAGGGAATGTGACAGAAACAAACACACCTTATTTCATTGTCACGTTATTTAATGCGTTCTGGAATTTACTTCCCCCCCCCCCTAATATAAGGCTACTAAATGCCTGTACGTGGTGCATTGTCCTTCTCAAACAACCCTGCAAAACGCCTGTATGTGCTGGGTTGGCTCGGTTTGGGTCAAGTGGGTTAAGTTCAGTTATTTCGGTTCAATGAGTTTCGATCTAAGGTTGAACATGTAGCATCGAAAAAATGGTGAGTCGGCATGGTGATATGTCGAGTTTTCCGATGGAATGTTGAACCTTGTCTGATCGATTTCTTGCCTTGGGGGAAGACACAGCTGATGGATCGATCTCTCGCCTGCAGAAGGCGAGCGTGTGGGTTGATATATATGAAGAGGAGGCCTGCAATTAACGGGGCCAGCGCTTGTTGACAAGTAGGCGTTGGCTGGCTTTCAACGGTCTTTCTCGTCTTTCGGACACAGTGAAGAGTAGTCGGAACACTTTCCTTACTCCTCCGATTCGGCTCCGAGGGTTAGCCTTGACCTTCAAGGCATCGGTCATGAAGTGTGGGCTCGTATATTTGCACAAGCCTCAATTAAGGATCTACTTGCAAGCCCAATCGATTGAGATTCGGGGTCTATCGGTTAGGGGGTGATAACCGATGGATTTGGATCGGTTGTTTGTACGAGAGAATTGAGTGATAGATTTTGAGTGATTTGAACCTCAAATTTCTATCCTAAAGAATTGGTTTCAGATAGAATATTCGGATTTTTAGCCATTTTCCACCACATGCATGTAAAAAGTAAGCTAATTTGAATATTTTTAACACTAACGTAACATAAAAAAATTAATTTTTAACTTCATTTGGCTATTATTTGGAGGTGTTACCATAGTAAAATCTGATTTTTTAGCAATTTTCAACATGCATGTCACATATTAGCCGATTTAAAAATTTTCAATTTTTATGTCAAAATTTTCGATTTTCATGGGTATAACACAACGGATGACAATTTTGACATAAAAATTAAATTTTTTTAAATTGGCTAATATTTAACATGCATATTGAAAATGATTAAAAATTCAATAATAGTCAAATGAAATTAGTTATAAAAATATTTTTCCTAAGACAATAATAATTAGTGTTATATTTAGTTTTAAAAGTTTTCAAATTAGCTAACTTCTTGCAAATTTTTCAAAAAAATTAAATATTTAATTTTTTAAACTTGAATGCTAACTCCCACTTCTTGAAACCCTAATTGCTAGCTCCAATTTAACCTTTTTCTACTTGGTAACATTTTTTTCATGGCATTTACTGTGGAGACAGTAAAAACGATTACCGAAGTAAGACAGACGACAATTTAATTGGATTTAGTTCAACGGTAGAGAGGGAAGATTTACTGCACCCGAACAGTACAATACCCACGAAGCAAAATCACTCCATTTGCATGTCCCATGCAACGTAAAACGTTAAATTGTTATTATTTGTGGCTAGCTACTGGGTTGCGCCGCGCCGCTCGGGTCCAAAATAGAAAAGAGTCGCGTACCGGTTCAATGACAGAGTTGGATATGTTTAGGAGGCTTAGCGATTATAATCCGAAAATCAATATCCACCCAAAACCTGTTTAATTTTGGATGGATAAAATTCGGCCAATATGGATAATTGACGGACACGGGCAAACCAATACTCGTTTAAAGTAGGTAATAAGTTGGGACGGGTTTAATTGTATTCGATGAGTATCTCTATATATTATGTTGTTTAATTATAAATAAATAAACTAAAACCCATTTGAAATGTACTAAATTTTTACCCTCTTGCATGTCATGTGATTGTTTGGGATGAATTTCAATTGTCGAGTGCGGTGTCCGATGCTACCAGGCTATTGAGATTTTGCCTACGGGTCTCTGCTTGTAAAGTTGCAATAACATTTACATTTTTATGTAATATAATTAACTCGTTTTATAAAAAAGTATTAAGAGGGTAAACGAGTATCACGTAATTAAACGGGTAAATTCAAAATCCATACATCGGTACATGAATGGGTATGGTTTTTGTATTATGCTCGTCTATCCAAACGGGTGGGTAAAGGTAGAATCCAATAAATAAATGGACGGATGATGGGTATACCATACCCATCCCCATATCCACCCATTGCCAGAGAAGCCTCATGTATCCGTCACTGGACCCAATAAATTGAGTAAACTATTCGTGGCATGGGCCAATTCCCTCCTACGACCCTCAATATACTCAACTTCGAATTCATTGAATAAACTCCCCGTGCCAAGATAGAAGGAGAAGAAGAAGAATCGAAGGGTGATGGTAGTTCTCTCCGGCCCAATGACTCATTGTCCGAAGAGAATACATGAACCTTATTCTTCCAATAGTCATCATGACCATTTACTCGATAGTGGCCAACCCTGGCGGCTTTGTAGCGATAGTACTGATCATCTTCTCCTCCCATGAGAGTCAAACCGATTTTGAACTTTCCCGAGTACGAATAGAGAAACCATCTGTGTCTCAGAAGTGGCCGAATTAAACAAAGAAACCATCTTAACTATATCTCCAATTACAAGGAGGACAGGCTGGACCGCGAAAGCCTTTGTTGAATATCGACGATTTGATCCTCCGGCGAGCATTGACTACGACTACTAATGCCGCTTGATGTTGCTCTTCTCTTCGCCATCATCTCTAATTCCATCTTCTCTGTGTATATTCTCTCTTTGTATTAATTCCTTCTCCTTGTCGGAAAAGGATTTAGAAATCGCCCAAGTGTTGGAATGGGCCGGGAGGATGGGCTTGAAAGCCCAATAGAATGAGAAAACCTGCTAGGGGCATGAGCCCATTCCGTCCTACCTCAAAATGGATGCTGCTGATTGTTCTGGAAACCCAAAAAGTCCTCAACTAATCGATCCACTCACGAGCGGTTTGGTATTATTCGACACTTAAAAGTATCTTAAGAATTTGTTTGCAACTCTGTTCGTCAAAGTGTTCGAGCTCGCTTGGCTTTTAAGTTCGAAGACCCAAGCTCTTGATTCGGCTCGTTTATAATTCATGAACCGGCTCGAATAATGGCTTCTTTTTCAGTATCCCAACAGCTAGTGACTACCAATTACCTTCTGAACGATAAATTACAAAAAAAAACATAGACAAATTAGTCCATCATAAATGTTGATCATAAATTATTCCGAACTCGAACCGAGCTTGGTCACAATACTAATCGAGCTTGCTCGTACTAGTTCGATCTAGATTGATTTCGAGTCGAGCTCGAGCAGAACCCTAAGATGATTAATCAAAACATTGACTTGGGTCAATACAAGTCCCGTGGAAAACGCGGGAACAAACAGCACTCCTGACCGTTACTAATACTTTTTAAATAGTCGTTAATTAATAAATTAATAACTGATTTAACGAACAAAATTCGGAGCCAAGCAACAGCCATTTGTTTCCTCCTGAGAAGAACTCGCGCCATTTTTTCTTCTTCTCCACATCTCAGAGACATATCAGGGGAACGAATCGAAACCAGAAAAAAAACTCAAAATCCGAGAAGGGTAAACAACGCTTCATTCTCTGCTTTGTACCAATTTCCCTTTTCTTTCCCCTTTCCACTTTTTGAACTTTCTTCTTTCAACCAGAAGCTACCCAGAAGTTTCCCTTCACTGACTTCCAATTTCCGACGCGGTTGATGGGTTTCCGTTTGATTCCTGGAGTTCTTTAAAGGGTTGGAGTTTTTTTTTTCTGAGTGGGAGTTTTTGAGTGAGTGGGTAATTTCGTCGAACAGTTAGCAGGCGTGGTGAGTGAAGAAGGGAAGGAGAAATGGAGAGTTTTCTGGATGATAGGTTCGATGTGAAGGCTAAGCATGCCCCTCATGAGACGCTGGCGAAATGGAGGAAGCTGTGTGGGGTGGTTAAGAACCCTAAGAGGAGGTTCCGATTCACGGCGAATCTCTCCAAGCGGACTGAGGCTGCTGCTATGCGTCGCACCAATCAGGCATGAATCTCAAATATCCTTTCTTTTGTGTTTCTCTTTGTAATGTGGCTGTCTGGAAATCTTAGCTCTGCAGGAAGTTGTTTATGTAGTCATTGTCAGAGGAAGGAAAGCATCATTTTTTATTGAGATTGGCGTTTGCACAAGTGGATTGTGTCTCGTGTTTGAAATCCAATTTGAATATACTAGGATTCAAATGAGAGACCTCTCTGATCTCCGTCAAGCACCGGGAGATCTCAATGGCTCGAATTTGTCGGGAGAGGCTCATAATTACTTTATATAACATTCCTCAACTTAATACCATTTAAACGAACCATTACTTCTCATTCTCCCAATAACTCGAGCTATTTAGATGTCAATATTACCTTATGCCTTGAATTTTGCAGGAAAAGCTGAGGATTGCAGTTCTGGTATCCAAAGCTGCATTCCAATTCATTTCCAGTGAGTTTTTTTCTTCTCCCTCAACGCCCAATCCATTTTCCCCCATCAAACCGTCATTAACGATCCAATTTTTCCTGCAGGTGTAACTCCAAGCGACTACACAGTCCCACCAGAAGTCAAAGCAGCGGGCTTTAACATCTGCGCAGACGAATTAGGATCCATCGTCGAAGGCCACGACGTGAAAAAGCTAAAGTTCCATGGAGGAGTCACCGGGATCGCTGAAAAGCTCTGCACTTCAACCAACGACGGGCTACCCAAAAACGAAGACGCATTGCTCAAAAGGCAAGACCTTTTCGGAATCAACAAGTTTGCCGAGGCAGAATCCAGAGGCTTCTGGATATTCGTCTGGGAAGCCCTCCACGACATGACGCTTATGATCCTTGGAGTCTGCGCAATCGTGTCGTTAATAGTCGGTATCGCCACAGAAGGGTGGCCAAAGGGAGCCCACGACGGGCTTGGAATCGTTGCGAGTATCATGCTGGTTGTGTTTGTGACAGCAACTAGTGACTACCGGCAATCCTTACAGTTCAAGGATTTGGACAAGGAGAAGAAGAAGATTAGTATTCAAGTTACTAGGAATGGATTCAGGCAGAAGATGTCGATATATGAGTTGCTTCCTGGTGACATTGTGCATCTGGCGATTGGGGATCAGGTACCTGCGGATGGGCTTTTTGTTTCGGGGTTTTCGGTCTTGATCGATGAGTCGAGTTTGACCGGTGAGAGCGAACCGGTTATGGTTGGTGCTGAGAATCCTTTCTTGCTCTCTGGAACCAAAGTTCAGGATGGATCCTGCAAGATGTTGATTACTACTGTTGGGATGAGAACCGGATGGGGGAAGCTGATGGCTACTCTGAGCGAAGGAGGAGACGATGAGACCCCTTTACAGGTAAAATAGCGTAGCTAGTAGGGGGAGTCGGTTGGGCGGTTATTAACCGGGTAATTTATGATTCTATAAAAATATAGGTTAACCAATTTTAACTGTTACCGTAACCGAATGTCCACCCTTAGCTAATGTCGCAATGCAGATGATCTCGATTTTGACTATCTACAGGTGAAACTAAATGGAGTGGCGACTATTATTGGCAAGATTGGTCTTTTCTTTGCTGTGATCACTTTTGCAGTTCTGGTACAAGGACTTCTAACCCAGAAATGGAAGGATGGAAGCCACATGGACTGGAATGCAGATGAAGCAATGGAGATGCTGGAATACTTCGCCATTGCAGTAACAATCGTCGTCGTCGCAGTCCCCGAAGGATTACCTCTAGCAGTAACACTAAGCCTCGCCTTCGCCATGAAAAAAATGATGAACGACAAGGCACTCGTCAGACACTTGGCAGCTTGTGAAACCATGGGATCCGCCACAACAATCTGCAGCGACAAAACTGGCACCCTAACGACGAATCATATGACTGTTGTGAAATCCTGCATTACCATGAAGGTTCAAGAAGTTGGCAGTCCTAGCAATTCGACCCACTTGAAGTCCGAAATCCATGACTCTTCTCTCAAGCTGCTCCTGCAGTCAATATTCAACAACACTGGTGGTGAAGTGGTTATGAGCAAAGAAGGGAAGCGCGAGATTCTCGGGACACCAACTGAATCCGCCATACTCGAATTCGGTTTGTCCCTTGGAGGAGATTTCCAGGCAGAGAGGGAAGCAGTCAAGCTTGTAAAGCTTGAGCCTTTCAACTCTACCAAGAAGAGGATGGGAGCAGTGGTGGAGCTTCCTGGAGTAGGAGGAGGCATGTTGAGAGCTCACACGAAAGGTGCCTCCGAAATAGTCTTGGCGTGCTGCGACAAAGTGATCGATTCGAGAGGCGAAGTTGTACCGCTTGAGGGATCGAATTTGACTTTTTTGAAAGATACTATTGACCAGTTTGCTGGTGAGGCTTTGAGGACTCTGTGTCTGGCGTATAAGGATGTGGAAAGTGGGTTTTCGACGAATGATGCGATTCCGGAATCTGGGTATACTTGTATTGGTATTGTGGGGATTAAGGATCCTGTTAGGCCAGGGGTGAAGGAGTCTGTTGCAGTTTGTCATGCTGCCGGTATTGCTGTTAGAATGGTGACAGGTGACAATATAAATACTGCAAAGGCTATAGCAAGGGAATGTGGGATTCTTACTGATGACGGCATAGCAATCGAAGGTCCGGTTTTCCGCGAGAAGAGTCAGGCTGAGTTGCTTGAACTGATTCCCAAGATTCAGGTGATGTTCTAATTACCCCTCTCTAGTTCATTTCTCACTACATGAAGTAGAAAATTCAAAAATTAAGTCTTTCTTGGTTCTTAGCAGTTATCAACAGGTTTGGAAACTAGAGCTACGAATGAGCCGAGCTTATCCTAGTTTCAAACTCGGCTTGTTGATTTTAAGGCATGATTGAGTTCAAGTTTGATGTGGAACATTGAAGCTCATGTCGAACTCAGCTTGCTGCCAATCCTTAACGTGCCAAATTATAGCTCAACTCAAATTTTGTATGCTAACAATCCTTCAAAAGGGTCATCTTCAACATATGAGTTGCATTTGCTAAACAGTTAAATCAAAAACACCTATTTACCAAACAATTAGTGTTAGCATTATTTAAAGCTAATTTGTATTTCATGTCAAATGTATACTAGTGATCCATAGATCACCGTGCAATCACAAGTCATACAGGTTTTACCAAGTTTGCTCGTGAGCCACGTTATCGAGCTTCTAATCGAGTCAGCTTGCAAACCTATCAAGTCGAGCATATATAGCATGGCTCAAACTCAGCTCATGTACCAAATTTTCAGGTCATGGCACGATCTTCGCCTCTAGACAAGCACACGCTGGTGAAACATTTGAGAACCACGTTTGATGATGTAGTTGCCGTGACTGGTGATGGAACAAATGATGCTCCGGCTCTCCACGAAGCAGATATCGGTCTGGCTATGGGCATAGCTGGAACAGAGGTGAGTTTAAGCAGTTATAACCAACAAACAAGTGAAATTCCAGATTCTAACCAAAGTGAAAGTTTGACTTCAGGTGGCTAAGGAGAGTGCTGATGTTATCATCCTGGATGATAACTTCTCAACAATTGTAACAGTGGCCAAATGGGGACGTTCAGTTTACATCAACATCCAAAAGTTTGTGCAGTTTCAACTGACTGTTAACGTCGTTGCCTTGATCGTTAACTTCTCTTCAGCGTGCTTGACAGGTAATTACTAATTAACCCCTTCAGACATTATGTTCTCCATTTGTTGGTCACCATGTCTGTTAGAAGATAGTAATCCATGTAGATTCTATAGATATGCATAAACTCTATCGTACGATCGTGTCGTGTGTGAATTACCTGATTAGTGATCTCGATGCTGGGCTGATGTTCTTTCTCTGGAACTATACTTTTCCAGGAAGTGCTCCTCTTACAGCAGTTCAACTGTTGTGGGTAAACATGATCATGGACACACTAGGAGCTCTGGCTCTCGCGACAGAGCCTCCGAACAATGAACTAATGAAGCGTTCACCGGTCGGAAGGAAGGGCCATTTCATTACCAACGTCATGTGGAGAAACATCTTAGGACAATCCTTGTACCAGTTCCTCATCATATGGAAGCTTCAAGCTTCTGGGAAATCGATGTTCGAGCTTGAAGGCCCTGACTCTGATCTAGTACTCAACACTCTCATATTTAACTCCTTCGTCTTCTGCCAGGTAAAATCAATCATTCTTAAAACACACAAACGAATCAAATGTCTGTCATGAACTATTGTGTTTATTAACACGGCCCCTCAAACGAAAGGTCTCAAAATAGTCTGAAGTTTGGCACAGTTTCGGTAATGTCATTGGAGGCTACCTGAACTCGAAAGGCTCAATACAATGTCATGAACCTAGTTAAATGACCACAAGTTATGTTTATTTCAGGTGTTCAACGAGGTCAGCTCTCGCGAAATGGAGTCGATCAACGTGTTCAGAGGCATACTCAACAACTATGTCTTCGTCACGGTTCTAGCTGCCACGGTGTTTTTCCAGATCATAATCATCGAGTTCCTCGGAACGTTTGCGAACACGACGCATTTGACATCTGATCAGTGGAAGGCTAGTGTGTTCATTGGGTTCCTTGGCATGCCAATTGCAGCTATCTTGAAGCTGGTTCCAGTATGAACAAACAAAGGATGAGTCAACTTATAAACGAACTTCTCCTATATATAGGGATCTTTCTAGAACAGAACAGGTTTGACAGTTTGGAAAAACCACTAAAGTTTGTTTCTTTTCTTCTAATTTGGTCGTTTGGAATGTAGTTATTATATTGTTTCTGTTGAGATATCAAAATATATTTGAATAAACAATTGAAGATATTATATAAATAAATTATTAATACAAATGTGTGATGGAGATGATGAAGGAAGAAATTAGAGGAAGTGTCTGGAGAGGTGGAAAGAAATTAAAGAATAAAAAATAGAGAAATAGAGGTGTGAGTTAGAGTGGAGGGGTGTGAATTTGTAATAATATAAGAGTTGAGTGACTAAGTTGTAATAGTGAGAGATCTTGTAAAATAAGTTATCTAAGTTATAAAAGAGAGCAGTTTAGTCATCCAAAAACTCAACAATTTCTAGAGGAAGAAATGTTCATAGGCTTTTTGTTTAATGGAAGCTTAGATGTAAGTGAACTTGGCCATTCAATCATTAATTTGTCATTTCTTTCATGCGGCTTATACTTAGCATTCAAATTTGTATGATCCCCATGTTTGTTTAATTTCGTACCTGATTCATAATAAGATTTAAATTCCTCTTTTGAAATATCCGAAAAGGAAAAATTAACCTTATTGCACCACATTTGTGGAAAGTGTTCCTCGTATAACCCAAAAAATGTTTTTCCCATTTAAAATAATGGAGAAATTTGTTGCCTCAATTTGAGACAAAATCATTCATCTCTCAATCCACACATAAATGTTCTTTTTACGTCACTAATCAATTATTCCCACATATAATTCATTTATTCAAGGCTCACGCCACACACAAATGTTATTATTTTTCTTTTTTATTAGCCAATCAAATTTTTTATGCTTTTTATTTTGATGTTGTGTAGGTGTTTTTTTTTTAAAGAACATCAACACCAACTTTAAGGAATTATCTTATTGGACCACCTCGATATTTAGAATGTAACATTAATCGATTAATCAATTACCAAATTACCCTCTTCTCTCCTCCATTAGTAACTACTAGAACCACTCATTTGTCTTGATTAATTTTGTGGGTTTTGGTTTTGCTTCTCAAATACATTGCACCTTTCTTTCAAGTTCATCCATAGAATTGTTAACACTTAACATCACCAATTGTGCTCAAAATGTCTTTAATCACTAATTAAGGAACATAACAACTTTGCTAACCCAAATCCCAAAACAGAAAAAACGGCTAAACACCAAACATGAAGTGTTTGGTTAGCAATTAGCAAATGGAAGTGCCAAAATACAACCCATCAAGTCAAAGGAAAGATTACCTAACAAGAAATTCCTTCTACTAATATTTGATCCCCTAAATTGTAATAGAATGATTCGGATCTTGTATCTTCTTTCAAATTCGTGTTAATATCGTTTTTCAATTATAATTATGCCCCTACATATAAAAAAATAGACGGATTTTTATGGATGAACGAGTTAACGTTAGCTCGAATACTATGAAAATAAAAACGGGGGACAGGACAGGATATGCTTAACAGAACAAAAGATTTTTAATGAGCTGATCGAACCATCATAGGGATCCTTCTCACAGTGCCAATTGTTAAGTTAATTGACGAGATGTTTACAATAACTAATAACTTCAGACATCGAACCGGATTACAAAGATCTCAAATTAAATTGATCGCACATAAAAACTTTTACTAATTAATACAAATTCTGAATCGAAAGGTAAAGTATCCACCGTTAAAGCCAATCTTTGACGAATTTTCGTACGAAATTCATCACACTTCATAATCAGAAACTCCAAAACTCGAATGGGAACATAAAATTATCATGGACCGTCGATGTCACAACAGAACAAGTAAAAGAAGTGGCCCTACAACAAGCAACAACAACATCAACTTGGTTGGCACCATCATCACTCCTGAGATTATGCACATTTTTTTCTGCCTTTGTTGCCACTCTTTTGTTTCCTAGCTCCATTAATTCTGAACCATGATTGGTAGATAGTACATGTAATAAGATTCAACAGATCGATTTGATTTCGACGTTGACTGGCCAAATAATCAATCGTTATATGTTTGTCGAATTTCGTCTATACTAATTACTCTTCTTTGAAACAGTCTTGTGCTCTATTTTATTGGACCATCCGACATTTAGAACGTAATATTAGCCGCCCAATTAACTACCACATCAACCTTTTTAACATGTAAATTAATACAATATTTAATCCAATTTTAACCACTATCACACCTTTTTCTTAAGTTCCATTCATTGTCTTTTTAAGCATTCATTCATTGTTTTTTAAGCATTCATAATTTTTGTTAACATTATCAATTGTGCTCAAAATAAATGTGTTTAATTACTAATTTAAGGAACATAAACAACTTGCTAACCCAAAAAAAAACAGAAAAATACCAAACTCCAAAATAGATGTCATCTAGTCAAATGAAAGAATGCCTAACAAGAGATTCCTTTTAGGCTCCAATTCTACCTTCATTTCCCATGTTAACAGAATATTAAAGTTATAAAAAATGTTATTGTTGCACTAGTTTTTTTTAATTTGATTATTGGCCTAGCTTTAATAAATGGTTGAATGTTTTTTAATTTTATTTGGTTAATTATTTGAAGGGTTTACATGGTAAACTCTCAATTGTAGTCATTCTTAGTATATATGTCAAATATTAGTTAATTTAAATTTTTTTAATTTTTATATCAAAATTGGTCAATTTCCAAAATAATTAACCTATGAAAACGAGTCATTTTAATATAAAATTTCAAACTTTTTAGATCAGCTAATAGTTCATATGCATGCTGGAAATGGTTAAAAAATCAAGTTTCACTATAATAACCCTGTAAATAATGGCCAAATAAAGTTAAAAATCAAATTTTAATTTTTTTCAAATAGGCCTACTTTACGCGTGTTGAGCCGTCATTATATGAATTGTGTTTTGTTAACTTCGACCATACATAATGCTATGGGAACCAAATTATTTTACCATACATTTCAACACCTATAAACAATAATAAACATATGAATCGATACGTTCAACCGACTTCGTAACAAACAAACAACCTAGTAATCAATCATAAACAAACGGATTTGTACGGACTAATGAATTAGCTTGGGATAATAGACAAAGAAGACTAGTTTTAGCAAAGGATTCAATGTATATATTTCCATGGACCTTGGTATAGTTTAACAATTTGAATATGCTTAGTTATGGAATAAAACAATTTGAGTATGCTTGTTAATGTCACTATTCTTTTAATACTATTTTCATACTTTATAGAATGCAATGGGTGTGTTAGAACCCTTCAAGCTATAACAAGTTTTATTATCTGACCGACAAATAATTTAAGAACGAATAGGGATGATTCACTATAATAGAGTTGTACATGTCGTGATCAATAAAATCCTTTTTCGTTCCCTTTTTTTGGGACTTTGATTTTGTTTTATGGCTTACAACTCTAATGGACGACACATACAATGAGTGGTCTAATTATCTTATTTAGCTAACTCGAGTGAGTTATTTACTTCAAAATATGACAAATATTGTATTATTTGAAATACTAACCCCAAATATTTACACGAAAATGAGTTTACTGGAAATACTACAATCCAATATCTCGCCTACTTTTTTTAGATGTCAAATGAGTTCTTTTGACTTAAATGACTCGTTATTTTCACTAACATGTTACGATCTCAATCCCTCCCATAACACACACCCCGACTCTACTTCTAATTATATCGTCCATCAAACTTCACAACCCGACCGTAAATCCGAAACATCAACTTGGCTGGCACCATCACTCTTTACTTTAATTATAACACATTTCTGCCACTAGCTTGTTCCCTAGCCTAGCTTCATCAATTCTCCACCGTGATTGGTAATATTCAAGGTGACTATCGTTGAAAATTTGGAGGGGAAAGAGACATAGTCTGTCCCTTTTACAATTGACAGATGAACATTAGCTGGATCAGTACGACGGCGACCCTACCAATCTCTCTCCACCGTCGATTACTTATACCAACTTGGAATTTGTCCTTATTATTATATTCTTCTTCGCCGGAACAAAACAATTCGCCGCCGGCTGCCGCCCCCGACTTTCCGTCGTCGAGTACAATCATAACTTTACAGCTTATTACTTCGTCGATAGTGAGTTAGTAGGGTAAATAAATCTAAAATAACAAAAATCATAGGAATAAATAAGGAATAAGACGAGTTAACGTGGTTTTTAATATTGAAATTGACTAATTTACAGGAGAATGATGGAGTTTTATTATAGAGATACAAAGAGAAAAGGTATATATTTAATGGGATTAGGTTAAACTATACATACTAAGCCATAAACCCAACAAGACACAATGGTGACCCAATAACTCATATAGGTTTATCAACGGCCTCCCTCAAATTAATGTACGCCCGACACATCAATTTGTTTGACAGAAACCAATGACGACTTGTAGAAACAGTCTTGGTTAATAAATCCGCTACTTAATCATATGTCTGTAAGTAATGAAGCTTGACTGAACCATCTTGAATTCAACTCTCGAATGTAATGAATATCCGTCTGAATATGCTTTGTCCGATTATGAAAAATCGAGTTATACATCTAAGCCACAAGCCCAATAAAATATAATAATGATGACCCAATAACTCATATGGATTTATCAACAAGTAACACCATGGCTTGGTTATTAGTTAGTGAGCCAATCTCAACTACCTTCTATGGATCCCTCATTGGAGAAGAATAAATTGAAGTTTATGTTAAATTTTTTATATATGAATGGACCTTCACGAGTTAATTTATGTGAAATTTATTTGTAATTTAACAATACACGACGATAATATCAAAGGAAAAAAATATTATATATGTTTAGGTTTGACCTTATATTTATTAGTTTGGTAACGAGAATCATAAGTCTAATTTAAAATAATTAAGTCGAGGTAAGTAAAAGAAGTTGAGTTAAAGTAGCGAGAGGTTATGATAAGTTGAGTATACACGAAATATTCGAGCCGAATATTTCGTATATACGAAATTTATATATACATCATAATTTTTTGGTATACGTATACATGATAAATGATATATACATCAATTACACTCGTTTTTAATATTTAAGTTTTTGAATTGGGGTCCAAGTCGCCGCAAGTCGTCCGGCGGAGCCGAGTGGGATGTTGCCGGAGAAGCGCGTGGGAGTTGGGATAGGGTGAGATTCAACGGTTTCCTACGTGTCCGTGACTCATACTCGCTGCCTTCCGACGTGTCACCCTCATCCATTCGATCATTGGACCAATTTATAATAAAAAAAATATAATTTTCTCCCACATGCCCTTTATAATAAGATGGAAATTGAACTTTTAACCATTCATAATTAAAGATTTATAATCGAATTCGAACTAATCACAATACGAATATAAACTCAATCATGTATTTTTAATTATATAATATATGTTCTGTCTCAAATATTATAGCCTATAAATTAAAATATTGTAAATTCATGATCTTGTTAATAAAAATACATGTACTATACACTTGATAGATTTGGGTTTAATAATTTCGCAAGAAAATTAGAAAAATTGATAAATTTTACAATGACTTGTTTCGACCTTAACTTGTTGATATTTTTTTTGAATTTACAAACTCCAAATTGAGCTCATCAAACTCTTCATTAGAATAGAATTTAAATTGATTTCGAATTTAAATTGAAAAATGAAGCTTATATCGAATTCAAAAATAGCTAGGCTTGAGTTGGCGTGAAAGCGAAGCTTCATTTTCCAACTTAACTCATCGCTTAAAACAGTAATATATCAATCTTAAACTCAATAAAATCCAACTCAACTCGGCTCTGAATCGAAATGAGATAAGGTTTAGGATAACTTCTATAAATTTTATCCACTTGCATTCATAATTACTCTTATTAGTTTCCATTTCTAACCACAGGAGATAAGTGTTTATTTAATTAATTAATTTTCTTTTTACAGAATAAAAAATAAAGGAAACAGGGAAGAAGGTGACGTCGGACGGGTAAAAGGAGCGGTTCAGATATTAGGTGGGGAACAGATTTCCAGTGCTTGGAGGTTTTTGTTGAATCCATTATATAAATCAAACCAACCCCCTATTTCAATCCTTGGGTTCTTCTTCCTTCTTCTTCTTCTTCCATTTGGTTTGCACATCTGCCATTAATTCCGGCGAAAAAACAGAGAGATCACCGTTTATTCCGGCGACTCACCCCACCGCCGCCGGCACATCCGCCAGCCTCCTCCTGGTTTCCCATTTTCTCGAAACGAAGAACGAAATGAATCAAAAGAAATCATCTCTTTTTCATTAATTCACCCTCCTCTGTTCCAGCTTTGCTCTGTTTTTCTCCGGCGGATTTGATTTGCTGACGTCATCTTTCCGATACCCTGATCAACGTTTGTTAGTGTTTGAGATCGTCGGGGTTCGAAGAAAATCTGATAAATTCCTGAACTTTGAAGAAGGAAAAAACAACGGATTTTGTTGGGTTTGATATAAATGGGAGAAACGGCCGATTGGATCGCCGGCGGCGGCGAGAAAAACCCATCCACGGTTGGAAAAACCTGTCCCGATCCACCCCCTATCTCCAGCTACCGTCGGAGAACAACCTCTCTGGGGACAGCGGCGGAGGCGAGCAATATTGTATCCGTTCCTAGAGCGACGAGGGATTTATGGGAGCGGTTGTTCAACGAAGGTTACAGATCGGACGTTGAGATCCATACCAGTAATGGTGATCCAATCTTCGCTCACGCCTCTGTTCTCGTAAGAGCCGTAAAACAATTTAGATCTCCAGAAATTTCCAAGCTAATTTTGATGATCGAAGGAATTGAATGTTTAAATCTTTTTTCACGAAATTTGAAAAAATAAACAGGGCATGGCTTCTCCGGTGCTTAGAGGGATGTTGAAGCAGGCCAAAAGCCATAGCGACGGCCGGCGTTCGATCTCCGTCAACGGCGTGCCACATGACGCCGTTCGTGTCTTCGTCAGATTCCTCTACTCATCCTGGTACAATTCTATAATCATTTTTTGCACTTCCATTTTCAATTCCATCCTATGATCCATAAATTGTCCGGTTTTAATGGTTAGAAAATGCAAATGTGTTCCGAACCGAGTTGAACCGCTGATTTTATCGGTTCGAGATTAAATCATGATCGAGATCGATCCTCTAACTGTCGAGTTCCCTACATTTGTTTCAGTTACGAGAAGGAAGAGATGGAGGTGTTCGTGCTGCATCTCCTGGTCCTATCCCACGTATTCGTGGTGCCGAAGCTGAAACGAATCTGCATCCAACGAGTCGAGCACGGGTATCTAACCGCGGAGAACGTGGTCGACATTTTGCAGCTGGCATTGCTTTGCGACGCCCCGAGGCTGAGCTTGATCTGCCATCGAATGATCATCAAGGAGTTCAAGGAGATCTCATGCACAGAGGGATGGCAAGCCATGAAGGAGAGCCATCCGGTACTCGAGAAGGAACTCCTCGAGTCCATCATTGAAGCCGACAATGTAAGGGTTTCTATACTTCCTTGCCTCAAACTCAGCTCGTTAATTTTTAAACAAATTTGTATGACAAACACTAAAGTTTGCATCGAGCGTGACTTGTTTACAAGTCAAGTTTAAGCTCGAGTCGCTAATAAATTGTGTGAGGCGACTCTCGAGCAACATAATCAATCTAATTGAGTTAGCTTAGTAACCACATTTCGAGTCTTAATTTTTAGTAGAACATCGAGTATAACTTTATATGAAATTGCAATTTTTTATCATTGCAGAGGGAGAAAGAAAGAATTAGAAGAAGCAAAGAGAGGAAGATATACTTGCAACTGTACGAGGCAATGGAGGCACTAGTCCACATATGCAGAGACGGGTGTCGGACGATCGGACCGCACGACAAGGAATTCGAGCGGAACCAAGAGCCATGTAACTACGGTGCTTGCCGCGGTCTGGAGCAATTGGTCCGACATTTTCGAGGATGCAAGCAAAGAGTCCCAGGCGGATGCAGCCATTGCAAGAGGATGTGGCAGTTGCTTGAGCTCCACTCGCGACTTTGTGTCGATTCGAGTCTCTGTCGGGTTCCTCTATGCAGGAATTTCAAGGAGAGGACTAGGAAGCAGAGCAAGAAGGAGGAGACAAGGTGGAGAATGCTGGTGAAGAACATACTTAGAGCCAAAGTTGTCGGTGGATCACCGTTCTTCTTGTCGGCGCTGGTTTCGTCCTCCGTTTCGGTATAGCAAGCCAAAAGAACCCCCCGAAAGACTAAAAAGTAAGAAGAAGAAAATTGGTGTACCAAAGTGTAAATCTAAGTGAAAAAAATATCCCATTTGTTTAGTAGATATATTTTTAAAAATAGGGTGAAAATAGGAAGCTGAAGAGTCAAATAAAGGCTATTAAAAGTATCCTTTTTTACCATATGAAAATCGGTTTTGTCCTGTGGATCGGGTCTCTCGACTGGGGTCTGACTCGGATTACCGGCTGACGACTTTCAAGACAGGTGGAACGAGACCGGCAAAGCCAGACAATCTTTGATGGACCTAAGTTTGTTTGGATCACGATGTTTCACATAATATACGAAAAGCGTTACTGACTTTAGTAATTATCGTGAATCGGGTTATTGGGATCGAATATCGAGATCAATAGTGAAAATGTATTCCCATGAACTTTATACTCTAAATGAAGCCTAATTAACAAATGTTGGTACGTCGCTGGGTTTTGGTTGTATCATTTTCTTATTGATCGATCTAAATAAAGATCGAAACAAGTTTCATCGATTCGATCGATTTCGGAAACAAAACAAGGTTTGAACCAACAAAAGCTTGCTATCATTTATTTTTAGTAACACGTGTCAAATAATAAGAACATTGGCAGAGTAATATATGCTTTTGGTACCAAAACATCCTGTCCTGAATTTTCCTGAAATTTTGTACCTTTCTCCTCATCTACACCTCTAATCCTGCACAAGCGAAAAACCATACCTGCAGTCACCGAAATTGAGATAGCTCACGAATCGTAAAATCAAGGCGAAGAAGAACTGTCGTCGTCAGAACTCATACGATCCTGCCTCACATTGTACCGATTCAACACGGGCAACGAAGCGCTTGGAGCGATCCTGAAAGACCGAGCAGATCCCACAAGTGTCCGATCCTGCATCTGTCCCACTTCCTTACACACATGATCAAGTATTGACAGAAAGTCCCTCACAACCATGAAGATCCTCAAAGGGTGAGCTTCCTCTTTCGCTGTATCCCCGTGGAAATACTCTGTCACCTCTTTCACCAGAGCTAATGCTCGACTTTCGGCCACTTTGATGGTCTCGATCTCATCCTCCGCGTCTCCGAGGAACAGCTTCATCGATTGGAAGAAGTTCCCCGTTTTCTGATGCTGCAGAACTGACCGAACTTTTTCGAGTCCGGTTTCGAGCTTGGCTACGTAGCTGCTTAGTACGTCCGAGTCCATCCCTGCTGCCTTTTTCACATTGATGAGTTCTCTACCTAGAGAGGATACAACCACCAACCCTTGCTTCCGAAATTCTTCATCTTTCATGGTTGTTGGTGCTAGTTTGTTATCATGAACTAGTTCCGGGTGAGCACCGCCTTCTGATCTGATCATTTCCTGAACTACAAAATGGAGCAATGTCGTTTTCCCGTCGGTTCCTTTGATGTCTACCAGTTTCAGTAACGTGTCGAGCTTGAATGACTTGGCATCGCCTCGATTCGTGCCAACGTTCATTCGGTTCCCTGTCTTTAGAACAGCTTCCAGGAGCTTGAAAAATAGCCTGCTGTTCTTCAGTTCTTCACTTGCCACCTGAAAGTATTCACCACACTAGCTTTTTAGTTTCTAATCCTTCCTCCATGGGAAACGAGGTAGTGGAAACAACTGACCTCTAGAGTTTGGAAAGATCTTTTAAGGTACGAGACTTCAGTTTCGAAATTGGCTCTGTATAACATGGCTTCAACTCTCTTGAATGCGAATGGGACGTCGAGAATAGCCTTGAGGAATCTTTCTGCAGAGCCGAGTTTAGATATATCACCATTGTAGTCTCGAAGCTTGATTTCTTCCTCCTTTGTTGGAGCCATCTTCACCAAAGTTTCCAACAGGTCAGCTCCTAATCCTTCTGGATTCCCTGTTGCAGCCAAAAAGGGCATGAAATTTCGCAATCATATACGCAAAACATAAACACCAAGGCTTGTTATCCTATTGTAGTGAAAGATAGAGCCAAAGTAGAGCAAATTTGTCTTGTTAGATAGGTGAAAAAGCTGACAAGTCCTTTTCTAGAAACCAAACAAACTGGATAACACTATTTCATCTCTGTTTGGCTATAAACAATTGATTTTTCCCATATTTGTATCCAAGGTTGAATTAATGAAGCCAATCGGTCAAAATATGATGACAGAATTTCCACAAAAGTAATTGATACGTTTGGAATCAATGGGGGTGAAGTAAACCATTAACCGTACCATGGAGAAGAGCTTCAGAGACTTCATCTTTGGTGACATTCAATGCCCTCAACAGTATGGCTATGTTCTGTGACTTTTTTGGATCCAAAACTCTCATCTCCTTTTCAACTGGAGCTGGCAGAACTGATTTCCTGGTTGCGTTTTGCAGTTGTTCTTTCTGAGCAGAGTTGGCTGAATTGCATCCAAATAGGCTCTCCATCATGTCCTCGTTTAATCTATACAAAATTTGAAATTCAAGTTAGAGAATATCTGAATATGAAAAGTGAGCAATCAAAGGCGCCATTAATGGATGCTCTGTGTATGCTATATACTATTACACTTACTGGAATGAACTAGATTTGAGCTGATCCCACACCGTAGCGCGGTCTGAAGTTGCCCGGACTTTGTCCCAATGGAGAGCTTTCAGCTTCGGCTTCGTCCCTTCATTCTCGTCGTCTGCATCCATCTTTCCAGACGACATTAATCCGCCGCTTCCGGTACTCTTCTCCACCGATTTGGCTGCATTTGTTTTGGAGCTCCCCGTCGAACTCGGTGTCCACGTCGTGGAAGAACTACGTGTTTTCTCTGGCGATAGAGATCTACCTACCTTCCTCGGAGTTGGAATTGAACTCGACGGCGCAGGAGGAGGCGGAGGAGGCGGCGGTGGAGGAGGAACGGTGGGTTTGCACGGTGGATTGTTGTTCAGCGACTGGAGAATTGCCATATTCGGTGGAGGCGGAGGCGCCGCGAATTTCGGCCGGTTGGATAGATGCGAACTCGCTACCTGAACATCATCATCATCTCGCGGCGGAGGCGATGGAGGATTGTCTTCCGACGGTGGCTTCTTAATCGAGGGAATGATTACATGTTTCATCTCCGGGGAAGAAACGGAAGAAGTAAATCTCGATTTCGGAGAAGTTCTTTTCGAATGAGGAACAGAGGAAGAGCCGTTACCGCCGTTACCTGACTTCAAATTCGATGACCTGCCACTGCCGTTACTTTTACTGTGACGATGCCGTGAACCGGAAATCGGAGCATAGAATCCGTCGTCGTTACTCATGGCAGATCCCGCCGGCGTGTAAAACGCCGTACCGTTACTCTCTTCATCTCCCGAAGAGGACGAAGTCTGCGATTCAGAGGTCTCCAATTCCGGTCGCGGAACAACAGCAGTAGCCTGGAGAGGCCGTGAAAGACGAGGATTATGATGAGGATGATACTTATCAAAAGGAGTGATACTAGCAACTGGAGGTTTCGGCAATGGCGGTAAGGGATGCAGCTCAGGACTCGGCCTATACCGATCAGATCTCTTCATCGAGCTGGCCTTAGTCGTCGACACAGATACCGTCGTTGTTGTAGCTGTTCCGTTCATCTCAGAGCTCAAACTCCGACTCGGCTCAACCGTCCCCATGTACAAAAAATTGGACGTCTGCTGCTGCTGCAGTGGAGGCGGAGGAGGAGCACGAAGAGAATTCCTCGGATTCCTCGGATTCCTAACTAACTCATCATCATCAAACCGCCGCGACTGATCTCCTTCCGCCACAAACTTCTCTGACTCCCTCCTCGTCGAGTGCTTGGCGCGGTGACGGCAGATGAAGAACGCAAGCCCGGAGAGCATCCCTAGAGTCACGAGCGCGACTGAGACAGCAATCGCGGCGTTCTTAACCGGCTTAGCTTGCTGAGCGGTGGTAGCCGTTGGGATCGGGAGAGTTCCATTGGCGTCCGAGCTCGTAACCGGAGGCGTCTGCTGCTGCTGATCTGGAGGAGTAGAAGAAGCCTGCGCAGGTACCTCGGGGAAGAACGGGAAAGAGGCGCTTGTATCCGCCGGCGGCGGTCCCGACGGAGGCGGTGAAGAAGTCGCCGGGAACAATGGCTGATGGAGAATCCTCCGGCTGATTCCGCCACCGACACTGGGAATTGAGGCGGAACTGTGCGGAAAACAACAAACTAAAATGAGGAGGTAACAGTAGCAGCGAGAAAGATAAGAATTCTTCATCATTGTGATTCTTCCACTGCGATTACTATCAGCTGCTCATCTTGATCTTCATGTTCTTCTTTCGATGGATCATTCATCTCCTCAGCAATGTTGATTTTCTGGAAGAGGATGAAAGGAATTTGATTCGTTTGCTTTTTTGCTCAAGAGGGTGAAGGAAAAGGGGAAGCTTCTGTTTGGCTACAAGATCTGGATTCCCGTCTCACTACGCTGCTGACGTCATACTGTAGCCGCTTTTCTTCTTTTTTCTTTTTCTTTTTATATTGTTTCTTTATCTTTTTTTTTGCATTTTTATCTCATGGTTAGGAAGTGAGGTGTGACGGTATGACACGTGAATGGTGAGAACATGAGCTCGACGTAGCCGGTGATTAGATTACTATTTGATAGCATTCGAAGTTTTTCTCGCAGTGAAGTTGTGTATTCACGATTTATAGATATTAAATTTAAATCCATCATATCTTACGAACAACATCGATTTATGATTATTTGTCATTCAACAAAGTGAGCACGTAATGTTTATAGTATGACATTTGAGCATGGTGACGATTTTAGTCATAGGTTTGGATGGTCTGCTGGAATCGTGCTACCTTATTACGATAAGCGATCGAAGACCTAGTTACGATGGATTACATTTCTTCTGAGCTTTTGAGTTTTGTCATCCAACCAATATAAAATAAACGATCGATCTCCAATTAGTATTCATTATGACCAAATGTGAAACATCAAACTATCAATTTAACAATATCGACATATAATATAATTGCAGACCGTCACTCATTGACTCAAATATAAAATTAAATGTAGCATAGTGACTAGTACATGTGCATGTAGCACTTACTATATTGTTTGTTTATTGTTCTCCTACTATGAATTTTTATTATTGATTTTACAATTTAACATATACGACTTAGAAAAATAAGTAAATTTCCCAAAGTGTAATAGACGTCAACATTTGATGACTAATAAGACAAATATAAAAACCTGCCGTGTGCTTTTATGTTCCCATCTTAATTAGCTCGTCGAAAAATTCTTCGACGCAAATAACATATAATTTCGGTTAGAAAATGGTATAAGATCTAAAATTAACTCTTTTCTAATAACTCAAATGAATAGAATATAACGATTCATGACCGCATCTAATTCGATTAATCCAGTGTGCATTCCTTTTTAGATTCCGAGTCTGTTTACGGGCAAGCTGTTAGTTGTTCGTAACCCATTAATGATCATAAAGGGTAATCATTAAATTGGGTAAGTCGTACACCAACGGTCAACTACAAATGGTCTAGATTATTAATTAATCCAACGGTGTACCAGACATTCCCACCCAATTAAGTGCGTGCCTAGCCATAATGACGTTAGCACCAGATCCGTATTAGGCGCGCGCAAGTACTTAACTAACTAATTATATGCCTAACATTCAGTTATTCATACGTGGCTGTTATTATTAATTCGAATATATAAATCGATAGTAAATTCATTAAATTTTCTCTTAAACTATATACATTTATATGTAATTAAGTAACTAGTGATTGTGCAAGTGACACATTATTTAGATTTAACTATTTTGATTGAGAAAAAAATAAAAACTTTTATATTTTGGGATATTTTCTTTTTTATCTTGACTCGTTAATGTTTTTTAGTGTACAAAATTTCAAAATCATTTCAAAATAGACTCATTGAAAAAATTTAATGACTTAAAGTTCGAGTTGAGCTCGTCATTAATGAGTCAAGGTCGAACTCGTGACAAGCTTACACTTTCTAACTCGAGTTCGAACTTGAACTCGTCTAAAACGTAACAAGGCAAGTTTGAACATAATGAAATTCGACTCGACTCGATTTTTAAACTAACTCTCGAAAAAAACGACAAACAAGTAAACATGAAATCAATGAGTCCGTACACGTTAGGGACTTGGACCAGAGTCAAAACTTTTTGGAGACCTTAACTTCACTCCACCGCCAAGCACAAAGCCACAAACCTTAGATCCACACTAAATTGTTCCATGTTTAATTTTTGTTTATTTAACTATTTTAGATTCGCCGTTATTGTCACTAAAAATAAAGTAACAAATTTCAATTTCATAATAAATTGCTTTATTAGAACAATAAATTTTAATACAAATAGCTTAGCCAGTCACCTCACCCTCTATATCAATATAAGACGTCGTTAGATAAGATGATGATCGCTTTATCGTAGCCTAATTAGATATATGCACATGCCCAAATTGTATAGTATATGTTGTACTCTTGTGGCACATTAGCATATGCTTCTGAATTGGCTTTCACTTTTGCTCTTTATTCTTTGCTCCTTTTGAACCCATTCTCCCCAACGATCTCTTTTCTTCATTTGTATTGCTCCCAACTTTATATCCCTCCTTTATTTGTAGTGCAGTGGGCACTCACCAAAACAAGTAATTTCACCCCATCAATACTTCAATTCAAATTGTAAGATTAATTAATCTCAATACAACATAAGAAATATAAAAAAGTCTGTCATTCGTTATTGAGGATAGTTTCATTAGCAAACTACCGAACAACACAGCACTTGGAGTCAAATACCAAGTAATTAAAAAGGCCAGAACTCCTGATGATGGCATCACCAATTTTATAACACGTGTTTCGATAAGTAAATCGAGAAAGAATTGGCTCAACAATACTTTTGATGTTCAGGTAACAAATACTTACAGAGATGGAGGGTCTAGTTAGCTTTTTGTAAAGGGGGGAAAAGTCGGTGGCATTACTCCTCTTCCCTTTATTTCCCATTCACTCATTCCATAATAATAATAAAAAGAGTTGTCACTGTCTATAAATAATGTTGTTTTCTATTAATGAAAACTATTCGGAATTACAAGACAACATTATATATGTATTATAATTGGTTATTGGTAGGATTTGACATAATGATTATATTAGATGGATTTGACGAATTTAGTGGTAAAGTTATGTGTCGATTATTTAAAAATATTAGATATGAGTCTAGCACATCTCATAAATAAATATTTATTGTAATATTTATTTATATTTTATTTTTTATGGACCGAAAAGTTTAATCCAGAGAAAAAAGAAGACTGCTGATCTTCATACAGTTCGACCGGCCGGTTCGAACATTACTGTTTTCTTCACCCTCATGAAAAGATGAAATGGGCCGGCCAAGGACTAAATGGTGGCGGGGCGGCCCAGGTTTTCCATTGAAAATTTTAAAAATGTAATGGATTGATTCAGCGGTAGGCCCATTTATTCTGAAGTTTCTGGGCTTCTTCCCCCCTAATTGCACGAGATGTGATCATTATTTGTGCTATCAAGAGTTTGGTAAAAACTGAACCACCCCGACAACCTCGCCCAATCAGTCTAACCCAATCCGATCTATAATTCATTTGATTAAAAAGTGAATAATTCATTTGATTATATTTATTTCAAAAATAATTAGTTCATTTTAAATAAATATAAAAGTAAACTTTTTGTATAAAAAAACAACATGATATTATTGCTGAATGCTCACTTGCAAATTGAGAATCATATTTCTTCAAACGAAGTTAATAATAGCAATTAGCTTACATAAAACACACTCAATGTTGATAACACAAACTAAAAACTATATTGAGGTATTGAAAAACATTTTTCATCATCCTAAAGTAACACAGACTAAATTTAATTTTTAACTTCGTTTGGCCATGGTTTACAAGGGTTACCATAATGACAGTTGGTTTTTAGTCATTTCCAACATCCATGTCAATTCTTAGCCAATTTAAAAATTTTGAAATTTTCTTGCGAGACTGGTCAATTTCGGTATGTTAACCCCTTTCGAAATCGACAATTTTGACATGAAAATTGAAAATTTTCAAATTGGCTAAGAATTGACATGAATGTTGGAAATGACAAAAAATTGAGATTTCACCTTGTTCAACCCTTCAAATAATAGCCAAATTAAGTTAAAAAATATTTTTCATCATCCTAAAGTAACACAGACTAAATTTAATTTTTAACTTCGTTTGGACATGGTTTACAAGGGTTACCATAATGCCAGTTGATTTTTAGTCATTTCCAACATCCATGTCAATTCTTAGCCAATTTAAAAATTTAAAAGTGAAAGCCAATTCAGAAGCATATGCTAATATGCCAAACGAAGTTAAAAATTAAATTTAGTTTGTGTTACTTTAGGATGATGAAAAATGTTTTTTAACTTCATTTGGCTATTGTTTGAAGGGTTGATCAAGGTGAAATCTCAATTTTTAGTCATTTCCAACATCTATATCAAATTTTAGCCAATTTGAAAATTTGAAAATTTTCATGTCAAAATTGTCGATTTCGATAAGGGTTAACATACCCAAATTGACCATTCTCGCATGAAAATTTCAAAATTTTTAAATCGTCTAATATTTGACAAGTATATTGGAAATGACTAAAAAATCAACTGTCATCATGGTAACCCATGTAAACCATGGCCAAACGAAGTTAAAAATTAAATTTAGTTTGTGTTACTTTAGGATGATGAAAATGTTTTTTAACTTCATTTGGCTATTATTTGAAGGGTTGAACAAGGTGAAACCTCAATTTTTATTCATTTCCAACATCCATGTCAATTCTTAGCCAATTTGAAAATTTTCAAGTTTCATGTCAAAATTGTCGATTTCGAAAGGGGTTAACATACCGAAATTGACCATTCTCGCAAGAAAATTTCAAAATTTTTAAATCGACTAATATTTGACATGTATGTTCGAAATGGTTAAAAAATCAACTTTCATCATGGTAACCCATGTAAACCATGGCCAAACGGAGTTAAAAATTAAATTTAGTCCGTGTTACTTTAGAATGTTGAAAAATATTTTTTAACTTCATTTGGTTATTATTTGAAGAGTTGAACAAGGTGAAACCTCATTTTTTAGACATTTTCAACAACCATGTCAATTCTTAGCCAATTTGAAAATTTTCAATTTTCCTGTCAAAATTGTCGATTTCGAAAGGGAACACATACCGAAATTGACCATTCTCGCATGAAAATTTCAAAATTTTTCAATCGTCTAATGTTTGACATGTATATAGGAAATGGCTAAAAAATCAACTGTCATCATGGTAACCCATGTAAACCATGGCCAGACGGAGTTAAGAATTAAATTTAGTCTGTGTTACTTTAGAATGTTGAAAAATGTTTTTTAACTTCATTTGGTTATTATTTGAAGGGTTGAACAAGGTGAAACCTCATTTTTTAGTCATTTCCAACATCCATGTAAAATATTAGCCCATTTGAAAATTTTCAATTTTCCTGTCAAAATTGTCGATTTCAAAAGGGGTTAACATACCGAAATTGACCATTCTCGCAAGAAAATTTCAAAATTTTTAAATCGACTAATATTTGACATGTATGTTCGAAATGGCTAAAAAATCAACTGTCATCATGGTAACCCATGTAAACCATGGCCAAACGAAGTTAAAAATTAAATTTAGTCTGTGTTACTTTAGGATGATGAAAAATGTTTTTTAACTTCCTTTGACAATTATTTGAAGGGCTGAACAAGGTGAAACCTCAATTTTTAGTCATTTCCAACATCCATGTCAATTCTTAGCCAATTTGAAAATTTTTAATTTTCAAGTCAAAATTGTCGATTTCGAAAGGGGTTAACATACCGAAATTGACCATTCTAGCAAGAAAATTTCAAAATTTTTAAATCGACTAATATTTGACATGTATGTTCGAAATGGCTAAAATATCAACTGTTATCATAGTAACTCATGTAAACCATGGCCAAAGGAAGTTAAAAATTAAATTTAGTTTGTGTTACTTTAGGATGATGAAAAATGTTTTTTAACTTCATCTAGCTATTATTTGAAGGGTTGAACAAGGTGAAACCTCAATTTTTATTCGTTTCCAACATCCATGTCAATTCTTAGCCAATTTGAAAATTTTCAATTTTCATGTCAAAATTGTCGATTTCGAAAGGGGTTAACATACCGAAATTAACCATTCTCGCAAGAAAATTTCAAAATTTTTAAATGGACTAATATTTGACATGGATGTACGAAATGGCTAAAAAATCAACTGTCATCATGGTAACCCATGTAAACCATGGCCAAACGGACTTAAAAATTAAATTTAGTCCGTGTTACTTTAGAATGTTGAAAAATATTTTTTAACTTCATTTGGTTATTATTTGATGGGTTGAACAAGGTAAAACCTCATTTTTTAGTCATTTCCAACATCCATATCAAATTTTACCCAATTTGAAAATTTTCCATTTTCCTGTTAAAATTGTTGATTTCGAAAGGGGTTAACATACCGAAATTGACCATTCTCGCAAGAAAATTTCAAAATTTTTAAATCGACTAATATTTGACATGTATGTTCGAAATGGCTCAAAAATCAACTGTCATCATGGTAACCCATGTAAACCATGGCCAAACGGAGTTAAAAATTAAATTTAGTCCGTGTTACTTTAGAATGTTGAAAAATATTTTTTAATTTCATTTGGTTATTATTTGAAGGGTTGAACAAGGTGAAACCTCATTTTTTAGTCATTTTCAACAACCATGTCAATTCTTAGCCAATTTGAAAATTTTCAATTTTCCTGTCAAAATTGTCGATTTCGAAAGGGGTTAACATACCGAAATTGACCATTCTCGCAATAAAATTTCATAATTTTTAAATCGACTAATATTTGACATGTATGTTCGAAATGGCTAAAAAATCAACTGTCATCATTGTAACCCATGTAAACCATGGCCAAACGAAGTTAAAAATTAAATTTAGTTTGTCTTACATTAGGATGATGAAAAATGTTTTTTAACTTCCTTTAGCTATTATTTGAAGGGCTGAACATGGTGAAACCACAATTTTTAGTCATTTCCAACAACCATGTCAATTCTTAGCCAATTTGAAAATTTTCAATTTTCATGTCAAAATTGTCGATTTCGAAAGGGGTTAACATACCGAAATTGACCATTCTCGCAAGAAAATTTCAAAACTTTTAAATCGACTAATATTTTACATGTATGTTCGAAAAGGCTAAAAAATCAACTGTCATCATGGTAACTCATGTACACCATGGCCAAAGGAAGTTAAAAATTAAATTTAGTTTGTGTTACTTTATGATGATGAAAAATGTTTTTTAACTTCATTTGGCTATTATTTTGAAGGGTTGAACAAGGTGAACCCTCAATTTTTATTCGTTTCCAACATCCATGTCAATTCTTAGCCAATTTGAAAATTTTCAATTTTCATGTCCAAATTGTCGATTTCGAAAGGGGTTAACATACCAAAATTGACCATTCCCGTAAGAAAATTTCAAAATTATTAAATCGACTAATATTTGACATGTATGTTCGAAATGGCTAAAAAATCAACTGTCATCATTGTAACCTATGTAAACCATGGCCAAACGAAGTTAAAAATTAAATTTAGTCTGTGTTACTTTAGGATGATGAAAAATGTTTTTTAACTTCCTTTGACAATTATTTGAAGGGCTGAACAAGGTGAAACCTCAATTTTTATTCATTTCCAACATCCATGTCAATTCTTAGCCAATTTGAAAATTTTCAAGTTTCATGTCAAAATTGTCGATTTCGAAAGGGGTTAACATACCGAAATTGACCATTCTCGCAAGAAAATTTCAAAATTTTTAAATCGACTAATATTTGACATGTATGTTCGAAATGGCTAAAAAATCAACTGTCATCATTGTAACCCATGTAAACCATGGCCAAACGGAGTTAAAAATTAAATTTAGTCCGTGTTACTTTAGAATGTTGAAAAATATTTTTTAACTTCCTTTGGCTATTATTTGAAGGGCTGAACAAGGTGAAACCTCAGATTTTAGTCATTTCCAACAACCATGTCAATTCTTAGCCAATTTGAAAATTTTCAATTTTTCATGTCAAAATTGTCGATTTCGAAAGGGGTTAATATACCAAAATTGACCATTCTCGCAAGAAAATTTCAGAATTTTTAAATCGACTAATATTTGACATGTATGTTCGAAATGGCTAAAAAATCAACTGTCATCATGGTAACCCATGGCCAAACGAAGTTAAAAATTAAATTTAGTTTGTGTTACTTTAGGATGATGAAAAATGTTTTTTAACTTCCTTTGGCTATTATTTGAAGGGCTGAACAAGGTGAAACCTCAATTTTTAGTCATTTCCAACAACCATGTCAATTCTCAGCCAATTTGAAAATTTTCAATTTTCATGTCAAAATTGTCGATTTCGAAAGGGGTAAACATACCGAAATTGACCATTCTCGCAAGCAAATTTCAAAATTTTTAACTCGACTAATATTTTACATGTATGTTCGAAATGGCTAAAAAATCAACTGTCATCATTGTAACCCATGTAAACCATGGCCAAACGAAGTTAAAAATTAAATTTAGTCTGTGTTACTTTAGGATGATGAAAAATGTTTTTTAACTTCCTTTGACTATTATTTGAAGGGCTGAACAAGGTGAAACCTCAATTTTTAGTCATTTCCAACAACCATGTCAATTCTTAGCCAATTGAAAATTTTCAATTTTCATGTCAAAATTGTCGATTTTGAAAGGGGTTAACATACCGAAATTGACCATTCTCGCAAGAAAATTTCAAACTTTTTAAATCGACTAATATTTGACATGTATGTTCGAAATGGCTAAAAAATCAACTGTCATCATGGTAACCCATGTAAACCATGGCCAAACGAAGTTAAAAAGTAAATTTAGTTTGTGTTACTTTATGACGATGAAAAATGTTTTTTTAACTTCATTTGGCTATTATTTGAAGGGCTGAACAAGGTGAAACCTCAATTTTTAGTCATTTCCAACAACCATGTCAATTCTTAGCAAATTGATAATTTTCAATTTTCATGTCAAAATTGTGGATTTCGAAAGGGGTTAACATACCGAAATTGACCATTCTCGCAAGAAAATTTCAAACTTTTTAAATCGACTAATATTTGACATGTATGTTCGAAATGGCTAAAAAATCAACTGTCATCATGGTAACCCATGTAAACCATGGCCAAATAAAGTTAAAAGTTAAATTTAGTTTCTACAAATTTAGGATTATGAAAAATGTTTTTTAACTTCATTTGGCCATTATTTGAAGGGTTGAACAAGGAGAAACCTCAATTTTTATTCATTTCCAACATCCATGTCAATTCTTAGCCAATTTGAAAATTTTCAATTTTCATGTCAAAATTGTCGATTTCGAAAGGGGTTAACATACCGAAATTGACCATTCTCGCAAGAAAATTTCAAACTTTTTAAATCGACTAATATTTGACATGTATGTTAGAAATGGCTAAAAAATCAACTGTCATCATGGTAACCCATGTAAACCATGGCCAAACGAAGTTAAAAAGTAAATTTAGTTTGTATTACTTTATGACGATGAAAAATGTTTTTTTAACTTCATTTGGCTATTATTTGAAGGGTTGAACAAGGTGAAACCTCAATTTTTATTCATTTCCAACATCCATGTCAATTCTTAGCCAATTTAAAAAATTTCAATTTTCATTTCAAAATTGTCGATTTCGAAAGGGGTTAACATACCGAAATTGACCATTCTCGCATGAAAATTAAAAAAAAAATTAAAACGTCTAATATTTTTGGAAATATCTAAAAAGTCAACTATCGTCATGGTAACCCATGTAAACCATGGCCAAACGGAGTTAAAAATTAAATTTAGGCCGTGTTACTTTAGGATGTTGAAAAATGTTTTTTAACTTCATTTGGTTATTATTTGAAGGGTTGAACAAGGTGAAACCTCATTTTTAGTCATTTCGAACATCCATGTCAAATATTATGCAATTTGAAAATTTTCAATTTTCCTGTCAAAATTGTCGATTTCGAAAGGGGTTAACATACCGAAATTGACCATTCTTGCAAGAAAATTTCAAAATTTTAAAATCGACTAATATTTGACATGTATGTTCGAAATGACTAAAAAATCAACTGTCATCATGGTAAACCATGTAAACCATGGCCAAACGAACTTAAAAATTAAATTTAGTCTGTGTTACTTTACGATGATGAAAAATGTTTTTTAACTTCCTTTGGCTATTATTTGAAGGGCTAAACAAGGTGAAACCTCAATTATTAGTCATTTCCAACATCCATGTCAATTCTTAGCCAATTTAAAAAAATTCAATTTTCATGTCAAAATTGTCTATTTCGAAAGGGGTTAACATACCAAAATTGACCATTCTCGCATTAAAATTAAAAAAAATTTAAATCGTCTAATATTTTTGGAAATGGCTAAAAAATCAACTATCGTCATGGTAACCCATGTAAACCATGGCCAAACGGAGTTAAAAATTAAATTTAGTTCGTGTTACTTTAGGATGTTAGAAAAATGTTTTTTAACTTCATTTGGTTATTATTTGAAGGGTTGAACAAGGTGAAACCTCATTTTTAGTCATTTCGAACATCCATGTCAAATATTAGCCAATTTGAAAATTTTCAATTTTCATTGCAAAATTGTCGATTTCGAAAGGGGTTAACATACCGAAATTGACCATTCTCGCAAGAAAATTTCAAAATTTTTAAATCGACTAATATTTGACATGTATGTTGGAAATGGCTAAAAAATCAACTGTCATCATGGTAACCCATGTAAACCATGGCCAAACGAAGTTAAAAATTAAATTTAGTCTGTATTACTTTAGGATGATGAAAACTGTTTTTTAACTTCATTTGGCTATTATTTGAAGGGTTGAACAAGGTGAAACATCAATTTCTAGTCATTTCAAACATCCATGTCAAATCTTAGCCAATTTGAAAATTTGAAAATTTTCATGTCAAAATTGTCGATTTTGAAAGGGTAACACATACCGAAATTGACCATTCTCGCAAGAAAATTTCAAAATTTTTAAATCGACTAATATTTTACATGTATATTGGAAATGGCTAAAAAATCAATTGTCATCATGGTAACCCATGTAAACCATGGCCAAACGAAGTTAAAAACTAAATTTAGTCTTTATTACTTTAGGATGATGAAAATTGTTTTTTAACTTCATTTGGCTATTATTTGAAGGGTTGAACAAGGTGAAACAACAATTTTTAGTCATTTCCAACATCCATGTCAAATCTTAGCTAATTTGAAAATTTTCAATTTTCATGTCAAAATTGTCGATTTCGAAAGAGGTTAACATACCGAAATTGACCATTCTCGCAAGAAAATTTCAAAAAATTTAAATCGTCTAATATTTGACATGTATATTTGAAATGGCTAAAACATCAATTGTCATCATGGTAACCCATGTAAACCATGGCCAAACGAAGTTAAAAATTAAATTTAGTTTGTGTTACTTTAGAATGATGAAAAATGTTTTTTAACTTCATTTGGCTATTATTTGAAGGGTTGAACATGGTGAAACCTCATTTTTTAGTCATTTCTAACATCTATGTCAAATATTAGCCAATTTGAAAATTTTCAATTTTCCTGTAAAAATTGTCGATTTCGAAAGGGGTTAACATACCGATATTGACCATTCTCGCAAGAAAATTTCAAAATTTTTAAATCGACTAATATTTGACATGTATGTTGGAAATGGCTAAAAAATCAACTGTCATCATGGTAACCCATGTAAACCATGGCCAAACGAAGTTAAAAATTAAATTTAGTCTTTATTACTTTAGGATGATGAAAAATATTTTTTAACTTCATTTGGCTATTATTTGAAGGGTTGAACAAGGTGAAACCTCAATTTTAAGTCATTTCCAACATCCATGTCAATTCTTAGCCGATTTAAAAAAATTCAATTTTCATGTCAAAATTGTCGATTTTGAAAGGGGTTAACATACCGAAATTGACCATTCTCGCATGAAAATTAAAAAAAAATTAAAACGTCTAATATTTTTGGAAATAGCTAAAAAATCAACTATCGTCATGGTAACCCATGTAAACCATGGCCAAACGGAGTTAAAAATTAAAATTAGGCCGTGTTACTTTAGGATGTTGAAAAATGTTTTTTAACTTCATTTGGTTATTATTTGAAGGGTTGAACAAGGTGAAATCTCATTTTTAGTCATTTCGAACATCCATGTCAAATATTAACCAATTTGAAAATTTGAAAATTTTCCTGTCAAAATTGTTGATTTCGAAAGGGGTTAACATACCGAAATTGACCATTCTTGCAAGAAAATTTCAAAATTTTAAAATCGACTAATATTTGACATGTATGTTCGAAATGACTAAAAAATCAACTGTCATCATGGTAAACCATGTAAACCATGGCCAAACGAAGTTAAAAATTAAATTTAGTCTGTGTTACTTTAGGATGATGAAAAATGTTTTTTAACTTCCTTTGTCTATTATTTGAAGGGCTAAACAAGGTGAAACCTCAATTTTTAGTCATTTCCAACATCCATGTCAATTCTTAGCCAATTTAAAAAAATTCAATTTTCATGTCAAAATTGTCTATTTCGAAAGGGGTTAACATACCGAAATTGACCATTCTCGCATTAAAATTAAAAAAAATTTAAATCGTCTAATATTTTTGGAAATGGCTAAAAAATCAACTATCGTCATGGTAACCCATGTAAACCATGGCCAAACGGAGTTAAAAATTAAATTTAGTTCGTGTTACTTTAGGATGTTAGAAAAATGTTTTTTAACTTCATTTGGTTATTATTTGAAGGGTTGAACAAGGTGAAACCTCATTTTTAGTGATTTCGAACATCCATGTCAAATATTAGCCAATTTGAAAATTTTCAATTTTCATTGCAAAATTGTCGATTTTGAAAGGGGTTAACATACCGAAATTGACCATTCTCGCAAGAAAATTTCAAAATTTTTAAATGGACTAATATTTGACATGTATGTTGGAAATGGCTAAAAAATCAACTGTCATCATGGTAACCCATGTAACCCATGGCCAAACGAAGTTAAAAATTAAATTTAGTCTGTATTACTTTAGGATGATGAAAAATGTTTTTTAACTTCATTTGGCTATTATTTGAAGGGTTGAACAAGGTGAAACATCAATTTCTAGTCATTTCAAACATCCATGTCAAATCTTAGCCAATTTGAAAATTTGAAAATTTTCATGTCAAAATTGTCGATTTTGAAAGGGTAACACATACCGAAATTGACCATTCTCGCAAGAAAATTTCAAAATTTTTAAATCGACTAATATTTTACATGTATATTGGAAATGGCTAAAAAATCAATTGTCTTCATGGTAACCCATGTAAACCATGGCCAAACGAAGTTAAAAACTAAATTTAGTCTTTATTACTTTAGGATAATGAAAATTATTTTTTAACTTCATTTGGCTATTATTTGAAGGGTTGAACAAGGTGAAACATCAATTTTTAGTCATTTCAAACATCCATGTCAAATCTTAGCCAATTTGAAAATTTTCAATTTTCATGTCAAAATTGTCGATTTCGAAAGGGGTTAAAATACCTAAATTGACCATTCTCGCAAGAAAATTTCAAAAAATTTAAATCGTCTAATATTTGACATGTATATTTGAAATGGCTAAAAAATCAACTGTCATCATGGTAACCCATGTAAACCATGGCCAAACGAAGTTAAAAATTAAATTTAGTTTGTGTTACTTTAGAATGATGAAAAATGTTTTTTAACTTCATTTGGCTATTATTTGAAGGGTTGAACATGGTGAAACCTCATTTTTTAGTCATTTCTAACATCTATGTCAAATATTAGCCAATTTGAAAATTTTCAATTTTCCTGTCAAAATTGTCGATTTCGAAAGGGGTTAACATACCGAAATTGACCATTCTCGCAAGAAAATTTCAAAATTTTTAAATCGATTAATATTTGACATGTATGTTGGAAATGGCTAAAAAATCAACTGTCATCATGGTAACCCATGTAAACCATGGCCAAACGAAGTTAAAAAGTAAATTTAGTTTGTATTACTTTATGACGATGAAAAATGTTTTTTTAACTTCATTTGGCTATTATTTGAAGGGTTGAACAAGGTGAAACCTCAATTTTTAGTTATTTCCAACATCCATGTCAAATCTTAGCCAATTTGAAAATTTTCAATTTTCCTGTCAAAATTGTCGATTTCGAAAGGGGTTAACATACCGAAATTGACCATTCTCGCCAGAAAATTTCAAAATTTTTAAATCGACTAATATTTGACATGTATGTTGCAAATGGCTAAAAAATCAATTGTCATCATGGTAACCCATGTAAACCATGGCCAAACGAAGTTAAAAATTAAATTTAGTACGTGTTACTTTAGGATGATGAAAAATATTTTTTAACTTCATTTGGCTATTACTTGAAGGGTTGAACAAGGTGAAACCTCAATTTTTAGTTATTTCCAACATCCATGTCAAATCTTAGCCAATTTGAAAATTTTCAATTTTCCTGTCAAAATTGTCGATTTCGAAAGGGGTTAACATACCGAAATTGACCATTCTTGCATGAAATTTTCAAAATTTCTAAATCGTCTAATATTTGACATGTATATTGGTAATGGCTAAAATATCAACTGTTATCATGGTAACCCATGTAAACCATGGCCAAACGGAGTTAAAAATTAAATTTAGTCTGTGTTACTTTAGTATGTTGAAAAATGTTTTTTAACTTCATTTGGTTATCATTTGAAGGGTTGAACAAGGTGAAACCTCAATTTTTAGCCATTTCCATCATCCATGTCAAATCTTAGCCAATTTGAAAATTTGAAAATTTTCATGTCAAAATTGTCGATTTCGAAAGGGGTTAACATACCGAAATTGACCATAGTCGCAAGAAAATTTCAAAATTTTGAAATCGACTAATATTTGACATGCATGTTGGAAGTGGCTAACAAATCCAGTGTCATCATGGTAACCTCTCTAAACAATGGCCAAACGAAGTACAATATTAAATTTACTCAGTGTTACTTTAGGATGTTGAAAAATGTTTATTAACTTCATTTGGCTATTATTTGAAGGGTTGAACAAGGTGAAACCTCAATTTTTAGTCATTTCCAACATCCATGTCAAATCTTAGCTAATTTGAAAAATTTCAATTTTCATGTCAAAATTGTTGATTTCGAAAGGGGTTAACATACCGAAATTGACCATTCTCGCATGAAAATTTCAAAATTTTTAAATCGTCTAATATTTGACATGTATGTTGGAAATGGCTAAAAAAACAACTTTCGTCATGGTAACCCATGTAAACCATGGCCAAACGAAGTTAAAAATTAAATTTAATCCGTGTTACTTTAGGATGTTGAAAAATGTTTTTTAATTTCATTTGGTTATTATTTGTAGGGTTGAACAAGGTCAAACCTCATTTTTTAGTCATTTCCAACATCTATGTCAAATCTTAGCCAATTTGAAAATTTTCAATTTTCACGTCAAAATTGTCGATTTCGAAAGGGGTTAACATACCGAAATTGACCATTATCGCAAGAAAATTTAAAAAAATTTAAATCGACTAATATTTGTCATGTATGTCTGAAATGGCTAAAAAATTAACTGTCATCATGGAAACCCATATAAGCCATGGCCAAACGAAGTTAAAAATTAAATTTAGTTTGTGTTACTTTAGGATGATGAAAAATGTTTTTTAATTTCATTTTGCTATTATTTGAAGGGTTGAACAAGGTGAAACATCAATTTTTAGTCATTTCCAACATCCATGTCAAATTTTAGCCAATTTGAAAATTTTCAATTTCTATGTCAAAGTTGTCGATTTCGAAAGGGGTTAACATACCGAAATTGACCATTCTCGTAAGAAAATTTTTAAATTTTTAAATCGACTAATATTTGACATGTATGTTGGAAATGGCTAAAAAATCAATTGTCATCACGGTAACCCATGTAAACCATGGCCAAACGACGTTAAAAATTAAATTTAGTGTGTGTTACTTTAGGATGATGAAAAATGTTTTTTAACTTCATTTGGCTATTATTTGAGGGGTTGAAAAAGGTAAAATCTCAATTTTTAGTCATTTCCAACATCCATGTCAAATCTTAGCAAATTTGAAAATTTTCAATTTTCATCTCAAAATTGTTGATTTCGAAACGGGTTAACATACCGAAATTGACCATTCTCGCATGAAAATTAAAAAAAAATTAAATCGCCTAATATTTGACATGTATATTGGAAATGGCTAAAAAATAAACTATCGTCATGGTAACCCATGTAAACCATGGCCAAACGGAGTTAAAAATTAAATTTATTCCGTGTTACTTTAGGATGTTGAAAAATATTTTTTTACTTCATTTAGTTATTATTTGAAGGGTTGAACAAGGTGAAACCTCATTTTTAGTCATTTCGAACATCCATGTCAAATATTAGCCAATTTGAAAATTTTCAATTTTCATGTCAAAATTGTCGATTTCGAAAGGGGTTAACATACCGATATTGACCATTCTCGCCAGAAAATTTCAAAATTTTTAAATCGACTAATATTTGACATGTATGTTGCAAATGGCTAAAAAATCAATTGTCATCATGGTAACCCATGTAAACCATGGCCAAACGAAGTTAAAAATTAAATTTAGTCTGTGTTACTTTAGGATGATGAAAAATATTTTTTAACTTCATTTGGCTATTACTTGAAGGGTTGAACAAGGTGAAACCTCAATTTTTAGTTATTTCCAACATCCATGTCAAATCTTAGCCAATTTGAAAATTTTCAATTTTCCTGTCAAAATTGTCGATTTCGAAAGGGGTTAACATACCGAAATTGACCATTCTTGCATGAAATTTTCAAAATTTCTAAGTCGTCTAATATTTGACATGTATATTGGTAATGGGTAAAATATCAACTGTTATCATGGTAACCCATGTAAACCATGGCCAAACGGAGTTAAAAATTAAATTTAGTCTGTGTTACTTTAGTATGTTGAAAAATGTTTTTTAACTTCATTTGGTTATCATTTGAAGGGTTGAACAAGGTGAAACCTCAATTTTTAGCCATTTCCATCATCCATGTCAAATCTTAGCCAATTTGAAAATTTGAAAATTTTCATGTCAAAATTGTCGATTTCGAAAGGGGTTAACATACCGAAATTGACCATAGTCGCAAGAAAATTTCAAAATTTTGAAATCGACTAATATTTGACATGCATGTTGGAAGTGGCTAACAAATCCAGTGTCATCATGGTAACCTCTCTAAACAATGGCCAAACGAAGTTCAATATTAAATTTACTCAGTGTTACTTTAGGATGTTGAAAAATGTTTATTAACTTCATTTGGCTATTATTTGAAGGGTTGAACAAGGTGAAACCTCAATTTTTAGTCATTTCCAACATCCATGTCAAATCTTAGCTAATTTGAAAATTTGAAAATTTTCATGTCAAAATTGTCGATTTCGAAAGGGGTTAACATACCGAAATTGACCATTCTAATAAGAAAATTTCAAAATTTTTAAATCCACTAATATTTGACATGTATGTTGAAAATGGCTAAAAAATCAAGTGTCATCATGGTAACCCATGTAAACAATAGCCAAACGAACTTAAAAATTATATTTACTCCGTGTTACTTTAGGATGTTGAAAAATGGTTTTTTAACTTCATTTGGTTATTCTTTGAAGGGTTGAACAAGGTGAAACCTCATTTTTTAGTTATTTCCAACATCCGTGTCAAATATTAGCCAATTTAAAATTTTGAAAATTTTCATGTCAAAATTGTCGATTTCGAAAGGGGTTAATATACCGAAATTGACCATTCTCGCAAGAAAATTTCAAAATTTTTAAATCGACTAATATTTCACATGTATGTTGGATATGGCTAAAAAATCAAGTGTTATCATGGTAACCCATGTAAACAATAGGCTAACGAAGTTAAAAATTAAATTTAGTCTGTGTTACTTTAGGATGTTGAAAAATGTTTTTTAACTTCATTTGGTTATTATTTAAAGTGTTGAATTAGGTGAAACCTCAATTTTTAGTAATTTCCAACATCCATGTCAAATCTTAGCTAATTTAGGACCTGAGTCATACACACGCGGTCTTTATCATGCAATTTTTGGCCCTTTGTCACTAATAATAAGAGGTTAGTTTATCTTATACTTATCACAAAACGAATTATGTTGCGAAATACTTGGATAACTTGGGCCACTTTTTTTTTTGGTTTACATTTTTTGAACGCACCGAATTGAAACTTGTCCCACTAATTGCGATGTAATTGGTGTCTCATCATTTCTTGTTTTTATTGAAACAAACTACAAACTACAAAACAAACCTCAAAATCTAGATGACGTACGATCCAATGGATTGGTAAATTAGACAATTCGTTAGTTGGCAAACTTAGTCAATTGTCCAATCAACCAACCGACCAATTATTTGTTGATGTTGTTAATAGAAATCTTTCAATAGATTTGCATAAGAATTAATCAAAATTATTGTCTGTTTCAATCGATTAACTTGCCCGACATTTGTTAAGGAATCAATCTCTTTTCCAGTATTTCTCTTGTATGAGAGTTGAGTTTTACTTTTTGAAAGTTTTTCTTTCATTCTTCTCCTCTAAACTTCTCTTTGTCCGTTACTCACAACACAATCGTTGGTAACCAACAATATTATCACCGAAGTTGCTGATTTGATGCGGGCATACCAACTGAAACCAAAGATCTATTTAGCCGAAATGGTTGTCGTGCCACCACCGATGCAAGTCCAAGATGAGAAGACACGGCGACGTAAAGGGGACGACGTTGATCGTATGGACACGGATGAGACGACGGGCCAAAAACCGTCCCAATCCTTGAAAAAGCTAGTGCAGCCTCTTCAAACTCTTTCGGCGGGTCACCTGGAGGTATCCTGCCAGTGTGAGTGATCCTGGACATCCGGCCTGCTGAGGAGCCGGATCACCGTAGCAGCTCTGATTTTTCACCGACATATGGCATCATAGGATGCCTATGTTTCTTTTTTTTGTTAGATGTTTGAACTCTTTGTCTTGTTTGTTGTTTAGATCTCTCTATCTCTTAGTTTAGTCGGTTTTTCCTTAGTTCGAATTCTTTGGATTAATTGTTAGTTCTGATTTGGCTTCGGCCCTTGATAATACATGTTAGGAAAGTAAGGATCGAGGTGGTTAGTTTTTAATTGCTTATGATCCATGTAGTCCCAGTTTGTGTGATCTATACATCCGAGTGGCTTTGTTCTTCATTGTTTATCGGTCTCGACCGTATTGAATAGAATGATTGACGTTGCATAAAAAACTGTGAATGCAATGGCCAGCTCGATCCAAAAAGCTTTCACAATATCGTACTACTTAATATTACACCTTGTACAAAAGCCATACAAATGTGTATACACTTTTTACGGGCTTTTACAAATATGTACACATTTGTATGATTCGTACAACTCTTTGTATAAAGTTGTATAGCCAGTCGTCGAAAAATTTGTCCAGAAACATAGAGCTGGCGACGGTGATCACGAGAGTGCAAAACTTTTCGTCAACAGAGGTCTGAATCGTCGGAAAATTGATCGATCAACTTCTCGTTGACCGGATAAGGTAGTCTAGCCACCGGAAATGGTAGTCCGACGGCAGAAATGGCTGGATTTAGTACAACAAAAATACTTATAACAACATGATCATATTACCCCTTGTTAATCTTACCCATAAAATTATGTGAAGATCTAAGGGTCTAAATTTCTCTTAAATTAGATCGAAAAAGCAATGTCTCTGACTCGAAAATTGGACTTATTTCTAAATTAGGCATTTCTCTTTTCCTTTTTATCTGTGTCGGGCCAAATTGCTATATGAAGAGAGACAATGGTGGCTCTCCAGCCTAACAAACAGCTCATCTTTGTTTATGGACTTACCAAAAGGCAAAAAAGGCAAAGCGTCAAGCATGCAATAATCCTACTTTTGAGGGTTTTGTCTAAGGTCGAAAGAAGTGTACATTCATGATTGGATTCGACTTGAAATGAAGTTCTATTTGCAAATTGGTTCGGAAGTTAAATGAATCGAGCTCGAGCTAAAAAGTGTTTGGTCAACTAGCAGATTCGTAAAACCTGTTTGTATATACTGATGATATTACTTTATTCGAAGTGATAAATCTGAACTTATCGGACGAGCTCGAGCTCTAAAAAAAATTGTGCATTCTCGAGTCGAGCTCGGATTGTTAATGGTTTTTAATGGTTAGGTAGAGATCTTTCATTCAGTACAAGATAAAAAATATTAAGTAAACATTACAAAGAGTGTCCATTTCGTGAAATGTCCTGGATACGAATCTGAGAGCTCTCGTCCACCTACACAACTTTACTAATAGAACAAGTCCATTTGGACCAAATTGAGCTCGAATTCATTCCAACTCTAACCGAGGCTCTACTCAACTTGTTGGCCCAGTTTTGTCCTGCTGCTGTTGGTTTATAACACTCCACTCATAAACCCCACTCAAACAGTTGTGTTTCTGTCTGTTTGTAGAATATAAAAGAGAAAGTTTCTTCCTTTTCCCCCATAACCTGTTGTCTGAATCCCGATCACTCAAATTTCCCATTCTTCTGGCATTTGTTTTATCATCACTCTGCTTTGTGGTGCTGATTTGAGGGAAGATTAGTAGAAAGTTTTGGTATCTAATCTAATCTTTCTTCATCACCAATTGAAAAGGTTAGTACTTGGTAGAAAGCTGGAATCCTTCTCTTGCTCTGTGTGTTTTGATTTGATTCCTACATTTGTACTCCTTGTGTTTGATAAAATGCCACAGTGAAGCTTGTATAACCCACCCAAAGTTCAATATAATAAAATAAAAACACAACGAGATGCAGGCAGCCAACCAGGCATGTTCCTGCATCTATGTTTCTTCAAAGCTACGTTCTTTGACTTTTTCATCCTCATTAAAACCCTAAAATTGTTTCTTTTTTCTTCCCTCTTTTTAGAAATCCTCTCTTAGTTCTGTTTCCTTCTCATCTTGCAGGCCTCTCTGAAAGCTTTTCAATCTTGTTCTTGAAACCCTTCTGCCAAATTCAAGGCTTAAGCTCTATCAGTAGTTTTGCCACTGAAGAAAAGGATTAGCAATAACTATAAACAAAAGGGAAACAAGGGGGGTGTTTGTGTCAGCTGGTGGGTTCCCTTTTCCTTGGATTTATTAGGCTGATTGAGGAAGCAACCCATTTCACTTTGTCTCCTGAATCACACTTATCTATCACTCCACTCCCTTGTCAACCTTCACTTGATTTGGCTCCTCCTAGATTCTCTCACCACTCATCTTTTGGAAGATTTTGGTATTTGGAAGTTCTGAGATTTGGGAGACTTGTAGAAGAAAGGCAGAGAAGCTTTTGAGTTGGAAGTTATTGTTTTGAAGCAAAGATGAAGTTTATGAAACTTGGATCTAAGCCTGATTGCTTCCGGACTCAAGGGGATAATATCAGGTAATCAAAATAAGACCCTTTCTGTGTTTAAATGCTGTTTAGTTCATCAGGAGGCTATGGTTTGATCTTGCTGTTTGGTATGAAACGAAAATTCATGTAATTGAAATCAAATTTCTCCCCCAAGTTGATGTTACTTAAGAAAGCTTGTGACTTTGGCTTGGTTTGGTTTGATAGCCCGAAAAAACTTCGGTGTGATTTAGATGCTTTGCTGGGATCTGATTTTTCTGCTGCAGGTAGGAAAATGCTCTAAGTCTCATTTAACTTTCTGGCTGCCAAACCAAACATAGTTTCATCCCAATTCAAAGAAAGCTTGTGACTTTAGCTTGGTTTTCGTTTGATAGCCCGAAAAAGGTTTGGTGGGATTTAGATGCTTCCTGGGATCTAACTTTTCCCGCCCGGCTAGGAAAATGCTCAAAGTTTCGTCCAACTTTCCGAGCGCCAAAAACCAAGCTATAGTGTCATCTCAATTCCCAATTCAAAGAAAGCTTGTGACTTTGCAAATCTAATGTCTATATTCCACTTTCAGAACACAAAGTTTGGAGCTTTTTGTGTTTTAATTAACATCAGTTGATGGAAGCTTTACAATTTGCAGGTATGTAGCTACTGAATTGGCAGCTGACATAGTAGTAACCGTTAATGATGTCAAATTCTACCTCCACAAGGTATGAATTTTTTCATCTCATCTTTCTAAATAATTAAGAGAAGGTTGAAGCTTGTTCATTGATTCATCTTAGTTTTCAATTCGGTTTTCGCTCGCAGTTTCCACTATTATCCAAGAGCTCCATGATGCAGAAGCTAGTCTCGAACTCAAACTCAAATGATGACGAGATCAACATCCATGACTTTCCAGGCGGACCGGCAGTGTTCGAGAAATGTGCAAAGTTCTGCTACGGAATGGCAGTCACCTTAAATCCATACAATGTAGTGGCAGCTCGGTGTGCATCGGAGTATCTCGAGATGTATGAGACAGTAGAGAAAGGAAACTTGGTCTACAAGATTGAGGTCTTCCTCAACTCCAGCATTTTCAGGAGCTGGAAAGACTCGATCGTCGTCCTCCAAACTACGAGGTCGTTCTTGCCACGGTCTGAGGAGTTGAATCTAGTCAACCGGTGCCTCGATTCCATCACTTCGAAGGCCTGCATCGACACCTCGATGGTGACTTGGTCATATACCTATAACAGGAACAAGGATCAAAGGAAACTACAAATTAGTAGTGAGGTTCCGAAAGATTGGTGGGTGGAAGATCTATGTGAGCTTCCGATTGAATCATACCAAAGGGTAATCTCCAGAATTAGGGCGAAAGGTGAAGCCTTTAACAACGTAATCGGAGAATCCTTACATGCTTATGCTCTGAGAAGACTGCCTGATGTCGAGGATGTTTCGAAATATCGGTCCTTGGGGGAAACCATAATGTGTTTACTTCCTCCAGTGGAGAAATGCAGTTTTCCTTGTAGCGTAAGCTTCATGCTGAAGCTACTAAGGGCTGCAATTATGCTAGGGTGTGAAGAATCGGATAGGAACGAACTGATACGAAGAATCGGTGGACAGCTTGTGGAGGCTACTGTCGAGGATCTTTTGATTCCGACCATGTTTGATGTCGATGTAGTGCATAGACTCGTCGAGGAATTCGTTAAACATCAACGGAAGGAGCATGAGATTGTGCCTTATGATGAGGAGTTGAAGTTTGGTTCAGATGGCTCAAGGGCTCATGTAGCAAAGTTGGCTGATGGCTACCTTACTGAATTAGCTAAAGATTCTGACTTGCAGAATCTCTCGAAGTTTCTGAGCTTAGCCGAAATGGTTTCGAGCTTCCCTAGATCATCTCATGATGGATTATACCGAATCATTGATATGTACCTTAAGGTAAACTTCCTGCTTAACTGACTGATCATACTCAGTTTTGACCAATTTTTGGAATCACGATTTTTACTACCTTGAATCTCATATCGAAAAATCTTTATCACAGGAACATCCAACAATCGGAAAGAGCGAAAAGAAGAGACTTTGCAAGCTGATGGACTGCAAGAAGCTGTCGTCGGAAGCAAGCACGCACGCCGTTCAAAATGAGAGGCTTCCACTGCGCGTCGTGGTTCAAGTCCTCTTCTTCGAGCAGATGAGGCAGTCGGCTTCTTCGTCTCCTACTGGGAGTAGTACGCCGTTTTCAGGCTCGATCACGACATTAGTCCTTGGAGAGTCCCACGGAAGCTCGAGGTCTACCGAGGAGGAATGGGATGATTCTGTGCCTACAACAGCGGAAGAAGACATAGGTCATGATCGTAAGCCTGTCGTTACTAGCAAAACGAAAGGGTTGGCCATGTCGAGGAAGTTGTTCTCGAAGCTATGGTCGAGTAAAGATCGGATCGATGAGATTAGCAGCTCTGAGACGTCAGGGAGTACTCCGGGATCGAAGTTCGTGGATGAAGCGAAATCTATGAAGTCGTCGAGGAGCAGGAGGAATTAATATGACTATTGTACTTAGAAGTGGCCATTAGGAAGGTTTAGTCTTAAGTTTTGAATTTAGCATACTTGGAGAAAAAGAATACTTATCTCCGCACTTCTCATCATTTCCGCCTATAAAAAATTGGAACTTGACTAATTCAGATCATACAATTGTTTGGTTAGTAGACCGTCCTGATTGAGTAAAGAGACACCTCCATAAAAACTCTCGTTCCCGGCTTTCCAGATATTCCAGCAGAGTACAAACATAAGATAGCAGAAAACTCCAAAGAATCAATCAATCCACGCAGAATAAACCACACTGACAATTCCAATCATTCCTTGCAAATTTCAAAGAAATAATGCGAAGAACAGAAAAGAAAGTTGAAACTGTCGAAAACTCGAGACAAATTACAAAATGAAGGAAAGTTTACAACTCGGAGAAAAGAGGAATAAAAATGGAATCAGAAACGAAGCAGTTCTTCACTAAAGACAAGAGCCAATTACTTTTGAGCTCTTTGCTGTAGGTGAAAAACTAGATGCAGCCTAAGCTCGACTCCTGCTGCTCTCTGCATTTCGAATCGGGTAGAAATAAGGATGTGCCTGCAATGATATGATATTAGCCTCACGGATTCAATCTCCGACGAAATTTCGCAAAGATAGGCATAGTATAGACTAAGGCAAAGGTTCACTATTCCTTCTTTGTGGGGTTTGGTTTACTTACCATAGCTTCTTTTGCAGTTGGCCTCTCTTGGTGATCGTATCGCAACAATTTGTCCACGAAGTCGATTGCCTGAAGAAAAATCGTTAATGATGTTAAGTTTGGCGGAGATGATTAAAGATGGACAAATTAACTCAGCTAATGATTTCCCTCCTACCTCAGGATTTGCCAAATGGTGGTTCTCCGGATTGATGAATCTAGTCCACGGTTTCCGGCCATGCCTGTACAGTGGAAGTAGAGAAAGTACATTCAGCAACAAGGTTGGAATGACAAAAAAATTGATTCGAGTATAAGAATTAGAAGCTGACCTTCCAACAAGGGCTGCAAGGTGCGGGTCCAATTCGATGCGGTACTTGCTCAAGTATGCATTCAGCTCTTCTGTTCCGAGGACCTATAGCACAACGAAATCATCTCAAATAAGTATAACGAATACCAGGACAACTGGTATGCCTGTTATGACTTTCACCAACTCTTACCTTGGCTATTTTGACCAATTGATCGTAATTATCATGGCCATAGAAGAATGGCTCCTTGCGGAATATCTGCAGAGAAAACAAGCCACAACACGACCAAACATATAAACGTCACAACAACCAAGAGGAACCTATGCATCGAAGAATGTTTCAGAATTTAGTATAGGGAAGCAGGCAATGAAGAAAGGTACCATTCCGGCAAACATACAGCCAAGACTCCAGAGATCCAATGAGTAGTCATAGTCTTGTAAATCAACAAGGAGCTCAGGGCCTTTGAAGTACCTGCAAATCGGAAATCAAATAAGAAAAATGGGAGCAGATCAATAGTAGCTACTATAGATATAATAACCGAATGTGGAAGAAGCACTAAAAGCAATCATGATAATCTGAAACATTTGGAGATCTCAGTAATACACAACCCCCCCTACTCCCAAAGTCTATAAAGCACAAAGCTTTAACTAGAATCAAGGAACTTAATCAAATGAAGCCAACAATGAGCATTCAAATTAATGAGAGCATTGGGTGCATAAACAATTGCGAACTCCATGAGACAAATTATGCTTTTTTAACTATAAACAGAACCAGAAGGGGAAATAACCTTGAAGCCACACGAACATTATATTCTTTCCCAGGATGATAGAACTCTGCAAGGCCCCAGTCTATGAGACGAAGTTTCCTCTGCTCGTGATCAATCATAACATTGTGGGGTTTGACATCACGATGCATGATACCTTGTGAATGGCAATAATCAAGTGCCTGGAGTAAAAGTTTGATATGTCAAGTCAATGGAAAACCTATTCAAGAGTCCATCCCTCCATTGCACGATTAGTGCTCATACAGGAGAAAACAAAATACCTAATACAAGCTAACATCTTCAGCTCATGATTCGGATTTTCGTAAATCTTGCTATTGCTTGTTATTTGTTTGTTGTCAAGTGCTACTAATATTATATAAGAAAACAACATATAACCAGTAGAATTTTGCATGCTACACCAATTACGATAGCGAATACCAAGGTGATCTTGTATACCTCTATCCATGTCATATAAATATTCTTAATATGCGGGCATACCATGTAGCAGAATTGACTAAGTAAGATAAGTAAGAAGGGTGGTCACCTTTAGAAGTTCATAGAGGTAATATCTGATATCATAGTCCTGAAGCGTTGGATACAGCACTTTGAAGTCGGTGTTATTCACGTATTCAAATATAAGACTCGGCGTCTTTGATTGCTGATCTCTAACAATATCTAGCAACTTCACTATGTTAGGCCCTCCACACAGATTCTGCAGAATTTTGATCTCCCTCTTAATCTGCAATTGTCATAGAGGAGAACGTAAGCATTCAAATAGCAAATTAATTAAACTTGCTCAAAGAGGACTTATGTTCTGAAGTCAAGATGCAAAATGACTATTCTCTATCAAGTACAAGGCAATTGTGGAACATAATACCATCAGGCTTCATTTATTTTCTTCTCAATTGTAAACTACTCTACCAAACCACGATCAAAATTTTCATTTCTTTCTCTATAAAGGCATGCACTTTATAGTGAATTAGTGAAAACAGTACACCATGAATCTTGAAGGTTAGACTATTGCCAAATCCACACATGGATGCAGTAACAGGTCAATTTGTTTAAAGAAGATGAAAAGTGACAAACATCAAATGTGTTGAAATGAAACACCATCAAAAGGACTCACCTTCTTCTTCTTCACAGGCTTCAGAATCTTAATGACGCATTTCTCATTGTCGGTGACATGAAAACCTTCGAAGACCTCACTGTATTTCCCCCTGCCAACTTTCCTCACCACCTCATAATTATCTTGTTCCCTAAACACAACCAATAAAGCGTCCAACAAATCAAAAACCACAAACACCAGAGCTACATCCAAAACAAACAAGAGATCAAAGTCTGAACAACAGAAAAGAAAGAGCGACAATATCAAAAGAAACACGCTTTCTGTTGACGACAACCGGAAAACATACAATACACCATGCCATCACCATCTCAAACCAGTAAAAATGTTCTTCAAAACAAAGGGACCAAGACTCAGTATTGGCCATCTTATTAAAGAAAACCATAGTTCAGGTCTTCACGATTTACTAACCAGCTCATCAAATGTCCAAATGTGCAAGTACAGTCAGTTGACTTCATATCCAGAAAACATCACTGAATAAGCATAAACCTTGAATGAGAAAATCATCCAATCCCTTCTATGAACAAAACGAAAGAAAAAAAGCATAGAAGACATTATCATACAAAGAACAATCATGGCTTCCCCAATCTTAGTTCAAGTAGCTATAGACAAACTATCAATAATCTCCACTAACATCAGCATCCAAAATCATCCATACCCAATATCAGCATTCACCCACATCCAAAATCAACAAAATTGATCAAATCTTAAATCAAGTTTCAAAATTGAACTTAAAAAAAAAGCATATTTACCCCCATTGAACGGTGAGAGTCTCGTAGTCCCAATACTCCTTAGGCCGGGTAACGTTGACATCAGGATAAACCCTAGCCTTGGACGGAGCGCCAGGGCGGCGGACCGATTTCCCGATCTTCTGCGCCATCACGTTGGGAGTCAATGACCTCCACCGATTCAAGTAGAGCGACGCCGGAGGACGCTGTCTAGGGTTCGGATTCTGCTTCTTCTGAGGGGTGCTGCAGTTGTGCTGATGACGAGAGAAGGCGGCGGCGGAGGAAGAGACGGAGGTTGATAAACAGCGCAGGGATGAGGAGGAGGCGGCGGAAATACGGCGGAGGGGAGCGAATTGGTGATGGGTTTGGTGTAGAAGTTGGAGAAGGAGAGGCCCTATGGCCATTAATCCATGGCGAATGATTTGACAGAGGAGGAAAAACAAACAATTAGAAACGGAGTTTCATAACCGTAGGAATCGGATTTCTAGCTCTCTTCCTCAGTTTCGGTTCGGTTCTTTTTTTTTCGTTTGACTAATTGTTGCCTTACATTATTAGCTCAATTAATATTATTATTAATTATTATTTCGAAAAAAATAAGATGGCAAATAATTCTTTTTTTAAATATAAGCTTGAGAAATACTTATTTAGTGTCAAAATTACTCATTCACTTTTTTTGTCGATAAATATGGTCGAGAAACGCGTGTAGTTTATATTCACATGAAAAAAATATGATTGGACAAACTTTAACTCTTCACGTGAATGGTTGGAGTTACATTCACCCTAGTAGCTCCGAACAAGAGAATGAATAAGGTTTGCGTTGGTAAATTATTGTGGGCGTGGGATATTGTTGTGGTAGATCATTGAAGAGAAGAGTTATACAATCGGAATTATTATCAACTGTTACAATCTTATTGGTAGAACTCATCCCAAATCTATTTTAAGAGTGTATTCTGAAGGTTAAAAATTCATCCGCTAATTTCATATTGAGCGATATGATATTCAAATGAGCATGTAACATGTCACGATGATGAAAATACTCTCATTAACCTACTATGGTTGGCTTATTATATTTTAAAGTCCCCTTTTACAGATCACCTCCTCCGCAAACACAAATCAGGTATAGAACAAACTTTAATACTAATAATTACAACCTTAAGAGTAAAATTCATCAAATAACTAACTCAATTGTATTACATTTAAAAGTATTATGAGTTGAGAATAAAAAATATATTTTGTAATTATCAATCTCACTAAAATTCACGAGTCTAACCATAAAAAGGAATAAAAGAAAGGAGACATGATTGGACTTGAAAGAAACAAAAGTAGTAATGTCGGTTAACAATTAAAGAGAGTAAAGGAAATAGTAGTAATCATTGCCATGTTTAAACAGAACATAACTATGTTCATCTTTTCCCAATCTGTCATCATCTCATCTCCCATCGATAGCTTTACTAATTTGGTAAATTCAAACTCGATATATTCGAGTCGCCAACACACGATGCTATCAATTGTACGAGATGTTCGAACCGCAACTACAAAACCCATCGTACATCAAATGAATGAACTAAAAATCGCCGATGAATTAAGAGTTAGATGATTAGTTCTGCTGGTCCAAATCGGAAGTTCTAGGCCAAACCCAACGAAATTCAAAAGTAAAAGACAATTACAAATTGTGAGGAAACCAAGGCTACGTCGGAACTACGAAAAAATCCATACTTTCTAAGCATTTGCCGGCCAATCTGCAGTTCCCACTCGCATTGTGTTCAGCAAAACCAGTGAAGTTAGCAACCAGTCTTTGAACCATGCGTCAACGGGCCGGTCGAGCCGGTCAAATCAACCAAAGTCGGAAACCAAAAACACATAAGTCATCTCTTTCGAAAAATAACTACAATTACGATTTCAAGTTACTGCCTCTCGCATGTTAATCATCTCGAATGTTAATCAGCTCAAATGTAGCAGCATCAGTCGTCGGTGGGAGTGACACACTAGGTGGTGAACAGAACCCGAACCACCATACTAATCGGCCATCATATTGTCCGAGCCATAGCCATAGCTTAGATATATGCACATTGATTCTAATCCACCCAGCAGGGGATCCCAAATTAGATATATATGGCTAGGCTCGATAAAACGACGAGGCTAGGTGCAATGACACATTGAACTATCGGATTTGAAACCACAACTCTCGAATAACAATGGAGAGTACATATTGCCAATTCCGTCAAATATGTACAGTCGGCAAATTAAATCACTCTAAACTCATCCGTCCTAAACCGTATATTATAATCCTAATTGCAATTGCAACCAGTTCTAATCGAACCCGATTACTAAACCGGTTAGATGTTAGACCGTCCAGTTTGACCGTCGCGGAGAAGACGAAGCATGCAACGACGATATGGTGATCCCTTGATGCTCTGGTGACCCGCTCACGATCCAAGGAACCTCTACAAGTCGTTCCTCAGCTTGAAAGGGGGCCGATCGCTTCGTTTCTCTTCTCTTTTGTTGTTAGGTGTTTTTCACGGTGTCTATTCTTGTTGGGTTTAGGTCCCGTCTTTCTCGTATGTGATACAATTGACATGCACACTTTTGTTTAATAGTACATCATTCTAAGATGAGCCTTCCCTCCCTCCCCGAAACTCCGAAAAGAAGGAGAGTTCCCTTTTTCAATAACCTAAACAAATCTAATGTTTTTTACTTTCTATTCTTTAATTCTATTCGATTCTTACGAGTGTTGATTTGACAAAGTAGTTCCGTTACAGTTACTAATATCACCATACATAACCCATTAAACAGCTAACAAAAAAATCCACTCAAAGAGACATTCCAACAACAGCAGCTGTGTCCTGGTCAACTGTCGGTGATAGCCGCCTGAGAAAGTAGGAATCTTTTTCACATCATCGGCTGGAAAGAGGGGAATCTTTTTCATGACGATAATCCAATTTTGGCGCCACACGTGAAACGGGGAAAGTTTTTTAAAATTTTGGATAGAAATTACGTGGTTGACAGAAGCTCCGACGATAAAGGAATTTTGGACGACACGTCGACACCCATAACTACCAAAAACCGGCAAAACGGGAAGATTCGGCGAAGCCAAAATCCCCGTTTTACTGTACTAAGCAAAACCCTAATGGACCCGTAATTTGATATTTAAACCCTTTCATAGTAGTGTTCTTCAAAGTCGTCACATTTACGCCGCTAGCATCAACTGGTCAGAGCTCTGTTTTTTTCTCTGACGGATATGGCGTTGGCTGGCAGCATGGCAATGGACGAAGTTAGGGCGAGCGCCGCCTGGGTTGCTGCTCGGTCGACCCACGTCACCGTTAACCCTGAAGGTTAGAAATTTATTCTTACGAAGCTTCTGTTTCTTTCTGACAATGAGGGTTTTGGCTGTTTTTGATTGATTACCGTTTCTGGGTTTTTTTTTCAAAATGGCAGCGATTGAGAAGGTAGTGGATAACATTCATGACAAAATCCCGAAGATAGAATGGGATTTCGAAGGGATTCACTATTTCGACGGCGGCCCTCTCACCGTCCAGTACCTCTTTGTTCTCGACACCCTCAATTTCTGCTTCTGGCCTGGTAAAGATAGAAACTTTTCCCTTTCTGAATCATGATGATTGATGAATGATTACCCTGTTTTGCTAGTTCCCCTAATGGATAACCAAAAAGTCCCAAAGCTGGTTATTCGGGTCGAATTCGGTTATCGGATATCCGTATAAACCAATTACCAACCTCTTCCGAAAACTCCAGTTATCATAAGAGTGTTAAGAAATCTTTTGTGAACCAATTATGAATCTCTATATAGGACTTTATTGAGGAAATGGTTATTCGCTGCATAGCAAATTGTTAATGCTGGGTTGTTCATTGTTTTGTTTTTGTTTTGTATAGATGATGAATTGAACTATGGTGATCTGGCTTCTGGATTAAAGGCAGCTGTAGAGAAGGACAAATCCGTATTTGATGCGGATAGACTGCAAAAGTACACTGGTATAATATTCCATCTCCTTTTCATCTTTGCTATTAGTGAAGTTGAAGCTTTTTACTTGCTTTTGGTCACTTGGCTAATGGAAATAGGATCTAAAGCTTGAATCGTTAATGAAGGATACTAAAGGGTTTAACTTGTAATGTTAAGTTGAATGATCATCCCTTTTTACCTTTGATAATACTGATTCATCAGGTCCCGAGTTGCGCAAATTACTGAACTGGCCGCGACCACTTCCCTTGGAGGATGAACGTGTTCGTTTGCTGCACGAGGTTGGTTTCGAGCTGGAGCGAAGTTTTGGTGGCAAGGCTTCGAATATCGTGATGTCTTGCAAGAAGTCGGCTTCAAAGCTGGTTGCAACTATCACCAGTCACTTCCCTGGTAAAAAGTCTCTCTTTTCCCTTTCTGTTCAATAAGTGTGGTAAATATTGTGAAAGGTGAAAGTTTTGTCTTATTTGAGACACGATGTTTCATTAGGCTTCAGAGACCATTCAGTGTACAAAGGCCACCAAGTGTTCTTCTACAAAAGAGCTCAGATCTTCGCAGCTGATCTCTACGGTGCATTCAAGGGGCAAGGATATGGAGACTTCAACGACATTACCTCGATAACTATTTTCGCTGACTACATCGTTCCTGCTGTTCTCCGGGAGCTCGGTGTGCTGACATACCATTCTAACCTGGCCAGTGTGGTCGACTCTCACAGTGAGATCACAGCTGGCAGCCAGGAGGAAGTCGAGTTACGAGCCTGCTCCATATATGCCGTGGAGAAGATGAGAGACTTGGTTCATCTGAAATCGGGAAAACCGGTTCTGAGTGTGGAGTTGGATCTTTGGCTGTGGGCTTATGGTGTTCAACAACCTTCTCTGCAATACCACAGAACTCTCTCAATATACTACTGATAGGTAGAGTGAAGATTTTGTCTCTTAGAAGTACACTTTAGCATATCAGACATATGAGAAAATCCTTTATTTCATTCTGTCTTGTCTTTCAGATGCACCATCTTGTTCAGTAGTAAACATTATTAAGGTAAGAGTTTCTTGAGGAAAACTAGTAATGTACAATCATTTGCTTGCACTGAGGTTCTTTGTAATGGGGAGATTCCCATTATAATTGCGGAGTCATCATCCTGAACAACTCCGCCGGTCCAATCAATCATCTCGACCCTGAAAAACTCGCCGGTTGTCACTTTGTCAACCGGTGGGATCTCGGGTGCCAACGGTTGCGGAGAGGTGGGTTTTGCTCCCATGGCTTCTTCTTCACGTCTACTGGAATCACTACTCTTGGTGTCGATGGAGCCATGGATTCTTAGGAAGAAACTTTAATGGATGATGATGAATGACACAAAAGATTCTTTTCAATTGGTCCCCTTGTTTTAGCTTTTGTTATCCAAAGACTTTGAACTCCACTTCCAATTAGTGAGGGACAAAAGCATCTTTGTTGGAGTGATAATGACACATCAATCATCATATATCCTTCCAATTTTATCGAATGTTTTTGAAAAATAATTTATGACTCACTTTTGTTTTGAAATTTATTGAAGAATTATTAATCCATTTGGAAAATACTTGACGATTCTTGCTTATTTGATTAACCGACCTATATTTTATGGCCGGTTAATTAATTGCCTATTAACTAACCAAACTCAATCCATTGACCGTAATGGTTGATTTCGTTAAGAATACGTATAAAGATGAGTAATATATGAAGGAATTTGGTCACAAAATATTAAATCTTATATCAATTAGCTAACTAAATTATTTTAACTTAACGATAACCGAACGTCCACTCCTACGTCAATGAAAACCCTCTTTCCTCTGTATCCCACTCGAATTTCAAAATGAAAAATATTAATAATGTTTCATCTCAACCGTTGATCATAATTTCTCACGAGATCACTCATAAGGCAAAACAGAGAGAATAGGTTTTATAAGAGCCAAAAGAAGAAGAAAAAATAAACTCATGACAGTAGGATCGGCGAACTTGATATCAACTCGCGAGTGATGCGTCCGCCGCTGAAATCCATCATCTCCACCCGGAAAACCTCCTCGGCGACTACTTCGGCCACTGGAGGGATGTCCGGGTGCCACCTGTTGCGAAGGGGAAGCTCCTGCTGCCATGGCTTCTTCTTCAAGTCTGTGGGAAACACAACTCTTGCACCGTATTGCCTTCTTTGAGCCATGGGAAGTGAAATTAAAGCTCTAAGTGAATTCTGAATCCTTAATAACTGAGGGGAAAGGTAGACGACGATGATTGGACCGTTGCATTTGGTGGGAAAGCTTTTGATAATGATGATGATGATAGTGAAGTTTTTGTTTGGGTTTGAGGGAAAAAGACATGGTGGGGAAGGTCTATGGAGACTTTTCTTCTTCCACCATTTCTACCAAATATGTTTATTTTCGAATAATTTGATCAGATTAAATTTCAATTTTATTTTTAAAAATAAATCCTCGTATGATGACATTTTATTTACTATCTTGATGGACATTTGTCGCTTGTTATTAGTGATTTGGTTGACTTAAGATTATAGTTGGTAAGATAACGGCCTAACGGGTGACAATATACCTTACCAAAGTGTAGGATGCAAGGTGATAATTTATTTTATGAACCAAGATGTAAGTGTAAGTGTACTATATCATGATGTAAGATGTAAAGTGGCAATGAACTTTATCAAAGTGTAAGGTGTAAAATGAAAGTGTACGTTATCACGGTATAAGATATACATGATAGGAAATGGTCAAAGATCGTTACTTCGGAGCGAAAATGACCCGTTGCCAGCTCCATCATTAACTTTGTCTCTTTTCAATTATATTGGTTGTTCCTTTGAAAAGATAACCCATTTAGTGAAGAATTATTAACCCATAAAGGATATTTTGTCTTAACTGATATACCAACTTATCATTACCGGTTAACTAATAGCCAATCAGCTAACTGAAATCAATTGGTTACAGTCAATTTTGATAAAAACAAATACAAATATGAACAAAATATGAAATTGGTAGGTTTATTATGACCGAATGTCCACTCCTACTTCGAGACTTGCTCGCGACTAACATAAACATTAATAAAAACTTATTTCGTCTGTATTTAAAACGTGAATTTCAAAATAGGAAAAATTCAATAATCTTTTACCTCAACAATCAATTATAATTTTCACCGTTTCGAACAAGGTCACTCATCTTAATACTACCACGTTTAAATTCAAAATGATTGAAGAAAAAAACAGAACAAGAGAGCAAAACAAACACTCACGACAGAAAGGTCGGCGGACTTGACGTCCTCGGCGGTGAACTCCGGAGTGATGCGGCCGCCGGTGGCATCAAACATCTCCACCCGGAAAAGCTCTCCGGTTACGACTTCGGCCACCGGAGGGATGTCCGGGTGCCACCTGTTGTGGAGGGGAAGCTCCTGCTGACATGGCTCCTTCTTCAGGTCTATGGGGAACACAACTCTTGCACCGTATTGCTTCCTTTGAGCCATTGGAAGTGAAATTAAAGCTCTGGTGAGTTCTGAAAATCTTTAGGATTTCATAACAATTTGAAGGGGTTGAGGGGAAAGCTAGAGGATGATCATTGGACCGTTGCATTTGGTGATGAAAGTGAAGTTTTGTTTGGGTGACGTTTGAGAGAAAATGATATGGGGTTAGGTGATGGGGGGGGAACCTTACAATAAGATTTGAACGTGTACGTCTATCTCGAGATAGTTCGATCGGATTAAACTCTTGTCTTGTTTTAAGGATAGATTTTTAGTGTAAGGATGTTTTACTTATTATTGTAATTGACGACGTAATAACTCTCAAATTCTAATTATTAAATGCGTATCAAAACTAACGTTATAATTGAAAAATAACGACCAATATTGTCTCAATTCGAATTATATAACTATTTAAACTGTTTTAGATTAACTGAACCGTTCGAATTAGAGGATACTCTTTAGAATGCTATTTTTTCCATGATTTACAGTGTTCTTGCAGATTGACTAGGTATACGGTATACCGTATGTATCGCACTCTACGATTTGTAGATAAGATGTGGGCTTGGTTGCTTGGACCATTTTATTGGGCCTATAATTCTACGGCCCATTGTATTTCCTGGGCTAAAAGTTACAATTTTTTGTAGTTCTTCTAAGACTAATACGTCCAGAGGGCCCAATCTATCGCCTTCGTATAAAAAATGACACCACTTATTGAAAATATAATTTATGGCATCGATTTGAATTTATGGTCCGCTCCTATGTGGCAGACATATAAGTGACGTGGCTGGCGGTCAAAATTTGAGAGGCCATGTTAGTTTAAACGAGAAATCGATTTCATTTTTATTAACAGTCAACGGTCCGCAACACGACTTTTCGTAAAAATAATTTGAAATCGATGCCATAAATTGATTTTCAATAAATGATGCCATTTTTGTGCGAAGACGATAAATTGGGCTTTCTGCGTGTAAGGTGTGGCTGCATTCGAACCCAGAACCTCCAAATCCCTAATTACATAACACAATCACTACGCTACTCCACTGGAAACGAAATGGCTTGGTATATATTAGTCAAAATTTTCAAATTCAATATCATTTCAAAATCATTCTTCTGTTTTCCAAAGTGATCCAAGTTTTGACAAATTTTAGAAGTATTCTCCTCAATGTGATAAAAGGATGTTGAAATGTACTGGGTTACATGTGAAAATTGTTAAGTTATATCGGGTTAGGTTCGTTATGATTATAGGTGAATTGAAACATGTATGTATATAAGAAGTATTAGTCTCTTTCTCTATAATTAAGCCGTCACTCTCACCAAAACCCTTAATAATATTCTCCTTTCTCTCTATGAACTAATTGATCTCAAAATCAAAAATCACGTTAATTGATGGTGTTACTTCACTGTTATTCCTAACTTATTTTTTCTCTATTCTTTTTTTATTCGACTTTTATCATAAATATATATATTTAACCAGTCGATTATCTAATTAAACTGATGATTGATATGTATTTTTAATTTTATCCCCATTGGTTCAATTTTGCCACTTGTTTGTTATCACATGATGGCATCCCACTTTGTGGGAGGGTTTTAAAGCAAAATGGTCCCTCCAACCAAACAGATCTTATCGATTATTTGAAGATATGGAGGCCAACATTTCAGTGGTTATAATTATATTGGTCAAGATATGTCACAGATTCTCAAGCTACTAATTACTTGATAGACTTAGAATTATCTGGTGGGCTCACCGTACGTCTAGGACTGATTGAGCAAACCTGCGGTTTCGGTCATTGGGAAAAATCGATTAACTAATAGTCGTGTTAGATCAATCATCGACCTGGTCGAGGTAAATTTTCGAGCAATCTGAATGAGTGAGGGGCATCGGTTACAACTTATAATATGGTCAATCCACGGTTGGTCGTCTCTTATTTGACCCTAGCCAACCACAAACCATTTATAATTGACCCTAACCCAACCTAAGTCAAAACAATCGTCAAAATTTTGGTTGAAACCTACTCGACTGAAACTTGGGTAAATTTCGGGTCGATCAACATGCGCATGTTCGGTAGTGGTTGATGGCTGAAACTAAAGTCGGTCAATTGGTCGAATAATTGTTCATATTAACGTGTCGTTATGACCATATCAATTGCCAACAGAAAACGAAAACTACTTTTGGTTAAAATTCTCAATTTTTTAGCTCCATTTTCAAAATTTATACCTCTTATGGGTGATATGAAATAGAAGATATTTAAAATAGCTAGATATTTGAAATAAAAAATATTTGAATGAAGCTTGTTATTTTTGAAATCGATCATTTTAATTGGTGATTTGTGGGTGATTTTAAATTACAATTATTTATACCAAAACTAAAATAAAAAAATAAAAATATTCTAATTTATTTATCATCATATTAATTATCAAAAGAAAACAACTTATAATTTTAATTACAATTCTCAAATATTCACTCTCTCCTAAAAAATCTTTACCTTTTTTTAATGATTTGAAATCATCCTCGAAATTTTCCTCGGACCATTTTCAATCTCCTAATGTCCATGAAAACTATACATCCATCCATGTTCATTAGCATGCTTTTATTCATATTAAATTATTTTCTTTTTGTTATGCAATTTTGCTGGTGTTCGTCGGCGTTGCATGCATATAGTAAGCCTTTACAAGTTGCCGATAAATCAAGCTGCGGGTTCATTCGGTTACAGATATGTTCGAGTCACAAATTTAGACGACTAACATGTGACTATTAATTAGTCCATTCGGATCGCAAGTCTAAACTAAGGTAGACTAGACAAGTTTATGCGATGGGGTGAGATTTCAACAATGTTACAATCATGGTCGGCCGATGATTCCAACCAAATCGACGACGCGGCGGTTAGTATGGTAGGAAGTTAACGACAGCATCGAATCAAAGACTAAGGGGGGCGGAGTTAACTGCGGAAGTCTATGTTAAAGCGGATGATGTTAGTTAATTACTATGTTTGGTCCGGCGGCTTTGGGCTTTGTTGTCGGATCGGAAGGAATCAAAGCTGAATCGCTGGCGGCATATTCACCGGACAGTAATAATAATAATTAATTAATATATCCTGCCGGGACATTGAAACGGATTTTCCAATCCTGTGAAGGCAGTATTTAATATCTAATTAAAATGAGCGCAAAAAGCGATTGTGCTTTCTACATCAAAATGTTTTGAACTCTTTTCGGATTATTTGTTGAGATTTCGTCGGGTTTTCTTGTTTTAAAGGTATTATAATAAATAAAGTATTCTTTCAAATGAAAAGTATAGATTTTGCTATCGTTTTTGAAAGTTGCAAATGGAAATTTTTTGCGACAGAAGCATAGCGGGTCAGGTCTCCATGAATGGCAACAACAACTATGATGACGACATAGAGTATGTATGATTTCTCACTGGCAGACCAGTCAGATGCGTTGCGCCCTCGTCGATGCCTCATCTTTGCGAGATTATAGGACTTTTTCTCACCAAATCAATTCAAACAAGTCAATCATGAATGACCTGACCAGACAAGTGATCTCCCAAGGCTGGTTAGGACTTGTTAAAAAACCGGTCAACCATAGCAGTAATTTTTGTTGCTTTTCAATTGGATCGTTTTTCTTTTCGTTCGAACAATATCTTTTTTGTTTTCGTGTCAGTTTTGTTTCAACTTTTTTGTTTTTTAACTTGTTATTTTGATTTTTTTGTTAAATATCTTTCAAATTCTCACGTAAATAAAGTATTTTAATTAACACAAAACCTGATTTCATATAGTCTTGCTTGTAATGTCTACACCTCCTATTAAATACGATCGTCATTATAATAATCGAACGAACTAAAACCCCGTCGATATCCACTCCTCCACTGAGTAGAGTCTCCACTCTCCACCATAGAAAAAAAAAAGAAACCAACTAAAATACAATATTTATTCAGATTCCCCTCAAAATAATATATATAATAAAAGGAGGAAACCCAAAAAAAAAATGAAAAAAACCGCAGCAGGCAGCACCAACTCCAATGAGAGAATATCGCGAAAAGCAAACGGCAAAAAAATAAAAAAGAATCCAACGGCTCAGAGAAAGACACCCATTCGCGGAGACACGGAGCCGCTTACCCCCCAGGTCTTTGGAATTTCTCCCCCCTTAACCATGGTTAAGCCCCCTACTCTATCCTTAACCAACGGCTCCCAATCTGGTGCAAATAAAAGGTGCTTATTGGCACCGTTTCGAGATCAATTTGGGCCGTTGATCTAAAAGTCTAGATTAATTAGGCTGGTTATATAGTATTTAAATAATTTTGTTCAACCATAACTAATCATCGATCTCTCGTTAATTTTTCCGCGACTCTGATGTCTATTGATGGAAAACATTCACCTACGCGATTACAACTTGTATGAGATTTGTACACTTTATATGTGTATTTGTAAGGGTGTTTGAATGAGTTTGTATAAAGTGTATGGGTGTGTATAGGTCATGGGCAGATACAAGGGGAGCCTAGTGGAGCCACGGCTCAAGACAATTACCACCCTGAGCAGTAAATTTATATATATATTTATGATTTTTTCGAGTTTGGCTCAAGACAATTTTAGATCTGGCACAGTGTTTTGTTATTTTGACTAAATATTCGATACATTGAATTCATAATTTCGGTTCAGTACTTGCATTTACGACTATTTGGTTAGAAAAGAGAATCGTTTACGTTTTAAATAAAACATATTCATAAATTGATTACTCAATATATAAATTTCGATTCAAATCCGGGTTAATGCTTGTTTTGATGATGATCCTCTGTTGCCCATTTTGTGTCTCCGGTGTTTGTACGGGCGTCTGCGGAGGTGAGTTCTGAAGAAAAGAAGATTACATTTTGTGTCTCCGGCCGTAAGATCGAAGTTAATTTTTGTGGACGGTTCAGATGGGACTGGGGTTACCGGAACGATGCAAATTAAGCATTTATTGAGACTTCTTAACCAACCCTTAACCCAACTCCTAACCACACTCAGTTAACTTCATCTTCTTCCTTTTGCCACAAGCCATTTTTTCTATATATATCTCCTCGTCCTCCACAAAACCTTCCATTTCCATTCCCTTTCTTAACTTCCGCCGGCGGTCACCATCCGAATTTCATGTGCGATGAGCTGTAACGGTTGCAGAGTTCTCCGGAAAGGATGCAGCGAGACCTGCATCCTCCGTCCTTGCCTCCAGTGGATCGACAGCCCTGAATCTCAAGGCCACGCCACCGTCTTCGTCGCCAAATTCTTCGGCCGAGCCGGCCTCATGTCCTTCATCTCCGCCGTCCCCGATTCCCAACGCCCTGGTATAAAACGAATCGATTTTTTTCCGCTCTCGAACTTTAAACTTCTAGGGATTTAAATTTCATATTGATTGATTAATTTTTTGTTTGTTTCGATTCAGCTTTGTTTCAATCGTTGCTTTTCGAAGCCTGCGGGAGGACAGTGAACCCGGTGAACGGAGCGGTGGGGCTGCTGTGGACGGGGAACTGGCACGTGTGCCAAACGGCGGTGGAGACAGTGCTACGTGGGGGGAGTTTGCGAGCTATGCCGGAGCTGCTTGTAGCTGGATCTGGATCTGCCGATCAGGCCTCCGATGAAACGTCGGAGGTTGGAGTTGGTTGCTCGGATATGTGGAAGCTCGGCGGCGGTGGAGGAGGTGATAATAAGGATCTGATTAGTCTGAGTAGTAATAATCATTGCAGGTTCTCTAGCTCCAGATCTAAGGTTTCGCCGAAGCGGAAGCGAGCTGAGCAACCGCCGATGATGATGAAGCTGATGACGAGGACGAGTGACCTAGATCTGCGGCTGACTCCGAGCATCTCTCCCAAGGCGGTTCCGCTGTACAAACCGGAGATCCGGCGACATGGGTCGCCGTCGATGAACTCCGAAGAGTCCGGGACTACTACTTGTTTGGATAGCAGCGCCGCTCCTAGAGTTTGGCGAAACGGAAACCGAGACCATCAGTACGGCGGCCTCGTCGGAGGAGGAGGTGAGGAGAAAAAGTTGCTGAACTTGTTTGTTTGATATGATCGAAGAAGAAGAAGAAAGACATAGACCGACGACGACGAGAGAAAATATTTTGTCTCTGTTTTTTGTTGGAGTGGCGAATTTTTTTGTTGCTTTTTGTGAATCATCTGACGGCAGCGGCGGCGGCGACTCGAAGCAGTCGAAGGAGTACCTTTTTCCGATGTAATATTCTTCGCTTTTTTTCACTGTACTGTTTAGATTTTCCCCGGAAAATGGGTAGTTTTCCGGCGAGATTTTTGGGTTATTTTATTCTGTTTTGTATCCTCGCCGGTAGAAGATTTCTCTTTCACCATCGTGGACGGGAAAATGAATTTGCCGGTGATCTGATCTGTACTCCTTTTTTTTGTTTTTATTATCGGTGAATGTTGACGTCATAATAAATTAATTAAATCCCAACCAATTTTCCCTTTATCTTGTTTATTATTAATTGTTTATTGTTAATTGAAACTCAAAAAATTATGCAATCGATCTGTTTTTTTTTCTTTTTGACTTATCTAAACAAGTGAATTCTCACATCTACCTTATTATTCCATCATCCAAACCACACCTTAAACATTTGATGTCAAGTTTCACCTATACTCAACACATCTTTTCGTCATTTCGAAAATTAGTTTTTTTGGACGATATATGGGAGAGGATATCAAAACCATTTGTTGTGTGTTTCATGTTGGCGAATTCGAAAGAGTGCTCTTTTGGAATACGGTTTAAATTACTGATAGATTCAAAGTTTTCAAAATAATATATATATATATTTCTAATTATTATATATCAAAAAGTAGAAGGAAGGTTGGTGATTATCTGTTCTGCCATACTTTTGACATGTTAAAGAAATTATCGATCATAATAAACCCAAATTATAATGTAGGTAGATCACACTCAAATGATGTACCCTTATACTTTATTTATCACATTCATGGTTCATATAACAAAACAACGTATCAACATTTCACATTGAATTGATGAGCCAGTAAATAATAAAATTGGCTCGTGAGCTACATAGTGATCAAACTTACTCCTAATCAAATCAAATTACGTATTTATCAAGTCAAATACATCTTTAATTTTTATTTTCTGATTTTTATTATCTCGACATATTTTTTCACCAAAATCATCTAGGTCAAAAGAATATTAATGAAGGAGAAAAAGAGAATAATTGAACCATGGAGAGACGTCGGTGGCCCACCATATAGCTTAATTATTCTGAAATGCGGCGAGACGCAGCATTGCATAATTGCCCACAATCAAACTGGCAAATGGCATCCATTATATATAATCTATCTACGTTTTCAACTTTTCACATATTTGATTTTTTTTTTCCGAAAAAGCCTTAAGTGTAACGCACCTAACTTTCCTTTACAATTATTCTATTTTGAGAAACATCAAGTACATTATAACGGCACTAACAAATTAAAATTGAATCAGAGATAGAAGAAGAATAAACACCAAGTGACATTTTGTGCCCAATACTAACGACGTAGTCTGTTGCATGATTGCCCTCTCAATAAATGTGAATGAACTCAATCTCTCACGCCCTCTCCATCAACTCATGAATCTGATTCACTACAGCAGATTACTGGTGAATCTCCTATGTCGTCTGACGTATCAACGACAATGCGCAACGGAAGTCGAACTGCACATGTATCCTTGCTCCCAAGCTCTGTGATGGTTAGTCACGACAGCCCTTAACTCAGTCCGATTGATCGAATACACACCAAAACTCACACTAAATGCCAACAGAATGCGGCCAAGTGAATCACGAATTAAGCTTCCTATTGCTTGACACGTCTCCAGATTAACAAAACCATCCAAGTTAAGGGATACTCACTTAGAAGGTGTTGGTTTCCAGAAAATTAACACCTTCATCTTGATGAGTCGATCAGGTCTAGCGACTCGGTTGATCTGTAATTCACTGTTTAATTAATTAATTAAATTAGTTAGAGGAAATTATTATAATGGATGCAGAAAGCTTTAATTTCTCAATTCTTGTCACGATGACGAGGCTCCAGCAGACCAGCACCAAAGAGAAAAATCCTATAGAAAAAAATATCAAATGGAATTAACAATTAAGTTTCTAATCGATGATCATATATGCTATATATTGATAACAAATCGCTTCCGTCGGAACGTCGGTAAAGTTTTGACAGGATCACTTTTGCGTCATTTTCAATGTTCACTTGTTAGATATCGAGTTGAAAGCGCAACTTAAATGTATCATGGATTATCAGAATTTTTAAAATATAAAGATCAAGAAGTTTTAAATACGTCCGTCTAATTTTGAACGATCAGATTCATTACGTCATTAATTATAAAAATAAGTAGTTGTGGTGGATTATTATTGGTGATGAAGTGGGTGGGTTTTGAATTAAATTTTTAAAAAAGTCCCAAAGGAGTAGGAGGAAGAGAATAGTTAAGAAAAGGCAGCTGACGTCGATCATATTAATTATTATTTGCATGAATATTAATCAAAAAAAACTTTTAACTTAGGGGTCGTTTGGCATATGATTTATGATTTCTCCCCACTATATTTATCAAAGAACACAACTTCAAAACAACAAACAGAACAGAACAGAAGAGAGGCCAGACCCACTTTCCCCACCAACTTGTAGCTTTCTCCAACCTCGTCCTTTCGTTTCTCTCTTCCCCCCCACACGCCTCCTTGCCTTATCCAAAAGTTAAAAATTACGGATAATACGATAAATAGATTGTAATCAAGTAATTATAACGCCGTATTTTAGAAATTTATACTTGAAATCAAGATAAAGATCTAGAAGATCCCTGCCAAAGATGCAAAGATCTAGAAGATCTCTGCCATATGGAACATTTGCAACCATCTATGTTTGGCTGTTCTATTTTGTCACTAGTTTAGGCTTATGGGTTTTATTCTCGTGTTATTTGTGTTGTAGAAATAGCCTTGGCCCCGGCTTGATACGGAGTGAGTACTTCAATATCAACTTTTTATGTAGTTGAATGATTGCAGTACCTGACTTTGTCTTCATTAATTTTGGGTTTGAAATTCAGAATGCGTAATTATTTATGTCCTGTGATGGCATTACCAGCTCACCTAGGCTAAAGGCTGGCATGGCGAGAGTTTGACTAACAACAAGAACATCACTAAATATGATGTTCGCTTATAAAAAAGGTCAACTTTTTATGGCGGGTTAGTTTTCCATTGGGTACGTCAATTTTTTTTTGTAATTTATAAATTACCCTCTCTCGATTTATAATATTATCAAGCATTTAATATTATCCATTATACTGCGTTCTCAAAAACTACTGCTACTAAAATTCGAAACCAAAACCAACTCAATCATCAAAGACTTTGATGTTTATATCCTAATATATATTAACTAGAATTTGTGAGAAATTTTCAAACATTCATTTGATATTATGCATGAACAAACACATATTCTAGTCTCTAATGCATATCCTCTTTGCCAACTTAGTTTAGGTAATTAATTAATTAATTACTCATTAATTGGTCAAACTAGTTAGAACTTAGTTTAAGACACAACAGTACTTAGAAAGAAACTAAAGAAGTTTATGTTTTATTTTAAATTAATATTATAATTAATTTATTAATAAATTATTCGATATATATATATAAATTTATAATTCAAATCTAACTCAACACATGTTCTTATTTTTATTCCGTAGTTGCTTTAAATTAGCGAGAGATGGTCTAACCTAAAACTCACAAATGATAAGAACAAAGTGGGCCCGGGAAGGTGTAGTGTGTGACGCGGATCACACTTCAACTCCTTTTCATTTATAATAGTTTTTTTGTTGCTAATTATATATTTGATATTTTCCACCCTTTTCAATGAATTAATGATTTATTCCACTAAAGATAAAATTCCAAGCTTCTTGGCATTTAATTATGTAGGAGCCACTTAACTAAATATTCCAAAAATGAAACAACTCATTACTTTGTCAAGAAGGATCATGATTGATCAACACACCAAATGATAACAATATTGATCCCATAAAATTAGTCGAAGTTCGTAAGAATTTGGTTTAAGTATGATTTGGAGTTATCGAAAAAAAAAATTAGTCATAAGTCAACGAACGGGAAGCTAGAATCTGTTTATGGCAAGACTACAAGTCAAAACTCGTTACGTACGTGACACATGAGTTCAATCTTGATATATTACAAAGATAATTGGGTTATTATTGTGCTAGGCTCATCGAATTGTTATGTGTCACTACATGTCTTAATGGATGCCACCCCCAGTACTTCTCTAATTTTCGGGCCTTTCTCCCTCTTACATGCATCGCCCTTGTCTTCTCTTCCTTAGCCAATCTATTAGATATGCAGTCTATCTAATCAAACGATTCATCCGATTCTCGATAACAAACTATCATTATTTCACTTGATCATCGAGATAGAGCATATATATCTAGCTGAAAGCCTATTTTTAAAACATTTTATCTCGTCCATAATTTTTCAATTAATGTTAAATCGGAGTTGGTTAGTCGATCGAGGGAGTAGTTATCTCAGCATGAATGATAGCCGTCCTTTTTCAAAATTATACGTATGGCAAGTTGGAGAAAAGATTTTGTAAAATATATTTGTGATGAGAACAACTTCTATGATTGGGGCCCTCCACCATCAAAGTGGATGAGGGTGACGTTGTGATCATTTGTTTACTTCAATTAATCCCCTATTATTTGATTAGAGATTCCGGTCCGAAATCGAAAACACCATAATGAAAAACATGATAAATTTCTCAAATTTGTCACTACTAAAACGAACGTGATAAATTTAAATATCAGACACTCACGAGATAAGAAATTAAAAAGTAACACGAACGATTAACATTGTTTTTAAAATGTATAACAAAATTAAAGAAGGAGATGCATTCCAATTAGGAAGAGCTGGCTTTTGAGATGCTTCGATGTTGGCTTTTGTGGGTGTTGGTTAATGGTTCTAATTTCCAAATCTTTTGGGTTTGTTTAATTAGTAGTGAGTTGGAATATACAGCCTAGCATCATATTTAGTTTTATTAATTTAATTAAGATGAGTGGCCAAATCAAACTTGCCTTCTTCTATATATATATGACTTTTCAATCATGTCTAGAGTCGGACATTAGTCATATATTGTACAATATCTTATTCATCTCGGTAATTTTGGACCGTTTTATGTATCAATTTCATATTAATTGTTGAGTTGTAATAGACAAAACGAATTATGAGCTCAAGGAGATTTGAATGCCCACGAAAGGAAAGCAATGTCGGTGAAAGTACGTAAGGCGAAAGTGGGTCACTGTTGGAGATGGACCACATAGAAGTTTTTTAGTGAACAAACCTGCAAGACATTTAGACTACGTTTTTCGATTAAATAACTCAAATCTTACAAATAAATAATTTGCAGTCAATTTTGATTTGCCTGAGATGAAAATATTTCCCACTAAAAATTGTTTTGTTTTCCCATTAATTGTTGTCACCGGATTTAACAAAATTGACAACATCGGATTTTGCTTAATTGCTTACCATAATAATACATGACAAGATCTCAATCTCAATGGTATCATTTGGGGTTGATGGTTAGTATCGCCTTGATCACATTAACAACTGGAATGAAGTCACCATATGTGTTGAAGTGTCTGATTATAAATACTACCCTGCATGTTTACTTCGTTAGGGCACGACGATTGTAATAAATCATGAGAGAAAATCTTCTTTGTAATTAATTTGTTTGGAGTAACTACAAAACTGAATGAAACGATTACACTTAGACTGAACGATCATAACCCTAAAGTCTTTTATTATCCGATCTATCTACCGTAAACCCGAAAAATTGTTCCAACATATATATGAAGATCGGATAAGGTAGACGATCGAGGAAACATGAAGTCGTGGAAGTGATGTAGGAGTTCACGTGGGAGAAAGAACAGATCCCAAGTTACTTTGGAGAGCCAATCACAAATTAAAACCCACCCCTGCAACTTGGTGTCGTCCACAGCCGACATCTTTGAAAAAGTACCTTATACATTACAGACTCGTGTCTGAATTGATTGGACCACATCTCCCCACACCCCACCTGAAACCCTTGTGCTTCCTATGTTGATGTCCGATTTTAGAAAAAATTTAAAACTTAAAATTTAATACTTTAAATTCAAAACCTAAAAATTTAAAATCAAAACTTAAAAAATTTAAAATTGAAAACTCAATATTTTAAATCTAAAATTGTGTTGTTTATAAGAAAAGAAAAAGAAAATGATAAATTTATCCCTAATTTAAATGGGTCTTTTTATCCATCAAATCTGATATTCGAAATGGACGGTCCAAATTATTTCTTTCCGCATCAAATAGACAAACCCAGAGTCTATATACCACAAATCGAGAATAATAAAAATGTTTGTTGGGTTATCGTCTGTGTCATCTTACTCAATCATATGTATGTATTTTAACAGTCAAACCTAATCATTTTTAGTCCCGCTTCTCGTAAGTCGTGTGTTACATGACCTCGAATCTAGTACAATACCTTTATGGGGTCTCGTGTACCTTGCTACCACTACATGTGGAAGATGGGATTCATACTCCGAAATTTTTGGGTACTCGTTGCTCACTAGTCGAAAGCCTTGTCGGTTGGAGGTGTCTCGCGGGTGAAAAGTCTCGTCTTTCGCATTAGCTTTTAGACGAGAAAATCCGATATATAGCTAGCACCCAACAAGTTGTATGAGAAACCCGTTGACAACAACTCTCGAGAATCCGAACAAAAAATATACACAAAGATAGATAGGTAATGCTAAAGCCGGGTGAAATGGGAAAGTTTTATCATTTTTAAGTTTATAAATAATTGTAATCTGACATATGATATACTTTAGTTGCATGGAATAAACAGGAAGTGTTGGGATCCACGTGAAACGCCATGCGGGCCGGCCGGCGGCGGCGATCTTGAACATGAAACGAACGTGGGAGAGAGGAAATATATTAACCTGCCGCCGATGGGATATTTATTTGAGCTATACAATGAATGTCTTAGAAGAGCTCTACTTTCGTTCGTGAAATGTAATTGAATTCGAATGTAATACTTTTTTTAGTTGTCAACACATAATTATTAAACTAACAATTCGACTTGCACAACTATCCATAAACATTTATACAAAATTTCCATTTCACCATATGAAACAAAAAAATGTAATTTCAACGTATCATCTTAAACGATCAGCAAAAAAATATCATATTTTAAACGTGACACCGGTTTCACGATCCATTGTACGACACATGTTCGTACCTAAATCCTAATTTTAATAAGCTAATATTAACCATCCTAATAAACATAGACCGGTCCCAACTATATTTTTTATATCAATTTATATATTTTGACTAGTGAATATAATACGAAAACTTTTCAAGAGGTCATCCAATTTAATACTACTCTAGTAAATTTATATATATCTAGCCGTGTTGCTCTGCTTACAAAATAATGAAATTAATTTTGTCACGCATAATTAAAATGGATATGGGCTGAGGGCCCATGTTGCTGAGGCCCGGTCAAATGGGTATGCATTTGGCCCATGTGGCTGAGGCCAGGTCAAGAGGAATGAGGCCGAAACGTATTGGATCATATTTTGAAATACTCTTTTTGTATGGACTTAGAATACAAAGTGTGTATATAATATATATCATAACCTATACATGACTTATACACAGTTCATACGAAGTGCATAGCAATATGTATGGAATCCGCCAGAGGTCCGACAACAATGGAGGTTCGACGATGGCAAAAGTCTTCATCATCGCCCATCGCTATAGATGGGCAACCTTCCCATTTTCACGAGGTGCAGATGGGCAGTCGTACCATCTCCACGGGTGCAGATGGGCAACCATTCCATCTCTACCCTGTAGATGGTTTCACTATCCGTTTACCTGGATTGCGAATGGACAGCGATGCCGTCATCGCAGGTTGCAGATTGGACGGTTGCCCATATGCACCTCACAACGAAGGTCTAGTCGTTAGTTCCCTGGTGGCGGCCTAAACTTGAGCAATGATCAGTCGGCGATGCGTGGCCAGCGATAGGTGGCTCGTTAAAAAATTGTCGGAGTTTCGTTTGAATAAGAATTGAGAAAATAAAATTTTCGATTTATAAATTTAATGATGGACAATTAAGTAATTTATAATAATTAATTAGTGCGTTGAATTACAACTTCTTATACTAACCGGTGATCATGCATCATGACAGCCCCACGTTCATGATCTCATGCAAAGCAAAGGTTAACTAATTAACCAATTAGATAATACTATTTAAATATGTGAATTATTAGGTGCATTAATTAATTAATAGGTTGGATTTCCTCTTTTATTTTTTATTTTTTATTTTTGTAGGAGTATTAATTATTAATTATGAAGAACTGAGCTATCATTTGGATATTTTAAGGACAAACAGATAGTGAAATATGAACTCACGGAATCTTTTTAGTTTAAGACGTTGTTGGAGTTTAGCTAGGCAAATCGAAACCTTTTCTTGTGTTTTATTTTTTAATCTGCACTACAAAATAAATCTTACATTTTTCTATACAAAAATCGTACCAGAAATTCGTTCTTCCGTTACATATAGAGCGTCGCATAAGATCCTTACAACAAAGTATTATTTATGTAGCAGATGGGAGGCCTTATTGCTATCGTCGTTTCCGTCGCGAATAATTGACCTTTTTGCTACGGTTCTTTTCTTTGCTGATTGGAAGCCTTTCTGCTACGATTTTTGCCGTGTCATGAAAATTTCACAACGGGATTTTTCGGGTAGTAATCACAGAAGAATTCTTAGCATTGCAAAAGAAGTTATAGACTATAGTCATCTGCAACCAAAAATTCCGTCGCATCAAGGTTTTACGTCTTTTGCAACGGCAATTTCGATTGTCGCAAACAATTTGTTTAACACAAACTTAAACACTAGCATCTACCCCGACTCAATAAACGGAAACAATTCAAAAACAAACCACAATTCAAACGCACATATATCGATAATAAAAAACTCAAAGCAAGCGTGACAAAGGGTAGTCGATCTTCAAAGCTCCGAGGTAGATCGATCGATGTCCACTCGCCCCGGTTCGACTAGGGCTGATGGAGTCAAATTGACTTGCCTGTAGTTCAAAACCTCGGGGATTTTATTGGCTTTCCTGTGAGCTCTCCCTTCTTTACAAAGCGTGATCACTTGTTCCAAAGTAATTAGCAAAACCGATGAAATAGATTAAGGGCCCAAAGTTTGATGATTAAGATTAACGACGAAACACTAATTATTATTTATAATTAAGGTAGGAGGGGCTAAAGAACAAAACACCTACACCGACAAAGGCAGCAGGAAAGATTCCTCAAACAAACGCATCGTGTCCCGTTAATTAATTATTCCACTTCTTGAATTATTATTATTATTAATGTTATTTTTTTCCCATATATAATTTTATTGTAATGATGAACGTGTATGGATACTATAAGTCTAGAAAGACTTCGGTAAGGTTCGACTCGTGAGCTTGATAAGTTAGGGTCACGAATCATGTTGTTATGTATTAAAATAGACGGTATAGCTAACTATGAAAGTATTAAGACTAATCTAGATAGAGAGGTAGCTTGCGAGCGAGATTGATTTTCGGCTCACAAATCCTGTCCGGAAATGAGTTCGACCAATCTGTTGTATGTAGTAAGTGTGCACATATCAAAACATATAGTACTTGTACTTAACTTTAACTTTGTACGATCGTGATATTTTATTTCAAGCTCGTTACAGTCATGAACCAGTCCATGAATGCTTAGCTTCTAACTTGTTTCTAATGGTTATCAAGCTAGCTTCGAACTTGTTTATAATGGTTATCGAGCTAGCTCCGCCTTGTTTCCTGTGGAGTATGGCGGTGGTTGCATTGTGTGGTTGGAGATTCATCGGTTTTGGATTCGAATCCGGCCACACCCCACATATGGATGGACACCTATATTATATTTACTTCATTTCTCTCTTACAAGGGCAATTTCGCCTGATCTATCTTCGACTAAAAAAAACTAATTCCGCCTTTATGTTGGTTTTTAACCGAACTTGAGTCAAGCTCGAACCGAGTACTCCAAGCTGAAGTTCCTTTGTTTAATCAAAAGACATAGCTCAAACTGAATCGAACCCAGTTCATAAACGTAAAAACTCGACTTGACTCGTAAATAACCGACGACACCCAAAAGAAGTAATCATTTTTTTGAACCACTATTCCAACCCAAACAAAAGATATCTTAATATAGTTTGCAAGTAAGTGATGACCAACAATGGATGAGATTTTAGGAGTGAAACAAATTCATGATAGGGAAAGTTTTGTCATTTTAAGAACAAATTTAAAATTTAAAATTGAAATTCAATACTTTAGACTCTAAATTTAAAAATTTAAAAATTAAAATCGAAATTTAAAATTTAAAATAAAAAACTAAAAACCCAATATTCTATACTCTAAACCTAAAATTTTACTTTTTTATAAGAAATAAAAGAGAAAACGATAAATTTATCCCTAATTTAAGTTGGTATTTTTGTCCGTTATATTTAGTGTTCGAGATAAACGGTCCAAATTGTTCCTTACCGCAACAAATAAACCTTCTCTGTTTGCCGCGGACCTGGACTCGATTTTAGGTCAGAAGTTGATTGTTCTCTAGTGAAGGAGTTTGATTGGAAGAATGCAAAGTAGAAAGAAAGAAGAGATACATGTAAAGGTAGAATGAGAGGTCGTCAATAATGCAACCAATTTTTTTTTTATAATTAAAAGGTAAATGAAAGCGGCCGGAGCACGCATCCACCGTGGTGGTGGTGGTGGTGGCCGCCGGGGCCCGGCCATGGAAGTCAGAGAGAGCCAATGGAAATGAAGTCTCCACTTTCCCATAAAGGGGTGCTTTTAATTTGCTCCTCTTCTCCCCGGCAACGCGTGCTGTTATGTCACACTCTCTTATTAGTGTACATTTTGGATTGTCGTTTTCCTTGCACTTTGAGATATCTAGATTTGTTGATCATGTCACCAAACACTATATCATGACAGAAAGATGGATGGTGCAAAATAATGTTACGAAAGAGAGTACTATTCGATATCATATCATTTCATTTCGTTGAAATCACTGAGATGTACTATTACGCAGGTTGAGCTATGGAGGGGGACGAACCTTGCATGGTTTACGGGGGAGTGAAGAAGCTCCGAGTGCAAACCGACTCTAGAGTCGTCGCTATCTCTCTTTTGATTGAGTATCTGATCTATTCACCAACACGATGAATTGTCATGCAGCTATGTAGCCAGGATTAAGAGCTTACTCTTCGAGCGTATTTACTGTAAGGCGGACTTTATCTCAGACTAACTAATATATAGTGCTTAATTTTATACAGTATAATATTAAATCATTCGAAATCCGCCGCAGTAATTTTTCGAGAAGACTTTACTGGTACTGGATTCTTTGAATACTTGATTTGATCGGACCATAGAGTCCATATAAGTCATACATATGCACGTGAATGGGATCATGCTTCTTTGATAAGCACCACCCCCCACCCTAGCTACTACTTCCTACATCATCTTTATGATCGGTCACTCGACATTATAGCTTCATATATCCCATTGGTTGATATGATCGAGACGCTCCTAACCATTAGATTGAGACGGTCCGCTGATATTTCGCCACACATGCATGTAAACGATGACTTAATCACAGTAGATTTAAAAACTGAATGGGCTTTTAATCTGATCAGTCATTCAAGAGCCATTAAACAATTAAAAACCATTAAGATTACGCCGTCAAACCAAAAACATTAACCATTATCTCGACCCTTCGTTCTGGCGGGCCTATCAACTTGGAGTCTAAAATTCCTACATTTTCATGATTTTTGGGTGTAAATTCTGATATTAGACTCATTGACCGACTAATTCAATCGAGGAATTGTTTCGATGTTAAGATTTTACTTCTCTCCTAACGTTGTTGCAGAAATCAAACCTTTATTCACCCTTTAAAATGCAGCCCCTAACACTATTGCACCCGCAACTCAACATTTCCATGATAAAAACAAAAAATATGGAACAATAGAAAGAAAATGAAGATAAAACTAACTCTTATGATCAATAGTAATCATCACATGGGCAATTTGATCATTCAAGCTTTTGGCACAATCATTTTGCTCCCAATAAATTAAACCCATTAATTACTAAATAATTCCTTTAATTATTTGTTTTTACGAGTGGACATTTGTTTAAACTTTAAACACCTTATCTAATTAATAACTATGGTTATAATTAATGAATCAGGAATCCCATTAATTAAGAGATCTCGTCGCCTGTATTTTTAGTTCATAAATACATATGTAAAAGACTTTGGCAATATTTTATGTATATTTCGAAGGAGATATATTCAATTAGTTTGTTTTTAAATTTGCGAAACCGATGGGTCATGCAGACCACGAGCTGGATTAGTTAATTAGGTTATGTATTATCAATTTTTCGGATGATAACTAGTGTGACAACAGTTATAATCTATAAACGTGTTCTGAACGCAACATTCACCCTAAATTATGTTTCGCGATCACGGAAAGAAATTTAGTAAATTAATTTTGATCCTCACATGACTTTAGTTTACATTAGCAATGGTATATGTTGTTTTTAACGAATCTTAAATCACAAGATTTGTTGTGATCTCAGGAATCCAAATAAAAACAATGAACCTGAGAATCTTTAAATATTTATTTATTTTTTAAAAAACTTTCCTCCTCTTTCTATGGCATGTGATTCATCTAAGCTGTTCATTTATCATCATTGGTTGTAAAGCCAACTAATCGATATTCCACACTATTACAAAGCATGGTTAAACCGGAGAGCTCATCGGGCATCAGGTTCATTGATCGGATTACGAGTCATATGTTCATATAGTAAAAGGTTAAATATGTAGAAAATTAAGAGCAATCACTCAAATTTTGTAACTCAGTTTCTTTTCACGAGAAAAGTACGCCTAAGAGACACTAGCAACCCAGAAATATCAACTACTATTTTGTAATGATATTGATTAACAACGATAAAGAACAAGTTATATTTATGAGTTACTAGATTAACCCTATTCTTCTATTGAAACGGATAAACTGATAAGGCCCTACGATCCATTTACCAATACCACAAAGTATGCGTCCAAAAAGTAGATGTGGAGGGTAGAACCCCTAAAATCAACTCACCTGCTCGACGTAAGTTCAAGACTTAATTCAGTTACTAATCAATATTCAAACTATCAAACTCTATAACTCAACACAAATCCGAATATGGGTTAGACGTAAATCATTGATTGAATTGAGACAGAACCGAGTCGGGTCAGTTTTACCCACTCTAAACAACCATGTTCTTGTGATCCTCGACAATACATATGCATGGAAGAATATTATTTATAAAACCAAGATGGGAAATATTAATTAAAAATAGATTTCATATACAAAACATTTTTAAATGGGGATTAATGGACAAAGGGTATACTGGGATTTATGCTGGCATGCTTCCTCAAACCCCCTAGATTGCAACCCCAACATCACAACTCTCAGCCAGCCTGCCACAGCTTTGGTTTCCGTGTTCTGAGAAGAGTTGATAAATTTTTCGTATGCGGTCTAATACATTTCAATCTAATATATCAAACCATTTTAAATTCGCCGCGGTACGAATCAAAATGAACCAGACAAGATCACTAAGCACCCTTATGATTACACTTACAGTAAGTTCTTCCCAAATCCAAACCAAGAACAAAATGACGTGTGGAATAAGGCTCTCAGTTGTACTGGTCTGTGGCCTTTGGCACGCCTCCAAAGTTCTCCATTAATTATTTAGTTAATGACAAGAGAATCTTAAATTCTTTGTTTAATCACATGATCATCAGGTGATGGACAGATAAATATATAGAGAAAGTTTTTAATAATCTTTTGTATTGATCTCATTGCAAAATCATAGTTTTATGTTTGTAGGGGTTGTTTGGTACTTAGGCAATTGGGTGTTGGGGGTGTTCAAAATTCAGGGGTTGGTTTGGTTTTTGTATTTGGAAGGTGGTCGGGTGTAGGTGTTTTGATCGAAAAAAATTTGAACTAGGAGTTGTTGGTAAAAGGTTAATTGTGGATCTTATCTCATTTTTTTACACGCCTCCTCAAACGAAAATTTATCAATATGTTCGAACTTTACACATACCCACCATATTTTATGCTTAAATAGAGGGATTTGGGGTGGTTTTGTTAAAAAAAGGGAGTTGTTTGATTTTTGTGTTTTGAAGGAGGTTGGTGGATGTAGGTGTTTCGAACGAAAAAAATGGACTAATGAGTATTATGAATGGTGGCATCTCAACTAATGAGATTAATTATGAATTTTATACCATTTTCTTATTATATGCCTCTTTAAATGAAAGCCTACTCATGGGCTAGAACTTTGCAGAGGCCAACGATACATTGTGTTTAAATCAATTGTTAAATTGGGGTCGTGGAGATTCGAACACGCGACCCACGCGGCCACTTGGAGAAACCAACTCTAATATTATGTTATGAACAGTTGCATTTCAATAACTCGAGTTCATAAAAGACGATTACTTCTAGATCTTATACCATTTTCTTACAATTTCGGTATAGGGAAAATATAGGTGTGTATGTGGGGAAGTCTCTACCTAAATTTGGAGTGAGATTGAAAGCATAAACTAAGTAAACTTCATTTTTTAAATATTTACATAGAATTTTATTATTTTAAAACGAGTAATGCTGAACGATAACTTAAATTCGTCCACCCCTAATTTTGTCATTCTAGACAAACAAGTCCTTAGATTATTCCAAACTTGTGGAGTATATACTTATGGGAGAATGAAGGCAAAATCTTCCCCCAATAGCAAACAAAGTTCCAATCTTTTTTGTGGCTCTCATTACAAACAACACACACTCTCTCTTCCTCTCCCAAATTCCTCATTGGGGCAAAAAACCCAGAAACAAAAATAACAACTGCTAGATTGTCTCCTTCCTTCACCAGGATTTCTTCCTTCAGATTCTCATCATCATCATCATCATCTGTATCAGTTCCATCATCCTTTCAAGGTAATTCCAATCCTACCCTTTTGAATCCCCTCTAAATATGCACTCAGTGAAAAATGCAGAGTTCTTCTGCAGCAGAAATCCTTTGCATCTCTTAGAACCATAATTTGAGTTCCTTCTCCTCTGAAGAATCCTCCCCATATGGGTTTTCAACCCTCTGGTTCTGAAAGATTTGTCCTTTTTGTACTTTTTCCAGGTATGTGATCCAAGATCATGAAATCTCTCTGACAGAAGAAGAACATCAGGACAAAGAAAGATTCAATCTTTACCAGTTTTCCTTTCTTTTCTTCTCTTAACAAATGGAGAGAGTTCTCAAGCCTTATGACAAGGAATGCATGAGGCTAGCAATGCTAAAGCATGAAGAAACATTCAAAGAACAGGTATGGTCGGAGACCCTGAACGAGATTTTAGGTCCGGAGTGAGTTAGAAAGCACACTGTGCAGAATTCGAAGATGCACTGAGCAAAAAGCTTCAATTTTTTGAAAAATTTTGCATAGGAAATTTCGTTACTTGGCAACCAGGGAACCCTGAACGGTAGCCTAGGTTCGCCGCCTACTTTGGTTGCTAGTTCCAAAATCTGATGTTGTGGTGTTGGTTCGAAGATGCCCGTTGCGTAGGAAATTTCGTTTTCGTAAGTAGGGAATCTTGATCGGTAGTCTAGGTTCGCCTACCGGGTTTAAAATCTAATGTTGTGGTGTTGGTTTTTTTTGGCAGGTATATGAACTCCACAGGCTATACAGGATTCAGAAGCTACTGATGAGAAATCACACTGACAAAACCAACAAAAGCAGGAACGCTACTACTAATACTAACTACAGTACTCATCAGAAGAACCACCAAGAAACTTGGAACTCTGGCTTCAGTTTCATCCCCAATAACACTACTACTACTACTACTACTACTACCACCACTAACCCTGAGTTCGAAGAGTCGAACGGGGAGCTGATCGAGGAGTGCGATATCGAGCTTACATTAGGGCCAACAAGTTATGCCAAGAAGAAGAGGAGGAATAACAACAACAACAAGGTTCCTGATGAGACACCACCTTTGACATCAGAGTCAGCAGGTCCAAGCAGCTTCTCTTCATCGTCAACCGGGTCGAGTCAAATCAACAGGACCGAATCCGGAATGATTAAAAACCAGAATGGAAGTAGTATTAGCAATGTTGATCATAGATTAGAACAACAGCAGCAGCAGCAGGCTCCCTGGTTTCTCCAGGTTTTGAGCCTTAACATGACTTGATGAAAGATTGTTTCTTTTTCTTTCCCTCTTTAGGAATTTAAGTCCTTTTTCTCTCTTGTGTGCAAAGATGCCTACTACTTTGTTTTTCTAGCTTAATTAGTCTACGAAATTCGAATCAATGCGTCCCGATAATTCGAGTTGCAGGGAGAAGGTCCAACATTGAATCTTTATATCATTCCTTGGCACCCCACCTCAAACTGGCGCTAGAATCCTAGGTGTTGCAGAGTTTTTCATTGAAACGGAGACTTTTCAGTCAATAAAGACCATGACTTTAACTCCTTGTGACGATTCTCCTTGTAGCTGCTGTTTGGTTTTGACATTGGAAAGTGCTTCAGGTGTGAGAAAACAAGACAGAAATGGAAATGTACTGTCTTACAACCCAACAAAGAAAGGATCTTTTGATCATTCCTTTAGGAAGAATCTTATGTGAGTGTTTAAGGCTGACAACAGAAAGATCTCAAGTTGAAAACCATTCATGTACAGACCGCTCGGACCGATTCTTATACTATACCCATTCGGGTAACCTTTTTCTAATTGCCATGGACATGAATTCCATAGTTTAAGGCAAAGGAGGAATCTCTTACTTACTCCACCATCCGCCATTGAAGCAAGAGCTGGTAATAATAAGCTTTGTCGGCCACCAGATGATCAATAGATTCCCTCGTCTCAATAATCAAATGGTCCAGCCCTGAAACCAGAAAGGGTACAAATTTATGAAAAAGAAAGGGACTAGTACTAGCTTTTTGAGAAGGTACATGCATTTATTGTGGAAACCCTGTCCTTCGACTGTGAGGTTTATATGTACGAATTATACTTCTTTAAAAAAGTAATTTATCATCATTATGAACAACATACCGAACATCTAGAAGTATTACTCGTTATCACATCAACATTCCTCAAATCATGACTGTGCAAACCCGGTATAAAATATGCCGTTCTATAGAGATCTATTAGGAAGCGGCTCATAAAAAGTCGGCCAACCTGAACCTGAATCTCGAATGCCATATCCATCTTGAGCATGACATCCTTTTTAACTCGGAGTTTAAGTCGTGACCTGGTTAACCGTGCCCGTATAGTACAAACAAACAATACCTAACTGGCCAATGGAAGCATTATTGCTTGCAAGACAATTCTGCCTCCAAACAAAAACCCTTTGGGTACGCAGCACCTTTTGCAAAAGCCTGTCCCTTGACTTATTATTTCCTCCATCTTTGAGAAAAGGCACCTTTTGAAAATAAAGTCTGTCACTTCTTCAAGATAAGAAGATAGACTAGTCTGGGTCAGAACCCTATCGAAGATCGAACATGTGAGACTGACGATAAATAGAAGTGTGACAAGACTGCAACCTATTCGGTACCAGTTTGACATCTAATATGCAGTTAGAACTAGTACAAATGTTGGTACGACGAGGCGATTTCACAATTTCACAAATACTGATTTCTGCATACAAAGATGAATCGTTGATTTTGCTCATTGATATGCACAAAATACAAATTTTTGACAATATTATTTACATGATCATAGCAACTGAAATGAAACCAAGCAGATAACTTTACTAGATAGTAATACACCTTGGGAATGAGTTGAAAGGTATCTCAGGATATGGAATGGCGCCTATCTTTAGGCGGTTTGGTTCGAGGCTTAGACGGTAAGACACCCAAGAAAGGCGAAAGCTTTCCGAGCTTCTTCGATACAGAGTTGATGAATGATGGCTTCTTAGGAGGCAGAGGAGGCTTATCAGCAGTAGATGGGGAAGAGTTGCTGATTCCCATTGGACTTCCAACTGTGGATCTTGCAGTGCTGCTAGATGCACTGCTGAACTTGAGCTCCATTTCCTTGAGCTTCATTTTCATCTTGACGAGTTCGAACTTCAGGTCTTGGTTCTCTCTTTTTAAGACTGATAGCTCGTCAGGAACAGGATGGATGTCTGTGGCGTGGAATGGCAATGGAGACCTGGAGGGAGTGCTTGTGGGATGGTCAACGTTGATGGCGTCTCGTAGACGTTGCTGCTCGTAGTAAAGGACTTGAACCACCGTCTGGACTGGGAGCCTTTCGTTCTGCGCAGCGTGCGCACAGGCTTCGCGAGATAGTTTCTGGCAGTCCATCACGCTGCACACTTTCTTTCTCTCCATGTCACTCAAGGAAGGATGAGCCTGTCAATTTTTTTATTATGGTATGTGAGTGTTGATGAATGATATAAAAGTCAATCTGAATCCTCTTTTAACAATTCGACTTACTAGGATGCAACGGTTTATGACAAAGATCCAGTCATTTTTAGCAGCAACACACATTGGCACGATGCAAGAAAAGAGTAACATAGTCTCATGAATTTACACTAATAATTCTAGAGAGGTCTCCATTTCGAATCCTAGTAACCCCACTCCATTCATATGACTTATTGAAGACGTGCAAACCTCAGCTCTTCGAAGAGGGCGTGTTGATGAATAATATAAAAGTCAATCTGAACCATTTCCCAACAACTCGAGTTCTTGGGATGCGATCGTTCATGACCATCAGACATAACAATATTTTTATTTCAAATGGCTTGAGATATAACCCCTAAGTAAAAACTTTTTGCATGCAACAGAAGTCATGACGATCTGAACAAAAAATTCTGTATAATCCAATGGATCAAGTCATCAGCTTTGCCTTTGTTTCTCTTCGAAACAGAGTTAAACTTAGTAGTAAATAACTTTACTAACTCGTATTTCAGTGTTATAAATCGACAAGACCATTACCAAATGCCAGAAGTTGCAGTTAAGGTGTCAAGATTTGTATATGGATGATGTTCTAGAATGGATCAGTGCTTAAGCATCAAAACAGAGAACTATACTATAATGAGGAGAGAGTCAGAGAGTGCACCTTCAGGTATATGTCGATGGCTCGATACATTTCGTCATCCACAATCCTTGACAGTTCAGGAACTAGTTCAGCAAGAGAAATGAACTTGGAAACTGACAAATTCCTATCAGAGGCTATTTCAGCTAGGTAGTTCTCCATCAGTCTCCCAACCCTTGCCATGTCATCATTAACCCGAGGAGAATAAACCGGTTCATCATCTTCACCATGGTATCCAAGCCTGTCTTTCCCTTCAACTTCATTTTCAATGTAGTTCATCATGATCCGCTTCACTGCATCCACGTCGAACAGTGTATCCCCTGTAAATGAATATGCAGGAATCAACAAGTCATCCAACACTGCTTGGCCTAACTGAGATGCCATCTGCTTCTCCAAATCGAGCCGGCAAGCAACGGTTGACTCGAGGTAGATTGCAGCTCGGAGCAGCATGGAAAGGAAACTAACAGACAATGCATTCTTCTCCTTCGGTAGAAGGCTGACTATAGTTTCTAACACGACCCTCTTCTCGTGCTCTTGTTGCGGCTCGATCTTTTTCCTCCCCTTATTGCCAAATGTGTCCTGCAACAGAATGTAAAAACTCGGTTTCAACGACATGATACTCGAGGTTTGTTCCTCCAAAGTCGTAAAATTTGTAATATTTACATTCCATATGCACATGATCATAAATTCAAAGTGTTTTCTCGGATAAAGTTTCGATCTTTTTTCTCCCCTAGCCAAATGTCTGCTGCAACAGAATGTAAATTAAGTTTCGACATGATATACTAGAGGTTTGTTCCTTCAAAGTCGTAATATTCGTAATATTTACAGTCTACATGCACATAATCATACATTCAAAGTGTTTTCTTGGGTAAAGTTTCTCACCAGACCTCGGAGGGACTTCTTTGCATAGAGCATAAGCACAGGACCAAGTGCATACTGCTTAAATCCTCTAGATACCATTGCAATCAGAACCCTTTGAAACACATCAATTCTCAGAACAGTTAAATCCTCAGCCCACCAATCAACGGTACCATCAAAGCTTCCTGACATAGAAAAATGGCTGCTTTCCTTGCAGGTTATAACTGCTATGGAATCTATGCATCTGTTCACTAACTTCACTTTCTCAGCAATGGCGCCTAGACTTTCCGAACGGTGTAGCACAGAAACTGCACTGGCCAGGCTCTTTAGAGTCACTTCGTTAAGGTAGGCTTCTGTTCTTGACACCAGGTTTCCAACAGAATACTCTTCTGTCATCTCGAGATACTCCGCCGCGCATCGAAGCACTGCAATGTTCTCCGTCCCAATCTCAAAGTTGATCCCGTAGCAGAACTTTGCAGCAAGTTCGAATGCCTCCCACCCTCCTGGAATTTCAGGTATTCTAACCTCAGTGACGTCATCATCTCTGGTTTCGGATACTAGCTTTCTTATGTAGCCTGACTTTGACACCAAGAGAAACTGAAAAGGAGCTAGGAAGAGTTAACCAAATTGGGAAAATAATCAAACTTTCTGGTAATCAGGGATTGTACCTTGTGCAATGAAAAAGATGCTCCGCCAACATGAACTTTAACATCACTGGAGATTTCCTGGGAGATAATCCTGTAAAAGGTGCAATCATAAATGTTATCAACAAGAAACTACTGTTTCTGACAAGAAGAAAGAGAGATTTAGCCAACCATTCTCCTGTTCTCTTCATTGCAGAGGAAAGAAGCTCCTTCTTCTCTGACATGTTATTGACAGGAACAGCTGCTGCTCTTTCCACCATTGCAGCCAGAGCAGAAAGCCAGTGTGCTTTTATAATAATGAAATACCAAAACACAAATGCTTCTACTTCCTCTGACTACTCTCTCTCAGTCAGACGATACGCCGAACTCCTTAGCTGCAGTGAAAAATAATCCTCCCAGTGTGGGGTTTCTGTGGTAATGCATTTCAGCTGCCAAGTGTGGAATGTTTCCTATCCACATAAGTTCCTCCAATCTGTTTTGAGATGAAATTCTTGGAATTTTCTGCATTACTTTCTGGCTAATTACCAGGAAAAAGACAAGACTATCAAAAGAAATAATAGCAGGGAAGATAAAGAGTTCAATTCTCAAAGATGAGATTGAGCTGCTGGAAGTGGACCATGTCTGGATTAGAGATAAAGAATTCAAAGATAAAAAATTGGTGTCGCCCACCGTGGGGCTCGAACCCACGACCACAAGGTTAAGAGCCTTGCGCTCTGCCAACTGAGCTAGACGGGCTTGACATTTTTAACACATTGTTAAACTTTTCTACAGACTAGAAGGATTATTGGTTCAGGACTAATAGTATAAAGTAATTGGAGAACATATAACGACGGATTCGATTCTTCCCAATGAGGTGGGTATGTTTATCTTTGTTTATTTTTCGACAAGTCCGCTTGCATTTTCCCTGATAGTTAATATGAAGTACATATTGAAATATGAATTCGTTGCACAAATTGAAAGTGGAGACCGTATAACGGTGGATTCGATTCTTCTCAGTGAGGTGGATATGTATGTTTATTCTCGCTCATTTTTTAACAAGTTCGTTTGCATTTTCGTTGATGACAAACAAACCTACTCATTTACATAAAATCCTGACTACGTCACTGCCTCCCCGATTTATTATGACCATACCAAACCAACCTGCACATTGAGGGAGAAGATAGTTGTCCGATTAGTGTGTGGGCTCTTGAGGCTGAAAGCTATGCAACAGAGTCAATGAAGGAAAACCCCACTGATTTAACTACGTACAATAACCATACGGCAATCAATTCCCAGACACCCAACAGTCGATAGGTCTATCTGAGTTTTGCTTGCGTGGTCCTGAATCCTGATCCTGATTAATCGTAAAAATCGCAACTCGAGAACTTGTTTATCGTAGGATTTTATGGACCGTCGATTTTATCATAATATCTCCCGATACGAGAGTATTGCCCCTGCTCTTTTTATGGACGTTTTTACATTTGCTTTTTTAGATTACAGATTGTGGCCGCGAAATTGATCAAATGACTCATCTTCGTCTTGGACATCTTGAAATTAAATATTCTGGATTATAAACCGCTCTCTGTGGGGTAGATTCTACTTTGATCGGCCCAACTCTAAATCAAAGCCGGACACCAAAAAAATCCAAATCTCCAATCCAATCCAAACCTAGTCATTACCCTAACTCGAACCAACGAGATAGAACAATACCCATTCTCAATGAGTCAATGTTAGTAATACATTGTTTGTAATTAGAAAATGCGGTTCATATTACTATAATTTTAAGTTATGCTATTATATTTAAGATTCTATATTGGATGTTATTATTTTTTGGTGTAAATTTTGATATTCGACTCATTGGCCGATTAATCCAGTCGAAAATTGTCCCGGAATTAATATTTTATTTCTCTCCCGACGTTGTTACGGAGAATCGAATCTTAATCCACCCTTCAAAATGCAGTTTCTAACACCACTGCACTAAGCGCTTATTAATTTTTTTTACATGTGCTTAACTATTATCATAAGTTTTTTAAGATCCACTAGAAATTTGGTACACATTGTTTGGGCCCTACATAAGAATTTGGGCTAAGCCTCACCCCCTAAAACCTGGGCTTTAAGCCCTACTTTCAAATATAATGTACACACACTTGGGCCTTATCCTTCTCCTTCTTCATCTTCTTCTGAAACACCCATTTCAAAAAAGAAAAAAAATATTCAGCTCACAGAGCTCCCACTCTTCACTGATTTCCTGCCACTTCACACCTTATCTCCAAAACCCAGAACCCCAATTTCTCATCATTTCAACAATGGAACTCTCCTCTTCCTTCTCATCCGCCATCAAACCATCAGAGGTCACCTTCTCCCGCCATTCCCTCTGCCAATTCCCACTCCAATTCAACATCCCTCGCCGGAATCAGAAACCCACCCTCCGTATCTCAGCCGTCGCCACCGACGGCCCCCCAACAAAACCCCTCCCGCACAACAGCCCACAGAGACTCCTCAAGGAGCTAGAAGAGCGCAAAAGAACAACTTCCCCCAAGAAAAAACTCCCTCCCAAGCGATTCATCCTCAAGCCACCATTAGACGACAAAAAGCTCGCCGAACGGTTCCTCAACAGCCCCCAGCTCTCCCTCAAGCAATTCCCTTTACTCAGCTCCTGCCTCCCTTCTTCCCGCCTCAACAATGCCGACAGGACCTGGATGGACGAGTTCCTCCTGGAAGCCAAACAGGCTCTGGGTTATTCTCTGGAGCCTTCCGAATTGTTAGGAGATGATAATCCGGCGAAGCAATTCGATACTCTGTTGTATTTAGCTTTCCAGCATCCGAGCTGTGACAGGACTAAGGCGAAGCATGTTAGGTCGGGGCATTCGAGGCTTTGCTTCTTGGGGCAGTATGTGCTTGAATTGGCTATGGCGGAGTTTTTGCTTCAGAGGTTTCCTAGGGAGTCTCCTGGCCCGATGAGGGAGAGGGTTTATGGGTTGATTGGGAAGAGGAATATGAGTAAGTGGATCAAAGCTGCTAGCTTGCATAACTTGGTTTTCCCCTTTGATGATATTGATAAGCTCAAGAGGGACGAAAAGGAGCCTCCTGTCAAGTGAGTAACTAGTTAAAGAGCATTTTTTTAACATTGAAAGCACATGAATGGAGATTGGAATTTGGCATTGCTTTGTTCTTGTGGTTTCTTGATGATGATGATGGAATGAATACATATATGGTGAACCTATTGACACTGAACTCTTTTCCTTTTCTTGTTGTTGCACTGGTTCAGATCGGTGTTCTGGGCATTGTTCGGCGCAATCTACCTCTGTTTCGGCATGCCTGAGGTGTACCGTGTCCTCTTCGAAGTATTCGGGATGGATCTCGAAGCGGAGGATTGCCAACCGAAGTTAAGAAGACAACTCGAGGACGTTGATTATGTATCGGTTGAATTCGAAGGCAACAAGCTTACTTGGCAAGATGTTGCTGGTTACAAGGTATGTTCTTTGTGTTCCTTTGATTCCCTACAAAGATTACCTGCGAAAATTCCGTGATTGATTCGTGGGTTTCTGAGTTCCAGCCCCCTCAAGACGCGCTATTTGCACATCCGAGGTTGTTCAGGGCTTGTGTTCCGCCAGGTATGCACAGGTTCAGAGGGAACTTGTGGGATTATGAAAGCCGGCCTCACGTTATGCGAACGCTCGGATATCCTTTGAAGATGGAGGATAGAATTCCTGATATTACCGAAGCAAGGAACATCGAACTCGGGCTTGGATTGCAGGTATTATGAAGTATTAACCCTGTGTAATGGTGTTAGTGTGTTACGTGTATGCCCTTCGTATTGTACTCGTTTCGCTAACATTTGCTAACTACTTACATTACAGCTTTGCTTCTTGCATCCGTCAAAGTACAAGTTTGAGCACCCTCGATTCTGCTACGAACGGTTGGAGTATGTCGGCCAAAAGATTCAGGTACTGATTGAGATTCTCTTCTATTCCAACTTATGGCTAGAGGTTTTAGCTTCAATTTCGAACAGATAGTAACACGAAATGAAATCAGGACTTAAAACCTTTCATATTTCTGCCCGAGTCATAATTCTTCTTAGAACTATGAAAAACATAAAAGAGTCTAAGAAAATTTCGGGACTTTCCTCCGGATTCTGTTAAACACAGCCTGAGATGTCGAGTCTTTCAGGACATAGTAATGAATTCAAGACTTAGATCAGCATAATAACCATTGCGGTCGAGGACTCAAAACTCAAAAGTTGGTTGACATCAATCTTTCATATTTCTGCCTGATTCATATATACTTCTATGAAAAGCATAAAGAACCTGAGCAATTTCGTGACTTCTAGCTGCCGTCTGATTCTGTTCCGATATGTCGAGTCTTTCAGGACATAGTGATGGCAGAGAGGCTGCTGATGAAGCACCTGGACGCGCCGGGGAGGTTCCTGGCGGAGAGGCACCGCAGGACTCTGATGAACAAGTTCTGCGGGAAGTACTTGAGGGAGAAACGGCTGCACCAGTACATGGTGTACGCGGAACAGGTTCGAGACCGGTACGAGCTCAACCGTAGGATGAAGAACCCGACCACTACCTCCGTCCAGCAAGCCATCCACGGACTTTCCTATGCCGTGTATGGGAAGCCGGACGTTCGCCGCCTCATGTTCGAAGTCTTTGATTTCGAGCAAACCCAACCCAAGCCTGTGGGATGAGGAATTTGGTCGGTTGGTTGGATTGATTCTTTTTTTCATCACTGTGATTTTGCAATGGAGAAAGGTTTGATTTTTCAAGCCTTGCTTTGTGTATAATGTGTCTTCCAAAGTTCAATGTATTCTAACGTATGTTAGTGCCACTAATTGTATCGACAAACTACAAGTAAGGTGAAATGAGATAATCCATTGGTGAATCCAACCTTTGGTTTGGTCGTGAGTCATTGTGATCACCAACCTATTCGAGTCAAAACATATTGGTCACCAATTGTCGCTAAGACTATCCATGATGCTACGTGCTAAAGTGAGCTAAATTTGGCTCTTAGCACCTCAAAAAGTGATTTTGTTCTAATGGCGCAAGAGTTAAATTTAGCCCTTACCATTTACATTTTTGTTATCTTTTTTAACTATATTTAGTTATTTAAGTCAAAATTGATCTTTGTTATATTCGTTTTTGAAAAATATAAATTTTGATATATAAATTATTCAAATCGAAATTAAAATAAAAAAGTTATGGCAAAAACAAAAACAATGAGGAAAACGAAAAAGATTCACATATTCAAAAAACCCTCTTTACGAATATAAGCCGTTAAATCAGATCAATTAGTTAAATTTGGCACTTTAAACTAACCAAATTTAGTACAAAAATCTAATTTTTTTAACAATTTGGCACTTCACCTTGAAGCCATGAGTGTTAGATTGTTCACTTGGTAAGTGCTTTTTTGGGTTATTTTCGTGGAACTATTGAGTAGGATATTAGAGGTATGATTGGAAGAATTGATTTGTATGATTTTAATTTGATATTTTGTTGAGACTACCAAAAAGCGTACCTCAAAGGAAGAATATGTATTCGAACGATAATAAGTGGGTGAAGGTTAAATATTTATAACGGAACTGAGTGTGTCGTCTCTTAAATAGTGACATCGGGGCTCCTTTCGCAGTGCACCGGACCCGAGCTGTTTCCCTAGGGTTCCCGATTTTCTCTAAAAGTTTGATCTGATATTTCTTACCGTTTCCGACAACTGGCTGAACGAAGCCGAAAATCGATCTTTCAAAAGTGATTGGACCGGACCCAATGATTCAACTAGCTAGGACACATCATTAATTTTGGTTTCACGAGAGTTAACCACTAATTAAGAAAAATAACCTAATCTCACTAATCAATAATCATTCACAACCATGCAACACTCGGTAAAACCGAGTAACCGACCGAGTAAGTTCCCACCACACACTCTCTGATAATGTGCGCCGCATGCTCACGCTCCTTAACCTGCACCAACCCACAACTGAGTGAGTCTGATAACTCCGATTTCATCCCCCGCTTTCGATTCCCCTAATCTTATATCCAACGCCACTCTTCTTCCCTCCGACGACGTCTGATCCACCATCGCGATAAGATTCTCGCCGGGCTCCAACCGGCGACGAATCCTCGATCGCCGTCAGGTTCCGCAGGCCTCTTAACGATCTACCTCCTCGTTCAGATCACCAGCGGCGACGATTCCATGTCCAAGGCTAAGGTTTACACCGACGTTAACGTCATCCGCCCCAAGGATTACTGGGATTACGAGTCTCTTACTGTTCAGTGGGGGTGAGTTTTTTTTTTGTATTTTCTGTTTGTTTAATTTGTTCAACTCATCTATGATTCAAAAACCTCTGCCAAACCCTAAGTTTCCGATTGTTTTCTGATCTGAAAGTTGATTCTTTTCTCGAGTATGGAGTTTGTTTCCATGGAGACTCCTGTGTACTGTGTGTTTAGCTGAAAGTGAAAGACCACGGATTGATAGTTAGCTGTGGATGAAATCGTTGAATTAGTGTTTCCTTATATTGTAGCAGCGATTGATTTCTGTTTCATGCCTGTAGCTCATATGATTCAATTCTTTGTACTTGCTATGTTCCTTTTTCAGGGATCAAGATGATTATGAGGTTGTACGAAAAGTTGGAAGGGGCAAGTACAGTGAGGTCTTTGAAGGGATTAATGTGAATACGAATGAAAAATGTGTAATCAAGATCCTAAAGCCTGTTAAGAAGAAGAAGGTGAGCTTTTTATCTTCTATCGACCTACTTGCTGATGAGTGGCAGCCTTCTCTGTGGTTTTGTTTGATGATTTGTTCATGGTGTGTTCTGCAGATAAAGAGGGAGATAAAGATACTTCAGAACCTCTGCGGTGGCCCAAATATAATCAAGCTTCATGATATTGTCAGAGATCAGCACTCGAAAACTCCTAGCTTGATATTCGAATACGTGAATAGTACAGACTTCAAAGTCCTGTATCCGACTTTGACTGATTATGATATTCGTTACTACATATACGAACTTCTCAAGGTAATCATTCTATGCTGCGAAATTGGTTTTTTTTTGTCTCCGTGAGCATCTGACCGTATGACGTTATGTGTTCAAAATGCAGGCTTTGGATTACTGCCATTCGCAAGGAATAATGCACAGAGATGTCAAGCCGCACAATGTCATGATTGATCATGAATTGCGTAAACTTCGATTGATTGACTGGGGTCTTGCCGAATTTTACCATCCTGCCAAGGAATACAATGTTAGGGTGGCCTCCAGGTAATGGTTTGTAATTTTCCTGTCTAAATTAGTAGATTTAAACCCTCCGCATCCTTTTTCCTTAGTGTGTATTTCTCAATTCTTTAAATTTATACTTAGAGCTCTTTCAGAGCCTTAATAAACAAAGCATGTATATATCTCATAATGCTATGTTAGTAGCGTCCTAACTTTATTCATACAATTGGTCAGGTAAGCATCATTTTTGGAATCAAGGGAGTGATTCTTACTTCGTGTGCTCAAAATATTGATAGTGTAATCTTCTGAGAAAGGATCTGTTTGGTCTATTTTGCAGATATTTCAAGGGTCCTGAGCTCTTAGTTGATCTCCAGGACTATGACTATTCTTTGGACATGTGGAGCCTTGGATGCATGTTTGCTGGAATGGTAGGAATTACTCCAGCAAACCTCCCTGCTTGTTTATCTTGTGGTCCTTATAATAGTTTTTGTCAAGCGGATTTCTTACTGAATCTATGTAAACTGACTCCAGATCTTCAGGAAGGAACCATTCTTTTATGGTCATGACAACCATGACCAACTTGTTAAAATTGCAAAGGTACAAATGCTTCAAAAGTCTTATTATTCAAGAATGATACATTGAACATTTCTGAAGTAAAGGTGAATGTAGGTACTCGGAACTGATGAGCTGAATGCATATCTAAACAAGTACCATCTAGAGCTTGATCCTCAACTGGATGCACTTGTCGGAAGGTTCGTAAAATTGATTCTTTCACCCTTTATCTTCAACAGAGTCATACCCTTTCAATCAAATGTTCGATGTGATGCCAGTTGGACGTTTTATTTCAGGCACAGTAGGAAGCCATGGTCCAAGTTTGTAAATGCAGATAATCAGCACCTTGTTTCTCCAGAGGTTTGTTACTTTCCTCACAGATATTATGACGGTAAATTACGAACTCACAAAGTATCAGTAGCAAATCAGCACTTAACGTTTAAGTGATCTTTTCTGCAGGCTATTGACTTCCTTGACAAGCTCCTCCGATACGACCATCAGGACCGTTTGACCGCAAAAGAAGCAATGGTAAGCCTTGTGGAATTTTCTCTCGGGCAGAGTCTAGTTCACTAGTTTCTTTGGTTTGAGTCTAGTTCACTAGCTTCTTTGGTTTGAGTCTAGTTCTTAACTCGTGTTCTTTCTGGCGCAGGCACACCCGTATTTCGCTCAAGTGAGGGCTGCTGAAAGTTGCAGAATGCGGACGCAATAGGTCTCTCCTTGGCCGGTGAACGCTGGACTCCATCTTTCGAGAACTATAAATTAGTATTAATGCTTGTTACTCTCGACCAGGGTACTGGACTTATTGACTGATTGCTTTTCCTGTAGTATATAATGTGGGGATCACTTATTTTTCAACAAAACCCCAACTCTGTATACTTGCTGGATAATGCACAATGTACAATTTCACCTTCTAAGTGTTGCTTTTTCAGCGTAAATCGATAAAATGTTTGGTGCGATGATCTTAGCATTTTTGCCTCTAATGTCATTAGGACTCGAATTAAAATGTATTCGGATAAGAATAATACTAAGGTGGGTGCCCTATAAAAAAATGTTGCATTGTCTTGTAGGAGATCTTTGAAGTTTGTAGCACCCTCTTTGTAAACATATTTCATGCATAAATGGTAATGATCAATGCACCGAGGTCCCATAAGAGCACCAAAATTAAACGTGTTTAGACAGGAGTAGCATAAAAATGTGTGTAATGAGCAAACTAGTATTGTCGAAACCATAACGTACCGACCGATTTAACTGTGAAATAGTCAATTAGTAACTCATCAGTTCGATTTGATCATATCAGGCCATAATAAAGACTTTAAGCAAAAACTTCAATTACTCTTCCAGAATATGTTGAACCAGAAAAGGCCGAGATAGTCATTTCGAGATTTCGATAAATGATGGAGGAAAGGGGTTCATTCCAAATTCTTCAGGCGACAGACTTTGATTTCATCACAGGTGCAAAATACTGGAATCCAAGTTTTCATTACAACAAAAGAAGACAGCAGAAAGCAAAAGAAGACAGCAGAAAGCAAAAGACAATGCCTCACAAAGCCACAAACATAGAACAGATGCTAACTCCACATTATATTTTGTTTTTTCATCAGATAAAAACATGGATCCTCCACTGTCTTCCATAATTGTTCATCCGTCTCCAATGTTTTATTATTGGGGTTTGAGATGAGGGAAGCAAGCATAAACATCCGATTTCGGGTGCTTCGCTTCGGCGTGTTCCCTGCACTTCACCTCTGATGTTGTGCACATGAATGTCTGCATACAAACCTTGCACTGCAAAATTTTCACCAAAGCCAAAAGTTCAAACCATTAAGCCTAACTAGATGAGCCATTATGCATCACAACCAATGTTCATCAAGCATCAGTATCATAAAACTTATCGGAAAGACTAAGGCTTTGGTTTGGCTATAAGAATCACAATTCCTAGAAAAGTTAAATTAAGATTAGCGGAAAAAAAACCGAGTTCGAGGTTGAGAGCGGTTGAGAGAAGAATGTTAAATCAAGAGATATAAAAGATTCCATTGGGAAACATAATTCCACTTATATACATTGATCCAAGTTTCCTTCCCCAATCCTCACTACTCAACTTTCTTACAGGAACCTGAACTCAAACTTTCCTAAGAATCATTATTTTGCTGCCAAACCAAGCCTACTATCTTCGAGGTTTACCCACAGATCACGAGCAGCCCGGACCGAACGATTCGATAGAAGCACAAATCAAGCTATATTTCTAAAGCAAGTTTGGACAATCATACAGTAAAAACCTGTACCCTTGAGCAAAATTTCACAGATAAATCACCAAAGATGCAGCCATTTTTCCAATTATGCTAAATGTGAGCAAGTAAAACCAATTAATCATGTCCCAAAAATTTAAATTTCCACCAAGAATAATCCCTAATTTTCTAGCTACGAACAAAAGAAAATGGAAGCAGCAGAAGCTATACCTGGATGTTCATAGCTTTCTTGTTGGTATCCAGCTGACTTCCTGCAAAAACGTCAAATTCAAAACCCCCAGGTGGTAAGTAAACAACTTCCGATCCACGATTACATTAGAAAATTACTGCAGAATTTGCCGACGATTACTTACCCTTGGAGGAGCCAGCTTTCTTCTCCAAGTTCCTGTCGCGAGCCATCTTGGCCTTCTGGGCGTTGCCTCCTCCCATGGCGGCGATCGATAAAATCGGAGGAACAAGAAGAGGAAACGAGGATTGAATTGGGAGGGCTTAGAGAGAAGAGAAAACCCTAATTTCTGGAAATTTGGGGGCACAAAACAAACTGCAGCAAGGAACTTGCGTTTCGGGGGCCAGCAACCGATTTATATGGTTTGATCCCGCGTTTAAACCACCTTAAAATATTCCCACCCTATTCCCTATATTTTCGCAACTCGACGGACTTGTCTGACTCGGTTCGTTCTAATTTGTGATTTGAGCGATTAAAATCAATTATTTGTGTTCTTTCGTAATTCGATGAATTTGAACTCGTGATGTGTTTGATACTTTGATTCATAGTCCATTAGCACGTAAGCTGACAGGTTGGACTCGCCCACTCCAGCTCGATCAAATTTAACCTCGTAGCCTACATCACCAACAACTTAACTAGATAAAAGTAAAAAATCATGACATGATGAACCTACAACCCGATTGACATGTATTGATCATCCATCAACATGTGACTCTTCCTCCCGACCCACTTGATTGTGTGTTTAGACCACTGATATATTCCTCGCTCATCCCCCGACTCAATCAACTTGTTCAATCCGGTTCAATCCTATGCAATTTGATTGATTACAAAACAAAACTTTGTGTTATAACCAAACGTAAATCAACCGATTTGCATATGATATATGAACCCGATTTAACTCGCAATTCTACCATTCATAAAATTTGTATGATGGTTTTGGACAAGAGATTCATTCTACAACGCTTTCTGAATATGAAATCTCATTATAATCCATCATAGACAATGTGCATTGCACTATTATTCAGTTCGTCTATGAACCTTAAGTATTAACTTATTCTACTCTATATTTATACCGTCAATCTTTTTAGTATAAATTCTTGAATTCACTAACGGAGTTATGGAGCCTAATAGACTGGACGTTCACTGTTTTTGAATCAATGGGACGAACCTTACCAGTTTTGTGTGTATAGTTAAGGATTAGGATAATTCGACAACTCTGTTTACAACTTGTATATGTTCGGTATAATCACAACATAATAGCCGATACTACTTTAGTTCTCGAAACCCATCTTCCAAACACATTTTTAGTAGCAAGAACACTACTCAGGCGAGTAGCTACTATCTTTAGTGTGAAGATAACATTATAATTCGAAAAGCATAGCCTTTGCAAATCGACATGTTGGCCATTAGCTCCATTATCGTGAATGCAAATGGAAACATCTAAGATCATGCAACTTGACACCACCAAGTGGGGAGGGGGAAGAAGTATGCTCACCACCGCCCCTTTTGATGCTTGAGCTTTACCGTCCTTTCGACTTCGATTCTAAGCTACATTAGATGCCCATGGACTTGGTGTTGTTGCACAATATTCCCGGACCGACGATTTCCTTTGTCTACATACGATTGCCAGATACTGTGCTTCGTCTTTGGTCTTTGATACGAGATGTGCCTTCGATTTACTGCTTTAACATATCTTTGGGTGCAGAAAGTCTAGCCATATCTTTGGTTCCGAAGTCGCCCTGATGTTTGCACTTTGCCTCCGAGGGGCATTTCGAGTCGTCTGAGCACTGGGGAAAACAACTGCATCAGAACTGGCACTAAAAATTGAGCTTTATAAGCTTCGTTTGTGTATGCAAAAAATATCTCAGAACTCTAAAAACTGCAAATATTGACCTGATGCCAGAAGGTCCGACCAATCATCAACGGTGTCCTGATTTCACCAGGAGTCACCATTGTAAGTTGCTGCTGAGGCACCGCCATTGGTTATACATATCAAGGAGGTATCGAGAGGCTAAGCCAGAGAAGAAGCTAAACGATCTATGCAATTTTTTTGCACCATCGGAGAGCTCTAAATAGTTGATTTCCAACAATATCAGTAATCCGTCTTTTATTTCGTTTTGCGTGTTCAATGTCTAGAGTTCTATAAGCAAGAGCGAGCAAATACATTGCCGGGTGGAGTCTCCTGAATAACACACGCACAAAGATGGGGTATAAAAAGAGATGATGAATTGGTATCCTTAGTCTGCAAAATTAAGAAGAGCGACTGAAGGAGACTGCAGTAAGTATGGACATACTTGTCATATAGACCATTGCCATCACAGCCATCCCAATATCTCTGGGATGTTACAGTCAAACCCTTTTTGTCCCGGCCAAATGTTTCAACATACCAACCTCCTATATCATGCATGCCACAACGAGGCTCAAACAGCCAAAATCTGCAGTAGAACGACCATATGGTAGATAAATCGGAAAAAAGAAGCATGCACGATATCATACTTATAACTTCCATCCTTAAAGAGAGCACTTAGACAGGTATAATTTCTGATGCCCAAGGTTTCAGGCCAATAAAAAGCTAAAGATGGAATGTTAAAGACATTGAAGCTGATGAAAGGAAAGGGTTGCTATACAATGGAATTATCTATCTTATCAGTCTACCAGATAAATTGCTTACTTGCTTGGTGGCAAACGGGCTCTGCTGCATCTACATTCACAAACAGATACATCATCTCCTAGAGTATACCAGTGCATATGCTTCACCTGAAAGTGATATGCAAAACATGAACAGAGGCCATAATACACCTAATAAAAGTTACCTACAAGCAAAGAAAGTGGTATACAAACCATGAATGTCCTGTGTTTCATTATGACATGGGTCTTTCTGCCACAGTTGTCATAGACAAAGCATGAACCTTCATCAGGGCTGGTCCCCAATCCAGTTAAGGTTCCCAGTGGAGTTCTGGATTCTGCGACAGGGGTGGAATCCCCATTGGAACATAGATAAACACGTATTTCATCTTGCGGATCTTTGTCCTTCAGTGCACGGTCTTCGATTTTAGGAGGAATTCTACTTGCCACAGCAACAAGAGAACCACATACATGTAGCTCAAGATCTTTATACACATCAGATGAATATCTAACATCCCCATCGATACCTGTACTCGATCCCACATTCTCGAAAGGCTGATGCAGTTCCAAACTACCAAATCCAGGACTCAATTTCTCATTAAAAGGAGACAATTCAGGAACATCATCCGCAATTGAAACCATCCCGAAAACATCCCTTCCCGAAACCAAGTGCAAGACTTCCAGAGTTTCATAAACAGACCTCTCCTCTGCCTCGAAACGGTCCGGAAGCAGGTCCATAGAATCAATTCCAGGACCGTAAAATGCCGCTTGAATGGCTGAATATAAATCAGCTTCAAGATCATCGAAGTAACCTGTACCAACCGCCACCCTTCTCTCGGCCAATATATCATTTATGGCTGACCTATACCACCTCAACCATTCCACAACCTCCATCTCTCTTGCTTCACTTCCATGCGAGTTATAATAAGTGTGCAACCTTGAATCTCGTCCTGAACTAGATTGCCTCTGCACGATCTTTCTCTGAGATAACAAGTAGCTGTCGTAGTGAGCTCTTCTAACAGAATCCGATAGAATCTGAGCACAACAACACAAGCAATGCACTTGAGAATACTGAGCTAATCAGTAATCACCACTCTCAGTTCAAAATTCAAATCTTTACTCCAAACTAATAAAAGATAACAAATTTAGTTCGACTGACAACGATATTTGGCGGGAGAGGAGTACCTGATAAGCTGCCGAGACACGAATGAAGCGTAGAGACGAATCCTTGGAGTCTGAGTTAGATTCAGCAAGGTCCGGGTGAGTCTCTTTGGCCAGCTTCCGGAACGAAGCTTTAATCTCAGCAAACGAGCACGTCTCCGAAACTCCCAATATATCATATGCGTTTTCCCCGGCGAACTCCGTCCGAGTCGAATCGTAAGCCGTGCTGAACATCCGAATTCCGACGCCGGGTAAAAAGGCGCAACGGCGGGTGAGGATTCTTGTTCCATTGTTGTTGATGTAGTAAGCTAACCGAATTCCCATCCCGCCGAAGATCGCCATTTTCAGGCTGAATCGTTTTTTCCTTGGTCGACTGAGTCACCTCTGCCGAGTTGAGGTCCCCCGAAGAAAGATCATCTGGAAGTGCCGCCGTAGCAGGCAAAGGGAAAGACACGTGTCGTCGTGTATGCAGTCATTCTCTTGCCGTAGGTGGCTTAAACTGCATGGGCCTAATCTGGGCCTTGAAAGTAAACGCTCAGCTAATTGGTGAGTTGGGCCTACTGCAATAATGCAGCTAGAAATTCGGCGGACTTAAGTTCAGTTTTTATTCTGATTGGGCCACGTCTGACAGCTGCTACTGGAATTGTACGACAAAAATGACAAAAAAATTGTCCCCCCAAAGTTATGAATTTACCAACAGTAAAATTGATGAGGTGATAGAGTTGTGTTTCTTGATTTGAAGGTTTTGAGTTTGAATGCATCATATTTTACGAAATTAATATTAATGGTGTATTTAATAATTATTTATCTTATAAAGGTCTTGATACTGAATAAAAATTGAATTGAACGAGAAACCTTTCAGATTCTTCTATCCTATAGGCTTTATAGGATTTTGAAAATTTTTCTATTCAGAAGTGCGCTTCTTATTATATATGCGCGTCTACCTGTACGTTATCATTTTCTCACTATGTAAAATTTTGGAGCTTTATGAACCCGAACCTTGGTGATCTATCCATGATCAAGATAAAGTTTGGGTGAACTAAATGGAAGTCTGAATCGGTTGATGTTGAAGAATTTGCAGATGATTGTGGTTAGGGGTGAAATGCCACCTGAATCCAGAGTTAGCTTATTTTTCCAAAATGCGTTGAGGCGCAATAATTGATTGGACATTTAGAGGTAAAGCATTGTTTTGGTGCGGGCCGCGAAAACAATACCAACTCAAAATAAATTTTAAATATTAAATAAGATTTTAAAATAACAGGGTTAAGTTAGCCCGTGAAATATTGGAGATAATTTTTTTATTTTTTATTGATTAATTGTCTCGATCTACTTTGACGTAAAAACAAACCGCGAAATTAAAAGTGCACCGTTCCACGTATTAATGGTGAAAGTTTCGAGGTCCAAAGTTAATGCACCACATGGCCTCTCTCAGAGGTATTGTCAAAGGTTAGGTTGATCCATAAATGATATAAATCAATCAATCGAACCATTTTTATGAGAAATACATGTACTGGTTAAAACGATTTAGGTGATGTTGTGTTGTATTTTCATGCGCATAGATTGGATATATTTTTCATTAAATAATTAATTATTCGTGTTAATGTATATTAGGTTAGATTTGTTATGGTTATAGATTAACTAAAATTTTGATATATATAAATAGCGTTAATTTTCTTTTTTATAATTAAACAATCACTCATCAAAAATCCTAATAACATTTCTCTTTTTTTTTTCTATGAAATAGTCCACCTAGTGGCCGAAAATCACGTTAATCGCCAATGTTATTCCGCTACTATTCTTTCTTTATTTTCCTTTTATTTCTTCTTTATTCGAACTTATTAATTCAAAACACAGTCGTTTCGGTTTTTTCTCGATAATAAATAGTACCCATCGGAAATCAAATTGGGAGGCGTTTTGTAGGTCAAATGATCAGGAAATTAAATGCAGTTTGCAAGATGTGACATTCGAAGTGGATTCAGCCGAGGTTGCAGCGACGACAACGAACAACACATGACAATATTGAGTTCGACCACATTATTATCTCAAATAGTGATTTTTTTGCATGTAGGCCTCCGTTTCATATTAAGAGAAATAAGATCCTCGAACTTATATCGCCTGTGAACTTGCTTAATAAATTTTTATATTAACATCGCTAATTATTTGACATACAACTCTTTTTCAACTTAAACATATACTATCTTAATTACCTAAAAATTGGTGTAGTATTGCAAGCGGACACCTGGCTTTTGCTGTGTCACCCAAAGTGTACATTTCCAGGCACTTTAATGTCAATTAGTATGGACTTTGGTCATGGAAAGCTGCTGTAATCCACATGACACAAGAAGCTCTCTCTATTGAATAACAAGACATGCAAAGAAAGTCTGAATTTCTGCCCTAACTCAGTTTTTTTCGTACAAAAAATATAAAGGTCCATACAAATCCGAATAAAAATATATGTGTTTTGTACAAAATATTATATTAGGTACCACTTAATATCACTACTTAGTAAATATATACATTTTAAAATGTCAATTTTACCATTATACTTTCAATCGTTAAATTTAAAATACGATTTATAGACGATTGAGATTTGTCCGTGCTTCCTAGATCGAATTCGACACCATTTCTCGAACTCCATATCGGACTCAGCCACATCCATGTTCAATGCACTCACACTGAGCTCACTCGCTACACTCTGCCCTTTATTACCACCACTCTTCTCCACTTCACTGAAAAAACAAAACAGCCAACATCATCAATGGCAACTCTGCAACTCCAACACTTCCTCCACCTCCTCCTCCTCCTTCTACCCTTCTCCCATCTCTCCATCGCCGAGAAACAAACCTACATAGTCCAAACCTCCAATCCCCAACTTCCCACGGTAACTTCCAACGCCGCCGAATGGTACGAATCCTCCTTGAAATCGGTCTCCACAACCGCCGAACTCCTTTACACCTACACCCACGCGATCCACGGCTTCTCCACGCGGCTCACCCCACGTGAAGCCCAACTCCTCAATTCCCAGCCGGGGATCCTCTCCGTAACCAAGGAATCCATCTACCACCTCCACACCACCCGCTCCCCTGCTTTCCTCGGCCTCGACCTCGCCGCCGATATACTCCCGCAAGCGAACACCGTCGGAGAAGTTGTTGTCGGGGTCCTCGACACCGGCGCGTGGCCGGAGAGCAGAAGCTACGATGACGCCGGGTTCGGCCCTGTTCCGTCGAGTTGGAAAGGGAAATGTGAAGTCGGAACCAATTTCACGGTCTCCCACTGTAACAAGAAGCTAATCGGAGCGAGATTCTTCGCCAGAGGATACGAAGCAACGGTGGGAAGAGTGGATGAATTGAAGGAATCGAGGTCTCCGCGTGACGACGATGGCCACGGGACGCATACTTCGACCACCGCCGCTGGATCCGCCGTCGAGGGGGCTAACCTGTTTGGATTCGCTTCCGGGACGGCGCGTGGGATGGCTACCCGCGCTAGGGTGGCGGTTTATAAGGTATGTTGGATGGGCGGGTGTTTCAGCTCTGATATATTAGCAGCCATGGATGTGGCGATCCAGGACGGGGTTAACGTTCTGTCGATGTCGCTCGGCGGTGGGACTTCTGATTATTACAGGGATAGCGTCGCCATTGGAGCTTTCTCTGCTATGGAGAAAGGGATCTTGGTTTCCTGCTCGGCTGGGAATTCTGGTCCTACTTCTTATAGCTTGTCGAATGTTGCTCCGTGGATTACCACCGTCGGAGCTGGGACTATGGATCGTGATTTTCCTGCTCTGGTTAGTTTGGGAAACGGGAAGAATTACTCCGGCGTGTCGCTTTATAAAGGAAGTCTGTTGAATTCGAATCCATTGCCGTTCGTTTACGCAGCGAATGCAAGTAACGCTACGAATGGGAATTTGTGTATGATTGGAACCCTAATTCCGGAGAAAGTAAAGGGGAAAATCGTTCTATGCGATCGGGGAATGAATGCGAGAGCTCAGAAAGGAGCTGTAGTGAAAGAAGCTGGAGGATTGGGGATGGTTTTGGCCAATACAGCAGTCAACGGCGAGGAATTAGTCGCTGACGCTCACTTGCTGCCGACGACAGCCGTCGGTCAGAAGAACGGAGATGAAATTAAACGCTATCTGATGTCGGATCGGAATCCGACGGCGACGATTCTCATCCAGGGGACGAAGCTCGGAGTCCAGCCGTCGCCGGTGGTGGCGGCGTTCAGCTCCAGAGGGCCGAACACGATAACGCCGGATATTCTCAAGCCTGACCTTATCGCGCCAGGTGTCAACATCTTAGCGGGATGGACTGAGAAGCTAGGACCTACAGGGTTAGCCGCCGATCCACGGCGGGTGGAGTTCAACGTTATTTCAGGAACCTCGATGTCGTGTCCTCACGTCGCCGGACTCGCTGCGTTGGTGAAGGCGGCGCATCCAGAGTGGAGCCCCGCCGCAGTGAAGTCGGCGTTGATGACAACTGCTTACGTCAGATACAAGGACGGAAAGAGGATGATTCAGGACGTGGCTACCGGGAACGACTCCACTCCGTTCGATCACGGAGCGGGACACGTGGACCCTGTATCGGCGCTCAACCCGGGGTTAATCTATGATCTGACAGCTGAGGATTACTTGTCGTTCCTCTGCGCTTTGAACTATACGGACCTGCAGATTAACAGCGTGGCGAGGAGGAACTATACATGCGACCCGAAGAAGAAGCATACTGTGGCGGATTTCAACTACCCTTCTTTCGCGGTTAACGTGGATACGACTCAGATCGACGGTGGAGGAGGGAAGAAGGCGGCGGCGGCGGCGGTGGTCAAACACACTCGGACGGTGACAAACGTTGGGGGAAGTGGAGTGTACAAGGTGTCAGTTACACCGGATCAGATCCCCGGGGTGAAGATTGTGGTGGAGCCTGAAACGCTGAGTTTTAAGGAGGCTAATGAGAAGAAGGGTTATACGGTGACGTTTGCGGCGAGTTCGATGGCGGTAGGGACGAATAGTTTCGCGCGGTTGGAGTGGTCAGACGGGAAACACGTGGCGGGGAGTTCGGTAGCTGTTAGTTGGAGTTAGATGACGTGGCAGGGAAATGGGTTTGATTATTTTTGTTTTATTTCGCAAGAATTTGTAGCTTTATTGATGGGCGGAATGCTCCCAGTGGGTTTCTGAATCTATTGGGCTTGTTTGTTCAATCGGCCACTTCTGAGAAGAAGATACTTTCCTCGTTTGCCTGTAGTTTCATCTAATGGTCGTACTTGGCATCCCATAACGATGTGTATCGATTTGAATCTCGTGGGAGGGGAAGATGATCAGTGCTACCACTATAAACTTGTTAGTGTTTGTCGCTATGTTTCAGTTTCGGCTAGAAGACGAGTCGACGGCCTCAGTTTCCATCACGTTTTTGTGTCGGTTTACATGAATTAAAATAACGAATTTAGACCCTCTCTAGAACGAACCACAGAAATAGACAACCCAGTAGGCAGCCAGAAATAACAATTTCACCTTTACTTTGCATGGGACATGCAAATGCAGTGATTTTGCTTGTGGGTAATGACCGGATGGCCCCATTGGCCACATTTAACGTAAAAATCCAATTCATAATTTTTGACGTTAGGGTTTCTTAATCCATAACCGAAAAGTATGTAATTGAGCGAGGAAGACGGCGGATACCGAACTCTAATTCGCGGCGACGACGGCGGAGAAGATGAAGAAAGAATACAACAGCTACAGCAGCAGAAACTAGTCACTACTTGCCGGAGGATCTGGTCGTCGATATTCAAAGAAGGCTTTCAGTGTCACCTGCCTCCGGTGACTGTGGTGTGTAAGTAAATCTTGGAATTCCGTTCTCTCAAACCCTAATTTCCTTTACGCCAGCCCTCTTCAACGGCGATGACGACGCCGATGACAACACTCAGATCATGATAAACCATCCTGAGAGATTGGATTATACTTGCTTCTGCTATGATTCCCTCCTCCCTTTGCCTAATGATGACTACAATGATGGGCGATTCCCTTATAAACTAAATTTTTCGTATCGGTCGAGGCTGGGATATTGCGGAGGAGGTTTGATTTGCTTTGCATCCGAATGCAGATCGATTCGAAGTGTTTCACTATTTAATCCGGACATTTCCGAAACAAAGATGCTTCCTACTCTGTCTCTATATTCACGAACATATAAGAGTTACCTTATTAATATGGTGTGACGAAAACCAGGTACGGGTCCGCTCTTTCGGGACGAGAAGAAGTTGAGTACACATGAATAGTACTAGGTTTGTGCTTTATATAGGTTTAATAGTTCAGATGTATGCAATGAAATCGTACAACCATGATAATAGTTATCGTAAGTCGTAACAGTCTGTCGTGAACTAAAGACAACATAGAAGGAGCTAGATCGAGAAGTAACCGTCAAGAATGAGGGTAGTGCCTAGTGCGGGGCTTGGGTTGAGGCCAAACGTTGTACATGTTGAGATTACAACACAAAATTCGATTGAAACTTCGTCGAGATCGGACAATATCATATAATCGAACCAAATATCGAGACATGTCCAAGATAATAATTGACATTTATGGCCTTTGTGAAGTTGGAAGTCTTGAGCTGAGTCGATATTCAAACTAAACCTAATATATCACAGGCCTGAGGCCATCACGGGGTGTTCTGGGCTCAGCTAAAGGCCCAAATGACCGGACAGAAGGCCCAAAATACTAACGAAGTATTTAAAAAGAGAAAAAAAATTTAAACAAATAAAGCTGGTTCCATTCGGTCACTACATCAGCACCACCACCACCAATTTCTCTAACTTCTTTGCATTTCTCTTTCATTTTCCTTTCTTCGACTCTTTCCTCCGTCGATCACTCTCTCCGCACTCCGGCCGCCATGAGTAAGGGACCGGGAATCTTCTCCGACATCGGAAAGAAGGCCAGAGGTACTCTTCTTTCTCTCCGTCTATCTTTTCCTCTCTCACTCCGCATGGCGATGATATTTCCAGCTCGGAGTTCTGTATTCGTCGTCCTTCATTCTTTCGTCTTGTAAACGCGCGTCTGTGTTTGTTGATTTCCAGATCTGTTGACTGCCGGATACAGCTCCGATCAGAAGTTCACCGTCTCCACGCACAGCGGGCCTTCCAAAGTCGTATGTTAATAATATTCGCCGTGACTCGTGTTCTTTTCTTTCTTACGAGTCTCTCATTCTGTTTTGCTTGCTTGCTTAATCGTCTGGTTGAGCTGCGAGTGTGTTATCGTGTAGTGGAATTGTGCTTCCTAGTTTCCGATGTATGGTTTGCTTTCGGTTAATCGGAATGTACTCCTGCCAAACGGAAGGCTACTGGTATGGAATTGCAGATTTGTGCTATGCTGAGTTTACGATTTACTCCTTTAATCGCGATTCAAGTAAGAATGCTTGTCTAGAAAACTTGCCAAACAACAAATCGGTGTAAGAAGGCAATTGTAGTTTGTTGACGTGATTCATTGTCGACTTCTGGAGATCTCCGTTTGATATGCGATGATATCAACTTGCTTGGAAACTGCTTGATTATGCAGAAGCTTGATTTGATTGTGACTTTGCTCGAGTTTTATCTCTGTATCGTTTCTTGACTTTCAATGCATTTAATTCCTTTCCTCTGTATAATAACTGCCTCTTAATTAATTTAGACTGAAGCACTTTTCATTTATGATCCTTGATGGTATTTCCATTCTTGTCTCTATATTTTGTTGCTTGTTACTTTTCGTCCAGTTGCATATTTTGAAGGTGGTTGGATGGATTACATCAATACGATGGAAATTTCTTTCTCACTGTGTCCTTCATTGTACATGTATTCTGACTTTTGTAATTTGGCCTTATACGGGGTAACAAAAGTAGAAAAAAATATGGTTAAGATCTTCCTGTTTAGTGCTTCGCGTAGAGGTGTTCTTTTATATCTTGGAAGCTCTTTTGTTTACTACAAGCTTGGTGTATAAATTCTGGGTGTTTGCTAGTTTATTTATCTTCAACTTTGATGTTGACTTCTCTTTAGGATTTGCTTAATATGAAGTTCATCAATGCAACTCGAAGTTTCTTTGAGTCAGACACGTAGGATTTGGCTACTGTTTGCTGATGTTAACCTGCTTTATCCAGTAGGCGTCAATTTGGTTTTGCTTCGACTCAGGTGGCATATCTCTGTATCGACTTATTCAAGTGTTGATTTCCTTTGTTGTTCGAGTGAAATTATGTCACTCTCCTATTTATGTTCGAGTCCTTGCAGATGGCAGCGATCAGGATTAGATATTATCTCTGTTTTTTCTTTGCCTGACTAATTCCTTATTCCTTGATGAACGTAACAATAAATGTATCCACTCTCAATGGTCCTCTATTATCTCCAGCTCGAGTTCTGTTCCATTATCCCTTCTCATTTGTTTTATTGCCTAATCTTCTATCTCCCAGGCTATCACCTCTTCTGCTGCTAGTAAGGGAGGACTGTCCACTGGGGATGTTGGAGCAGTATACAAGTACAAGGGCCATATATTCGATGTGAAAGTTGACACGCTATCGAACGTAAGTTGCTTTCCCCCTTTCAAAGCAGAAAACCAAAAAATCCCACCTCACTTGTTCGTCTAAGCATCCTTCTTTTTTGTCATTTTTACAGATTGCCACAAACTTTGTGTTCTATGACGTCCTTCCGTCCACAAAGGCAGCTGTCTCATTCAAGTTTCCTGATTACAACTCTGGCAAGGTAAGGAGTTAAACATTAAGTTGCTATTCTCGTTTGACTCTTTGTCGTAACACATCCATTTTACTTGTCTTTCAGTTGGAGGTCCAATATTTCCACCCACATGCAACCTTGACATCGGCAGTTAACCTACACCAGTCTCCAGTTGTCGATGTTTCAGTCACAGTCGGTACCCCAGCTATCGCATTCGGTGCCGAAGCAGGATACAGCACCAGCGCCGGTAACTTCTCCAAGTACACCGCCGGAGTTGGCATCACAAACCGAGACGCCTATGCATCAGTCATCCTGTAAACCCCTTATCCCTCTTGCCATCAAATTTCCATTTCTAGATTCTCCATGCAAACACCTTTACAACAACTATACCGGTTTTTCCATTTCTCGCAGGGGCGACAAGGGCGACACAATGACAGCTTCCTACACTCACCATCTAGACGAGTCGAAGAGGACCGCAGCAGTGGGAGAAATCATGAGGAGGTTCTCCACAAACGAGAACACTTTCACTGTCGGTAGCTCCTACGCCATCGATAACCTCACGCTGTTTAAAGGTAAGCTGAACAACCACGGGAAACTCTCTGCTCTCATGCAGCACGAGTTCATACCGCAGTCTCTGATGACCATCTCCGGGGAGGTTGACACCAAGGCCCTCGACAAGAATCCCAAGTTCGGAATAGCAGTTGTTCTGAAGCCTGAATGATGAATCATCGATTTGATGCACATTTTTTGGCTCCGCCGGGCGTTCCGTTCTCTTTTGATACACTTGAAGGAAAGTGTCAATAAGGTAGTTTCCCACAGATGGTTTGAATATTTCTACGATTGGAGTTTGCTGTGGATGGATTCATTTTTGCTGCACAGAGCTTCTTCGACGATTTTGTCCAATTTCAGCTACGTAGCTTTTTTGGTCAATAAGCTTTTTTTGTCAACGTGATGGAATTGAAATGCGTTTGTCTTTTTTTTTAACAAGCTGGCTCGCTAGACGGCTAGAGTGGAGTTTATCTAAGTCGGTCAATAGTTATTTCCGGTCTGGTTTGGTTAATCGACCTGTCTGCCCGACAAATTATCTATCTCTGTTGATATGCTGCCTTGAGACCTGCCGGACCAGTGTACACCAAGTGTTCCGGTGTTCACACGGCGGAATATTGGCTCGCCATGTTGAGTAGGAGTTGGAGACAGTTTTTGTTGAAGATTCAGTGTTGGGTACAGGTTGGAGACGTTGGTTTTCGTCGGTGATCCGGTCTTTATTCAGTGGATGGTTGGCTCATCACCTTTAAGTACAAGGGAAGCGAGTTGGTGACATTGCGGAGGAAATTCGATGAACAAGTTCTTTCGAGGATTCCACGGTGAAAAAGTATGGTAACGTGGCATACAATTCAGGGATGTGGGATCGATGCCATCTCCAAGAGTTGGGCAGTACGGTTCAATGTCGTATGTCACAAGGTTCCATTGTTGGTACGGACAAGGTTATGGATACCCGAATTCTACGGCATGGTTTCTGGTTTCTAAACCATCATCAAATGAAGGGAAGCATAATAGATCGTGTAAAGAAAACGACAAGTGAATTTAGTTCAAGATATGTGGCATGTATATCCAGCGTACGCCAAGCTGACTAATGTGCAAAAACTTGCGCCGAGCTGAATCTCTAAACTACGGTGCAGCTTAACTGACTGAGACTTCAATATTTCATCGTTCTTAGCAGCAAAACTCAGATTACGGCAGATAACATCCACATTCAACGAAAGAAACAACTGTGAATTAAGAGTTAACTACAGTAAACCATAAATCAGTGATACAGAAAAGTATATCAATTGCAGGAACTTTCAAGCAACATCATTTCATTCAAAGAATCGGAAGTGTGAGCCACAGGACACGATCTAGGAGTGCAATTTTGTGTTCAAAACCACTCGAGAAAGCTTAAAGCTAGTATGAAACTGAACATTTCAATTCAAACATTACTGCTTCAAAATCTTCAAATAAACACAGTTCAAATCCCAGTATCCTGTAAATCTAAAGCTAGAACTACCAGACACAACCCAATAGACAGAAGGATTTCAAGCTCAATCAGTCTTCAGGAATCAAATGGAAAATCAAGAACAAGCAAACAATGCTGCATTGTAACCATAATCACCGATTCACCAGTCTAAGCATATATGGAAATGAATTGAAACTTAATCGAAGAAATCAACGCAGCCATTGAAATCCCAACAATCATAATCTCCAAAAATTGTAACCTTTAACCACAAAATTATCCAGAAGTACAAAGCACGACAATCCAACATTAAACCAAAAACTTAAAACATAGTTCGCCTGCAACCTATCATCATAAAGCAGAAACTTTTGAAAACACTTCATCACCGTACGAATCAATCGACGTTCTGCATAATATCATCAGCGGTGCCCTTCTCCTTATCAGCAGCAGCGCGTCCTTTAGCCTTGCGGTCGAGCAGCGACTTGCGGTCCTTGTCGAGGCGGAGCTTGGTGACGACGACCTTGGAAGGGTGGATGCCGACGTTGACGGTGGATCCGTTCACCTTCTCCCTGGTGATGCGCTCGATGTGGATCACCCACTTCCGGCGGTAGACCTGCACGACTTTGCCCTCGCGGCCCTTGAATGTTCCCCTGACGACCTGGACCTCGTCGTCCTTGCGGACTGGCATGGAGCGGACGTTGTACTTCTGGCGGAGGTCGGTCGAGAGGGGGGCGCTCATAAGGACCCGGCGGACCGACGAGGGAGCGGTGAAGTGCGCCTTGCGGTTCTTGCGGCGGGAGGAGGTGACTCTGGGATTGTACTTCATCGTGGTTGGCTGCGGTCGGAGTGCCGATCTAGGATTTGAAAGAAAGGCGACGGCCGAAATGAAGTTCAGAAGTTAGGATTTTAGGAGCTGGAGATAATTTATAGGTAGTATAACTAGTAGGGTTTTTTGGAATAAGAAGGCTGGTTTATTGGGCTGTATGGACCGGGCCTTTCTGGGCGTGGGAGCCCAATTCTTATGCTAGTGAGATCCAAGACCGAATTAAAGGCCGATGAACCTTATAACCCGATGAATTAGAGACCAGTAAACTTGTGACCCGTACGATTTTTATAATCTGTAACCTGACTAACTCAACTAATGACCAGTAAACTTATGCATGATTGCATTCCAATGGAGCGGGTTTGTAGTGGATATATATATATATATACCCATCCTAATACTTGTTCTTGAAATTCATCACCGTCTTCAACCACATACCGGTTCAAATACATATTTGCATACTAATTCTCATACCCGTGGCCCGTGGATATTTCCATCCAGCAAAACTGGTTAAAAAGTTAAAAAATTAAACCACATAATCTAATTTCAAAATCTTTTAAATTATACACTTAAGGGATACCTAAACACATCCTCGATCCATCCCACGTCCTTTTTTGCGGGTATTTTTCGTTTCCCAACCCGTAACCCGCGTAGTGCGAATATTACCTGCTTCCATTAAATCAAATAGAATCAAATAGCGACACAGTTAAATAAAATTGTTTTGTATAGTCTAACCTGTTAGTTTAACAACTCTACCATTTTACGGAGGTAATTAGTTAATATTGTCAATCATACTCACATAGACTTCCATCAAGAAAACTATTGATGTTCATCACCTACCCATGGCATAAGATGCCATATTTAGGAGTTCAAAATTCTGAGAATACACGAGACAAAGGCGATTGAACATGGCATTCAGGGGCAGATACAGGGTGTTCTTTCTCGAGCTCCGACCCAATGTATTTTTTAGATTTTGAAGTTCGATATTATATAATTTTTCTTATATTTTTCAATTGATTGGTATTTTGTTCTATGTACGGCCCAAGGTATTTAGACTCCTATAAAATTCGGCACATTACATTAAACCATCCTGAATCCGCAGCCGATTACATCTTTCTGTAACACAAACTCAACACCATAGGTATATCTTACAATACACAGATCTTCACAAATATAACAATATTTCATCGATAACAAACAACCAATTGAAGAATGTTTCATGATCTTCTTCATCTGCGCCTACGGACGGACCAAATGCAACCGACAATATTCATGGTGAAACAGGACAATGCAGAGCTCACGGCTTCAAACGTGGAAGCTAATCGCAGCTCGTGAAGCCTCCACAAAGTGCCGACGAACAAACCCAGACGGCGAACCATCACCAAAACCAGCGGCATTGGCATAATCGTCGTCAGTCCTCAGCAGAGAAACGCTTTTGATACAGCGCAGCTCACGGTCTAAATTGAGGAAGCGGTTTGAATCGAGGAAGAGTTGCTTTTGAATCCTAATTTTAATGCTAGTAGGCTTAAATCCTTTTTCTAATATTAGTAGGCTTTGAATCCCTTTCCTTATTTATGCAAGTTTTAATCATTTTTTTTATCCCGATAGTTTTCAATTAAGCAATTAATATTTAATACATTTTTGCTTTTACTTAAACAATCAATACTCTTCATAAAATATTTTGTAATCTCATTTAGCTATTATTTAAAGGAGTTAGCATAGTGAAACTTTAATTTTTAACATTTCTTAACATACATGTTAAAACTGGCCAATTTCCGGGTGTTATATTATGAAATTTTGACCATCTTCATAAAAAAAATTCAAAATTTTTAAACCGACTAATATTTAATATACATGTTAGAAATGGCTAAAAATCTAAATTTTAGTGATTTACTATGAGTAAATAATAGTCTACTCAACGTTTGATCCGTTAACAATCTCCTTGATGAGCCAAAGTTCATGTTCAACTCGATCTCACCTCATTAACAAACCTTGATAAGCCTCAAGCCAAACTCGTGATCAACTCAAGTTCATACAGGCATCATCAAAGAATCATAACTAAAACTAGGTTCAAGGTATTCAAGGCAAGTAGTAAGCCACCTTTTTAAACGGTGACACAAGTTGCCTCGCAAGCCACTTCTATTCAAATCGGCCTTCGAGCCTATCGATTCGTGTCGAAGCATACAACGACTCAGCCTTGAGTCTCAAACAAGCTTTGAGCAGCTCCGTTCACTAATACACAAAAGCCATGAAAACATCTTCCCTCCAAGGTGTTAACTAACCTTTTCCCTAATAAGCCTGCAACTCCGTGAGCCATTTCTGCAACTATCGCTTTGGATTTTTGTTTAACTGTGTGTGACAAATATAACATAGACGATGGATCAGAAAGATACGAACTTTGCTAAAAAGAAAGCCACTTGATGATGAAACCAAAGATGTTTCGAAAGTTCTTACCTGCATTTCCTTGGCAATAGAAGGCAGCCATTTTTCTCCCCTGATCTTCTTAAGCTCAGCAACCCTTTCCTCTTCCTTCTTGGTCTTCTCTTTCGCTCTTGCTTCTCTAGCTTCCACTCTAGCCAATGCTCTTCGAGCAACATTGTTCGCTTCAGCAATTATCTCCGATCCATCCACAGCTATCGATTTCACTGCTTTTCTAAACTAAGATACGAAAAAAGATCACACCTTTCATTCAGAGTTCAAGGCACCACATCTGAGCAAAACGAAGAACGAGGGAAAACCTTCTTTGAATCCTCTTCAATGGTAAGTTCAGGAACGAGTCTCGGTTTCTTCGTAGGGCGTCGAATCTCAGCTGGTTTCCCACATCGAGGAAATCTTAATCAGTATATGAAATTGACTACATAGAGATGATGAAATTCAACAAGGAGAGTGGTAACACTGTAACAGATACCTTTATTTAATGAAATCCCTACTTTGGAGTTCTTGAATAATCGTACTCCACCTTCATCTTCTACCGGCTCAACATCTGGTAACTTGACATGATCTTCCACGAAATCCAGGGATTTCTCCAGAAGTTCGTCCAATAGCCTTTGTGCCTGGAATATTAACTACATCAGTTCAAATCACAATCCAGACAATGTAGAGCTGAAACAATCATCATCCGTGTATGTATATCGCAATACGATGCCAAACAGCTCAATGTCACATTTTAGGTAAGCAAATTCAAACTTCAATAGTGAAATCCAGAAACAGCAATAGCTTGGGAGGGGAAAACGACGAACTTTAATCTGGTAGAGCTTTAGCTTCTTGGAATCGCGCGGATGATCGTCGGCGGCGCCGTTCTCGCGATGAGATTTTGTTGAGCCGTTGGACAGAGAAGAACCGGCGAAAGTGGTGGTGGAAGCAACTGAATGGATGGCTGCTTTCCACTCCGCATCTTCTTCCTCGCTGCTGCTGCTGCCGACTTCGTCGCTCCTCAGAGAGCCTCCCATTTTCTCCGCCGCTGACTCGAGCCAATTTCGCGGTGGTCGCCGGAGATTTTGTGGAACGGTAGCTCTGCGGCAAAAACCCCGGCACCCCGCAAGTGTTTCGGAGGGTTCGTCGTCTTTGGGTTTTTGCTGTCGACGTTTGAAGTTTGGCGGGCTGGACCTGAAAAACCAGTTAGTATTGGGCCAACCGAAAACGCTGTAGCCCATCTAATAGGCCTACTATAAAAGGCCTCACAGAAATCTTTTTAGAGTGAATTTCGAAATCGAATAAAAGTTGGTCGAGACGGTTAATAACCTAACCTTACCTATAATAAGGGTGATATGAAAAAACATCAGGTTAACTATTTAGGTGATCGGCTTGTAATCAACTGACTATGTTTATGGTTACAGGTTATTTAGTAGGTTTAAACCTGGGTGGTTAGCACTACTGAAAAATCAACGACGGGTCACGATTTTTGGAGATAATAACCGCAATTAGAATCTAGAATAATTTATGCTAGTTACAGAAGATAAATTCGTGACTATTTTGACCGGCACAATGTGAGCTCGTCGGTTTGGGTGCGGCTATGACCACCTCCATTAATGCCAAGTATTTTTTGTAAATTGCCCATTAGCTAGATGATTTGGTCACAAGTTAGTCACACGTTGGTCACATTTTATTGATAAAATTTAAAATTCGAATAAAGATGAATTAAGGAGGAATAAAGAATGAATAACAGATAGAGTAATATCGGCGATTAACGTGGTTTTCGATCATGAGGTCGACTAGTTCATAGAAAAAAAGTGGAATATTATTAAGGGTTTTGGTGAGAATGACAGTTTAATTACAAAACAAAAGACTAACACTCCTTATATATATAAAGGTTTCAGTTAACTCGTAACTATAACGGATCTAACTTGATAATGACCAAATTTCAATTTTCTTGTAGTGTTTCGACTGTGACCTCGAATTGAATTCAGATACTGATTTGTTGGATTTTCATTATCATAGAGAAAACATTTTTATAACATTGCATACATTATACACCAGTACATCACCAACCCTAACTTAATTACATATAAACTATAACTAATATTTTCTTTGTCGAAATCAGCTGCTTTAATATGTAAAAATTTAATTTTAAAAATTCATATCGAAAAGAAGCCATTTATTAATTAATCAAGTATCCAATATAATTCTTTTGTATATATTTCTTTATTTTTCAGGTATCCAACTTGGACCATTATGTGACCCATAATGTACTATTACTGTTGGAGCTAAAAGAATTTACTTTATTGAAGCATAATTAAGGTCAATAAATAAATTCAAAGAAGTAGCAATTAAAGGTATGGTTTGGTCAATTTGATACAATTTAATGAACCAAAAATAAATTAAACAGAAGAAAAATAACTCCCCATTAAAATTAGAGACAAACTGATAAGTAATCGCAAAATTTGACGATAAATAAATTCATCCAAAACAATTTCCTCATATTTTCCCCTGATAATAATTAATTAGTCCAAAATATATAATGGATAATGAACATTTTACTTCCATCAAACCAAAAACCCTATTGACTATTGAGAATAATCTGAAATATTGACCTTTTTTAATATCTCAACGCGCGAAGAGTAATAACTGCATGCACACGCGCCCACTTTACCCACGTCATGAATCAATCATCAAGAGGCCTCCATGCACTTGCCCAAACCACCGGCTGTTCCTTCCAACACAAGAACATTCCTCCGCCGCCGTCGTTCTGTCTCATCGACCACCCATCCTTATACCTCCTCAACAACGCCTTCACATCATCACAAACCTCCTCGCTGAACCCAACTCCACCAAACCCGCTCCGACCCAACTTCGTCGACCACCGCTCCGCCGTCTCCCTGCGCTCCGTAGACTCTTCCACCGGACACGCCACCAGGTCCAAAATCGCCCTCCCGGCTCTCCTCTCCAGCATCAGCCTCTCGTTGCTTGTCCTCGGAAAGCTCTCCTCCAAACACTCCATGTAAACCCTAAACCACTTCAACCACTCTTCAAAGCCCCTCACAAAATCACCGTCGGCGACGAAATCCGCCTCTTCCTCCACCACCGTCACAATCCTCGGCCGCAAATTTTTAAATCTTGACACAACATAGTTCCTTCTGTTCAATGCAGGCGACACCGAACGGAGTGATCCCACGCAGTTTATAGCCACTGCCTCGTCATCCTGCACCCTCAGCTTACCGAAATCTAGCTCCGACAAGTCGCCAGAGTGGTGGATAACATCGAATTTGAACGGTACTCCCATCAGCCTGGCGAATTTCTCCATCCGGGTGCTTATCTCCTTCATCACACGGGCGGCACCGCCGCCAGAGGCGGCGGACACGGTGGTCAGACGGAGGTGAGGTGTGTCGACAACGTCGGCGCGGGTGGCGAGGGATTCGAGGAAAGTAGGCCACTGGGTGCAAAACGTGTTGCTGAAGTCGATGACGTGGATTTTCGGGTGGGACCCCACGGATTCGAGGATGGCTCCGTTGGACGACACGTGTCCGAAAGTGGTCCAGGGGGAGACTTCTTGAAATTTGAGGAGAAGCTTACGTGTAGAGTCGAATGACGAGGATTTATCGGAGGCGGAGGAGATCGACCGGAGAGATCGCCGGCCGGAGTTCGTCATCCGGCTGAATATCGCCTGGAGGAAGTAAGACGCCAGCTTCTGGTCGCGGTCGCCGTACGGCGACGCGACTTCGTTGAGTACCCACATTATGTGGTTCAACCGGTGACTGTCCCCCGTGGCAATCGCACGTGCCGCGTCTAGTAAGATGGTTCCGGCCCATTCCGGCTTGGAGAAGTCAAACGGCACCGTTTCATTAACCGGGGCGGGAGGAGGGGCAGGGGCAGGGTAGTAATTTTGGTGAGGAGGGGAAGGGTGTTTGGAGGTGGAGGAGGAGGAGATGAAGTCGTCTTCATCCATGAAAGAGTTGTTGTTGGTATTGTTGAAGCATTCTTGGACGGAAACGACGTCGTCTTGATGGAATCCTCCGCCGGCTGCTTGCTGCTGGTATTGATAGTAAGGATGGCTGTCGTAGACGGTGTACGCTGCGGCGGCGGCGGCAGAAGGGTAGTGATGGGAGGAGGAGCGGGAGCTAGTGGTGGTGGTGGTTGAAGTGAAAGAGTGATCAGATTGTTGTTGTTCTTGGTAGTTGTAGTATTGTTGGAGATTAGTCAATCTGAACAATGTATCCATATTTGATTAAAAACCAGAGGGAAAGACCCACATGAAATGGGTTGCTGGAGAAGATGGGAAGAAGAATAATATTTTTGAAGAAAAAGGAGAGTGCTTTCCTTGTGGGCTTTTGCTTTGCTTTCAAGGGTTGGTATGTATGTGCTTTGGCTTTGATGGGTATTCTTTCTTTTGTTAAAACAGAGTGTATGGATTGGAATTTATGAACAAGAGACTTCAAAGGGAAGAAGAATCAATGGCTGCCTCTACAGTAGTGCTTTTGAAGAAGAATGATGAGCATAGGAATTGAGGAAAGGGGTCTTGTTTTCATTCTTTTATATTTGGGTTGTTTTGCACTTGTTTTAGGGGGTTGATTTGTGTAATTAGCAAGGAGAAAGAGACATTTGATTTGAACAAAAGTACACTTCTTTTTTTGGAATGCAAGTTGTGATATAGTCTGGTGACTATGATTTTGAACAAAAAGTGCACTTCTTTAATCGGATATATGCGTGTTGTGTTACCATAAGAGTGCTATTGAATTCGAGTTTAGTACTATCAGACCACCAACATGTACACAAACACAACTCTACTTACCAACTGAACACTCTGGTTGGACCCTAATTAAGTACTTCTATCATCAGTTTGTCCTTTTCTTAATAATAACAATGATAATGTAGAGACTAGAGAGGGAGAGTTAGAGGAGTTGTTGAGGGAAAAGGTGAGTTGGGGAAGAAGCATGTGAATGTGAATGAAGGAAAAGTAGTAGGCATGGGGGTTAAAGGAATTTTGAATAAAAGGATGGTGGTACTGTCTACTCTGGCGGTGTGAATTATTATTCATGGTATATGAAATGTAAATGAAAAGGTCGAAAATCGGGTTGATCATAACGAGTCGAGTTTAATATAGTCTCAGCCAAATGAAAACCCGATCACTAACACAATTAGCTCACAAGTCTATCCCTATTCGTATGCCTATCAACCCAAACAACGGTTAACTCGAGCTCTTATTTTTTTACTGTGGGACCAATTCATTTAACATCAAACCGAGTTTTGAACGAGTAGTTTGGTAGTTTTTCCGAACCGAACACCACAGCTCGGCTTGTAAATGGCCCTAGCTACATTACAAATAGTCATGGCAATGGCCCTAGCAAGTGTAGTAGTTGATGTACATGGTGAGTGGAGTTGGGGTGGGGGGACTAGCTTTGCTTTGCAAATTCACCTTTGCCACTCATCACTATCATACTCAGAATTCAGGCGACAGAGGAAAGTGATGATGATCAGTAAGTGTTAGTGGGGGGAGGAGCTAGCAGGCGTGCCAATTGGAATCGGAGTATTTGTATTGGTTTACAAATTTATATATACACAAAAGCTGCCGGCCGGCGTGCAGGGCTCCACCACCACCACCATCATCATCATATCGCCATGAGCAGAACCTTATAATAATATTCCTTGGACTCCCTCCTGCGTGCTACAGTTGCCCCAAATTAACCACCATATGGTGAAACTGTCAAAAGTTATTATAAAGTTACACATACAAAACCCTCCATGATGGTTGAGTTATGGAGTTTGACGGACTGATCAACACGGATGCAGTAACTGAACCAAGCTCATATATATAATGTGGTATATGTCGGTTTATATGGGTTCGATGTGTTAACCCTTCATGATGGTTGAGTTATGGAGTTTGACGGACTGATCAACACTGACACGGTAACTGAACCAAGCTCATATATATAATGTGGTGTCCCTCGGGTTATATGGGTTCGATAATGTTAATGGGTCAGTCTTAATTATGAATTTTGAAGATTAAGATTGATCTGGCCGTTTGTTTTTAGCTCGTTTGTTCGTAGCTAGCTCATTTTCTAATCTTTATGATATGTATTTATTTGAACATATAGTAGTTGGTGTTATTAGCTTGGCAGCGCCTCCAGATATCGTACTCTTCTCATTTGAATGAACTAGGTTTTGACAACTATATGTACATGTTATGTGTTCGTACTTGTGCTTCATTTTCTGCAAGTCCAATTGTGATTTTTCAAATTGAGATGTAAAAATTAAATTCGTGCCCAAAGTAATTCAGAGGGACTTGTTCTAATGGTAGGTCATCAAGTAAAGTTGCTCTAATAGAGTTATGCGCTGAAACACAGGGTTCGAATCTAATTACACCCACGAATGATACGTTATGTAATATATATTTCTTTTGAAAAAAATCTTATTGCCTTTAAATGTCGGGAAATAAAATCTAAAATAGAGGTAAGATTAATACCTATGTGTATAATTCATGTGAAAAAGTGTCTAGCTAATTGTGCAAATTCAATCATCAAACCTTATATATACTAGGGAAAAGAACTCAAAATGTCACAAATTATTAAGAAGTTATCGAAATATACATAACATAAATGTAATTTAATATATATTACGAAATTATTGAACCCGTTTACGAATTTACGAATAACATTACTTGCTCTCTTCTCAAAGCCCTAGGGTGGCAGCATGGGTCATACCATATACTTTTATTTTGTTACTTTAAAGTTCTTCTTTCCCTTCTTTTAATTCATTTTCGTCCTTTTTCACCACTTTTTGTTCCCCTTACCTCCCCCACTCCCACTTACATTCTCCACCTCCCTCCCATGTCTTCCTATGAACCCTAATTACTACCTAGCTAGGGTATTTTTGTCTCCCCTCTAATTCATACTTAAATTCCGAATTATTTGGTTAGATAGAGTTGTTTTAATGGTAGAGTTGTATATCGACAGCTTTAAAATTTTGAATTTGAATTTAGTACACTTACGAAATGAACACTCTTTATAATGTTTACTTACGTTTTCTATCACGCAATGGCCGAAAAGTCATTACCCAACAAGATTTTAAGTTTATGAAAGATCGATTCATACAAATACAATCAACATAATATTCGATTTCTAAATTGTACATAGACTTTCATTGCATTAATGTATAACGGATGAAGAACTAAACACGCGGATGGGTGACTAAACCAAACTCAAACTTTCCGTCTGCCGGTGAGTTGGACAAGTACAGGGGACAGTAGGCGTCCCCCTGAGGTGTTTTTTGACATATTTACTGATTTGGTCATTTTCGATTTAAATCCGATTAAGTGCATGTTTCGATCCTGAATCGGCCAATAATTGTGACTTTATATACTAGACTAGATATGATTAACCCAACCTGTAAGAAACTAAATGCAAAAGACAAACACATCTCAATTGATAACCCGACATTGGCATCTTCCTTAATTGGAATCTAGCAGTCTAAGCAATATTTGATTTTGCATTGGAAAATGTCCCAACAGATTACTAAAGCAAGATTTGCCTTTCATGTCGGATCTTTGATTAATACAATTAATAATAATAGAATCAAATTGCACCCAATTAACCGGCCGGGTCCCCAAAAACTGGGTAAAGTCGAAAAAATTATATATGAGAACGATTACTGTTAACGATTATAACTGATTAGCCGACCCATTTGCTAATCATCTATTTGACCAAATCAATTCTCGATCGAGTTTACCATATGGTATTGGTAAGATTATATTCACATGCATTTACAATTTGATTATGGGTACCATATTTTTTCATATGCAATTATGTCCAATAATGACTTGATTTGTTGACGAAAGTTTTTATCAACATAATATTTTTAGAAGTGAGCTTAATTAATTGAACAAACATTTACTCAATTATCTCTTTTAACTCCATTTAAATTATCAAAAAATTATTAAAAGTAAAAAAAAAACAAGCTTTTTTCCCATAAGAATCTTTACATATTTAGGACTGCAACTGGTGGTTTAGGGAATCTTTGCCACTAGTGGGAAGTGGTCACCCTATATGGTATGGCTGTCTCTATCTCTCCAAGAATGTATACTCGTCTCTGAATGGATAATAGATTAACAATCTTTTTAAAAAATGACCGAAAAATTTAACGTTGTTATGACGGTGTTGAGTTTGGATACCCACGTAAACACTGAGTAGTTCACGTCAGCTTTTATTGCCTTATTGGATAGCCACATAGAGGAAAATTTTAGCTTCTCCGCTAATTTAACTACCGCCGTCTCCTCCTCCTACCCCCTTCACCATCACCGCACATCATCGCAAACATTCAGCGCCACATATAACCTCCGCCGTCTCCTCCTCCTACCCCTACAATTTTACCTAGACTGGAAAAATGGAAATCGACCAAGCCTTCATTTCTTCTAAAGCCACAGACAGTGATCTTCTACTTCCTTTTGGGTCTCGGTTTTACTGCTACTGTCCCTAAGTAAACTTCAATCCTTGAATTCTTTATCGGAGTCGCAAGAGCAGATGAAGTTGAGGTTGGGTTTTGGGTGTCTGGGTTTGAGGTTGTCGTTAGAGATATTGTCGCCGGCGTCGAAGCTTTCAATGGACATTCTTGAGAGGGTGCACGTGGGAGTGGAAATTGAAGCTGACATTGGTATTGTCAAGGTTGTAGTTATCGTGACAGGAGTGGAAGAACATGTTTTGAATCGAAAAACAATAGAAGAGGAAGAACGAAGAAGATGGGTCGGGTTAATATTGGCCAAACCAATACATAGTTTATGGTAACTATGCCTTTTTTTTTACCATCATCCAACTCATCAATCCGCCAGCCATGTCGAATACAGACGGAATTCTATCAAATCTAAATTAACAAAAGTAACGGCGTTTGAAAATGGTGCATATAATGTATTTTCGATAAGTGGTGCCATTTTTTATGTGAAGGAAATAGATTAGACTTCTTAAGTATATTACACCTTAATAAAACACCACTCACTTTTGGGCCTACCAAAATATGATATCTAGTGGGAGCTTTTTTTCAGGGCTCCCATTTTAATTAATACCATGAGAGGTAGTGTCAAGGATCGTTGCATTCCAATAATTCGACTTGTTAGGGGAGGATTCTAATTAATATTTATATTATATACTAACATGTCCCTTAAATGGAAGCTCTCAAAAGAGTTGATATTATTTACATAGTTTCGATAAGTCATAATGTACACGAATTGGAAGCTATTGAAATTTAAAACGGATACCTTTCGGTTATGTAAGGCTCTAATACCATATCAAGAATCGTTAAATCCCAATAACCTAAATTATTAGAAAAGGATTCTGATATTTACATTATTCACTAACAATTAATTTCAAAATTTATTATAATATTTACATGCATGGAATATTAATATCAAATAATAAAAGAAATGTATAAAATTATCAAATCTTTTTAGAAAGTGAACCAAGGAAAATATAATAATGGCCTTAAAAGGCTAAAGTGTAAAGCAAGGTAATGGGGCCTAGAGTTGGGCCGTATCCGCTTTAACATCACAGTCCACTTTACTTCAGATAACAACTGGACCCTCACCGGTCACCGCCCACCTTGCCGGCTATCTTTTTTTTCCTTCCAGTTTCCCTATGGAAATTGTCCCTCAACCGAAGTCCATCTCGTAACCAGCCGTTTATCGTTTATAATTGATTACTGCTATCAACGATAAACGCCCTATAAAACATTGTCCATTAATCATAAGGTTGAGATTCGCTCTTTGCGAACAACCAGGGATCGATCACTAGTATCGGACTATCGGTGGATAAACACTCAAATAACAAGTTACAAAACCCCCCACCAACAGTTCATCTTGTCTTTTGACAATCAGTCAAAAGTAATGACAAAGAAAAGCTTCTTTACAGCAAAATAACAGAAGGCCCCCCCAGAACTTCAGTGTTTCTTCTGTGTTACTCTGCCTGTGATGGAAAAAGCTCACTGGGTCACCTCATTCACAAAAAAACTTGTCCGCCAGTAGCGAGACACATTACACCTATTTCCATTGTCACCCTCCTTCAGATGATCAAGTCTATTACAGCTACAGATTCTGAGATGTCGGCATTCTCTCATACATGGCCCGTCGAAACTATACAAAGCTACCTGCTTAGGCTGGTGCGTGGCCAGTAGATGGTTGTTGGGGAGGCAGTGAATGGAGCATCCTTGTGTGGATACCGGAATTTGATCGGATAGACCTTTCTGAATAGTGGCATGTCTGGTTGGATGGTCTCCGTTTGTTTGAGCTGTTTGTTTGAGCTGGTGCGTGAGTAGTAGATGATTATCGTGAGGGGGTGAATACAGCGGTCCTTGCGTGGAAAACCTGCTACTGGAGGGGGAGCTAGAGTTTGGCCGGATTTGGCTGTCAGGATAGTAGCATATCTCCATTATCACAAATCATGATATACCAGCCGTTTATATATTATGGTAGTTCGATCGAGTCAGGCTGTCCGAATATAGACATGTCTAGTCTGGTCGGATTTCACAACATAGTTCTCACAAATTTCTAACAGTTTCACAAAGATTGAAGTACTAACCTCATTTGCAGTACTAGTAATCAAAGCAACTGGTACCAGTTTGCAAAATAACAGATAACAATAAACTTCTCAATTTCCAAGACCCTGGAATTATTCAGATAATATACCATGTATAATCAATCCATACCCCTACTACATACATTATGCAGCCATCCATCCAGTCATTAGAAGCCTAATATGAACAAGACCTAAACAAACGGTATCATTCTCTGAATGAATAGCAATTGAAATTCCAGATCAACCTGGATATGTTGTATGATACAGCAGAAAAAAGGAAGCTTCTTTTTTCAAAGCTAGTAACTGTTATTTCAACTCACTCAAACCAGTTGGAAGCCTCCACTTTCTATGCCAATAGATCGAAACTCTCGACCACAAAGGGAACCCGAAATTGTAATCAAGTGGTTGATCAGCAACCCCTCCAACTATCATAGGCAGCCACACGTACCTCGAGTCCCTTAAATCGGCTGGATTCCACCGGTCCGCCATGAAAATGAACGAACCGGGAATGCCCCTTATCGGGATCACAAACGTGCTCTGAGAAAAGAACGTTGCGAGCCGGAACATCTTGTTCCCGCCAACACAAGGGTTCCCCATGGTCTCCCACGGACCCATGACCGAATCGGCCGCATGAGCCAAAGCCTCGTTCGGTGCCCAACCCGTGCAACCTGAGGTGATCATGTAGTAAGTCCCATCGTGCTTAAACAGCGCTGGAGCTTCGCGTTTCTGGCCTATGAGTACCCTTCTGACAACAGAAGTAACGTCAAGATAGTCTGCTGTGAGCGGTCCGATGTGGAGTTCGCTATTGTCCTCTGAGGAGTACACTAAGTACGATGTGCCATCGTCGTCTTTGAAGAGGGTCATGTCTCGGCTTTCGTACCCGTGGGGTCTTTTGCTGCCTAGATAGTCGAAAGGACCAGTTGGGTAGTCGCTAAGGGCAATGCCGACGGATGCTTTTGTATAGTTTGTATCGTCTATGTGCATCCACATTACGTACTTTCGTGTTCTGTCATTGTAGATTACTTTCGGCCTCTCGAGGACATTTGTCTTGAAAAGATCGTGGCTTTCGTCTGTTTCCTCTCCTTGCAACACGATGCCTTCGTTCTTCCATGTCCATAGGTCCTTGGAGGAATAACAACCAACTCCTATGATGTCAACCTGAAATAACAGTGTGCATATGGACCGTTTAACCGCAAGAAGGCTACAAGTCAATGGTTCCTGAAATCTATAGCACGAATGTCGAGGCATCAGGCTAATCATGTTGAAGAAAGATCGATGCTTTAGCCGATAAACTGTCTGAAAGCTAGTAAAGACTCAAACTTTGAACTCTAGCTAACCATTCTGTCTCAAAGACCGTTTATCCGCGAGAAGGCTACAATTCAATGGTTCCTGAAATCTATGGCATGAATATCAAGGCATCAGGCTAATCATCTTGAAGATACTTTAGCTGATAAACTGTCTGAAAGATAGTAAAGACTCAAACTTTGAACTCTAGCTAACCATTCTGTCTCAAAGACTTGAACTTTGAACTCTAGACCAACAAGCTGGATATTCTTAGTGGTTAACACTAGCTCTAGAGACAGGAATTCTAAAATCTAGACCTTGTAACAGGAAGCATTGGGTTCAAAATCAGTTATAATCTACTCATTTTCATGATTCCATCTACTGACTTGTCAGTGTATGAAAGCACAATCACAAAACTCGGAACAAAATCGCAAGAACACTGCTTATTCGACATCTAGAAACACAAAACATAAAACTCAGACTCACCCGTGCAGCGCCTTTCTTGTGAGCATGGTAAGTAGGGCCATCTTTATACTCGCCATACCAATAATACATCTCCGATTTCTCGTCATACAGAATGCACCCTCCATGAGCTTGAATCGGATTCCCTTCCGTATCCAACCAAATCCTCCCGGGGTAATAGTATAAGCTCCCATTCCCATCCTTCACAGGATCAACAGCAGTCTTCATCCCAGGAAAGAACACGCTCCGGAGCTGAGAATTCTCGTCGAGGAACTCTTCGATCAATGTGGTCGGCCTCTTAGGCCTCCTCTTCGCAGCTCGCGGAGATCTCTTCCCCCTCGGTGGAGGAATCGCCAGATTCTCTTCCTCCACCTCCTCCAGCTCGCGAAAGAGAGCTCGGTGGCGTGCTACATGACCGAATTTCACACTTACTGCACCTTTACTATTACTACCACCATTGCTTCCTACAAGATTGTAGAGCTGAAGGCAGAGAATGAATCCCACCAAGGTCCATACAATGGCGGAAGTCGTTGAGCATCTACTTATCCCTGCATTGCAAGGGAAAGCAGTAGTTGGTTTCCTGGATTTGTTCTTCATCCTCATCTTACTTCTTTCTCACTTCTTCCTAGAGATCCAAAATGAATCAATGGAATCATAATCTAGTTCTTCACTATATGCCAATCAAGTGCTAACAAAATATAACGGCTCCAATCTCTCTTACTCTTAGGACTCATCGCCACCTCAGCCGCCAAAGTTACAGCTCAATAACTAGCCTATTCATTATCAAGTCATCGAAGTTCAATCTTCAATTATCTAAAAAACCCACCATTTCCTTCCATTGCCTAATCCTAAAACACCCACGAAAGTCAAAAGGGAGCAAAGGGAGCAACTTTACCTGGAGAGAACCGAACCATTTGAGCTTCCTCTCACCAGCAGCAAAATCCAATCACGACCCACTTCACTGAATCGATCAAATAACAAAAGGGCGGTGGTGAGTGTGTTGAGTGTTGGGTTATTTTTTGTGGGTTTGGATCTATGGATGGAAATTGAAAGATGATGACTTGTGACCAAAATCCAGCTGTTCGGTGGCGGTTGTTGGGAGAGGAGAAATCAAAATCACAGAGCTTTCCCTTTGTTCTGTGAGGTGTCTGCTTGACTTTGGATTAGAGTAAAGGATTGGTCTGGAAAAGGATGATGCTTGTGAGAAAGAGGGGATGAAGAGTCGAGCTGTGCCTAACTGTAAACTATGTAGAGAGAGATTTATCAGAGAAATTATTAGTATTCTGTGTCAGCTAGCTAACCAGTGTCACTCATCGCCACCTTTGAATTTCACACTATAAACAGAGTGACTAAAATCCAATCCATTTTCTTTGTTTAGAATGACCAGATTAACAATTTTCAGAACAAAAGGATAAAACTAAGAAGCTACAAAAGGAAATTTCACCAAGAAAAATAATGGATAATGCAATAGCTCATAGCATTGATGGAAGTTTGTTTATCATGTGCTAAATTATTCATGCTGTTTTGGTAGTACATATAACATATTTAGGTAAAATCAAGAATCTATATAATCATCGCAATTTACGAATTAAACTTTAAAATATGTACATTCCTAATTTTTTAGTAATTGTTAAGTGATGTGAAGGATGATGTGACATCATTTAAGCAATTATTAGGGATGGAGAATTACTTGCTAATTTAACAAGTCAATTAGCAATGTCACATATGCACATTGTTACAATTTTCAAGAAATTCATTTATATATAGAAAATAAATAAATTGTAATGATTTTTTATTGGTTCATTTTCATTGCGTTTATTTTCAAAAATAATTAGCAGATTTTGTTAACGAATTGTTAAGATGGAGAAAATTAAAAACTGCTGAAGGACTGAATTGTTAAAGTTGCTAATGTGACGATAAAATGCATATTAAAAATTGGTACTCAATTTCTAAGATGTACAGATATACAAGAACCCGAAATTCGAAATCATAAACTCAAGAACAATATTTCTTAACTTTATTTGGCTATTATTTAAAAAATTTAACAAGGTGAAATTTTAATTTTTATCTTTTTTAATATGCATATTAAATATTAATTGATTTAAAAAATTTCAATTTCAATATAAAAATTGTCAATTTTCAAAATGAAATATTATTTGATTCCTTAATTGAGCCTTGGCGGCGTAAACCTAAAACCAAACTGCTATGGGCCCTTGGCCCTAAAGAAAGAAAGGCTTTGGTGTTTGAAGATGTTTAAGGATACGCAAACTGAATTATGTTCATTGTGTCGGTCCTACCGTCGGCCAATTTACTTGGATCACCGTCTAAAGTCTTTTGATTCGAAAGCGATCTATTAATATTAAATTATAAAAATTCAAGTTCATATTCAAGTTAATCCTAGCAATAGTGGTATATGCAAAAAATGACTCTTGAATCGTTCTTTGTTTGCTCTCCCTAGAAGTTTGCATTTATTCACCGAGTCTCTGCTCACTGCTCACTACTATATAATATACAGAGACACTGCCAGAGTTCTTCATTCCTCACGTCAGTCCGACTGATCTTTAGCCATCTCCCCTGCCTTCTTTTCTTCTTTCTTCTGTTTTGCTCGAGCTATCGAACCCTATGTTGCGCAGTGCCACAATTGCCAGGAATACCGAGTTGTTGTTACAGTGCGAGGGATATTAAAAGCAACAGCCACTCCGAGAAGTTCACTACCTGCACGGCGAAAGATCCGTCTTGCTAGCCCCCTTCTGAAAGACAGATCGGTCTGTCTTTCCAAGCGGGTGTCGCAAGACAAGTCACCTTGGGAGTAAGATTTCTCGGAGCCTGCTTTCGCTTTTGAGATCCCCATACTCTTCTACTGTAGCAATCGCTCTTGTTTTGAAGCAATTGTGGCACTGCCCAGCATACGTTTCGATGACTATATTTCGACAGGCTCAGTGCTGATGTATATATGACTACTTGTTTGAAGCAGACGAGCCACTCCAGTAGTCCAGGGTGCAGGAAGTTAATGAGCTAACCGAAGGTAGTAACGGTAGACACTAGACATTTGGTTGTATATCAATTCCTTGAATTGGATATGATTTAGGTTACCTTAAACTCGATTACAAAAGTATTAGATTGTTTGAATATTAAGGATACAACATAATGTAACAAGAACAATAATTGTCTTTCAATGAAATTTAGCTAACAAGGCTAAGACAAATTGGCCTTTGTGTGGTAGTAAAAGATATCTTTGAGCTTAACTGGAATCAAAACCAAAAACTTATAGAATGTTGATCTTACAGCTTCCTCTTGATCTCTAAGTTAATGGTACGGCTTCAGGTGGAATACTTGACAGTTAGGCTGGTATGAGCCCTTCAATGCAGCCTGCTCAAACTTCTTCTGTGCCGCTTCGTTCTCGTCTAGACTCGTTTGAACGAAGTAGCGAATCCACCAAGACGAGCTCCTCATCTTCGGCTACAATTCAAATACAAGCAGGTTTCAGAGAGTTGACACAGCAAGAGAAGTCTTGCAACTGGTTTTACTCATAAAACCTTTGTAAACTAAACTGATAATCATGATACAGTTCATAAAGAAAGTAATGCTACTTAAGCACACTATAATACATGTGTTCATCAATATCTCCCATGTGTATTTGACGTTTAAGCCAATCCTGGTAATGCAACTTATGAATTATTCCTTAGTGTTGCAAAGAGCTGTATAAAACCTGAAAGATGTATCCTACACGTAATGCCTAGCAAGACTCAAAAGGCTATGTATAATCACTCACCGGCCGTCCAAATTTGGACAATTCTGCAACTTTAGCTCTCTGCTGGCCAGGATAACCTAAAGAGAAACACAAGAAGGATAACACAAACTGTTACGATGCTTTACTAGAAACCTCCACTACCAGATAGTTAGTTGCATTCAAAGATTGCACTGATCTGAATGGTATTCTTAGGAGATTTTGAACAAAGTACCTGCAAATATAACGATACCATCTGAAGCAACCCTCGCCAGTTCAGGAAGAGTCCTATTGAGGTACTTGTGTGAAAGGTAATCCAGAGCATCCGACACCACAACAAGGGAGAACGACTTTGCCCTGTAGGGGAGAGGGAATTTGATATCGGCAACTCGGACAAGACCCTTTCGTACAAGACTCGTGCAGCTTGCATCGGCATCCTCAATGTCATATGGCTCCAAACCCCAAGCCTCGGTTTCTTCTTCTTTCAACAAAGTCAATACAACAGCACAAGTGTCGGGACCGACGTGCAGAACTTTACGCATGCTGTCTCCGTATGCTTTCTTCAGGAAAGGTATCGCTCTCTGCACTTCTGCCGTGCACGTGTAGTCACCTACAAGTACGATGATTAGCCGCAAAATCAAAATCAGTCCCAAACTTCTTGAGCACCTCACAGTTCCATACACGCAAAACTCTAATGGCATTGAGAATTTCACACACCAACTACTACAATCCTAAGAAGTTGATCTGATCCGGGTTCAACAATTCTTCTATAGTACATACAATTTGACATCAAGGAATCGCCAAAAGAAATCACATTTCACCTATGAACTCCCCAGAAGCCAGACTCAAGAAAGAATCAGCATAGCACATAAGGTCACTTCACAGAATCAGAGACCAAGAACAGTACAAATGGAAAAGTAAAAAAGAAGTCAAATTGGGATCTTGTACAAGTCTAACTTCCAGATCCTGATCCTGATCCAGTTAACAAACATCTAAACCACTAACCACAGTCAACAATTCAGAAAGGATAGATTGGAATTTCCTTACCTTCAACCTTGATAGAGCCACCTTTGTTACCGCCGAACAAACCTGTTAGAAGAAAATGAAAGCAAACACCATTCAAGTCAGGAATCAAGCAAATACAACACTGGGCCACAACAAAGGGACGAGAGATGACCTTGGCCGCCATAAGCGTAGACGATGAGAAGGAAAGCTCCGAAGGCGACGAGGGCGATGGAGAGGAGAGGAGAAGACCGGGACTTGGAATGGAGAGCTGAAGAGAAAGGGAAGTTTCCGGTGTCGCCGAATCTCCTGGCGGATCCGACTTGCCTCCTCGACATTGTTGCTTCGATCTCGATCGATTGAGGATCGATTGATGGGTGGATCTGGGATCTGAGAGTTGGGTTTTTGATCAGGGAGTAGCAGCTGCAGGATCTCCGAGCTGGCGAGCTTCAACCCAACGATGCTTACTCCTTGGAAGTAGCAACTAGCAAGCTCCTACAGTTGATTTGAAAGCCGCGTAAGATTGTTAAATGGTGACTGAAAAAGGAAGAAAATGTAGGCAGAAAATAATAAATCAATTTTTCTTTTTGTCGGCGGTATTAGCTTAATTTTTATTGTGGTCATCATCTTCTTACATACATGCCATTATAGTCATCGACTTCACATAACTCTGTTAGGCAGACTGATCAACAATTCAATATACCAACTCACTAGTTATATCCTCATTATCCGATGTCATTTTACATATTCTATCATATGCCAAATCTATTCAATCAACCAACTCACCAATTCCCGTCGACAAACTTGGGTGATACTCATTATGGTCAAGATACTGAAACGTTAGAATGAGAAGCCGTGAGGAATAGGTGACATGACGGGGGTTGATGTGGGCACAAATGATGAGTTGACATGGTGATATGTAAATCTAAACAAAAAATTTAGATGTAGAGTTAACGGAATGGCCATGTTGTTATAATCAAAATAAGTTAATGTGAGTTACGTTGATGAATGATGATCACGTTATTACAAATCCAATAAATTAGTGAACACGATGGATATTAAGCCGCGGCTGGATATATGACCTTGTCGTGTATTTGCCAAAAAAATAATTTCTCCGATCACTTATTCAAAATTGTAGCACATAGGAGATTTTTTAAAACATTTGTTAGATTTGTGTATGTGGTCATACTTGTAATATAATTGTGAAATTGTGTAAACTAAGATAATAAATTGCAAAATGGTATCTTAAAATAATTTATTGTTACAAGACGGCCCACTAGCTATCCTCTCATGCCAAATGGTGGATAAATATGCATTTCCACACACACACAAATCAATCTACTTATTTTAAATGCTCTTACAAATAAACCTTAGGAAAATGACACATTAACCCTCCTAATTTTGAACCATTTCTAACCAAACCAACCAACTAGATGGCCGATGGGTGCGATCAACCAATTGACCTCATTTCGGTAGGTGATCGGTTAAATTTTTTGAGAATTTATTATAAACCAACAATTAAAATCGTTTATTTTTTAACCATCCCGAATGATTCTCATACATACCCTAAAAACAGTCAAATTCAAACCTAGTTAATTCAAATAGACTAAAGACTCGAGAATGAACTAGTTTAGGCATGTGCAATGACACGGGACTAAACTGGTCCAACTAAGCCCATGGGCCTAGACCAAGATCTGGGCTTGATCTCTATATATATACTCCAGCCAGTCCACCCCATTTTAGAAGTTTCACCACACTCTATGAGAAAGTTCCTAACCAAAATAACCGAACCCGCCAAAACCAAACTCCTCCAACTCAACAAACAACTGGCCAGTCTCGTTCGTTCCCGCCACTTCCAAGATGCACTCCACCTGTTCGACGAAATTCATTCTTCTTCTTCGTCTCCCCATATCCACCTCAAACCAGACGAGTACACCCTCTCCGCGGGCCTCACCGCATGCGCCAATCTCCGGAACGCCGCATTCGGCTCCAAGCTCCACGCCCACGCCGTCAAATCCGGCTTGAAATCCCACCTCCACGTTTCCAACACGCTTCTCCTTGTGTACGCCAGAGCTCGAGATGCTTTTTCCATGAAACGCGTTTTCGGGGAGATTGAGTACCCGGATGCGTTTTCGTACGCTACGGTGTTGTCTGAGTGTGCGAAGAGTGGGGATTTGGAGTATGCATTCCAGGTGTTCGATGAAATGCCTGCCAAAGATGTGTCTGCGTGGAATGCGATGATTATCGGGTGTGTGGAGAGTGGGAATGAGGGAGTCGGGTTTTTGGTGTTCAGGGATATGCATAGGTTAGGTGTTTCGCCTGATAACTACAGCTTTGGAAGTGTTCTTAGTGGGTGTTGTTTGGAAAAGGCAGAGTTTGGGAGGCAGGTGCATTCTCTGGTTATTAGAACTGGTTCTATGGCGGGAACTTCCATTTTTAATGCTTTGCTTACTATGTATTTCAGTTATGAAGAAGTTAGTAATGCAGTTTTAGTATTTGAGGAAGTAGAAGATGAGGTGCACAATCATATTTCGTACAATGTGATGATTGGCGGTTTACAAAGTGCTGGGATGGTTGATAAAGCCATCCTTATGTTCAAAAAAATGCTAGCTTGCTGGCTTTCTCCTTCGGAATTGAGTTTTGTGAGTCTCGTCAGCTCGTGTTACCATACTACTATAGGCAGTCAAGTTCATTCGCAGGTTTTCAAGAGGGGGTTTGAAGCTCACACTGTGGTAAGCAATTCAATGATAACCATGTACGCAAACTTTAAGGATATGGTTTCAGCTTACATGATCTTTGACAGTCAGAGAGCAAAGGATGATGTCTCATGGAATGCCATCATATCCGGCTATTCTCAGTGGAACTGTGGTAGATCAGCGATCTCCTCGTACATTGAAATGCAGAAGGCAGAGTTGAAACCAGATGAGTTCACTTTCGGAAGCTTATTAGCAAGTTCAGATTCTCTGAGAACACTGGAGATGATTCATTCAAATGTCTTTAAAGCAGGGCTGGTTTCAAGCATTCAGGTATCAAATTCATTGATTTCAGCATACTGCAAACATGGCAATGTCGAAGAGGGGCAAAAAGTATTTCTCAGCATGTTGTCAAGAAGTTTGGTGTCTTGGAACACTATCATGTCAGGTTTCTCGTTGAATGGATTTCACATACAGGGGTTAGAACATTTCTCTCAACTGCTAACTTCTGGATATTGCTTTCTCCCTAATGAGCATACCCTGACCATTGGTTTGAGCATTTGTGCAAGCATATCAGCTTCAGCACAAGCAAAGCAGATTCACGCTTACATCTTGAGATTCAACTCCTCTCCAAGAGGGTCCTTAGGAAACGCCCTGATTACAACTTACTCGAAATGCGGCCTTCTCGATTGGTCTTCGAGGGTATTCAGCACCATGTCCGAGAAAGATGTGGTCTCCTGGAACGCCCTGATGTCTGCTTATGCTCAACATGGGGAAGCGAACGATGCATTAAAATGTCTCGATGAAATGTCTGATTCGTTCGAGGTCAGTCCAGATCAGGCTACGTTCGCTGCAGTTCTCTCTGCCTGTAGCCATGCAGGCTTGGTTGACGAGGGAGCTCGCGTTCTCAACTCCATGGTTGATAGGTATGGGATTAAACCTGGAGTGGATCATTTTGCGTGTGTCATTGACCTTCTGGGTCGCGCCGGGTATTTTAGTCAGGTGGAGGAGATAATCCAAAGGGAGGATTTTGAAGCTCATCCTAACATCTGGTGGTCATTGATCAGTACTTGCGCTACTCATGGGAACTTGGAACTGGGAAGAAGGGTTGCTGGGTATCTTCTTGAAACTGAACGACATAATTCGTCGGCTTATGTGATGTTAGCTAATATATATGCAGGTACTGGTCAGTGGGAAGAAGCGGCTAATGTGAGGCGAGAGATGGATACGTTTGGGAGGATGAAGCAACCTGGATATAGCTGGATTTGCAGGTAATATAGAACTCTGATTCTCTCAAGTTGACTCCAAGTTAGTCAACGCTTGGAGAAGTGGGCTTGAAATTGATGTAGATAACTGCAAGCTTGGGCTCAATGTTAGAAGGAGTGGATTTTGGGCCTGTTTAAGATCCAGTTTCCTTCAGTGTGAAGTACTACTCCACATTCTTTAACTCACCATGGTCTACTAATTGAATGGTTTTTATAATTATATATCAGGATATTAACGAGTCATAATATGTGGTTTAGTTGGTTAAATCGTTATAAATTATAGTTGTGTTATAATTAATTTATGTTGAGATTGTATTGAACTGTCTTGATGAGTGTTCAAGATCCCGAACTTTAATAATGTGAGTATTTAGAGGTCAGTTAATATTTTTTTCATTCCGAACTATCCTGATATATAAATGGCATAAAAATCATTACAGATTAGATATGGATAAATTAAATATATTTTTATTTCTAATACAATGACAAAATCAGTGGTGAGCGAATCGAAATTACCGTTCAAGACTTGGTTCACGAGAGTGCACGTAGGGCCACTAACTCCCATGGATCATGGTGCTGAAAACTAACAACGTTTGTGGTTTCATGATTATAAGCCCACCCACAAGCTCAACAGCTGCTAATCACAGCGGTTCCATGTGAACTTGGAATCCACTTTTAACCACTTTTGTATGATCCAATTACAAGTGGCAAGTGGTCCTATTGGTAAAAAGTGCAGTATGTGTTTAATAACCTAATGTCCGAGGACCGAAATCGTTACGAATGAACACCTAAATAGTATTTCATCTTCTTTTATATTCATCATTTAGAATATAGTAATTCATTAAACTAGATCATGTTTTCTAATTAGGCAGAAACAATTCATGGTATCAAACAATATCAGTAGCGAAATCAAGTTGATTGGAGGCTCTTTACGGAAAATTTCAACTCTGTAATTGGATCAAGAGTCCGAGACCCAATTTCGAAAAGTGGGTCGGAACCCAATTTCAGAATCTATGTTAAGACTCTTATCTCTAGACTAGTTAGGCCAGCACTTTGAAATAATCTGCCTCACATCCACACACAGTTTCTCCAATCATCTCACTGTTCCATTAAGCTAATCTTTGATTTGAATTTTGAACCCACCAAACTTTCGGTGCAATTCCACCAACACCACATTTTTCCCACCACCCCACTTTGTCATCATCACCATCTTAATCTTTCCAAATCCATAACCAGACAAAGAACCCATCCCTGTGATTGCGATGGAGGGAAGAGAGCTTAGACTTAAACATCACACCACGCGTGCATAATTAGTCATCACTGTTCATATCAAGAACACCGTTGAAAAGAAAACCCTGTACTAGTCCTCAAAAATCTCATCTTTTTGTACACAACTAACTCAAAAGATTGATGAATCCAAACCCAAGACGAAGAAGAAGAAGAAGAAGAATTTGATCAATTCACTCAGTACTCAGGCATAAGCTGGCTGATCTTGTTCCCTTCTTCAACAGCCATCTTATGCTCACTGATCTTCAACCAAACACAAACCCCAGCAAAGCTAATCACCAAGCTAGCCAACCCACTCCCCAACCCAATCCCGACGATCGCCAACACAGACAACCCTTTCGCCTTCATCTGCGGCAATGGATACCCGTAAAGATCCTTATTCCCTTGGAAAGAACTCCCATTGAACCTCGGAAAATTTCCACTCCGATTCCCCAATGACCCAGGAATCAACCCGGACAGCTTATTCCCACTCACGTCAAAACTCGACAGCCTCACCAGCAAACCCAGCTGCTGCGGGATCTGACCGGTCAGCTGATTCTGATGCAGATCGATCACGTTCAAATACGCACACATTGCAATCTGCGGCGGGATCTCACCTGACAGTTCATTAGCAGAGAGATTCAGCACTGCTAAGTTGACCAAGTACTGCAAATCAGTCGGGATGGCGCCTGAGATCGAGTTGGATGATAGATCGAGCGATTGGAGGTTTGTGCAGTTGGAGAGGAAAGGAGAGATTGAGCCTTGTAAGGCGAGATTGGTTAGGGAGAGCTTGTAGATTCTGCCGTTGTTGCAGGTTGCTCCGGGGAGGTAGGATGTGAATCCTGAACATGGGTTTGCGAAGTTGGGGTTCGTCCAGTTGTTGAGGGAGTTTGCTGGGTCTTTCAGGGATTGCTTTAGGTTTGTTAGGCAGGATTCGTCATTTGGGTGGGAGGTTGTTAGTAGGGGTGTACAGATTAGGGTTAGAAGGACGATGAGCTGCTTCATTTTTTGGATTAGATTCAGAGAGAGAGAGATAGATTGGGAAATGGATGAATGAATGAATGAATGAATGGGGTTTTATGAAATTGGAATTGGGGAAATGGGATTTGAAAGGAATAATGATGCTGTTGTTGTAATCATTGTGTTTACAGCTAAAGTTTACCTTTTTGCTGGGGAAAAAAGCTTAACCAGGCCTGCAAATCCTGCTGCAAATTAGCAGGCAAGTTGATGAAAGGAGCTTTGAGAAATGGCGAATGTAGGGAGGGGGAAGGAGAAGAATGGAGTGATGTTAATGGAGGTTTGAAGCTTTTTAGCTATGGAGGAAAGTGGGAGTTTGTATTTGGTGGTGGTGGTGGTGGTGGTGGCTGGTGAGTGGGGCAAGTCACCTGCACGTATGAGGAGAAGGATAGTGACTACACAGGAATTTCTGGCAAGGAAAGACGAGTGAGGGGTGTTTTCGTCATTTTCGGCAGAAATAGATGGTTATTTAATGTGTTATCGTATTAATTAATTAATGGGGTTCAGTCTTCGAGGTGTTTTCCCCACCGCCGTCGCCGCCGCAGAGGCGGACGTGAGCGGCGATCCAGGGGCGGTTTCGGTACGCAAAAGAAATAATAATTCGCGCTAAACGACGCTAGTTTGATTGACCAACGGTTTTGACTTCTATCCTACTTGGATGTCCTAGTCAGCTTGTTAATGCTGACTCATGCTTGGGCCTGGGAGGGGGCCAAAGCCCTGTTTTGGCCGGGCCGATATTGGCAAAATGGCCCAAAGTTTGAATCAACTTCAGGTAAAAGATTAAAAAACTTACTGAATAGAAAATCCCTTGTTACATCAAGGTTACAAAACTCCAACCAAGTGCAATCAACACAACAAAGTCCCGACGACGAATCGAATCAATCGACTCTTTGAGCCGAAACGAAAACAACAAACGCGGGAAAGTTCGTTCCACAAAGGACTTGCCTAAACTTGACCATTTGTCTATGAGAAAAATAAGGAGGAAAAGCTTCACCTGACTAACATCTCCATCTCAACAAACCTGAATCAACGGAAAGACACTTCAAATTTGTCTTCTAAAAATTTCTACACTCATTGATCGAAACGGAGAGGCTCAAATACACGAGGGAAGTATTTTAGCAAAGCCACTCGTACCTTGTGTCAGCAGAACTCAAGCTTGGCGCAGTGTTGTCTAGAGATGATAGCTTGTAAATGATGGGATGTAGCATCGGATGATCACTAACCGAAATCGGTTTCGTCACTCCACTCGAAGAACCTGCACAATTCCCTGCTCAGTTGCTAGCAAAATACTTAGATCATTGTGGGGCTGCAATAAAGGACTTGCCTTTAATCAACTTAGGCTGACTTCTTTCAATGTCGGATTCTGACCCATCTGCTTCATCTTCTTGATCCAGAAGATAGTTCTTCATGTCGAACGAATCGATATCGATTTCTGAATCCTCTGTATCATGCTGAGTACCTACATTATGAGTCAGAATTGATTCATTTTACGAAATCATTAGTTGTCTGAATAAAACGTTGAACCTTTTTCTTAATTGCTCACCGTGATGATCAGCAATCTGACATCCAGCGGTCCCGATTTCATCCCCAGCAATCCCACCCTCAGCATAGCCATAGCCACTGTACCAGCTGCCAGCAGCATAGTAATTTGTTGCAGGAAATTCATAATATGGGTAGTTCATGTTCCAGAAACAATGATGGTACCAGTAATAACAATCTGGAGACCCATAACCGAAGAAACCGGTCTGGTCGACTGATAAATCATAGTACCCAACATTGTTACCAACAGTAGTACTGTTCCTGACTATAGGATTATTTGCTCTCTTCACCTCCACCCGCCTGCCTTTAAATTCGTGATATCTGGACTGCAGAGCTGCATCTGCCGAGTCTTTGGATTCGAAGGTTACGAATCCAAACCCTCGAAGTGCTCTGGTAATCCTATCGTGAACCAGGACAGCATCAGTCACTGTCCCGAACCTCTCGAAGAAACTCCTCAGCTCCTGCTGTGTAACTGCTGGCGGTAAGCCACCGACGAAGATCTTCTTGCTGTCATTGCGATTGTGGAGGTTCCTCTCTTTAGCTACGGACACATCGGCCTGCAAGATCACACGATTACTTGATGGTCAAGTTGAAACACAAGTGGAAAACCCTAGCTTGATAGGGTAACTTGCAGCTGAAGAAACTGTAAAAAACAAAAAATCAATTCAGTTTTTCATGGTAATCTGCAGAGTTTCATGATTCGAATCGTTCGAGTAATTTGGAACTGAACAGAACGCGACAGAATGTTTTCCTTATCGCAAGTTTGTTGTAAAGTTCAAACCCTAAACACAAACAAATCTTTTGATCATCACATTACCACAAGTAAAGGCAACAAACCCTAATTCTAACAACCTAACTTGCAAACCAAGTAACCAACCAAACAAATCAATGGACAAACAGAGGATGATCGATCGTGCAGACGAAGAGGAAAACCTTTTGGCCTAGAATGAAATGCCGATCTTGAAGAACACGCTGAGCAACAGCGGGGTCTTCGAATTCCACGAAACCGAAAGTACGGCTTAGTCCAGTTTCCTTGTTGTAACAGATGAAACAATCTTTCAATGTGCCATACTCCCTAAAGTGCTCCTGGAGAAATAACCCCGTGGCCTCCATTTTCAGTCCGCCTACGAACAGCCTTGGGCGAGGTAGCTGCTGAATGGTTTCTTGTACTCCTCCTCCTCCTTCCATGACTGGTTTCTTGTGGTGAGTGAGAGCTGAAGGAGAAACAGAGGCAATGGTAATGGTAATAAATAACTTGTTATTACAGATTTTTACAGTTTTATATTTATTTACTTTGCCCTTTTCCTCTTCTGATGTGGAGATTGTGGAGTTCTTTTCCGAGTGAAACTATACTATTTCAACTGATACGAGTAAAAATCGGTTAAGCAAAATTTGGGATGGTTTTGCATTTGGGCCAAGCAAGTTTCGGCCCGAGTTGATTATTCAAACATAGGCCCACCAGCAAGTTCATTTTGTTATTTATTGTTGCTGGAGGAGTCCATTCGTTGGGCTTCAGGAGTTCCAATGGGCCTAGTTCGTGCGAGTACAGTATTTCTTTGGTATGTCATAGGAAATTAAATGATCTTATGAATGATAGATTGAATGCAATAAGTCAACAAAAAATTATAATGGATACTCATGCAATATTTAATTGCATCTCTTTAGAAAAGTGTTAACTTCGTATAATTATAGACTTTTTCGTATCAGGCCTCATGTTTTCACAGGTTTTTCAGTACGGATTTGTGCCACTCAATTTGACTTATTATATGCCATTAATGGTAAAGTGGTACGTAGTCATTTTAGAAATTTTAGATTTTCTGATGGTTTATTATCGCTTTTATATGCATGTAATAGAGTTTTTTATCAAGTGACAGAAAATGCTCATTCAAATCTTACGAATTGAATTGATTCTTAACTTTAATTGTACTTACAATATCAAACAATCTATGATAAAAAATATAACTACTCAACAACCGTCATTTAGAGAATTTATTGGATTATTGTGTGCGCTAAACTATACTTTAATTTGAGAGGATCGAGTACCAAACTTGGAATGTAATAGTGTAATACGAGTCATAGATTTATTAGGTTGCAAATTTACTAGATCATAAGTTCATCAAATTATAAATTAAATTAACGATAATTCATTTAGTTTGCATATATTATAACAAATTTTTATAATTATAAATCATCTGGTGAAATCAGGTTTGAATCAAACGGATTCGTGTGAGCCACTCCACCCTTATTTGAGGAAGGAAAATTAATAACAATAACAATAATAAACAATCTAAAAGGAGTGGGTTTCTTTATTCTTTAAGATAACCCAAATTTGTAATAATAATTAAAAAAATCCCTGGTCACGTGGATGGGAGGTGGACTCACATAAGCAAAGCTCCAAGCATGCTTGTGAAAGCTATCTCTAGCTAGGGTGTATATATATATATATGCGGCGGTCTAACAACCCATGCATTAAACTCGTATTTTAAATTTTAAATTTTAAAAATTAAATATTAATAATTTTATTTCGCATATTTACTTATTGTGGTGTTAAACAAAGATAATATCTTTTATAATTATGACGGATCAATTATATCTTTCTCTATACTTAGTATTATAACACATCAAAAGTCATTGATTCAATTTTTTGTTATTACTCTACGCACAATAATGAACTTTATTGTAATTCTATTTAAACTCAAGCATTGCTTTCTTCATCCCAATACCTTCAATACTATTCATTTAATAGTGTTATCTCTAATACATTATCATATGTGTCAACAACATCCTTACCCCTCCCTCTTCTCATTTTATTCGTGATGTATATGTATATTTGATTTGATGATGCCGAATTTCATTGTTCTTGATACATTTGAAATGATTTGATTCGAAAAACAACTAATAATCCATAATAACCACTTAAATCAAACCAACTAAAAAAAAAACTCACAACTCAAAATAACACATTTAAATCAAACTAACTCGAAAGTTCGTAACCCGAAATAAGTAGTAAGTGGGTTTAAATTTTGTTAGGTTTTCCTACAAGGCCTAGGAAGAAGACCATGCAAATTCTTCGCATTTACTTTCTTCTAGCTTAGCTAATTGAAGAAGCATGAGCATAGCCACAGGGGAGATGAGATGCATGGAAATCTTCAAACTACTTATTGCAATTTGATACGAAAGGGGGAGTTGTATTAAATTCTAGACCACGACATATTTAATTAAGTTCAAGAAACACTACAAAAGGACATTTTTATACATTTATTCTAATTTATACCATATTTATCCCCACCTATTTAGTTGTTTTTACACCAAAATTCGTAATCTTCAAATATGCGTAGAACAAGATTAATTTCAGTATTTGTAAGAAAACGAGATTAGTCTTGGTAGTATTTGAGTAGGTGTTATGAGTAATTTGTATATGTTGCGTAACGAAAGCTACATTTTGAAACATGTATTAGTAGAGCGGTACCATTTTTAATTATAAAGCAGGAAGGTGTTGATTTGGGAAAAACATATTACTATAAATATTATCGATGAACACGGACCCTTGATACAAAAAGTTGGATTCATTGTTGATGAAATTGTTCTCAATAACGAGAATATAATTGAACTAAAGATGTCATAATAGTGGAGAAAACTTGTGATGGTAATGTATGAGTCATTGATGTCTCACCAATCATATTAGATATCAATAAATATATTTCATTAAAAGTTTATCGAAGGAACGAAAATAGATGAAAATTCTAGACAAGATTTCAAATTTAGAATATAGAAAGTTTTCTAAGTGAAATATAAAAACCGGACAAAAATAATTTTTTTTGTCGTTTAAAGACTTTTAAATGGTGATTTAAACTCGTTTAACTTTGACCTCATATCGATTTAAAGGAAATTAAAAAGAAAAGTAAGCAGATCTTTTATAAGTTTACTTTATTATTATTATTATTGGTTGTATTTTTATTTAAAATAATGTCTCACGAGTCTAGTCTCATTTGTTTTCGAAATTTCAATATTAAAATTAAATTAAAAACGTTAACATTATTTGCAATGTATTTGCATGTGCAACAAAACGGGCATCTCAATTTCTAAAAGATTAAAGCAAATGGTTAAGGACTCATCCACGTGACCAGCAACCTCCCACTAATTTTCAATTGGGAGTTAACACTATTTTAAAGTCATTATAAATTATAGTTAAATCATAATTATTTTAAAATTGTATTAATATGGATCAATTGGTCAATTTTTCGACGTAAAATTCCAAATTTATTTGTAAAAGTTATATTTTAATGTTACCAAGAAGAGAGTTTTACTTCAAGCTTAAATAATTTTTGCTTTGCTTTGTACTTTGGTGTCTTCCTAACAATACCTCAAATTGATAGATGATATTAAAAAAATAAGATATATCCGAATTATTAACGCACAATTTTATTAATAATAATACATTTAGATTAGTGTACATATCATGATTATTGTGAAAATATTTTGTTCAAAAAGTGTCATTTATTTTTCGATAATGGTAGAGTCAGTATGGGCAAAAATAAACCATTTTAGGAGGTTTTTTAGTCAATATATGATCTTGGTGTTGAGCTTCATATTTGAAATTTTCGCCTACAGTGCAATCGAATTCCATCAAATATATGCTTTCATACTCGCCCTAGACTTGAAATTATATCTAGGGTTTCTGATCATCTTGGGTTGGCTATTGCCCATTAAAATGTAGTCAAATATCTAATAAGTCTAGAACGAGTTTGAGCTAAATTATGTATCGTTTTCAAAACTTTTCAACTCATTAATCTCGTAATTTTTAATTGAAATGATACTAGTTTATCCTTTTATAGTGTTTGAAAATTTCGGGTGCAATATGCAACTTGTTCGATTCGATACGGAGTTACGAGATGAATTAAGTATTTATATGGAAATAAAAAAAGATAATGGAGGTCACGTGGCCTTGGGCTGAGATCACTCTCTTCTCTGTGTGTTATATGTTTTGAAGGTTTCCAATGCCCTATGTTTTGTGCAGCTGAGCTACTATATTGAAAGTTGGAAACTAATAGAAAATTTCCAAATTCCAAGGTCCAAAATTCAATCTATTTCAAACAAATTCCAAGGAGGAAATGAATATTTCATTTCTTAATATAGATATTTCATCATTTTTGTAAAACAATTCATAATGATATGCATTTTTGTGAGAAAGAATGAGAACGAGAGCTGAAGTTAGTATTCAAATTCAGGATTTTTGGTACTAGTTGAAATGATGATATGTATTTTGCGAGAAAGTATGAGAACGAGAGCTAGAGTTAGTATTCAAATTCAAGATTTTTGGTACCAGTTGAAATATTAAATGATAGATTCCTTATCCGTCAAATTGGATAAGAAAATAATAACAAATCAATATATTCTCTAACTTACAATCTCCTTTATCAAACATAATATGTCACATAAATGTAACGTCTCAAATCAGACACACGTCACACAGACATCGTTGTATATACACGTGTGTACATGCGCCGATAACCCGGTATATCACAGTCATACGTACATTCATTGGTCTATAATGTTGAATTTGTAACGTCCAATCAAACAAACACACATGTCACACAAACATCATTGTATATACACGTGTGTACATGCGCCGATAACCCGATATATCACAATCATACGTACATTCATTGGTCTATAATGTTGAATTGTAACGTCCAATCAAACAAACACACACGTCACACAAACATCGTTGTATATACACGTGTGTACATGCGCTAATTGCCCAATATATCACAATCATCCTTACATTTATGATCTATAAATGAGTAACTCCTTGAATTGGAGGATAAAAAATGAGTAGTAAAAAGCATTTCTCAAATGTGGTGAGAGTGTAAACCAGCCTAGCCTAACTGGTCTTCTTCTCTTCTCCCCAAGCTCCAACCTTCATTTTCAACTCTTCTCTCTCACCAAAGAATTTTCTATTCAGACAGATATATATATAAAAAGTCCAATCCTTTTCTATCTTAAGTTATCATCATCTTCTTCTTCCCCTTGTCCGTCCCCCCCCCCCCCCCCCTCCCCTCTTACTAACTTGATGCTTTATTACACCAACTTCCTAGTCCCTTTCCCTTCTTGTCTTCTTCTCCCACATGGATTTTGGGGTTCTGGGTTCTCAACAATCACCCTATCTACTTCATCCTCCTGATTCAAACCAGAACACCATTAGTACTCTGGGATCTGATGCTGCCTGCTGCAAACCTTCAAAGATCCCCAGAACTAGTTCAATGCCGCATGCTTCTGGTTTGCTGAGATCTAACTCTACTTCTAACATGCTCAGCTTCTCCAACTCAGCTCCTTATCATCATTACCCTCCAACTCCTGGTATGCTTGCCTTCACAATCTCTGTCTCTGTAGCTGAAAAAGATACAATTTTTTAACTTTCTTGATTTGGGGGAAACATTTCAGTTTTTTAGTCTTGTCCATAGAGGAAAACGACAGAAAGTGGAAGTCCTTTGTAATTTGTTCATCCCTTTTCTTCCCCCCCTCACCATTAAGATTGGTGTTTTTCTTTTTTGGGTTTGGTTGGAATTCATTTCAGTACTCAATCTTGTTTGAAGCAAAAGGGGGGCAAACAGATTGAATAACAACCAAAACCCCCCATTTGTCCCCTTGTTTTTTCATCAAAGTTTGAATCTTTATGCATATAATGTGGTTTCTGATGTCAACTTCTCTATAGGCAGCTTGAGTGCCACCATGCATGGAGCAGCAGCAGCTTTCACTGGATTTCGTGGCCCATTCACACCATCTCAATGGATCGAGCTTGAACACCAAGCCTTGATCTACAAATACATAACAGCAAATGTTGCAGTTCCTTCAAATTTGCTCAACCCCCTCAAGAAATCTCTTTACCCCTTTGCCTTGTCTAGTTCCTCTTCTGCTGCATCCTTCATCCCTGGTTCTTGTAAGTAGTTAAAAATCTTTTCTTTTGTTTCAAAATGTTGTGACAAGTGCGTATATTGATTGATCTTTGGCTTTTAGTGGGATGGGGAGCTTTCCATCTGGGATATCCAGGCAGCACCAACGATCCTGAACCAGGAAGGTGTCGCCGGACAGATGGGAAGAAATGGCGGTGCTCTAGAGATGCTGTTGCCGATCAAAAGTATTGTGAAAGGCACATTAACAGGGGCCGTCACCGTTCAAGAAAGCCTGTGGAAGGTCAGAGTGGCCATGGCGTGTCTGGAACCAAAGTGGTACAACAAGTGGCTACCTCTACCTCAGCTATCACTAATAACTCTGCTGCTGCTGCTGCTGCCAGCTGCATTGGCATTGCTTCGCAGCAGCAGCAGCTCAAGAACTTGCAGCTGCAGCATCAGCATGCTAATGCCAGCAGGTGAAATTCGAATTACTTTACTCTCTATGTGTGTGTTGGTCATGAAAGTACATATCTTTTTGCCTACGAGAGGGGAGCCAATCTAGTTTACTCTCTTCCTGGTCCCATTTTGGTGGAGGGAAAGGAACTAATTTTGCTTTCACAATCGTCCGGTTTTCGTGATTGGTTGGTCGAATCGTTAGCACTTTTGCAAATGTGCATAGTTGATGATCATCATAGCCTCTCTTCCTTTCCTTTATCTTTACTGAAAGTTGACCCCATTGTTTTCAACTTTCACACTTTGGGGTGTGATTGTGACTCCTAGTGGTTTGTTGGATACTTATGATTCCTTTTGATAGTGGATTTTGCCAGCCTACTTCTCGACGAAATGCACGAACTCATTGTGGCTATGTCTACCTTTTTGGTTGTTTCTCAGGTTTGCTGTGAGCAAAGTGAATGCCAGTTCTTTGATGTCTGTCCCTAAACAGAATGTCCAGATAGAAGAGTCTCATTGCCATTCCGAGTTTGGACTCGTCTCCTATGATTCGTTGCTTAACCCTTCCCAACAAGGAAGCACAACGAGCTGCTACAACACTTCTTTCTTGAGCTTCAGTGATCAAGACACTCAAGATCAGCATTCTCTCCATCAGTTCATGGACAACGACTGGCAGCACAAAGACGGCCAGTCAACCCGCAATGTCATTAGCTGGCCCGAAGAGCTGAAATCCGACTGGACTCAGCTCTCGATGTCGATACCAATGGCTCCCTCGGACTTCTCTTCCTCGTCCTCATCGCCAGCTCACGAGAAACTAGCTCTCTCCCCTTGGGGTGGCGGTGGTGGTGGTGCTTCGATGGGGGGCGGTCCATTGGGAGAGGTGTTGACAACTTCAGCTAGTGCCAATGCAGGTTGTTGGGATGGGAGTAGTCCACCTCAGCCAGGCTTTTCGCCAACCGGTGTCTTGCAGAAGGCGACATTTGCCTCTCAGTCAAACAGCAGCACCGGTAGCAGCCCGAGAGGAGGTGATCACAGCAAGAGGAATAGCCTCTGCGACGATGTGCTTGGCTCAAACATCATGAGTTCTTCGACGACAGCGGTGCCATCTTTGTAATGCAATGATATGGGGCAAATGCCTTGGCCCTCGAGGAACTAAAAGAACCTTTGACTTGTCTTTTTTTATTATCTCTTTTGATGTACTGTTTATGTTTCCCTTTGCCTTATGATTGTCTGGTTTTCAGTGTTCAGAAATGTACTAGGATCCAATGTTTTTTTTTACATGGTACAAAATCATTCGGCATCTGCAGCCTGTGAATTCCAAGTAATGCCTAGGTTCTTTCTGATTCAGATTCTCTTCTTGTCAAGTTTGCATCAAACTCTCTTCTAGCCTTTCATTTCCTTTGTAGTGGAATGACTCACTGCCTCCAATAGCAAAATAGATAAGTCAATTAGTCAACCACCTGATTATTTTTGAACCAACATCTGAGGATGCTTGGATTCTGATACTTCTAGTCAAAGGTTTCAGAGAGTTTGGAAAACCAGTTACACTTGGTAGTATGATTTAGATGTGAAGTTCTTGATGATAAGCTGACACTCCATAGCTGTGGACTTGGACCAATTCATGGCTTATAGAGCTCTGAGCTTGGCCTATCCTTGAATCTAGCAAGACAAAAAAGAACGAGTTAGATCGAATTTTGCATTCAGACTCACCTTGAGAGTTGTCAATGCCTAAGTACTAGAGATTCAAACTTAGGACCTTGTCCGGTCAGCCAATTCTCTCTACCGTTTTGACGAGTCCACACCATCCCTAAAGTTACTAGTTCTCTTTATCCCATTTTTTTTAGCATTTACATTACACAAAATGTCCCATGTATGTAATGTTATAGAACGACCAGTAAGTTAAACAACGAGACATGGAACGCCTAGATAATACAAAGCCAACATAAGTGGAGCGCATCCAAGTAGCGAGAAACTCGACTGCCAAGTAACTTTTTCGATACACAGATATCTCAAGTTGAGGTGTGTGTTTTGAGTTTTTTGGTGTATCTAGCTTGATGCTTAGAACCCAAATGTCACACCATCCATTGAATGGAAGAGTCCCCACAACTTGCATTATTAGTTGAGGCATCACATGTTGCAATTATACAAAAGATATGCAAAATCTTGAGGGGGGAAAAGAGACCAAATTTAAGATAAAATTTTGGGGGGTGTGGGGGAGATGAGATGGATAAGAGAGAAGAGATTGATATTTTCTCGCTGGAAGCCAAAGATTTCAAAAGAGTGGGTGAAAAAACAGAGTTGTGGTGGGGACAATGTTAGTACACAAAAACACACACAACCAACCAAAAAATGATGAAAAGATGTGAAACCCCCCATCATCAATCATATCACCATTCATACCTCCCCAATCCCAACATTACCCCGTAGCTCAGACCGGTAAGATTAACGGTCCTAACACGATAAAAATTCGGAAATATGATTGATTATTGGGTTACTTTACCTATAGATGGTTCTGTCGTTTTACCCCAAAGTCGTGCAGCGACAGGTTGAGTGGTTGTCTAGCTCATCGAAGCAGGCACGACAAACTTGGCTACCACTATACTATCACATGTGTCTATCTTTGAGAAGCGCTTATTGAGGGGCGTAGCGTAGATGACTTAATATCTGAGCTTCCAAAATGTTCAAGTTCAGATCAACTGGAAATTGGTCGTACTCAAGATGAGTACAAACCCTCAACATAATGACTATTGACATTATAGCATACTACACCAACGTTAACAGCTACAAAATACTACACCAAGGTAACCGCAAAACGAACCTACCTAACTACGCCAAAATATCATCTTTAGTTAATGAGTAAGGATGCTTGACATCTATCACTTCCATTCTTTTGAATGAAAACCTACTTAGTGTACACGTAAAGATCTACACTTTCAAGCCGTACATGTAGGGTGTACATTTCAACGAACGTTGAATATGTACCGAAGAAGTAGCTAGTCAGCCCGGTACTTATGTCTTATATGAAATCTCACCCTTGTTTTTACTTTTACCAATGTACAATTCACCTGAGGTTAAGAGGTCCTCCCTAATAAGTTTACCCTCCAAGACAATATTGTTCCACAATGATACAACAATGGGAATATTTCCAAACCTCAGATAGCTTCCAAAACACATAGTGATAACTTTGATGAAACAACAAGTTGATGATTCACCCATTCCCCCCACTACCACCACCACCACCACCATCACCGCCACCATCACTTGATAATTACAGAGAGTAGTGTGGAGTTGTTGGTGTGATGGGTTAAATTTGGGGGAAGCTCCCTGGGATGGAGACAGAGGAGACAGGAGGCGCACTTGTGGCCTAACCACCAGGCAGGCCAACACTTCTTATCTTCATTACTCTCTATCTCTATGGGGGCCCGTACAGCCTGGCTCTCTGGTCCAAAACCCATCTCTCTACTCTCTCACTCCAATAAATAGGTTAGGTCAATTGACCGGTTCTGGTTTATCAGTTTGATTTATATGCATATCTAATCCGGATGTACCCCATCTCTATTCTCTCAATCCAATAAATATGCTACATCGATCAATCGGCTCTGATCTATTGGTCGGATTGTATGCATATCTAACTAAGAGGAAGGGATTGGAAACGTAATCACTAAACTGATCGCCGAACCTGAAATAGTTGAGACTCAGTATGATGATTGGGGAAAGGAGATGGGGTGTGGAAGTCCGTGACCGGATACCACCGTATAGTATGTGTACGTTCGTGGCATTGAAATTAGTTCGATTTAACGGTATTTTCTTGAAGAAAAAGCGATCGTTCTTGTAGTTGAACAAGAACACAATCAATCAAAACTTGTAACCAATGAATGAGAATGAAATTGGTCCCATGCATATGTACATGAGAATCCACCACAAGCCAAGTCGGTGGGTAAAAAGGCTTTGATGAGACTTGAGAGAAGGAGGGTGAAAGCTTTCAAGGGTTTGAGGGACCATCAAGAAACTTGAATAGTAAAATTTTCAAAAGATCTTAAAATCAATCTTGCCAGCAAATGTTGATGTTGTTGCTGGTGGTGGTGGTGGTGGGAATATGTGTAGCAACTTAGCCACTTGCATCAATTGAAAGTTGTTGGGAAAGAGGGAGCAGAGTGAGCAATGACCGATACGTTGTCGATGTTTCGATATATCGGAATAATCATCCTTGAAAAGCATGTTTTATGGAGATATAAACTAGTTAATAACGATTACCATCCCAGTAATTTAGATTGTTGAACGTTCCATCAAATGAAAGTGTAATGGATTGGGGTCTACCTATCATATCAAGAACCATTTGCACCCCAAGAACCTTTTTGCCTCCTTTATATAATATGTAACTAGTCTATACGGGTAACCACAATCGTACCGTTTTCGAACCTACACTGGTCATCAATAACATAACCGGGATGGTCAATAATTATGGGCAAATTTTCAAACTCGAGGTGAAATTTATAGCATAATGAGTAAAAGAGTACTAGACAACGTTAATTTTGATAATTTTACTTAATTTTTTTTATCAATTTAAAGCCAAATAATTATGGACGATAGATTGAAATTCGCTCGCTTTTAATTCCGCTATTGTTGATCCCCAAATGAGGTACAAAGATGGTTGAAAACCATGTGAAGTTATTTATGAGATTCCCCCATCCCCCCTGGCTAGTACTTTTGAGTATTTTTTTCTTCTTCTTCTTCTAGTGTGAACAAGGAATCATGAATTGCAATTATGGATAGATATTTTCTACCCATACCGTTACGGCATCCCCTTGTCCCCGAATGTGAAGCAAAAATGGAGACTAAAGTTCGATTCGGCTCGGCCATTCGCCGAGTTCTACGTACTTGTCCGAGTTTGCCGGGGCTATATAGTTACGGTGCTTGTTTATATGATGCATGAAATTGGTGAATTTTGGGCACGTTAGAGTTTCAATCGGTCCTTATCAAGCTCGACATAACCACATTGTCGTTGTTTTTAGTTGTCAAAAGTCTGATTCCGGTAAAGGCATGCACACAGACTCAACATCACAAACACACAAAATGTACATCACACCCTTACACGCCTCGTAAATACACTTCGAAACACCCGCATATGTTTTATACGTCCTTAAAACGGTTCATACATGTCCTTAAACGCTTCAAAGACAGAAACACTCGATGTTTTCGGTACTAGATTCTCAAGCCGAGTTGCCATGGTCCATAAAGTCACGTACACAAAATTAAGAGCATCTCCATCACGATTTTCTTAACAGATGAGAAGGACCATAAAGTTATGTAAAAAAATTAAAAGCATCTCCATCCCGATCTTTTTAACAAATGAGATAGAGCACAAAGATGAGATTCTCAATTGTTAATTCAACTACAAGGTAAGTTGACTTGTACAATACTGTTGGGGGAAATAACATCCCAAAGTTAGTTTACAATCTCATAGCAAAGGAGATAATAAGTCAGACAAGGAAACCAAACAGTACTCAGCAAATCAGAAATCAACAATGAAACCAAAGAAAAAAGACAAGAACTTTTTCCTCATTTCTGGGTTTAAACACATCCCACAACTACTGTTCCCTTCAGCTTATTGCAGATATGGCACGGCAATCGAACTCGCAATCCTCGATCCAATCAAATCTTCGCAGAGGTGGTTCCTCTTGCTCTCGTCTCCTCCTCTCGGGCTGCTACCGGAGCTGCTGTTATTAGACAACGACCCGAAAGTTGCCTTCTGCAGCACGCCAGTTGGCGAGAACCCCAGCTCTTCAGTCACCGTGCTTTTCACATTGCCACTTAACGCCTCGCCAAGAGGACCACCGCCCATCGAAGCACCGCCCCAAGGGATACGCATCCAGCTGGCGGTTTGTTTTGTGTCGAGTTCGCGAGACAGTCTCAAAGGTGAGAGTGCCAGTTTCTCGTGAGGTGGCGAGGAAGTCATTGGTATTGACATCGAGAGCTGAGTCCAGTCGGACTTGAGCTGATCTTCGGGCCAGGTGATTACGTTGCGGCTGGACTGATGATCTTTAGGCCAGTCATTGTCCATGAACTGATGAAGAGAGTGCTGGTCTTGAGTATGATCTTGACCATTGAAGTTCAAGAAGGAATTGTAGCTGCAGCCACCGCTTGTGTTCTTATGTTGTGAAGGGTTCAGCGACGAGTCGAAGGAGACATGTCCAAACTCAGAATAAGGAGACTCTTTGATTGCGAAGTTTTTCTTAGGGGCTTGCGGAACTTGAAATCTACCGTTGGTGTTGGCATTCACGTCGGTCAGAGTAAACCTACACAAAAATGCCGACATGATGTACCGAACTTGTATAAATATCATGAACCGTTGCATACCGATAACTCGAGTTGTTGAGAGAGGGTTCAGATAGATTTTTATATTATTCACTAACATGGCCCCGCCTCAAACGGAAGCTCTTAGAAGAGTTGAGGTTCGTAAAACTTTGGTGAATCATGTGCACAGACTGGGGACTACGGGGGGACTAAAAGGAGGCCTCTCGGTCTTTTGAAGGCTCTGATACCATATTATGAACCACTGTGTCCCAATAACTCGAGTTATTGGAAAAGGGTTCAGATTGGTTAATATATTATTTACTAACAAATCTCAAAACATACACATTACAAAATCACTTGGCAGGATTTCATTTGCTTTTGGTGAACAATCCACCTTGAAAAGGAATCCTGAGCATCCACAAACCACTAGAGACTAGTCAGAATCACCAAAAAGCAAAAGTTTGAAAAGAAAGGGGCCAACTTTCAGTAAAGTTAAAGGAAGAAGCTATGATCATGATGAACAACAATGGACATTTGCAAAGTGAAGATGGATAATGGAGAAGCAAATTATATCCTGTACCTAACGGGATGACAGTAAGTAGATGTGCTCCCCTCTTGCCCGCAAAAGAAATGTACTTTTAACGACGAAGACACACAAAACGAAGCAAGAACAGATGGAAGTCAATTGTTACTCACCTGTTTGGAAATGCATCAGGAGAAGAGTTTCTATGAGCAGTCAGTTGCTGCATGTACTTGAGCTGCTGCTGCGTGATGGAAATGCAGTTGGACGCAGCTGCTAACAGAGAAAAGATCGGAAATTTAGCGAAAGTGACATAATTAGTTCCTAACTTGTTCAGGCTCATGTACAAAAAAGCAGCATAAGTCAAACTAAACGAAGGGAAAGGAAAGATTTCGAACACCAATGCCTAGTAAATTGAAGACTACACAAATACATGCATGGTTGTTCAAAAGAGAGCAACTTTTGCTAATTGAGCAGATTGTAAGGTGCAAATTGATGTGAGTTAGAGCATGAGTTGATGGTAGCAAACCAGGCAATAGGTTCTGCCATATGAGATTCAGGTTGAATATTGAGCTGGTTCTATCTAAGGTTGGGATCTAGGTTCTTAACTTGAGCATAAGTTACTACCCATGTTAGCATCCTAAACATGATGTTTGCCGAACCATGTTAGCATATATCACTCCCTCCACATCACTTTACGGTTGACAACTGTTCAGTTGAGTCCGAATGGTTCCTATATGTAGTAACCGCCCTAAAAAGTTGTCTGGCTAGTAAAATGCATACCCTACCCATACAAGTCAATTCTCGGTTTGATGCAATAAGCTTCACCTAAAAACTACGATTAGCATGTTTGCACACTGTTGTGTCTGAAATTGCTAGACTTTGGTAACTGCACTAAGCTATCCATTACTAGCATTCGCGTTCTTAACTAACTAATCGAACGCAGCCTTACTCCTTACCTCGAACATTGGCCCCAGCAGCAGCAGCAGCATTAGAATTAGAATTAGTTGACACCACTTTGGTCCCTTCCACAGGCTTTCTTGAACGATGGCGGCCCTTGCTAATGTGCCTTTCACAATACTTCTGGTCAGCAAAAGCATCTCTAGAGCACCGCCATTTCTTCCCATCTGTCCGGCGACACCTTCCTGGTTCAGGATCGTTGGCGCTACCTGGGTAACCCAGATGGAAAGCTCCCCATCCCACTGTGTAAAACACAAAAAGATAAGTACTTTTTATAACATCTCAACATCGAATTCTAAAGAATTGATCACTCACAATGACTCGGGATGAAGGATGCAGCAGAAGAGATAGTATTATTACTACACAAGGCAAAAGGGTAAAGAGACTTCTTGATGGGATTGAGCAAATTAGAAGGAACTGCAACGTTTGCTGTTATGTATTTGTAGATCAAGGCTTGGTGTTCAAGCTCTATCCATTGAGATGGAGTGAATGGCCCTCTAACTCCATGCATTGTCACATTCAAACTGCTCCCTATATGAACAGAAAAAAAAAAGAAGATACTAACAAAGTTGAAGACTATAAAAAAGAACAAAAAACAATTGAAACAAAAAGGACAAATGAAGTTGTTGCATCTGCTAGTCTGTCTTTACTGTATTTTTCACCCCTCCCCTCACCAGCCTTTCAATCTTTTTGTTCACCCCCTTTCCTTTTTTGCTTCCCATTGAAAGAAACCCCAAACCAAACCCAAAGCAGAAAAAAAAATTGAGTCTTTTTGCCTCCCTTTCCCCCCAAAGATCAATACTTTATAACCATTTCCCCCCAAAGATTGGATCTTTACAGAGAGATTGAGAAGCATACCTGGAGGAGGAGCTGGAGGAGGATAGTAAGAAGTTGAATTAGATCTCAATATTGTCCTATTAGGAGGAGAGAAGTCAACATTTTGTTGTTGTTGTTGTTGTTGCTGTTCATCTTCACTAGTCCTCTGGATCTTTGAGGGTTTCATCCAGACAACATCCTGAGCAGAAGCTGATGATGCAATCTCCAGCTGAGGTGGATGAAGAGGAGGATGCCCTACATCCAAACCCAGAACCCCAAAATCCATGTCGACTAAGGAGACAACAAAGGTTGGGGGAAAGGGACTAGAGAGTTGGCGTCATAAAGCACGAGTTCATGGCCACGTGAGAGAGTGAGAGAGGGTGTTTGGAGACTGGAGATGGGTACGCACTTATGCTGAAGAAAGGCTACGCAATGTGAAGTCTTTGTTTATTCAAGTTTTAGACTTTTATGTATTAGTAGTAGCGGTTTTGCGAACCAGAAGAAGAAAATGGGGAAATGGGTATTTGGTAGAGTGTCTTTTTCTGTGCAGAAAGGACAAAACAATGGTGGGTGTGAGAGAGAAGAGAAGAAAGAAAGAAGGTGGTAGCAGAAGAGGTAGAGTGACTCATTGGCACCACCCTCGGACATGCAACCCATTTGTTTTTTCTCCTAAGAGAACCGTTCTTCTCATTATTCTCGATAGCACGACCATCATAAAAAAGAGTTCGTAGAGTCGAGAGTTCGCTTACTTCTCATTATTCTCGGTAACACGACCATCATTAAAAAGAGTTCGTAGAATCGAGAGTTTACTTACGCCATCTTCATTCATACAATTCATCGTCATTTTGGTTTACAATTCCCTATACTTCATAATCATATCATTTTCATCCTATATAATTTAAGAAATATTTATAAATATATGACCAATTTCATTATAATCTTTACCATCTCTATTATCTTAATAATAACAACTAATTAACACAAGTAATTTTAATTATTATGATGAAAAATATTAAATTTATTAGTGATAAAATTAGAGAGATATACGATAAATTTTATTAATAATACAATAAATTACTTCATTAAAACACAATTACACAAAATAAAAAATTGTTTAAAAGTAATTAATTCTTTGATTATAATGATTACACAAAGCACTTATTTTAAAAGTCATAGTTGCTTAACTATCTTCTTCATCACCTCCAAATGCAATCCATATCTCTTCTACCAAATCAGTTTGCGGATCCTTACATCAAATATACTTTTTATACTTTGAGAGACGAGTTTGCGATGAAAAATCATGCCTCGAGTACCCCCAAATCAGCTTTCAAATTTCTAGCTCACGGAAGCAATGGTCAATAGGGAGTTATCCTACGGGATGGATACAAAACGATTGGTGTGGCCGAAACATTAGCAGAGAGGATTTTGCTCTCAAGTACCTCAATGAGATGCATATATAGATCCTTCCTTCAAAGACAACTACTGAAGAGCAGTAGAAATTCTCCATCTTCCTGTCCATTACTTGTCTGGAAGTTGTATAATGGGAGTCACTGCACTGCCTGGTTTATGGAATTTGTTCATGACTTACATGCAACTCGTAAACATAGGACTTTTCACGCAGGCATTCATTTCAATACTACTCTAGTTCAAATATTCGGTACGTTAATATTGGTATGATTTAATCGAAAAGAGGAACTTATTTAAGGGGGAAAAAAGATAAGAGTAGATTGGGTGGTTGAGGGTCATGGCCAATAAGGAGTGTAGAAAAGACTCCATTTGTGGTTGAGCAAGATTATTAGTAGCAATGATAGTAGGTTGGTGCCAAGAAATAGCATTAATGGCTTGATAATGGTGGGATAATTGACAATTATGACAACAAATTGCATGTACAATGTTGGAAGAAATGTCTTTGTCTTCTTGGAAACATCAATGAAGGTTAGTAGTTGGTATGGTGGATTCGGAATCGAAAGCGATTAAGGAAAGAATGTTGGGGAGTTTCATCACTGGTTGAACAAGATTTTCGACGTAATTTTATTTTTGGTATAAAAAATATCGGGTTAGATACATAACAAGTTGAATTACTTTGGTTTGGGTTATGAATATGTTTCCGACACTTTCGAAGTTTATGAAGGAATGTTAGTAGTTGATTGAGAGTGACTATGGAATGAATGAGGAGAGTTTCATCATACAAATTTTGGGATGAAACTCTATTCCTAATATGAAAAATATCAGTGATGTGGCGTGCATACGTGGCCGATCCATGATGGCAAAGTGGATGAAAATTAATGGAAATTGCGGACGACGTTAGTGATAAATTACTACTCGAACTAAAATAATTAACACTATAACCTTAGCGCGTTTGCAAAAAAAGTTAAACCTAATGTCGATTTTTCAAAGCTTTGAAATATGTACATAACCCGAACCAAAATGATAGAATTTGACCAGAAAAGTATGGATAGTTCTAATAGATGGGCCAATTTCTCTCATATCCAATAACAGAGTGGACATGGGCCTTTAGAAGGGAGAATTTCTCTGGGAGACTTTTATGAGTTATGAGCCCTGGGCCCAAATCTTTATTTTCCAAGTATATATTAGTTTATATTAAGTATGTCAATTTTGGATCACACCAATTAACCCGATTAAAGAATGTTTGGAAGTTTATTTAAGTCCATATGACTTAAATCCATCAATTTTTTTTTTGGTGGATTAGGGTCGAATCTAAGGTTAATTCATTAACTCGCAAATTTTATATGAAAGGAAAAACAAAAAAAACTTAATTTTCATCTAAATTTCTTGAGTTAAGTATCGCTTACATCTTATATTTTGTGCATATGATTTATTGGAGGAAAATGTTGCACTATTTGAAAATGTGTAAAGGTTTGTAATGTATGCTGGGAACTGAGAATTATCTTCTTTAAATAACTCAAAAAAATTATCTTCTTTAAATAACTCAAAAAAAAGAGTTAATTCACATGTAATATTTGATAAAATAAAAATATAAAGTATTTAAAATAATGTGTTATTTTTAAAATACCACGCATTCCTTGAAGTATTTAAAATCAATTCTAAAGTTAGCTATGTAAAATATTAAAATCCGCACATATTTTTTTAATACCTCTGAATTATTTGAATCAAAATAGCTCATTAAAATACCTCATTTCGAAACAACAACTCCTTAATCTTTATTGATGAATTTAGATGAATCAATTGTTACTAGGATTTGAAGAAAAATAATAAAATATCGTGCTAGATATTAGTTTCTTTGTTGGAGGTTAGACTTTATTAAAGGCAAAATTAAAGGGTAAATCACTAAATCCGAATTGTGGGGTGGAGAATTTAGTCTTTTAACCACAATTAATAAAGCCGTGGCCCCTAAATAGTCTTGATTTCAACAAAGCATTGAAGTCTTTTTTTCTACCTTTAATAGTTGATTAATTAATGACCGGATACTACAAGAAACTGAATAGCTAACGACAGTATTATGTTTAATTTAACTGATATTATTCCGCTGCTTCATCGTAATCGATTTCGTCACAACATATAACATGAATATGGATATGATGTGTGCATGGGAGGAGAGGAGGACAAATTTTGTAGGAATTTTTAATTATAGATGAGAAGAAAGTAAAAGCTATTTTTTTAAAAAGTTTATTGGATGATTTTTGGTTTGGTACCTTTGAATTGCCAAAAAGCCAAATTGAATTTTGGCTGTTGTTGTGTTGTGGATATTAGGTGGATTCATATTAACATTTACGTCACAACCACTACTAATTAATTTCCAACGAAAAATGGTTATATATATGGGTAGTTTTTGTCGGAGATTTAAACGGGTGATTTGAAGTAAATATTCATTTAGATACTGAAATTATCATAAATTTTTTAAGGTTATTATTCGGATCGGAATTGCCTTGTGGGTACAGAAAGATTTTTTTAAAGATAAATGAAAGAAATGAGAGATTAGAATCATTTACCTTGACTATCACGTTTTAAAGGTGACAAGTCGAACGATAAACAAGAAGAATGAAGACAAGACAAGAGATGGTTTGTATGATTTAACAAAACCGCAAGTACCGGTGAACATCTCATTGACGTTTGCATTTTAATAATTCGAATTATCAAAAAAATATCTAAAACTCATTTACACTCCCTTTCAAATAGAAGCTCTCCATATTGGGTTTTGTATAGTTTCGGGGCGATTTTTCAATTAAACCTCTAACGATTTTGATAATATTATAGTAAAACCATATGGCCCAATGTGATTAACGGTGGTTGTATGTATCATTATCCATGATCCAATAATTAAAGTGAAGATGATCAACTTAATGACGTCAGCACCCCCAATTAAATAAAAAGGCCATAAAACAAGACAAAAGGAAAAACAAAAGTAGAAGGAGAAATCATACCAAACACTTAACTTAATTATATATGTACATTATTAGCTACCACTAATGACAAAACTAATTTAACTGATTTGACTGCATCGAATTGTATAGAAAATGAAAAAATACCCGATCGTATATTGAAAATATACTAATCGAATATCTAATTATAAAAAAAATATATATACATTATCGAAATTCTAAATATGGAATAGAAAGGTTGTGACATGAGAAGGCCATATATATCTGTTACCGACGGAAACCCACTTTGGACCCATCCGACCCCGACACAGTAACCATCACGCCAAAACAAGATTAATCCTCCACAAAAATCTGATCCTTCATTAATCGGATTGAGAGAAAGAGAGAGGTAGATATACTTCATTAATCGGATTGCGAGAGGAAGAGAGAGGTAATCTATGGAGATTATCTTTTATGGTCCGTTTGACAGGTGGGTGAGTTATCGGTTTAATCTTCTACATGCATATAATTTTTTAAATTGTATTTTGGAATTTGAGTGACTTAAATGGTAATTATGTCTTATGAAGTGATTAACGATGGCAGTTTTTCAGCCGCGGCGCCGGAGGGGACGGCGGGGAATATCATGTTATTGCATGGCCATCCAGTGGAGGTGGCGGAGGACAGCTGGCGGAGCAATAATATGTGGCCGACGTTCGATAGTTTTCGGCGGAGCATGATGTATTCGGACCGGAGCCGGTTCGTGTCTGTCCGCACCCGATTCAAGTGGTACGAAACGAACCGGACCCGGTCGGTCAGTTCTCTGTTCTCGACCCGAAGCCGGTTCAGCCGGTTCCTTAGGTTCTCTAAGTGCTTTTGTTTTCTCATCCTAGACCTCCTCGCGGATTCCCTGTTCGATACCATTCGCCTCCTCTTTCGCTCCTCAATCACCGACTGCTCGGCCCCCATGGTGGTCGCAGCGTTCGAGCCACAGGATTTCGTGGTCTGATCCACCGTCAATGATATCATGTCCGGTTTCTCCGCGAATTTCGCAAGTGGAATGATGACGTCATCATCGTTGCTAGAGAAGATTAACATAGCGTGTGGAGAATAGAAGTGATCGTCCCTATCCAGGGAAGGGAAGAGGTCGTAATCGAAGTTCAAAAACGCGGAGTTTTCGAACATCGATTGGACGGGGAGGGTGGGATGAAGTGTGGAGGACAGCATGATTGGCTTGGGAGAAGGGGTTTGTTTGGGTAGAGGGCAAAAAGGAGGAAGGGAGAAAGGGGAGGAAAGGGAAGAAATGCAGTGTCCAATGGTTCTATTTATGGGCAAAAAAGTAAAAAGACAACCTACAAGTTGGCGGGACCCACAAGGGTTTAAGGTACTAAATAATTAATGACCTTAATTAATTTGATTTCGTAGGATTAATAGGTTAACTGGGGGGCTTATGTCTTGTTGTAATTAAATCAAGCTTGTTAGTGGAGATTTGAGGGTCTTTTATAGGTGGAGTGGGGTGAAATAAGTAGTGATAAACTTTGCTTTCACAGCTTTAAGGTTAATTATTTTTTTTGCAAATATTTTAATTATGGGCAATGGGTCTAAGTCGTATCGTTTCGTCTAGTATTGTGTGATTTTCTCATAAATAAAGTGATTCAAGATAGTGAGTTCAGGAATGATGTAGGATTAGGAGAGAGAAAGAAAAATGAATAAAATATACGTATGAAGAGAACATTTTATTTAAATTTATGACAACTTGTTGCCTTCTACTAAGCGAGCATGACAATTAGAGTCTTATAGTATTAAAGCGATTCTAACCAATATCAATCTAAGACGATCTTGATCCTGCCACGTACGCATCTATATGATAGACTAAGTGATCTAATGGGTTGCTAGGCTCGATGTCTGGGCCTATCAAGACAACGGGGTTTCTCCGGTGCATTTATCTATCATACCTCCGTCACCGCAACCCCACACCACCAACACACTATCATGCTCCCGAAGAAAACTCAACCACCCACCAACCATCTCACAGTTGCTGCCCCCAACGCCTCTGTCACAACTCTGGCTGCACGGGACGAATTCATCAAATCGAGCCGGCTTCCGAGCTAACAGACCACAATGAAGAACACCCAACATGTCCACAGTTCCTAGCTAGCTTCAGATCATATATATTCTTAAATGTAAACTCGTGAAGGAAAGAGACATCCCAACTAAGAGTTTGGTTGTTTTTGACAAATAGACCACCTAACTAATTATGATTACTTAATTAATTACCTATTTCCACATTAAAAATAAAATAAAATTATTATGGCGGCATTTCACTGAAACCTGTAAAAAAAATCAAGAGTGTGGGAGCCCAAAGTTTCCAAAGGTAGCCCAATTCAGTGCACAATAATAAAATGTGTGAATTGGGGGTATTTTAATTTAAGATTATAAAATTAATTAATTTTGGATTCATTTCTAATAACTTGAGAAAAAGGCGTTTTTTCGGATTTCGAGCTACAGGCGAGTCCGTTGACTCTATCCTGCCCACCACCATGACAGCCCTACGTCGTAGATAATCGGTATGTTCACTCGAAACTTATGAAGACTGGCTACCCCTCTTTTTGTCTTTCTTTATTTTCGTTTAGTAGTTTTTTGGTTTGGAACTTTGATTTATTTTATTGTTGTTTGAGTTGGTTTGCTATTTTCTAGAGTCCGTGTAGAGTTAGTAGAGTATGTTATATTTTTTTGTCGTATGCAAAATCGATCATGATTGTGAAATTTTCAAAACTGCAAAACATTCTAACTTTGAAAGTACGTGGTACAAAACTTTTATTGTAGATCGCCAATTCAACAATCTTTTTATTAGTTAGGTTGGTACGATAGATACTTTTAAGCTAAACAAATATCGTTAACTAGCTAGCTAGGTAGGACTACTGCAAACACCTTGAGGTCGATCTCTCATAACATAAGTCCAACTTTTGCGATCCATCTCCATGCCTGATAATATAGTAGGCTTCGTATCAATTGTAAGATTACTAGTATGATATATAGTACTCTTTAGGCCAAACCCACATGAAATTTGTTTTCGATTTCTTCTCAAAAGACTTCATATCAATTTAATTGGTGGAAACTTTTAAACCATACAAATTTGTACCCATTTACCAATATAGTATTTGGATCATAACCCCTAATAAATCTTATATGAGATTTCATCATTCCGAAATTAAAAGATTATAAACTGTGATATAAATTCGTTTACTCCTAATTTCGCTATATTTGTCAAGAATGAATCTCTTAAAGTTTTATTTTTTAACCACGTAAGTTATTTTGATATGATGGCATTCTGAGGAAGGCAACTCAAGCTATAGACGTGGGATTTTATGGATGTTTTCGCAAGTGAATCATCTCGAGTTAGGTTTTGTTTGTTTTGTCTAGTTTGGTTTTTTTCGGTTTATTAGTTAATCAATAAGGTGAAACGTTTACATATATGATGATTTAGGAATTTAGACTTAACCAAAAAGATAAGAGAATAAATCGAGTATATATATATATATATATATATGTACTCTTGGCTGCCATCGAGGCGGTGTCGACCACCGTCATTGTTCGTTTTGGATGTAAAAAATTATATAATTAATCAGAAAATTAACTAATTTCACAACTTAATTTTCTTCGATATTATGCATGCCGACATCAAGCTCAAACGGAATAGACACTATTGACTCAAACTGAAAAAAATAAGATGAAGAATCTTTGTGAATTTAATGCTTGATCCGAATGATCCCTAACTGACTATCACAATTATAATTCATATAATACATTAAACCATATTCTATCTAGACTTCTCTCCGAAATAATCTAACAATTCATGTGTGAAATAATTACCACCAATTTTTCGAAATTATCCAAAATCTCTCAAATTCTCCCTATTTTTTTCACGGCGGAAATTAATCTTTTCCCTTGGTTTCTACAATAAATTTCATTTTTTCCCTCTTAAAAAAATTAACACAAACCCATTTCAAAAGTAATTTTTTTCCCAACTTTCTAAATTAAAAAAAAAAAAACAAAGTGAACAATTTTAACATGATGGCTTCAAATGTTAAGGTGATTACCACCTTCCTCCTCCTCCTCCTCTTCAGCCTCTTCGCCTCCGCAGTCCGGCCCGATCTTGCCGGAGTAGTTCCGCTAGCTCCGGTAGTAGCTCCCACCGACTTGCCTCTTTCCTTTGTCGGTTCCGACGGCCACAATTTCGACCCTATGGTCGACCGGGGCGATCCCGAATCCTTTGCCGTCAGCAGCTCCCACAAGGTAATTTTTTTCCCTTTGTCGATCATTACATTGATGATATTCATTCGCCATTAAGAAATTGTTCTTTATATATGATTCAGTCCGTGGAAGGGCACGACATGGTTGAGCAGGATCTCTGCGAAGGGCTGGGAGAAGAGGACTGCTTGACGAAAAAGCCATGGAAATTTTGAATAGTTTCTTCTTCTTATATGTTCATCATCAAAATATGAGGAGAGATCGATTTCAGACGTTGATCTTCGTTGTATTTTGTTCTTAATTGTATCCAGCAAAACAAAAATAAAAGGAATGAAGCTTCTTCATTGACGATTTCGAAATTAATAATTTCGAGCTATAACGAGGGGTATTAAGCTTTTTTATCATCCTAGCGTTGAGCTATTTCTTTCTCGCGATTTGCGAGGATAGATTGGTGTTGTTCCTCTACGACTAGGACACCAAAATAGTTATTTGCGAGGCCCTGATTCTCGCACATATAAGAGTTCTTGGGGCTCTAGACGAGGGGAGGGATGAATCGGTTTCGTAACGATTTTACTGATAAACTATAGATGCAAAGGAGTGCAATTCTCCAACTAGTATCGGTCCTCGCTGGGGACCTTAGCCGCAGATAGTATTGCTTCTTGAAAACTTTAGCTCGAAGATTATGTTTCGAGGCTGATCGCTGAAGGAACGATGAACGGATGAAATTTGAAAACAGTTAAAACGAATGCTTAAGTACCTTATTAGACCACAACAGATACACATTTAACGAGCACCAGACCGTCCGATGTATGGTTCGGAGATGTATATACAAGCGTACAGTTTCCGGCAGCCTAACTCGAACTTGGTAACAACGGGAACAAATGCCAGAATATTCACAGCAGCAAACGCAAAGATAACAAGAAAAAAAGAGTGCAGATATAGAAACCTTCCATTTCAACCTTTTCATGTCATTTTTTCCATCACAGCACATCAATGTCTTCAACATCAAGCCAATCGTTGGATTCCTTGTTCTCCGAGGTCACCTTCTTGTAACTTACCGGCACATCGCCTTCCTCATCATCATCTTCGAGGTCACTGAACGATACGTCTTCATCATCGTCATGATCCACGTGTTTATTGGTGCCACTGGTACCGACGGTTTCGGAAGTTTCGTCTTTCAACCAATCGTCACCATCTTCGTCGTCATCCTCGAATTTCTGGTGCACCGTGACATTAGCAGATGAGCTTGCATGGGGAGGAGTAGTTTGTTCCTGAACGACGACAGCTTTGTCAACTATCTCGACATCTATGCTTTGAATTGCGTGCTTCTCTTTTTCAGCTTCGGCCACCACAGTATCTTGGGGAACTGTCTCGGTATGAGAAGGCACTGGAAGAGACTGTTGATGCGATGAATCAGCAGCTTCTATGGATTCCGAAGCACTTGAACTGGGTTTTGCCTTAGCTCTCCTCTGTAGCTCCTGTGATAGCATTGCCCTAGCTTCCATTATCTACATGAAAAGGTCGACAGATAGTGAGTCCACTTAGCAGGTCTAAACCAACTGGGAATACTAAGACGATCAATTGCGTCAAAATCCTAGCATCTTTAGCTGGACTTAGTTAGAAAAGCAAACCAAATTGACAATCATTTGTCCCGCATGTGATGCTTGCAGTTAATGGTTTGAAATGATTTACCTGTGGAGTAGAGAGCAGCAGAGCATCTTCTTTACTAAGTCTAGGGTGCAGAAGCACAAAGTAAATCTTCCAAAAGCATCCCTCACTCATATAACCTGGACAGAGTTCAATTCGCAGAGCAGCTAGCCTGGGGGCTAGGCGTTCAACAGTTAATGCATGCTCCTGCTGGGCATCGGACATGTCAAAATCTGCAAAAGAAAACCCCCCAAAACACTTGGTATCAGCAAGCCTCTGAACAAATGTAGAAAGGAATCAAGTATGTAAAAATAATGACTTTGCGTGTATTTCTATGAAGCAAAAGAAGAAATTCCCCACTAAGCATATTTCTATGTTTTACAATCTCAATAAGAATTACACATCTTCGTGTGTATGTACATGTTATCCACCATTGCTGGCATGAACTTGCCTAGAGGTATCTGAGTACATCTTGATTTCTATTTCAGGTCACAATCATAAAGATTAAAGATGGCCATGAACGTACATGAAAAATAGAGAAAAGAATCAGAGGAAAACTAGCCATGAACCAGACTAACAGCTATGCAATGGCAGCCATCACCAGCTATAAAGAACTAGAAAGAAGAAAATCTGATCGAGACAGGAAACAGACCGAAACCCTTATCGCAAATGGTCATTGAATGATCGGAGAACGATCCACTGACAGATATTCCCTTCCAATCAGTACAATCTAAATGAATCAACTTAAGTGTGTACTGTTCGTTCTAGACTCAAAAGCTGCAATTAGACCTGACGAAGCTACAAATTTTCTATAAACCAACAGCCACATTCAATATCCAGCATAAGGTAAGAGCAAGATAAAGTAATAAAATAGCAATTTTCAAATTACCCTTCTCAAAATCGTCCACTTCAGGAACAGGGAAGTCGAGCCAAGTCTCGGGATGCATAGATACATCCCTCGCGAAAGCAACAGCCTCCTCGGTCACACCGACAGCAGTCCCGATCAAATCCTCGTCGTTCACATCTCCCTCCGACGCAAATTGCAGGAAGTTCGAAGCGATCTTCGTGATCTCAGACACCGCCTTGTTACTCGACAGCTTCGAGATCCCGGACTTGAATCTCCCACCAATTTCCGCGAAATCGCTCCGTATTCCTTCAATCAAAGCATCATCGGCCTCGTCTGGGTCCAACAGCTGCCGATTCTCCGTCTCCTGAGGGGATTCATCAGAGATCTGAGCAGGAGGTGAAGAGGATTCCGGCGGAGGAGCGAGGAACGAGGCGACCCCCCAGAACTGGCGGCTTAGGGTCTTGGTGAGCTCGGAGATGTCTTCCTTGACGCCACGGGGAGTGGTGGTGGAACTGGCAGCTGACGAAGGAGAATGTTGATCGGTCTCCTCCGTCGGGGGTGATTTGGAGTCCTTATGGTCGTCGTTCCCGTCAGCATCGTCGTCGTCGAGCTTGAGAGAGTTGGCGATAGACCTTGCTAGCCACGACATTTTTTCTTTTGCCTCGCGAGGGAAGTAAACTCTCAACCGAGTTGCAGAACTGAAAGTTTTGTAAGTTGCGAATCTTTCTATTTACAGCGAGGAGAAAGAATTATGGACCGAGGCCGTGAGAGTGGGCTGGGTGGACAGGTAGGCAACAAACAAGCTGTTGTGAGCCCATTTTATTGGGCCAAAAGCAGCAAGAACAAGCCCATTTTATGCTGAAAATGATCTACTTCCAAAAAGAAAATGAACGAATGGGGTGGATATTGAAAGATATTGTTTTTTAAAGTGGAAAAATAATGTATCGTTCATTTATAATCAAACGTTCCTGCCTCGACATCGAAAATTGTTGAGTTTTTTGTTGAAAATTGAGACATCTGGTACTTAGGCGGGACAACGAACATACAAGACTGGTACCAGGACGGGGAAGATGAAAGGATGGTTGACATCATTGGTACGACATACAATCTAAAAGGACTTATTGAAGGAGGAATTCACAGAAAAGCCAACAAAATCTCTTAAGAGAGGCGATATACAATCAGGCTTTAAGTTACAGGAGAGTCAGCTGACTCCACCTCACCACCCCTAGTGGAACAAGGAGCGAGGTGGACATCGATCGATTCCCCTTAGAGTTTTGAAAATCGGCTACTCCTTTTCATGTTTGTTTTGAGTTTTCTATTTTTGATAGCTTTGCGTTTGGAGTTTGGTTTCGTTTTTGCATTGTTTTTCGTTTGTTAAGTCGGAGTAAATGTTAATATTTGGAGCTTTTTTTATTTTGTCGTGTATAGAGCTATTGATGATCGATGAAATTGATAATCCAAATAAAAAATTTATGATCGACTAATTCAATTGTGATTGATTTCAATGACAGAATTATTGGTTGGGTCTACTAATTCCAAACCAATAAAATTCTATATAATTTTTTCGAAATTAAAGTCTAAACTTGAAGTGTTACATCAATTGACTCTCTCATACTCGGAACATATACAATATCTCCGACCATCCTATTTCGGCTATTGTTCTTCCGTCATATTATTGATTCGATCTGACCACAAATTTCACAAGCTCCCACCATTACTCAACATCTGAGGATACCAGTATTGCGACGAAGAATTAGCAACCACCGCCGACGAGGAAAGATTCAGCTCCAACGATGACGAAGAAGAAGAAGGCCGCATTTCGATCCCCGCAGTTTCATCATCCATCATCAGCTCCCTACACATTGCCGTCAACGGCGACGGAGCATCATTACTATTACTACTCCTTCTCATCCTCGTCGTCGGAAGGTGTTGCTGCTCCTCGAGCGGCGGAGGAGCCAAGCTCTGCATCCTCCGCCGTTGAGGAGGCTGCATTGATGCTTCGGAGGTCGAACCGGTGAGACGCTGGACCAGGTCCCGGAAGTTGACCGGGTCGACCTGGTAGACCCTGGGAGGGTTAGGTGGCAAGGGGGCAGTGTGTAGCTTCCTCTTGCTCGGCCGGTTCATCGATGACGTGGCGGATGACGATGATGAGTTGGCTTCCATAATGATGGTTGTAGATTGATAAGCTTCCATGGCTTTCGAATGTTTATATATGAAGAGGAAGGAGAAACAGAGGATGGAGCTTGGAAGGTGGGGGCTGAGTTGGACTTTATTAAAATAATATTATAATTAAAGTGACATGTGGAAATTGTGGGACGCCAACGTGGATCTCGATTTGTTTGATTTTCTTAGCTTTTTTTTATTAATAAATTTATATTCTTTTTTTTTTATTACTTAGTGTGAAAAATTCATTCATTTGAAATATTGTACAAGGAAAATGCTTGATTTTTTTGATGATCTATGCTAGCTAGGTCCAAGTTTTGTTTACTCGATTCACGTTGTTTCGAGTTGGTAAAAACCGATTCGACTCTATCAAATCTCATTTCGATCACATAATTTAAAATGATAAGGAGTCGAAAATTGTAGAGCTCGCCTCATCTGAAAGTTTGTAAAACCCTGCAAATTGTCATCATATTAATCCATAATTCAACGATTTGTAACTAATTGATAAACCTACGAAGTTGTAATGGTAAAAAATCGACAATTACATCTTAATAATTCGAGTTATTGAGGGAGGGTTTCGATAGAATTTATAATATCATTAACACATCCCTCAATCAGAACCTCTCAGAAGAATTGAGATTTGCACAACTTCACGCGGCATGGAAAGGGGCTACCGGAATTAAAAACAGGGATCTCTTGGTCTTTTCAACCTCTGATATCATGTTAAGAATCGTTGCATCCCAATAACTCGAATTATTGCAAAACGTTCTGATAAATTTTATAATATTGATTAATGGTAATCCGATTAGAGTATCCATTTCGCAACTCGAGATAATGGTGGTTGGAAAATAAACAAAAAGATATTCTGATGTGGTTTTATTTATTCCATCTCTCAATTCCCTAATCTTGGAGCCACATGGGAATCTTTAAACATTAAGATAACACAAAAAATCAATGTGTAATGTGACAAAGGTAGCCATGAATGAAGTGGGTTATTCTTGTAGTGTAGTGTCAGATAATGCGGGAAATGGAAAAGATGCATGTGAGAGATGGAGCTAAAATACAAACAGATGTATTCGGTCAAAGTGGTTCAATCTTGACCTAATCTCTTTATATTATTTTCTTCTGATCACAACTTCCAGCTCGGCTCAACTCAATTCAATCGAACTTTCAAAGCTCGTGTCGACTCATGATGTGTTCGTTAGTATTAGCATTTGATTGATAATAACGAGTCAAATGCTTACTTCTGAGGTGTTACATTACGCCCGGTCACGACTAACTTGAACCAAATGACTAGACAAATCCGGCCGCAAATTAATCAGCTCACAAACCCATGTTTGACATTTCTACTCGTTGGTACAACGTTTTCACATGTCCTATGACGAGCCGCCATTGTAGTTGCCAACCTTTGACGAATTGAAGATGTTATCGAATTTTTATGGGGGACGGTGGTGAGTGATGACCCAGCCGCCACTTCTTTGGACTTGTCAATTATTACTACCACGTCAGGAATAATTGATGGTGACTTGGAACTCCAACCGATTTACGAGACATCCGCGGTTAAGTATGAGATTATGGTGTTGGCTTATAACGAATTAGCTTTTGAGAATGAGTCATACCTAAAGTTTATGCTTGGTGATTTATGGAGAACAGAGTATGGTTGATGATGAGCTAGGGGACTCGATCAAATCAAGCAAGCCATTCAAGTTTCCGAGTTTGGAGCGTAGGTGTGTTGCTTGAGTTGCGGTTCTGGCCTGTGGAGACCGGATTACAATATAGGCGATGGTTCAAATCGGTAGTCTCTTTGTATTTTCATGAGTTAAACCATAGAGTTACGATTCAAAGGTTAACCAGAGTCCCAACGAACCGAAGATTTCGAGTCCATGAGTTCTCTCAACTTGCAACACTAAATTCACCAGTAATGAACAAGGGGACGAAAATCGTTTGTTTTTTCTATTGTGAATATGTCATCACTTAATGATACTTAACCCTCTTCCCAATCGATATCGTCGTCTTCATCCTCCGGAGTAGCTTTCGCTTCTTCGTTCAGATCGTTCAGCCTGTAACCTTCACTAGAGCCGTTGCCTCCTGCTGCTGCTGCAAAAAGAAGGGTATGAGGGTAAAAACCACGAACGGAAATCGCAGATGCTCATCCTAACAAGATCACAGAGACAACAAAACTTGTACCAGAACTCTTACCTCCATCCTCCCAGTCATCATCTTCCTCGTCGTCTTCCTCGCGCTTGGACTTCATCCCAACTTGACGTTCGGGTGAGGATTCCGGTGGGGGGGCGTTCAAATTAGGAGCTGCTCGCAACTCTTCTTGCTTCCTTGCGGCTTCCAGCTCTTCTTGTTGCTTTAAGATCGCAGCATAGTAAGCTTTCACGTATTCGTCCTGTATGCTCTGTTTTTCATCGACAACGGCAGATTTCTTGTCATCCGAGAAGGCTGAAGATGATATATCGCCATCCATCTTAGACTCATGCTTTATCTCTCCTCGTTGCTCCTTTGTAAGGTTCATTCCTTGTTTGATCATCCATGGTGGCAACACTTTAAGCCCCGAGCCCGCATTGTCAGGTTTAGTATCCTCTTCCTTGCCATCCGTACCAGAGAAGGCAACCTCTACCTGCCACAAAAAAACCAAACATGTTTACAGAGGATACAATCCCAACGTCCAACGAAACAAACGATATTTCAGTACAGTTACCTTAGTCTCCCCAAGATATGGTAGTGGTGCTCCATATCCCTGAGTTGCCTTTGAAGGATCATTGGAATTAGAACCATTTAAGTCACGTCCAGCAGCAATTGCTCGAGCTTCCCAAGCGAGGAGATTTCCAAAATCGGGAACTTGCAAGTCCTTCACTCTGTTTAGCTGCTCTGTCAGAGGCTTAAGCTGTGTCTGCAGCCAAATTTAGCCACTCAACAAACTTAACATATGATAGAACAAGTTGAAGTATCATTGCTTTCTAAAGTTCAAGTATCATTCTTAAATATGTGATTTCTCCTTAATCTAAATTGATAGCATTCCCAGGCTCCTTTAAAGTGTATTGACAACATATCTATAGTCCAAAAGAAACACAATCAATACTGACTAGCGATAGAGGAAAACAAACCTCCATTTTCTGTAGCAAGTCTTTCAGCTTTTCACGCCGTCTCCTCCTTGCATTGTCATCCGTATCTCCATCGGCAACGCTTAACTTGTCATTCTCTGCCACAAGCTCCCCGTTGCAATTCTCACAATGGAAATATTCATCCACCATGGAGACCAGCTGCAGTGCGTCTAGGGCATTGTATCTAACCAGTGTCAGGAAAAATGTGTTCAATAGAAAATTGTTAAGTCACTAAAATAAATATAAGCAACTTTGAGAACCAAAACATGGATGAGTAGACACCTTTTTCCGCAGTTGGGGCACACATACTCCTGAATTGTGTTTTTTTCTTCCAACTCCTCCCTCAGCTTCTTCTTCAAACGATGCAATCTGTAACGAACAACATCATATATCTGCAATGCAAACTTCGAATTAGTTCTTCAGGTTCCAACAAGACAAATCATATTGTATATACCTCATAAGCAAATAGGACAAAGAAAAGGTAATGCTTGCAGGTGGGAACAGAGAAGGAAAAAAAAGATGGGAAAGATACCTGTGCATAATCCAGGCAACAATATGAGTGAAGGAGCAGCTTAACCTTATCCTCCCCTTCCTTCCCATTTTGAACTTCAGTAGTAGCAGCTACTGCAGCACTATATTGCTTTGCACCTTTGGCTGTCTATTAAGTAAATTTATACATAGAATAAGAATTAAGAATTTGTCTAAACACACAACAAAACAATATATATTATTAGATAAGTAAAATTTGAACTACAACAAAGCACCAACCTCCTTTCTCTGATCACGGGTGACCAACTTTTCTTCTTCAAAGAAACGCAGAGTACGCCTAATTTGCTTTGTATGCATTTTCAAATCCTTGGCCAAATCCTCTTCTCGAACCCACTGACGTCTATGTTACAAAAAAGACAACATCGAAGAGTTATTTCCCAAACAAGAGTCCACCGTCTGGCAATAGAAACCCTGCCACTAGGATTAAACAATCAAGTCATAAAGGGCATGACCTGACCCTTTCCTCCCCAAGATACATTATTCTTGTTGGAACACAAAATTTAGAACTGCTGTATAACTTTCTAGAGGACAACAAAGGACGAAACAAATTATCAACAGTTACCTAGTTAGAGCATCAAGGATCACGACAGCCATTCCTCTATTATCACTACGTGCAATCTTCGGCTGATTTTCTCCTTTTGTCGTGTAGTCATCATAAAATGCCCTAGCAGCAAGCTTCACTAGCCTGCAATAACATTCTCGATTTTAGGTCAATATAGCGTACAGCAAGGAAAGGAGAAATTAACCAAAATCAATAAACCATTGCTGCAGTTCCTCCAGGGTGATAAAAACTTAACACCCGCATCTTAAGAACTCAAATCATGATGAAATAAATTGAACTGTTGAACTCCAGAAAGAAAAAAGGATTTACCTGTTCCAAGGTTCAAGGCTCATCATCTTGATAGAACAAGATCAACAGTCAGCAGGGGTACCAGTATTAGAGTAGACTCTTGCTACACTTCACCAGATGTGGCACTGAGAAAATGAGCACTTGAGACGTAAATAACAATGAAGAGAAAACAGCTCACAGATTCAAAGAAAAAGATGGGGTCTCTCTCTTTCTTGAATAAGCGACAGTATGGTGTTTGCTTGTGCATTCTTTCACTAGCAACAGGCAATAAGTACTTAGAAACGATAATGATTAAGCAACATTGCACAATAAACGAGTACATCATCAAGTGAAAACTAGTTAAAATTTCCACAAAACAGAGCTACTACAGATAGTTAAGAATTCCACATAACAATGCATTAGAAATGAACTAAGCTCAGACTATGAACACATTAAGCTCTATTGGTTCTACAAAGTTCAGCCACAACATGGCAGTAATTGCAATGATAAAGACTGATAAATGCCAGACAGAGTGGTGGGAGAGGAACCTACTACAGTGCAGTAGTTATGAACTACGAACAAACAACGAAGAAACTAACCCAGCAATATCGATTCCGTGACATCAACACTGAACTGCATGAGACCCACTACAGTGAGGTAACAGTGAATTAAGGGAAAGACAACTCGATCAAACATTCATTCAAACACTGACGCTTCATCCAAATTAAATAATTATCCAGATAGCGTTAGGAGAAAAGCCATTACAGCATCAACACTGATATTCAGGAGACCCGCTACAGTGCAGTAACGGCGAATTAGGGGAAAGACAACTCGAACAAACATTGATTCAAATTAAATAATTATATCGATAGCATTAGGAGAAAACCCCAAATCACAGTTTCTGTTTAAAGAACAATCGAAGATGATATGGGTTCTTTACCAGCTGGCAGCGGAATTCCTTCCACAGAGCAGCCAAAAGGCCAGAAGATCCCACTACTCGCGAAGCCTACTCGGGAAGTTTTTCTATGTGTTGCCTCAAGCTTAACACCGTTCGATCACCCTTGCTGCACACCTCGGTTGGGTTTCCACTATCTCCCCAAATTGAATCTCTCCCGCCGTATATAAGAGAAAAGAGCGATTGAATCAGCTGAAACTCGATGTAGCCATCGAATTGGGGATTTTGGTGTTAGAGCAGTATTTTCTTTCGTAGGGAAGAAGAACAAAAGGTAAAGAGAACAGGCCGGTGGCGATGTATAAAAGGCCCAAATGGCCAAGCCCTTCTCATACAATTTTGTTGCTTTTTCTGAATCCTTCTAAGATTTGGATTTGTTATATCGATTATGTTTTCTATCGATCGGATCAATGATAAATATTATGTCGCCGATATAACTATGACTTGATTATCAAATTATCTTTTCTCTTCAATTTTGGCTATCTATCGGTTTTTTTTATTTTATTTTTACGGAGAACAACATACCCGACATGTCAATCTTCTAATAGTCTGACCCGGAGTTATGCCCTTTCGGGCCGACAATCGGGCCGAGCTTACATAGGCCCCCATAAGTCCTCCTTCCACAAATCTTAATCACCTGGGTTAGAGATTCTAATTAAAGCAATAAGCACGCACGTCGTGATTATTCTTTCTTAGTATTTAGCTTACGCGCTTAACAACTATCACCAGGTGTCCAAGCGATCGAATCAGCAAAAACCTCAGACCTACGACGGTCGTGCGATCCACATTGTTTCCTTTGCTTCACTTGCGTTATATTATGAACTGTTCCGCAAACTGCCACTAGTCAGTAGTCACAATATCAAGACATTAGGCTCTACCAATTTCCTCAAAAAACCTGACAATCGGCGGCCAACAGAATGGCAGCGCAAAAGCTCCGGCGGAAGATCCGGAGAACGGCCGTCAGGTTCCTGACGGCGGCCAGGGACTTGTACATAGCCAGGATGTCTGCATTATCCGACAAGGTCCAATCCCATGCCATCCAACCCTGCTCTGTTCCAGGACTCTATAGCTTTTGTTGCTCGAGGGAAGATCGGATGGGGCTCATCGTAAGGGAGGGTACTCACTATCATGGTGGCGGTTCGATTGGAGGAGGAGTGCTTTGTCAGGATGTGATTCAGAAAGGTTGTGGGAAGAAGTATCCTGTCAGGAAATTGACCAGGAGGCTTCAGAGGGTGAGTGTTGAGGAAGAGGAGAGATTGTTGGACTATGCGGTTTGAGTTTAGTCTGCTGTAGTAAATGTTTTCGTAGGAAGTTTTCAAATCGGCTTACTTTATGCATGTTGAGTCGTTGTTACATGAATTGCGTTTTGTTAACTTTGACCATACACAATTCTATGGGAATCAAACTGTTTTACCATACATTTCAACACGTACAAACGATAATAAAACACACGGATAAATAGGTTGAATCAACTCAGCCAACAACCTAGTTTGTACTTCTTTGAATAGTGTTTTAGTTCACTGTATGGTGAATGACTGAATGTTATGGATTAATTAACTTTGGTTTGGCACATTCAAACCATTTCATTTATAGGGGCCATCAAGGCCTTCAAAGCACGTCAGAAGTCAGAATGCGGCGTGCAGAGAAGCGGAAGAAATTCCACGACGCACTCCTCAAATCCCTTTACCCCCAGTCCCCGGAACCCAATGTTGATACCGGCGACGACGAACTTCCGGCATCCACGTCGGCAGAAGAATTCGACGTGAATCTGATACCAGGTTTTGGGATTTTTTTAATATGAAACAAGATCGACCCACGATTTTAAAGCGTCCTGATTTCTAATGGGCTTGGCAGATGATTACGGCTTGCAGGTGAGCGGTCCGTCGTCCTCGACGAGCGACACGGATGGAGGCAGCCGTAAGTTGAGTAGGGCTCAAAGGAAGAGGCTGAGGAAGAAGAAGATTAAGGAAGATGCTTGCCGTCGGAAGGGGATCATTGGGCCGTTGCTACCTCCAACAGCTGATGGAGAACCAGAGTGCAGTCCAGGTGTTCGACAAAATGCCGACGAGAGTGGCCAAGGCAGCAATGATGCAGGTGTTGGTGCGAGCAGGATGAACCAGCGGAGGAAGGCAAAGAAGCTGGCCAAGGAGAAGCTGAAACCAGACTTGATCAAGGTGTCGGCTGATGATGAGAAATGTTAACTGAGAATCATCCATGGTCAAATTCTTCAATTTGAATCTCCATTAGGGCAATAGTGTTCTTCAGTATCCAAACTCAATAGTTATCTAAGTTGAGTTGTTCTATCGTAGAGTTGTGTGAGGGTGTGCTTAAAAGTTTGGCTTGAAAATATTTTGTTTGTGATTCAATTCGATTTTAAATGAGCTAAACTTGAATTAGAGTATGTTATATTCGATAGATTTGTTAGCTGGCTAGAGCTCGACCTTGAAAGCGAAATCAAATACTAGCTCAAATATATGGTTTATTAGTAAGCTCAATAATGCAACATATACGATAAATCATATGTAATTTTTGTTTGTGCTAATAAAAATGCAGGTAGCACATTGTTTAGATTAGTGAAATCTGGTTAATTTTACGATAGTTTGTTTTTTTTTCTTTGACTCGTTGATGATTTTTAGGGTACATATTTGAAATTTGAGTTTTAATGAGCGAAGTTGAAGTTGAGTTCGAATTTGACTAGTCAATGGTAGTTGACTAGTCAGGCTCGAGCTCGATATGAGATTAAATTTTCTAACTCGAGTTTATGTTCGAGCCCGTCTAAGAAATAACAAGTCAAACTTGAGCATAGTGAAGTCCGGCTCTACTCTGCTCGGTCCGTGAACAACTCGGGTTAGGCTCCCTATTGACAATGGGAGGTTAATTTACCAGATGACCCTCTCAACGATCCCGAAATGACAGAAAACCCACCCGCGCGTTTTAACTTAACTCCGACGTCGAGTGTCAATCTATCTATCAGCTGAAGAAATTCCTAAACCCTAATTCTTAAACCTCCCCTCTCCCGCTCCCTCTTCCTCTCCCTCCCTTCCTCTATTTCCCGCTGCTACTTCCTCTGTCGTCAAACCAACCGTCGTCGACGATGGCGGAGCTCAGAATCTCTTCCGAAACCCGGGACCTAACCCGGATAGAACGGATAGGTGCTCACTCCCACATCCGTGGCCTCGGCCTCGACTCAGCCCTCGAGCCCCGCGCCGTATCCGAAGGCATGGTAGGCCAAACCTCCGCCCGGAAAGCCGCCGGTGTCATCCTCCAGATGATTAAGGACGGTAAAATCGCTGGACGAGCAGTACTAATCGCCGGCCAACCAGGTACCGGAAAGACAGCAATCGCTATGGGGATGGCGAAATCCCTAGGTCTGGAAACACCATTCGCCATGATTTCAGGTAGCGAGATCTTCTCGTTGGAGATGTCCAAGACTGAGGCACTGATGCAGTCGCTGAGGAAGGCTATCGGGGTGAGAATCAAGGAAGAGACGGAGATAATCGAAGGGGAAGTGGTTGAGGTTCAGATCGACAGGCCGGCGGTGGCTGGCGCGGCGTCGAAGACGGGGAAGTTGACGCTGAAGACGACGGAGATGGAGACTGTTTATGAGCTTGGGGCGAAGATGATTGAGGCCTTGGGGAAGGAGAAAGTGCAGAGTGGGGATGTTGTAGCCATTGATAAGGCTTCTGGTAAGATTACCAAGCTTGGGAGGTCTTTCTCGAGGTCTAGGGACTATGATGCTATGGGGCCTCAGGTGAAGTTCGTGCAGTGTCCTGATGGTGAGCTTCAGAAGAGGAAAGAGGTCGTGCATTGTGTTACTCTCCATGAGATTGATGTCATCAATAGCAGGTAGAAAAGCTCTTGTCCTTCGTTGTTCTTGAAGACTTGAACTGTGGAATTGGCATCTGAATTTAGAGCTGTAATTTGAAATTTGAATGCTGAATCTTAGGAATTATCATGTCAGATTAACTGCATTTGTCTCTGATACATACATCCATATTGCTTGTTTTAGCTGCAAATGCTGTCTGATGCATCGTGTTAAGTTCTGTTTGATTTAGCTGTTTAGAAGCTATAGTACCCCTTTGTTTCGTTGTTAACATCAGATTTGATGAAATGCTGTTGATTTGTGCTAGAACATGTGGAATGCATGTCTAGGTTGGTTTTATCTATGTTCAAGTCTAACACTTTGCTCGTTCTTTATGTTTATGCATGTATTATAACTCATTGTTCTGCTTCGGGTTTACATTATGCTTTCTGTGATATGGGGAGGCATTAATTCTTGTTAAATGTTAATTAATAGCAGGTAGAAAAGCTCATGTCCTTCGTTGTTCTTGAATTTAGAGCTATGATTGGAAATTTGGATGCTGAAACTTATGATATATAGCTTGTTCAGCTGCAGATGCTTTCATTTGACTGCTTATAAGCTACAGTACATCATTGTTTTGATGTTAACATCAGATTTGATGAAATGCTGATGATTTTTGCGAGAACATCTGGATTGAATGTCTAGGGACTTGTTTCCACTGTGTTCAAATCGGAAACTTTGCTCGTTCTTTCTGTTTATGGACGATATATAACTCAATATTCTGCTTGGGTTTTACATTATGCTTTGTGTGATATGAGGAGGCATAAAAGAAGAATCTTGTATTCTTGTTGCTGAGTAAGTATATGGTTGGTATTTGCAGAACACAGGGATTTCTGGCTTTGTTCACTGGCGATACCGGCGAAATCCGTGCTGAAGTTAGAGAGCAGATCGACACAAAGGTAGCGGAATGGAGGGAAGAAGGGAAAGCAGAGATAGTCCCCGGTGTCCTGTTCATAGACGAAGTCCACATGCTCGACATCGAGTGCTTCTCTTTCCTCAACCGTGCACTCGAGAACGAGATGTCTCCTATCCTAGTTGTGGCCACCAACCGAGGAATCACAACGATCCGCGGCACGAGCTACAAATCCCCCCACGGAATCCCCATCGATTTGCTCGACCGGTTGCTCATCATCGCGACTCAACCCTACACGAAGGACGAAATCAGGCAGATACTCGACATCAGAGCCCAAGAAGAAGAAGTGGAGATGGCCGAGGAGGCGAAGGCTCTACTCACCCATATCGGAGTGGAGACTTCGTTGAGGTACGCCATCCACCTCATCACTTCGGCGGCCCTGGCTTGCCAGAAGCGGAAAGGGAAGCTCGTCGAGAGCGAGGATGTCACCCGAGTTTACAATCTTTTCCTCGACGTGAAGAGATCCGCTCAGTACTTGATGGAGTATCAGAACGAGTACATGTTCAACGAAGCACCCATTGCAGATGCTGAAGATGATGATGCTACTGCCATGGTCCCTTGAACATGATCTGCGTGTCGTGTCGATGAAGTGTTCGAGTTAAGCTTTGCCCTTGTACCGAGTAGTGGTAGTACTTTTCCAGTGTGCAGTACTAAAACTCTGGTGGCATCGTTTTTAAGCTTGTAGTTATCCTGCAGTGCAAATGCTGATTTGGTTTTTCTGTAGCCTTTTGGTTTAACCACGACTCATGTTTCTTCGCTTTTATACACTGTCCGAAACTCGGTACGATGATTAACGAAAAGAACAAGAGATCGACTCTGATAGCAGACATGCTTACTAATCTCAAAAAAATAGGTGAAACCCGCACCTCCCAATCGTGTCGAAGCAGCTCGCAGGCGCAACGAACATCAGTGGTATGGATACGGTCTGCTGTCGGTATGGATACGGTCTGCAGTCGGTAACCGATTTCACCCTAATGTCAATATTCAAACATGCTACTTAGATCAAGTTAGAACTCAGAACAGTATTACCCAAAAAAAAAAAGAAGCTTTTAACATTTTAATTTAAATATTTTATTTTATAACCAATTTGACACTTGTCAAAATCTTAGTGGCTTATTAGCCTTGACACTTGTCCAAATCCTAGTGGGTTATTAGCTTTGACACTGGTCAAAATCCTCAAGTCCAACTAGTCGGTTCAATAAAGGCGACAATTGCTAACATTTATCTCCCTCCGATCCCCGGCGGCTCCCGTTCCCTTCTCTCGTCCTCGTTCTCCCAACCGGCCAGCCCACAGCGGCCAGCGTAGGAAACGGGGAAATGGAAGAACATTGGCAATGATACAAAGAAGAGGAAGAAGCATACTAACAATCTGCCACCACCGTCATTAGAGCTCGAGGGAAATGACTTCATCTCCAATCTCCCACCGGAAATCATTCACAACGTTCTCCGTTGCCTAGACTCTCCAGCGGAGGCGGCGAGAACATCCATACTCTCAAAATCATGGAACCATGACTTCTGACGATCTTACCCTGTGGTAGAGTATCGCGATTCCGAGATCCATTCCCCTTCCAAGTTTCGCAGCTTCGTTGCCTCCTCTTCCAGGAGGATGGTCGGAGACTTCCTCTACAATCGGACGCCGTTATCCGCTCTAAGGATCTCGCTGGTAGGGAGTCCCGCACATGACCAGCTCGACGAGCTACTGATTGGTTCCGTAGGGGGGCTGCTAGCAGTAAGTTGGGGTTCGCCTCTCGAGATCTCGATCCAGATCACCGGCAGCCGCCGCGGCTACAATCTTCCCCGAGCGGTGTTCCGGAATTGCAGGCGCACAACGGTCCTTAGTCTTAGAGGCTTCAACTGGCAGGGTTCGGTAACTGTTTTTTGGCTGATAATTTCTCTAATCTCGAATCCTTGAGTTTGCAAGATGAATTTCTTTTCTATGTTTCGGTAGATGCAGATGCCGATTACGTTAACTTTCTGCTTCACTCTGGCCTTGGCCGAGGACCAATCCAGCTTACTGCTGTTCCACTCATGTTGAAGAATCTGGAACTAAGAGGTGCCATTAAGCTCAAGGCTGAAGCTACAAACCTCAAATCGGTAGCATTTCATAACAACGGCCAGGTAACACAGCAGGAACTTGATGAGTTTACTTCCCTTTTGCCAGCTCTCGAGTCTCTTTCGTTCCGGAACTTGGATTTTGAAAGTGAGGAGTTCAGGCTGAAGATATCTTCCCCTCAGGCCAAAATTCGTAAGTTCAGCTTAACAAATTGCCATTCACGCCGAGGTAGGAAGCCGCTGGAGGAGATAGTAATTGATGCTCCTGAACTGGCTACTTTCGTCTACGTTTGTGGTGGTAGCTTCAGTCCACCGGTTCCCAATGTTAACGTCGTCAATGTCGCTTCTGATTTTCGGTTCGATGTGGTTGCGGACGGGATCGACTGTTACACAGGCTTCACGTATGAATGGTATGCTGAGTTGAGGCTGTTCCTCGAAAGACTTAGAAGCCAATTCCATGGCAACCTGGTTCTGAAGATCCAGGGGCTGGAGGAGTATTTCTCATGCCTTGGTGAGGTATGAACCAAAACTACTACTTTGTTCGAATTTTTGCTAGTACTTTTTGCCAACATGGGAGGTGTGAATTAGTATATGGTAACCCTCTCAGATAGTTTCTGACATAATGTATTAGGTATTAAGCTAGATTTTGTAATGTGCGATGCTGCTATCGTGTCGTTGATGTGTAGTGTATGTATGCTCACATGTTGAAGTGAAAATGTTGTAACGAATGTGTTTAGGGCTGCTAAATGTAGCTGTTCTGATTCTCAAACTGAAAGCTCGAATCTTCGCAGTCATTCTTGTCTGTCACTCTTTGTTAGGACTGATGAAACAGAATTGCTCGCGAGCTAGTTCGTCGATTTCATTTTTGGATCTTAGCTACTCTAAGCTTAACCATTGAATAATGTTCACCGACGAAGAACACAAAGCCAATCATCAAACTTTTCTTTATTACCCTGAAAGTGGAAAACAAACAAAGCCTAATTTATAATTACAATCCAATCACTCAACTTTTTCCTAAAACCATTTCACTCCCTCTCCCCCAATCACCAAGGTCCCTCGTCGGGGAAATCAAACGCTGTCTCCGTCACCGTCGCGGAATCAAGCAAATCCGGATGAACAAACCCATACTTCCTCAACACCTGATTATCCGCAAAATTCAAAGCCTTCACCATCCCGTTCCAGCAGCTCTCGCCGGCGTAAATCTGGTTGTGATCGCCGCTACACGGCTGACACCCGGTGAAATGCGTTATAAACGGCCGCCGCCAGCTCCACCGCCCTCCTCCGGCTTCCTTCAGGTACGGCTCCCGAAACGCAGCATACTGTTCACTAACTTTCTCCGCGTGCCGCCGGCGTAGCTTCCCATCTTCCCTCTCGATCGCCGTGTACTTCTCCGTTATGTTGTCGTACGTCGGCACAATCTCCACCCAGTACCCTTCGAAGTAGAAAGCTCCTTCCAAGTAGATCTTATCCATCAATTTCTTTTCTCTCAGGAGTAAGTAGATCAACGCCGACTGATCGTCGGATTCCGGGAATAGCTTGTCCTTGAACAACGACCGTTGGATCTCTCCCCATTTTTTGAAATCCGGACTCTTCGGACCCATATTGGCCCAAACGTCGATGAAATCCATCGACCACTGGCAGTTACGAATCAGAAACACTCCGGCGTTCAACGACGTCCACGATTTCTCCTTGTAGATCAGCTTCTCCCATCCATGGACTACCAGATTATGAGATTTGTAATCGTAACGATCCAGCGGAAGCTTAAATTCCATGTCGGTGATCAACGCGTCCGAGTCAACCCACCAGATCCACTCGGCTTCCGGATGAGCAACCATCGCCGCCTTCACCACAGGAAGCTTCGCCCAGAAGCTCGGCATCTTCGGATGAAGAAGCACGTTGTTGTAAAAGATATCATAGCCATGGATCCGGCAGTAATCCACCTTATTCTTAAACGCGCGGAGGAGGAGATGGTCGCCAATCGGATTCCGGCACGGCTTCGGCTGAGAACCAGTGACCATCACAACGCGGCGTTTACTCCCCGCCGCGAACGTCGGATGCCGCTTCAGCCATTCCTTCCGCTTCTCATCCCATCCGGTGACCTTGTCGATTGAATACCTGATCTCTGGGTCGTCGTAGAAAGTAGTGTCGGGCGGGTCGAAACGGAGGTTAGGAGCCGGGTTGGAGCAGTGGTCGGATCCGATATCGCTGAAAACCCTGGGGATGAAATTGGATCCGGCTTCGTCTCCGGAAGGGCCGGCGTAGGACCAGAGGCACCAGAAGAGCAAGAAGGCGAAGAGGGCTCCTCCGATGTAGAGGCAGCCGTCGTTAGACTGCTTGTTTCTGGCTGAAGCGGAGGAGGTGGAGGATTTCGCCATGGGTGAGTAGTGAGAAGGAATCTCCGGCTGTTTTCTAAGAAACATCCATAAGCTCAGTGGAGAAGAAGAGTGTGTGTGTGGAATTGATCGGAAAGTGTTCGACGAAATGCGTGAGAGAGGAGATTGGGATATTGATGGTGGGGAGAAGTTTGCGGAGTGAATTAAAGGAAAAAAAATAATGAGAAAAAAGGAAAGGGGTGATTAATTTTTCTGAGCGGGAGATGCGGGGATGTGGGACCAGGATGATAAGACCGAGTTTAAAATTCAGGCGAAAAAGAAATTTTGAATTTTTGAAACGATTATGGATTGTTAGATCTTACGAGTTTTAAATTTAATAGTCTATATTAGAAGAGTATGAAATTCTTTTTAATAAAAATTATTTATTTTATTATTTATTTCAATTTAAGTTTGGCGTTTGGGTTAGATTTTGATTTAAATTTTTTGTTTAAATTTTAAATTTTGGGTTTAGAATATCAGGTTTTAAATTTTAAATTTTAAATTTTGGGTTTGTATTTTAAATTTCGAATTTTTAAATTTAAAATATTAAATTTTTAGTTTCGAATTTTAGATTATTAAAAAATTTGAAAATAAAAATATATTTTTTTAAATACAAAAAATATCCCCACGGTGAACAATCCTAAAAATCCTTGAATTTGTTTTGCCTAGATTTAAAACTACTCTCACACGTAAGGACACGGCTGCTGCTTTACACGTGATAGAGGGAGATTTTTGGAGGGAAGACTGGGAAAAAAGGGAGGGAACCGACAGTTTTTTACTCTTTGTTTAATTAGTTTGCTTTTTTCTTTATTAAAGAGAGTTTGAGGGACTTCAAAAGTACCAAAATGTCTATAATAGTATAATTAATTTTTAGAGTTTGCAAATCGGACCCATCCGATTGATCCGAATCATCGCCGTTCCCGCTCAGCAACCTTGTCCACGGTCTAGGCCTCATGTTTTTAAAATAAATCGTGATGTATTGTTTTTAAACGATTTTTAGTCTTCGACTTATAGCATTGTCATGACTAATGCCAACGGATAGATTTGTGGTGGCTCTTCAGGCTCTTTATTTGCTCCTCTTCGATTGTGGTTGAAATCTGTGCTTTTCTCTAAAATCATTTATCTGGCTACCTCCTCAACGGCTTCATTTTGTGTTTTATCTGGCTGTAACAGTCTTGACTGCATCCTTCATCGTCGTGATATCCTCTGGCCTTGGAAATGTGCAACCGTGTTCTACTTCTATAAATATGATTTTCGACCTCAATTTGAGAATTCAACTTTCATTTGTTCCTCGCTCTAAAAAATAAGCTTGTTGATTGATTAGTTGTCTTATAGAAAACCGACTCTCTCACACTGGCTGGTTCACCCCACACTTGGTTGACTGATAGATTGAAAAAAAAAATCCCAAATGGAGTCAGTCAAAGTGGCTGGTTTTTGGCATATTATTCCTTAATTATCTCCGTCGTTAACGTTAATTTTGTCGGTTACCGTGAATCTGTCTACTTCCCCCATTCCTCCAACAGAAACCCAACTACCGGCCCATTCAAAATAAATATTATTGTAACTTTAAGCTCTCAGATATTTGTGGTGCTGGATTTTTGCAGGGAGACATCGAAGGGGACGTAGAAGCAGTTATTGTCTATATCAACAGCGGCCGTTAAGAAAGTCGTTCATTTTTGTAGTCTTTATTTCTTGGGTTGATGATTATAATTTTGTGTTTATTATCTTCTTGTCTTCGAGAGGAGACCTAACTAACTGAAAAAAGGATATTAGACCTCGGAATTTTATCCGGAAAATCAGAAAATGCTTAATTAACTGTTTTCGGGTATTTACCATTTTCGGAAAGGTCGGGGCAAGTCGACCCGGGTTAGATCAAGCCCATTCTGGCACCCAGCATTTCCTTCCATCAGCCCACTGATATTCTAGCCCAGCCCATTAGGCTATACTTGGAAGGTTTTCCTTTTTCTGAAAAAAGTTACTTGATTGGTTGGTCTATCCTAACCGTTTTCTCAAAGCCCTTCTGTAGTTTCAAACATCTCAAGCCTCATAGTTGAGCCCAACTCCTTGAAGCCCGATTTGGCAATGACTCAGAAGTCCAAATTGAATGAGGGTTGTGGTTAGTGGTTTGCGGTTAAACCACTAACCACAAAATCCTTGCCGCAAACCTCACGCAAATGTTGGTGTTGTTAGCGGTTAAAACCCCTAGCCGCTAACCAAATTGCACCCTTACCAGCAAAAATTTATATTTTAGTAGTGTAGTTCGGTAGGTAGCACCCAGAAAATCCAAATTTAATATCATTCGACGAGAGACACCTCTTTATTCTTTTTTATCAATAACCAATAATATAGTCTTTATTACTACAGTACTATATTTACCATTGATTCTGTTCACTTGATTTGGAATCTCTCCACCGGTGTTTTTCCAACGTCGTATCTGTATCAACCATGAACCACTCATCGAAACAGTTCCGATACGATTCTGGAAACTTAAAAGAAGATATTAAAACACTACTCAGCATCAATGGTGATATAGTAACAGACCAAATGCGTCCTCCTCCTCCTCCTCCCATTTCCATACGACTCTGGTGGGTTTCGTTTCAGTCACGTTTGTCCCTGTGAGTGCTTTGTTTCCTACTCTGGTAAAACATGGTAGAAAGCTGGTTGCATGCGTGCTTGATTGTTGATCGTTGATTGGAAATTGAACTGAATTTGTCACTTCAGTTAGTTGCAAAATCATTATCCCCCACTTAATGACAGTTTACCAGAGGCTTTTTGTTTGACCAGACCACCAACCTTTTCCTTTTCGATGAGAGAATAAACTATAAACAACCGGCCATTTTCGGCTTCCAACGTCTCGCCGTGGATTGTTTTGTTCTTTACTATTCATTAATTCTCCATTCAACATCTTAGGATAATCGGTAAATTTTTGGAAGAGTGTAGGTGTGTGATATGGCCATTCGTAAGTAATAGCAGTGGTGAAAATGTTAATGTATATCGGGTTAGACCCGTTAAAGTTATTGCTTAACTGACATCCTTATTATGTATATAAGGAACGTTAGTCTCTTTCTATTTGATTAAACCCTCACTCTCACCGAAACCCCCAATAACCTTCCTCTTTTTCTCCATAAACTAATCGACCTTAAAATTGAAAATTACATTAATCGTCGGTGTTACTTATGCTGTTATTCCTTTTTATTCCTTCTTTATCCGACCTTTATCAGCAAATTGCAAATTCAACTGCAAATGTGTTTTACGGTAACCTATCTCCTAAGCAATATCTAACTATATATAGGATTGTTGATGAACCAAACCGTTGGTGAGTAGCTTTATGTCTGGCTTTGAAAAATCTTGATGTTTAGTTTGGAAAAATCTCGATCGAACTCGACATGATTTTTAAACGAGCTGGCTAGCTCGATAACAAATGAACCGAGCTGGAGTACAGTGAAGCCAATATAGAACAACAAATCAATAAAGTAATGTCGTATCATCATGTACCCGATGTTGGCTAAAATAATAAGCTATATAATTGTCTTTCCTCTTTATAGACATGAATGATTCTGATCTTCCACACTTTCTCCAACATCTCCTGAAACAACAACGCCACTATCGACTATGGGTGGTCCGCCTCCTCCCTGATCTCCTACACTTTCTTCAACACCTCCTGAAACAACACCACCATTATCGATTATAGGTGGTCCGCCTCCTCTTCATAGGGTAGTAAACGAATTGCAACAACGAACGTTCATTGTAATGTACTTTTTAATATCCTCTTCCAAATTGGGTAAACACCAACAACTATCAAACTCTATATGGGTTATCGAACACATGTCCATGTTAAAATTTGTGTATTACGAGTGTTTTCAAAACCATCCTGATATGAACGGTCCGACCTTGAACCCTCACTTAAACCGTACCGCACAGTCTCAATTCAATCACAATTCAACTAGAATTTTTAAAAATTTAACCGGTTGAACCACTTTTCGTAGACTCACCGATTTGACTCCCGATATAAAAGCATTGTATTTTTCGGAAAACCATTGATTACTTCCAAAGAAAAGCCAATTTAATGCGGTTGCAAATACATAACTAACAACCGAAATCTAAACCCCATTAAAAAGAAAAACCCCAAGCAGTGGGTCGTTCATCGTCACTCTCTCTGGGGCAGTGGAGCTCTCTTTAATTCCCATATATATCTGCAGCAGATCCAATCCAACACGTTTACGCTATTTAATCCTCTCCTCTGTTCATCATTTCTCTGCAAAATCATTCAACTCATCCCTTCTTCTTCTTCTTCTTCTTTCTCACAACAACAAATGGGGAACTGTCAAGCGGCGGAGGCGGCGACGGTGGTGATCCAACACCCGCCGGCGGCGGGAAACAGCAACAACACCAAAAGTGTAGACAGGATTTACTGGTCGGTCAGAGCCCACGAGGTCATGAACTCCAACCCCGGCCATTACGTTGCTCTAGTGGTGAATCCACCTTCGACGGAGAACGGGCAGACTCCGGCGGCGAAGCAGGTGCTGAAGCTTTTGAAACCCGACGACACCCTTCTCATCGGTCAGGTCTACCGTCTCATCAGCTTCGAAGGTTGGCTCTGTTTCCCCGTTTCATTTACAGATTTTGTTCCGTTGAAAGCCAATTGATCATTTTCACAGATGTGCTGAAGGAGTTTGCTACCAAGAAGAGCGTGAAACTGGGGAAGCTTCTGAAAGAGAGAGGCGGCGGAACGACGACGGCGGCGGTAAGAGGAGGAGGAGGAATGGAGTCGGAGATCAAGAGGAGGAACAATTCCGGCGAGGATTGGAGTAGCTCTGCTGCTGATACGGTAAGTAATTAATCACTCTGTAACTGCATTGAGATTTCCCCGAAAATGAAAAAACGTATCCATAATTAAGTAAAGATCGAATCTTTAGCCAATGAATGATCTTTAAAAGAATTTGGCGGGTTCTGTAATTTGTTCTGGTTGGTGGTTAGGAACAGAGCAAGCTTCAAGAAACCGTCTTTTTTCCACTTGTTGACACCTCAGCCGGTAAAAAGTTTGTCCTTCTTCGATTCTGAGGAGACAGAGTGGGGTGAAAAATAAAGGTTCTTTTTCAAAAGAGAGTGCTTTTTTTGATAGGGTAAAAATCAAAGTTACTTTTCGAAATGGTTCGGGGTTTGTTTCTCGGTTAGGATTGGAGTTTCGTTTGATTGGAAGTGTTTGAATGAAGTTTAGATGAGTTAGGGTTTTCTGGCTGGAATTTGAGTTTGGGTTTCGGGCTCGTTCATGGAGTTTCGACCATTATGAGGTCAAATCCATAATCGAGCTCGACTTATTGATCAAGCTACTCCTTGCTAACTAATTCAGCCAATTTCATATTTGGCAACTCAAACTGAAATCAAAACCTTAACAAGACAAGTAATTTTCAAACTTCCAACGTGGCATGATGCCGGATAGAAATCGGTTTTCTTAGTCGATCATGACCAAATTCAACTCGACTACAGTCACGATGTTTTGCACCGATTTCGAGTTCGATTCTTTTTACCTACTGGTTAACACTTAAATGTGATTGCGAGAGGCCATGAGTGTTCTTAAATACTGATGCTCTTTTAAACTATAAAGATAGTGACCTCCATCAGAGCTTTAATGGTGCTTTGCTTTCATGGGGACACCGAAAAAGTTGCGTTACTTTTACTAATTATTCATCTCACTGTCGACACACCATTTCACACTGAGTTGCCCTCTCTGTTCATCATACCTAGTACATGGTGGGGATCGGTTTGGTCCACGACGATTCAGTCCGCTTTCGAGTTTAGAACCCGGATAACATGTAATTTTCTTTGTGTTTAGAGGTTGCTTGAACAGTCCTGTTTCCGCCATTGTTAATATTTCACAGAAAGAGGTTTCCTTTCTGTGCATACCTAGTACAGAGTTAAGTCATATCAGCTTGGTCCCCCCTAAGCTACTAACTTACTGAGTTTGCCGTGTGGGAAACGTGTGTTTGCTTTATAAGTAAACTTCATTGAATTGCAGGAGGAGGCTAACCAACAACTGCAACTGGGAATCACCACCAGCAGCAGCTTTAATGGAGGAGGAGGAAGTAGCGGCAGAGTGGTTCGAAGACAGCATTATTATAACTATGGAGGAGGGCAATGGAGGCCAGCGTTGCAGAGCATTTCAGAGATCGCTTGATGAAACCCCAGAAGCAGCAGCAGCTACTTAGATCCATTAGACTTGTAGCCTGTAGGAGTACCTGTATCATATATGTAATTAAAGAACAGAGGTTGAGTGGGGAAGAGGAGAATGTCAGTTGTTCTGTGTCGTCATGAATAGTGATGGGTGATCTGGGTTTTGGTACAGAATTGATGCAGAGCTTGGAAATGGAAAAGGGTAGGGTTTCAAGCAAGCTCGCTTACTGTGTTGCAGGTTCTGTCCTGAAAAGGGAAAATAGTACTAATGCTATAGTTCTTCCTCCGCCTCGTAGCTTTCTGGGTTCTGGTGTTCAACATTTACTACTGTGTTCTCTTTTATCAAAGTAAAAATAAAAGTTTGCTCTTCAAAATTGATTTCTATATTTATGTAGGGCTTATGTTAATCTACTCTGTATCGTTTCAATTAAATCGAAGGGACAACAATTTTCTCTTCTCATTAAGTAAAAAAACTAGGCATGACCAAGACCAGTGATGTTTCGATTTCGTTAATGACATTGATGACAGCGTCAATGTACTAAACGTTAGCTGAGTAGAGCAGGATCATCTTCCTTTCCACGAAGTCCAGTTGATTTGAGATAAAACAATGACTGTTACGGGGTAAACACAAATGATAAATTATGAAGGATATCCCTAAACTTATAATCTTTATTAATTTTTAGTGAACTCGAAGTAGCCACCATTAACTCCTCATATTATAATCCTTCATGATTCATGGTTAGTGTTGTTACTACACTGATCTAACTTCCTGCTGTCGGTTTTATCGACTCTTTTTGATATACAATTTCAGAACCCCGTGACATGTAATACAACTTCGAAATTGTGAAATCCAAATTCACTCTAATTTATCATATTTATACATTTCAAAGTTAATACGTAACATTTAGGATTTTCGAGATTAGGTGTGATAAATTAAGTATTTGACCTTTTCGTTAGGTGTTGGGCCCAAATTCTTCCAAGGCTAACTTCAGATTTTGGGCAGCCCAAGTTTTTCCCGTTAGGATATGATTTAATAATAAATATATTAATTTTTAGGTGTGAGAAATTACGCAAATACGCTCCCCTTACTTCTATTTTTTCGACGCGCGCATTTTCATTCCTTACCTCTGAAGATCACCTCCCCCCCAAATTACACAAAGATGGCAGAAAAAACCCAGATGGGTTTTGCGAAACCCTCTCGGAGCTCCGTTTGCTTCTTCTGGGTTCTCTTGCTTTGCTCTTTCCCGTTCTTCGCTTCCTTCGCTACCGCCACTGCATTAGGTATAAAAAGTCAGTCCCTTTCTTCCCGTCGCAATTGATTTCTAACTTCGAAAAAATATCCACATAGGGTTTTAGCTTTAATCTCCGTTTGGAAGTCGACCTTCTTTCTTTCTCTGCAAAAAGTTAGTGTTTCTGTTCCCAATTTCTGGATATTTGCACTTAGACGAGAATGGGGGAGTAGTTTTGTGATTTGTGAAGGCTAGTTGATGACCTGGTTTCGTGTTTTTTTTGCAGTTATTGGTGAGAGTTCTAGACTCAATGTGACTCCTAGCTTGCCTGTGGTGAACTCCCCTGGGACGAAGCCTGGAACTAGGCTGCTTTGTGATAGAATTCGTATTGATGGATTACCTAGGCTAAAGAACTTGAAGAAGTTTTCACACTCGTTGACGTTGAACCTTACGCATTCTAGCTCGACTCTCCGTGGCCCAAGTGTTGAAGTTTGTTTCCACAAGTGAGTTATGCATCATGTTGTGATTTTCCTTAACAGCTAGCTACCTGATATTTTGATGTTGAAGGTTAACTTGGCTGCGTTTGCTTTGCAGGAATTCATCTGTTGGAGTTGGGATGTGTTCTCAAGGAAGGTGGGAGAAAGTTGTTAAGGGCACATGGGGTCGTGCTATGTCACCTTTTGATCATAAGCTCCTGGATATAAGGATGTCTGGTTCATCCCCTGAAAACTTTGAACTTCACATTGAAGAAGGTTTTCCCTTTTATATGCTTTCATATGGGGTTTATCTATATTTCTCTCATTCTTTTCCTTTATCTCGTCACTAATTTGTTGTTGGTTGTTCTGCAGAATTTTTCTTGTATCGGATCGTATTCCTAGTAGTTGGGATCTTTATGTTGAGCGTGGCATCCCCTTTGAGCGAGTCGTTAACGTTTTACTACAGCAGTGGCATGGCACTTGGCATCATCCTTGTAATATTGGTGGTTCTTTTTCAGGTAATTGTTCATCTCTCACTATAAATATTTGAAAATTCAAAAGGTTGTAATATTGATTGTGCTATATATATATGTTAGGCTAGTGGCGTTTAACGTTACTAATCAGTTTGTTCTGTTTTAATTCCAGGGGATGAAAATTTTGCCAACTGGTCGGAGGAATGCACTTGCGATTGTCATATACTCATCTTTGGTATGTGCTGAGTGACTATTTCCTTCTTGTTGCTTCATTCAACAAGAAAAAAATGATTCACTATCAATGTCTTTTTTCAGGTTGGTTTGGGATCTTTTCTCCTGCAATACGTGCCAGGCTTATTTCAGTCACTGCTCCTTGAGATGGGAATCAGTGAAGACATGTATTTTCCTGTATGTAAGTTAAATATACTGTCTAAATAGAAATGCATAATTCTTGCCTTGTGAAAATTAACAATGAAGTTTGTTTTTGTCAATGTATGAATTCATGCTAATCGGTCACCGTTCTTCATATTATTTCTCAACTACACACATGGTTTAGTATCAGAATAACGATTGTTTTGGCCAGCTCTTCTTCCATGTATAGATTCATGAAATGGTTTCATATGTATTCAGTATTCTTATCACTTTCCTTTATAAGTGCTTCTTAAATAAAATCCAACCGAGTAAACTGATCGCCGACTCATTAACATAAACTGCAGTTGGCAGTTTTTCTGGTGGCTTTTATTGTTCTCGCTGGAGCGTGGATGGGATTCTGGGCTGTGCGGAAACTTGTCTTGGCAGAAGATGGATCAGTTGACACTAGTACTTCCATTTTTGTTGCCTGGTCTATCAGGATTGTGGCTGGTATTATGATTCTTCAGGTACGGCTGTTCTCAATCACAATCTTATGCAAGTATTTAGTTCCTTTGTGTACTAAACTGATCCTTGACTCGTTGTTTTCTCTCTATCTTGCTTCCAGAGCTCATTGGATCCGCTGCTAGGAGCAGGGGCATTACTATCAGGAACTATTCTCTCATCAACGTTGAGGAGAACTTTCCGATTGAAATTTTGGCGGCGGCTCTACAAGTAAGTTTCTCTAGTTGATGAGTTTCTGATCTTCTGTTTTCCTGATGAATGTGTTAGTCATTTCATTTCCCAGTATGGTAGATTCCCAGTTCTATGTGCTTTATATATTCAGCTACCAAAGTAATATTAGGTATGTACAATTATAAGGATTTGAATCATGTGAGTTGAATAGAGATGCTGAAACATTACAATTAGCTTCATAGCCTGTTCTTATGGCTGATTCTTCTATTATCGTCTTCTTTTATGTGCAGGGGGTTGCTCAATTTGGTGGACAACATTAGCTCGGAGTCTGACGTTCCTGATCTATCTCCGTTCCAGAATTCGCATGAACAGTACATATACAGAACTCCTGAAGATTCTCAGCCTCTCTGGCCCCGGCCCAAGAGGTTTAGTTCTCCTATTCAAGGTTCGACTACTATCTTCCATCTTAATCTAGTTATAAACCTAATATGAAAACCGATCGAGATAACTATATTTCAACCTCATTCTTTCTGCAGATAATAAAACGATTTCAGCTGAACAATCATCAGATTCAGGTGTGTTCATTTCAACCTTCTGCACTCCAGAGAAGACGACGAAATTCTCCAAGGAAGAGTGGAAAAGGTTCACCGAAGACTCAACACAGAAGGCGGTGAAAGAACTCGTCGGTTCCCCCGATTTCAGCAGATGGGTTGCTGCAAACGCTGATCGAATCTCTGTGACTCCAAAGTCCTCGCGGAGGGAGGCTCCTCCGCGTCGGAAGTGGCTCTACTTCTTCTGATTTTGTGTTGCTTTGTAGATTTGTATGTTGTTTTTGACTTAGAGTGGTGAGATTTTTTAGTTGTCTTAGTTTGCAGCAGAAAGGCAAAGTAGTAGGGTAGCTTTGTAGAGAGAATGTAGCTCAGAGCTTACACTTCGATGAGATTTGTTGTATTGGTTGAACTCTTGAGGATTGTAATTGAATGTGTAGAGACTGAATTCAGATACAGATTCGGAATGATCTGTAATTTTCTACGCAGAAATTTGGCAACTTTGTGTTCATAAATCATAATTTCAGGGTTTTTTCAGTTAGCTGGGTCAATTTTGGCGGAGAGAACTAGAAAAAGACTAGTACTGTAGTGTAATTTGTCAGTTTCCCAGGAAACTCTCCCGCCGCCGACATCTGGACCAGAGAAGTCTGAAGCCCATAACAACGGCGGCCTCTTACTGGTACACATAGAAAGAGAACTCCCCGTCTTTCCTTCTTGCCCACCGTCAAAAGTGGGAGAAAGTTCCGAACTCCCATGGTGGCTGATCATCCTTAATCCCTACCTACCCCATTTTTCTCCATTACATTTTCCCCCTTTCCTTTCCGGCCAACTGAAAAACTCGTCTCGATGACCACTCTTACTCCGCCGCTGCATTCCGTTTCACCACAGACCCATCTCTGCCGCCCAATTCTCAACTCATTCTTCCCGCGACGCATCGTTTCGCAGCTTGACTTGGTGGTGAGTCGTCTGTCAAAGCCGCCGCGAGCCTTGGCGGCGGCGGCCGCGGTGGTCAACGGTAGGGACGGCCTGAGGAAAACGAGCGACGGTGATGATTATTCCAATTCAGTGGAGGATGAGGAGCAGTTCGTGAGGTGGTTTCGAGAAGCTTGGCCTTATCTCTGGGCTCATCGAGGGAGTACTTTTGTAGTTGTTATCTCTGCTGAAATTGTTACCAGCTCTTACTTGGATCCAATTCTCAAGGTTTAGTGAAATATGAAAATTTCAGTCTGCTCACAACCTCTTCGACGAACTGTCCCTTCCAGAAACTCTAGCGCTGCTTCCATCTGAAAAAGTCTCTCTTTTTGTGTGCAGGATATAGCATTGCTTCATCACCTTGGAATCAAGTTCGTGATTGTTCCAGGGACTCATGTTCAAATCGACGATCTTTTGGCTGAGAGAGGTAAATTTCTTTTTGTTCTAAGTTTGTGTATGCTTATGCAGATTCCCATCGATGGTATGGTTTTTATTTACAGGGCATGAGCCTAAGCATGCTGGTCCATATAGAATAACTGATCCAGAAGCTCTATCTGCATCAATGGAGGCGGCTGGAAAAATTCGAATGATGATAGAGGCTAAGCTTTCTCCTGGACCTTCCATATGCAATGTGCGAAGGCATGGAGATAGTAACAGGTTGCATGACGTGGGAGTTAGTGTTGCTAGTGGCAACTTTCTTGCAGCAAAGGTATAATTGGTGTTGTTTCTTTTCATTTTGGTCATGGCTTTCGCCTGTTCTAAGTTCATTGCGGTGTTGTTTATCAGAGACGAGGAGTTGTTGGTGGTGTTGATTTTGGGGCGACCGGTGAAGTAAAGAAAGTAGATGTCGATCGTATGAGTGAGAGGCTTGATAGTGGTTGCATAGTTGTGCTAAACAACTTGGGGTATTCAAGCTCCGGCGAAGTTCTGAATTGCAAGTAGGTTGAACATCTCCTTTCTGATCATCTTGAATGATGAATGGTTTCTGCCACTAGTTAAATTATTTGATGATGTTTTTCGTTCTTTTCAGAAACTAGTTTGCCTGAACCTATTGGAAACTTATCGGTATCTTTCCTGCATTTCAGCACATATGAAGTTGCTACAGCTTGTGCGCTAGCAATTGGTGCAGATAAGCTTATATGCATCATGGATGGTCCTATTCTTGACGAGAATGGGCACCTCATTCGTTTCTTAACTCTTGAAGAAGCAGACACATTGATTCGCGAGCGGGCTAAGCAAAGTGAGGTAGCTGCTCATTATGTCAAGGTGGTTGCAGAAGAAGACCCCGCTTTTGTCGAAGACACCGATTCTATCTCATTAGTTGCCAAAGATAATGCGACATTTCACAATGGAGTTGGTTTTGGCAACGGCAGTGGTCTGTGGTCAGGAGAACAAGGTTTTGCAATTGGTGGACAGGAAAGACTTAGCCGATCACATGGATATCTTTCGGAATTGGCTGCCGCGGCTTTTGTTTGCAAGGTAAGTTCAAATGGATCTTTTTAACTTACTGATGTCATGACGAACTCTTTTTCGTATGTGAATCTTAGTGAACTGGAATAGTGCAGTGTCAGTAGTTTGAATCATCCATTGTCCTAACTCCTAACATATTGTCTGATTCTGAGTTTGCATATGAATAGTTCAGTGAATTTTCTGTAGTACTTCTTCAGATAATTTTACCTGCATTCGCTGTTAGGGAATCTCACAGAGTCTCCTGCTTTTTTAGTGAATTCAATGTCCAGTTTGTTCAATCTCAAGATTCACACCTTCCGAGTATCTTTCTTTCAGGGTGGTGTGCAAAGAGTACATCTATTAGACGGTACAATCGGTGGGGTTTTGCTGTTAGAACTCTTTAAAAGAGATGGAATGGGAACCATGGTGGCTAGGTATGTAGTCATCTGCAGTTTTGTTAAAAAGAAAATCACATACTTAGAGCTTGTCTCCATTGATTCTTTGTACTTTGATGTCTCCTGCCGCAGCGACCTATACGAAGGAACCCGTATGGCTAGGGTGTCGGATCTTGCCGGAATAAAACAGATTATACAGCCTTTACAAGAAGCAGGCGTGTTGGTGAAGAGGACCGATGAAGAGGTGAGTAAAGATGGTTTTTTTCACTTGATCAAGAACTCTGCTTTTTTTAAGTCTCCTAATCTGGGGTGGTGTCAATATGCTGTAGTTGCTTAAAACATTGGGTTCATACATTGTGGTGGAAAGAGAAGGTCAAATCATTGCTTGCACTGCACTCTTCCCTTTCTTTGAAGACAAGTGTGGAGAGGTTGCTGCAATTGCAGTTTCTTCAGATTGCCGTGGACAAGGCCAAGGAGACAAATTGTTAGGTATGCGCTCGAACTGAATGTACCATATTTCTCGGCATGATTTCGACGTCTGAACCAAACCAAACAACTCTGCAGATTATATCGAGAAGAAAGCGTCTTCACTGGGATTGGAAATGTTGTTCCTTCTTACTACTCGTACCGCGGACTGGTAATGTTTATGTATCCTGAGGTCACAAAATCTAGTAAAAAGCTGCATCTTTTTTTTGTGTGGCTTTTTGGCTTAAAGTTGGATCCTTTTTTATGCAGGTTTACAAGGCGCGGGTTCTCGGAGTGTTCAATTGAGATGATACCAGAAGAGAGGAGGAAGAAGATCAATCTGTCGCGGAACTCGAAATACTATATGAAGAGATTGCTTCCTGATACAAGTGGGATTACTCTAACTGCCAAGCAGTGTAACTGGCAATAGCATATATTAAAGTTTGTAATTTGTGTACAGAGACAGATTAAGCATTTAAGCTTATCTGGGAAATAAGAGAGTAAAGCTGAGAGCTTTAACTTAAGAACTAAAGTGTCCATCGTCAATCATCGTCTAGACCGATATTCCTCGTCACAGAGAAATCTTCAACCATAAAATGCATATCATTTAACCAGACAACTCAGAGAATGGAAAATACCAGTCAATGCATTATTATTGCAGCAGTAACAACTGATAACTAGTCGGTCAGAGCAGGAAATTGAGCAAAAAATACAATCTGCAGAAAATCTTGCAGTGGATGGAAGGGCAAAAACAGTCCAACTATTGCCCTACAATGAGATTACACAGCTGATAGCCGAACTTAATTTCTCTCAGTTTTCTGGAAGACCCTTGAACTTGAAGTTGTCTGCGTATGACTTCGGCTGAAAGCAAAACCAGAAAATAACTCAGGTCATGTTCCGGAGACAGTAACTACACTCGAAAAGCTTAGAAACAACAAAAAACAATGATAATAGACCACATGCATTAGATGCAGTTAGGATATACTATTGTTGTCAGGTGTCAAAGTTACTAATAACTGAGAAAGTTGCAAAAATTTGACCTCAAATGACCAACACACTGAGATCTGTACGAGAAGAACAAGGGATAGGAAAATATCTCACCTTCAAGAGTGGAGTATGGTGCTTCTTAATCTGCAAATTAAAAAATTGATTCTATAAGCTAGCAACTATATATATCAAGAATTTTTGTCATTTAACAAACAAAAAATATTGGAGAGAATTGCGTTTGATAATCATGCAGTATGATGACACCAACGCTTGTTTAGAGACTTGGAGCTTCAATGAAAAGCTAGGAAGAGATCATAATGGAAATACATACCACATAGTCCCAACCATGTCGTTCAGCGAATTCCTTTGCACCTGCTTCGCTATCAAAGCTGAGTGCAGAATCTCCAACATTGGCATAAGGGTCACCAGTAGACGTCCAACCCATCAATGGATTTTCCCACCTTCATTCAAAAGTTAGAAACTTCAATAAGTAAACCAGATTTTACCGCTATAGACATTGTCACTATAAGTGAAATTCAAACAGAACTTAACAAAGGAGCTCATAGGAACATCATTATGATGCAAATGAGAAACCTTTTTAACAGCTTCCATTGAAAGAAAAACCTGAAGGATTAAACCTGAGTTTCAATATTGTGAAAACAAAGTACATAGACAAAGGACATACTTCTGAGTTGAAACAAAGTTGATTTTCCACTTCCCGAGCTTCCCGGATCCTTGTTGAGTTGCAGTTCTAGCAGGGGAGTAAATCACAACCTACAATGCATATCAATCCCCAAAACTAACACATTGGTCAATTATGTAAGAGACCGCAAAACCTACACTTTGCCTAATGATCACATTCAAAGGATGAAGAAGAAGAATTCTTATGATCTAAACAAACAATAGACATAAAGATGGATACTTTAAGTCTCTTAATCCAATAGCATTTCGAAAATTTTACTTCAGTTGGCATGAAAAGACACATAGAGCTCCACAGTTCAATTTCTACCATCACGGTCGAATCATAGCATCTTGCATTGTTGCAAAATCAATCAATCAGTGATGATGATATTCAGCTAAAAACTAGGAAAAATCACAACTTTTCTGACGTTAACTACCCAAATCAATATAAACACCCTAGAAATCCCTAAATAAATCAGGCGTCTGATAATCTGAATCAAATTCCGCATGAAAACAAACGGGGAAGAATAGATGAAAGATGGATTACCCTCCGGCGAAGATGTTCAGTAGGAATACCGGAGACCATCCCGATCTCGCCGGGCTTCGCCTCCACCAGGGCATCGGAAGCTGAAGAAGACAACTGGCGAGAGAGCGAAGGGAGAGCTGATCGAATGGAGCGATAGCCGACGCCTGATATTCGTTGGAGGGATCCCGCCATATTGATTGGCCTTTCCGCTTTCGTTTGGTGGGAGATGATTCGACTTTAGAACAGAAGAGAGCGATTCTGGCGATGGTGGTGCGTAAGAAAAGAAGAAAATGGAAGATGAAGAAGAAGGTCAAAAATGTAAATAACTTGCATGTATTTTCCAAGGGATTTTTCAGTTTTACACTAATTAAAATATGAGGTTTTTGTTGATTAATATTCAACATATAAAAGAATTTGTTTTGTTATTGAATGAGGGATTTTATTAGTACCATACAGATTATTTGTAACTGTAAATGGAGATAAGTTGTCAATTTAGTCTATATTTTAACTACGTCAAACATAATTGATAAGTACTAATTTTGCGACATTATTGAAAAATGTTGATGCTTTGAAAACTCTTGTTTAAAGGGTATAAATGTCATAATATATTGACTCTCGACAATACAATGTATCAAGGTAAAAAAACGATAAAATAATTGATCTTATTATAACACGACGATTCATTTATTCAACATTCTCATCTATCAGAGAACGACCTCCTAACTTACTATTGAATGGTGATAAAGTTAATCTTGTCGTTACGTGACGATTTATTAACTTAACACTCTCATCTGTTAAAAAAGAACCTCTTAATTAACCGATTTGGATACCACTTATTTGATTTCGGAACATTAATAATATTTGGAGTAGAAAAATAATTCATAAAAGAATTACTGAACAATAAGGTCAAGAACTAATAAATTTGTTAATGTTATGTTCCCTTCATCGTTTTTTTCACTTCTCCAGAAATACAAAGAAACACAGTAAACACATTTTTTTCTGGTACTCGTCTCTCCAAATTTCCCTGACTCATCACTCCGCCACCAAATTCCCAAATTCCAAATCAATCGAATCAAATCAAAGCTAGAATCAGACGAAAAGAAAAGGAGATGATCCCCTCGTAAACTGGATACACATTCATAGCTGCTTCTTCTATCTGCTTCGTCAGGTACATATCAAAACCCAGAAATCGAGCTGCAAAAGATTTGGAGCTTGTTTGAAAGAAACCCTTTTGGTTACTCGTTTGACTGCTTCAGATTTTGGGTTTGTTGAAATTCGTAAGCTTTTTGTGTTTTGATTCGGAATTTGGTGGATTCTATGCGAAATTCTGTCTGCGATCTGTCTGTTATGGAGTTTGTTTGGCTTCTGATGACTCTGATTGGGGAATTTGGCGACTGATTGTGCTAATTGTAAGAAAAATAACGAAAATTTGTGGAAGAAAAAAATTGAAGGAAAAGGATTTGTGGATATTGTACTGTGTTGGTGAATTGAGTGCTCAATTGGGTCAGATTTTCAATTCTGCCGCTTCCAGTTCTCTGAATGGTTGTTGATTGTTACTATGTGTCGAATTTTGATATAAGTGGATTATGTTTTTGACTTTTTGTAGATTGCATTCCTCCAAGAAGAGGAAGGGACATTGTTTGGTTGATGGGTGCTCCTAAGCAGAAGTGGACGGCAGATGAGGAGACTGCCCTGAAAGCCGGAGTGGTGAAGCATGGGACGGGCAAATGGCGTACGATACTTATGGATCCGCAGTTCAGTTCGGTCTTGTGCCTTCGTTCTAACGTTGATCTCAAAGTATGTAATTCATAATCCTTGAGTAATGCCTCTTTTGTGTTTTTTGTCGATGAAAGATTTGATGACGTGAAATGTTTAATGCGGATAGGATAAATGGAGAAACATAAATGTGACTGCAATTTGGGGTTCTAGACAAAAGGCGAAGCTTGCACTTAAGGGTGGCGGCTCATTGACTCCTAAACGTGACGAGAGCTCCAGCACTCCGACCAGTGTGATACACTACAATGAAGAAGTTGCTGCTGACCCTAAGCCTCTTGCAGCTTTGGGTGGAGCGCCGCTGAGTAGGGGCTCAAAGGAACTACTTCCAAAGTACCACATCTTACCTGATTCTGTAGTGTTTTCTGATTCCAGCATATTGAGGATAGATCACAGCGAAACGAAACACAGTTATTGCTCATTGATACAGGGTTATATACTTACATAAATTATCGATTTTAGGTTGGGAAGTCTGATATTAGAGGCTATTACTACTTTGAGAGAGCCAAGTGGTTCCGACAGAGCATCAATTGCTATGTACATAGAGGTACCCTCACTCCTTTCCATTATAATTTTCTGCTGCAGAATCAAAGAACTAAACAAAATCATATGCTAGTTCGATCAATTGCTTTCTTCATGAATATCCTTATGTAAGTTTTACACTAATGTATATTGAGCATCACAATTTACAGGAGAAAAAGCTATTGGCAGTCCCAAACCTCCGAAAGCTGTTGGCTGGAAAGCTAAAGCTTTTAACGGCTTCTGGAAAGTTGGTCAAGGTAACTGTTTTCTTATTTCTACTTATTTTGTTATTACTTTTAGATCGGTTCGGTAAAATCTGGACTTTCAATTTATTCAACACAGGTGAAGCACAAGTACAGAATCGCGCCAAGCTCACCAATCTCAGAAGGAATGAAAAGCTCTCCCCTTAAGAACACTTTAAATTTGGAGAACATCAACACCAAAATCGTGACCAAGTCTCAGGTTCAGCAAGAGATACTGAGAATACAAGGGGTGACAGCTGAAGAGGCTGCAGCAGCAGCGGCAAAGGCGGTTGCAGAAGCGGAGGTTGCGATTGCAGAGGCCGCAGAGGCCGCGAGGGAAGCCGAGAGAGCTGAGGCCGAAGCAGAAGCCTGCCAAGTTTTCGCGGAAGCAGCTAAGAAAGCTTATAGGTATCGAGCTCGTCAGTCGTGGTGAGTTTCTTCGCCGGAAAAGTCTTATATGAAAAGCTGGCTCTGTTTTTTCATCTTTCTGAAGATAAATGTCAACTTGTGCAGATGATGTAATGCTTTGGGGGTGCCTTGGCACGGAAGTAAACCTCGTTTCGTTTGCAGGGATCTCGGACTTCCATGTTGTCTTGTACTGTAAATGCTGTATATGTCAAAGGTACAACAACGAAGGGCGAATCTACCGATATATATACTTCGTCATGGAGAGGTTTTCTGACTCAGAAGCATATAGATTTTTTTTGACACCAAGTTTGTAGCGATGATCTCGAAAAACGAATAGTAGGGATTTAGGGAGAAATCGTCTAGCTCTGAGATCATCAATATGGCAATGCTCATTGCTATGAATACAATTCAGTATACAACTGTTATGTACTAGAACCAAGTTATTACTTATTACAAATGGGTCGACGAATTTTCGTTTTACCTTGCTCGCGTTGCTGTTCTTAATTACCAGCATTCCTTGCTCACGTTGATGTTCCTAATAACAAATTATTCCCTTGCTCACGTTGTTGTTCTTAATAACCAGTTATTCACAGTGCTCGATTGTGCTCGATTAACGATGAATACAACAATCGTGTTGCTCAGTTGAAAACTCAACTACTACCTTATAACTGAAAGACAACATTTCATGTGCAAATAAGTTTAAGCTTATACAAAGAAATGAAATTACACAGAAACTGCAGGCATCCAGGTTCCAAGAATATATAGTAGTCTAATATACACCGCAACCATCTCATGCAAACAAACCAAAACAAGGTGCAAAGAAAAGAAGAGAGAAAGAAGGAATTACTCAAAACAAAAAGAAAAATCGAAATAGAACTCCTTTTACACAGACATGGAGGCCTTGAACAAAGCTGACAGGTGATCTCCCGGTTTTTAATTCTTCGACTTTGAGTGCTTTACAAGCCAATCGATGACGGAATCAATGTTGGTAGAGTTTTTGCAGGAGATCATGAAGCAGCAGACTTCCCTATCAGTTATCGATTTCAGACCCCTGCGATACAAGAGAAATACGGCATCATGTACTTTTAACACATCGATATGCGTTGAAATTAAGGGATGATGATCTTACATCTCATCGGTCAAGGCCTGCTTGGACAGAGCTCCTGACTTGTCGATCTTGTTGCCAAGGACTAGTAACGGGATGCCGCTAAGTGATGGTTTGCTCAGCAAGTCATGGAGCTCACTCCTTGAGATGCTCAAGTTGTCGTGATCAGCAGCATCGACCACGTAACTACAGCAACAACATATATTCAACACCCTGTAAGCCGAATTCGTAGAAAGAAAAGAACTTTTGATAATAGTAAAGCCTAATCACTTGATCTTAGTTGCAAGGCAGAACAGCATAAACTCTATTGGAAGTCATAACAAAAGAATTAGATTTCATCCGATGAAGGATTATGGAGTCATAAGATACTAAAGAAAAGATCACGTACACTATAGCCGAAACTGCACGACAATATCGCTCCCACATACTGCGGAACCTAGGTTGACCTCCAAGATCCCACAACTTTATGGTGACATTGCCTTTTGTTACTTTCCTCATGTTGAATCCCACCTAAAGATTTCAGAAGCACAACCCTATCACTTATCAGACCATAAAAGGTAAAGAAACTACCAAGTAAAATGAAGAAGGCCAACAAAAAACTAACCGTTGGGATCATGTCTTCACTATATCCACCAGTCTAAATATCACAGCAAAAGAAGTCAGCTCAACAACTGGTCTGGCCGATATAAGCAGGAACGAATATATGACGATGGATGAATCGATATACTTACAGCAACAACATTGACAAGAGACGTCTTCCCGGCGTTTTGAAGTCCTATCAGGGACAGCTCCATCTCCTGCTTGAAGAAGAGACTGCAATCACACACACAAACACACTAAAATTAAATATACCAAACTGACAAAAAATTATATCAAAGTTGTCCATAGCAATATCATTAGTTTCCACTTTTCAACATAAGAACCTAAAACCAGGAATCTTTCACCTTATCCTAGCCAATCCATAGAAATCTTTTAACTGGCCTGTTTGTTTTCAAGCATAAAGAGCACAAAGTTGACACCTTTTTGAAATTGTTGTCGCTACCCTACTTAGGACTTTGCTCTTCCCCTAAATTCTGCAGCTCCCAGAACTAACCAAACATTCATAGCAAGCAATCTAGGTTTAACAAGCTTCAGGAAAATCGCAATTGAAATTGACACCCTCTAAAATCCACCGCGTAAGGAACTACATTGACCCTCTAAATCCCCAAAAAAACAGAAGGGGCTGTTTGAAGCAAAAAGAATTCGAAAGGGAAGCGGAATCTCCACGAACGGTAAACACAAACAGAATTGAGAAGCTGCCCAAACAAGGCAATCAAACAAAAAAGGAGCTGGAGATAGGGGCGATTTTCAAACCTGCGGAGCCAATTGAGAAGAGCTTCCCACAAACCCATCGCCGGCGTCGATTGACGATCGATCGAGGGACAGAGAAAAAAAAAAGATCAACGTGGGAGAAAGAAAGCTGCTTGGAGTTGGGAATTCGAGGAATTTGCAGAAAGCCCCGAGGAAAGACAAAAGACGGAAGCCAGCGAGACATAAATAATATTTAATTATCTGTTATTATTATGGTTGTCGTTGCCGGGCTAATTAGCATTAGGCTCTCTATATTTCAACTTTGTACAAAACCATCACTTATCTCTTTTTTTTTTCTCACGACCAATTATTATAGGAGTAATCAAGATAGCACACCAATATAACTAAACCTCGCCAACGATTTCACTCGTTGCGATTGGGATCCTGAGGGAGGAGGAGGATTATATTTTTTTAAAATACCAAAATGGGAGGTTCGGAGGATACCATCCAATATAGTTAGGTTGTTCGATCCGGCCACTTACGAGACGAAGATGCTTCCTCCTCTGCATGATCAACTCGATAGATACAAATACATCATCCTTGTCCGAGACCGATGAAAACATCATAATCCCTAACTTTAATCAGAAAGAACCCTAATTATCCACGATGGGGGAGATGAAGATGAAGGACATCACAACAAGAAGCAGCAGTTGTGATCTATACCTTGCCGGAGGATCTGATCATCGATATTCAACGAAGGCTCCGTGGGTCCTGCATTGCGCGATCGCGTTGCGTAGGCAAATCTTGGAATTCAATTCTCTCGAACCGTAATTTTCTTTATGAGAGCCTCTTCTTCTACGGCGAGAATGATGAAGACCCCAACACTCAAATCCTAATCGCCAACTCTTATAACGATAATCCCAGAGAGTACACTTGCCTCTCTTACGATTCCCTCCTCCCTCTGCTTAATGGTGATCAATCTTCTTGGAAATTCCCAACGAACCCTTGCGTTCTAGTTCTAGTGTCAGTCTGTTTAACCCGGCCACTGAGGAGACAAAGATGCTTCCTCTTCTGCCTACTCCGAAAAATAACTCAACCTGTGCGAGCTGGGTCAGTGTTGGTTTTGCGTTCCTGGAAAAAGAAGACCACTACAAAGTTGTTATTGTTCGCAGGTGTCGAGATTTAGATAATGGCTGTTTCAATAATAAGGTTGATGTGTTCTCTTCAGACAACAAGTTTGCAAGTTCTTGATGTCAAACTAATAGTATGCCCTAACAACCTGTAACTTGGCCATTTTGACAAATGGTTTCAACTTTCGGCTTTCGAATTCTGACATTCGTTCAGGTTCAGTCACGATTAAACTACAATTAGCGGTTGAACTACATTGCTATAAGACATTTCGACTCACCCATTGCAAGTTGCGATATGGTTCCCAAAACCATAGTCAGAAAGCAAGTCGTAGTCCATTATGCTCACAAGTGCAAAGGAACATCAAAATCCAAACCGTAGTAGCTGCTGCTGCATCTTTCACTTGGACACAGTGAGTCTATGGTTCATCTAATCGAGCGCGAAAAATCAAGAATAAGTTCTAACAGGTCTAATGCAGCGCCAAGGTCCAGTTCATCTTATCTTCTATGAGACCCATCTGGAGGCTTGTCAGCACACTGTAGAGCTTTTGCGAGACTGCGCCAACACTTCCGCCGCCAAACTTCGTCCTGCATTTACCGCCAGCAGAAACGGTTTGTTAGGGGCCAGAAAAACTCGCGATATATAGTTTAAAAAGCAGGCGAGGGGGGCTTACATTTTGCCCTTGTAAGTGATGCTTCCGACTGGCGATACAACCACAGCTGTTCCGGTGCAGAATACTTCATCGGCAGTGAGTAACTCATCCACTGCGACGAGTCGTTCTTCAACCTGAATGGAAAAAATACAAGCAGTTGTGAGTTTGGAAGTTATTAGCGACTAGTGAATGAACTATATAACTAGTTATGGCTCAATTGTCCACATCATGGTGTTTCTGAAAGGATAAAGACAAACTATTTCATACGAACAGGGGTTGATCATACCTGAAACCCTTGGCTTCGAGCAACATCGATTATGCTTTTTCTAGTGATGCCAGGAAGGATTGTCCCTTTAATTGCAGGTGTAGAGATTGTGTTTCCCTGTGAGCAAAGCAAGCATGAAGATTAGGATATAGCTGACTCGTTAATCTATGAGTGAGCCAATAAATGGCTACATTTTCCACTACATGTCGAACAACAGTCTCACAGGACTGAGTCGAGAAATGCAATCCTTTGAAACTAGTTCCGCCCAAATTTGATTTCACATGACAGTCCTTTGAACTAAACGACAAGTCAAATTTTCTCATGTGGGCTAACCAGATTTGATTGGGATGACATTTTATATCCTGAACTAATTGCACTAATCGACATTGATCCACAAGTAAAACAGTACATTCACACTTGGATAACTTGAGACACTTGAACCTGTATCCTAAACTTGATATACAATCAATTATCATGCAGTTTACTTGATTGACGGAAACTGTACCTTGACAACAAAAATATTGCACGATGATACCTCCTCCAGGTACTTCTTATGAACACAGTCGAGATACAGCACATCAGAGTAACCTTTGTCTTTGGCAGCAGCTTGAGCCTTGAGCACCTGAGATAATTTAGAATTCAGTATATAAGAGCCAATCGAATTCTATAAGAACCCGTCTATAAGTGTACTAAACTATAGAAATTACTTACCGCAGCATAGTTTCCAATAGTTTTCACTCCTCCAGTGCCACCAGGAGTTGCCCGGTGTAGCTCATGCTCAATAATCAAATTAATTGGTGCAAGACCTTCCTGCATTCAGATATAGATGTCACATCAATTTAACTACACACCTCGTTATTCCTGTAAAAATTGAACTAGGCCAAATTTAAATAAGTAGATTGACAAACCACTAAAGAGCTAGACCATCCTAGGGAGAAAACTAGCATACCTTAAAGTAGTTTCCCACTGGTGATACATAGATCAAAAAGGTGTACTCAGGAGCAGGTGCAAGACCAAGGACAGCTCCACTTCCCATCAGCAATGGCCTTATATACAAAGACCCTTTACCAGGAGGTGGTATCTGAGTCAGGACAGCCAAAATTAACATATCAATTACTCGGTGAACGAAACATAATTTAACGGTAAGGAAAACTAGGCTTCATAATTTACCCAACGCTTATTCGCCAAGACTGTTTCCTTTACAGCTTCCACGAATTGTTCAACAGTTGGAGCTGGCATACACATCCTCTCAGCACCAATCTGCATTCTACGAGCATTTTCTTCAGGACGGAACAAGAGGATGTTTCCATCTTCTTTGTTGTAAGCCTTCAGACCCTCGAATAGTCCCTGCACAAAAGATCACATCACCTTATGAACAATGTAGCAAAAGAAGGGTACAATATGTTCAAATCATAGAATGAACAAACAATCTTCCAATACCTGGCCATAATTTAGCACTCCTGCAGAAGGGCTCAATTCAATGTTGCCAAATCGCTGGAGCTCACCATTGGAGAAGCTCCCTTCTTGATCACATTTCATCATGTACATATAATCAGTAGAAATGTATCCAAACCCTAGATTGTCCCAGTCTATACTAGACAAATCGGTTGTTCCAGTGCTGCATAAGCAATAACCAAACTAAATCGACATAAAAAACGGCAAAAACAAAAACGCCAAGTTTGAAACTCAGGAACCTGTAAGTATCGGAGGCGACGGCATCTCGCTTGAAAGGAGACACAGAATGCACAGCAGTAAGAGACGGAAGCTGCTTCTATACACATCCATAAACAGTAAGAGATAAGACGAGCTGAAATTTGCATAAGAAGAAACGGGAGACCAGAAACGAAGAGGCGCACCTTGAAGGAAAACGAAGGACTGCCAGCGTGGAGTCTGCGATCGGCGGCGAAGGACGGCGTTGATGAGCGGAGGAGCAAGGACGCGTTTCGCGATGGGGAGAGAAGATAATTCGGATTTAAACCTCCTAGTACGGCGGTTTTCTCCATTTCTCCGGTGACGGAATGTTCTGATTTCAGCTGTTAAGTTAGCCGCCGTGTACGGCAGTTTCTGCGGTCTTTCAGCACGCCTTTCTGTTCCCTTTGTGGGTTGTCGGCGGAGAAGAGAGTGATAACATTTTAAAACATTTTCTGGCAAGTGGTAGGTGAAAGAAAGCCTTTTTGCAATTAAAATATTTTTGGGGTGTTCTAAATAATCACCTGCCACCACGGCACCACCACTCCCAGCGGCAGTCCGAGGAGATTTCGATGATTTTCCGGCGAGATTTCAACCACCTTTCACAGCCTCATCGAGATTCTGGACAAACCCCTATGTGTTAGTGATTTCATTTGTGATTTTTCGTTAAAAGTTTGTCAATTTTCCAGCTAATTTTCGGCCAAACTCTGACCAAATTATGAGAGAATACGAAACTTCAATACCAAACAGATGCGTATGCATACTTGATTGCCGAGCATATCAAATTTCAACCACAACATCAAACTCCACAAGTTCATCACAGTTCTCATCGGAATCCTAGCTCCTAAGGTCACTCAACCCTTTTGTTTCGATTCAAGCTCTGGTTCAAGATATCTACCAAACCACCTAAACAACTCGTTCAATATCACACCCAGCAAGCAACCACTAGACAAGTCCTAAAGCCCTAACAAGAATATAAGGAGGAGAGAAAAAAACTGATATACAAACTTCACACCATGGTAGTAACTAGTTGCCCTACTAAAACCCGGCAGCCGAAATTGTTGATGGTCCTGTAACAGCCTCTCACAGTTCGATAAATGACGGGAGAGAGCTATGCTGTGACCGCCTCTGTTTTCGACCTTGTCCTACTCCCCATGTTTTCCTCGACTTTCTCCTTATCTTCGGATGGTGATTCTTCTTCCTTCTCGTCTTCTTTAGGCTGCAAACATAGAAACATCAAGTTTATGAGCTGTCACCATGAGCAGAAACAAAGAGAAATGCAGCAATGTACTAGGCCTTGAACATTTACCTGGGATTTCTCATTATTCTCCGCCACACTTTTCAACTGGTCATCATCAGCCGAGGTCTTCGACAAAAGAATCGGACTTTCATCTTGAGGGATACTCTGGTCGGACTGCAGTTTAGTTTCATCAGCATGATCTTGAAGCTCTTCTTTATTAGAAGAATCCTGTCCCTTGATCATATCAACTGTCACCTCAGAAACACTAATGATTTTGTCAACAACAATTGTATCTTCAGCTCCTCCTTCAGTTGTCTGCAGACCAAGTGGCTCACTAGCTTGATTTGAGGTCATTCTGAACAATAACCGATATATAAACTTGTGAGAAGAATGCACATCAAAATTACATAGGCATGAGTAAAAGAGCTAGGAACTCACCTGCCGGCAATGGAATCCTTCGGCACGCCCGCTTCCAGTACTGGTTGCTGCCGTTGTTTCTTATTACTAGGGTTATGGCTGCTGGACTCCGGCTCAGCGGAATTTTCGAAAGAAGAGTCATTTACTCTTCTTTTCCTGCCAACCTTAAGCATAGAGGGAACTTCCACAATCACTTTCTCTTCACTCTTCAAGGTGTTCTCAGGAGAATTCTTGAAAATAACATCAGTGCAGCGTTTTATCCACGAGAAACGAGCAGAAGAACTACCAGGTGAAGCAAGATTATGTCTTTGAACCTCCGCGGATCCATTATTCACTACAGCATGTTGCTTGAGAAACTTTATTTCGGAGAGCTTCCGCTGGCTACGTTCAATGCTCGACAATTGCATTTGAGCTACTTCCATATTCTCCAGTTTCAGTTTCAAATCTTCCAGCCTTTGCAAATCCTCGATTTGAGTAGAGACTTCTAGACTCTCGGCGTGAAGCAATTCCCTCTGCTTCTGCAGTCTCTCCGTTTGACTCTTGAGTTCCTCAATAGAGCCGCTTAATACCGCCCACTCTTTCTCCATCTGTTCACGATCCCCAAGAAGCTCTTGTCTCTTAGCATCAAGCTTCTCCATTTCCAGAGCCACTTGCTTAAGTTCTCGCTCTGCCTTTTCTTTGAGAGAGTGTATGTTCTCCATTTCATTCCTCTTCTCAAGATCAAAAGCTTTCTCCTTGTCTGTAAGATAACATTCGACTTCTTCGCGTCTCTTTTCAATGCTACTCTCCAATTCCCTCTTCCGCACCTCTATTCCCAACAAGAAATCAGCGTGCTCCTTCTGAATCTTGTTAAACAAGTCGGAGCGCTCATGTATCATCTTATTCATGAACTCCTCCCGCTCACTGTTCAACAACTCGATATCACGCTCGTGTTGGTTACGCAATGTTTCCTTTTCTAATCTTAAGCTATCACGCTCATCCTTCAGCAACTTGGAAATGGCTTCTCTCTCGACAGCCACACGTTCGGCTTCTTTACGCAACTCCTCTCTTTTCTCATCAATTAACTCCCACTCAGCTTCGAATTTGGACTTCTCCACTTTCAGTCGCTCCTCTTCAGCCAAGAGCTCAACTTTTTGGGCCCTCACGAGGTCAACTTCTTCTTTTAGTCTGACTTCCAGATCCGACAGCTCATGTGTTTCAGTTTTCATGGTCTCCAACTTATCCTTAGCACTATCAACCTGCAACCTTTTGTCTTCCAAGGAAACCAATGACTCCTGAAGCTCTAGTTTGATGCGTTTGATTTCTTCTGCTTCTTTCTGTAAAAGGATTGTCTTAATCTCAATATCCTTTTCAGCAATGACTAACCGCATTTCTTTTTCATCAACAATACTAATCTTTTCCGCCACATCCTTCTCTTTCTCTGCTAGACCTCTAGTTTGAGCATCCAACTCATGTTCCTTCTCTCTCAACTCATCTTCACGTTGGCTAAGGTCAACCTCCCTCAACTCGCAAGCCCTTCTTTTCGACTCAAGCTCATCTTCAAATTCCTTACGCCTCACTTGTAACTCAGCTTCCAATTCTGACTTTCTGGTTCTCAGAATGGCCTCATGATTGGCACTGACCTTTCTTATTGCAGCCTACAGGATGGTAAACCGTTGATAAGACACAGTTCCATGAGGGCATTCAAAATATTATTCTGAAAGATGAGGCTGACGGAACTCACAGATTCTTTGCTGGCCAGCTTTTCCTGCATAACAAGTAGTTCCCGCTCTCTCTTGTTCGAGTTATTTTCCCTCTCAGCAAGAGCCTGCACAAGTATTATAGAAATAAACAAAACAACATTGACCAGCCAGTACTAGTAAACCCTGAGTCTATACTCCAACCACATGAAAAACTAACCTGTTCTCGTTGAGACAGAGACGCCATAGCCAACTCCAATTTAGACTTCTCCTCGTTAAGGTGTCTACGTTCTTCTTCAAGTTTAGCCCTTGATACTTCAAACTCATTTTCCACCCGGCTAAGCTCTTGAGATTTACTAGCAATGTAATCCTCCCTCTGGTTCAAAAGCATTTGGCCATCGAGCAATCTCTCATGCTCCTGTTGGAGAAACTTCCTCCTTTCACTCAGGTGTTGCCTCTCGAGATCAACTTCCTTCTCTCTAGCATTACAACTAGGGAACAAAAGGGCTCATGAATACAAGATAAAAGAAACTTATGATAGATGTTTCATACAAGATGTTTCACTCAAATCTTAACGAAACTTATGATAGATGGCAAGGGATATGGAGAACCCTTACTCAGATTTAAATTCACTCATACGCCTAGTAAGATCTCTTTCACGTGCTTCAACTTCCTGGAGTTTTCTATCAGCAGCTCGCTTACTACAGTTGGCTTCAACTTGCAAAGATTCCGCTGTGCGCAATTTCTCTTCTGCATCGACGATCTTTTTCTGGGCTTCTTCTACCATATTGCGTGCTTCAACCAATTTTGATTCAGCTGCAACTTTGGTCTCTGCACATTCTGCACGCATCTCATGCAGGGTTTTCTCTATCTACAAACATCAATTTGAAGCCATAAGAATTAGAAAAAAGCAATAAATAATACAATGTAAGTTGTGAGCCAAAGAGGATTTCATTACACTAGATATACACTCTTTTCCCACTCCTAGAGCCTTCTTCAAACTTTCTTCTCTTTTCTTTGCCTCTGCCAAGGCAGTTGCATGAACTGCTTGTTCACGTCTTCGCAACAGGTCAGAAGCTTCTGCTGCAGCTTCCAGTTGTGTGTGCTTTTCAGACGATTCCTTTCTCTCCAACAGTACAAGACCCATGTGGTGTTGAAGATCAAAGTTCTACCAAAACCACACTTGTTAGATGGGAAGTATGAAATCCGGTTGCAGCATTCAAGCTAATAAGATTTGATACGCTACATATTCCAATCATACTCAAAAGAGATTAAGACGTGTAACACCATGTGAATGGATCTCTCCAATCTCAATTGCAAACAAATTTCACATTCTGAGTGGAAGGTCAGTGTAAAAAGTTTCAAACTTTGTTAACATTTCAATTAATATCAGACACTGTACCTAGACTTTACCATCCCCAAAATGGGAAATACAGTAACACAGCAAACAAAGATGGGAACAAATTGGTCCCCTTTCCGTCAAGGGGATCATTTCACATGGTTCAGTCTAAAAAATAGTTGCACACCCTTGAAAAAATAGCTTAGCCGATAGCCATCATACTCAAACCGATGACTTCAATTCAACTCTAGCATGATCTAAGATTAGTTGCCACTTGCAGTAGAAGCATTTTCAATTCACTCATGTCATTCTTTTTCGACAATAAAGGAATCATTAACAGTCACACTAACAGTACCCAATACGAACAACCCCTACAACCAAATGCATTCCCTTTTCTGCCCCAGAGAATTATCATGTTCAAGACCCATAATGCACTACTTACCAGTAAATACAGAGCCACCAAAAACAAAACAAAAACCTAACGTTCAGTCTAAGACCTAAATTTCCAAATCACTACAGCGAGAATTCTACAACAATCAGAAAAAGTAAAGCAAACCCTAAAGAAGCTAAAGGGCAAAATCAAAAGCACAGAGTCTCAAGAAAAAAAGGAATCAAACCTCAGTTTCGAGCTTAGCGATGTACGAAATCAGAGCAGCCTTGTCCCTCCTCTGAATCGAATCGTCATCGAACCCAGCCTCCTTAAGCCGCTTCCAGATCGTAGTGTCGTCGCTCACCGGCTTAACCCTCGCACCTGGAGTCAGCGACAAAGCCCTACTACTACTACCACTACTGCTCGGCACGATCGGGCTCGCCATTCCCCCAGACACCAATCACCTCCAAAAAAATCAAGAAACCTACAGAATGACTTGAACCCAAGAACAAACGCCACCCACTTTCTCCTCTACTTTTCTACTTTATCTCTCTCGCTGCTTTACTCCTTCAGTGGTTAAGCTACCGAGTTCACGGACTGAGTTAAATCGTTTTGAGGGAAGGAGCACTGGAGCTGCTCTGGAACTAAAGAAAGCAAAGGCTGAGCTGGCGAGATTGCGAAGGTTTATTTAGAGTGAGATTAGAATGGAACGACGCCGTATAAAGAATTATTAATTTCTTTTTTCCTTTTCTTTTTATTGGTTGATTTAGTGTGTTTAGCGGGTTAATGGAGATTAGGAATTTACTAGGATTGGAAATTCAACTTTCAAAGAGGAGGTTGATGGCGGTTAGTGAAAAAAGGTGATGAAATGTAATGATTAGTATTTAGTATTTAGAGTCCGGGTTAGAATCGATCGGGGTTAAATAACCGATCATAATTCGTCGATTAACTATGATTTTGTGAAAATAATAGGTTAGTTGATTAACCGATTGATAGGTGGTGATCATTAACTAACCAATCAAAAGTAATCGGTTATTAGTGATTTCAGTCATGAGAATCGGTTAAATTGTTTAGCCCAAAAATCGAATGGTTCACATGGTTTGCCTTCTCGAGATAAGGGCTTTCAAAGTCTAGCAACGGGCTTTTTGACCAGGCTTTCTCTTGGGCCAATCATCACGTTTTGGGCTTATTTCTCAGGCCCTTACGCATGGAGCTACCTCATCAGACATTACTCGGATACTAGAGGAGAAGCGGGATTGAAAGCCCGTACAATAGAGATGCGAACGAAGTCTCAAGTGGTGCTTGAGGAGAGCCGCCATTTGAGCCTTCATCTGATGTCGTTTGTCATTCAAAAGGTTCGAGAATTGTGGTTATGGTGAGGTTCTGGGAGGAGGATATACGACGACGATGATCGCTAGCGCGGAATGGCTAAAGGGCATAGGTTATGAGCGTGTCCTCCTTGAGTGGGCGACGAAGCACCACTTTAAAGTTGTACGTGCTGAAGGTCGATTAATGGACGATTGAACATCAAGATTTAGTTTGACAAAGTGTAATGTTGGATGGAAGCGGGAAGGTTGGTTGCCTAAAATCACTTTGTCAGGATCTAATTTTTTCATCCGAGCGAAAAAAAAATCAGTTAAGATTCGATAAAACGGGGAGGGGGTTATATCATTAAGACGAGTAAACCCTTTTCACAAGGCGATCGATTTGCTTACGCTAATAATAAATCATAGCGTTTACTTGACTTCCACTTTGTAAAACTCCCCACCAAATGATTTAAAGCACAAATTAAGAAAAGGAGTTAGGTCAAACCGAATCCAAATCAACAATTAATCATTAATTAATAATTAACCAACCCGCAAATAATGGGTATTATCATCATAATATGTGTGTCTGTCTTACTGCTATTGGCCGACATCAACTGGTTGTGTCGTGTACCCAAATGTATAAACACGAAATGCATGTACGTACGTACGTACATACATAATTACGAAGATTCATGAAGGTTGATTAATTATGTTAATTATCATTTAATTATGGATGACCTAAATTGCCTCGTCCACGCCCTGCCAAAAGAAGATGATCGAAAGTGCAAGCTTTGTGAAAATTAAAATATGCGTTAATGGCACACGGTTTCATCACTATCACGAATCAAATCTCCTTTATCTACTCGAATCATCTCTAAATTAACCCGTCTAATCAGTTTATGATCGTACCCTCGCTTTTAATGCGACGATTTCCAATAGATGTTCACCTCAATCGATATCATTATTGTTCGAACAATCGTGATAAATTTTCAAAAAATATTCATAGTTTAGTTGGTAAAATATTCAAAAAAATAATCCTTGTATTTTGTTGTCTCAATTTATCCAAAGTTGTAATCATTTGACATCTAGAAAACAGTGATCTTTGTCCCCTTGATTAAGCAAAACTAGAGTCAATAACCCACTGATAATTACTTTTGACAATATCATTATTGGGATCTGTTCAAGTTATCCCTATTACCTATAAAGATTTCTATCTAAATAAACTAATTAGTGATAAATTTAAAAATGATAAGGAATATTTAATAGGTTGGTATGTGAATAATATTCGAGAGATAATAAAGAACCAAACATGTCACTCTTTATTAGGTTGATAGAAATAGATTTAAATTATATGTTTTAAAGATATGGTTTCGGGCTGACACGTTTTTATAATTTTATTGCTTCCTAAGATCTGTGTGATATTCACACGCTAACCCGCTAACCCCAAATAAGTAATTTTGTTTAGATCTATCATATCTGGTACCAAGTTAAATACTAGAGCCTGCTTTGAATTAAACCAATACTTCTTTAATCAAGAAGAAATTAGGTTTCTAACTCAGAATCTCTATTTGTATGCTATACTAGTCAACATCGTTAGTAAACAATGGTGGATATAGTGCCTCCCCGGAGCCACAATACATTTCAATCAATATTCGAATCTAGAATTTCTAGATAATCAGTAAAATTTCTCTAATACATATCTAGATTAACCCGTATATCACTACAAAAAATATCACCTTCCGTTATGGAAAAACTCATAGCAAAAAGTCATGTATCCGTTACAAAAAGGTAAATTAATACATAGTCTGATTAATACATTAAACCATTACCGATCCAACTTTACAGGTAAATTACAAATCCTTAAGTGGGAATTTATGTCATGATTGTCATGTCTAGGGGGTGGGGGAATATGATTGGTTTGGATATAACATCACATCCACCGACTAAATCTCTCACAAAATATATGTTTTTGTCTCAATCACCAAAATATAATAACAACAATGGCGGCTTGCGTTCATCTTCATTCTACCTCTATAAAACTGAACCCTTTTCCCATCTAACAAATGGCTTCATTTCTTCATTTTCTTTAATGGAGGATACCAACCTTCTCCTAAACCTAACTCTCTCCAACCATCACCATTTCCCCGCTGCCGGTGAGCCCAGCGACAACTCCCTCGACGTGGGGCCTTCACTCACCCTCTCCCTCCTCTCCAATCACCGGCAACAGAGTCCGGAGTCGGCGAAGAGGGAGAGGGAGATTGTTGTTAGCAGTACGGATGATGATGAGGAAGCGGAGACGACGACGAGGGTGTCGTCCGGTAAGGTGAGCGACGAGGATGATGGCGGCGGCGGTGGAAACAGGAAGAAGCTCCGGCTGACTAGGGATCAGTCGGCTCTGTTGGAGGAGAATTTCAAGCACCATTCTACTCTTAGCCCTGTAAGTCAGATTACTAATTAATTTATAGTTCAATTCAGGTAGTTGAGTTAGAATTATTATCAGTAGCGGAATCAAAAATTTGATTCGAAATGAACCAGAGAATTTATAACTTATTAAAAAAATTTAGCGATATTATTTTTGTGATGTTTACATTGTCAACTTTACGCAACATTCTTTACCATCATTAAAGCTTATAAAATATCATCCATACCGAAACTATCAAATATATATATATATATATATACCATGTTAAGCTATTTCGGGGATTTAAGCCTAACTTTCAATTCTTAGTATTTATTGGTGGCGTCATCACCATCTTAAGGGTCGGATCCGTACTATTTTTCTCATATAGGCAGAGTCGAACCCTCGTCTTAAAAGATCTTCTTTGACGAGATTTAAAAATTTAATTTTTTTGACAATGATTAGAGTTTTCTCGATCTAGAACTATGATTTTTTTGTATAAAATTTAGAAATTTTTTAATTTTGATTTGAATATGTTCGAATCTTGACTAGTGTAAACCGAATTTCTATGCGTTTTGGTTTATAATATTTTTTTATAAGAACTCATATCCATTACTAGTGTTAATTAACCTTATTATTTAAAAATTCCACCAGAGTTTCTGACCATTATTTTCTTATATAAATAAATTTCTGATCATCATAAATCCATCGCTAAATTTACTTTTCTTTTCTAATCTTAATGAGTGTATATATATATATATATTCGAATTTGTATATTATTAAGCTCCTTCAAAAAAAATTATCAAAACTCACATCTATTAATATTCGTTTTAAAATTTCGACCATCCTGAATCCATCACTAAATCTACTCACAAATACATTTCTTCTCGACCCTAAAAGCTAACTCGTCAAATTTTCTATCTTACTTATAAACAACATCCAACTTCTATCGCTTTTTCGATTCGTTATACTAATGATATGGTCGACATGCACGCAGAAGCAAAAGCAAGATCTAGCGAGGCAATTAAAACTACGGCGCCGTCAGGTTGAAGTTTGGTTCCAGAACAGGCGAGCCAGGTCAAAGCTCAAGCAGACCGAAGTCGACTGCCAGCTTCTGAAGAAGTGCTACCAGTCGCTAACCGACGAGAACAGCAAGCTCAAGAAGGAGGTCCATCAACTCAAGGCGGCGGCAGCAGTCGAGACGGCGCCGTTTTACAGCATGACAGTCACTCTGTGCCCGTCGTGCGGAACAAAGGGCGGCGGCGGCTTCACGGATCCATCGTCAAGTGCTGCGTGTTAATTAAGAGACTAATTAATTATGATTACGATTAGATTAGGAGAAGAAGTAAAGGTAAGATCAGCCACGTGTACGGTCCCTGTGGGTTTTTGGTGAGGGGCAGCTGGTGTGTGATTATCGTCATTAATCTGTAGTGATTTCGTAGACGATGTTGATTAATTAATGACTTGATTGTAATTATTAAAATATACTTTTCAATTCTTTTCGACGATGAGCTTTGATATCTGGAGCGGCTTCAAACACGGATGTAGGGGTGACTATCTTAAGCTATAATCACTCGTCATGACAAAGCGCATGTATTTAATTAATTAACCACTCTAATAATTGATTTACGTTTTTCACATTTCAACCGGAGATATAAAGTATTCTAATCAAGTGTGTATTATTACATACCAATTGGTTCACGGTTTTCCACCGTCCAACTCAAGATATAAAGTACTCTAACTAAGGGCAAAATGGTGTAGCTCAGTTGATAGCACAGTGTACTGGTGAGTCCATAAGATTTTAGATTTGATATTAGTCACAACCATATAAAGATACCTATATATTCTTTAATCGTTTTACGTTGGTTCACAATCTTTTCTCTCCTTATCGACTCTAACGGGGTTAAACTGGTATAGCCCAATTGGTAGCACTGTGCATTAGTGGGCATATGAAGATTCCCGATTCGATATCAGTCATAACCACATATCCAACAGTACAAATCTTTAGTGAATCATCTGTTTAATTATTTACTATTTACATCATTTATAACTTACCTATACAAAAATTTAGTGAAAGGATGACGGCAATTCTTGCCTATTTACAACAAGGAAAACTCGCTTTCCCCGACCTTATTTGTCTTCATGATCCTATGTTGTTTACAAATGGAACCAGACGTTTGTAATCCCTTCTCCTCCCCAGAGCACAATTGTCGAGAACTCGCCCGAGAATCAGCTTCGTATTCTGCAATGCCACCTCCCGGGGAGGAATCCTGGTTTCGAATCCTCCACCGGGACTCGAAACCGGGATTCCTGATCCCATAGCGTAGTGTAAAGGCCCGCTCCGAATCTTGAACGATGCTTGAGGGCCAAGCATCCTGTTTTCGTATGATGATGATGATGCGGTCTCGTGCATGTTGGAGCCGCAGCTCTGCAGCAAGGCTTCCAGGACGCTAAGTGCCTCCCACGACAAAGGGCTCTCGACTAGCTGCGAAACGATTGCATACATGTGCGGGCTCTGAGAGGAGTCCATGGGAGTGTGCTGGAGAAGTCCCTTGAGAATTAGCAGTACGACCCGCTGGTACTCGACTGGCCCTCTCTCGAGTAACCGGAGCAAATGCCCGAAGGCCGAGGTCGAGTGCTTCGGGAACCACTCGGATGATAACAACGGGGAGACACAAGCTAAGAGGTTATCGATGCTACGAATCTCTCCCCGGGCGTACGCCACGAATACAGTCGCCAGCTCGTTCCTCGATTTCGCCACGCACCATACCGCGATGTTGTTCGCCACCGAGCATGCCCTATGGTTTCGCATTGGTGGGACCCGGTTGAGCTGTAGGCAGAGCCAAGGAAGCAAGCCGGCGATGTGCATGAGGAGTCTCGTCTCTCCATCTCCGAATATAGAATCGCAAGAGTGGATTGTGATTCTTGACAGGACTTCTATGGAAATATCGTGGCTAACTGTCGACATGAGTCCTTTAAGGACAAGAGGCTGCACCCCTTCGAATTTCGGCAGATTCCCACGAGATAATGTTAGCGATTCGGTCCGCTGGAAATCGGCAGCATCATCGCCAGAATCAAGCTCGTCGCGAGGCATACTAGATAAAAGCACGTTCTCTGTCGTCCGGTCTCGAAACGAGAGCCGGTCAATTACTCGCGAGAAGAGCTCGAGTACCTGGCAGTAAACGTGAACGAAATCCGTGTGCATCATTGCCACACAGCCCCAGAAGAGTTGAGGATAAAGTATAACCTTCTCCGGCTCCATATTCTCCACCATTACTTGCAAGGTAAGCAATATCTCCATTGTAAACCCTAACACGGGCGGGACCGGGTTCGCTAGGCATCTGTGGAGACATCTGAGTAGGGAGACACATGTATCGCTTGTTACACTCGGTCGAAGGGCACGGTAGATCTGGTGGGACCGGCAAGCTAAGTGCCTTGACGAGCACTCCATCGCCCATTTGAGCGCTTCGGCGCCCCAAGTCTCACGAAGATCTCCTTGGAAGATTATCGCATCGACCATGCTCTGAACGAGTGCAGAGAGAAGTGCCGCGCTCGGGAGCACGGGTCTCGAGACCGTGGGATCCTCGTTCTCCCACATCATGCTTCCTCGTTTCGATTGTACGTACTTGATCAGACTAACAACCTGCTGCTTGTTCTCTCCGTCGCTATTTTCGACTTCGTAGAGTTCCAAGTGTCGGCCAGCTAACGAGTAGAGCAAATTAACTAGCAGATGCTGGCAGTGTTCCAACACAATATCCTCTGAACTATCCATCGAAACAAACGTGACATGGAAGAGTAATGGCAAGTGCTCGCGGAAATCTTCGTCGTTCTCGTACGCAATTTCAGCAAGGAGGATCAGCGCTATATCGGCATGAGTGATCGAATGCTGCTGATGTCCTTGGAGAGCTGACTGAAGTTCTTTGGCATTAATACCAACAGCAGGATACAAACCGTCATCCCCAGAGTTTGGGGTGTCGATGAAGTAATCTCCGCTATCTCGAGACACATGCCTACTCCGCAAACTTCCCGTTGTACCTCGAACGCTGTTTACTATCGATGGGATCAGCTGGCCGGAACGGCTTGCTGTTACAGGAGGAACATTAAACTCCATAGGCATTTGACTCAAAGGACCAGAGGAGCTTCTTCCAGCTACACCAGGAGTAATTCCCCAGCTGAGACTTCCACTTGTATTTCTAAACGGCGCAGCATCGAAGGAGCCCCGGACGAGTAATGGTGACATGTATAGCTGAGGATCCGGAACAGCACCGAGTAATTGTGTAGCTGAAGGGCCCTGAGAGAATTCCAGTACGAAATTCCCACTCGGATCACCTTTGGCTATGCTTGGGCTGACGTTTTCGATGCTGTCTACTGACATTTGTTGAGCCAATTGGTAAACCAAGTGGTCGATCGTACGCTGCGGACATATCCGAGCTAAATACAAGCTCACCCTCTTAGCAACAGAGAAATACGTGGCGAATGCGCCGCTTATCTCTGCAGATGCGTTGGAATCACAGTCTTCAATCCCCTTTGTGATCAAGAAATCCAAAACCGGGCTGATGTTCCTGGCTTTGCTAGCGATTGTGCTCCAGAGCTTCTCGATTTCGTCGGGGAATTGATCCCCGTGCCGCCATGTTACATAATAAAGGCTCTTCAGTAGTCTATCACTCCAGCCAGAGTCCTTGAGTTTCCAGAAATTTAGATTTTCGATCCATGGGGCCATACAAGTCAAGACCTGGTGCTGTGCAATGATATCAACGGCATCAAGTTGACGCTGCATGATTTCTTCACATAGAAGTTGGCTCAACTCTGGGTGGTCTTTGGCAAGTTTACATGAGAGTTTATACTGGAACTGCTGGTAGGAATCGGGGAGGTTACCCACTACAGCAGCTCGATAACCCCCTGATCCCTCGAAGCCATCTTCAGCCCATTCGCGATACGAAAGTGTCTCCAGCATCTGAAGTGCATCATCGCGAATCTGCCTATTGGGGTCTACGACCTTGTACAGAATCAGGCTAAGAAGCCGTTGTATTTCACATTTTGGTATCTCTTGGCGCATGTAGACCTCAGCTAACACACTGAAGTAACCATCAGCTATAGCAGCATCAGAGTAGTAGCACTGCATTAATTTTTGTTTATTAGTTAGTCATTGAATAGAAAGATAACAGTATGAAATTCTTAGCTGAGGTCTGGAAACACATCACTGTAGTAACACACCAGAAAAGTGGAAAAGGAAGTATGCAAGTATCACCTGGTCAATGCAAGCTGGAAGAAGATCCAAATTAGTAAGCAGAAGATTCTTCAATGCCAACTTAGCCAAAGCAACACGGTGATGATTACCCCTATGTCTGTCACGACCAGAAACTCCACGTGTGCTTTCCCCAGAGTATTTGTAGAATGATGGAGTTGAAGGAGAGAAACCAAATGCAGCTTTAGGAGCAGGATCATTAAACAAACTGTTGATCCAAGATATGACTCGACCGCTCATTTTTCTGGCATTGTCATCGAAGCACGGTCCGTATAAGAGCGAAGCCATAGCATTCATGGAGGCCCACTGGATCGCCTCTAGCTGTTCGCTCAGATCTTTGTCGAATGAGATTTTCTCTACGGAATCTTTTGACTTGTAGTTCTGGGAAGCTTTATAACGGTCAACTTCGCGCCTGTAATCACTAGCACCATCTTGAGCCCATGAACTGCCAGAGTCATCACTCCAGGCAAGCAGGAGATCAAACAGCCGCTTTCTCATTCTAAGGTCAAATTTCTCCGATCTCGAGTCAACAAATTCAGGTGCAAGGGACCTTATAACGGATGCAAGAGCATACCGAAGAACAGTCTGCATTTCCTGATAGTTCTCAGTGGCAGCTGCCCGGATCTGCCTGGTGGTGTCATCAATGAACCTGAGATAATGAAGACGGAAAACTGGCTTAGGCTTACGACTAAGCACGCCAGGCCAGACATTTTCGGCAACGGTTCTGTAAATATTTGCAATGTGCACACGGAGCTCTTCCTTGCGAGATTTTTGACTCTACAGTTGTTTAAGTGAGATTCTGTTAATAATATAACCGATCCAAGAATAAGAGTAAAGGAATCAACTGGTTCTCAATACTCTAAAAAATCCGCGAATGAAATGAAGGATCCATACCTTCCACTTTGGTTTTCCTTCAGTTTCCGAAGAAACTTCATCAATAAAAGAAGACAGCTCACTAAACATGATTTCACATGCTTCCAAATGTGATCGACCAAGAGCCATAGTAGCTGCGTGCTGTAAGTGCCAAAACAAAGCCAGAGCTGTCATCACCCGAAACGAAAATCATGACCATGCTAACGTTATGATATTTACTCATCATGGACAAGATGACACCACTACCGTACTCTCCAATCGGAAGATGAAATGAGAAACAGTTTCCACTACTAAATAAACTCACAAAAGAATGGGGAGAATTGGATCTATTTAAACATATACTTACTGTGTTCCCTTCAGAACCAGATCTTAGTGATGGGAATATAAGATGGTAAAGATCTTTTGCTGCTGCAAAACCACCAGATTCTTTACTGTCTGGCGGACAAGAGCATGCAAACATCGCATACATGAGCCACTGATCAAGTTTGTTTTCTCCATCCTGCGACTGATATGCCTTTCCACCTAAATCAACAGGTGTAATATGCGCAAGACGTTGCACTACCTCAACCCTACCAAACATTGGGTGTCAGCACCACCATTGTTTTCATTTTCTTTGCAGGGAGGAATAATTAACATGAATGGAGCTCAGTTGAGCCAAACTAACGGGAAAGCAAGTTTAAGGTGGAGAAACACAGTGTTTCTTCTGGGGGAAAAGTTCTCACCTTGTTGAACAAGAGCTGGGTAGCCAAAAGACCCAAAAAACTACCAGAAGCAGAATAGTATATAACTAATTCTGCTACCAAAGGAAACTAAATATATAACTTATCAAGACAGATGCAGGGATATCCTGCATCAAATTAACATGCCACAGTGAAAAAATTTGAGCACCAATCATACATTAGTAACACAATATACTTACTTTGCTTCCTGAACGGAGCTTGGGCAAAGCTCAGCTGCATATTTAACAAGTTCGCTGAGACACCTGGCCCATCTGTTTTTGTCAGGACTGTCAAAAATAATAGATTGCAGAGTCACTTCAGGAGGTATGGCATCAGACTCACGTCTCAAATCAAATGGCCGCCCAGAATCCCAATAACAGCTTTGAACAATGTCGTCCTGCGTTTCATACATTCAAGTCAAGTGCATAAAACATTACTGGATCTCAAATAAAATGGCAAGTTTAAGTTACATTCTAAGCGACAATTAGAGCGAGCAATATTCTCTCACCCCATGTTCTTCTAGGACATCAATAACAAATATTGGCTTCACTTCACTTCTCATGTAATGATTAACCTGCCCAATTGCTGTGAGGTCACTTATATCATTCCGCAGGGCACGCACACAGCGCAGTAGTTCCAAAGCTGTGTGCCTAATTTGGGTATCCACAGAAGTAAGGAAGATTAATCCAACAGCATCAATGTTGGAGGCATGAAACTCAATTACATCTGAACGATGGAAAGATGATTTCTTAAATCCTTCATTTCTCTGTGGCACACGCCTCATATCATCAGTACTAATCTCTAATCTATCATCAATCAAACAGGATCTCCAAAAACGCATGAGGTCTAACAAGCGTCCTAATGATGTCTGAATAAGAAGAGGAAATTCATCCGGAAGCCGGAGGACAAAGTTGGCCATTCCCCTCACAACTGCAAATCTCCGATGAGGAAGGTATCTAACAATCCTGTTCAGAACTTGTACTGCTTCCTCACGGACACCTGGATCAATGCTTATTCCATGCTGAGGAATTATCTCACTCATCTTATCACTACGGCCAACTTCTTCGATTAAATATGGTATGCACTTCAACACCGAACGAAAGAGGTACCCTTGAGACTTTTCCTTGGTTACAGCATCTGATGAAACATAAAATTCATTAATATGCAGTAATGTGACAGAAGAAAACCTTAAGCAGTGTGCAGCAATGAATTTCATAGACTGACAGAAGACAAGAAGAGAAGTGATTTGTAAAACACAGACACAGTAAACGATAGGCAGTATCAAGCTAATATATACATCTCTACCCATGTCGATAAGAGACTTGATAAGTGCATCTTTCCAGCATTACTTAAGTGTAAAAGAAATTGGAGAAAGCATATTACCTATGGTGGTTCTTGAAGACGTCAAAAGAGCCTGACAGTAAATCTTATGACAAGACCTCAAAATTGACTCGATTGCTACCTTAACTTTTGGTATGTAGTGAGCAATGTCATGTCCTGTCAACAGCAATCAATGTCACCTCAAATTTGAGCTAAGGGGAACTGAAAGGGAAATCTATTATTACCTTTAAATATTTCCAAGCCGACATATGGGCTGGAAGGTGACATGATGATGGCAAGCAAAGAACGAAGACCAATAACCTTTGCTTCACTTTGACTATCATGCTTTAGCAACTCTAATATCATATGGTTCATGGAAAAATCAAGATTGTGCTCAGCAATTGTCACACAAAACTCTACAAGTTTATCCTGTTGCACGTCGTGTGTGAGCATCCCTTTCTTTATAGCCGTTAACAACTGAGAAGTTACACTGTCGAGGTAGTCCCATATGCGGTTTGCAGGCTGACTAGCTGCATGGACACTTAAGTAAAATCTCATAACTCGATGAAGGCAGTCCAAAGCCATGAAACGATGGTTCTTGTCCTGCATAATGAAGCAAACATTATATTATTAATTTATTTCCTAAAGACTAGCCAACGAAGGCACAACAAGACGTGTATGAACACCCACTGGATTGTACGATTATTTGGTGACACTTACAGCAAAGCAACAGAAGACCTACCCTTAATAGCTTGTAAAGTTGGTCCATGTGAGGGCTTAAATTGATATGAAATATTTGAGGATCACCGAGGCAGAGAAGTAGAGTAACCAGCGGGTAGCCAACCTAATACAGGAAGTCATTTGTATCATGGAGAAAGGTAGAAAATTGGGTTAGTATTCAAAATGTCAACTAAAGAGCAAAGAAAACCTTTGAAATTATTCTCTGATGCACTTACAGCTATATGCTTGCTTTGTTTGTCCATCCAATGTAGAAGTTGCATTCTTATTCGCCCCACAGCCTCATACCACAGGGTAAGTGCATTACCTATCCCTGTTGGTGGCCATTGGTTTCTTCCGCCATCCGCCAGTGGAGCAAGGATGCTTGAAAGCATACTACACAGTGCATGATAGAGCTCACTTTTGCGCTTGTGCGGAGCACGATTAAGAGGATTTGCTTTGGCCAGAAAAGATGCAGATGCATGTAAGCCCCCCTCATTCTTAACCTGGCCATGCCTGAATGTCAAAAACAAACATTCCGTTCTCTGTATTGTCTGGCAGGATTTTTTAGGCTATATATATCCTTTCTATGAGTTTGAAAATAGAAACAGAACCAGGAGAAGACAAGAGGCACATATTCTCCTGGACCAGGGAAAAGGTAAAGATATACATACCCCAATCTTCAAGTATCTCATCCCATTGATAATACTGAGTGCTTCACTTCGGGCAGCACTAGTGTCAATCCGGCGGGTATTTAGCTCCATGAAAAAGCGCTCAGTTATTGAACTAAACCTGTGGCGAGGAGAGGACAATATAAATAAATGTGTCCATGTGGCATAATTCACTACCAGTAATGACTAATTGTATAACTAAAAGCAAACGCACTTCTTTGAACTTTCAAACATGAAACTAGCAGTCAACATCTTATAAAATTCAGGACGACAGGCAACCTAACGTCTCTTTCGGAACCAAGGACAATGAGTTTAATTCTGAATCAAATTAAATTAAATGCAATGAGTTAGCTACCTGATACGTGATAAGGCACCAAGGAGTTGAGCAACTAGATCCAAGAGGAGCCCTCGCATATCGACCAATGAGGGATAATCAACCTGGCTAACAACTCTGCAACATTAGATATCGATTGTGTGAACTACAGAAACAACAAGTTAAACTAGTTGAAGTCCAATTCAAACAAGTGCACTTGTCGAAGATGATTAAGTTCTCAAAATCTCATGCAACTAATGCATGTTCACAACACAATAAACTTGCTAAAGTATATTCCAAATATTTACCTGTCGGCATTAATTAACCAGTCAAATACAAAATTTTCAAGCCCAGACCACAGCTTCTCTGCACCGATAATGATGCAATATTAGTTGTCAAAGAGAAACAAACATCAAAATACAGAGCAAGAGAAACGTTACTATGCTAATGAACAGACCAGTAAGTCCCTCCTGCGGGCAGCACTCCGCAAAACGAATGCACGCTGAGGAGAAAATGCACTCCACAGCAAGCTAACCCGAAAAAAGAAAACAAAGTTCATTAAGAGAGGTAGACGATCACATCAATGCCCCCCATTCAACACATCCATATCTCTTATTCAATCACATCTTAAACTTCATTTTCAATCTGTCAAGTCGAATTGAATCAAACCAGATACCAAGTCATGACAAACCTTTCTTTGGAATGTGAACGCATCATTTGCACCTTTAGGAGATTCACTGCAATAACAAACAGCTCGAAGGATCAGTTCATGAGACCACTCATATAGTAAAAGCTCACATTGAAATTAGATATCCAGCTTTCACCGAAAAGCAGACCTCTCTCGCCATCTAAGCAGAGCTTCTAAAAGAGGAACCGGAGTATGTTCAGCAACCATAGCTAAGGAATCCAACACTTGCGCGTAAGCAGGATCAGACGGCCGAAGGTATTGTCCATCCTGCAAAAAAAAAATTCAAAAAAGCAATTCAAAATCTGGTGTATAATCAACACATTTCCACAGCAAAAACGATCAGCTTTATCAGACCTGAGCTTGAGCTGTTTCGATTCGGCGCCTGGCAAGAGGAAGAAACTGCTGCAGAAGCGCATCAACGATCAGCTTCGCGGCACTTCCCGCCTTCATCTTTTGACACACCTCTCGATGATTCCGGTATCGGAGAGAAGAAGCTCTTCTGCCGCCGGTGAGATGGGAGACGAATCACTAGGAACAACAGTTTGCCGATTGATTGGCGTGGATTTGGCTACCTCCATGGATTATGGAGAAGAGTGATGATCATCTGTGATCTGTAGGATTGGAATCAAATTTTAGAGCAGTATCAACCGATGCTTAACGAAACTGTTAATTATTTTGATTGTTAATTTTATTCATAAATATATCAAAATCTGTGAGTTGTCAGAATTTTTGTTTTGTATTGTTCTCTTGTTTCAAGAATGATTCGGAAATAATCTCCCGTTTTCTGAGGGATCAGCGATGTTGCAGGATCAGCAAGAAGCTATTACAAGCTTTATTAGTAGTCAATGATAAGGATATAAAGGTAATTTTACTAATTAGTAAGTGGAAGTCGGTTCGACCGGTCAAAAATCGATAATCCGTCTATAACGGGGAATGGATTATTTAGGTATAGGTAACCAAGAGGTGAGACTTTTTCTTACACTTATATAGTGCACTCAACCTTTTTTTTTACTCTCTAGTGTATAATAACTCAACAACCTTCTCTTTATACACGATATCCATTTATCAAATTTGACCGGATCACACATCAGTCGCTCAGCAGGAATTACACATCTACCGGCTCTAACCAGATTTCAAGAGGTGTTGTCAACGTGAGCTTTGATACCATAGTTCAGTGTTACTGTGCCTTCTCACCCCCTTGAACTAGCTTTTAGGGGGTAAAAATGCCAATAACACCTAACAAACCATCTAGTTAACCAATTGATATGATTTGGACCGAAAGAAACCATTGGCATATCCTCTTAGCCGGTCAACCATGAACGAGACCGATGACTGACAATTGGTTTGGCCTAGGATCACACATTAGTCTCTCAGCAGGAATTACTCATCTACCGGCTCTGATCGGATTCCAAAAGGTATTGTCAACCTGGACTATGATACCACAGTTTGATGCTATTGAGCCTTTCCGCCCCTTAAACTAGCTTTTGGGATTGAGAATGTTCGTTAGCACCCAACAGACCGTCCAATTAATCAATTGACATGATTTGGACCGAAAAAACCATCAGCATATCCTCTGAGTCGGTCAACCATGGACGTGACCTATGACTAACAATTGGTTTGGCCTAGGATCACACATCAGTCTTCTTGTAGGAATTACCAATCTAGCTTTTGGGATTGAGAATGTTCGTTAGCACCCAACAGACCGTCCAATTAATCAATTGACATGATTTGGACCGAAAAAACCATCAGCATATCCTCTGAGTCGGTCAACCATGGACGTGACCTATGACTAACAATTGGTTTGGCCTAGGATCACACATCAGTCTTCTTGTAGGAATTACCCATCTAGCTTTTGGGATTGAGAATGTTCGTTAGCACCCAACAGACCGTCCAATTAATCAATTGACATGATTTGGACCGAAAAAACCATCAGCATATCCTCTGAGTCGGTCAACCATGGACGTGACCTATGACTAACAATTGATTTGGCCTAGGATCACACATCAGTCTTCTTGTAGGAATTACCCATCTACCGGTTCTGATTGGATTCCGAAAGGTATTGTCAACTTAGACTCTAATACCACAATTCGGTACTATTGAGCCTTCCCATCCCTCAAACTAACTTTTGAGGTTGATAATGCTCGTTAGCACTCAACAAACCGTTCAATTAACCAATTGACATGATTTGGACCGAAGGAAACCATTAGCATATCCTCTGAGCCGATCAACCAAGAACGTGATCTATGACTAACAATTCATTGGCCTATGAGCGCACCCTTTGACCAAATGAATTTGAACCATAATGAACTCTAATTCGATCCAACTCAACCCGATTTTTTTGTCCTAACCACTAGTGACCAGAAGAGTGGGTGTACCATGATGAAAAATAATCATATACTCATCATACACAACAAGCCATTTTGCTCATTTGCCAAGTTTCCCAGCCTATTTCTTGCTGTCCCCCATTGAAAATGATTACTTTGTTCAGATTGGATTGACAGAGAAAGCACTTGGCAGAGAGAGCACTGTACTAATGTTGCGTCACTCAATAACTCTGTCATCAGTCAATCACCACCATCTCCATTAATCTTTCTTCCCTTCCCTCTGTTTTCTTATAACAACAATTTTCTCCTCTTCCTCTTTGGCATCCTCATCTCTTCCTTCCATCTCCCTCCAGAAACTTCAAACCCCATCATTTCCGATTCAACAATGAGCTACTACTCAGTATACTCCTCTGGCCGCCATAGCCGTTACTTGATCCCGACCTGGTTCGCAATACTTCTCTTGATTTCGAGCTCCACCCAACCGAGCTTCCGCGCCGAAGGTAAATGGGTTGCCTCCAGATTTCCGAAAAACTTCCATTTTTATTCATTAACTTCTCCACCGTTATTAAAAGCCACCATTTTTCCTCTGCCTTTTTTCCTTCCCCTGTTTTTTTTCTTTGTTTCTTTAGCAGGCAGATTGATTATCGGATCACGGCCTCCAAGATGCGACGACAGAATTAGGTGTGTCAGTTCTTGTGAGAGATGTGAAGCGATTCAGGTTCCAGTTAATCCGCAGGTGAAACGGATTCGAGGATCGTTCTCTGTTATTGGAACAGAGGAGTACGGCGGCGGCGGAGGAGAAGAGTTCAGGTACGATTACAAGCCGATGAGATGGAAATGCAAGTGCGGCAACTCAATCTTCAGCCCTTAGATTATCCCGTTCTGAATTCGTATGTATAGATCTTTTGATTTTGCTAACTACAAGCTAGTTAGACGAAGACATTTTACTCCATAGGTTTCCATTGATGTAGAGAATTAAACAAAATCTCGAACAGAAAACACGACTGATTTGTTAACCCGGTTTTCCCTTCGCCCTTCGGTAGAAGAGTACGTTTCGAGGCATGGTATGTCAAGCCAGAAAAATCTACCGTGTTTGTGATGAACTGATGATACAAATTACAACTATGAGAAAGCTATGAATAAGCCACCAGATTAACCATAAAAACTCTAATAAGACTTGGGCAAAAATTATTAGGGAGGCTTACCCCCCCCCCCCCCCCCCCCCTTGAATCTGGTTTCGGTTATTCATCAATGTTCAGTCAATCGAGATCCCTCTAAGAAGAGATCGGTGTTAAGGCCGATCCACCGGTGTCCGGTACAAGCTAGTCAGTGTAAACAGAGCTGAGGGAAGCTTGCTTGGCGAGAGAGCAAAGATGGATCAGCAAATTTGGCCATAAATGGACCATGTAGAGTAGGTGTAGAGTGTTGATTGCATAGGCAGGGCAAAATCAAACTGTTGCAGGGCCCATGCAATGCACATCAAATGTCAAGCTAGCTAGTAAAGAGTCACAATTGTGAATTCTGAGTGGTTAAAGCCATATAGGTGCTTAAATTATCTGTTCCCAAGCCTTTCATCCTTTGCTTCTCTTCAAACCGCTTACGAACCTCCCTGAACAACATTGTTCGAATGTGCGTTGACTAACGTCCCGCAACCACAGACGTAATCATCAGAATCAATGTAACGTAAAAAAGACGGACTGTATATAGCGATTGGTTTATCATAGCACAGGGGAGAACGTAACCAGATGTAGTCTCACGACTAAATTTTAGTAGAGGGATGCTTATGTAAATTTTGCATAGTACATGGGTATAAATGTATATATTTTTCTATTATCTACTATGTTGCGACGGTACAAATGTCTACTATGTTAAAAAATGTTTGGAAGGTGTGCCGCCCCCGGAAAGGCGGAAACCAATCATCCAAATCTAAATATCTAAATATAATAATTCGGTTATTCATCGGTGTTCAGTCAATCCAATTCCCTCTAACCAGAGATCAGTGTTAAGGCCGATTCAGTACAAGCTAGTCCGTGTAAATCTGCCCATACGTGGACCTTACAGACTACAGAGTAGGGGTAGAGAGTTATTGTGCTAAGTGCATAGGCATAATGAACGAATGTAAGCAATCGAAGAGGGGCAAAAGCAAACGATTGCACATCAAATGGAAAACTTGCTACTAAAAGTGCCTCAATTGTGAATTCTGAGTGGTAAAATAATGCCATAGAGGTGCTTAAATTATCTGCCCCCAAGCGTTTCATATCCTTTGCTTCTCTTCAAATTCAAACGCGCACGATTGTCCCTGCAAAATAATTATTAGAACGTACGTTAACTAACATCAAGCCGGCATAAATAATGTTACGTAAAGTAAAATATGGACTGCAGGTAGCAATTGTCTTATTACCATGGCATAGGAGAGAACCAGACATAGCCGCGATATGCGTTCAACAAGCTTCCGATGTTCATGACAGTACACTCCGAGGTTATCCGGTTTGATACCGCAGTGGCCGCAGCTGCAGGGGACATAGTAAATGTGATTGCCTTTTGACTGTCATCTTGTAATTAGCGTCGTCTTCGTTTACAGGAACGCACAGAGACTCATGGGTCCCCAAGAAAACAACGTATCCGTCCAAACTCCTCACTTCTTCCCAACCATACTCCGAAGCAGCTGCAGAAGAAGATGGCAGTACCAGCTTGTATACCTGCAGGGTCGGAACTTGAAAATACAAGAAAAATACTCCTTGTAAAGAACTAGACACAATGACAGGCACTGGCCGAATATACCTCGACAAAGACAACATCTTTGTAGCAATGCTAGGGTTTATTGTGTTCGGCCATTGAAGTAAGGTTTCGTGGAAAGAAAGTAAGGTTTCGTGGAAAGAAAGTAAGGTAAATGAAGGGTTTCGATCAACTTTTTCGGGTGGTTATGGGTCAGACCTTTGGTTTAGGTTTTCGAGCTGGTTTCAACAAACTCACTTGGCTAAGGCTAATTTGGATGGAAAAACAGACAAAAGCTGTCAAACACACTTACGCCGTCACTGTTCTCCGTATATAATCGATCGTTTGGTTACCATTGTGTAAAATAGTAGGTTAACTAATTAATTTATCGATATAATGTTACTCGGTAAATTAACCACTAATTAACCGATGAGAGTCTATTAAGAAATCATTTCTGTTTAGAAAATATCAAAATTTTGACCAAATGTCCACCCTTAATTTTAGTTATGTATGCATTACTTCGTTCGCTTTCAAAATTTGTCGATAAGTTCTTTTGTCTCACCATAATAAAAATATATAATAAAATAGTAGGACCCTTTTTTATTGTGACAGTTAAAGATCTTCGATTTGTCTATTTTATTATATTTTAATACGGCGAGAAAAAAAAACTTGTCACTCAATATAACAAGAGTATTTCCTTCGAAATGTTAAGACCGCTTCGCAATGGTTATTATCTGTCTTTTTTTCCTGTAGAAATGTACTAAATCCTTCCTTGTAAGCATGTTTCAATTGAGGAAGAAAAAATTAAGCTCCGAATATCGTAGGGCGAGGACCGAAGATGAAAAGCTTACTCCCGAAACGAGCCAAACGTGACCGGAGAAACTACAATGAACGAACCAATGGTCCACGGACGTAGAGTCTGAACGGCAACAAGGACATCGATTTGGTATATAATTATATTGATTACAAATAGGTATTTTTGTTAGTTTCTATGCATTTTTCCGTCCAAAATGCCACCTAAGCACGCCACATGCTGCTGACACTCCACCTGATCACGTCCAGTCAGCAAGGAGGAATCAATATCCAGACCGAGTACATCGTCCAGTTTTGCTGAAACCGCCATGTCGATATGGCGCCAAAAGTTATTGATATAACGCGTTATATCGATGCAATCTTTCTCGATTCAACGATACAGAAGTGTTGCTGACTCAAGTGGCATTGATACCTGAATCAAGGTGCTGCGAGTGAGCTGGGATGAACTCTCATTACTTTCTGCTGCAAAAGAAGATGAAACTTGGCCAGAAAACTATATGGCCACTTTTGCCATGTTATGCAACGATTAGAAAGTAAAGTGCAATTTTCTGGCTGAAAGTTCTTTATTCAACAACCGTGGAACATACATAATGATTGACAGATTGCTAGTTTCACGAGGCCGACATTCGAAATTCGAAAACCTTTTGATTCCTGTTGAAGCTTTCTGGCACAGTAGCTAAAACCAAAAAAAAAAACAAAAAACAACAGCAGAGATGAGACTACTAACAGAACTATATTATCTGGCGATTCTTCCATTCTGAGAGGAAAGCTGGGAAAAAAAAGCAAAAAGAAAATCTCGAACAAAGTTAGCTACTGATATGGAAGAAAACTAGAAGTCTTTTCATTCAGCTGCAGCACCGGTATGATCGCCATTTATCTCTTCAGAAACCGACGAACTTGCAGATGTATCGACTGAGCCACTTCCTTCGGTCTGGGTCTCCTCTGTTCTGCTGTTTGCTGTTGAAGACCCTGATGAGTCAACTTCTTGTGGTTGGCTGTCTTTGTTTTCGTTTACATTGGCGCCATTGTTGTCCTGGCTAACATCGGTCGAGCTTGAACTAGCTTTCTCAGTCTGGCTTTCATCTTTGGACTGGTTCTCAGTGCTTCCTCCATTGTTGCTGGTGTCCGTATGACTCACATCTTGATTCACATTGCTGTCCTCACTCTTGGTTCCATCACTGTCATCGTTGCTGGCTGGAACAGATTCGCCACTGTTGTTCTGGCCACCATTGTCGTTTGCTGCTTCGGAGCTTGATGAATCGGAAGAAGCTTGATTGTTGTCAGCGTTGGAAGCAGAATTATTTGTGTTTGAGGGTGTTGTTGATTGCTCTTGGGATTGCGAAGAAGAATCAACTTGTTCCTTTTTCTCTGCATCTACAGAAGTTTCACTTGCTGGCAATGTTTCACTGGAAGTTTCAGACTGTTTATCTGATACAGCAGAACCAGAGTTATCATCAGGACTGGAATCTCCGTTCTCTGTGGCTGTGGCAGTGGTTGAAGAATCTACTTGCTGGCTGTTACTGTCTGTGTCCGATTTCTCTGTTACCTTATCCGCGGACGACTGTTCTTCAGCGCCAGATGATGAACTCTCTGACGTTCCAACTTCATTCTGAGCTGTTCCATCTGCATTGTTCGAGGATGTATCAACTTGATTCTGAGCAGTCTCCTCTGCATTTTGCGACGATGATGCGCCCTGGTTTTCAGACACATCTTCTGCTGTTGATGTCTCTTGCTGGTTGTTCGAGGATGTATCGACTTGATTCTGAGCAGTCTCCTCTGCATTTTGTGACGATGATGCACCTTGGTTTTCAGACGAATCTTCTGTTGTTGATGTCTCTTGCTTGTTGTTTGAGGATGTATCGACTTGATTCTGAGCAGTCTCCTCTGCATTTTGTGATGATGATGCACCCTGGTTTTCAGACGAATCTTCTGTTGTTGATGTCTCTTGCTTGTTGTTCGAGGATGTCTCGACTTGATCCTGAGCAGTCTCCTCTTCGTTACCATTTGAGACCTCATTTTGATTCACTTCACCAGCTTGACTCGTATCCGTTTGTTCATTATCTTTGCTCTCTGACTGTTGAGTCATCTCCTCTGGTTTAACATTTTGATCTTCATGGACTACTGCACTAGAAGCATCGTCACCGTTGTAGTGCTCCTCTCTTGCCTCCTTACTGTGTCCATCATCCTCATCATGTTCCTTCTGCTCTGTCGATGTCTCCGATACATCTGTTTCCGACCCTTTATTTTCCGTAACCTCTTCAGGTTTCTTCTCTCCACTTCCCTCAACATTCCCATTCTCATCGCTCATGTGCTCTCCGGACTCCTGACTGTTCTCTTCGCCAGCACTCTCCTTGCTGAGGTCATTTTGGTCATTCTCGGCCTGTCGTTCATCTCCGGTACCTGCAGCTTCACCATCGTTCACATTGGTCTCTTCATTGGACTCCTCCACCTTGGTCTCTCCTTCATTAACAGTATCCTGACTAGTATTATTCTCTGTCTCGTCTTCTTTCTCTTCATTTCCATGGTCAGCTCCCTGTTCGGTCTTGTCACTGAAATGGCTCTGAGATTCCTCCTCCGGAATGACACCTCCTCCCGCATTCTCATCCGGCTTGCTCTCTTCCTCTTCATACTTCAATGGCTGGTCATCTCTAGTGACGGTTTCATCAACTTCTGGCTGGAGGAGATCTTTCCTCCCAAGCTTCAGTACATCACTTCCAGACTTCACATTTCCCTCCAACTCATCCTTCTTCTCGTGAGAATGCTTCACTTGATAAATCAGCCAGATGCAAACTCCTAGCAGAACACATAGCTGTAGAGCATGCTTTACTTTGAAACCTTTCGTTCTCGGCCCCCTTCGCGGTGAGGACTTGAACATGGTTTTTGACTATTACTTCCAAGATCTCAGTTCCTTCTTCTACCTCCCTTCCAGTAGCCTATTCAAGATAAGTAATTGACATTCAATGTGGATCCCAAATCCAAGTAGCTAACTAAATCTGAAGCAACAAATGACAACCCATTTCACAAAAGGAGAACAATTTGAAAACACAATCGAATATTTGCTTAAATTGAAATCCAATCGCTCAGTCAGTAAATTTGACAAACACCAGGAATGCAACTACACAGATTACACTACAACAGAAACAAATCCAAGTAGCTAAGCTAAACATTTCAGCGTTTGCCTAACTAACTAAATCCGAAGCAGGTAGATTCAGCCAAGCAGCAAAATGAGAACAATTTGAGAAATCTAACCGATCATTGCTTAAAATGGAATCAAATCCAATCCCTCAGTAAGTAAATTTGACAAACCATGAATGCAACTACACAGATTACAATACAACAGAAACAAATTGCCAAGATTAACCGGATCTGCAGCTCAAACAGGAGATCCGAATCAAACCCACTACCAGAAATTTGTGAAACTTACCGAGAACCATCCAAAGAAACTGAAGAAACGGAAACTGCGATCAACAGAGCCCCGGCGGGAAAGATTCTTCTGACTACTGCGGTCCGTTTCTTCACGAGGATATGAATGTAGATAGAAGAAACCTTGGAGCGGGAGGGTTGAGATTACGAAGACTTTGGGGGTGCGGTGATGTGCGAATCTTGGCCGGAATGGCGGGTTTGGGTTTTGGAAATAGGTGGCAACTGTGGAAAGCTTGAGATCTGGAAACGGAAACTCCGCAGCAGCTTTAAATAAACACACAAAGCTTAACCAAAGCCTTAATCCGTAATTCAATAATTGCACCTTTTATTACATCTTAATTTTACTCTTCTCACCCTTCTTTCCTTTTTCTACTCCATGTTTTTGTATGATGTTCGAAATTATATTGATCGTTGAACTGATGAGTCTAACAATATGAAATTTAGCCACTAAATTATGATAATATTATATTATTTGACTAGTAATTTATAACCCAACTTGATTCGATCATTTAAGAACACTATATAAATAAAGATTAAGAATTACTAAAACATATGATTCGGTAAATTCACATGTATTTGTGATGTTTCCTCCATTATAACAGGTTTGATAATTTATTTTTCATTTAATTATTAATTTATTGAAAAGCATATATTTATTATTTATGAGATTATAGAGTCTGAATATCCTTTTCCTACATTTGCACTTTGAAACCGACCATCTTGATTGCTTACTAATTATCATAAACTTTTTTTATTCGTCACCGCACCATTTTTATAATTAAACAACTTTTTATTGTGATCGATTCTTGCTATTAGATATTTCCTCAAAAAATCTGAAACATTATCAATAATCCTCACTTTATAAATAAATACTTAGATTTTACCACTATCTATCTAAATTAAATTATAATATAAACTCTCACTGTCGTATTAACTTTCGATACTAACTATAATCATCCCCATTAATATTTAAGATGGTTTAATTTTCATAGTGTATGGAAGGTAATTATGTTCCATCAACTTTAATTTTCACCGTGACATCTTCTAAACGACGCCGTCGAATTGGTCTAACGTCGTTATTAAAAAAATCACGGGAGACATTTCACCTGTCTGTGAGGCTGTCGCGCCACCACGTCTCCTCTGCAGGTCCCACCAGCGTCGGTGACGGCAGAACCGTCGGCATTTATTACGATTAAAATCGTTCTCAACAGTCTGGTGACCAAAGGAACAGCTGTATAAACCTTGATGACCATATCTCAAATTCCGACTGTTTTAAGCAAAGTGACTGGTAATCGGAAAATTACTTCCCCATCATCATCACCAATTTTTGAATTTCCAGCTATGGCGACCTCGAAGCATCTAGCTTCCACCCTCCGCCGAACCCTAGCGAAATCCACCGCTCTCCTTGGCGGCCGTTTCTCCACCTCCGCCGCCGCAGCTGCAGCCGATTCCCCCACCGTGCCTAATTATGAGGATCTCGCTGGAGAGATAAGGATGAAAGGCGTGAAAATCTCGTCTCGACCTCTGTATCTAGATATGCAGGCAACTTCGCCGGTGGATCCTCGCGTCCTCGATGCGATGATGCCTTACTCCGTCAGCCAGTACGGTAACCCGCACTCACGAACTCACGTTTACGGTTGGGAGTCGGAGCAGGCGGTGGAGACGGCCCGCGGCCAGATCGCGGATTTGATAGGAGCGTCGCCGAAGGAGATCATTTTCACCTCCGGAGCAACGGAATCAAACAACATCTCCGTTAAAGGAGTGATGAAGTTCTACAAGGAGAAGAAGAGGCATGTAATCACCACTCAGACGGAGCACAAGTGCGTATTGGATTCATGCCGCCATCTCCAACAAGAAGGATTCGACGTCACTTATCTGGCCGTCAAATCCGACGGACTTGTTGATTTGGAGAAGCTGCGAGCTGCGATTAGGCCTGATACAGGGCTTGTATCTGTTATGGCGGTGAACAATGAGATCGGAGTGATTCAACCGATGGAAGAGATTGGACGGATTTGCAAAGAGTTCAATGTCCCTTTCCACACCGATGCAGCTCAAGCATTAGGTAAGATTCCTGTCAATGTAGATGATTGGAATGTTAGTTTGATGTCATTGAGTGGCCACAAAATCTACGGCCCTAAAGGAATCGGAGCTCTGTACATGAGGAGACGTCCCAGAATCAGAGTAGAACCTCAAATGAATGGAGGTGGACAAGAGAGAGGGATTCGAAGCGGAACTGTTCCGACTCCTTTAGTAGTCGGAATGGGAGCAGCGTGTGAGCTCGCTAAGAACGAAATGGCCTACGACGAGAGGAGAATCAAGGCTCTGCAAGAGAGACTACTGAAAGGGATTGAATCGAAACTCGATGGGATAGTGGTGAACGGGAGCGTGGAGAGGCGATACGCAGGGAACTTGAACATCTCGTTTGCGTATGTCGAAGGTGAGAGCTTGTTGATGGGACTGAAGGAAGTGGCTGTCTCGAGTGGGAGTGCTTGCACCAGTGCAAGCTTGGAGCCTTCTTATGTGCTGAGGGCGCTGGGTGTGGATGAGGACATGGCGCATACTTCGATTAGGTTCGGAATCGGGAGGTTTACTACCGAGGAAGAGATCGATAAGGCTGTCGAGCTTACGGTTGGACAGGTCGAGAAGCTGAGGGAGATGAGCCCCTTGTATGAGATGGTGAAGGAAGGTATCGACATCAAGTCGATCCAGTGGGCACAGCACTGATTTGAGTTCAGAGATACAGTAGGTACAGATTGAACAACAAGCTCTGATAAAAACGCAAGGTATCTATGCACTCTGTTTCGCCTTGTAAGTTCGTTTCGGTTTAGAGCTTCGAATTGTTTGTTGATCTGTGAAGCAAATTTCTGAGGTTTGTTATTGCTGCAATGAGAATGTTAGGATTAATTACGTTTCTACAGGAAAAATACAGGTAATTTAACCAGTAAGTACTTAACATTTCAAAACAAAGCGATGCATAGAGGAGGAGATTTGGTTACGGTTAACTGTTTAAAAATCAATTATTAGATTGATTCCTGTCGAGCTAATCAGTTAAGGATTTGAGATTTTTTAAACCGACTCTCTTCATATTTGACTATTTTTACCTAGTTTAACGGCTTAATCTATTTTTGTATACAATCGTAATTGAACGATCAAATTATGTTAATTATTAACCGCATTGACGGACTTCCAAGTTTCTATTCACCCAATTCATTTTTATTGGCATACTTTATGCATTCATGTAGTGAGAAATCGTTAAACATTTAAGTTAAAAGTTTTGAAGGCAAAAACTCGTTAACGACAACAATTAAAATCATATAAATTTTATTATTATTATTGGAAAGATTTAAAAAACCTTAATTTTTTAATCATTTTCAAAATATATGTTAAATATGAATTAATTTAAATTTTTTAGTCTTTTATATTAAAATTAATTAATTTTCATGTGTTATATTATAAAACTTTAATTATTTTTACAAGAAAATTTTAAAAGATTAATATTTTTTATATATATTGAAAATGATTAGAAAATCAAATTTTATTATGATAATCCGTATAAATAATATAAAATGAAGTTAACAAATTAATTTTGTTTGGTGTTATGTTAATATTGAAATTTTTAAAATTGACTTATTTCTGTATACATGAGAAATCGTTAAAAATTTAGATTAAAATTTTTGTAGTCAAAAGCACATATGTGTACGGTCAATTATGGTACTGACCGACTCCCAGCTCTAGATAACGCAGAAGAAAATCACGTTATAACGGATGTTTAAGGCCAGGTAGGTTTTTTTTGACAGCTTTTAATCTTTGCCAAGGGAGTGCTCTAAACCAGCTTGAAAACCGAACCAATGGTCTGACCCATAACCACCCAAATAAAAACGTTGATCCAAACCCTTTATTATGTTACTTTCTTTCAATCGCCGAACAAAATAATCCTAGCCGCCTTATATCGCACCCGCCGATCATGGCAGGCAAAGCTTTGAAGACAGTGGAGGATTATTCTGCAACTTCCGTACGAGATTATCGAGAAGATAGCGGCGGAGCACTTCGATACCTTTTCCCAGCTCGTTTCCTCCTCCGGAATCTGCACCGAATGGAGGTCCGCCGCAATTAACCACTACATCCGCCGCCTCCGCCAGGTAGCTTCCCTTCTCATATCCAACACATCAACACATAGACATAGTTACCCCGGCTACCGCAACGACAAAGACAGTACTACCCCTAACGCACACTATCAATTCAAACCGATCTCCACAGTATTCCACGACGAGGATTCCGTCGTCCCCACCTGATTTCCCGACGAGAAGAAGAATGCAGCTCAGTGGCAAGATCATAGAAGAAATGGAAAAGGCAGAGGAATTGGGGTTGGATCAGTCAACGGTAGAAATCGACATCGAAAAGTATTTGTAGAGACGGCTGGTTGGTACTCGTCCGGTCCTATACTCGTCATCGTATAGAGGGCGATGGAAGGCCGTTGCGAATCTATCTCCTCAACCCGGTCCATCCTTCTCCCTCCTTTAAAATCGGCCCGGTTGAGATGCAACTATAACGATGCGTTCGTCCAATATTTCGGCTATGCTATCCTCTCTTCTTCCTTGATGACGATGACGGCCATCCCATCATCGTCTGGTACGCCAGCAGTACAACTCTATGCACGTGAACTTCTGAGTTTAAAATTTGTTACAGGGTGTGACGAGACTTTTTCCTTCATATAAAATTGTATATTTTACTCCGTACATTTTTATTGATCATTTGAGAGATTCATTTCCCACTTAATCAAAATTCTTGGCTCCGATCCTGCACATATTCAGGAACGATGGGCTGCAGGTGGAATGGTGCTAGGTGAAAGGAGGGTGTTGGAAATCCACAAGCAAGGAGTCCACAAGCAACGATGTGACTGTCACAACCTACTTTGGAGGCAAGTTCTACGTCGTTGACCATAATCGCGGTGAGGAACACCGTGTGCATGTTTTCTATAAACTTATCAATACTATGTCGGAGGAGGAGGAGAAAGAGTGGGATGGTGGTCCTACTGTGAGATCGATTCCCTTCTCGTCCTCCATGCCAACGCCTTCTCCGAGAAATTATCTCTTGGTGGAACTCAACGGTGAACTCATCATCATCCTCCGTCAGTGCTTCAGGCATGATGCCAAGGTCCAGGTATACATTTTCAAGTTCGATCTAATAATATTTTGAAAATCTGTTCTCTAATAGGTGTCTCCTGTTTTTGAAAATATTTACATTTTGGATCCGCCTCCGCTATACAAACTATCACTGCAATCTTCTTCTTCTCTTCGGAAGAGGTGAAGAGTTTAGATGGGTATGCCGTGTTCTTGGGGACCCATCAGTCTGTCTTGGTTGCCTTAAGCAACAACAACGATGGCACGATAGTCAAAGGCAATCACGTTTACTATCTCAATTACAGTTGCGGCCATTGCACTCCCCGTAACATCAACTTGTACTGCGAAGCGTTGCAAGAAGTCTGTCGGCCTAGTGCTCATTGTGGCGTCTACAGCCTTGAACACCAGAAGCTCGTCGAACACCGTCCTCTGTCTCCCAAGGTGCCACAACTATGTCTGGTTCTCCCCTGTACCATGGTAATTTTTATTATTTACTAGATTATATTTTGATCCTAGTTACGTTGGTTTGTTTATAATCTGTTCTGATCATATTTTGCCAGGGACATTCGTTAGCACTTGAAGAAGCAAACTCCAGAGGAGAATCCATATCAGTGTCAACAACTAGAATGTAGCATTAGTAGTGCTGTAACCGACTGGGACGACAGTTTCCAAGCTGTATCATTGGCTGAGGAGGAGGAGGACGATGACGACGACTATTACGATGATTATTATCAATAAGGCTACAGCAAGTGAATCATTGCCTTGTTAATTAAGAAAGATTTGAGAGCTTAATTACCTGTTCTGGAACTATTTCATTCCACAGTTTGTACTCATTGGAGTATTTTGGAAGAACAATCAGACCCAGGGGTGGCATCACAATTCGAACGATGCACTGAACCGAGTTTAACGTGAAATGTTTTCGATTGGATTTTTGAAAGCTTAACAGTCAATATTGTACTAAGGATCGAACCGACTGCACTTTGAACTAAGCCAAACTGGATGGAGATTATCCCAAATGTCTCATTTTATTCTGCAGTTGCAAGGAAAATAGAAACATGGAAGAAAAGCCTGTCTTAACAGTAAATCCAATTATCAAAAGGATTCAAGAGAAACAGTTTCATCATAAGCAAAAAGAGGAACTCCAATGCCTCGACAATGAAACGGGTAGCTGGAGGACTCAGTGGTGCTCTTTCACCTCGAACAGCCCATCTGGTCCTGCATTTCACATAGACAAACAGAAAAAGCCTATGAATCCTTGTGTATGCATAAACAGGCCAGAGCATTTGAAGCAGAAATGGGGATTAGAGTACATTCAATAGGAGAGGAGAACAAATATTGATGTAAGACTTGTTCAAGGGTAATCTGACAATTTGAGTTCAATTTTATCACAGCATTTCCGATTGGTAATACAGAATACTATAGCCTGGATCGACTATCACTAAGCAATTTTGCAGAGTACAGTCATATTAGCTCGGAATGTACGAGTGTTTTTATCTAAAGGAACGCAATTTCACCGAGGGGAGACAAATCTTTGGCGATTCTAGGAAGGCATTGTAGTTCTTATAGCAGTCTCGAATAATAAAGCATAAGATTTTTCAAAACATAAGTTCTCGCCAGAGAAAGATTACCCCATGGGAACTCCTTGTTGCGGATATGGAGATAGGGATATGCCGGTGGCTCCTCTGAGTGAGGGTGTCCCTTCGACAAGCAGTAGGTAGCTAGAGCCGTACAAGTAGCAGCTCCGAGGTATGTGATCTTCTCCCATTTCGCTGCTTCCTTCGCCTCGACTGAACAAAAAACAAACACAGATCGAATTCTGGATCAGAAAGACTGAAAGTAGATTCAATACACGGCCCTGTCAAAACTAAAACAATGTTCAATGCAGCGAGCCAGCTAGAAATAAACTGATCCAATAATTGATGATCTAGTAGCAAGAATTGCAATATCGTTACCAGATTAACACTACATCACGCACAATCCAAAATTTTCAAAGGGGCACAGCGAAACCCTAATAAAATCTGGCATGTATACAACAATCGAATTAGAAAATTTCGGATCCTGAAACAGCACAACGACTAATCAGACGCAAAAGGAAAGAACCCAATCAATGGAAACCAAATCTGATGAAATAATAGAAACATAGATACGGATATTCAACGAGAGCAACAAAACAGAGAGACTGGATTTATATGTTCTTACATTCAACGTCCTGATGAGCGGAAGCAGAGAATTGGCGCTTGGCCGGAGCGGAGGCCTTTGAGCCGCCGCGAATAGCGCTTCGAAGAACACCAGATCGCAGAATCGCCGCCGACGCCATAGTTCCTTGTTGTGGTTGTCTTTTTCGGGTTTTGCCTTCGCCGGTGAAAGTCTATTGATTTGGTGAAATGAGAAATAACTGAGAACCGATAGGATTGCCTCAGATTTGTTATAGTGCGTGCCTCTGGGATACCACGGGCCAAGCGCGTGACTTGAGCCCAAGGAAAAAGAACTAATAAGCCCGGCCCATTAGAATGCGGCCTTTGAATCCATACACAAAAAAATGTTCAACCAACTAAAAAAAGTATATATTATAGTAACTTCCAAACATGATTACTGATAAAATATGAACAATTATGAGATAACCACTTTCAATATACTATATTTGTAAACTACAAGTTCAAAACATGGGTGTAATGTAAGATTTATACATCACAAAATCGTAATCGTAGGGTATTTAGTCTAGTGGTATGATTCTTACTTAGGGTGCGAGAGGTCTTGAATTCAATTCTTAACATCTCCCTTGTTGCAACTTTTTCTTTTCAAAAGTTAATACGGGATGTTTGGTATCACATATATTGCTATTGCTTCCCCTCAATCCAAGCAACTACAGTTTGTAGAGAGACACCAACTAAAGCTTTTGCCCCCAGAGATGGAGGCAGGCGGTGGATAATCGAGAGAAAGACGTAGAAAGAGAGCAAGAAGAATAAGGAAGATGAATTTCCATCGGATCAATTGTGAGTATGGTTTAAATCGATTGGATGATGTGTCAAAGTCCACATGAATAATTGAAGTGACTCAATTTGTTAAATAGGTATATTTAATCAATTATTTTGATGAAAATTGATTTTTGAATAGATACGTTAAATTCACTTACGAGAAAAGGACGTTGATGTTACTTTTATACATTAAGGTTGGTTTGTGATTTGACCCATTTAGTTGTTTCCAAGTTTACCTAGTCACTTAGCCCTTGCATATATTCATCTGTATATTAGTAACATCCTACTTACTTCATACGAGCTAGGTACTCTAACCAACGATCCAATTCACATGCAAGATCAGATATACCTAGATCGATTCTCCAAACAAGACCAGTACTCTTGTCTAGTCCGCTGAAGATATTAAAAAAGGAGGGGGTTCGACCGAATCCTCTTGACTTACAAACAAAAGTTACTTATATAAACAAAATCCTTTCAAAACCTCCATATGGACTAATCCTACTACTAATAGTAAAGGAGTTTAGTTAGTAGAATTACTAGCAGCTTTTTTTAGTTAATGTAATTTCTAGCGGTTTCCCATGCACTACATGCAATCATGTATGCAAAAAATAAGCTAATTTTAAAAAAGTCAACATTAATATAACACAAAGTAAAATTGATTTTTAACTTCGTTGGGGCATTATTTACATGGGTTACAATAATGAAACCTGAATTTTTAGCCATTTTCAACATGCATGTCAAATATTAGCCGATTGAAATTTTTTGAAATTTTCATATCAAAATGGCAATTTCCGTAGATTAACCCCTTTGGAAATTGACAATTTTGACATGAAAATTAAAAAATTTCAAATTGCCTAATTTTTGACATGCATGTTGGCAACGACAAAAAAAAGATGATTCACCGTGTTCAACCCTTAAAATAATCGCCAAATGAAATTAAAAACATTTTTGAACACGCTAAAATAACACCGAGTAAAATTCATTTTTAACTTCATTCCTCCATTGTTTACATGGGTTACCATAATGCCACTTGATTTTTTAGCCATTTACAATATGCATGTCAAATTTTAGTAGATTTGAAAATTTTGAATTTTTTTCGTGAAAATGATCAATTTCCGTAGGTTAACCCCTTTGGAAATTGACAATTTTGACATGAAAATTAAAAAATTTCAAATTGTCTAATGTTTAACATGCATGTTGGCAATGGCAAAAAAATAGATGATTCACCATGTTCAACCCTTCAAATAATAGCCAAATGAAGTCAAAAACATTTTTCAACACGGTAAAATAACACCGAGTAAAATTGATTTTTAACTTAATTTCTCCACTGTTTACATGGGTTACCACAATACTATTCAATTTTTTAGCCATTTCCAACATGCATATCAAATTTTAGTAGATTAGAAAATTTTGAATTTTTTTCGTGAAAATGATCAATTTCCGTAGGTTAACCCCTTTGGAAATTGACAATTTTGACATGAAAATTAAAAAATTTCAAATTGCCTAATGTTTGACATGCATGTTGGCAACGGCAAAAAAATAGATGATTCACCATGTTCAACTCTTCAAATAATAACCAAATGAAATCAAAAACATTTTTCAACACACTAAAATAACACCGAGTAAAATTGATTTTTAACTTCATTTCTCCACTGTTTACATGGGTTACCATAATACCATTCGATTTTTTAACCATTTCCAACATGCATGTCAAATTTTAGTAGATTTGAAAATTTTGAATTTTTTAAGTGAAAATGATCAATTTCCGTAGGTTAACCCCTTTGGAAATTGACAATTTTGACATGAAAATTAAAAAACTTCAAATTGCCTGATGTTTGACATGCATGTTGGCAACGGCAAAAAAATAGATGATTCACCATGTTCAACCCTTAAAATAATCGCCAAATGAAGTTAAAAACATTTTTGAACACGCTAAAATAACACCGAGTAAAATTGATTTTTAACTTCATTCCTCCACAGTTTACATGGGTTACCATAATACCATTCTATTTTGTAGCCATTTCCAACATGCATGTCAAATTTTAGTAGATTTGAAAATTTTGAATTTTTTTCGTGAAAATGATCAATTTCCGTAGGTTAACCCCTTTGGAAATTGACAATTTTGACATGAAAATTAAAAAATTTCAAATTGTCTAATGTTTTACATGCATGTTGGCAACGGCAAAAAAATAGATGATTCACCATGTTCAACCCTTCAAATAATAGCCAAATTAAGTCAAAAACATTTTACAACACGCTAAAATAACACCGAGTAAAATTGATTTTTAACTTCATTTCTCCACTGTTTACATGGATTACCACAATACTATTCAATTTTTTAGCCATTTCCAACATGCATATCAAATTTTAGTAGATTTAAAAATTTTGAATTTTTTTCGTGAAAATGATCAATTTTCGTAGGTTAACCCCTTTGGAAATTGACAATTTTGACATGAAAATTAAAAAATTTCAAATTGCCTAATGTTTGACATGCATGTTGGCAACGGCAAAAAAATAGATGATTCACCATGTTCAACTCTTCAAATGATAGCCAAATGAAATCAAAAACATTTTTCAACACACTAAAATAACACCGAGTAAAATTTATTTTTAACTTCATTCCTCCACTGTTTACATGGATTACCATAATACCATTCGATTTTTTAGCCATTTCCAACATGCATGTCAAATTTTAGTAGATTCGAAAGTTTTCAATTTTTTCATGAAAATGATCAATTTCCGTAGGTTAACCCCTTTGGAAATTGACAATTTTGACATGAAAATTAAAAAATTTCAAATTGTCTAATGTTTGACATGCATGTTGGCAATGACAAAAAAAATAGATGATTCACTATGTTCAACTCTTAAAATAATCGCCAAATGAAGTTAAAAACATTTTTGAACAAGCTAAAATAACACCGAGTAAAATTGATTTTTAACTTCATTCCTCCACTATTTACATGGATTACCATAATACCATTCAATTTTTTAGCCATTTCCAACTTGCATGTCAAATTTGAGTAGATTTGAAAATTTTCAATTTTTTTCGTGAAAATGATCAATTTCCGTAGGTTAACCCCTTTGGAAATTGACAATTTTGACATGAAAATTAAAAAATTTCAAATTGTCTAATGTTTGACATGCATGTTGGCAATGGCAAAAAAATAGATGATTCACCATGTTCAACCCTTAAAATAATCGCCAAATGAAGTTAAAAACATTTTTGAACAAGCTAAAATAACACCGAGTAAAATTGATTTTTAACTTCATTCCTCCACTGTTTACATGGATTACCATAATACCATTCGATTTTTTAGCCATTTCCAACATGCATGTCAAATTTTAGTAGATTTGAAAATTTTCAATTTTTTCGTGAAAATGATCAATTTCTGTAGTTTAACCCCTTTGGAAATTGACAATTTTGCCATGAAAATTAAAAAAATTCAAATTTTCTAATGTTTGACATGCATGTTGTCAACGGCAAAAAAATAGATGATTCACCATGTTCAACCCTTAAAATAATCGCCAAATGAAGTTAAAAACATTTTTGAACACGCTAAAATAACACCGAGTAAAATTGATTTTTAACTTTATTCCTCCACTGTTTACATGGGTTACCATAATACCAATGTATTTTTTAGCCATTTCCAACATGCAAATCAAATTTTAGTAGATTTGAGAATTTTTAATTTTTTTCGTGAAAATGATCAATTTTCGTAGGTTAACCCCTTTGGAAATTGACAATTTTGACATGAAAATTAAAAAATTTCAGATTGCCTAATGTTTGACATGCATGTTGGAAATGGCAAAAAAATAGATGATTCACTATGTTCAACCCTTAAAATAATCGCCAAATGAAGTTAACAACATTTTTGAACACGCTAAAATAACACCGAGTAAATTTGATTTTTAACTTCATTCCTCCACTTTTTACATGGGTTACCATAATACCAATCTATTTTTTAGCCATTTCCAACATGCAAATCAAATTTTAGTAGATTTGAAATTTTTTAATTTTTTTCGTGAAAATGATCAATTTCCGTAGGTTAACCCCTTTGAAAATTGACAATTTTGACATGAAAATTTCAAATTTCAAATTGCCTAATGTTTGACATGCATGTTGGAAATGGCAAAAAAATAGATGATTCACTATGTTCAACCCTTAAAATAATCGCCAAATGAAGTCAAAAACATTTTTGAACACGCTAAAATAACACCGAGTAAAATTGATTTTTAACTTCATTCCTCCACTGTTTACATGGATTACCATAATACCATTCGATTTTTTAGCCATTTCCATTATGCATGTCAAATTTTAGTAGATTTGAAAATTTTGAATTTTTTTTCGTGAAAATGATCAATTTCCGTAGGTTAACCCCTTTGGAAATTGACAATTTTGCCATGAAAATTAAAAAAATTCAAATTTTCTAATGTTTGACATGCATGTTGTCAACGGCAAAAAAATAGATGATTCACCATGTTCAACCCTTAAAATAATCGCCAAATGAAGTTAAAAACATTTTTGAACACGCTAAAATAACACCGAGTAAAATTGATTTTTAACTTCATTCCTCCACTGTTTACATGGGTTACCATAATACCAATCTATTTTTTATCCATTTCCAACATGCAAATCAAATTTTAGTAGGTTTGAGAACTTTTAATTTTTTTCGTGAACATGATCAATTTTCTTAGGTTAACCCCTTTGGAAATTGACAATTTTGACATGAAAATTAAAAAATTTCAAATTGCCTAATGTTTGACATGCATGTTGGAAATGGCAAAAAAATAGATGATTCACTATGTTCAACCCTTAAAATAATCGCCAAATGAAGTTAAAAACATTTTTGAACACGCTAAAATAACACCGAGTAAAATTGATTTTTAACTTCATTCCTCCACTGTTTACATGGGTTACCATAATACCAATCTACTTTTTTAGCCATTTCCAACATGCAAATCAAATTTTAGTAGATTTGAAAATTTTTAATTTTTTTCGTGAAAATGATCAATTTCTGTAGGTTAACCCCTTTGAAAATTGACAATTTTGACATGAAAATTTCAAATTTCAAATTGCCTAATGTTTGACATGCATGTTGGAAATGGCAAAAAAATAGATGATTCACTATGTTCAACCCTTAAAATAATCGCCAAATGAAGTCAAAAACATTTTTGAACACGCTAAAATAACACCGAGTAAAATTGATTTTTAACTTCATTCCTCCACTGTTTACATGGATTACCATAATACCATTCGATTTTTTAGCCATTTCCATTGTGCATGTCAAATTTTAGTAGATTTGAAAATTTTGAATTTTTTTTCGTGAAAATGATCAATTTCCGTAGGTTAACCCCTTTGGAAATTGACAATTTTGCCATGAAAATTAAAAAAATTCAAATTTTCTAATGTTTGACATGCATGTTGTCAACGGCAAAAAAATAGATGATTCACCATGTTCAACCCTTAAAATAATCGCCAAATGAAGTTAAAAACATTTTTGAACATGCTAAAATAACACCGAGTAAAATTGATTTTTAACTTCATTCCTCCACTGTTTACATGGGTTACCATAATACCAATCTATTTTTTATCCATTTCCAACATGCAAATCAAATTTTAGTAGGTTTGAGAACTTTTAATTTTTTTCGTGAACATGATCAATTTTCGTAGGTTAACCCCTTTGGAAATTGACAATTTTGACATGAAAATTAAAAAATTTCAAATTGCCTAATGTTTGACATGCATGTTGGAAATGGCAAAAAAAATAGATGATTCACTATGTTCAACCCTTAAAATAATCGCCAAATGAAGTTAAAAACATTTTTGAACACGCTAAAATAACACCGAGTAAAATTGATTTTTAACTTCATTCCTCCACTGTTTACATGGGTTACCATAATACCAATCTATTTTTTAGCCATTTCCAACATGCAAATCAAATTTTAGTAGATTTGAAAATTTTTAATTTTTTTCGTGAAAATGATCAATTTCCGTAGGTTAACCCCTTTGAAAATTGACAATTTTGACATGAAAATTTCAAATTTCAAATTGCCTAATGTTTGACATGCATGTTGGAAATGGCAAAAAAATAGATGATTCACTATGTTCAACCCTTAAAATAATCTCCAAATGAAGTTAAAAACATTTTTGAACACGCTAAAATAACACCGAGTAAAATTGATTTTTAACTTCATTCCTCCACTGTTTACATGGTTTACCATAATACCAATCTATTTTTTTAGCCATTTCCAACATGCAAATAAAATTTTAGTAGATTTGAGAATTTTTAATTTTTTTCGTGAAAATGATCAATTTTCGTAGGTTAACCCCTTTGGAAATTGACAATTTTGACATGAAAATTAAAAAATTTCAAATTGCCTAATGTTTGACATGCATGTTGGAAATGGCAAAAAAATAGATGATTCACTATGTTCAACCCTTAAAATAATCGCCAAATGAAGTTAACAACATTTTTGAACACGCTAAAATAACACCGAGTAAAATTGATTTTTAACTTCATTCCTCCACTTTTTACATGGGTTACCATAATACCAATCTATTTTTTAGCCATTTCCAACATGCAAATCAAATTTTAGTAGATTTGAAAATTTTTAATTTTTTTCGTGAAAATGATCAATTTCCGTAGGTTAACCCCTTTGAAAATTGACAATTTTGACATGAAAATTTCAAATTTCAAATTGTCTAATGTTTGACATGCATGTTGGAAATGACAAAAAAATAGATGATTCACCATGTTCAACCCTTAAAATAATCGCCAAATGAAGTTAAAAACATTTTTGAACACGCTAAAATAACACCGAGTAAAATTGATTTTTAACTTCATTCCTCCACGCTTTACATGGGTTACCATAATACCATTTGATTTTTTAGCCATTTCCAACATGCATGTCAAATTTTAGTAGATTTAAAAATTTGGGATTTTTTTCGTGAAAATGATCAATTTCCGTAGGTTAACCCCTTTGGAAATTGACAATTTTGACATGAAAATTAAAAAAATTCAAATTTTCTAATGTTTGACATGCATATTGGCAACGGCAAAAAAATAGATGATTCACCATGTTCAACCCTTCAAATAATAGCCAAATGAAGTCAAAAACATTTTTCAACATGCTAAAATAACACCGAGTAAAATTGATTTTTAACTTCATTTCTCCACTGTTTACATGGGTTACCACAATACTATTCATTTTTTTAGCCATTTCCAACATGCATATCAAATTTTAGTAGATTTGAAAATTTTGAATTTTTTCGTGAAAATGATCAATTTCCGTAGGTGTCCCTTTGGAAATTGACAATTTTGACATGGAAATTAAAAAATTTCAAATTGTCTAATGTTTGACATGCATGTTGTCAACGGCAAAAAAAACAGATGATTCACCATGTTCAACCCTTAAAATAATCGCCAAATGAAGTTAAAAACATTTTTGAAAACACGCTAAAATAACACCGAGTAAAATTTATTTTTAACTTCATTCCTCCACGCTTACATGGGTTACCATAATACCATTTGATTTTTTAGCCATTTCCAACATGCATGTCAAATTTTAGTAGATTTGAAAATTTGGGATTTTTTTCGTGAAAATGATCAATTTCCGTAGGTTAACCCCTTTGGAAATTGACAATTTTGACATGAAAATTAAAAAATTTCAAATTGCCTAATGTTTGACTTGCATGTTGGAAATGGCAAAAAAATAGATGATTCACTATGTTCAACCCTTAAAATAATCGCCAAATGAAGTTAAAAACATTTTTGAACATGCTAAAATAACACTGAGTAAAATTGATTTTTAACTTCATTCCTCCACTGTTTACATGGGTTACCATAATACCAATCTATTTTTTAGCCATTTCCAACATGCAAATCAAATTTTAGTAGATTTGAAAATTTTTAATTTTTTTCGTGAAAATGATCAATTTCAATAGGTTAACCCCTTTGAAAATTGACAATTTTGACATGAAAATTTCAAATTTCAAATTGTCTAATGTTTGACATGCATGTTGGAAATGGCAAAAAAATAGATGATTCACCATGTTCAACCCTTAAAATAATCGCCAAATGAAGTTAAAAACATTTTTGAACACGCTAAAATAACACCTAGTAAAATTGAATTTTAACTTCATTCCTACACAACTTTTTACATGGTTTACCATAATACCAATCTATTTTTTTAGCCATTTCCAACATGCAAATAAAATTTTAGTAGATTTGAGAATTTTTAATTTTTTTCGTGAAAATGATCAATTTTCGTAGGTTAACCCCTTTGGAAATTGACAATTTTGACATGAAAATTAAAAAATTTCAAATTGCCTAATGTTTGACATGCATGTTGGAAATGGCAAAAAAATAGATGATTCACTATGTTCAACCCTTAAAATAATCGCCAAATGAAGTTAACAACATTTTTGAACACGCTAAAATAACACCGAGTAAAATTGATTTTTAACTTCATTCCTCCACTTTTTACATGGGTTACCATAATACCAATCTATTTTTTAGCCATTTCCAACATGCAAATCAAATTTTAGTAGATTTGAAAATTTTTAATTTTTTTCGTGAAAATGATCAATTTCCGTAGGTTAACCCCTTTGAAAATTGACAATTTTGACATGAAAATTTCAAATTTCAAATTGTCTAATGTTTGACATGCATGTTGGAAATGACAAAAAAATAGATGATTCACCATGTTCAACCCTTAAAATAATCGCCAAATGAAGTTAAAAACATTTTTGAACACGCTAAAATAACACCGAGTAAAATTGATTTTTAACTTCATTCCTCCACAGTTTACATGGGTTACCATAATACCATTTGATTTTTTAGCCATTTCCAACATGCATGTCAAATTTTAGTAGATTTAAAAATTTGGGATTTTTTTCGTGAAAATGATCAATTTCCGTAGGTTAACCCCTTTGGAAATTGACAATTTTGACATGAAAATTAAAAAAATTCAAATTTTCTAATGTTTGACATGCATATTGGCAACGGCAAAAAAATAGATGATTCACCATGTTCAACCCTTCAAATAATAGCCAAATGAAGTCAAAAACATTTTTCAACATGCTAAAATAACACCGAGTAAAATTGATTTTTAACTTCATTTCTCCACTGTTTACATGGGTTACCACAATACTATTCATTTTTTTAGCCATTTCCAACATGCATATCAAATTTTAGTAGATTTGAAAATTTTGAATTTTTTTCGTGAAAATGATCAATTTCCGTAGGTGTCCCTTTGGAAATTGACAATTTTGACATGGAAATTAAAAAATTTCAAATTGTCTAATGTTTGACATGCATGTTGTCAACGGCAAAAAAACAGATGATTCACCATGTTCAACCCTTAAAATAATCGCCAAATGAAGTTAAAAACATTTTTGAAAACACGCTAAAATAACACCGAGTAAAATTTATTTTTAACTTCATTCCTCCACAGTTTACATGGGTTACCATAATACCATTTGATTTTTTAGCCATTTCCAACATGCATGTCAAATTTTAGTAGATTTGAAAATTTGGGATTTTTTTCGTGAAAATGATCAATTTCCGTAGGTTAACCCCTTTGGAAATTGACAATTTTGACATGAAAATTAAAAAATTTCAAATTGCCTAATGTTTGACTTGCATGTTGGAAATGGCAAAAAAATAGATGATTCACTATGTTCAACCCTTAAAATAATCGCCAAATGAAGTTAAAAACATTTTTGAACATGCTAAAATAACACTGAGTAAAATTGATTTTTAACTTCATTCCTCCACTGTTTACATGGGTTACCATAATACCAATCTATTTTTTAGCCATTTCCAACATGCAAATCAAATTTTAGTAGATTTGAAAATTTTTAATTTTTTTCGTGAAAATGATCAATTTCCGTAGGTTAACCCCTTTGAAAATTGACAATTTTGACATGAAAATTTCAAATTTCAAATTGTCTAATGTTTGACATGCATGTTGGAAATGGCAAAAAAATAGATGATTCACCATGTTCAACCCTTAAAATAATCGCCAAATGAAGTTAAAAACATTTTTGAACACGCTAAAATAACACCTAGTAAAATTGAATTTTAACTTCATTCCTACACAGTTTACATGGTTTACCATAATACCAATCTATTTTTTTAGCCATTTCCAACATGCAAATAAAATTTTAGTAGATTTGAGAATTTTTAATTTTTTTCGTGAAAATGATCAATTTTCGTAGGTTAACCCCTTTGGAAATTGACAATTTTGACATGAAAATTAAAAAATTTCAAATTGCCTAATGTTTGACATGCATGTTGGAAATGGCAAAAAAATAGATGATTCACTATGTTCAACCCTTAAAATAATCGCCAAATGAAGTTAACAACATTTTTGAACACGCTAAAATAACACCGAGTAAAATTGATTTTTAACTTCATTCCTCCACTTTTTACATGGGTTACCATAATACCAATCTATTTTTTAGCCATTTCCAACATGCAAATCAAATTTTAGTAGATTTGAAAATTTTTAATTTTTTTCGTGAAAATGATCAATTTCCGTAGGTTAACCCCTTTGAAAATTGACAATTTTGACATGAAAATTTCAAATTTCAAATTGTCTAATGTTTGACATGCATGTTGGAAATGACAAAAAAATAGATGATTCACCATGTTCAACCCTTAAAATAATCGCCAAATGAAGTTAAAAACATTTTTGAACACGCTAAAATAACACCGAGTAAAATTGATTTTTAACTTCATTCCTCCACAGCTTACATGGGTTACCATAATACCATTTGATTTTTTAGCCATTTCCAACATGCATGTCAAATTTTAGTAGATTTAAAAATTTGGGATTTTTTTCGTGAAAATGATCAATTTCCGTAGGTTAACCCCTTTGGAAATTGACAATTTTGACATGAAAATTAAAAAAATTCAAATTTTCTAATGTTTGACATGCATATTGGCAACGGCAAAAAAATAGATGATTCACCATGTTCAACCCTTCAAATAATAGCCAAATGAAGTCAAAAACATTTTTCAACATGCTAAAATAACACCGAGTAAAATTGATTTTTAACTTCATTTCTCCACTGTTTACATGGGTTACCACAATACTATTCATTTTTTTAGCCATTTCCAACATGCATATCAAATTTTAGTAGATTTGAAAATTTTGAATTTTTTTCGTGAAAATGATCAATTTCCGTAGGTGTCCCTTTGGAAATTGACAATTTTGACATGGAAATTAAAAAATTTCAAATTGTCTAATGTTTGACATGCATGTTGTCAACGGCAAAAAAACAGATGATTCACCATGTTCAACCCTTAAAATAATCGCCAAATGAAGTTAAAAACATTTTTGAACACGCTAAAATAACACCGAGTAAAATTTATTTTTAACTTCATTCCTCCACGATTTACATGGGTTACCATAATACCATTTGATTTTTTAGCCATTTCCAACATGCATGTCAAATTTTAGTAGATTTGAAAATTTGGGATTTTTTTCGTGAAAATGATCAATTTCCGTAGGTTAACCCCTTTGGAAATTGACAATTTTGACATGAAAATTAAAAAATTTCAAATTGCCTAATGTTTGACTTGCATGTTGGAAATGGCAAAAAAATAGATGATTCACTATGTTCAACCCTTAAAATAATCGCCAAATGAAGTTAAAAACATTTTTGAACATGCTAAAATAACACTGAGTAAAATTGATTTTTAACTTCATTCCTCCACTGTTTACATGGGTTACCATAATACCAATCTATTTTTTAGCCATTTCCAACATGCAAATCAAATTTTAGTAGATTTGAAAATTTTTAATTTTTTTCGTGAAAATGATCAATTTCCGTAGGTTAACCCCTTTGAAAATTGACAATTTTGACATGAAAATTTCAAATTTCAAATTGTCTAATGTTTGACATGCATGTTGGAAATGGCAAAAAAATAGATGATTCACCATGTTCAACCCTTAAAATAATCGCCAAATGAAGTTAAAAACATTTTTGAACACGCTAAAATAACACCTAGTAAAATTGAATTTTAACTTCATTCCTACACGCTTTACATGGGTTACCATAATACCATTTGATTTTTTAGCCATTTCCAACATGCATGTCAAATTTTAGTAGATTTGAAAATTTTGAATTTTTTTCGTGAAAATGATCAATTTCCGTAGGTTAACCCCTTTGAAAATTGACAATTTTGACATGAAAATTAAAAAATTTCAAATTGTCTAATGTTTTACATGCATGTTGGCAACGGCAAAAAAATAGATGATTCACCATGTTCAACCCTTCAAATAATAGCCAAATTAAGTCAAAAACATTTTACAACACGCTAAAATAACACCGAGTAAAATTGATTTTTAACTTCATTTCTCCACTGTTTACATGGATTACCACAATACTATTCAATTTTTTAGCCATTTCCAACATGCATATCAAATTTTAGTAGATTTAAAAATTTTGAATTTTTTTCGTGAAAATGATCAATTTTCGTAGGTTAACCCCTTTGGAAATTGACAATTTTGACATGAAAATTAAAAAATTTCAAATTGCCTAATGTTTGACATGCATGTTGGCAACGGCAAAAAAATAGATGATTCACCATGTTCAACTCTTCAAATGATAGCCAAATGAAATCAAAAACATTTTTCAACACACTAAAATAACACCGAGTAAAATTTAATTTTAACTTCATTCCTCCACTGTTTACATGGATTACCATAATACCATTCGATTTTTTAGCCATTTCCAACATGCATGTCAAATTTTAGTAGATTTGAAAATTTTGAATTTTTTTCGTGAAAATGATCAATTTTCGTAGGTTAACCCCTTTGGAAATTGACAATTTTGACATGCAAATTAAAAAATTTCAAATTGCCTAATGTTTGACATGCATGTTGGCAACGGCAAAAAAATAGATGATTCACCATGTTCAACTCTTCAAATAATAAACAAATGAAATCAAAAACATTTTTCAACACACTAAAATAACACCGAGTAAAATTTATTTTTAACTTCATTTCTCCACTTGTTTACATGGGTTACCATAATACCATTCGATTTTTTAACCATTTCCAACATGCATGTCAAATTTTAGTAGATTTGAAAATTTTGAATTTTTTTCGTGAAAATGATCAATTTCCGTAGGTTAACCCCTTTGGAAATTGACAAATTTTGACATGAAAATTAAAAAATTTCAAATTGCCTAATGTTTGACATGCATGTTGGGAATGACAAAAAATAGATGATTCACCATGTTCAGCCCTTAAAGTAATCGCCAAATGAAGTTCAAAACATTTTTGAACACGCTAAAATAACACTGAGTAAAATTGATTTTTAACTTCATTCCTCCACGGTTACATGGGTTACCATAATACCATTTGATTTTTTAGCCATTTCCAACATGCATGTCAAATTTTAGTAGATTTGAAAATTTTGAATTTTTTTCGTGAAAATGATCAATTTCCGTAGGTTAACCCATTTGGAAATTGACAATTTTGACATAAAAATTTTCAAATGTTCAAATTGCCTAATTTTTGACAAGCATGTTCGCAATGGAAAAAAAATGGATGATTCACCATGTTCAACCATTAAAATAATCGCCAAATGAAGTTAAAAATATTTTTCAACACGCTAAAATAACACCGAGTAAAATTTGTTTTTAACTTCATTACTCCACTGTTTACATGGGTTACCATAATACCAATCTATTTTTTAGCCATTTCCAACATGCAAATCAAATTTTAGTAGATTTGAAAATATTTAATTTTTTTCGTGAAAATGATCAATTTTCGTAGGTTAACCCTTTGAAAATTGACAATTTTGACATGAAAATTTCAAATTTCAAATTGTCTAATGTTTGACATGCATGTTGACAATGGCAAAAAAATAGATGATTCACCATGTTCAACCCTTAAAATAATCGCCAAATGAAGTTAAAAACATTTTTGAACACGCTAAAATAACACCGAGTAAAATTGATTTTTAACTTCATTCCTCCACGGTTTACATGGGTTACCATGATACCATTTGATTTTATAGCCATTTCCAACATGCATGTAAAATTTTAGTAGATTTGAAAATTTTGAATTTTTTTCGTGAAAATGATCAATTTCCGTAAGTTAACCCCTTTGGAAATTGACAATTTTGACATGAAAATTAAAAAATTTCAAATTGTCTAATGTTTGACATGCATGTTGGCAACGGCAAAAAAATAGATGATTCACCATGTTCAACCCTTCAAATAATAGCCAAATGAAGTCAAAAACATTTTTCAACATGCTACAATAACACCGAGTAAAATTGATTTTTAATTTCATTTCTCCACTATTTACATGGGTTACCACAATACTATTCATTTTTTTAGCCATTTCCAACATACATATCAAATTTTAGTAGATTTGAAAATTTTGAATTTTTTTCATGAAAATGATCAATTTCCGTAGGTGTCCTTTGGAAATTGACAATTTTGACATGGAAATTAAAAAATTTCAAATTGCCTAATGTTTGACATGCATGTTTGCAACGGCAAAAAAATAGATGATTCACCATGTTCAACCCTTCAAATAATAGCCAAATGAAGTCAAAAACATTTTTCAACACGGTAAAATAACACCGAGTAAAATTGATTTTTAACTTAATTTCTCCACTGTTTACATGGGTTACCACAATACTATTCAATTTTTTAGCCATTTCCAACATGCATATCAAATTTTAGTAGATTAGAAAATTTTGAATTTTTTTCGTGAAAATGATCAATTTCCGTAGGTTAACCCCTTTGGAAATTGACAATTTTGACATGAAAATTAAAAAATTTCAAATTGCCTAATGTTTGACATGCATGTTGGCAACGGCAAAAAAATAGATGATTCACCATGTTCAACTCTTCAAATAATAACCAAATGAAATCAAAAACATTTTTCAACACACTAAAATAACACCGAGTAAAATTGATTTTTAACTTCATTTCTCCACTGTTTACATGGGTTACCACAATACTATTCGATTTTTTAACCATTTCCAACATGCATGTCAAATTTTAGTAGATTTGAAAATTTTGAATTTTTTTCGTGAAAATGATCAATTTCCGTAGGTTAACCCCTTTGGAAATTGACAATTTTGACATGAAAATTAAAAAATTTCAAATTGTCTAATGTTTGACATGCATGTTGGCAATGGCAAAAAAATAGATGATTCACCATGTTCAACCCTTAAAATAATCGCCAAATGAAGTTAAAAACATTTTTGAACATGCTAAAATAACACCTAGTAAAATTGATTTTTAACTTCATTCCTCCACTGTTTACATGGGTTACCATAATACCAATCTATTTTTTATCCATTTCCAACATGCAAATCAAATTTTAGTAGATTTGAAATTTTTTAATTTTTTTTTCGTGAAAATGATCAATTTCCGTAGGTTAACCCCTTTGAAAATTGACAATTTTGACATGAAAATTAAAAAATTTCAAACCGCCTAATGTTTGACATGCATGTTGGCAATTGCAAAAAAATAGATGATTCACCATGTTCAACCCTTAAAATAATCGCCAAATGAAGTTAAAAACATTTTTGAACACGCTAAATAACACGAGTAAAATTGATTTTTAACTTCATTCCTCCACTGTTTACATGGATTACCATAATACCATTCGATTTTTAGCCATTTCCAACATGCATGTCAAATTTTAGTAGATTTGAAAATTTTGAATTTTGTTCGTGAAAATGATCAATTTTCGTAGGTTAACCCCTTTGGAAATTGACAATTTTGACATGAAAATTAAATAATTTCAAATTGCCTAATGTTTGACATGCATGTTGGCAACAGCAAAAAAATAGATGATTCACTATGTTCAACCCTTCAAATAATAGCCAAATGAAGTCAAAAACATTTTTGAACACGCTAAAATAACACGGAGTAAAATTGATTTTTAACTTCATTTCTCCACTGTTTACATGGGTTACCACAATACTATTCAATTTTTTAGCCATTTCCAACATGCATATCAAATTTTAGTAGATTTGAAAATTTTGAATTTTTTCGTGAAAATGATCAATTTCCGTAGGTTAACCCCTTTGGAAATTGACAATTTTGACATGAAAATTAAAAAATTTCAAATTGTCTAATGTTTGACATGCATGTTGGCAATGGCAAAAAAATAGATAATTCACCATGTTCAACCCTTAAAATAATCGCCAAATGAAGTTAAAAACATTTTTGAACACGCTAAAATAACACCGAGTAAAATTGATTTTTAACTTCATTCCTCCACTGTTTACATGGGTTACCATAATACCAATCTATTTTTTATCCATTTCCAACATGCAAATCAAATTTTAGTAGATTTGAAATTTTTTAATTTTTTTCGTGAAAATGATCAATTACCGTAAGTTAACCCCTTTGGAAATTGACAATTTTGACATGAAAATTAAAAAATTTCAAATTGCCTAATGTTTGACATGCATGTTGGAAATGGCAAAAAAATAGATGATTCACTATGTTCAACCCTTAAAATAATCGACAAATGAAGTTAAAAACATTTTTGAACACGCTAAAATAACACCGAGTAAAATTGATTTTTAACTTCATTCCTCCACCGTTTACATGGGTTACCATAATACCAATCTATTTTTTAGCCATTTCCAACATGCAAATCAAATTTTGGTAGATTTAAAAAATTTTAATTTTTTTCGTGAAAATGATCAATTTCCGTAGGTTAACCCCTTTGAAAATTGACAATTTTGACATGAAAATTAAAAAATTTCAAATTGCCTAATGTTTGACTTGCATGTTGGAAATGGCAAAAAAATAGATGATTCACTATGTTCAACCCTTAAAATAATCGCCAAATGAAGTTAAAAACATTTTTGAACATGCTAAAATAACACCGAGTAAAATTGATTTTTAACTTCATTCCTCCATCGTTTACATGGGTTACCATAATACCAATCTATTTTTTAGCCATTTCCAACATGCAAATCAAATTTTAGTAGATTTGAAAATTTTTAATTTTTTTCGTGAAAATGATCAATTTCCGTAGGTTAACCCCTTTGAAAATTGACAATTTTGACATGAAAATTTCAAATTTCAAATTGTCTAATGTTTGACATGCATGTTGGAAATGGCAAAAAAATAGATGATTCACCATGTTCAACCCTTAAAATAATCGCCAAATGAAGTTAAAAACATTTTTGAACACGCTAAAATAACACCTAGTAAAATTGAATTTTAACTTCATTCCTACACACGTTTACATGGTTTACCATAATACCAATCTATTTTTTTAGCCATTTCCAACATGCAAATAAAATTTTAGTAGATTTGAGAATTTTTAATTTTTTTCGTGAAAATGATCAATTTTCGTAGGTTAACCCCTTTGGAAATTGACAATTTTGACATGAAAATTAAAAAATTTCAAATTGCCTAATGTTTGACATGCATGTTGGAAATGGCAAAAAAATAGATGATTCACTATGTTCAACCCTTAAAATAATCGCCAAATGAAGTTAACAACATTTTTGAACACGCTAAAATAACACCGAGTAAAATTGATTTTTAACTTCATTCCTCCACTTTTTACATGGGTTACCATAATACCAATCTATTTTTTAGCCATTTCCAACATGCAAATCAAATTTTAGTAGATTTGAAAATTTTTAATTTTTTTCGTGAAAATGATCAATTTCCGTAGGTTAACCCCTTTGAAAATTGACAATTTTGACATGAAAATTTCAAATTTCAAATTGTCTAATGTTTGACATGCATGTTGGAAATGACAAAAAAATAGATGATTCACCATGTTCAACCCTTAAAATAATCGCCAAATGAAGTTAAAAACATTTTTGAACACGCTAAAATAACACCGAGTAAAATTGATTTTTAACTTCATTCCTCCACGCTTTACATGGGTTACCATAATACCATTTGATTTTTTAGCCATTTCCAACATGCATGTCAAATTTTAGTAGATTTAAAAATTTGGGATTTTTTTCGTGAAAATGATCAATTTCCGTAGGTTAACCCCTTTGGAAATTGACAATTTTGACATGAAAATTAAAAAAATTCAAATTTTCTAATGTTTGACATGCATATTGGCAACGGCAAAAAAATAGATGATTCACCATGTTCAACCCTTCAAATAATAGCCAAATGAAGTCAAAAACATTTTTCAACATGCTAAAATAACACCGAGTAAAATTGATTTTTAACTTCATTTCTCCACTGTTTACATGGGTTACCACAATACTATTCATTTTTTTAGCCATTTCCAACATGCATATCAAATTTTAGTAGATTTGAAAATTTTGAATTTTTTCGTGAAAATGATCAATTTCCGTAGGTGTCCCTTTGGAAATTGACAATTTTGACATGGAAATTAAAAAATTTCAAATTGTCTAATGTTTGACATGCATGTTGTCAACGGCAAAAAAACAGATGATTCACCATGTTCAACCCTTAAAATAATCGCCAAATGAAGTTAAAAACATTTTTGAACACGCTAAAATAACACCGAGTAAAATTTATTTTTAACTTCATTCCTCCACAGTTTACATGGGTTACCATAATACCATTTGATTTTTTAGCCATTTCCAACATGCATGTCAAATTTTAGTAGATTTGAAAATTTGGGATTTTTTTCGTGAAAATGATCAATTTCCGTAGGTTAACCCCTTTGGAAATTGACAATTTTGACATGAAAATTAAAAAATTTCAAATTGCCTAATGTTTGACTTGCATGTTGGAAATGGCAAAAAAATAGATGATTCACTATGTTCAACCCTTAAAATAATCGCCAAATGAAGTTAAAAACATTTTTGAACATGCTAAAATAACACTGAGTAAAATTGATTTTTAACTTCATTCCTCCACTTGTTTACATGGGTTACCATAATACCAATCTATTTTTTAGCCATTTCCAACATGCAAATCAAATTTTAGTAGATTTGAAAATTTTTAATTTTTTTTCGTGAAAATGATCAATTTCCGTAGGTTAACCCCTTTGAAAATTGACAATTTTGACATGAAAATTTCAAATTTCAAATTGTCTAATGTTTGACATGCATGTTGGAAATGGCAAAAAAATAGATGATTCACCATGTTCAACCCTTAAAATAATCGCCAAATGAAGTTAAAAACATTTTTGAACACGCTAAAATAACACCTAGTAAAATTGAATTTTAACTTCATTCCTACACAGTTTACATGGGTTACCATAATACCATTTGATTTTTTAGCCATTTCCAACATGCATGTCAAATTTTAGTAGATTTGAAAATTTTGAATTTTTTTCGTGAAAATGATCAATTTCCGTAGGTTAACCCCTTTGAAAATTGACAATTTTGACATGAAAATTAAAAAATTTCAAATTGTCTAATGTTTTACATGCATGTTGGCAACGGCAAAAAAATAGATGATTCACCATGTTCAACCCTTCAAATAATAGCCAAATTAAGTCAAAAACATTTTACAACACGCTAAAATAACACCGAGTAAAATTGATTTTTAACTTCATTTCTCCACTGTTTACATGGATTACCACAATACTATTCAATTTTTTAGCCATTTCCAACATGCATATCAAATTTTAGTAGATTTAAAAATTTTGAATTTTTTTCGTGAAAATGATCAATTTTCGTAGGTTAACCCCTTTGGAAATTGACAATTTTGACATGAAAATTAAAAAATTTCAAATTGCCTAATGTTTGACATGCATGTTGGCAACGGCAAAAAAATAGATGATTCACCATGTTCAACTCTTCAAATGATAGCCAAATGAAATCAAAAACATTTTTCAACACACTAAAATAACACCGAGTAAAATTTATTTTTAACTTCATTCCTCCACTGTTTACATGGATTACCATAATACCATTCGATTTTTTAGCCATTTCCAACATGCATGTCAAATTTTAGTAGATTTGAAAATTTTGAATTTTTTTCGATAAAATGATCAATTTTCGTAGGTTAACCCCTTTGGAAATTGACAATTTTGACATGCAAATTAAAAAATTTCAAATTGCCTAATGTTTGACATGCATGTTGGCAACGGCAAAAAAATAGATGATTCACCATGTTCAACTCTTCAAATAATAAACAAATGAAATCAAAAACATTTTTCAACACACTAAAATAACACCGAGTAAAATTTATTTTTAACTTCATTTCTCCACTGTTTACATGGGTTACCATAATACCATTCGATTTTTTAACCATTTCCAACATGCATGTCAAATTTTAATAGATTTGAAAATTTTGAATTTTTTTCGTGAAAATGATCAATTTCCGTAGGTTAACCCCTTTGGAAATTGACAAATTTTGACATGAAAATTAAAAAATTTCAAATTGCCTAATGTTTGACATGCATGTTGGGAATGACAAAAAATAGATGATTCACCATGTTCAGCCCTTAAAGTAATCGCCAAATGAAGTTCAAAACATTTTTGAACACGCTAAAATAACACTGAGTAAAATTGATTTTTAACTTCATTCCTCCACAGTTTACATGGGTTACCATAATACCATTTGATTTTTTAGCCATTTCCAACATGCATGTCAAATTTTAGTAGATTTGAAAATTTTGAATTTTTTTCGTGAAAATGATCAATTTCCGTAGGTTAACCCATTTGGAAATTGACAATTTTGACATGAAAATTTTCAAATGTTCAAATTGCCTAATTTTTGACAAGCATGTTCGCAATGGAAAAAAATGGATGATTCACCATGTTCAACCATTAAAATAATCGCCAAATGAAGTTAAAAATATTTTTCAACACGCTAAAATAACACCGAGTAAAATTTGTTTTTAACTTCATTACTCCACTGTTTACATGGGTTACCATAATACCAATCTATTTTTTAGCCATTTCCAACATGCAAATCAAATTTTAGTAGATTTGAAAATATTTAATTTTTTTCGTGAAAATGATCAATTTTCGTAGGTTAACCCCTTTGAAAATTGACAATTTTGACATGAAAATTTCAAATTTCAAATTGTCTAATGTTTGACATGCATGTTGACAATGGCAAAAAAATAGATGATTCACCATGTTCAACCCTTAAAATAATCGCCAAATGAAGTTAAAAACATTTTTGAACACGCTAAAATAACACCGAGTAAAATTGATTTTTAACTTCATTCCTCCACAGTTTACATGGGTTACCATGATACCATTTGATTTTATAGCCATTTCCAACATGCATGTAAAATTTTAGTAGATTTGAAAATTTTGAATTTTTTTCGTGAAAATGATCAATTTCCGTAAGTTAACCCCTTTGGAAATTGACAATTTTGAAATGAAAATTAAAAAATTTCAAATTGTCTAATGTTTGACATGCATGTTGGCAACGGCAAAAAAATAGATGATTCACCATGTTCAACCCTTCAAATAATAGCCAAATGAAGTCAAAAACATTTTTCAACATGCTACAATAACACCGAGTAAAATTGATTTTTAATTTCATTTCTCCACTATTTACATGGGTTACCACAATACTATTCATTTTTTTAGCCATTTCCAACATACATATCAAATTTTAGTAGATTTGAAAATTTTGAATTTTTTTCATGAAAATGATCAATTTCCGTAGGTGTCCCTTTGGAAATTGACAATTTTGACATGGAAATTAAAAAATTTCAAATTGCCTAATGTTTGACATGCATGTTTGCAACGGCAAAAAAATAGATGATTCACCATGTTCAACCCTTCAAATAATAGCCAAATGAAGTCAAAAACATTTTTCAACACGGTAAAATAACACCGAGTAAAATTGATTTTTAACTTAATTTCTCCACTGTGTTTACATGGGTTACCACAATACTATTCAATTTTTTAGCCATTTCCAACATGCATATCAAATTTTAGTAGATTAGAAAATTTTGAATTTTTTTCGTGAAAATGATCAATTTCCGTAGGTTAACCCCTTTGGAAATTGACAATTTTGACATGAAAATTAAAAAATTTCAAATTGCCTAATGTTTGACATGCATGTTGGCAACGGCAAAAAAATAGATGATTCACCATGTTCAACTCTTCAAATAATAACCAAATGAAATCAAAAACATTTTTCAACACACTAAAATAACACCGAGTAAAATTGATTTTTAACTTCATTTCTCCACTGTTTACATGGGTTACCACAATACTATTCGATTTTTTAACCATTTCCAACATGCATGTCAAATTTTAGTAGATTTGAAAATTTTGAATTTTTTTCGTGAAAATGATCAATTTCCGTAGGTTAACCCCTTTGGAAATTGACAATTTTGACATGAAAATTAAAAAATTTCAAATTGTCTAATGTTTGACATGCATGTTGGCAATGGCAAAAAAATAGATGATTCACCATGTTCAACCCTTAAAATAATCGCCAAATGAAGTTAAAAACATTTTTGAACATGCTAAAATAACACCCAGTAAAATTGATTTTTAACTTCATTCCTCCACTGTTTACATGGGTTACCATAATACCAATCTATTTTTTATCCATTTCCAACATGCAAATCAAATTTTAGTAGATTTGAAATTTTTTAATTTTTTTCGTGAAAATGATCAATTTCCGTAGGTTAACCCCTTTGAAAATTGACAATTTTGACATGAAAATTTCAAATTTCAAATTGTCTAATGTTTGACATGCATGTTGACAATGGCAAAAAAATAGATGATTCACCATGTTCAACCCTTAAAATAATCGCCAAATGAAGTTAAAAACATTTTTGAACACGCTAAAATAACACCGAGTAAAATTGATTTTTAACTTCATTCCTCCACAGTTTACATGGGTTACCATGATACCATTTGATTTTATAGCCATTTCCAACATGCATGTAAAATTTTAGTAGATTTGAAAATTTTGAATTTTTTTCGTGAAAATGATCAATTTCCGTAAGTTAACCCCTTTGGAAATTGACAATTTTGAAATGAAAATTAAAAAATTTCAAATTGTCTAATGTTTGACATGCATGTTGGCAACGGCAAAAAAATAGATGATTCACCATGTTCAACCCTTCAAATAATAGCCAAATGAAGTCAAAAACATTTTTCAACATGCTACAATAACACCGAGTAAAATTGATTTTTAATTTCATTTCTCCACTATTTACATGGGTTACCACAATACTATTCATTTTTTTAGCCATTTCCAACATACATATCAAATTTTAGTAGATTTGAAAATTTTGAATTTTTTTCATGAAAATGATCAATTTCCGTAGGTGTCCCTTTGGAAATTGACAATTTTGACATGGAAATTAAAAAATTTCAAATTGCCTAATGTTTGACATGCATGTTTGCAACGGCAAAAAAATAGATGATTCACCATGTTCAACCCTTCAAATAATAGCCAAATGAAGTCAAAAACATTTTTCAACACGGTAAAATAACACCGAGTAAAATTGATTTTTAACTTAATTTCTCCACTGTTTACATGGGTTACCACAATACTATTCAATTTTTTAGCCATTTCCAACATGCATATCAAATTTTAGTAGATTAGAAAATTTTGAATTTTTTTCGTGAAAATGATCAATTTCCGTAGGTTAACCCCTTTGGAAATTGACAATTTTGACATGAAAATTAAAAAATTTCAAATTGCCTAATGTTTGACATGCATGTTGGCAACGGCAAAAAAATAGATGATTCACCATGTTCAACTCTTCAAATAATAACCAAATGAAATCAAAAACATTTTTCAACACACTAAAATAACACCGAGTAAAATTGATTTTTAACTTCATTTCTCCACTGTTTACATGGGTTACCACAATACTATTCGATTTTTTAACCATTTCCAACATGCATGTCAAATTTTAGTAGATTTGAAAATTTTGAATTTTTTTCATGAAAATGATCAATTTCCGTAGGTTAACCCCTTTGGAAATTGACAATTTTGACATGAAAATTAAAAAATTTCAAATTGTCTAATGTTTGACATGCATGTTGGCAATGGCAAAAAAATAGATGATTCACCATGTTCAACCCTTAAAATAATCGCCAAATGAAGTTAAAAACATTTTTGAACATGCTAAAATAACACCCAGTAAAATTGATTTTTAACTTCATTCCTCCACTTGTTTACATGGGTTACCATAATACCAATCTATTTTTTATCCATTTCCAACATGCAAATCAAATTTTAGTAGATTTGAAATTTTTTAATTTTTTTCGTGAAAATGATCAATTTCCGTAGGTTAACCCCTTTGAAAATTGACAATTTTGACATGAAAATTAAAAAATTTCAAACTGCCTAATGTTTGACATGCATGTTGGCAATTGCAAAAAAATAGATGATTCACCATGTTCAACCCTTAAAATAATCGCCAAATGAAGTTAAAAACATTTTTGAACACGCTAAATAACACAGAGTAAAATTGATTTTTAACTTCATTCCTCCACTGTTTACATGGATTACCATAATACCATTCGATTTTTAGCCATTTCCAACATGCATGTCAAATTTTAGTAGATTTGAAAATTTTGAATTTTGTTCGTGAAAATGATCAATTTCCGTAGGTTAACCCCTTTGGAAATTGACAATTTTGACATGAAAATTAAATAATTTCAAATTGCCTAATGTTTGACATGCATGTTGGCAACAGCAAAAAAATAGATGATTCACTATGTTCAACCCTTCAAATAATAGCCAAATGAAGTCAAAAACATTTTTGAACACGCTAAAATAACACGGAGTAAAATTGATTTTTAACTTCATTTCTCCACTGTTTACATGGGTTACCACAATACTATTCAATTTTTTAGCCATTTCCAACATGCATATCAAATTTTAGTAGATTTGAAAATTTTGAATTTTTTTCGTGAAAATGATCAATTTCCGTAGGTTAACCCCTTTGGAAATTGACAATTTTGACATGAAAATTAAAAAATTTCAAATTGTCTAATGTTTGACATGCATGTTGGCAATGGCAAAAAAATAGATAATTCACCATGTTCAACCCTTAAAATAATCGCCAAATGAAGTTAAAAACATTTTTGAACACGCTAAAATAACACCGAGTAAAATTGATTTTTAACTTCATTCCTCCATCGTTTACATGGGTTACCATAATACCAATCTATTTTTTATCCATTTCCAACATGCAAATCAAATTTTAGTAGATTTGAAATTTTTTAATTTTTTTCGTGAAAATGATCAATTACCGTAAGTTAACCCCTTTGGAAATTGACAATTTTGACATGAAAATTAAAAAATTTCAAATTGCCTAATGTTTGACATGCATGTTGGAAATGGCAAAAAAATAGATGATTCACTATGTTCAACCCTTAAAATAATCGACAAATGAAGTTAAAAACATTTTTGAACACGCTAAAATAACACCGAGTAAAATTGATTTTTAACTTCATTCCTCCACTGTTTACATGGGTTACCATAATACCAATCTATTTTTTAGCCATTTCCAACATGCAAATCAAATTTTGGTAGATTTAAAAAATTTTAATTTTTTTCGTGAAAATGATCAATTTCCGTAGGTTAACCCCTTTGAAAATTGACAATTTTGACATGAAAATTTCAAATTTCAAATTGTCTAATGTTTGACATGCATGTTGGCAATGGCAAAAAAATAGATGATTCACCATGTTCAACCCTTAAAATAATCGCAAAATGAAGTTAAAAACATTTTTGAACACGCTAAAATAACACCGAGTAAAATTGATTTTTAACTTCATTCCTCCACTGTTTACATGGATTACAATAATACTATTCGATTTTTTAGCCATTTCGAACATGCATATCAAATTTTAGTAGATTTGAAAATTTTGAATTTTTTTCGTGAAAATGATCAATTTCTGTAGGTTAACCCCTTTGGAAATTGACAATTTTGACATGAAAATAAAAAAATTTCAAATTGCCTAATGTTTGACATGCATGTTGGCAACGGCAAAAAAATAGATGATTCACCATGTTCAACCCTTCAAATAATAGCCAAATGAAGTCAAAAACATTTTTCAACACGCTAAAATAACACCGAGTAAAATTTATTTTTCACTTCATCTCTCCACTGTTTACATGGGTTACCACAATACTATTCAGTTTTTTAGCCATTTCCAACATGCATATCAAATTTTAGTAGATTTGAAAAATTTTAATTTTTTTCGTGAAAATGATCAATTTTCGTAGGTTAACCCCTTTGGAAATTGACAATTTTGACATGAAATAAAATTTTCAAATTGCCTAATGTTTGACATGCATGTTGGCAAAGGCAAAAAAATAGATGATTCACCATGTTCAAACCTTCAAATAATAGCCAAACGATGTTAAAAACATTTTTCAAAACTTTAAACAATACCGAGTAAAATTGATTTTTAACTTCATTCCTCCACTGTTTACATGGGTTACCATAATACCAATCTATTTTTTAGCCATTTCCAACATGAAAATCAAATTTTAGTAGATTTGAAAATTTTTAATTTTTTTCGTGAAAATGATCAATTTCCGTAGGTTACCCCTTTGGAAATTGACAATTTTGACATGAAAATTAAAAAATTTCAAATTGCCTAATGTTTGACATGCATGTTGGCAACGGCAAAAAAATAGATGATTCACCATGTTCAACCCTTCAAATAATTGCCAAATGAAGTCAACAACATTTTTCAACACGCTAAAATAACACGGAGTAAAATTGATTTTTAACTTCATTTCTCCACTGTTTACATGGGTTACCGCAATACTATTCAATTTTTTAGCCATTTCGAACATGCATATCAAATTTTAGTAGATTTGAAAATTTTGAATTTTTTCGTGAAAATGATCAATTTCCGTAGGTTAACCCCTTTGGAAATTGACAATTTTGACATGAAAATTAAAAAATTTCAAATTGCCTAATGTTTGACATGCATGTTGGAAATGGTTAAAAAATAGATGATTCACTATGTTCAACCCTTAAAATAATCGCCAAATGAAGTTAAAAACATTTTTGAACACGCTAAAATAACACCGAGTAAAATTTATTTTTAACTTCATTCCTCCACTGTTTACATGGGTTACCATAATACCAATCTATTTTTTAGCCATTTCCAACATGCAAATTAAATTTTAGTAGATTTGAAAATTTTTAATTTTTTCGTGAAAATGATCAATTTCCGTAGGTTAACCCCTTTGAAAATTGACAATTTTGACATGAAAATTTCAAATTTCAAATTGTCTAATGTTTGACATGCATGTTGGCAATGGCAAAAAAATAGACGATTCACCATGTTCAACCCTTAAAATAATCTCCAAATGAAGTTAAAAACATTTTTGAACACGCTAAAATAACACCGAGTAAAATCTATTTTTAACTTCATTCCTCCACTGTTTACATGGGTTACCATAATACCAATCTATTTTTTAGCCATTTCCAACATGCAAATCAAATTTTAGTAGATTTGAAAATTTTGAATTTTTTTCGTGAAAATGATCAATTTCCGTAGGTTAACCCCTTTGGAAATTGACAATTTTGACATGAAAATTAAAAAATGTCAAATTGCCTAATGTTTGACATGCATGTTGGCAACGGCAAAAAAATAGATGATTCACCATGTTCAAACCTTCAATAATAGCCAAATGAAGTTGAAAACATTTTTGAACAAGCTAAAATAACACCGAGTAAAATTGATTTTTAACTTCATTCCTCCATTGTTTACATGGATTACCATAATACCATTCGGTTTTTTAGCCATTTCCAACATGCATGTCAAATTTTAGTAGATTTGAAAATTTTGAATTTTTTTCGTGAAAATGATCAATTTCCGTAGGTTAACCCCTTTGGAAATTGACAATTTTGATATGAAAATTAAAAAATTTCAAATTAGTTAATATTTGACATGCATGTTGGGAACGACAAAAATTGAGGTTTCACCATGTTCACACCTCAAAATAATAGTCAAATGAAGTTAAACATATTTTTCAACACGCTAAAATAATACCGAGTAAAATTTCTTTTTAACTTCGTTTCTCCATTATTTACATGGTTTACCATAATGCCACTCGATGGTGTTAACAATTTCCAACATGCATGTCAAGTTTTAGTTGATTTGAAATTTTGGAAGTTTTTCGTGAAAATGATCAATTTCCGTAGATTAACCCCTTTACAATTTTTACATGTAAATTGGAAAATTTTAAATTGGCTAATATTTGACATGCATGTTGGGAACAACTAAAAATTAATTATTCACCATGTTAAGCCCTTCAAATAATAGCCAAATGAAAATAAAAAAAATTTCAACATGCTAAAATAACACCAAGTAAAATTGATTTTTAACTTCGTTTGGCCATTGTTTACAGCGATTACCGTAATGTCACTCGATCTTTTAGCCATTTTCAACATGCATATCAAATTTTGGTAGATTTGAAAATTTTGTTTTTTTTGTGTGAAAATTATCAATTTCCGTAGGTTAACCCCTTTGGAAATTGACAGAAATTCACAATTTTGACATGAAAATTTTTCAAATTGCCTAATATTTGATATGCATGTTGGGAACGGCTAAAAATTTATGATTCACCATGTTCATCCCTTCAAATGATAGGAAAATGAAATTAAAAACATTTTTCAACACGCTAAAATAATACCAAGTAAAATTGATTTTTAACTTTGTTTCTCCATTTCTTGCATCGGTTACCATAATGTCACTCAATTTTTTAGCCATTTCCAAAATGCATGTCAAATATTAGTTGATTTAAAAATTTTGAATTTTTTTGTGAAAATGATCAATTTTCGTAGGTTAACCTCTTTGGAAATTAACAATTTTTACATGAAAATTGAAAATTTTAAAATTGCCTACTATTTGACTTGCATGTTGGGAACGGCTAAAAATTTATGATTCACCATGTTCGTCCCTTCAAATAATAGCAAATAATGTTATAAACATTTTTCAACAAGTTAGAATAACACCGAGTAAAATTGATTTCTAACTTTTTTTGGTCATTGTTTATAGGGGTTACCATAATGCCACTTGATTTTTTAGTCATTTCCTACTTGTATATCAAATTTTAGTAGATTTGAAAAATTTAAAATTTTATTGTGAAAATTATCAATTTCCGTAGGTGTTCCCTTTGGAAATTGAAAATTTTGACATGAAAATTTTCAAATCGCTTAATATTTGACATGTATATTCGGAACGGCTAAAAATTTATGATTCAACATGTTCAGCCATTCAAGTAATAGCGAAATGAAGTTAAAAACATTTTTCAACACACTAAAATAACACCGAGTAAAATTGATTTTTAACCCTGTTTCTCAATTGTTTACATGGTTTACCATAATGCCACTCGATTTTTTAGCAATTTCCAACATGCATGTCAAATGTTAATCAATTTGAAAATTTTGAATATTTTTTGTGATAATGATCAATTTCCATAGGTGTTTAACCCCTTCGGAAATTGATAATTTTAACATGAAAATTAAAAAATTTCAAACTGCCTAATATTTAACATGCATGTTGGTAACAGCTAAAAATTGATGATTCACCATGTTAAACTCTTCAAATAATAGCCAAATGAAGTTAAAAAACATTTTTCAAAATGCTAGAATAACACCTAGTAAAATTGATTTTTAACTTTGTTTGGTCATTGTTTACAAGGGTTACCATAATGCCACTCGATTTTTTAACTATTTCCAACATGCATGTCAAATATTAGTCGATTTAAAATTTTTGAAATTTTCTTGTGAAATAAATTTCAAACTCCCTTGATCAATTTTCTAACTCCGCCAATACATGTTCCGGTTCAACCGGCCGAATAGATCGCAAAACTAGGTTTTGACCGGCATGCATCTATATACATATTCTCTTATTAATTTGGATCTGACAATGTCATATGAATATGTGATAAGTCTTACATCTCCATGTGAAGGAATTCTTTGCTTACGTTAATTAATTACAGTTCACGAACAGCTCATATGTTGATCATGGCCTTTATATGAGCATGCTACGTAAGTTTGTCAACGTCGTTGAAAAAATCTACAAATTAAATTAAGTCTTCACACAAAATAACAAAATAAATGGTGCTATAATCTTGATGCACTATATCTGTTATGTTTTAATCCTTGACCAAGTCCGGTCTGGTTGAGACTCGAATCGGTTGCGCAAGACTAATTCAAAGTCCACCTTACTCACCGAAACCGCGTGTCTTGGTTACAACCCTAGTATACAAGGCCTTTTATATAATCCTTGTTGGCTTACGCAACTGAAACACCTTCGAGAGGGTTTTCCTTCGTGATGTGTTGTATTTTTGACATATTGATTCTCTTTATAGACTATATTTGTATTCCGACTCAGGATTTTCAGTATATATTTAGTTCTCTTACTTCTTGGGGTCGTATTACATTGTTTGGGATGCTTTTATGCATTTCAGGCGATGTACGGTGTTTGGGGACAAGCGTAAACTAAGATGGACAATTTAAACCGTTCGGGGCGAAAATTTGCTGAAATTAGAGGAGAACATGACGTGTCCCTTAAGAACACGGTATGTTCCTCAGGGACACGACATGTCATTTTCTCTGGAAAGCAACCCGAGAGCCTCTGTTAGGAGGAATACGCATGTGTCCTTTAGGAACATGTTGTTCCAAGGAACGCGGCGTATTCTTCTAGGGCACGACGTGTTCCACCTTCATACGGGTTTTTAAGTTATTTTTCTTTTTTCATTTGGAAGAGACGATATAAATTTATCGAATAGCCCTTTTGACAAAAGAGACTTTATTCTAGACATATTTTTAAATTTTTAAAAAAGAAAGAGTTTCAGAGATCTATTTAATATCAAAAGACCTCAAAGGTTCAACATCGAGTCCCATGGTTATAGATATTTTTTTATGTATAAATAGTACCATTAGCTAGCCAACTTGAGCGGCAAAATCGTATTCCTTGGCAGATTAGCGGTCGAGTCTTTATTAGTAACACATGTGTGTTCGTGTAGCTAATTAATGGACAGTAACGGCAACCTCACTTTTAGCTTTTCATCTGTGAAATCTAATAGACAAATTAAAATTGAAGTATGTTCGTCGTATGAATTATCTTAATTGTAAAAAAAAGTTTGAGCGAAATTTATTTCAAATCGATCAAAGTACAAATAAGAGCATTATAAATATATAACTATATTATCAATTACATCTTTCCAGTTATTCGGGATGGAAAATTCGCGTGTTGTTCGAGCCACCCAATCAGCAATAGTGTTGTTTCTTTTTGGGGTGAAGTCGATCCTAATCCATGAACAACTAGTAAAGTAAATTTTGATATCGGCCACGATCGCCCCGCACTCTCACGGAATAGGAAGAGATGGGTTGTTGATGATGTTGACAAGGTTGATGCAATCTGAGTAGATAGTGAACGGGATGAGAGTTTGTACCGCAAAGGTCGTAGCTTCCAACATTGCTCGAGCTTCCACAACGATCGAGGATGAGCAGAAAAAAGTACCATTCCCACCATTGTAGATTTGTCCTTGGACATTCCTAACAATGAACCCAAATGTCGCCTTTTAAGAATCGCTAACAAACGACCCATCGTAGTATAGGGACATATATGGCAGGTTGACAATACTAAAGACGGTTATGAGTGGAATGGATAGGCGTGAGTGAGGTGAAGCAAAAGGGAGGTGGACTCCAATCGGTGAAATCCTTGTTGATTCCTTGTTACGTGTAGACTCTCCAATCTGGTTTCCCTCCCTTAATGAGATAACAATGTTCACCTTGTAATTTGTATTAGTATTTACAAACATAAGAGATTTACACTTGAGAGAGATACACTTGAGAGAGATTCTGGTATCCTATAGAATCTTTATGAAAATCTATGGCGGAAATCTGTAAATGCAACCCCATACACTTTCATGGGTTGTTTAGTTGTTAGATCCGACTTGCCCATAAAATCACCTTTCGAATTCAACCTATTGATCTGACTCTCGGCCGAATAGTCGGGTTGTTATACTTCAAGCTCAACCGGATGCAGACCAATGAAATCCCCAAGACTCCTCCGCCGATGCCGATCGCCGCCGCTGCAACCATTCGGAATCTGAAAGTCAAACGTCGCTCCCGCCGACCATGACGACGACGAATTTCTCTCCCTCACCACGTCGACCACCGCCGCCTGATCACAATCTTCCAAATCAAGCGAGTACACCACATCTTCCCTGCTCCACCCCGAACGCAATAGCTCCCCAGCGAACAGCATCCTCACATGCCGCACCTCCTCTTCCTCGTCCTCCACCTCCACCGTCGTCCGATCCCCACCGCCAGATGAATCACGGCCGTCCATCATCATCATCTCCCTCACCTCGTCTTCTCTCCACCCGCCGTCTCTCAACCGACAGAACACATCCTCCATACACTCCCTCAGCTCCTTCTCCACCCACCACCCCTCCGCCGACGACGACGCCGCAGCTTCGTCGTCGGCCATCGTCTTTCCATTATCCGCCGCATCCGTCCAGAACCCAATCTCTCTCGCCGCCGTCGCCGCCCAAGCCGGCAGAGCACTAATAATCTTCATCCTCCTCCTCGTCACCCCCGCCGTTGAATTAATCGGATTAATCTCCAGCTGCTGAAAGAATCCGGCAATGTCGAAGCTCAAGATCCGTACGCTCTCCTCGTCGACGTAGAACACCGGATTCCCCGCCGCAACAGGGGAGGCCGGGATGTAGCAATTGGTGTAAATTGGCACCAGCGCAGGAGCTTCGTCGATCAATTTCTTGACCACAGCGTTCAATTCGAACCAATTCCCGGGTCGGTCGCCCCACGACCCGACCCAGAAGCGGCGGCGGCGGATGTTTCTTGACAGATTGAATGCGGGAAGATTGAGGAGCGCCGATGAAGATAAAGATGAAGATCGCCAGTTGGGGAAATCGGGGCCGAAAGGGACGCCTTCTTGGAGAATGTAGCGGAGGTCTGGAGGGAAGGAGAAGCCGAATTCCGATTCGATATCGGAGAATTCGGAGGTGGTGAGACCGGGGAGGATTTGAATGTGGAAGGATCTGAGGCGGTGGATTAGCTTCTTGGCGTAGGCGGCGTAGGAGAAGCAGACTTGGAGCTTGGTGGCGGGTGAGGATTTGGGTTTCGGGAGGCGATGGTGGTAGCGGGTGGCGGTGGCGGTCGCCATTAATTTGTTGAGCGGCGGGAGAAATTGGAGTGGGTTTTTTTCGCGTTTATTTGGGAATTTGAAGGAGTTAGTTGGAAAGAAATGGGAAGGGGGCGTTTGGCTTAAATGGATTACAGAGAAGAGGTTATTAGAGTCAAATTAGGCAGCAAATCAATTTTCAAACATGGTCATTTTTATATGTAATCTTAGTTATTAGATTTACGTTTTTATCATAGCTAAGTTGTTTATTTTAATAAATTTCATCCATTTTTTATTTTTTTCCCTAAAAATCCAACTCCAACAACTATTATTTAATTACGATCCCCCTCGAGTAATACAATTGGTTATGTTGTGTGTCTATAAATATGATTGGGTTTGAATCCAGTCACACCCGGACAATGTTATGCTTATTTCTTTTCTTTACCTTCCGAAAAATTTACTCCGACAAAAAAAACTATTATCTAGCCCATTTAAGCTATATTAGCCTTAGTCTCTTTGATGGCAAATTCTTTTGTCGTGGATGGTGACATTGAGATTCTGATCAAAATCTAATGTAAAATCAATTTTTAATTAGTTCTAATTAAAAATTGATTTATCATATGAAGTAAATATTTATAATTGGTTATCTGACTTAAACATGTAATTATAAGTATATATTAACTAATCATACGAATAAATGACTAGTTATTATTAGACTTAAATAATAGTAATTGTAATTATATATTAATTAGTTATACGAGTAAATAACATTATTATTCGGTTTACTAACGGTAATTATCGTAACCTTGAACACTCTCACCGACATTCCAATCGTGAATCCTCTTTGAGTACAAGCAATTTCAACGAAATTACTGTCGTTTGTCAACACCAATAATGAGTTGGATAAACTATATTAGTTATTTTAATGACCTATAATGTTTATATTATAATTATTTGTTATGATCTATGTTGTAAACATCATAGAAAAAATTGCATAGACGTCGCAGACACATGAAACACGGAGTAGATTTGGAATCCAGACGAAAAGAGATTTTAGGATTTTTAGGATAATTTTGAATTATTAGATCTAATGGATTTTATATCTAACGGTCCGTATAAAAGAATATGGAAGTTTTTTCTACAAAAATTATTTAATTTTTATCTGTTTCGGTTTGAGTTTGGATTTTGAGTTTAGTATTAGAATTTTGGTTCCGATTTTTTGTTTTAGATTTTAAATTTTGGGTTTTAGATTTTGGGTTTGGATTTTTAGATTTTGGGTCTAGAGTATTAGGTTTTCAATTTTGGATTTTAGATTTTGGGTTTGAATTTTAGGTTTTAGATTTTTAGGTTTAGAGTATTAGGTTTTCAATTTTAAATTTTAAATTTTGAGTTTCACATTTGATATCAAAATTAAAATAGACAAAGTAGCGTTTGAAAAAACAGAGTAGACAAATTAAAGTAAACTAACTAGAATAGGCCATATCATGGATGTCGATTCAAAAATCTGTTGAGATGAATTCTACTCATAGGGTTGTAATACATTCAATATACTCAATATATAATTCTCCTATGGGATATTATTGTCTCTTTCATGTTTGTAGGACATCGCTCAACGTGCTTGGTGTTTGAGCCTCAAAACAACGTTGGCCTTCTTCAGTCTTTTCGCCATTTCTTTACACAAGTCAGATTGTAACGGGTCGTGACCGATCCACTTGCCGGGCGAAAATGAAACAGATTCTTGACCTTGAGTTTGATTGATTTTGCTCCATCAAGGGTAGGAATTTAAGTGTTGTAACTTGTAACCAACAGTTCGAATTAACGATTCATGATACGGTGATCAAGGAATCATGTATAAAATTGTCATGGACAGTCAGGTGGTTTCTTGCCTTAGAGCGTTTGCGAGGGTACGACAACTAGTTTTTAACATGGTTATATCAAGGTGAGATAACTTGGATGTCTTTAGAGCAACGAGCATGGCTTTAGCTAGATGAACTTTCGTGACTAACGGAGATGAGCATATCCCTACTCGACTTTGTTAGTCGCGAAAAAAGAATCTAAAGTCTATGAACTACATGGCCATATTCTCAGAAGTCAAATTGTTGTTCTGTGATAGCCCATTTTAAGCCCAGATATAAACCCAAAGCCCCTGTGCCAGGGCCGCTATGCTGCTAAGCCTGACTTGATTGTGGGCCTTGGGCCTGGTTGACGGACGACAAGAGATTGTGACGTAATTATATCTTTAAATGACGTACACAAACCAAATTTAATTTAATTTTTTTTCCATATTTCATTTCCATTTCAATTACATTCAACTTTCTATTATCCAAATCAAACAGTTGGTTACAGATCAATTGGGTTCCAAGTGAAGTATGCATACATGGATCAAAAGGATGGATTTGTGCTATTAATCGTGGGTTGAAATAAGGGATAATGTGGCTTGTGAGTTAGGTCCAAATTGAATTGTACATCTAGGTTTGGTAAGATATAATTTAGACGATAATGAAAAAAAAGTTTAATCATCAAACATCACTTTGTAGGGATTTATGTTTTTTTAGGCTAAAATAATGTTTATGTGATATTTTTTTATTTTTCAATTGATATAATCTAATTTTTTTATATTTTCATTTTGCTAATATATGTTTATAATAAAAAAAAAGTTCATCTCTCTTCATTTATTCTCTAAAACTTTTCACAACATTATAATTTTAGTATATATAATTCACTATCACGTAAAATTTCACTACTAAATTGCACTGTCATATTGATTTTATTTAGCGGAGTTGCCCTTAAAATGCAGTTTTTCTTGAGTTGCCCTTAAAACTAAAAACGGATTTCACAGATCTAACCGTTAGAAAATTAGGGCAAAATGGGGTCGTCACTTTTCTTTAATTTAATTTAGTTTTTCTAAGAAATTATTTTTTAGTCTTTAATGTAATTTTTAACCTTAAGATAGACTAATTCATAGAGAAAAAGGGGAGTATTATTAGGGGTTTTAATGAGAGTGGCGGGTTAATTACAGAGAAGGAGACTAACGCTCAATATATTCATAAGAATTTCGGGCCTAATCCGATATACATTAACAATCGGATCAAGAATCATTGTGTTTTAATAATTAAATTGTTGGGATAAACCTTAATCGGTGGTATGTTACATTAATCAACCATGATGAATAAATTTTATCGAACCGGCTAGTGAGTTATCTTCAACCTAACAAGCCAAATTAAGGGTTAGTACTCGAGTGAACTTCACCGGCTCTCTCTTTGAATATCGAGACGAGTTTCGGATGAGCCGATTGATAAAGAAGTATGGAAAGAACAGAATCACACAGTCAAATGTGTTAGCTGAACAATGACAGCGAAGGATGAATGAGGAAAAAAGTGAGAAAACTTTGCAGTTTGCAGGCTCCACCACCATTGTTGCAGCGATTGTCTGCTTGGGAACAAGAAATTCCTATCAACGTTCTTTTGTGTTTGAATTGAACTAAGAAAAAGTTGAAAGTTTCTATTTTTTCACTCTCATTTTCTCTGCAAATTAAAGCTTGGCGGGGTAGATGATTGGTTATTGTTTTGTTTGGGTGGTTAGGGTAATAGAGTGGTTCGAGATAGAAAAATTGGGTACAATGACTTCTTTGATTGTGTTTACGGTTTGAATATCCTCTCTTAATAGGGCGCGTTACGATGGATCATTGTTTTTGAATCCTCAAAACGGCTTACAAAGGATGAATATCAGTGGTCTCAGTGTGTGATGAGAAGTCTAAGACTTTCAACGATTCTTTTCCAGTAGTATCTAAAGTGCGAGCTTTTTTTGAAGCTAATATCGCTCCGTATATTTTCGGCCTACACAGTTTGCTCCATATATATTATAGTGTCATGGTGTGATTCTATTCTCATATACGGGTAGTAGGAAGAAGCAATCAACTCTAGCAGTTATCGTACTTCACATCCTTAATTTCTACACAATTATTTCAAAACAATAACCACGAAACAAACATTAGCCTCAACACAAAATTAAAACAACACCAAAAACTGAAACTGAAAAACAAACAAAAGTGAAAGAAGACACCACTCTACTCGGTTCTTGTTGGTGATTAATGGATACCCTTTGAACAAGACAACAATGGTAAGAAAACAAATGTGAAAGGGTAGACAAACATGTCAGTCGGAAAGGAAGTAGACAAAAATCTAAGGATCAATTGTGTAATAGTTGTAGTAACTCTAGTTTTGTCTTTTCCTCTGGTTTGTTTTTGGTAGATGGCAAAATAGCAATTGAGTCCCCCAAGAAAATTCTCTATGTCGATATAATAGTAGAATATCCATAACTATTCAATTATAACAATGTGACAATTACCAAACTAGCACGAAATCGTTGAATCGGTAAAATAATAATGGTCGAATTTGAAGAATCGGTTTGGGAGAACGGGTGAATTTTGTCGAAATGCTTGAAGTGGGTATTTTGCATGGAAAAGGGTGTTAGTAAGGTATTCTTCTTTTAATTACTCAACTTTAAATGACATTTTATACGTTTTACTTTTAATTTTTATTTTAATCGTCAACATGAAATTTTTGTTTTATAATTTCAAGAACTTTACAAACATTTTTATATTTATCGCGAAATTAATTATACAGTAAATTTTTTTGATTAACTTGGGTCACTCCCTTGTTTTTTATTTTCATAATATTAATTCGTCAAGTAATAATTTATTTCATTAACTGAATTATAATTTTATTGGTGAGTGTATATCCTAAATTTATAACAATTTTGATTAATATACAAAACGTTTTGACCCCGTATTCTAAAAAAATGAAGGTGCCCTCTTTCTAATTATCATATAAAAATAAAATAATAGAGAAGATGTTACTTTTCTTAGACAAACTCCAATTTTGAATTATTCTTTGTTATTGAAGGATTAGAATATTCTGTTTCTTTTTCCTTTATGGAATGAAAAAGGGAATATTTTGGTACAAAAAGACTTCGAAGATCACACACCTTTCTGTTTTGCAGAAAGAATCCATGAGATCAAAACAAAAACCTCGAGTGATGAATCAAACCGAGATGTAAAAGCCGAAAAATATTACATCTTGATCTTTCGATAAGATATCGACCGCTTTAGTTTTAGGGCTTTACGAATTTACTTTGAAGTGTGCATCATGATGGCCAGAAGGTCATCCAACTCCTCTATGCTCTTGGCTGACCACGTCACTTTCAGAGTTTTTACAAAAACTCTTTTATATCATTTCAAAATGAGTCGTTTTAATTAATGTCAAATTGTCTCTTATATTGATACATAAATATCTCGTGCGAAATTTGTCTTAAATGTTGGTAGAGAAAACATAGGAAAATAACGGATATTCATTCGTTTGGTAGAACACTTTTTATAACACTTATAGTAGTTCAGTAGGAATCGAGATCAACCTTCATGAACTCATTCCCCTTCGAACTAAGGGAAATGTGTTCATGCTTCATGAGGTTGATATTTCGAATCAAACCGGATAAGATTAAGAGGTTTGACTCGGACCGGAACAACCTTTAACCACTCTAATCATAATCACCATACATTAAATTTCCCATTGATTAACTACAAGATCTTTGACTCCATTACTTCAATTTTCAAAGGCTCTGTTTTCAACAGTAATTCTGACAGAGTATGGACTTCATTTTCCTTCTCTGTTTCTCTCTGCATCCCACTGAAGAACAATCAATTTCTTCCCTTTTCCCCATGGCTGCTGCAGATTGATCCAAATAGGCTTCTGAGTTCAAGTTTTCCACTACAGAGAAAGAAATTTAAAACAACCCCTAACTATACACATAAACCCCTTGCTATTTCTCTCTACAGACTTCCTTCAAATGCTGAGAAGATCAGGTGGATGATTCTGATGCTCCTCTTTGGTATCTTTGCTGCTTGTTGTTGCCGCATCAGGAGAGTCTAGAGTTGAACCCGACCCTGGCGAGTCTATCGTGATAGCGAACGAATCGGTTTCCACGGCTTGTTTCGAACCGGGTGGTGGCTTTGGATGCTCGGATAGCATCTGCACAACCTCCCTCATCATCGGCCTCTCCACAGCCTGCTCCTCGACGCACAGCATCGCTACGTAGAACATGTGCATGACCTCGTTGAGAGGCACCGACGACAATCGAGGGTCCAATATTTTGAGCACACTCTCCCTGTTCGAATCCGTCATACTTCGAACCCACTGGACTATGTCCACCCCGTCTCCGAACTCCCCGACTGGTTTCCTCCCTGCGATCAGCTCGAGCAGAACCACTCCGAAGCTGTACACGTCGCTCTTCTCGTCGACTTTCATCGTGTAGGCGTACTCTGCAAATGCAAATGAACAGTATTTCAAGTTTGAAGGTGCGTTCGAAAGCACATTGGACGAGATTAAAGATACACCTAGCCAAAGCTTCAATTTTAAAACTTTACATAGGATTTCGTCATTTTGGAATCGAGAATCTGGACGGTGGACTAGATTCGCGATTTCGCTATTGAATCAATAGCCAATAAGGGTACCATCAAGCCAAAAGGAATCGTTGGTGGATGTACTTTCAGGAGCTAGCAGCTTCTCACCTAATTTCAAACCAACCTCCACGACCAAATTTTTTAATAAAACATCTCGTCCTGTTACTACTGATTGAACACGGCACAAAAGGACAGAACCGGAATCTACACCATTCTAACAAGTTCATACTAAGGATCTTTCAAATAAATGAATGCAGTAAAGGAAGGATCTTTACCTGGAGCTATGTATCCATAAGATCCAGCAATGGCAGACATGCACTCAGAAGTGCCAGAATCCTGCAAGAACTTCGCCAGCCCGAAATCGGCAACATGAGCTTCGAACCCCGAATCCAACAGAATGTTATTCGACTTTACGTCTCGATGAACAATCAACGGCGAACAATCATGATGGAGGTAGCAAAGACCCTTGGCGGAATCCACAGCAATCTTGTACCGAATGTTCCAATGCAGATGTCCACCTTTCTTACCATGGAGGACTTCACCAAGGCTTCCATTAGGCATATACTCGTATACCAAAAGATTCGTCTCGTGATTTGAACAAAATCCCAACAGCCTAACAATGTGTCTATGTCGAATCCTCCCTAGTGTTTGAATCTCAGCGTTGAATCCATGATCGTGATTCGACCCCCCTCGAGTGATCGAAGGTAGCCTCTTTACCGCGACATGATCGCCACCGATCATCGAGCCTTTGTAGACGATTCCTGCGCCGCCTTTCCCTATGATGTTCTCTTCTTTCAAGCATTCCAGCACGTCGTCGACTGTGAAGTCGAGACGCTGGAATGCTGTCATCTTCCAAGCTCGAGAATCGCTAGATTTTTTCAAAGATCTCGCCTTTAAGATTGCTGCTACTGCGAACGCAATCGAGCATACCAGCAAACCAATTACAAGGAACAGTTTCAAAGAACCAGAGAGCCCTTTACCAGCATTATGAGTTCCTGCGACGCCATTTTTGCAAGCACTTAAATAAGGTCCACAGAGATCAGGATTCCCCATGAACGAAGTGGAGTTAAAGTAGCTGAATTGGCCGGTTGCCGGTACCAATCCGGATAGATTGTTGTAAGAGAAATCTACAGATGTTAAGCTCTGCATAGACGAAATCGACGGCGGGATTTCACCGGACAGCGAGTTTCTCGACACGTTTAAGTAGTTTAACATCCTCATCTCTGACACCTCCGTTGGAATCTCGCCGGAGAGCGAGTTCCGACTTAGGTCAACGAAAGTCAACACTTTGCATTTACTGATCTCGGGCGCAATCCGACCGGAAAATTTGTTGTGGCTGACATCAATCTTGGAGAGCTGCTGAAGCTTCCCGATCTCGGATGGGATCGAACCGGTGAACTGATTCCCGTCGAGGAGTAGCTTCTGAACGTCGGAGAAGTCTCCTATCGTCGATGGTAACGAACCGGATAGCTGATTGTTGGAAAGACTGATTTGACCGAGTGCTTTGTTTCTGCTGGCCGGAAACTCTCCGGTTAATAGATTGTCTTGTAGTTCGACTTGAGCAAGCGCCGGTAACCCGAAGAGACCCGATGGGATGGATCCGTTTAAGAAATTCTCCCCCATTCGGATCCGGGTCAGCGACCCGCATTTCGCCAAGGATTCAGGAATCGGGCCGAAGAGGAAGTTGCTGAGAGTGATTAGGATTTCAAAGCGGTTACCGGAGCAGAGATCTGGTGGGAGAAATCCGGTGAGCTTGTTGGAAGAGAGATCTAGTCTGATTAGCTTCCCGTTCTGGCCTAACCCTTGAGGGATGGTTCCGGTGAAGTTATTCTCCCAGAGGTTTAACGTTTCGAGCTCCGGGAGCTCGCCGATGAACTCCGGGATTGTTCCGTGGAGATCGTTTCTGAATAGGTTGAGTAAAGTTAAGTTCTTCAGCTCGGAGAAAGACGGCGGGATTTCTCCTTGGAAGATGTTGTTGGAGAGATCTAATGATTTCAAGCTCTTCAGATTGCCGAGCTCCGGAGTGAGAGGACCGCTGAGGAAATTGACTTGGAGGAACAATGTGTCGAGGTTTTGGAGGTTGCCGATTTCCGGCGGGATTTCGCCGGAGAGATTGCAGTTCGCGACGTCTAGGCGGATTAAGTTGGTTAGGTTTCCCATCTCGGCAGGCAAGTCGCTTTGGTAGCTGTTGTAGTACCCGAGGTAGAGCTGTTTGAGGCTGGTTAGGTTACCAATCTCCGGCGGGATTCTTCCGACGAGCTCGTTACCGGAGAGAGCGAGGTATTCGATGAACTCCCACTGCCCGTACTGCGGCGGGATCTCCCCGCCGAAGAAGTTCCCCCCGAGGTGCAGGTGGCGGAGGTTGGGCATTTCGGCGACGGCGAGAGGCAAGTCGCCGGTCATGTTGTTGTTGTAGATATCCAGTACCTCGAGGTTTTTGAGCTGGGCTAGCTGAGCGGAGAAAGTATCATTAAACCCATTGTTGGAGAGATTGAGGTAGCGGAGGTTGGTGACGGCGGAGAGCTGCGGCGGGATGGGGCCGGAGAATTTGTTGACGTCTAGGGAGAGGTTCTGGAGGTAGAGGAGGTGGGAGATGTCCGGGGAGAGGGTTCCAGTGAGGGAGAGGCTAGAGAGGTCTAATGAGGTCACGTGACGGCTGGAGAAGTCGCACGTGACTCCCGGCCAGGAGCAGAGGTCGGCGGAGGAGTTCCAGGCGGAAAGGAAGGAGTTTGGGTCGTCGGTGACGGCGGATTTTAGGGAGAGGAGGGCTTGGGTTTCGGATAATACCCGGCCGGAGGAAGTTGGGATGTGGAGGTTTAAGAGGAGGAAGAGGAGAGGGTAAAGGAGTCTCATCGTGGATTGAGAAGTGCTAATCCCCGCCGGCGACGGCGGACGGCGGAAAAGGAGGAGGAGGAAGAGGATGATGAAGAAGGTAAGCGAGAAGAGTGAGGTGTTCTTCGGTGTGGAAATTTGGAACTACATGAGATTTTTTTAATGTTTTCTTACCCTTTTCTGGATTAGGAAAGTAAAAATTACGAAACGGACAGTTTCCCTTTATTTTGTTTTTTAGCGTCGGCTTAATATCTATTGTGGTCATTAAAGTATTGGGTTTTTACAATCTGGTCATCCATCGGTTAGAAGTAACCTGCATGTCGTATACTTATTTCAGTTGTCGACTCGATATATAGTACAAGATGGAGTGTAAAACACACACAATCTGATCACCTTATATTAATCAAAGGTAAAAAATCATCCCGCCTAAAATTGGTCGAGCTAAATAGATCCAAATGGGTTAGAATCTCAATTGAGATCGAAAGTTGTGATTGATTCGTAATTAGACTTTAAGTCTATGTTCCCAAGGAAATTTATTTTTTAGGCACGATTTAATTGAAAATAACCTGACAACTCAAAACATAAATAACCGTTAGTGGCCATTGTCCCTCCTATATTGTGTGGCGCAGTGTTGGTCCCCTCCAATGATTAATTTCTAATAGTCATTTTTTTACCGTTAAAAATTAGACGTTAAAGGTTATCTGCGTTACGCAATGTGATATAAAAAGAAGGGTGACCACTTATAATTATTTATATTTCAAACTGATCTTTTAAATTATTTTAAATTAAATTGTGTTTAAAAAAATTCATATCCCAAGGGACCCTAACCCCAAAGCAAATAGTGCTAAATATATACATTTTAACATCCCATGGAACACGTTACTTAGTACAAATCTTGAGGCCATTCCCTTGGGTGGTGTTGCTTTTTGTTTCCTTCCCCTTTGGACCACTCCACTATCTCTTTTAAGTGTGCATTGATTGGTATTAGTGTATTGATTAAACTAAATGAACCAGTATTCATTACCCATGTCTTGCGAAGGTAATTGAATGACCGATCTCCTCACATACCATGGTTAAATCCGGTATCCGTTTAAAGGAGATAACGGATGGAGACGGATTTGATAGTATTTATATGGATTAAGTCGTTTAATTATATATATAATGTAAAACTCATTTATAGTTCATCAAAATCCTACCCTTTTTTCTTTTTATTTTTACGGAAACCTATTCAAACTATTTAAATTATATGGCTCATTATGTATGTTGGATTTCTTTTATTGTTATTGAATACGACTCGTATTTTTCTAATATGAACAACTATATTTCAATTATTATTCTACAATCTAGAATTAAAAGAATAAATAATTCTTTTTAGTATTCGAAATTACCCGACTAAACGATTATATCTAAAACCCGCAAACTATACGAGTCGGGAATATTATTTGAGTACAGAATCATGACTCAGTCGGGCAACTATCTGTCTGCCAAAAAAAAAACCAAACATCATATAAGATAAGAGATAATTCTTTATTTTATAATACAATTATTAATTATTTGGTATTGCTTGCTTGATTGCCTAAGCTCTCTTATTTCAGAATGCTATTCAGTATGGATGAGTAGTAATTAAAATGATAGGGGAATGCAAATCAAGTAGCAATTTCATTATTAATTTAATTTGCATGATTATGAATACATCATTTTCACATTACTTAAGCAACACAACAACTTCTAGCTGTGGCTTCTGTTTGACTAGGTTTCGTTGGATTGTCGCATGCTCATTGCTCGTTGAACTCGATTATCGATTGTTCAATCACGCTATAAAAAAAGGTGGGGTACTCACATAAAACAGTAAACGGCAGGCCAAAATCCATAAAGTAAGCAAGCAAGAAAATAAGCGACGGTCTCACTATCGGAGCACTTGAGGCCGATGTCTCCATAAGCGCTCCTGATTTTCCAGCGCATGTGATTCTGAAATGACTTCTGTAGATGTTCCAGACTTCCAGTAATCCTTTCCTAATCCGGATTTGTCCTCTGCTATGGTCGGCGGCGATTGGAAGTGAGGGGGAGGAGGGGCCAACGGTGAAGAGAGAGTGCAGTACAAATTGGGTTTGGCTTTACCAGTTCATAAAAACAAGGCCAAAAGCCCACATAATCTAAATTTTTTAAGTATAAAGCCCACTATCATTTAGGCGGAGCAAAATGGCGCGTGGGCTTATGATGGGCATGGGAAAAGCGGCCTGGCCCAGCACAAAGGAGTACCTCGTGGTCGTTCGAAAATGGGCTTTTTCAGACGTCTTTGAGGAAGGGTCCAGCTCCAACCCAGTTTTGTATGGGTCCGAAATTTCGGCTGACCCGACCCGCTCTTGGCCCAAATTTTCTGGGCCGGCTCCGCAACGCCCCGCTTAAAAGCTTCGAGGCCTTAAAGTCCCGTGACCCGACCCGGCCAAAACCCGACGACCCGGTTCGTTTTACGCGTGTGGTGCACGCGCCTGCGTATGAGAGTGGGTTTTATTTTCGAAACTTGAAATCTGACGCGCGGGTGTAATACACGCAGGCGGACTTCCACGCGCGAGCGTGTTGTGCACGCGTCCGTGCTGCTTTTCCTTCCTCTCGTTGTTTTTCCGTAGTCTCGCCGGCCGTTAAATCCCCTCGCCCTTACTTCCTGAGAGTCCTGCTCCGATGAGTGCGTTTCTCAACCTTCCAACGACCATTTGGTCGAATTAGGATCCACAAACTGTTTCTAGAAACTGATGTACAGTCTTAACAACAAAAAATGGTGTGCATGGTTTCTAGAATTGTTTAATGATTATGAATGGCGGCTGACAGTTTATGTTTACATATATACGAGGACTTTATGGATCGGGCTAGGTAGCCCTGTTGATACCAATCGTTTTACGAAGCACAAATATTCAAGATAAACGTAAGTGACATCGAATCAAATATGTTGTGATTAATACGGTGACGATCAGTTATTTACTTGTCGTTAACAAACCAACATAGGGCGGTTTGAGTCAAATATGTATAAAATGAAAAGAGTTGCTTAAATTTTGTTACAAATCCTAAAAGGTTGGTTTAGTGATAAAATGAGAGGATAAATTTCATCATGATATATATAGTTAATTTTGGGTCAACAATCATATAAAAACAGTTAAAAAATTAAAATCCTTAATTGATAAATTGATCGAAATACTTTAGTTCAACTGATTAATGAAAGCTAACTGGTGTTCTTGCTCGATGAAATAATGGCGGTCATATATGATGATAGAAAGCGTAACCGTGAGGATGAATCAGGCTTCAAGTTATCGGAGGAAAAGGAAAGTGGTAAAAAATTCTCAAAATCCTCATGGAAGGAAGATCTTGACACAATCATGTCTCAAGTAGGTCGACTTGGTTTAACCTGCCCAGCTGTATAAATGCCGGACAGGGCTGCGGAATGTGTCGACTCCGGCAGCACCTTCTGTTCGTCGACCCCATCAATCCCTCGATGGTCTTTGGCGTTTAATTGTGTTGGTCTTTTTTACAGTTTGAGACTGGTTTGTTTCCCCGGTTCTTTTGCTTTCTGTTGGTCATGTTTGTTAGGGGTGGAACTTTGATTGTTTTTGTTAGAGTTTGATGAGATTAAATCACTTAGCGGTTGATTTAGTTGAGCGGAATGTAAGAACGCGATATAATTAATCAACCTGTAGTTAGATGTATTTTTTGATGTAATTTACAACTCTCCAAGAAATCGATCATATTGTGTTAGTGTTTATTATTTAATGATGAAATGGAAGCAAATATACACAGATAATCGATTAAAAAAATAGTTTGGCGTAGTTGTCTTCTTGAGGTAATTACTAATTACCTAGTTGCCAGCTTAATTTTCATTTTATATATATGTGTTTAACTTCAAAAATGTTATTACAAAAGGTTATTCATTACGTTCCAAAATTAATCTAGTATTTTAAAATTAAAATTGGATCTATGTTTTACAGATTTCTCTCATCTTTTGTCGATGTTAGATTTGTCTAACATTATACTCATTCTAACTCCAGGACTCGTAGTTCTTGTTGAGATTTATCATATCATCACTTAATGATAATACACGGAGAATATATAATTTTACTTGCTACATCTCAATTTTTTTCGACAAATATTTTTTACTTTGACCTCAACCATCACAGATTGACTTTGCGAATGCATCATTATATGATTCCTTAAAAGGACATCAATCTCGATATTATTTAAACACAAACACGTTCAGCTTTAAAGTTGTTAAAAAAACTCATCCATTTCATACCAAAACATATATATTATTAATTAATGTTACACTATTTTACCAAGTCTTCATCCACGTGAGTCATGAGATATAAAATATATATCTAAAAAAACAAAAATTAATTTACTAGTTGATGTTTTTTTTATCCTTCTACAAATTAACTTTAGAGCCACAACAATTGACTTCCTTTTTCTTTGGAGTAGGGAAAAATAAATATGGTATATTTAATTGACCTCTCACTAAAAGTGTAGTAAATAATAAATGGTTAAAAGGTCATTTCAAGAATTTTTTTGGCTAAAAGGTTAAAATGACTTTTTATATTGATTAATGTGAAATGAAACAGATTTTGATTTGGTTAGTAACTTTATATCGATATTACGTAATTTCATATTGATATTAACTTATTAAGGTTAAGTTTCTTATCTCGTTGATCGGATTTTGCCATCAATTAGTCTCAATAAAGCTTGTTAAAAGCTTTATTGGAGAGTAAAAATAAATATAATTAGACTCTGGTTATGCAATTAATTTGTTACGTTAATTGATGTGACAAATCACGGTCATCATAATATATTGGCATAATTTCAGAAATTGTTGGGGAGAGCATGGAATTAGAGAAATAATAAAAAGCCAGCTATATTTGTAATATAGTGCTTAAAATAATTAGAAATTTGGATAAGAATCAATCACAATCTAAATTAATAATAAATTAAAACACAAAATCGATTTCATTAGATCATCACGATAAGCTAAGAACTCATAATTCATTTTTTATTATAAACAAACAATCTGGAGTGGGAAACAAATACACAGAACAGGCCAACTACACCAGACAAACAATAATCCATAATTCAAAATACTAAAATACGAAAATATCCCCCACCACCCACCAATCAACCAAAGGGAAACACCAACCAACAGTTAAAAAAAGGAGGGGCAAAAATGACAGCAGAGAGAAAAATCACAGACAAAACTCTCTGTAAAAAAATAGCCCCCCTCTGTCAAACTTATTCACTGCAGGAAACTCCATTCTTCATCAGGATTCAGGATCACTTCAACCTGAACTCAACCAGGCAAAAAATAGGTATGGGGTTTAACCCAGAAAAGGATCCATCTTGATGAACAACGTTGTAAGAAAACCTCAGCAGCCTTTGATAGTTGTTGTTGGTGGTGGTGGAGAATCTTACAGAGCCAGCCATGGAAGATTCTTTAAGAAAGACATGGTAAAATTTACGTCAGAGCCTTTCTTAGATTCCTCACAAGATCAACGGTTGTAGTGGAGAAATCGTGGTCCATCTGCAAGTAAAATACAATGAAAAGAGTTCATAATTGGGTTCGAATTATACGACAAAGATCGGTTTATCGACTGAGTTTCAGATAGATTATCAGACCTGAGCGATGACGGTTATGTCGAGGGTGGAGCTTCCGAACGGCAAGACGTTGCTGTTCATGACATTGAGATGGAGCTTCTCGATCTCACAGAGTAGCTTCGGGAGGCATCCTCTCTGTTTCTCGCAGTGGATTCTGATCATGACATCTTTCCCCGAGACTCTAGCTTCGATCTCCGGAAGCTGCAGGGATTGGTTGGATGAAAAGCCATCAGAATTCTCAACTGTTGATGATGACAATTCGTCGTCGTCGAGGTTGTATACACGAGACTTCTTCACATAGACTACTGATTCGATCGTCTTATTCTTTACTTGTTCCTCGAGCGTCTTGGCTCGCTCTTGGAGTTGCTTAAGGTACTTGATTGCATCTCCTAGAACTGATGCCTTGTCAGTCTGCACAAATTTGCAATTAATCAAAATCACTGCTTATAACTCAATTAATCAAAATCTGAGTTTGTGATCACTACATTGGCCACAACATTATTTTTAACGAAATGTAATAAACAAAATGATCAATCTTTCCCTACAACACGAGTTATCAAGATGTAAAGTTACCTTCTTGAGGCCAGGGATAACAGCCGAGAGAGCGATGAACCGTTCGCTGAGCTTCTCGCGACGGTTCCTCTCAGCCATGACATGATCCTGTGCACTAATCGGACTCCTACTCATTGCAGCTGCAGGTCTTTTAGTGCCATGGCTAGCAGCATTATTCAACACCGAGCAGCCATACTGAAGACCGTTTTCGATCGAGGCATACTCAGGCTTAACTGCTGCTGGAGGATAGGAGGACCTCGGAGGCTTTTGAGGAACAGCAGGAACCGAATCGGTGCTGCTAGAGCTGTCGAACGAGATAATGCACGAGTAAGGCGAGGAAGACGACGAAGGAGGAGAAGCTCTCGAATCGCTCGTCGTCTTGGGAATCTTGGCAGGTCTACTGTTGTTGTTCATATCACTGGACTGAGAAGTAGTGGTGAAACTCTGTGGAGAAATGATGAGAGGAGGATTGTTAACAGCAGCTTCTTCGTTGGGGAATCTCATCGAACAGTTGGCGGGGGTAAACGAGTGGTGATCGAAATCGAAGTCGTCGATTGAGAAGTTGAAGGGGGATTGGTACTGGTAATTGAAAGACGGATCCTCCATTCCCTGATTTGGTGACAGTCAACGGAATTCAAATCAAAATCAAAATAAATTCAAATGGAATTCAAATTCTATTTCGTTCTTTGATCAGAGATCAGCTTTAAACTTACAAACTCAGGCATCCATTCATTCTGCAGAACTTCCATTGACGAAAGCTAAAAAAAGATCCCGAAAAAAACCTGTAAACAGAAAAAAAGCATCACATCATCAGTGCCAATAGCAGAAAAAACAAACTGGGTCTCGAAGACAGTGGCCTGTCCTGCAAAACCCATGTCTTTAATTCATACAAAATTCTGAAGAAATGGATGCGGTGGCGGGACTGTGGATTTTCCCCAGGAAATGAAGGAATTTTCCAGGGAAAGTGGAGAAATTTTTTTCCAATGGGAGAGATGTAAGCTGGGAAAGTAAACGTACCAGTGAAATTGGGAGAGGAGACTTTTTGGTAGTGGTGATTAGTTGGGGAAGAAGAAGCTGAAGATTGAAGAACGAAGAAGACAGCTTGGAGTCCGAATTTATATAGGAAAGGGAAAAGAATGGGCGGCGCGTACGGAAACGCGCATCCGGAGGATTTTTATATAAATTTTCTGACTGCTTTTAAAATTCAACGGGGGTGTAATAAACGCACGTGTGTGAAAATGGTTTTGGGTTTCTGTTGAAAACAAGGAGACAGAAAAAAACGAAGAAGAAAGAACCCCACTGGGATTAATTGTGTGTAATTGTTTCGGGTTTTTATTCGATGTTGTTAATTCGATAATTGTATCGTTTTTTACGGTTAATGGCTGACAGTTGATTTTTATGATAATTGAAGGTTAAGTTAGGAATTCTCCATTTTTAGGGACAGAACATTGACGAGTCCTAAGTGTAAGTCATCAAGAGCCTACAATGTCAAGCCGAGCGGAAACGCCAGCAGATTGCTTTGGTACGGCGTCCTTGTGGCTAAGGGCTTTAAAGGAGGGAATCGATTATGAGGATACATTCCCTCTAGTTCTTAGACTCGTCTCGATTAGGCTCATTCTAGCCATTCTCGCACATATGGATCTTGAGCTCTACTATATGTTCAAACTTCATTTCTGAATGGGGATCTTGACGAAGAGATTTATCTGGACCAAACCGTCGGGTGGCTTTGATAGACAGGAGCGCAAAGTTGGATATTGTGTTCTTTCGTACAACGTTTCTTCTTTGACGATAAATTAAGTTAGAAATAAGGAATAATGCACCGCTTATAACAGTCAGAAGAAAGCTTTAATGATACTTATTTCCTTTTTTCTCCTCAAAACCATCTACAACATGCAACCAACTATTCGGAACGACGTAACACTCGTTCTATAACCACCACAGTCTAACAGGTCATCCTAGGCCTCCGAGCGATACATTACAAGATCGAGCAACCTCATAATATACATCCTCGTTCAATTCTTTCGAAGTCATGGGATCTTTCGATGTCTCATTCGAGGTGGTAAACTTTTTTTTCCGGTATGTGTGCCATTTGTTGACTATTCTCAATTGGGGGGGTGGGGGGTTGGGTGTGTTGACGAATAGTGATAGAAGGAATTGTCTGTCTTATCATCATCACTTTGTTCTTTTGGCTTGATGCTGACTCCCCATTTTGTTTGGGGGTATAAAGATAAACAAATAAGCCACCAATAACGTGAAAAATGTCATGTTGATCATCGAGGAACATAGGAAGCAACAAAGAAGGAGCCTTTAGTGAACAAAGGGAGTCAAATTGATTCACCCGGCTAGATACAACGAAACTCGAGTTAATCTCGATAAATTTTGTGTATAAAGGTTGGTTCCGAGTTCGAATTAATATTCTTACAATTATCGGCGGAGTTAGAAAATTAGTCAAAGGGGTTCGAAATTCGTACCTAATAATATGTGGTGGGAAACAACTAGAAATTCAAACAAAAATTTTTGTAATCGAAAGCACATATATCCCCACTAACAACAACAATTAAAACGGTTTAAAAATATTTTTTAATTTCATTTGACTATTATGGGAATGGCTTAACATGATGAAATCTCAATTTTTAACCATTCCCAACATGCACGTCAAATATTAGTCAATTTAAAAGTTTTCAATTTTCATGTCAAAATTGGTCAATTTTTGTGTGTTATACTATGTAAATTTGACCATTTTCACAAGAAAATTTCAAAATGTTCAAATCGGTTTATATTAGACATGTATGTTGGAAATTGTTAAAAATCAAGTTTTACTATGATAACCCCTGTAATAATGGTCAAATAAAGTTAAAAATCAATTTTACTTGGTGTTATAATATTAAAAAATTTAAATTAACTTACTTTCTGCATGCATGTGGTGGAACATGCTAGAGGGGGATTCAGCCAAGGGGGTTCGGCCGAACCCGTCCTTCCTTAATAGCTCTGTCATTGGCTACAATGAGGCATTGCCAAACAAAGACCCTACCCGAACATGAGACATTGTCAAACAAAAACAACACTTTCTACCACACTAGGACAAAAGACTACGAGTAGCTAATTAGGTGTCCGTCTACGTGTGGCGGTGCTAGATTTCAAACACGAAACCTTAAACCAAAACAAAGACCGACACTTTCTACCACTAGAACCAAACAACCGTTTCGCTTTCGCATCTCATATTGTGTTCATGAATGTATGACTTTAAGCGACTTAATGCTAGTTTTGACAACACTTTCTAGTTTCTACCCACTAGGACAGCGAACTACAGGGTAACAAGTTAGGTGTCCATCTGTGACGGTGCAAAGACTCGAACACGAAACCTTAAACCAAACAAGACGACACTTTCTACCGCCATAACAAAAACCGCATATATTTCCCGTTCACATCTCACACGGATGAATCTAATGACTTTTAAGTGACTTAATGCTTGGAGTAGGTTATTAGCCAGCTTAAATGCATTGACATGAGTCTGAGCCAGCAATCAGGTCAAAATTACTGCATAACTGTGTCCAACAATAATGATCATTCAGAAACTTCTATTAGCTATTACAACAAGGTAGTTGGTGTGCTTTAGATGATGATTGCCGTGTTTACTTCACCTTTTCCATGAAAAAATGTCAACTCTTTTCTTCTCTCTGTTAGCCTCCAACCCTCCTTAGAAGAAATATAAAAAAAAGTTATGAAGATTGTCTATGGATCCCAGTAGATGTATTTAGATAATATCTAATTCTCAGAAGTTGTGGGTAGGGCCGTTGACGAGTTAAGCCGTTTGTGAGGAGTTTGGTATTTGGTTTGGTTAAATTTGTTTGTGATTTGGTGTGATTTTCAATGCTAAGATACGTCTCGACTCGATAGGCTTGTGAGCTGGCTCGAATACTAGCTCGAATATATGGCTTGTTAGTAGATTCAATAATGCAACATGAGTTTTGCCTCAAGTACTATATACAACAAACCACCATATATAATGATTTGTGATTGTGTTAATGAAAATGTAAGTAGTACATTATTTGGGCTTGAATATTTTATTTAAGAAAAGTAAAAACTTGTAAATATTAGGATAACTTGTTTTTTTTGGCTTGGTTGTAGATGTTTTTTCGTGTACAAACTTCAAATTTAATTCGAATTGAATTCATTGGTGGATTTTAATGAGCGAACCGATTTGAGCTCGAGTTTGGCTCGTCTAAAATAGTTAATGAATTAGACAAGAATAGGTTCCAACTCGAAACAAGCTAAAATGTTCTAGCTCAAACTCGTCTAATAAGTAACGAACCAAGGTTAAAGATGGTGAAATTCGGTCAGTTTCATTTCGTGATGTAAAGTTGTGGTTCTCTTTCATCACAAGGATATCTTCTAGCTAACAAAGCAATCAAGCTAAACACCAACGAACTTGGAAATGTGACAAGTTTTTAATATATGATATTAAAAAATGAACACATAACTTTCAGAGTAATACAGTAGAAGACAGACTTTTTCCACAATTATTTCAAAATAATGTTGTCATACACAATCATTGAGCTTAAGCTTGCATGCTCCTTTCAGCAGCAGCAGCTTCTTTCCGCATAGCTTGCAGCCTTTCTTTCAGTTTCTTGCTCTCTTCGAAATTCGCCTTCCTCTTCACAGATTTCTGTACGAAACCGATGATTTATGAGCATATATAAGACGAGAAACATGAAACCAACAATGTCATTTAAAGTTCGATTAGTCACCTCCTGGCGGAAACAACGGTCTAGCTTGATCTTGAGTTCTGTACACTCACCAAAGAACTTTCCTAAAGGATGGTCCATGTGACACTTCTGGAACTCCTCTATAATCTGCAGGGTATTTCAAAAGCCATTCCTTTTCGATATTTCCAGTGAAAGAACTCCATTACAAGTTCGTATTTCGCAGAGAGATTCATGATCAAGACCAAAATCATCATCTATGACTCAGATACATGCCTAATGCCTACACAGCTCTCTCACTCAATAAACTCTTAATCCAAGCAATTTCTGAATCCACGGTCGCATTTCGAACCATTCAAAGATTTAAGCAGAAGAAATCGCATGGAGCCAACATTGGAGACGAGATAAGGTGCTAGCACTCGAATCCAATGTTTTAGTTCTAAATTCATCATCATCATCATCGACATTGTCATGGTAACTAAGGAAAGTCGAGAAGGAAGTAAGTAATCAATTGAACTGTAACTTCAGAAACAACCCCATGCACATAAAGCTTTAAGGAAATTGGATCAACAATACTCACTTCAGCACACATAGGGTGCCTGTGTAACGTCAACGGAGGATGCATCTTCTAACTGGCGAATCAAACGGAGCTGCTTTCTCTCTTCAGGGTTTTTATTTTTGCTAATGTTATTCGCATTCATCAAACTCCATGCATTCTGAAGCTGAAATAAAAGTCACACCACAGGGAAAGATTCAAACTTTAGGAAGAAGCAGAGAAAGGGAGGAGTTACGAACTTATGATGGATTACAAGCTAGCTAGAAACAAATACAAAAGAATTCATCTCTATTACTGAAAGGTTTTGGCACAGGCAGTTCATGAATCCCAGAACAGAGTTAAAACAAACAAATAATCAATCAATCATTCGATTCTGGGTATTCTCGGTGAAATCAGACTTCGTAGAACTGGGCAAAGAAGCAAACACAAATCAGATGAAGCCCATCAAAGCTGAAATAACCACGAATGCTACAGTAAATGGATAGAGCAGAAATCAGCGAGGAAAGTACCTGAGAAAGAAGAAGAAGAAGAAACGATGCTAATCAGACGGGGAGCTCAGCTGAGTCCGGCCGGAAGAACTACATGGAAAGATTGAAGGAGGAAGCTAGCCATGAGTGGAAAGATGGGCCGGGCTTATGATCAATCTTGGGCTTTTGATGTGTTAGTTTTACAGGGGTTCATGACTGGGCCGAGTCCGTTTCAATTTCTTTATCTCGAGATTTGGAATAGTTGCACTTAATATGGTGATCACATGTATAAATTTCGAGTGTTGATTGTTTAGATATACAATGTACATGGTGTTCATATCATTCAACGGATGAAAATTGGATTGAATTGAACAAAATTCATCCGATAACCAACGCTTCTTCGTCTCCCCTTCCGAGGACATCGAAGATAGAGGACATCGAAGATAGATCAACGATCTATTTCGGCATACTTGGGGAGCCAAAATCGTGGTTTACATTGTCCTATTAGAAACTCTACTCCTACGACAAAAACATAAGTGAAAAAGAAACCGTCTGTGTATCCTACTTATGTACCGTGTTTCTGGCTTCTTGGTTCTATTTCTATTATTCTATAACCCAAAGAAGAGCTAGCTGCTACTATACAACGTCAACTAAGGCAAAGCAACTTGGCTCAAGGGCCGGGATACTGTGGACCTCCTGATCCGAATCGCGGCATTCCAATCAGTCTCGGACCATTCCAATACGAAGGCAAGTCGGGAGGAGTACTGGCCATGGCAATGTGCGGTGGACCGCCTTCGTATAGCTGTGTAGAGTATAAAACAGTAGAGTGTGAGATCATTTCAGATTTTTCTAGTACTACGGAAGAGGAAAAGGGGGAGTTTTACGAGGAGTAATGATATTAGACCTTATGTTGTTGGCTGATGTAAACGGTGCAAGGTGTCGTCGAGGAGCATCTTCCGTCGCAAGGTGAAGGCCAAGTTCTCAGTTCGGGGTAGGACAGACTGCTACAAGCTTGCCTGAGGTAAGCTGCAGTGGGTGGTGGTTGCAGGTAATAAGAAGGATGGTCGTTTCTCCAAAGACTGCATATCACTCGCGGAGATGGCATTGCGTCTGGGTTACGATAATGCGGAGGAGGTAAGGTGCAAGGTCTGAATGGTAATTGTCCTCCAGGGGAAGGAGTGTGCGTCAACTTAGGTAACTCTTTCTTTTCAGGAAGCTCGATTTGGGACGTCCAGTCTTCGATGGTTATTCCTTGGTTGGCAGCAAGGTCCAGCATACGTTTTTCGTCGAGGCCTAATCCCATAAGCAAGTTCCAGAGGTTCCGGTGAGATTCCCGTTGGTTGTGGATGATTTGGTCTCTCATTGCGAGTTCGAACTGAAGCTCGGTATTGCCCATTTCCTGCAATGACACAGTATATGTTCACTCTTATTCACATAGGAGCCCATCAATAGATTGGATTAACCGACACCCATATGATTTTGGGTTCGAAACTTTGAAAGCTCACCAGAAGTCTGTATTGGTTAAGTATGCGCAAGTAGGTTTTGTTGCCGTGATCGCTGATGGCCTCCTCGATCATGTCTTGGAGTTGGCACCGGCGTTTCTCATTAGCTTCAACGTCCTGTACAGAATTAAAGTTAAACGACAAGGCCATAATATAATGTAGACAAAAGCATGTCGTGTTTTTTGTCTCTTCGCAACCATGTTATAACCTTTTGGTAGTTGACACCAGCTTCCTCGTTGTCGCGGATATTATCGAGAATTATTTGTCGTCTAGACCTCAAAGCATCCACTGCTGTTCCTTCTTTTTCGACAGTCTGCAAAGGGAGCACAGAGTGTTTCATCTGGATATTCAAATGCCATCATTCTATTATGAAGTTTCTTCTTATTATCAATTTCACACGACATAGAGCTTTCGTGAGAGTTTCTTCATAAAATCCTAATTAAATTAAAGAACACAAATGGCGCATTCAACAACCTGAGACCTCTCTGGAATACAGGTCACGTGTGCTAACCTGTTGCTTTGCAATTGCCTCATCGAGCTCCTGGAGTTCAACACGATTACGATGGTTAGTTTCTTCAAGCTCAAACAAAGCCTTCTGTAAGTTTATCCGCTCCTGAACATTTTCACTGGTTTCACGGCTCAAACTATCTAACCATGACAGTTCATCTTCTTCAACTTTTCCTGTCGGTTTGGCTGTTAGCTGCGTTTCCTTTTCCGCCAGTGCTTTTCTCAACCGGCCCACCTCAACCTGCAAATAAAAAGGATATTGCAGGTTGTTTTTACAGAGTTATTGGTAAGTAATAACTGAACTAAACAAATAGAGTGGACATCGTTGTACCTGAAGACTGTCAATCATCTTTTGATAATCTGATACGTGGTTATCCACTGTGCCAATGTTTTTCTGAATATGCGTCTTTATTTCCTTCGCTCTGTCAGCATATTTCAAGGTGTTGACGGTATGGTGATACTGACTGTCAGCTGGAGATATAGTAGCAACCATGACTGTCCGTGAATTACCGCTCAGGCCATCTTTAAGAATCCGAGTAAGTTTGCTACAGACATTGACCATCGCACAAAAAGATATCATCAGAAACTACAAAGAACCAAGTCGACCCTACAATCTCATGTATATGATATAATATCAAACCAGACCTGTTACGGTAAGGGACATAAGCAAGACCTTTCTTCTGTTGCTTCCCCAAGGCGTTAATGCAGTTTGCCAAAGCTAAGAGGGAACGGTTAATATTCCCACCATCTCTTAGCTTGTGGCCCACGTTATTTGTTTCAGAAGCTCGCTCACTACCGGCAAGATCAACAAGTGCAAGTTTCCATTTCAAGATTTGATCTCTAAACTTGTTTTTCTGCCTTCTTTTAACGATAATCTCTAAGACAGCATGTGACCTGATCAAATACAAACTTATCAGATGTACAGCGTAAATAATATTGAAGAAAGCTAATGGCTGGTACTATTTCCAGCGGCATTTCCGTCGTCCACCACAATATTTCAACCAAAATTGGATATTTGTCTTTGTCAAGATTTCATAAGCAACGAATAAAAAGGTGAAAATGACAGGGACTGTACGTCATCAGTATGAAAAATTAATAACAAGTTGTCCTGGACACTAGGCAATCAGTAAACTGAAAATGGATTACAAAAAGTCGAGTGCAAACCTTGAGGATGTTGCATTAGCTTCTGTGCTTTCTGTTTTTCTTCTACTATTCCCCAAATTCAACAGTTCAAGAATCTTATCAGCAGAATGAACCTGGAATATTATGCAACTAAAGTTAATCAGCTTTTTACATATATACAGGCTTCAAGACATTGAAAAAGCAAAGTTGGCAGGAACTAAGTGTTATTCCACATAGATGACACTCTTCAGTAGCAGCCACTATAGTGCTTCTAGTAGTAAGCTGGGAATTGGACTAAAACAAACTTTGTGTCTGTAAAGACACCAAGATGCTATTCAATAGAGCTTACAAAGTATGACCGACCTTGATGCATCTCAACCCTGCAACAACTATTCCTTGTTCTGGGTCTTCTCGAAGTTCTAGATGCCCTGATGATTTCTCAAGCAGATCATAGATCACCTGCATAAGTCCTGGAGATGTCAAGAAGAGTTCCAAACGGACGGGACATGAACACTTTCCTGAACTTGGTTTAGGAAAAGAGATATATTACTTCATTGTACACTTCGAGATAGGAACACGTGACTTCAAATTCATCTGGACCCTTGTTCATTTTCATAAGATCAAAGATGGTATTCAGGCTGAGAACCATGAGTCCAGGATCATCCGAGTTCCCAACCATAGTATAAGTCTTCCCACTGGAAAATTCCCAAAGCAAAGGAACACAACCAAAACAGATAATTTACTGTCAGCCTAAAAGCAGCAGCAACTGAAAAAACAAAAGATCAAATAATTCCCTATCAAGATACGATCAAATCGTCTAGAATTTATATCGGAGAAACAAAGCGATTCAATGTTCGCATACATATGTATCTGCTAATTATTTCAGCTCATTAATTCAAACGTTACAGTATCGGTAAATAGCTCATTCTTGAAGTTCTTTCCTATGGTTAAGGAAGGCATCTAACAAGGAAAAGTATCCAACACAGAAGGAAACAACATAAAGAAGTGAGAAATGAATTTTTCTCAACAGTACCTTCCAGTTGAACCATAGGCAAACACAGTTGCATTTAGACCTTGAACAACTCCAGAGATGACTGATGATATACAAGTGGCATAAACCTCCTGAATAACCGAATGTACAGTGAAATGATTATCAAACAACAAGAAGCCAATTCCAAACAAACAGAACGAATCCGCGCAAGGAAAAAAGAAGAAGAATCTAAAAGCAGCTGAATACCGAGTTGGCCGAGTGAGGACCAAATGCATGATCGAAGCAATAGCTCTTCTCCTTGGTCCGATGCTGTACTCGATCGAGATAGTCCTTGGACAAGTCAGGATCCAGAACAGTAATCTCCTGCAATCACAATCGAGTTCTCATCGGTGATTATCACACAACCGAACAAAGAACAAGAACACCTGAGAGTCGACGAGACGGCCTACGTACATTTCTATCGCTGAAACGAACAATGTCACGGCCGCGCTCTCTCTTAGCTAACGGCCTACACTTCACAGCAACCTGAACCAAAAACAACAACAACAAAACCGATGAAAACAGTGCGAATTAGAAACAACTAAGCGGAGGCCGGATAAGATGTTACAGTCAGAGTAGTGGCTTTCTTCGTCGCGGGAGCTCTGATGCTAGGCATGGCGGCGAATGAGAATCAACACAGACAGAGAGTAGTGAAGCGATAGTAACTAGAACGAGAAAGAAGCGGCGAGAGTCGGTGAACGGATGAATAAACGAATGGGAGGGATTTTCAGAAAGTGCATCGCTGAGAGAGGATTGAGGGAGGAGAAATCTGAGCGAGGAGGAACGAAACGGACGCCATTGAAGGCGGAGCTGAAAGAGATGGTAAATGAAGAGGGAGGGAAGAACTAGCAAACGGCAAATACAAAGAAATTAATTTTGGAAGGTACGGACGGATTAAAACGAAAATGAAAATGAAAATGGAAAATATTATTTTAATAATTAATAGATTTGAATAATGCCCCATCGCATTTATTTTTTATTTAAAATGAATTTATATGGTTCCCACTTCCCAGTAGGTAGCACGTATAAATGAATTTATATTTTAATAGTGAGATAAGAATTAGGGGTTGTTTGGGAGGTATGAGATAGCTCAAGTAAGAGCATGTCAGTGTGCCATTTTGATAAACGAAGCTGTCCATTCAATGGCATGTTTGACTCTTAGATATCTTTCAGGAGTATTGTCGGCAGTACTTCTTACTCTATGAGTAGATGATTAGGGTTGTTGTATGTTTGTTATCTCCTTATCATCCAACGTCATCACCACTTGAGTAAAAAGGATATACCATCGCCAACTCAAACAGACTATTTTACAACTAACAAACCCTGTACTTTTTTGTTTGTGAGGTATGAAATAGCTCAAGTAGTAGCATGTGTTTCGTTTTCCGACAGTGCGCCACTTTGGTAAACGGAGCTGTCCATTCAGTGGTATGTTTGACTTTTAGATATCTCTCAGAAGTGTTACCAACAATATTCCTTACCCCATATACGGGTAGAAGATTAAGGTTGTTGTGTGTTTTTTGTCACCTTGTCGAAGTAGCTATCTAAGCCAAACACAAAAAAACACAGGGTTTGTTAGTTGTAAAATAGCTTGTTTGAGTTGGCGATGGTATATGCCCTTTACTCGGGCTAGTGACAACGTTGGATGATATTTGCGTGTATCATGATTTGTATTAAAATAGAGGTTTTGGATCGATGTCGGAATCTCAAATCTCCACTCTCATCTCAAATCATGGAAGAATGTAATTTCGATCCGTAAGGTGATTTCAATTCATCTCTACGTCTTTTTTGTTTTCTGTGTTTAAATGAGTGATTGAGACTAAATCTTCACTGATCCGTTTTGGCCTCTAAATCCAAATTACTCTACTCACCCACCCAAACGACCCCTTTAGTGAGGATACGTTGAAAGGTATAAACAAATACCTAATTGGGAAAAGTTTGAGCTAAGGTTTAAGAAATTAATTAATTAATTAATTCCACCGTCACTAAGCATTAACCAAATCCACCTTGGGGATATTTTGTTCCTTTTTCCCTTTTCCAATGTGCATATATACAAATACCTCTAATAATGCATATAATTTGGGAAGGAAAATATCTTAAATTTGATACAAAAAGGTTGATCTAAGATTAATAAATTGCTAGCAAACATTTACCAAAAAAATAAATTGATAGCATATGAAAATTCGAACATCACGGTTTATATAAATTTTCTCTTCGAAAATTAGTCCATCACTTACTTCATAATAACTGGTGGTTATATTCAGAAGAAATTGAACTCAATGCTACGAAGCATTCAAACCATATCTGATCAAGTGCTTTATCGACTCAACCAAAATGCTAAGAGGAAGGTGGAAAGAAGGGATTATTATAAGTAAGTTTAGGCTACATTTTCCATTCAATCGCCTCCAATTCCAGCTGGAATCTCAAATTTCATATTCAAGGCAAAGTCGTGGATTTGGAAAATCCAAGACCTCTCTCTCCAAACAAAATCGAACGGTTACTAAACCTCTTACTTTGTGATCATGGAAGATGTTTTTAATAAAATTAATCCGACTTTTAAGAATGACTCTAAATTCGGTCAGTTCCGCCTCCAATTCTAATGGGAAAACATGACCTTAGTTGCAAAAGAAAGACATGCAATCCACTAATGATTGGAGAAGGACAGATATAACCGGTTACTCAGGTAATTATAATACTCAAAGCCAACAACGTCAAAATAGACCACCATCCAACTTGGAAGCATCTCATAATACCACCATTAAGAATAATTAATTAAGGATAACATATTTCAATGGTCACCTAAGTTTGAGTAATGTGTCAATGTGGTCACTTAAGTTTATACTCAGTCAACTCATTGATCTAAGTTTGAGCAATCATGAAGCTCAGCTATATTAACTGATTCCAAGACAATTTTGATGAGAAAACATCAAAAATTGGGTGCTATGTTATTTTCTTAATTAGCTATTACCATAAATAAATTAACCAATTTGTCATAATTTTTAAAATGTGTATTGGAAGCAGGTAGATTTTTGAGTTTCACTATATATAAATCCTTCTAATGGTAGTCAAATGTAAAGTTAAAAATGCAATTTTCGTATTTAACGGTTTTTTCGGGGGCATTAACGGTTTTTTTTTGAGAATTTTTAAATTGACTAATTTTTAATATGTGTCTTAATAATGGCTAGAAATTCAAACTCTATTGTGTCAACCCATCAAATCTTAGTCAAATGGAGTGGAAACACAACTTTTTTTTTCTGGCGGGTTTTTTCACCATTTTCTAAAGAGGTATCTATTCGATTTTTTATAAAAATTGGTCAAAAATATCAAATTGGCTAGTTTTTAGAATGTGTGTAGAATACGGTTAGAAAATTAAGTTTCACTATGTCAGACCCTCATATTTTTTACAAATGAAGTCAAAAACGTATTTTTTGCGTGAGTTTTTCATGTATTACGCATTAACTATGTTGAGCTTAACTAACTTTTTCTTACGTTGGTTATTCAATGAATTATTAGTTAATTAATAAACACAAATACTGAACAATATAAGTTCACCACATAGTTTGAGCTCAATAAAAATGAGACGTTTGATTTTAGTTTGAGTTCACAAAATGGTTGTGTAATAAATCATTTTCAACTAAACACAAATATTAGTATATTATAGCCGTTCTACTTGTACAAAACGAACTGACAATTAATCAGAGACCCATCAACTTAAGCATTGAATGCTTATATGCATCAGGCTTATCAACATTGTGCCTCACCATTTTGGAGCCATCATAATTGATCTAAATAATTGAGTAAATACAAAGTCTGAACTTAAGTTGTCGAGGCAACCGAGTACAAAGTTATAAATGATTGAGTCAATACAAAAGTTGCCGAGCCAACCGAGCCTAAAGTTAAGTGACCACATCGACATAAAGGCCAACTTGAGTGACGGCAAAGATAATAACACAGGAAGGAAGGAAGGAAGATGAAGGATGGTGCCAAAAGAACAGAAGGATCTGCCGACGGGGATTTTGGTGTCATATATATAACTACTGACAAGTTCAGAAGGCGATCAAAGCAATATAAAAAACACAGTTTTGATATTGTTTAATTAGAGGATAAATACGTTGTATCTCATTAGGGCTTGAAAGAAACCGAAGAAAATGCTTTGAAGAACCCTTTTAACGAATATCATATTGATGCTGTCGTCAAGTAAATTTTGACAGGGGTGGAATTAGGGATGGTCGGTGTGATTTCCGACTCATCCTAGTTTCGGTTCGGACCATTAATTTCGAGTGTATATTTACAACTTTTATGAGTTCGGCTCAGGGCAATTTTGAGCTCGAATCAGTGCTTGGTCGTGTCAGAACTAGAGGGAGCCAGTAAAAGTCATGACTATCTTGTTTTCTGGTCTCGAGTACTAAATTATATGTAAAATTTTGATAATTTTATAATCCGGCTAATAGTATTTGAATTTCTGATGTTCTACTTATTTGTTTAGACTATTTAATTATCATAAATTTAATTCAAAAAGTTCAAATATATGACAAAAAAAACTCATCGGTGACAAATATATTATATTTTAAATTAAAAGTAGTACAACGATATTATTTTTATTGTAAATTAATATTAGGATCGACTAAAATTTAGATTCAATCCCGCTCAGTGTACGTTTCCATCCTGATTTCGCCATTGAATTCCCGGACTGGATGGCTACTGAATTTCCTATCTTGATTGGTTGGAGTTGTTTGTTTCGAACTCGCACTTGTAACGAATTCGCATATGAAATGAAGATTACTTGCTCAAAAAGAAACTAGTATTCATCAAAAGGAACTTTTACAAAAGAAAAGTTTTAACTTCCGCCTAAAGGCATGGAAAGTGCTCACCAAACAAGTATTGTAGTAGTGGTTATGTCATATGTGGTACTAAACTTTAATTCAATCATGTATTGAGGATTTAGTAGCACTAATTATAGTTCGGCACAATCATCTCTCGATCTAGAGTTTCGATATTTCTTATTTTTCTTTCTATTGTCACACAAAACTAGTATATATTTTTATATGCGGCCCAATGTATTGTTCTTTAATGGTGGATGTAAAAAAAACACTAACTTGGTGCCTGGTGGCAGGTGATTTCCCAAAGACGTGAAATAAACGTCCTACTGGAGGGGCCTTTTCTCCTAAAGATAGACGGACATTTAATCGGATCATATTGTCTGAAGAGTAGCATGTCTAGTATAGTGTTCCCCACATTACAAAAAGAGACGATTTTTTAAGCTAAACAGTTTCTTTATAGAGATTGAGATGTGCATGTTACATATACTTTTCGTGAAGGCAACCAAGTTACGGATGTCCTCATCCACCATGCGCACTCTCTTCCTTTCGGTTGTAGATTCAACTTTACTCTTCCTCCCTAGTATTCGTACAGACTTTGTTGGAATTTCATTTCCCCATGTTATTTCGTCTAATAATTAGAACCTAGCATCCACTTGTATTTTAAAAAAGGGGCGATTTTTTTTTTAGGCACCAAATGGTTTGGTGAGAATCATAAATGAGAATTCATAAATGATAACAATGGAATGGTCCGCAATGGTCAGTTGGTCACAATGGCAGTGTCTCCTACAACTTCCACGGTCTCCCTACATGCAGCTGCTAGATTTTGCTACCAATTGGGTACCTATTCATCTAAACTTAGGTGCAACGAATCGTAAACGAGCCAAGCTCGAGGCAACCCTGGCAAGAGTTCGTCAAGTCAGATTCGCTAACCGAGTTGTTTACAAGCTCGCGGGCCCTTCAGATTCAGATAGCTCGCGAGCAAACTCGAAAAGGACTCGATTAGGTTTGACACATGAACCTACTTGATTATGAATTTCAAGGCTAAATTAGTCATCATCTTGTTAACTTATTCGATTCAAGCTCAGACTCAACATCAGACCCTAAAAGTTAATTTCTTTATTTGGAGCTCGAGTCAAGCTCGTTATGGCTGTCGAGTCAAGCTCGTTAATGGTGACTTCCATCTGAGCCCGAGTTGCAGAGTTTTCTAATTGCACAAGCTCGATTCGAATACAAACCGAGTTCGAACTCACAAAAAAATAATCGAGCCAAGCCAAGTCCGAGCAAGGCTAAAAGCTCGACATCGTTTTGTATGGAACCTCCTGCATCGACAAACAGAAGATCTAGAGATTGGTACTTACCAATTTTTCGAGCAGACTCGGGTAGATAATTTCACCTCGTCAGGGGCTGATTTTCCGGCCGGAGACAGGAACCTGGGAAAGGATGTTGATTCGTTGAAGAATGGACAGGCTGAGTAACTATGTACAGAATTAAGTACAAATTTCGGAGTAGCATTTTGGAAGAAGTATGACAGAAAAGAGTATTATCTGTTGCGAAAGCTATATTCAGATGATCTGAATACTAAACTGAGCAGATTTCGGTATAGAGTCACAAGTTGTTTGGGATGTCATTCCTCAATTCTTCTTCGAGCAAGGGCGCCGTGGCCGAGTTGGAACCTGTCGAGGCTTCATTTGTCTCGAACTTGTCCACACTTTTCAGGAACACACCTGACAACATACGAGTCGCGCATTAGTATGTCGGGGGATCCCGGCCAGCTCGGACAATGGTATTTCTCGACAAGGCAGAAAACTAAAAACAGACAGAACAAATTTACCTATAGACCAAATTGCAGCGGCAGGAAACAGAACAGCAGTTAGAATAAGCGCGGTTACTCTCCAGTTGTTGATGGAGTCCTGCATCCCACAGTTTTTTCCGGGCACCACCGTCCTTTGTTAGAACTTGAAATGAAAAGCAAAACGACTATATATAATGAACAAGGCACTGGTTCTTAAGAAGTACGATCGAACCTGGAGGACACCGACGAGCGGGGAGGAAGGCACATCGCCGAGGATATGGATCGAGACAGTTGATACAGCCATTGATATCGGTCTTAGACTAGGTTCGATACAATGGAGACACACATAATTTACTGGAGCCTGTAAAGGCAAAGCCAATGATCAATGCATATACCCTGAGAAGTTGCAAGCATTCTATTTACTATTGAAGAAAGGCACACAATTAGATGAATATTACCTGAGTTGCAAAAATCAGTAGCTCTCCGACTACAAACACAGGTATGAAACCAGACAAGCTTTTCATACAAAATGCAGCGAAGCAAAAGACTGCGCCCAGAAATGTTGCTCCAGAAAGAAGCTGCAAGAATAAGTGGGGAAAGATGACATATTATTGCTAGCTGTCAAATCCATTTGCGCAATCATCCGCAAGAGTATGTACATATGGAAGCTTTATCACACAGACAGAAGAACATAATAAATTCTGGAGACACTTCACCTTAAAAGCATTTGGGATTGTAGCAGTCATATGGTCAAGTACGAATCCTCCGGCTAACGTTCCAAAAATTCCACAGACGACAGTAATTCCTCCAAACACAAGGTCTGCATTGTTCTATTAAAATCAGGAGCTTAGTTAAAGAGCTCCAAAAGATAAGTAGATAAACTGACTGTACAGTGCTCACCATATTATAAATATTATAGCCAGCTTTTGGTCCCCAATAGGAGTATGCTCCAATCACCGCATTGTATGCTACGTAACCTGAGAAAAAACTCGATAAATTAATGGAACTCAACTACTGCTCTGAAAATGTCATTGGTTCACAAGAATCTGAGGGAGATTAGAGATGAACATAGGAACAAACAATCTATATTGTCGTAATGAAACCAGTAGGGTGGACGAAGAAGAAGAAGTGTACCTAAAACATTTACAACATACACTTTCTCCAGCAAAAGCACTTTCAAGTCCTTCGAAAGATGCGACAACTGGATCATCATATAGGACTTGCGGTTTTTCCTGCCATACACAAAAGCAACGCAATTACACCTTTGACTTAGTATAATTTCCAGTAAAATTGTTTGACACTTAGGACTAAAAACTCCACTCACTTGGAACCTGCAGCAGCTATGTCTGTAGTACTTGATTGCTCATCTGAAACCAAAGTGTAGTTAGTAACCAAAATGAGATAACATAAGACTTAAAGCAGAACATGTAAGAATTTCATACAATATATTGTGTATCAATGGCAATGGATGAAAAAGACAGCAAGTGTTCATAGAAATCAGGGAGGAGACAGTCTCCGTAACAAACATGTAAGAATTTCATACAATACTCTGTCGGGTTAAAACCAGGAACTCTGTAATAAGTTTACTTACTTCTGAAAATGAAATTATCTAATTCAATGCAGTATGAGGTATTTTCCTCTCTTTTCTTTTTAACTTGTAGCATATAAAGAAGAATCTGTTTACAAATTGAAAGAGCTCCAGGTTGTGAATTCATTACTGTAAGGGAGGGGAATCATTCATAAGATTATCATCTATCTTACAAGGTTGGCTACATGAGGAGTTTTAATCATAATGGATTCTGCAAAAGCTGCTTGATAGCCTATTTAATTATTCTATTCAACCAGAAAATTGAAAATGGAATTATAACTTCGTCAGCAACAATTAACGGGCAGTTAAAAAAAAAGACAGGAACAGCATGGACGATGCAATACCTTCAACTCTGGAAGAAGCACTTTCAGCCAGAGAAAGAGTCGCACGGGTTTTGCACTCAGCAGGACCAAAACCTAGGGTAACAATTCCATCTCAAGGTAAGAATATTATAAGAAGAGCTTCCAAACCACATATGGCACAGAGTAAATTAACCATGTACCTTTTAGCGGCAAAGGCTTCATGAGAAATCCAAAAACAGAAAATGGAAGCATCAAAAGTGACTCAAGCCAGAATGCAAAGCGCCAACTCATATAAGTTCCAACCTGCATATTTCAACAAACATGAAACTGACTTCATCTGCCTCTTCAACCAGTACAAGCAAAAAAAAATACAACATCTGACAGATAAACGTGAGAAAACTGAATGAAATCCTTACAACTCCACCGTAGACGTAACCCAAAGCAATTCCAGTTGGTATGCACATGTAGAACATTGCAAGCCAAGCCGTTTTCTATACATGGATCACAAAAGCTAATCAGCAACCAACCAATAATTTCAACGAGTTCCCCAAACATTCTCGAGTACAACTGATCTAACTGAATACCTCTGAAACAGGAGCATTGTCATCTATGAACGGAGCTGCCAGACTTATAAAAGAAGCCTCACCAACACCAACAAACCTGAATAAACATGATTCACACTTCAACTACTCATCACCAATCCAAACAAAGGAACTATCCGAACAACAACATAATTACTCCAAAACATTGAAGATTCCAGAATCCAGACGCACTTACATTCGACATATTGCAATCGACCAAAAATCAAAGGAGAATCCACACCCAGCCGTTGCCAATGTCCAAACAGACAATCCAACCCCGATAAGCCTAAAAGGATTGACACTGCAAGGGGAATTCAAAACAAGGTGAGCAGCATGAATGGTTTATAGTTCAATTCATCACCGCAGAAAACAGTGTCCGTTACTACATTTTCACCTCTTAGCCAGGGAAGCAAAAATAGGAGACGCCAGAAGAAGCCCAACCATGAATGCCGACGAAAGAACTCCATCCTGGAAGTTGTTCAGCTTAAAATCCCCCCTACAAGACATTAAGAGCTCAAGCAAAATAGAGCAAAACAAAGGGCATACACAGAAATGGAATCTATAAAGCATTTCATTACTGAATTCCGGTGGCGGAACTGCAAATCCCCGAGTCATCACAACTCTCGAGACTTCCGTTGACGCCGTTGCTGGCGATCGCTCCCCGGTCCAAGTAATTGAGCATGTTAATCATACAGAAGATCACAAGTAACCTACGAAACCGATCGAAAACAATCAATTGTAAACTCGTCATCTCCTCCAGTTCACCATCATTACCGCGACTTCAGTAGAAAGCGAACTTAGATAGATACCTCTTGGGAGTGAACCACGACGGAGCTGCGTCAGGAGATGAATCGACGATGTCTTCGTCGCCGGCCATTTCGAAGATCGGCAAAGGCGGTGGGAGGTGCCGACGTGTTAGCTAGGAGAGTAATTGGCCAGTTCAGCTGTCTAAAGTATATATTACGGATATTCTTGTAAGGGGTGGTTTGGTGTGCAAAAATTCAAATTTCTTCTATTTTTAAGTCTGTTATCTCCATGATAACAAAACCAAACGACCCCTACAATCATTCGGCTAACTGCCATTTAAATTTTGCAGTATGTGCGTTGGCGCGGATTGTATGAGTAAATGAAGTCGTAAATTAATTTAATTTATCTAATACGAAATTATGTTTGGTTGGTGAGCTAACGTTCGAGCTCATGTCAACTCGAGCTCGGCACATGAGCTAACTCGTTTGAAGCATGAGAGTAGACTCGAATGAGACTCGCGAGTTAGCACAATTAGTATAGAGTCGAGCTCGTGAGGCTCGAATAAGGCCCCTGAGTTGGCAGAATTAGAAGAAGAAAGAAACAAATTGCTTTATTCTGACCATAAGATTACACTAGCATCTAAAAAATTGAAGACTACACACTTCCCTCCAAAAAAAGAAGCAAAAATCAAACAGAAAATGGTAACACTGAATCAAACATCAGTCAGGATCATCAACCAAAAATCCAATCTACATTTGCATGAGCACTGCTGTCTTCTACTTCGTTCCGGGTTCCGGGTTTGTTTCGGAAGGCGAGAGACCGGTCTTCTAACGGTTCAGCTTACGCTTCTTTCTCATTCGTTCTTGTCGTTCCTCTTCCTCTATCAGCCGCAGTTGCTCCTCGTCTTCCTTCCTCGCAATCAACGCACTGCATTTGCGTATATCACCATTCATCAATGTCAGTAAGACTACGTAGGAAGACCCGTATTTTGTTTCTTCAAAAACAAGTTATTAAGTCCCGTAACTAGTTATTAAGTCATGTATCTTTCTGCCTATCTACCTAGATGCTATAACCTGAACAGTAAATTTCTACCCAATTCATGTAAACCAGAGAGCATCCATAAACACTAACCTTCGTCTTTCTTCCTCCAAGATATCATCAAAGTTCGCTTCCATGTCGCTGTCATCATCATCACGCCCAGCATATCTCTTCACACTGCAAAAGAATTCACAAGAAAATTAGCACCGGATCCAACAAACCCTTAAGAAGGAGAAAGTGAGGGCATAAAAAGTAAAGAGAAATTACTTGAACATGTTTCTGATTATACTGAGAGCCTGTGCGCCCTCATCATCATCATCCTCAGGGAATGGTCTCGATGGCCTTTTCTTAGGTCGGTCATCACGAGGAGCTGGACGGGACTCCGGTCTCCGGACAGGCGGCCTACTGTAACGATCATTGTAGCCATCATCAGCATTCCGCGATATGGGCTTTTTCATAGTACGACTCTCTTGTACTGATGAGTACGATGAGCCTGGTCGAACACCAGGCTTATTCAATGGGTAGGATGAGCTTGGTGGTCGAACAGGCTTATTTATCTGCCAACATTTTCACCAGAGGTTAGAATAGACATAGAAAAACAAACTTCTCCCTAAAGTATACACTGCTATTAGTCAAACATTCGGAACAGGCCTCCATAGAGTGCCAGGTGCCTCATACCTGAGGTCTCGGAGGTGGAATTGGTTGCTTTGCCATCGGTCTACTTCTACTTGGATCTTGTACTATTCTCCTGTGGTCCGACTGTCTATTGGGTTCATATACTAATTTTCTCTGCTCCAAATATCTACTAGGTTCTTGCATCATTTTCCTCTGTTCCAACTGTGGCCGCTGAGAACTTGATGGCATCTTTGAGGGGAGAGGCCTTTGGGTCTTTGGAGCGGCTAGAGGTGCCCTCCTGTCACTGTGGTGACCAAGAGCTGGTTTTGGAGGTAAACCTTTCGGCACTGCTGGCCGTCCAGGTCCAACACCATTGCTGCTACCAGGCTGCCTCCTGGAGTCTATACTCGGTTTAGTACCGGAACTTGAAGGACCCTTGTGGGGTGCCATTGTCCTTAGGGGAGGTTGACCATTCATGGAATTTGATTTCCTCTGCTCTGGAGCACCACCATTAACATGCCTGTTGTAACCAGTGGCCATAGGCTGTTTGCTCTTCTGTTGCACTTGAGCAGGTCGTGCCTCTTATCAGGAAAAAACCTGTATAAGTTATTCTCAATAAAAATAGAATGAATCAAACCCCAAATGCGATCTATGGCTTAGAGCAGAAACTCACCAGACTGTGGAACAGACACTCTCCGCGCCGGAGGCACTTTAGCAGGAGCTGGGACATCTGCATCATCCGATAAGAGGAACGAGTAGTCCCTTGTATTCTTGAGTGTCTGTACTTTTGTTTGTAACTGCAACTCATGACAACAAAATGTAAGTTCTTCCTGTATTGTAACCCAAAACTTGACAAAACCCATTACTTTTGTTAAATTAACAATCTAAGTATTACCTCCTTTTTCACAGTCGACACTCTCTCAGTTACTCCGTTTTTTGGAGCTGATGCAGTTGACGAACTCCGTTTCTCCTGTAAAAGCAACCGATATTATTACAACATAAAGGTCGTTTTGCTAAGCAATGTGACACTAAGGAATATGATGATATGAAACATACAGTACGCTGCGGGTTCTCAACTCTCCTTGAGAGGTGTGGATTTTCCAATAGTGATTTACTCTCCTGGATGACTCTCTGTGCAATGACTGGCTGAGAGGGGCCAAAGAATGAACCAAAACTGCAGACATAGATCAATACAGAATTAACAAAACTGATCATCACAATCATGACCCATAAAACTTCATTGTTGTCAAGCATTGATATATACTTCCAGGACTCATTTTACAGTGAGAAGACCAAAAAACCTTGTAACTCTCACCCACCTTTCAAGAGGAAGTTTCTTCCTATTGTATAGAGACCTGCCAGCAGATGAACCGTTCTCCTTCAGCATCTTCCTTCTAATACGTTCCTTCATCCGCTCTCTATAATTAAGATATTCTAGTTCCTCAGCGGTAGGCTTCCGTTCTTCTACTTCCTCGTATTCCTCCTCTTCTCCTTCATCCTCATAGTCATCATATTCTTCAACTTCCTGCAGAAACGTGAATAGACTGAGTACCTATAGTAATCAAATCCCACTATATCACAAAAGGGAGCAATATGCTTACATCATCATAATACTGCGGCATTGCAGCTCCTCAATTGTAGCAGAAACTCTACAAAACGAAGCAAATTTAGTTTCCCAGATTAACTTATTATCTGAAAGGAGAGAAAACTAATCAGAACGATGATTGATCATACAAAGCTCAAACCTTTAGCTAAGAAAAGTGAAATAGACGCAATTTTCCATCCATCAACCCGAAACCTGATTACCATGAATCTATAAACAAAGTTTTTTTTCCCATCTTTAAGATTAATGAAGAGACGAAAAAACCCAATCAAATAAACTGATATATACGCTAGCAATCATCAATTTCCAAAAGACAAGAACAACGATCTGAAACCCCAACCCCTTAAAATCCACACTTCAATCGATAAAGCGGAAAAAACCTACCCATCATCAAAATTAGGCACAGAATCGAATCGAATTCATGAAAAAACGACGAAACCCCAACCAATTACCTCGAATCTCTTCTCCAAAGAGACTAGATCTGATCGCGATTGGCGCAGCTCAAACCGAATCAGAGACAAATACCCCGATCCTCGCCAAAGAAACGACGAAATGCGAAACGGATCTCTCTCTCGTGAGCGAAACGAATTGAGATATGGGATTTGAAAAAATTGGGGAAATTTGGGGGAGGAAGCGTCTAGGTTTTGTGATAAAGAAGGCGGAAACCGAAGGAGGAGGACTCCCAGAGTAAGAGTCATAAAGGGTAGACGCTAACGTGCGCCGGATCGTATAGTGCGCACCCGTATCCATACTCTTCTGCCGCCCCCCCCCCCCCCCCCACCCACTCTCTTGAAATCTTTCTTTCTTTGTTTTTCTCCCCCTTACGAATCTCTGGTATTTTATTTTTATTTAATTGCCGCGTATTTTACAATTTCCGTCTTTAGTTTTTTTCCCACCCAAAAAACCTTAGGGCCCTTCGCATACATGGCCAGGCTTCATCTCCGGACTTTGGAACACGTGTACGGTCCGCTTCTTTTTGGGCCCGAGCCACCCAGTAGCAGCCCAATAGAGTATTATTTATCAAATTAGAAAATTGATTTCCTTTTAGCGTCTCGATAAGAATCAGCTGATGACAGATATAAAATGAGGAATTGAGGTAGGATTTGAGAGAAAGTTGCCCTTAATTTGTGATAATTAATTTCGAACTAAGTGAGTTGGGTGATATTTATAGCATAGCATTTGAGCATGAAGGTATTATTATATTTCTTAGCAAGATATAGCAACGTGAGGCGTATAGAAAGTCATATTGAAGGTATAGTCCTCACTAACGAGATTAATATTAATTATGGATTTTTACAATAGCAAACACCTCATCCTTTCTCCACAAAAAATGAACAATTTAAAAGGAATTCACCCAACAGAGCAAAAGTAACAAGCACAGAAAAAACAAACCGAAAAAATCCGACAACTTAGAAAAAACAACAAAAAAACTAACAATCCTAAACTAAACGAATTTGAAATTAAAAAAACCTAACAAGTTTGGATGTAAACACACCCTTATTGAAACCATCAAGGGAGGTTAGAATCTTAGTTGTCCAGCTCGGTCGGATTATTGATACGGAACGGTCCCCCTAGACTGGTCGGCTGTTGGCAAAGGAGCTGATCCTCGGCCGTGCTTTTTGAGGCCTGCGATGCAGTTGCTGACCGGGGGCTTTGGTGACGGTGGGCCAGTTAGCGACAATAGGGCACGACGGCGGTGTGATGCAAGGCGGCAGCGATGGAAGTATTGCAAGTGGGGGTGTACTGCAGGGTCATGGTGTAGGGCGAGTGTGTTGGAGTAGCGGCTAGGGTTTCGAAAGCTCTCCTATGAAAAGTAGCTATGCATCTTAGGCAACTAATGTGCGGAAATTTAATCTATATTTGCTCATGAGTTAGCTCGTTAATAATATTTTTAGCTCAAATCTTTCTCATTTATTAATAAATCAATGACAGAATTGCAAAGTTTCAATCCCTAACTGATTAATTATTATACACCACACAAATTCCCTCAGTTCCCGTCCAAAATTCCCTTTTATTCCCTCTCATCCCAAACCCACCCAGCCACCGTCCGATGTGCATGCTCCTTCAGAAATTTGGACCGGCGGCCAAGATCTCCTCAGTGAGATTGTTGTCTTTCCCAATCTTGTAATCCGTGAATGTCTCGAAGTTGCTCTTGAACAGACCAGCCAGCTTCATTAGCGTCTCCTTGTACGCCTTTTTATCTGTCCACTGCGGTTTCATACAACACACCGAGGTCAAAAGATCAGATAACTGATAGAAACTATCGAACGAGTTTGAAGTTTGCACCGCTTCAATAAGTCGTGTGTAACGAATTAGATATACCAGGATTCATAGATTTCATGGGACAAGCATATAACTACTTACAGTGTTCATAGGTTCCAGGATATCTGAGGGCACCCCATCGACATGAGTGGGGATTTCGAGCCCGAACATTTCAGTTTTCCTGTACTCTGATTTCAACAGGCTCCCTGAGTGTATCGCGTCGATGATCTTCCTCGTGTAAGCCAGCTTGATCCTGCTTCCTGAACCGTAGCTGTAACACAAAAACAACAGAATTTCGGTTTAGCCGGTTTTCAGATTAAACGGCATGATTAGGGAGCCAGCCAACCTTCCTGCTGACCAACCGGTGTTAACGAGCCATCCAGTAGCGCCATGCTTCTGCATTCTCTCTGCCAACATGGCTGCGTACTTGGTCGGATGCAGCATTATGAATGCTGCACCGAAACAAGCCGAAAACGTTGCTCGTGGCTCCTTTACGCCATCCTCTGTTCCAGCAACCTGAAGATAAAAACGTCATGAACTATAGGGATGATTGTAATGTAATTTCCTGAGTGTGCTTACCAGGGCAGTGTAGCCGCTGATGAAATGGTACATGGTCTGCGCCATGCTCAACTTGCTCACCGGTGGAAGCACGCCAAAGGCGTCGCAGGCCAGGAGGATCACGTTCTTCGGGTGAGGACCAACGCAAGGAATTTTCGCATTCGGAATGTACTCGATTGGGTACGAAGCTCTGGTGTTCTCTGCAACACAAAATCCAAATTCACATCATTGAACAATTTTCCAAGCAATTGTTTGTTTGTTTATTCTTCTCTACACACCTGTTACTGATCTGTCAACATAATCTACCTCCCGGGTATGCTCGTCGAAGACGACATTCTCCAGCACTGCCCGAACAACCATTGAACAATCAAATTGTGACATCAATGTTCCATAACCACAAATTTGAAGAAGAAGAAGAAGAAGGAAATATATACCAGTTCCGAACTTGATGGCATTCCAGATTTCGGGCTCTTTCTCCTTGGAAAGATCGATGCACTTGGCGTAACACCCGCCTTCAATGTTCGAGACACCGCTGTTGGTCCAGCAATGCTCATCGTCTCCGATCAGGTACCTGTTGGGATCAGTAGACAATGTTGTCTTCCCAGTACCTGTCATCATCAAACACCGAAACTAAGAGGATTCACCTCGTACGAAATCACCTACCCAAACGATTGGTGTGAAATTACCTGAGAGGCCAAAGAAGAGGGCGACGTCTCCTTGCTTCCCCATGTTGCAGCCAGAGTGCAAGGACAGGATGGAACGCTTGGGCATGAGGTAATGCATAACACTGAACAAACCCTTCTTCATCTCACCGGCGTACTGCGTGCCGAGGATCACCATTTCTCTCCTGGCTAAGTTCAAATCCACGCTGGTGGAAGACGTCATGTAGTGCGTGTAACGGTTGCAGGGGAACTGTCCGGCGTTGTAGATCGTGAAGTCCGGCGAGCCGAATTGCTCCAGTTCTTCCGGTGTGGGTCGGATGCACCTGGCCGACGCAAACCAAACAGAAATTTAACTTCATATATTGATGAATGATTACATCGTAATAATTTGAGTTGTAGACTTACATGTTGTACATGAACAAAGAATGGTATGCTCTGGCTGAGACAATTCGAACCTTGATTCTGTTCTCGGGGTCCCAATTCAAGAATTGATCGTTCACAAACACCTAAAAGGCCGAAATAAGCCAAATCAATTACAAAAGAGCGAAGTTGTAATCCATAATAGCTAGAGTTATTGGGAAAAAGTTTATAAATTATAATAAATTGTATATCAATGTTCTTTAACGAGAATCGACTCATACAAAATGTGTCAAGACATAGAGAGCCATGAGTCCGATTCTGGTGTCAATAAGCATTTTTTATTCGCACTATGCCAAGATAAATTTGGGCCATAAATTAATCAGGGGCAATATGGTTGTATGGTATTTAAATAATTTTGTTGGACTACAACCCAATCATTTTTGGACGCTCACCACCTACTCCGGTGATCGGACCACCGTATCCGATTTCCAAAAAACTTTCCTACCAATTTTTCGGTGATTCCGATCTCTGTTCACGAAAAAATTTTCACTTCCATAATCACCGTCGGCCATCGTCGGCTCCACGTTTCTGGATATATTTTATGACCGTCCGTACGATTTGTATGAGTTTGTACACTTTGTATAGCTGTTTGTATAAGTAGTTGTACACATGTTTGTATAAGCATTTTATATGGATGTTTATATAAATTTGTACAGCGTGTACACACATTTGTATAATTTTGTATATAGTGTATTGGTATTTGTCTAGACATAGACAAAGACGGATACAGAGAGAGCCACGACTCAGGGTCGAAATGTCCTTAGCTATAAATTCAAGTATGTAGTTTTGATTTTTTCAAGTTCGGCTCAAATCAATTTTATATCCGGTTTAATATTTTATTGTTTTAAATCAGTACTCGATACATATTAATTACCATTTCAACTCAGTATTTATATTTATTATTACTTGATCAGAAAAACAATCACCAATATCATAGTTAATTTTTAATAATAACTTGATTTAACTAAAAATAACATTAACATATTATTATATATTTTAACTTAGTATTACATTTAACAAAATATTTATAAATTAGTTACACGATATATAAATTTCGATTCAAATTCGGCTTACTTGTTACCTTATCCAGAGAATTCAAGTAATCAACAGCTCTTTCTCTGTTAACCAAGAAAGTATGCTCATCCATCTCTATATTCGGCGATCCCCTGAGAAACAAACAAACCACGTTAATTAAGTTCAAATTTGTTTCGAATAAATGAATAATTAGTTAATTAGTTCAGAGTTTTCATCACTCACTTTCCCCACCAGAGCTCGCCCTCGGTGACGTCATCCTTAACGACGCGCTTGTCCCTGGGAGCGCGGCCGGTCTTGGCGCCGGAGAGGGTGGCCAAGGCACCGGTCGACGTGACGTACGACCCTTTCTCGTACTTGATCGCCTGCTCATACAGCTCCGCGGGAGACAGGTTGTAGAGCACGTGAGTGAACTTCAGTGAGCTGTCGCTGGCGCTGATAGCCGGAGCGTCGACGTGGTGGTGGTGGTGGACTTTTCCGACGGCGGCGTCTTTCTTCGTTGCTGGGTCCCCTCTCACCACTTTGGGCCCAGTCTCTCTGGTTAGCGACGCGAGCGACGCGCTGTTTTCGAATTCCCCGCCAAAAACTATTGTTAAATAATTAAATAACCGAAAAATAGGCTTATTATTCGGTTCCGATTTGATATCCATCATCAGCCGATATAATTTCCGGTTCGAATAATAACCATCCTAAATAACTTTTTTAGGATTTCGAGCAATTTCAAATTCTAACGACAAAGTGGAGAAACTTTCAATTAAGGAAAAAAATTGATCAAATTTATCGTAATTTATTAGTTTTTTAGTAGAGCGAGACTTACCAGCAGACATGAAATAAATATTATATTAGTGTTCATTTCGTGAAGTGTATCGAATTCGAATCCAAAACTTTCGAATCACCGAACACACAACTTAATCACCAGAACAACTCTACTTAAACTATCGAACTTTACAAGTCACTAATAAAGACTCTTGTGTCTGAATTATATAATTAGATATTATTTTTATTTTAACTATACAAAATGTGAAAATAATTATTGATAAACATAAAACAGATTTCACCATAGAAATAATGATATAAGAACTAAATCAGTCTAAAAAAAGTTGTTAAAGAATGTATTTGATTATTCGAAAATTTCAGATTCAAATTTAATAAACTCCAAAATAAATATTTATTTACTTTTTTATCTTCTATTTTAAAAAAACTAAACCGGTTTAAACTCGATCGATTACTCTATCCATACTGATATGTAATGATTTTTTAAACCGGGCCAAACGTGATGTCGATGGGGCCCACCATTCTGCATGGGGAGATTGCGTGCGAAAAAATTAGGAGTTATATTTTCAAATAGGCATATTTAGAATCGAGACCCTGAATCTTAATTTTGATATAATTACAGTTTAATCATAATTTAGAAATGAGATTTTGAAGTTTGAACCATCCAACATGGTTAATTTCGATATAATTATAGTTTAATTGTAATTCGTAATTTACAATGAGCTAAGTGGTTGAACCACGAATGGTTAAACTCACCGGTTTAACGTCCCGTTACAATTTGGAAAACCAACGAAACCGTTACCTGATGGACTTGAGCTGCTGCTTCTCGCGATCCTCCTCGGAGACGGCGGCGAACGATCCCTGAACGCCTTTGATCGGAGTGCTGGGAGCCGACCTCTTCCGCTGAAGCGAGTGGAGCTCGTCGATCGTCTGCGCCTTCACCGTCGGCGCCGCCATGTCGTGACAGATCCCTCCGTCACTTGATCCCTTCTGCTTCCCACTGCTGCTACTGCTTGCCGTCGTTATCTTCGTCATCCCCTGCATCCTCGGCGTCGCCACTCCCGTCGCTCCGTTCCCGCTCGTCGGCATCTCTCGCCACGTCAGGCCTAATTAATTATCGGAATGTGATTAATTATGACAGAGAGAATGAAAAATGAGGGAGTTCGTTGAGTGGCTATTTATACAGAGGTGTGCAGGGGAGTTAACTGCGGTAAGAAATTAACCATGGTTAAGTTCTATCGCTTTGGTTATGGTATAGTTAGGTTCCTTTTCCCGAGATAAGTTGCTAGAATTTATATCAAAGGATTGAATGTTGTGAATGGACAAAGAGCAGTTAACTGACCGAGTTGCAAGGAAATAACATAGACATTCTGTTACATTAACCGAATCTTTTGAAGTCTGGTGATTCAATTCCTCTAATGTCAAAACGGTTAGGTCAGCTTAGAGGCTTTTAATGAGCTCGATTCGCTTGCAAGTCCTAATGAGACAATCATTAAAATCTATAAACCAATTTGTGAGCTAAATTAATCAATACAACTAACGAGTCAGCTAACACAGCTATTGATCCGAAAGTCCTTTCTCTTGGATAAATCCGTCAGATAGTGGCCATTGAATTGATCCTAGAGAAATGGCTCTTGAACCTATAGCAATTTCGGAGTCAAGCTTGCTCGTGGGCCAGCCAAGCTAGATTCAGCTCGAGCTCAGCTCTTATATTATCGAGGAGAGTTTTAATCGAACTTTTTCTAAACCGAACACCGAGCTGTTCCAGAGAGGTTTGGTAATCTTCATAGACTATCAGTCGATATTTCCAACGAGAAGTGTCGCCAAAAAAGAAAGAGCTAAGATGCGAAGATAGTGACTGCTGTTTTACAGCAGTATGATATCCCTATATGCCAACTAATATACTCTTCTCTTACATCCTTTGAAATGAAGAAACCAGTAACCACCATAGAACAAAACAACACACATGTTTGTGTATCAATAATCGAAGTTCAAACCGAGTTATCATCGACTCACATACAAACACACACACATACATCCCCGCCAAATCTGGACATAGATCGAATTTGTTCCTGAAATCTTCCTTCACACTAGATCATGATGATAGCTAGGCTGCAATCCTGGATTTCTCCATTCCTCTGGGAGCTGACATTTCGGTCAATAAACAGCGTTACAAAAATTTGGTTTCAAAATCGGTCGGTTAAATGCGGTTAAGTTAACAGCGACGGTCGGGCAGTCGGTTAAGGCGGTTAACCGATTTCAGGTCGGTCACTAACCAAATTAACCAACTCCCACCAAAGAGGTACATTAGTGCAAAAAAACCATATTTCACAGTAAAAAAGAAGTCTTGACCACTCTCAGTTTGTAAAGTTCTCTACATACCTAGACCAATAGCATCAGAGCCCTTCATAATCTTGAGCCTCTTGCATGTCTCGATGAACATCCTGCGGAGTAAGTAAACCGAGTTAATCAAGTGTGATACGAAAATGTGATGCATCTACGGACTAGCGGACTAAATTCTAAGGCATGAGTTCTGTTTCTGGACTACCAATCCGAAGGTTCTGGGGAATACGTGCTCACAGTATTCCAATCTCCTTATACTTGTAGTTTTACCAGCTACGATTTGATCTTAAACTGGTAAAAGACTTCGATTTCTAGCAAAACTATAGGAGTGGAGCTCACTAGGCAAAATCTAGTACAACACTCAGAAAGCTAATAAGGATTGATAAACAAGCATGCTTTCTGCAAAAGAGAAGTTCAATGGAAGATTAAGAAGAAGCTTTGGCTAGGCATTTGCTCAGGAGAATGTTTCAGTGTGTTCGGTACAGAATAAGAGTTAAGAAGCACAGCTTATCACTCTCAAAGCTTATTTACCAATTGATAAGGTTATAATGAGACTTCAGAAGCTAAAACAATTGTTTGTTAACAGTAAATAAGCACAAAAGTTAACTTACTCCCACGGTACATCGCCAACAAGCATCCAGTCTCCATCTTTATCCTCATACGTAAGCACATACTCCGACCCGTGAAGAAGATCCCTTAACTTACTTTCACTTAGCTTTTCCTTGCCTGGAGTTCCATGCGATCCACATTTCCCTGCAAAAACTCTCAGAACATTTCAGTACATGAACATAACTCTCACTCAGCTACGACTCTTTCTCCAATCGGATTTCACCTTACCTATCGTAAAACCACTGAACATCTTCTCGAGAGCAGCAGACAACTCTTGATAGGCCGAGTAATTCCTCAGGTCCACTTTCCTCAAATAGGGAGCACCATCCATGCTTACCTTGATAAATAAAGGACTCAGTCCTGGCTTCCCATCGACTTCGTCGTTATTGTTGTTCCTTGAACTCGTAGCAAGTGTGTTCTTCCTGAATGACTTCACCGGAGGCCAACCAACAACCTGTGCCCTGCCAAAAGAGAGAAAAAAATCATACTCGAATCGTTCTCAGCAACGTAGATTGTTGGTTTTGCCCTTACGTACTTTACATTTGGAGGAGCAGGTCGCTCCTGAGACGATTTTCCCTTTGCAATAGACTGTGGGGACTCGAACTCAGTCTCGGAAGCATGAAATAGCCAATTCTTCTCTGGAAAGACAGAACCTTTGACCTCCGAGAACTGGTCCAAGGTGTCGAAGAACACTCTTTTGTTTCCGTTCCTTGAAGGAACCAAAGGAAACAACTCTCTTTCCGGGGATAGAGAACCAGGAAGGCCGAGCCTTAACTCGGTGGCATTAAACTTGAGGCTATTCTTGTTCTTGTTGTTATCCTCAGGAGCTGCAGAACTGTCTACAGACGAACAATCCGACAATCCTAAGTAGTTGCGTTCTTTTAAACACGATTTGTTGTCGGAGAAGCAACCAATGGAAGATGAAGAAGAAGCTACTAGATTCGAGACATTGCTCCTGCCTTCCTCCACACTCAGCAAGGGTGGTGGAGTCATCACATTCGAAACTTTACCAAGCCACTTCTACTGATAACTTCCAAAAGACATGAACAATCAGTCACATCCACGAAAATTTTCAACAGGGAACTCACTGAACTTCATCTAAAAGCTTACTTCTCTATCAACATCAGTACTAGTACGTTTTACCAACAAACATGTATGGATAATGCTATAACTACTTCTCCTGATCACTGCTATTCATACGAAACAAAACAACCAGAGATGTTTAGATGACCGCTAAAGGGCAAACAAAAAGACATGAACAATCACTCACATCCATCAAAGATTCAAAATTTCCAATCACAAACTCACCAACCTTCATCTAAAGAAACTTACTTTATCTATCAACATGAGTACTAGTACCTTTTGACCAACAAGCAGTTCTTCATATGGTAAATATTGTACTACTTCTACTGATAACTGCAATGTATATGAAACAGAAACCAAAGATATTTAAATGACCACCAAAGGGCAAACAAAAGACATGAACAATCACTCACATCACATCCATCAAAATTTCCAACCAGAAACTCACCAAACTTCATCTAGAAAAACTTACTTCTCTATCAACATCAGTACTAGTACCTTTTGAGCAACAAGCAGTTCTTTAAAATGGTAAATCTTTCACTACTTCCACTGATAAATGACCAGCAAAGGCAAACAAAAGACATGAACAATCACTCACATCACATCCATCAAAATTTCCAACCAGAAACTCAACAAACTTCATCTAAAAAACCTTACTTCTCTTTCAACATCAAAGCTATGCATATATCTACAGAGTTTGACCCAAGGAAAAGGACAGCCCACCAAAATAGCCGCTCAACTGTTTCTACAACTGTTCACTTAGTAGACCTAGAAAAGTTGATTCCTTTTACCATGAAGCTAATCTGATGCAAGCAAAGATCAAACCCTAGAAACTTACAAAGAACAGGAGCTGGTAGAAGAGAGCAGAGCGATGAACCTGGTATAAAGAAAAGCAAACCCTTGGAGGGTTCTTCAGAGAGGAAGAAGAAGGATTGGAAAATGCGGGGGGAGGAAGAAATTAGGAGACAGAGCGAGAGGGAAGAGGGGGAGGGTTGTCGACTCCTAGGTAGGATGATGATGATGATGATCTCTCTCTTTTTCCATTAATGCGCAAAACAACAAAAGGAGAATTGTCGGGTCCAGCAGCTGCATTAACAGCTTCCATAAAGGATTTGTTTATTTAAATTTGTTTGCAGAGAGGGCCGTTAAGAAAAAAGATAAAAAGAAAGTAACTATATATCATTACTCTATTTCATTTGTAACTAAATGGTTATTCGGTCAATTCTTCATTCAAAACTTCTGTTGAGTTTAAGAAATTTTGTTATGAATTTTTAATGTTATGACGAGTGAAAGATGTGGTTGTGTATTGACTCATTGCTCTCAAACGTGTTGATTCAGGTGGAGAGTAGAGTCTATGATGTGAGTATAATGAAGGAGTGTGGAACAAAAAGTACTCTTAAGTCGAAAAAATTGACGGTGGCGAAGCATGATCATGCCAACATTGAGGAGTTGATGATAATGATGAGAAAAATCGTGGGGAGCTGGTCCCACTTATTAACCAACGAACAGTACGGGGCTGCTCGAGAGGAGTGTCGTTGTTTGAGGATAAATGTGAAGTTCAGGACGTCACATAGTATGATTTTCTCAGTGAGGAATATGATTAGGCATTCATTGTTAAGTTGTCATGTTAACTATTTTATTACATGTCCGACTCATGATTCGTCAATTTAAGTTAACTTAACTCAATCAAACAAATCAATTCGAATAATTAAAATAAATTGGGTTTAGGATACGATATATATATATATAAGATGGCAGGGGTAACGTGGAAAGAAATGAAGAGTTGATATAAGATCGTCGTTTAATACTTAACAATGTTTTGACAAAGAGTTAACAAAATGACTATATTGTTACATCGTTACAAACCAAATAGATTGATGACCACAATTGAGCCCTACTTTTATTTTGTTACAAAGCCGTTAAAGAAGATGATTCAAAAAGAGACGGACATCTTGATCGTCAGTTCAGATGGATCACATTATTTCAGTCCATCGGACGGCTGATGCGGATTCTTGCGATTTGTTTTCTTTTTATCAGCTGGAATGATGACGATATTTTCGAAATGGACTAATAATGGGCCGGATCGATGTGGCAATCGGATACTGGCCATGATACAGCTTTTTCATCATTTGGGCCTGAAAGATGAAAGTATATTGGACAATAGGCCCCACTTATGTGAAATAATGGGCTTATATGTCCAACTTCTCCATATCCTTTACCGTTGGCAACCGGGCGGGGCCGGTGCGGATAGTGATCCGCCCGTCGATATTAGCGGCTTAATCCATCTCCAGCCCTGGAGTCCAAACGGGTATGAAATGCAAGTTATGCAACTCATCTTCGAATGGCGAAGCTCGTGAAGCTTACAAAAATTGGTTACCGGCTCGTGAGCCATCTCGATAATTTTGTGTGTTTTGATGAGCTCACTTCCGCAACATCTTCCTTTTATGTAACCTCCAAAGATTGCTGAGCTCATTTACCATTGTTATTGAGCAGAGCTTGTTATGGCTATCGAGCCCTAATTGGTTATAGCTATCAAATTATAGTTCGTTAGTGGTGATGATTTTGAATCGAATTCTAAACCTACCAAACTATATAAAACCAACTGGTCGATGAGCCTGAGCTGGTAGAAGATCTACTCGCTCGACTCATCAACAACCCTAACCAAAATTCGAAACCAAAGATCACTATATATAGAGTCATCATCATCATCAATTTGCTTAGTCACTTGCATCATGGAGAACACTTCATCATCAAACAACCATGGCTACAGCTTTTGTTTCCCAATATCTTCATATCTGTTAAAGCAAGCCCTACATTCTTTTCCCATCCCCCCACCATTGATTTCTGCTTTGATCATTTTTTGTCTTGTTTTGCTCTGCAACTTGCCATGTTGTTGTATAGCTGCAAACCACTTTACCCCAACTCAATAAGGTAGGGAAAACTCTTCCAGTCAAATTTCAAGATTAAGAATGGCTACCTTTATTATGTTCAAATGGTCCGGTAGAACGCAAGGTTCTTAACCTTATGGTTATGGGTTCAAACCCTATGATGGGTATTATGTTTTGTTTTACAAAAAAAATATAATAATATGGGTCAACATTGTTGGCTGATCATCTCAAAGTTATGAGCTAAAATCAGTCCCCTACGTTATGAATACTTTTTCTACTTTTATGACAATATGTGTCAATATTACTGGTTGACGACCTCAAAACTAAAAATTAGAATCAATCTTTACAATCACATCAACTGTTAGGACAAAATCAGTCGACGGATAATACTACCGGTTAACCCCTTATTCATGAATACTTCTTTACCTTTATAACAAATGATCATAAAAGTAAACTACTTTACCCCAACTAAAAAAGTAGGGAAAAATCTTTCATGTCAAAAAATACATATATGTATGTGATTGTCAAATTTTAAGATTGAGGATTCCTTATGATCATACTCTATTCAAATAGCCCGTCTAGCTCAATTAGTAGAGTGCAAGATTCTTAATCTTGTGGTCGTGAATTTAAATCTTACAATGGACGACACCATCTTTTTAATTTAAAAAAACATAATATAAACCTTACCATGGGTGTTACATTTTGTTCTCCCCAAGTCAGATTAACCTAAAAAAAACCACCTTACTCAATGTCAAGTTGACATAGTTGTTGATGGACCGTCTCAAACTTAAGGGTTATGATGGATCCCTACAATCACATCAATTGTTAGGACGAAATTGCCTGGCAACTGATTAACCCTCAATGTCATGCTATAAATATTAAGTATGCTCATTCATAAACTCACTACTTTACATTACCTTGAATAACTAGAAATTGATACAAAGCTGAACTAGACAATACATCCGACAATTATTGCCCCGGGAGCTGAACAAATATGTATACAAGAATCAACCGTTGTCAAATCAATTAGGTGATCACTAGTGCCTTTAAATTTGTTTACTTTTATTGTCGATTGGGTACGCCAAGTGGAGGTGGAAGCATCGACTGAATTCAACTTGCTAGCTAGAATCAACGATTGATCATCGACCGGCGGCGGATTCAGGGGTCTCTTCGGACTTTGACTTGGTATATTTTTTTAATTTTGAAGTTTAATGTTATTTAAATTTTTATGCAATTTAACTCAATACATTAAACCATTTTGAATCCTTCGCAGTCATCACGAAATCAAAGAGAGAATATAGATGGATACTAACATGGCCATACAATGTCACTTCAATTGATCAAATTAATTAAACAGTTTCATCTTTCACTTTTCACGTCAACAATTCACATGCATGCATGTTCTTAAATAATTGGAGCACTCCCTTAGCTTGTTATTCTCGGAATCAGGATGGAAATATGTATTGAGCCGGATTTGAATTGAAAATTTATATGTATTGAGTTGGACTTGAATAAAAAATTTGTATGTTTATTGAGCAAATAATTGATAAATTAATTTTAATACTAATTTTTAAATAAAAATAAATTCATTGTACTGCTTTTAGTTGAAAATGTAATATACGTGCGACCGACGACTTTTTTGTCCTATATTTGAATATTTTGAACTAAATTTATAATTATTACTTATTCTAAATAAATAAATAGACAAGCAAAACTTTAAATATTATTAACCGAGTTATGAAATCATCAAAATTTTACATATAATTTAGTACTCGAGACCATAAAACAAGGTAGTTGGGACTCTCACTAGGTCCCTCTAACTTCGACACGACCAAGCACTGAGCCGAGATCAAAATTGTCCTGAACCGAACTCATAAAAATTAAAATATACACCCGAAATTAATGATTTAGACCAAAAATGGGGTGAGCCGGGACTCACCGAACCACCCCTAGTTCCGCCGATGATTGAATGTTGTTAATTTTAGACGTATATATGCTAGTGGTCTAGTCTCTTTGCTTGATTGTTTCACGATAAGGAATTAAGAACCCTTTGATAATGGTATAATTATTTTAAATTAATTTCTAATTATGACTCGATGCATGCATGTTTATGAATTAAACAATGCAAAGTTGATAAAGGCACGTAGAATCTTTTACTTACTCCAGTCAACTTATACTTATCGTTATTCGTTACTATCTGACAACTCTTCAGCACATGCAAGTCTTTCATACATATCGTTGAAATAAATGGGCAGACATTAAGACTGACAACTTGATCTACTTGTGTTATATTTACGGAGTTCGAAAATTAATTGAGAGAGTTTGAAATTCGTATTAAAATATATAATGGGAAATTATTGAAAATTTAAGTTCAATTTTTTATAATTTTAAAAAATATGTTTTCAATAATAATAATAACCAAAATCTTTAAAATAATGGATTTTTAAACTTTATTTACTATTATTAAAAGAGTTTAATATGATAAAATCTTAATTTTTAATCATTTTTAACATGTATGTCAAATATTAGTCAATTTGAAAAATTAAAAATTTCAAAAGGAATTAACGTATGAAAACTCAGTTTTTAATAATTTTCAATATGTATGTCAAATATTAGTCGATTTGAAAAAAATTTAATTTCCAAAGGGGTTAACCTATAAAAATTGACCATTTTTACTAAAACATCAAGTGATATTATAATAGCCCCTATAAATAATGACCAAACAAATTGACTTACTTTCTACATGCAATATTAAAGAAAAGTTCGATTAATAAAAATCGGCCAAACCCCTTCCTTCCTTAATAACTCTACCGAAACTTATATATGGGAAAGGACTTGCGATTTCGAGGCATTTCCAAAAAACAAAAGCATATACATTTACAGAAACCTTAGCAAAAAACTAAACTGGCCTTTGAGAACTCCTAAGGCCAAAATTATATATTTCTCATATTTGTTCTCTTATCATCATTAGATTATCGAAACTCTTAGACCATTTTTTTATCCATGATTTTCTGCCGAGTTAAGACTACCAAAGTACATTGTAAAAAATAAAAATTTAAAAGTATAGAGAATTTAAGAGATAATTTTTTAAATCAGTTCAGATTTTAGTTAATGGAAATTGCTCGATTTAAAATTTTCAATAATATAAAATTAAGAAGATCAATTAAAACTCACTATATCGTATTTGTATTCTGTACATATTTTCACGCGGTGTTATCCTTCGTTTAATAATTTCACATGCAAGTTGATCGGTTTATAAAAAAATATAATTTTCCCCGGCTGTGGAGCCACCCACCACCGCCGTATTATCCGTACCGCCGGACAATTTGGTCATTACCTTTACACCTTTCCCCCCTCTTCCTCCTCCTTCCTCTATAAAAACCCTTATTACTCTGTTTTCTCAAGATCCTCTGTTCTTTTCCCTCTGTTATTCTTCTTCTTAATCGACACATGATCAGAGATTATTACTACACATGGACAGCCCGGATTTCCCGCCGCCGATTCCCCACCACGTGGACGCATCCCGACCGTCGCTCGGTTTCCCTCTCGGCACAGCTCTGCTACTCATCGTCATCTTCGGCTTGAGCGGCATCTTCTCCTGCTGCTACCACTGGGAAAAGCTCCGCTCTCTCCGTCGCCGCCGCCGTGGTGTCTCCGACGAGGTGGAGGATATCGAATCTCCGCCGTCCAAACCTACCCCGACCCACTTGGTAATTAGTTGATTAGTTAAATTTAGTGATGGTAATATTTTCGCTCTGTTTTGGGCTGTGGGAACATCGATTTGTAACTGGATCTGATCCGGTTTCTTAACCATTTTGTCGACCGGTTAACCGGTTTGTTCAACTGACCGATGTTTATCCATTTGACCTAAGAATATTCGAGTTAATCCACTAGCTTGGTTCATATCTCATTTTCTGTATCATTGTAACATAGTTCTCGATACCACGACTTGATATTTGATAGTAGATACGAACTGGGTTGATAAATTTTTACGTAATACAGTTATATTTTTCGTTTGTGATTGCGTTTCATTCTCTACATATGCGTTGAAGTTTTCCGGTTTGGTGCAGGATGTGAAGGAGAGTGGGAGAGGAAGCGTGGCGGTGGTGATGGCCGGAGATGAGGTTCCGAAGTTCATAGCATTGCCTTGTCCATGTCAGCCGGAGAAGGCGGAGAGTGCTGCTGAGGTGGAAGTGAAGGAGAAGGAGGAGAAGCCACCTAAGCCACCGGCGGCCGGGATTCCGGTGATACCGGAAGTTTGACTATAGGACCAATGATGAGTGTAAATATTATGACTACAATTTAATTTTAGATATAAAGAAATTGGTGTTTAGGGTTAAGAAATTCAGCTTGGTTTTGTTTGTTTGATTTTCAATATTGAGGATTTTTTTTGCTTATGATCCGACCGGGTTGAGTTTTTGTCCGGTTTGGGTTTGACTAAATTAACTTTTTTGGTGAACTCAATCTTGAATCGTGTTCAATTCGAACTTTTGTATTTGAGACTAAGCTCTGCTCGATTTTCAACAATCTCATCGGTTTTTAGCCCATTATCAATACTAACAAGTGTAACAAAATCGACTCGATAACTAACCGGCGGTTTTCGAGATAAACTGATTGATATATATGACCAACATATCAGATCATAAGTAACACTAATTAGCCATTCATTCTCATAAATATTCCTCCAAAAACATGAATGAACTCACAGTTTTATATGTTAACTGTCCTTTGCTCCAATCTCCAAATCTAACCCTTCAACGTCAGAATGAAATAATTATGGATACTTTTATCCTTTCGGCATATCAAACTAACTTTATTACGTTCATAAAAAAAACTTTATCACAAAAATTGAGCAACAAATCATGCATTTTTTGCGAAGATTATAACATTACGTGATGTATCAAACTAACTGCATCGGGGATAAAATTGAGCGACAAATCATGCACTTTTTTGTGAAGATTATAAACATTTTACTTTTTGAAAAGGTATTTCATTAATCAATCAACGAAGGCTCCAAGAACAGACATCATAGGTCCCTATGTAATAACATGATTAGAGAACCAGTTATGAGGGAAGGAACCATTTCTAATCGAGACTGCAATCCAATCAGCAAGTTTGTTATGGATACGGGGGATAAATGACACCTGGACATTGGGGTCGAGACTGAGCATTGAGGAAGCGGTCGCGATTACTCTCAAAGCCGGTATTGATATCAACTGTCGATCGGCTGTTGCGCTGCACGCTGAATCTGCTATAGCTCAGGGTATACTGCAAGAGAAGGACATAGACAGAGCTCTTTTCAACCTTTTTTAGATTCAGATTCGATTCGGTTTGTACGATGGAGACCCGAGACAAGGGAAATTTGGGAAGCTTGGACCTAAAGATGTTTGTACTAAAGAACACAGAATGTTGGCTTTGGAAGCTGCCAGGCAGGGAATTGTCCTCCTTAAAAATGACAAGAGTTTCCTGCCATTGATCAGTGGAGATGTCAATTCACTTGCAGTTATCGGCCCGTTGGCAAATAATCGAACCAATATCGGTGGAGATTACACGGGTAATATTCGCTTGTTATGTCTGAGTTTACACCTCAGTTTTACACTTTACATCTTAGTTTTGTTCATAACGTATCGCAATTTGTCTCGTAGGGTATTCATGCGAGCCTCAGAGCCTCTATGAGGGCCTTAAAGGCTATGCAAAGAAGACGATTTTCGCAGCTGGTTGTGCCGATGTCCCTTGCGTATCTGATGCTCAATTCGATGAGGCGGTACGAGTAGCCAAGAAGGCGGATTTTGTAATCGTGGTTGCTGGACTCGATTTATCTCAAGAAACTGAAGATCATGACAGAGTTAGTCTTCTGCTACCAGGCAAACAAATGTCCCTTGTTCTAACTGTTGCTACAGCTAGTAAGAACCCTATAATTTTGGTCCTCACCGGTGGAGGACCGATCGATGTGTCGTTCGCGAAAGCCAACCCGAGAATCTCCAGCATTTTTTGGATTGGATACCCTGCTGAAGCCGGTCCGAAAGCACTAGCAGAAGTCGTATTTGGCCAATATAATCCAGGTTGAACTAACTTCACAATCCCCCACTTCCGGTCTGCGAATGAAGGGGCTTCGAATTTCGAAATGTAACTCTCTGACATCTGGTATATCGCAGGTGGAAGACTTCCAATGAATTGGTACCCTGAATCATTCACCGAGGTGCCAATGAACATCATGAACATGCGAGCAGATCCTTCGCGAGGCTATCCAGGCCGAACCTATCGGTTCTACACCGGAGATCAAGTATACAGCTTCGCTCACGGCTTGAGCTACACCAACTACACATACAGTCTCTTGTCAGCACCAAACAAGCTGACCTTGTTAGGATCCTCGACGACTCGAAAGAGAATCCTAACCAGCTCAAAACCGACCGGATACATACTCGTGGACGACATACTAACATCGTGCAATTCGCTCAGGTTCTATGTTGTGGCCTCCATGACAAATGCCGGTCAGGTTGATGGAAGCCATGTAGTCTTGCTGTTTGCTAGAGTCCCCCAAGCGATGAGGGGGACTCCATTGAAGCAACTCGTGGGGTTCCACCGAGTGCATCCTGTTTCCGGTGGTTCAACTGAAACGAGCATCTTGGTCGACCCTTGCAAACACTTGAGTGTAGCTGACGAAGGTGGGAGAAGGGTAATGGCTCTGGGGAAGCATGTATTGATGCTGGGAGGCTTGGAACATACGGTTGCAGTTGCTTGAACGACAAGAAACTCAGAAAGGTGAGAACTTTAACCATTTGAGCGAGACTCGATTTCGAAGCACGGGCTTACTCGTTTTGTAAATTTGTATCAGTACAATGTAATCTTTTGATACACTGTCAATAAATGATGTCAGAAAGCTTTGGTTTTCTCATGTCCATGCGTGTGTTCTTAATTTCTGTTGACTTTGATGGTGCGGATAATCCGTGAGAAACGTTGACTAAGCTCAAGTTTCTGGGTTTTCTTTGCTGACAACGATGAACAAGTTGCTTGCTGTACAACCAAGTATTTCTGTGTTCTCAAAGCGATACCGGTATGACGGTTTAGTTGGACCCTTGAACTACGGCTCAGTAAAATTCCAATATAGTTATGGTTGAATCACAGATCAACGATAATTTATACTGGTTTAAACAGTTAAATTACACAATTGTTAGACTTACTGGTAGGATGTTTCGGTACGGTTCTGAAAACCAACATTTAAGCAAACCATAGCTCTAAGCATTTGGAAAAAGAAGAAGGTGATGATCTGTATAAATAAATAAATTCACCAACTTTTGAGAAAGAAGGTGGATTAGGTATGAAGCTACAATAAATTCCTTTTGCCTGATCAAATCTATTCATGTAATTATCCTCTTTGGTACCTTGCTTATTATTATGTACATATTGGTACATCTTCAAAACAATTAATAGGTTTCAACGGCGGATCAAGGATGAATTGATGTGTTATGGGCCGAATTATGTCAATTTTAAAATGTCCTGAGCAGGAAAAATATACTAACGAACTCACTAAATATAAAGCAAATTACCAACTATTTAACTTATGCTGTGGTGTGAGAATGAGAGAGCCTCATCTAAATCCGTCATTGTAAACTAGAGGTTAACTGGGATGAGGTGATTTGTCAATGATGTGTCATGAAGGTACCGACGTTGTTGTGAGTATTGTATCCAGCGCTGAACGGGGCAAACGAGAAATTCAAAATTTAAAGTTTCAACTAAATTTATAGTGTTATTAATCAATTTATCATCTGATTGCATTCTTATTATATTATTTATAATATCACACTAACATCATAGATTCATATATTGTAACATTCAACATCTATTATTTCACTCTCTAGTCTCTCTAAAAAGTTATAGCATATGATTGTTGAAAATAAAAATTATGAAGTGCCAATATGCACATTTACAATATATAAGGTACCAAAATCGATAAAATACCCTCAAATCCTCCATAAAAAAGCCCAACTCTCTCAAGTCTCAAGTCTCAACTGTGTAGAAGCTGTACGAACATTCTTCATAATTCTGCAACTTCCGTCTTGTCACTTTCCTTTACAGAAAATGAGCAGTGATCCCAAATACGCCTATCCTTACCCTGCTCAACAAGGTAATCAATTACATCTTTCTTCTGCAAACAAAGCACCTTGTACCAAGCTCTGTTTTCGCGTTACTCTGTTTTTTTTCTTGGTTTTGGTTGCAGGGTACTATCAAGGACCGCCGGTGGTTCCGCCTCCGCAGTACGCCGCCGCTCCGCCGCCCGGGAAAAAGGCTGGATTCCTCAAAGGCTGGTACGGATGAGAAAAAAAGTTGGACTTTACTCTGTTTTTTCTTCATGGCTGAATGAATGAACATTAGTTTTCCTCTGTTTTTAAATAGTTTGGCTGCTTTGTGCTGCTGCTGCCTCGTCGATGAATGCTGCGATCCATCAGTCATCTGCTTCTTTTGATCATCATCTGAAGCGACTGTGTAGACGAACCCACCCATTTGTTGGAAGATATTATGAGATTTGAAGAGTGAAGTCGATTGCAGTATCTGATGTAAGAACAAGAACTAGTTCAATTTGTTGTGTCGTTATGTAAGTTTGATGTTTGGTGTCAATAAGGCCGACCAGCGGCGGCGGATCATTTAATTCAATAGCTGGATTGTTATCATTTGAAATGCAAAGAAAACCATCTTAATCAACTTGAAGAAAATTACATATTATCAGTCACTGCAAATTAGTTAGTATAAATTTGACAAACTGGTAGAGTCCTCCGACGAGTTTGATGAATCGAGCATCACTTGGACTATTCGCGATACATAATGTTGGGTGGTGGATTGTGGAATGTTACTCTCCGCTTAGACTCGTAAATCGAGATTCCCTTCCGCTACTAAAGACTCAAGCTGTGATGAAATGTTACTGTTTCCTTTAATCTGCCTAAATATCGAATTTTTACTTTCACTGCTCACGACTCGAAATCCAGTGTGAGGGCTACTGACAAAGAACCCGCATGTAGAGACATAATGTGATGTGGGGATTGGCAGTCCGTCGTAAATTACATAATGCGGGCTACAAATGGCCTGGCAGAGGCAAATGTCATGTTAGGGGCAACTCAGAATGCCTAAAGCACCCCACATATAACCAGGCAAATGCAATGTGGAGTTTGGCCTCCATGGCCTAATGACTCAAACTTGTACATAATCTCGAAATACCGGCATTGCTGCTAAGGACTGAGATGTAGGATTTAAGTTAACCATGAACCCATCTGCAGACATTAAATAGTATTGAAGACGATAAACACTGATGAACAAAACTTATGTCTATGAACCACAATTACTATTAAGAGAACGTCTGACAAGAACCTCAAAAACATTCAATTACTAGATAGAAGTATCAGCTAACCATCCAAAATTCCAAACAGAACAAAACTAGATACCAAGTTCCAGCATTTGGAAAGAAACACAACCAGTTTTCATTGATTGATTTAAAGAAAACATCCTAAGCAGCAGCCTGAGCAGCAATCCTCTTCTTAGCCTCTTCAATGATGGTAAGCTTGATACCCTTGCCCTTGGGGAGAGACACCCACGGCTTGGACCCCTTGCCAATGGTGAACACATTGGACAGAAGTGTGGCGAACTCATGACCAGTAGAGTCCTGGATGTGGACTGTCTCAATGCTTCCCTTATGCTTCTCCCTGTTCTTCAGGATTCCGACTCGGCCTCTGTTCCTGCCTCCGGTAACCATGACGACATTGCCGACGTCAAACTTGATGAAGTCGACAATCTTGGTTGTGTCAAGGTCCAGCTTGATGGTGTCGTTGGCCTTGATGAGCGGGTCAGGGTAGCGAATGGTGCGGCCATCGTAGGTGTTGAGGTATGGGATACCCTTGGAACCGAATTGGATATTCCTGACCTTGCACAGTTTGAACTGCAATGGGGAAATGAAGGAAATATTGTCAAGCAACCATTAAACTTCACATTGATTGAATGGTCCTAGAGAAAGAACAAACCTTTGCCTCCTCATCACGGATGGAGTGCAGTCTGAACCTTCCCTTAGTGTCATACAGCAGACGGAAGTTCTCATTGGTCTTGGGGATGGAGACCACATCTAATAGAGATAAATAGAATCCAAATTAGGCACAAAACCGATTAGGTCAAATTGAATTAAGAAGTTATGAAACATCACTAAATTCAACAAATGACGAAAACCATAAACCCTAAGTCAATAAAGCTATAGATAAGAATAACAGCAGTAAATTGAACAAATGATGGATATACAGTCTACAACACAATTCAATCTGCTTCAAGAACAATCAATATGCTTCTATTAGGATACCATTTTCCTGTTGATCTAAATAGAATTGAAAACAAATGGTTTCACTATCCAACGTCTGTAATCTAACAATCAAACAAAGAACACATCAAAATGATAGCCACAGTCTACATAAACAAACAAAGCCACCCAGTAGAAATCAATTGGCTTCAAAGACGATAGCAATCATTCTACAAGGATAGCATTTTAATCTCGTTCTAAACAATATTTGACTTTCAATAAAACCCTAGCAAAAAATGGACAGTTAACAAAAAAACGAAAGAGAAAGGAGATTCCTTACCCATAAACCCAGCTGGGAAGGTCTTATCAGTCCTGACCTTGTTATCAACCATCACATGACGCTGCATCAAGATGGACTGAACCTCGCGGTATGTCAAAGCATACTTCAACCTGTTTCGCAGAATAAGAACCAAAGGAAGGCACTCCCTAGACTTGTGCGGCCCAGATGAAGGCTTAGGAGCCTGCGGAAGAACGAAGAACAGACATAAAATCAAAAACCCTAGCAACGAACAAATACAAATCGGCGATTAAAATGAAAGCAAAAGAAAACGTACGAAAGCGCCGCCTAGCTTGTCGAGCATCCAATGCTTGGGAGCATTGAGCCTCTTCATGTGCTTCTTCAAACCCCTCGCCTGCGAAACAATAAAACAAACAGTCAATCCATTGATTTACAAACCCAGCAAGAGAGATCGAAATGAAGCAGAAAGGGTGGAAGAAGGAAGCTATACCATGATTCAAGACTGGATCGCAAACGAGATAGAGAGCTGAGTGAGAGTTTCTTCCTCTGATGGCCGTCAATATGAAGCAGTGCTGTGTGGAACAACCCTAGGTAGGATTTATATATGATTTTTCCTTCAAGCTAATCTTCTATAGGGTTTTCGGCCGGTTGGACTCTGGGCTGAATGGTTGTGGGCTTGATTTCACAGCCTAGCCCAGCCAAAAATCGTTGGGGTTGGGTTTTTTTATGGTCATCTAAGGTTGGACCTTGAATCAACTTGACCATCTAGAGTAAAGTTTTGATTGAATCATTCACTTAATTTTTTTTATAAACGAAATAGTATTACTAAAAGAAAAACTAAATGTCTCACGAGTCGAACTCATTGTCTATACAAATTTTGATCCTGAACATGATTGACAGGTGCAGCTAAAAAACGTAACGTGAAAACACTTAAAGACCTTAATCGAATCTGAAACAAATAAACTGACAAAACAACAAAAGCAGACACATCCCAAAGTGTTTTTTATTATAATCCGATTTTCGTTTGGATCGTATGACGCCTTTCAACAATGTCTCGCAGTTTAGCTAAACTATTATTATATCATGTATTGCATTTTCCGCACTATTATCCTCATATTCATCAAATAAATCATTTAGCCGAGCATAAAGTTACGAATTATCCGTCCGTAACAAAAGCGAGATAGAATGATTATAAAAAAGAAGTAAAATATTTAGTACGTCATCCTCAAACACAATTTGATATCCATCTGGACCATTCAATTATTTTCATGATCTTGCATGAATGCCCCTGATCACTTTTCCCCTGGTATTATGCTACTACGAGTAAACCGCATCACATGCAGTCGAGCATGCATCTTGATGAAGTTATTATGAATTGCAGCATGAGCAAGGATAACAATCCATAATCCGTACATTCAAATTTTTGGACGAGAGAGCACCGCGAGAGGTTCCATCAACCTTTATTCTTCTTAAAACCTTGCATATATTGACATAGACAAAAGCGCCAAACAATAACATCATCTTAACTCGCACTCACTGTTAACTCTCCAGGGCCACTTTCAATGGCAGAGTTAGCGACAACATTGTCTCCTCCACCACAGCCTCCACATCCAGTTCCACACCCACTGCTGCTCTTCAACATTCCACCACCGCACCCGCCACATCCACCGCCATTTTCGGCCATATTCCCCCCACATCCGCCTCCGCAGCCACTACCACAGCCGCTACCACAGCCGCCGCCAGCAGTCTTCACCATGTTGCCACCACATCCGCTGCCGCAGCCACTACCACATCCGCCGCCGCCGGTCTTCACCATGCTGCCACCACATCCACCGCCGCAGCCACTACCACATCCGCTGCCACATCCACTGCCGCCGGTCTTCATCATGTTGCCACCACATCCACTGCCGCAGCCACTGCCGCAGCCGCTGCCACTTTGCTCTTTGAGCAACAATGTGGTTGGTTTTAGTACCTCATCCGTCTCGTTTGACAGTTTCGGGTTTAGAGTGAAGCTTTCGTATTCTTTGGTGTCTAGTATGTTGGAGAGTATAAAGGCTGATACAATCCCAGGCAACACCAGCCATGCTTCATTCACCTGGTAATTTGTTTTAAAGTTAAAAAAAAACACAAAAGGCATCTGTATCCCCCTAGTTATAGGTTAAACTCAACAAAGAACAGTGTTACATTTACCTTAATGATCCCTGACTTCAAATCCATCAATGCCACAGCATTGCCATACGGATGTTCAGCGGAAAATTCCACAGCAGTCATGAAATACTGTTCACTGCTCCGCTTCTCACAGAGTTTGGATTCAAAATCCAGCTTTCTGCCTTGGAAAATCCTCACCTGTTCCAAAGAACACATCTTTCAGACCTTTCACCTTTATAAGTGTGCAGACAAAACTGAACCATGTATAACAATTACCATCCTGCAGCCTATCATCTCGGCTAGAAGACCGTCTTTATTGGACTTGCTTTTAAGTCGAAGGCTCCATTGAGAATCCATCAAAGACCATTGAGAATCTGAAAATTCCGCAACAGTCTGAACTTCACCGGATTCTTTGAGCAAGATTACTTGCTTGATGGGAGCACTTTTATCATTTTCCTTAGTCTTCTTATTGTCCCTGTAATAAAACCAAGACCTCAAAATGAATGGCTGCGGGATATGGAAAGCAGATTTTAGGCAGTGGAAGAAGTCAAAGAGTAACAAACAAATATATACCTCATCTGCAAGCTCATTGTTTCACTAATAGTTTCACTGGTGATATCCATCAAGCGCTTAGCATGCTGAACCCTCCCAGGTAGTGGGAAGAAACACGATCCTTTAGACAGTGACCTCGGATGAGTCAAATCCAATACATATGGAGCTTGAGCAGGGACAGTGAGGGAGATAGCAACTCGCAGACAAATAGGGAATGAGCTCATTTCCCCGGAAACAGGCAGCAGTTCTAGCCATGTCTCTTCTGCGTGTCTGGAAATTGGGCTCAGAAGATTTTGCAGAGAAAGTAAAGTTGTACCCAGTGTCTTAAATTCATTGGCTATTGGTAATTTGGAAGGTGAGTGTGAAACTAGTTCAAGCAACAGATCTCCCTCCGCTTCACATTGGAAAGACACAACCTGTTTCTGACCGGATTCCGACAGTATTGTAAGTTTTCTCTTGACATTAAAAAACTGATCTGGCTGGTTTTTACTGAACATGACATGGAGGCTTCCTTTATGACCTTCAGGCAAATTTTTCACCCCAACTATCTCCAACATAACCTGCAAAATGTAATATCAAAGAAGTAATATCAGACAAGTCATGGTCTCAAATTGTTAAATAAGGTGCAAGCACAAGAAAAAGAAAAGTATTTAATGTTTCAAACCACCTCTACAATCTTCTGCTGGGGGAGTTGAATTATGTCGTGATGATTTTTAAGCTGCTTCGACTCTTTGCTCGACAGAGTCAATGCAGAAGGACTGAAAGTAACAGGAGATGGGGCAGCACCTCTGTACATTGCACCTGCTTTCCAATATCTCGAGCCAAATGTCTCTTCCCATTGTTTCGTAGTTGCGAAAAATCCAACGTCCAATTTCTTTCCTTTTGTTCTGTCTGAATCCGTATCATCATGCTCCAATATCTTACCCAGCAGTGCAACCAGATCTTTAGAGTAGGAAACAGGATGCAGCTGATGTGTGTGCCAGATAAGATCAATGTCATAAGTTGGGACGCAAAAGGCATTTATGGACCTTTCCTGGTTTCTCTTGATTAAATGAAGAAATCCTTTGTATCTGGCAACAGCTTCTTCAAGGAAAACATGATGGCTCATGTGAGGCCTGGACACCTGCAAATAAATTATAACATTGAGAGGTGCTACCAGAACCAGATCATGTTAAATAGATCCATCTCAATTCCCAAGTTTGCTTACCTGATAGGTGAAAGGAACCTGTCGCTTAACTGCAGAAACCAGATCATATTTCGAACATTTCTCAACAGTGACTGATTTTTCATTTGCCCTCGTCATGTCTAAGCAGAAAGGCTCATCTGGGTACAAATTGTTCCAAACCTCTTCAGTTTTCCTTGTGCAGGTCCTTTGAACAGAAGATACAACACGGGAGTTGTCCAATACCGATCCAAATAGTTCCAAACAGTCCGAGTTGTATCGCACCTGGAACAAAAAAAGCAAAGCAACATGATCCCTCGGTGTTCAATCATATGCAAAACAGAGGAATTCATTAAGTTCGAAGTTGGAAACACGTACAGGATTGAGCCTGTGGCAATGCCAAATCCATTCACAATCCAATGGAACAACAAGCGGCCCTTCAAAGGTTGCGGATTCAGAATGTTTGGCAAGCAAAGGAAGCCAGCAAGCATTATACCTGCAACTCACCAATTTAAACATCAATGAAACTCCTAATACATTCCCATGAAAGGATATGCAACGTATAAGCCATGACAATGACTAACTGTAGGAACTTCACAGTAGAGTATCGCATGATCAGCTTGACAAGGTTCGGATTAGCCTAAGCGAGTTATGACTTAATTTACAGGCTACTTATAATTTCAGCTCATATTGCTCAGTCAACAAAAAATTGGCTAGTCGGATATCTGATCACAGAAACAATACATCGAATACGTAGAACTCTCACAATTGGGGCATGCTAAATCTTTTACCTGTATATTGCCTTCCCAAGAGCTGGTTCTTCATACGTCCATCGATTCCTATCAACAGCCGCAAGGAAAATCAGTTGCTGTTTCGCCGCAGCCACAAGGTCAACGCCGGTGGAAATCCTCTGCGCCTTTAGCCATTCCACCTCTTGTTTCGCTTCCATACTTAGACAACGCTAACAAAACGAAGAACCAATGAAAACGTAAGAAAAACCTCTCAAAGTGAAAACCCAGCAGGGAAATCAGAAGGAAAGTCTCTGTTACTTACCAGATGATCAAAGGGACTACTTCTTCTTCTTGGAGTGAGAATTGTCAGCTGTTCTTGACAAATGTATTTATTGATTCAGTCGGTAAGATAAAAAGAAGAGGTGGGTAGTACAATACGTAACGCAGTACTACTTTTTGCAGTGCGGTTATGAATTAGTTGCAGAGTAGTACGTCAATGGTGATGATTGTACTGTGAGGGAAAGCGTGAAGCTGATGAGAAAGAAAATCAAATTACTCGTCTGTCTCTTTGGCCAGCGAAGGAAATTTGGATATTATTCGTTGTTGGTATTAAACTATAATTTTTTTTATGCATCTAATAATTGAGTTATCGGGCTGGGCCGACTGGCGGGACTGGGTTGGGCACATGGTAGGTGATGTAACAAACTTAGACTGCTTGGCTAACTTGTGGACGGCCTAGTTGCAATCCCTCCGCACACACTTAACCGAGAAAAAAGACAGATTTTGTTTGTTGAGCCAGAGAGTAATTTCAGTGACGGTTAGGTTGTCGTCAACTAGCATCCCGCTCTCGTGAATGAAGTTTGGTGTACGGAAAAAAATTATTGAAAAGCTTTGTCCGGATTTCGGCTCGATTTTTGTAAACTAGCCGAATTGAAGCCAATTCTGACTCGGTTAGACAGGTTCGCGAGCTGGTTTGTCTCGTGAACTTCATTAAGTAGACTTGCAAGCCGGCTCGTAAGTAGCTCCTGGGCTGGCTAGATTTAGAGAGCTCGTGCACCTGCTTGTCCGATTCGACCTCAAACTTAATCCCATATCATAAAAATTCGCTCTTTTGAGCTCAAGTCAAGCTCGATTACAATTTTGGTCCACCCAATAATGGCTAGCTGCTCATCACCTAGCTCCCCCCAATCATCGAACCTGATGCCACACCCGTAGCTCAGAGCTCAAAAAAAGCGCAGGTACTGACCATTTTTCGTCTGCCGGGACCAACACGTGTTATATTTCGTGTGTTATCCATACATCATGTACTAATAATTAATTTTATTTTGACCATTTTTCGTTGATAACGTACGAATGAAACACAAATATATGTCCGTCGCGATGGATTATTTGTCTGCCAATACCGAAGTCGAAGGGTCAGAACTCGGCTTATTTTACCTGTTTGAGTGTGTCTGACCCTTCCACTGGCTGCAAACTATTCGACAAAAGTCGCCGAAACACAACAACACTCGATTGGCCGAACATTATGTGCCAAAAACTACACATGATGACAAGTCCAATGACAAAAACCTCCGCCATTTATCCTTCGATGGAATCGAGACGGATTCCTCAACGCAAAGACAGCCGTCTTCCCGTCACTTTGGGCATATCTCTCCGCCATTGTTGTTTTGTCTTACCTCACGGCATATTATTAAACCCCTCTTCTCCCCCCTTAACTCAAATTTTCAACACCCTGCAAAAACAAGTTCAACGATGGCTGACGAAACCGTGATCAACATCAAGCCATCCGCCTCCAATTTCACAGGCGGGCTCGAGTTCACCGACCTGACGTACTCGGTGACCACCAAGAAGAAAGCTGACGATGGGAAATGGGTGAGCAGAGAGGTTGACCTGTTGAATAAGATCACTGGGTACGCACCGAAGGGCTGCGTTACTGCGGTTATGGGTCCGAGTGGGGCCGGGAAATCAACGCTGCTCGATGGCTTGGCTGGCAGGATTGCTAGTGGGAGCTTGAAGGGGAGAGTGTCGCTTGATGGCAGAGTTATGAGCCCTGGTTTGATCAAGAGGACTTCTGCGTACGTTATGCAGGACGATCGGCTATTTCCGATGTTGACGGTTTACGAGACGTTGATGTTCGCTGCTGATTTCCGGCTGGGTGCGATCCCGGTCTACGAGAAGAGGGATCGCGTCGAGAAGCTCATCGAACAGCTTGGCCTCTCTGTAAGTTTCAGAACCCATGTCCTTTTTTTCCTGTTCAGGTGTCAGGATTCTCAGGATTAAAAAAAAGAATTCTCAGGATTCTGTATGATTGAAGTTAGGGCCAGAAATTGGATAGTACCTATTTACTAACCGTATGGAATTATGCGGTTTGCAGTTAACCACTTAGTTCAGCTCGGTTTAACCACTAACCATTTTGATTTCCAGCCCTAACTGAAGTTGTAAAATTTTGTGTGCTCCAAGTCTACCAGGAACACTTACATCGGAGACGAAGGAACGAGAGGAGTATCGGGAGGCGAACGGAGACGAGTTTCGATCGGAGTAGACATAATCCACGGTCCATCTCTCCTCTTCCTCGACGAACCAACCTCAGGGCTCGATTCCACAAGCGCACACAGTGTGATCGACAAGGTTCGAGGCATTGCGGAATCAGGAAGCACAGTGATCCTGACAATCCACCAGCCTTCTTCAAGAATCCTACTCCTGCTCGACCATCTCATCATCTTAGCCAGAGGGCAGCTCATGTACCAAGGCTCTCCGAGAGACGTGGCTCTCCATTTGGGGAGGATGGGGAAGAAAGTCCCGAAAGGCGAGAATTCGATCGAGTTCTTGATCGACATCATCCAGGAGTATGATCAGTCTGATATCGGAGTTCAGCCTCTTGCTGAGTTTGCTAGGATCGGAGTGAAACCGCCGCCTTTGGTGGAAGAGGACGGTCCGATTTACAGCGTGGCTCCGTCTCCTCTGATGCCGCCGAGGATTAGCGGTAAAGGTGATAAACATGGCGGAATTCATGGGAAACGGCATCTTCATCTTGGTGATAATGATGACTTTGATCGGAGTATCAGAAGTCCTTCGTGGAGTGGGACTCCTAGTAGAATCATGGCGAATCTTAAGTTCAATCCTTCTCGTCAGAGCAAAGAGACCAAAACTCATAATCCAATCAGGTAATGACATGGAAAATTACCTTTTCTCCATTCTAGTCAGGGGATTTCCTTCCTGGATTCGATTCAGGAGATATCTGAGCCCTTGAATCTCCTCTTTACACGATCTAAAGGCCTCAATTAACTAGGGAACAATATGATGATGTTGTTTTTAAAATTTTTGTTCGAGTAGGATCCAATCATTTTCGAACGTCGACCACCATTTCTGATGAACGGACACCATCTTCAGTTATTAGAAAGTTTCCGAATCAGTTTTCCGGTGACTCTGACCTTAATTGATAAAAAAAATTTCACTCACGTAATCACCGTCATCGGCTTTACGTTTATTAAAATTGTTTATTTCTTTGGAAACTTTTTTAATGTCCGGCCATACAACTTTGTACAAAGAGTTATATGGATCATACAAATGTGTATAGGTTTGTACAAACCCGTACATATGTGTATATACATTTATATGACTTTGTACAAAGTGTAGTGCTTGAGTACAATACTCAATATACACATTTATATAGCTTTGGAGGCGATTGCAATTATAGCTTTATATGAAATGTTAATTTTGCTTTGTGCTTTTAGTCGTACAAATTTTAAACGGCTAAAATTTATCAGACTTTTTAGATCTGATGAAGAAACCGTTTCTCTCGCTCCAAATTCATACTCTACTTGATCATTTACCTTTCAAAAGCTTGCTCACACCAATTATTCGATGAAACTCCTCTAACGATTTATTTATGATTCATCATGCACACCAATTGTTCGATGAAATTTCACTGTGATAATTTGCTTCGTTTCTTCTTTCTCAGTTCTTCACCCGGCTACATCTACTCCAGCGAGATCTTACCAAGCACACCAACCCCTCACAGCAGCGACTACACAGTCAACGAGAACGACTACTTAACACCAAATGCAGCAATAATTTCACGCCAGAACCCAACCGGCGGCCATGGATCGGCAAAATTCGCCAACTCCTTCTTCCACGAAACCTGGATCTTAATCCGCCGCAACTTCAAGAACATCCGCCGCACGCCGGAGCTCTTCCTCTCCCGCCTGATGGTCCTCACCGTGATGGGATTCATGATGGCCACAATGTTCATGAACCCCAAAGCCGACCTCCAAGGGATAACCAACCGGCTCAGCTTCATGATCTTCACCGTCTGCCTCTTCTTCTTCTCCTCAAACGACGCCGTCCCGGCCTTCATCCAGGAGCGGTTCATCTTCGTCAGGGAGACTTCTCACAACGCGTACAGAGCATCCTCCTACACGATCGCCGGAGTAATCACTTACCTGCCGTTCCTCCTCCTCCAATCGGGAGTCTACGCTGCAATCGTCTGGAAAGCCCTGAAGCTCCGCGGCCCTTTCCACTACTTCCTCCTCGTCCTCTACGTCTCTCTCCTCTCGACGAACTCCTTCGTCGTGTTCGTCAGCTCTGTCGTCCCGAATTACATTCTCGGATACGCTTCCGTGATCGCCTTCACGGCGCTGTTCTTCCTCTTCTGTGGATACTTTTTAAACAGCGCTGAGATCCCGTCGTACTGGAAGTGGATGAACAAGATCTCGACGATCACGTACCCGTACGAGGGGTTGTTGATGAACCAGTACCAGACGGATGAGGTGTTTGGGACGACGAAGGAAGGGCCGATCACCGGATTTGGGATTCTCGATTCGTTGAACATTAGTGGGGAGGAATCGGAGAAGTGGAAGAGGATTGCTGTGATGCTTGGATGGGCTGCGTTCTACAGGGTGTTGTTTTACATTGTTCTTCGATTCTTCTCCAAGAACCAGAGATCGTAGAGGTGAAGATCGGAGGATTCGATGATGGTGATAGATTGACATTTGTAATTTTCACTTGATATGATTTTTTTCCAAAGTTCTTTGTGTAATGACTTGATTACTACTGCAAGAAAATAAAAAGCTGGAAAAAGTTTGACTAACTGAATTCATTTTCATCATTCAGGAATTCGAATTCTGTCGCAGTAACGCGAAAGGTAATTACTATGTTGCCCTTTTTGGAAATTAAATCAAGCTGTTTAATTTTTGGCGCGGGTTTGGATGCTCTTAAATTGGATTTTGAATGGTGATTTTTTAAAATTTGAATTCGAGTAGCCGTTCACTATGGCTTCTCCATATTACAACTCATATACGGTAGACATCTAACTCCCACAATGATTTTTCTCGTCTCTTCCTAAATAGGAACACGTTATGGTGGCAATAATCGATGTTCACAGAGGTAAAGCTGGCGTTAGTGCTTAACATTACAAATTTATTTGTATAGAAGCAAAGTTAGTTTCCATTAGTGAAGTATATTTCAATTCCGACTTGTCACAATATATTGTTAATTTACTCAAAAGATATTAATCATCTGGATTAGAGTGGTTAAGATAATATGCCAAACCATATCCTATAACTTGTTACGAAAAATATTTTCATAACGGGGCATTTTGAGAATTGAACTCGGAACCTCTTACACTCTAAGCGAGAATCATATCACAAAATGTCCTATGACTTGAAAAATATAAATCTTACTTCCCTGTCACGTTGAACTTATAATTTATTATATTTAAAAATGGTTATCTCATCCAATATCGTAATATCTTGAATAGCTATCGATCCCTAGATTGTTTCACAACTGGACATTTTTTTGGTTTATGGGCTCAAAGGCCACATCCATATGGGCCGGACTTATTAATTCTTTTTTCTTGGGCTCAAGTCAGGTGCTTGCCCCGTGATATCTATATCCCTGGGGCCGTATAACAAAGCTAATTCTCCCTCCCGGTTCCTTTTTGTTATTTCACCATATTAATAGATTTATTGGTGTAGTGGTCAGAGGCTATATTTAGACAGGAAAATTAATTTTTGAGTTGTTGAGAAAGGAGTAAAATTTTAATCCCGACATCATTCTCGACTGGATTAGTCGGCCAATGAATCGGATATTAGAGTTTACACAGAGAAAATAGACTTATCCGGCGAAGGCAACTATGGCGTCGGCGATTGTGCGTTCTGGTGTCCTTCGAAGCGCTATTCGCGACGGCTCAAAGGCCTCCACTCTGTTACGTGCCTATTTTGGAGAATTAATTATTTGTTTAGATTTATTATTATTCGTTTCTTATTTTAGATTTATCCTCCGAAATAGACACGTAACAATAAGTGATTTGTTCGTCACAGAAATTTAAAATAATAAAAAATTCGAGTTAGAGAATACTTACTGTTCTTGCTTCTTTGTAGAGCTCATGATATCAATCGAAAGAGAGAAAAGCTTTCACTATTTAATAGAGTGTGTTGCAATTAGAAGGGGAAGTTGATTGTACTCACTTTGACTTGTTGGAGAACAAATTCTTTTTTTTTGTCAAAGTAGATCGAGACTTTCGATTAATACAAGATAGAAGACTATAAAAATAAATAAGTGTCCATTTTTCGGAGTATACTGAATTCGAACCCGAAACCTTTGGATAATCAGACACATGCTCTACCACTGGAGCAACTCCACTTGGACCAAACCCCTCTTCTTTCCTTCACACAAAATCGAACTGAGTTAGTCGGATTACAGGTTACAGGTTAACCGGTTACATGTTCATTGGGCCATAACTGACTGAATTATATAAGCTTAAGTGGATGGCAGTTCACCCAATTTACAGGTTTTACAAGTAGGAAAGTAGTGAACGAATGAGTAAAAACTCTTGGCTTACATAATAACTTCCATCAATTATTATGTGGAAATCAAGTTGCTTTCGAGGATGAGGAATGGCTCACCGGGACTATGTAGATGATGGACGACGAGCGATCTCCACAAACCAAGAGCCCCCATGACCTGCCTAGCGCCTTCTCGAACCTTGTTCGAATCTACGAGATAAGCCCAATCATTCGAGTGATGTTCCATCTCAGGTAAAAAGACAAGAAGAGAGACGGAAAAACGAGTCAATGGTTTGACATCAAATGCTTATGCATATTTGCTAGAATTTTTGTACCAACGCCTAGGCGCTAGGTAAGGCCCCTACCCCTACATCTACCTTACGCCTCGAACAACTTGAACTCCGTAGAAATGCACAAGTGAGCGGGCTCAATAATGAAGAGTTCGAGTCCGAAGAAAAAAAAAGAAGAAGAGAAAGAGGAGCTAGGTTGCTTTCGAGGATGATGAATGGGCTCACCGGACCTATTTAGACGATGGACGGCGAGTGATCTCCGCAACCAACAGCCCCCATGGCCTGCCTAGCATCTTCTTGAACCTTGTTCGAACCTACAAGATAAGCCCAATCATTCGAATGATGTTCCATCTCGTGTAAAAAGACAAGAAGAGAGACGAAAAACGAGCCAATGGTTTTCCCCTACAATACTAACAAGTTTCCAATATTCTCTACTTGGCCACTCCACAACAACACTAATCAATCATTAAGGGATTAAGATAATTAATAAACCCCATTAATCAAACCTTTTTTGGACTAATTCTGATTCAGTCATCACCCCCCAACCTTTCTTAATCATCTCCCTTTCTTCTTCTCTCTTCCTTCCAAGTTTTGAAGTCAAACCTGTTAAATTTTATCATCCATCTGCAATCATCAGAAAACACCAAACAACTTCAACAACAAAAAATCTGACGAAGAGCAAAAACTTCATTTGAAAAAGCTTTAAGTTAGCAACTCAACCTTTTATTTCTGCTGTTTTTTTCCATGTAGCATTCTGAGTCAGCTTTGGTAGTATCACACAGCTTTTGGTGACAGTTTTGACCAATTCAGTCCGTTGAAGCACGGGGAGTTTGGCAGAGTCCGAGCACGAACCGAGTCCGGTTCATCCATTTAGATGAACCGATAGAGAAGATGATGGGGATTGGAGGAAGCCATAGCTGGAGGTTGAGGAGTGTTGACTCTTTGATTCTTTGCCTGCTAATCCTATTTTTTCCATCAGCTCCTGCACAACAAGAAGGTTAGCATTTTTTCAATTTACACATATCGAATTCGTATACACCTTGGAATTGAGCTAAATATGTCCGCTGTTGTTATTCATCCGTTGGCATGAACATCAATAAGTGATGTTTGATTTGATGGGGTCTTGGATCTAATTTTAAACAAGTATGCTAAAGACTTGAACTTTCTTGATTCCCTCCTTAGGCATAAATGACTGCAATATTCTAGTCTTACAGAAAAAAGTTGTTTTACCTATTGATATGATTACTCGCTGTATAAAACTTGCTAATCTGAGATGAATCCATCCAAGATGGATATCTAACTTTTACTGTTATTATATGAAGATGTGAACGGGGATGGCGAAAGCAGATGTCCCATTAATATGTTGTGGACAAACACTATGCACAGAAATAAAACAAAAACCTGGTTCAGCTACTAATGATCTGGAAATTTTGGGCTCACCTGACCAGAATTTGAGTTGGGACACTTTATTTTCTGACGTGCTGCTACCGTGTTAGTTTCAACGTTCTAAATCCGGGAATCATGTCACCTGCAGGTTTCATAAGCATAAATTGCTGCGGCGAACAAAGGCAGATAGATAGCTCCTCAATAGCTTGGATATCAGATGAGCAATGGTACCCAGACAAAACAGGCTGCCTAGCCGCCACGTCAGAGAGCTACACAGGCAATGATAAAGTTAGGTTTTTCGACATCGAAAACTCGGAGAAGAGATGCTACACCTTGGCAACGACTCAAGACAGTGACTACCTGCTAAGGGGTACGTTCCCTTCCGGTAGATCCGCAGGATCCCTGGGGCCCACTACCTTTGATGTCTTGGTTGGTGTCACGCCGATAAGTTTGGTGGACTCGTCGGGCAAATCAACGGTGGAAGCCATGTTCAGAGCAGCTGAGCAGCACGTAGATTTCTGTTTGGTGCATGAAACAGGAGATCCGTACATTTCGCAGCTTGAACTGAGGCCTCTGCGCGATTCGAGGTACCTTGATGGAAGAGAAAGAGACTCTACTGTTCTGAAGTTGGTGGACAGAGTGGACCTCGGGAACATGGGGATTCCAATCAGGTACTATCTGAGCTCTTTTGTTCAAGATTTCATCTGGTAAAAGAACCAAAAGTACATTTCCTAAAGTAAAAAGGTGAAAAGTAATGGTTAAAAAGCTCTTTCATGAGAGAATTGAGAATAAAGCAGTAAAATACAACTGTAGAAGTGTTAACTTACGTTGATCATGTTGATGGTACAGGTTCCCTGATGATCCACAGGACAGAATTTGGTCGAGTCCTGACCCGGGAAGAGTAAATTTGTCCACGATGACCACAATCAACAATACGATCACCAATCCTGCTTCAAAAGTGCCTCAAAGAGTTCTTGAAACTGCAACAACAAATGAAACTCGTCTGCAGTTCTTATACGCTGATCTCGAGATAAGGGATTCCAACTATACCATTTTCCTCTACTTTTTTGAGCTAGATGACAGTGTGAGAGCTGGCCAAAGAGTGTTTGACATCTACATCAACAATGAAGAGCAGCAAACGAGTTTTGACATACGGAAAAATGGATCAAACTACAGCGAAGTTGCTCTCAATTTCACTGCGAATGGGTATCTAAACTTGACCTTAAGCAGGGTCAACGACAAATCCAAGTATGGACCAATCCTAAATGCATATGAGATTGTGCAGGTTTATCAATGGATCCAAGGAACTAACCAAAGAGATGGTACGTCTGACAGTTTCAAACAAAATGAATTAAACTTGAAACTGGAATATTTCAAACAATGACTTACCGTTTCCTGGTGATTGACATTACCCGATTTCTAGTGAGAGTGATAGAAAAGGTGAAAGATGGGCTGATGCAGCAAAACAATGGAAACAAGAAGCTTAAAAGCTGGTCAGGAGATCCATGTCAGCCTTCTTCATGGGACGGTATTGCTTGCCGTTACAGTAATGGATCCACTGTCATCACTAAGCTGTAAGAACACTTCCTAGCATGCGAACACCCCAGCTAGCAGGTTTTTTTGTCTCTGTTTGAATTCCTTTTAACACCTTTTACTGTATATATATACCATGTGTTGCTTCAGGGATATTTCATCAAGTCGACTTCAAGGGCCGATTCCAACCACGACTCCACAGCTAATCTACCTGAAGGAGTTGTATGATTGCAACTATTAACTCTATGATTATAATCACAATGCTTAACTGCACTCTAACTAGTCCTCTATCATTATGGTAATCAGAAATCTCAGCAACAATCACTTCTCTGGCAACATCCCAGAATTCCCAAGGTCCTCAATGTTGATGTCAGTGTAAGTTCCGATTTCATAATGATAGTTTCCTAATTGGATAGAAAATCTATTTCTAAACTTATCGTAGAACATAATGTACTTAAGACTGGACCAACAAGCGTCCTGAACATGAAAACCAAAGCGGCAGATACTAATTTCTTGCAAATACGTAATCTGATTTAATATTTATGCATAATTACCAGGGATCTACGCCACAATGCCCTTTCCAGAAATCTTCCGGATTCTTTGGCAAAACTGCCACAATTGAAAGAATTGTAAGTCCATATTATCAACAATAAAAGTAGAGAAATGTTTAATCCCTGCTTTCTTTGGAAACTAATCCATTACTCACTCCCCACATGCTAGATTCTATGGATGTAATGCTCATCTCAGCTCCACGTATAATCTTTCAAGACTCACTACAGAGTACGGAGACTTCCATATGTCCTAGTCACTCTAATCTAATCTAGTATGAAGTAATGAAAACAGAAAACCTCACATGATCGATATTTATGTTTCAGCTCCGGGAGATGCATCAAGCCAGGATCTAGAATGAAAAAAAACCTTGTTCGAATAGTTGGTGTATGTGGATCTTTTCTAATAGCAGTAGCAGTTGTAGCAGCTTGTGTTTGGTTGTACGGAAGAAAATTTGGAGCTCGGAGGAAGATTAACACGAAGAAACTCCCAACGTCTAAGGGTAAGCAGATCGTTTATCTTCCTCCAAATATGTTATTCTTGGGGAGCGTGATCGTCCCCAGATGCCTTAAGATCCTCTCCTTTGTTATGTTTGGTTTGATTATAGACCTGAAATGCACAAAGTTGCATATCTATAAGTCAGGTGTTACAGTCAGTAGAGGAGACAAAGCTACAAACACATGCATATCTACATGTTAACATGGCTACACACATGCATATCCACATATTATCATCAGTCTGTCCTCTAAAATTGGTCATTATTGGAAGCCATTTCTAAATCACAGCCAACAACTAACCCCCATTTAATCATGGTTGCTCAGTGAGTGCAAAGTGAACCCTTAAGAAACACATAAATACTCAAGCACATATATAATGTCAAAACTTAAACATCACTGTTATTATATCATCTACAGGGGCAGTTTTCTCAATAGCCACGACCGACGAGGATCCCCTTAGGACGATAAATATTCAAATGTTCACTCTAAATTACATTGCCCATGCAACACAAAAGTACAAGACTCTGATAGGTGAAGGAGGGTTTGGGGCCGTTTACCGTGGCACACTACCTGATGCTACAGAAGTAGCAGTGAAGGTTCGATCCTCTACCTCAACGCAGGGCACCAAGGAATTCGAGAATGAGGTACAGAAAGACACTTCTATCTGCTGCTCAAACTGTTTACATAGAGATATGAAATTCATTGATAAAAATCATATATAGAACTAACTTTATCATATGAAACAGCTAAATCTCCTTTCAGCAATCCAGCATGAAAACCTAGTCCGTTTACTTGGTTACTGTAGCGAAAATGACCAGCAAATCTTGGTTTATCCATTTATGTCAAATGGCTCTCTACAAGATCGGCTTTACGGTAACTATTACTTCCACTGAGTGTCCTATTGGTTAGAAAACGTCCACCAACTAGGTTGGGTTGGACACGAGGCTCATCTCATTCTAACAAAAAGCTCCTGTAACAGGAGAAGCAGCAAAAAGAAAAACTCTGGACTGGCCAACTAGACTCTCTATTGCTCTTGGAGCTGCCCGAGGTACGCAATTTATCCTTTTGTTTTGTTTTTTCAGTAATTAAGCTTTAATTCGTTAAATAAAGCAATATTCTGTCTTACTACTTGACCACGAGGTAACACCGCACGTGTCAATGTTCAGGTTTGACATACCTGCACACTTTTGCTGAGCGTTGTGTAATACATAGAGATGTGAAGTCCAGTAACATACTTCTAGATCACAGCATGAATGCCAAGGTAGCAGACTTCGGATTCTCAAAGTATGCTCCACAAGAAGGAGATAGTGGTGTCTCTCTTGAAGTCAGGGGCACAGCTGGATACTTGGACCCTGAGTAAGTACACACCAAAACATGTTACCAATTCATCATCTCAATATCAATTATCCAGGCTCTGCCGATTCCTGTATCTACAACTAGTCATATATTCCGACGAGTTTAATAAGAATATCTGTGTTCGTGACAATCAGGTATTACTCAACTCAACATCTAACAGCAAAGAGTGATGTCTTTAGCTTTGGAGTGGTTTTACTTGAAATTATAAGTGGCCGGGAGCCACTGAATATACAAAGACCTCGGAATGAATGGAGCTTGGTTGAATGGGTAGGTCCAATAAATTACATAGCAAAAATGGTCATCATTGGTGACGCACGTGCAAATTATCACTTTCCTCTGTTTATGAACAAGTCTGTCTTTTGTCATATGCACGTAATTATCTTGTAGACTGACAGATTAGAGAAAAAACATCACATGTTTGAGTGCAGGCTAAACCTTTTATAAGGGAATCAAGGATCGATGAAATTGTGGATCCAGGGGTAAAAGGGCTGTACCATGCAGAGGCAATGTGGAGAGTAGTGGAGGTGGCGTTAGCATGCATCGAAACCTCCTCAGCTTACCGTCCATGCATGGCTGATATCGTGAGAGAGTTGGAGGATGCACTGATTATAGAGAACAATGCATCAGAATATATGAAGTCCATAGACAGCGCAGGAACTTACAGCTTGGGAGGGTCAAACCGCTTCTCTATAACAATGGATAAGAAGCCTTCTATTCTCCCAGCACCTCCTCCTACACCGCCCGAACCTTCACCAGACAACGTACAAGCAATGGCTCCAGTGGCACCAAGATAGTGCATAAACATCAATGTCACTGCATCATTAGACAGATTATGGAAGGATACTTGGGGGTCTCTATGACAGTGCTTTATGATAGGAGAACGTGTACCTGGTAGCCAATCCTGTTTGTTAATTGTATCACCTGGATATTCAAGTTAAGAGATCCACCTTTTTGACACAAGACTCTTAACGTTAAACTTAGATTATACACAGGCTTTCTGTCTAAGCAAAATATAAGATAGATTTTTTCGCAATAGTAGTAAGTTGGCCTTCTTGATCTAGAATGCAATTCAATGCATGGGATAGCCATGCCCATGTCAATTTGTTTCAATGAAAGTACTCTATGCATAAGCAAAACACTGGTAGGATGAAGTACTATGCATAAACGACAAGGCCCTGAGGCTCTAAATTGATCCTCAACCTTATCAGCCATGGAATGTACCATGAGATCAAATATTACCATTCTGCATTGCTAAGCTAATAAGAAACCACATAAATAAATAAACAGTAAATTTGATGTTTCATGTATGATCTCGTTCAGTCCAAGCGCAATACATAGATTTCCAATATTCTTTTCTCAATGTTCACCAAACCAGTCTAATGACAGGAACCGCCAATGCCAAAAGACAAGGCATATTTTTATCCAAGGAAGTTCTTCATCATCTAAGTTATTGAGTTCGCGTGTATGGTATGAACAGATGATGAAAGTCACCTACCAGTAGCACTCTATGAAGAACTTATAATAACACGTACAGCTTCTAATTTGAGCATAGCTGGTTCTCAGAGAACGTGGATGACTACTTTGAACTTAAAATATGTAACAGGACGTGAGCATAACTCACAAGCAAATTTAGACGGCAAGTTTTTTGTTCTTTCTATTGATAGCATGTCAAGGGATTTTCAGGATGCAAAGATCATTGAACATTTGATTTGAGCATAGCTGATTCTCAGAGTACGTGGATGAGCAAATGCAAAAAAAAAAAGAAGACACGCAGATCTTGATCGAATAAACTCAACGGTAACAGGAAATGTATATGTATATTCAAAAGATACCAGTACAAATTCAGAGCTTCCTCTATTCATATAGAAGATCACACACAGAGATATCGGCTTACAAAGAACAACAAATCGAAGTAGGACATACAGTAGAGAGAAATGGAGTGGTGAGATGATAAGAAACTCAAGTATTGAAAAGGGAAGGATTGGCCGTAGCAGTACCGACTTGGACTTCAAGCAGCTCGAGACGACGCTCCAAGGTATCCAGCTTCTCGTTCAGCGACGCCAATTTGGATTTGGTAGTAGCTTCTGAGGAAGGGAGAGAGAGAGGCAAGAAAAAATTCAAAAGACGAGACCACTGGAACAAATTTAAGCAGAAGAATCATCGAAGAGGTTGTTTTACCGAATTGGAGGAGGAAATCGAAGAGGCGACGGATGTTGAGGGAGATGTGAGAGATGAACTCGCGATTCTCCCAATCAGCTTGGACTGCGATTCCTACGTTGACAGCGTTCGTGATCCCTCCAGCGCGCGCCATACTTGTTGAGAATCCGATCTCCTGGATGCAGGAATGGAGATTTCGGATTGCTGCAGCTGAATGATGATGATGATGAACTGATGATGCTGTTTGTTTACGTCTGCTGCTACTGATTTCACTTGGATTTGTTTGATTTTTGGTTCTTCGTGAGTGGTCTGCTGCCGAAAAATGATTTTGGGCATTTCATTAAAAACTGTACAAGAAAAATGCTCATCCGGTCACTGTACTTTAAGGAACCGGCGCTTGAGCCCTTATACTACTAAATTTTCCATTTACTCCATGCAGTGTACCATTGCCGGTTAGACGATCTTGTCCTACGATCACTAGTTGGAACCGGAGCTCCAATGAATTTCCGATCATCGAAGCGAAGTTGAGGTGGATTTCAGATCGTCGAAACCAATCATCTTCGACGAAGTCTTCTGATTCGTAGTCGTCATGACTATTGTCTTGGGAGCTACATTTCTAGAGAATTTTCTCCAACGGGACGGTTGAGAAATGCAACCTAATGATAAACGAAATGGAAATTGTGCAAGGAAATGGCAATTCTTCTTTAATCAGGTTCTGAATTTGTACAACACTAAAAGCATTTCCAGGGACGAGGGGGATTGTACCATGTATACACGAAAACATCAACAATCGAGCACTAAAAAATTAGCCAGATTTCGTCTCGCAACGAGCCCCCAGCCCCTGTGTCCATAAATAAACTACCCAAGTCTCGTTGAGAACCAGACCTCATGCAGAGGCGGCAGTTAACAGACCGTTGTGGCGTAGTAGAGCCTCTGGTGAAGGTTCGCGCCCTCGGAACTCCACAAACACCTGCACCCCAAGTCGCAGCAACAACATTATCATCGTAAGCCATGGAGTGAAAATACCAGTAAGCACGAATCAATCGACTAGGGACAGTTGCTAAATGGACGAGTCTACATTCGCCAACATTTAGAGAATATGCAGTAAATGGACAAGTTTGAATGTATACTGACCTCTTGCGGTGCTTTGCCACCACCGAGAGCGAGGACAGTCTCCCGGAACTTGCGTCCTGTCTCTTCAACAGCCTGGTTCGACAAAGTAGACGAATAAAAAGTGAAGGGGTCAAAAGTCTCGTTACTTTATGTCACGCTTAAGAAGAATGAAGGTGTGGTGTTAATGGATAGCTCTCTGAGGATTGGAAAACAATACCTTGTTGTCATCTAATCCGGCATCTTCAAAAGCTGAGAAAGCATCTGCAGACAATACCTCAGCCCACTGCAATAAAGAAAAATTGGGATTCAGGAACCGCATAGGAGAATAATCAATCGCTGATTGCAATCAGCATACGAAGGATGAGAAGATGAAGCCGAAAAGAGATCGTTAAGAAACAAGCTCAATCTGGATTCGTGCGAAATAAGATTTGGATAATACTCACCTTATAACTATAGTACCCAGCTGCATATCCGCCTGCAAACAAGAGAAAAGAGAAGATCAGTGAGTATACAAGATTGCTGATTTACCTCGAAAAATTTGACATTGAAGGATTCAGCAGTATTGCAGAGAAAGAAACTAGCCTGCAAAAATATGACTGAAACCACAAAGAAATCTGTCTTCTGGCAATGGTGGGATGATTTGTGTGCGCTTGGAGACTCTTTGATCCACATCATATATAGATTCGGATCCTCCTGGTACATAGTTCAAGTGCAGTTCCAAATCCAGGGTTGCAAATTTCAACTGAGAAAACAAAAGGAGAAGAAATTCATCAGCAAGTCAGAAACGTGAAAAAAGAAAAGACAGTCAGACAAACCACCGTGAAATCTACCTGCCGAAGGCTAAGGGAACCCGCCCTGTATGTTCGTGCAGCCACAAGCTTCGAGAATACCTCTTCTGGGAAGTTTTCGCCAGTTTCAAAATGTTTTGCAATGCCCATCAAGGTTTCTCTGTAGACAAATATAAAGCATTGCATGGTGTCATAAACAGCATCGTTTAACAAGTACAGTTTTGAGAAGTTCTAGGAAATCTAGTGAAACCACAGTACTTAAAAAACTGCAAGTGCCGAAGCCCAAATCATCGAACCTGTGATAGCACCAATTTTCCATAAATTGCGAAGGTAGCTCCACAGCATCCCATTCAACTCCCCTGATTCCAGCAACAAGACCCTCATCCACTTTAGTAAGCATGTGCTGAAGAGCATGGCCAAACTCATGGAAGACTGTTTCAACCTATAAACCATCACAATTAAAGTTTAATATTAGCCCCTTCCTCATTTTGCTACTAGTTTTTTTCTCCAGAACCATCAATTTGACATCAGTAATAGCACATGAGCCCAGGGAACTCGTAAGAGCGTACCTCGTAAAACGTCATGAGACTTGGTTTTTCACCAACAGGTGGTGTTTGATTGCAGACCATATGGGCAACAGGTAACCTCGGGCTAGTACCATTGCGAGACAAAACGCGACTTCGACCAACAACCACATCCATCCATGCACCTCCCCTTTTCTCAGATGGACGTGAATAAGGATCAAAATAGAAGTATGCAACAGGAGAGCCTGAGGAGTCCTTGACGCAATAGAACCTCACATCTTTGTTCCAAACCTAAAGCACACAAGTCAGGATGGTCATCTCAGAAGGAAAGAAACAGTAAACAGAGGAAGAACAAGATCAGATGAAGAGTATTACAGGAGCAAGACCATCAGCTGCTTCAATAGTAATGCCAAAAAGTTTGTTGGCCAGATTGAAAAGGCCATCCATAACCTTTGGCAATGAGAAATAAGGCCGTAACTCTTCCTGTACGCATCAGGAACAAAAGTAAAGTCTTTTCCATCAAGACAAGAAATCTTCAAAGACAAATCAGAAACAGATAGCAGTGAACACAAGAGTGTCGAGCACAAATTGGAACTTCCGCAAAATAACACCTATACTACTTCTTTGAGTAAAATATCCACACCCATCCATTAAAACACAGCTTTGAAGTCATCAATATAAGGGAAAAGTTCATAGGTATTCAACCTCATTGATGTCATATTTAGACTCACGCAGCCTCTCTGACCAAAAGCTCATGTCCCAGTGTTTCAAGTCATCTGCTTCTGCTGCACCTTGGGCTTTTGCAAAGTATCTAAGGTCTTCCAAATCTGAAAAAAAACAGAGGAACTGTTCAGATCAAGACCTGTAAACTCGCTTTCCAATAAAAGCAAACATCTGGTACACCAAAACCAAAAACGTTTAAATTGGTATTCCAATGTAGCTATTACAGAAAGGATACACAATTACCTCTAACTGCAGCATCCCATGAAGCTGATCGCAGCTTTTCCAGAAGCTCCAGTGCTTTCTCAACTGTGGCCATTTTGGTTTCCATGCTTACCTGTCATAAGCATCTGATTATAGGACAGCATGCATTTCTATACTGTAGCGAGGCAAACGAATGGAAAAAATCATACCTCAGCATAGTTCTTATAACCAAGGAGCTTAGCCTTTTCCAGTCTGAGCTTTAATATCTGATCAATAATGGGTGTGTTATCAAGATCTCCACCTGAAGCGCGTGTTACATATGCACGATATAATTCTTCACGCAAACCACGGTTTTTAGCATGTTGCATGACAGACGTAAAACTTGGTCCATCCAGTGTAATAATCCAGGGTCCATCCTCGGACGTTGCATCAGGGTGACCCTGATATGATAAACACATAAAAACCAGTCAAAACACATGATCATGAGATGAGGAGTTTGAAGGAACAGCATACCAACAGTTACTCCGGGTTAAAATATCAGCAAACGATACCTTAGAAACAGCAGACTGAGCAGCTAAACCAAGTGCCGTAGCTGGCAATCCTTCAATTTCTTTCTTATCCGTGACAAGCTTTTCAAACTTCTTGGTGGCATCCAACACGTTCTCGTCAAACTTTTGAGACAGCCTCTCCAGTTCCTTAATATATTATCAACCCAAATTCATTGTGAAGGAATCAGAAATTGGCAATCCTAACCCCATTTCTCATCAGAGATACCAATGCGAAAATGATAAACAAATGTATACAATTCCACAGTGAAATAGGAGAACGTTGGCTTACTGGCTTTAGAACAGTACCTGCTCGACTTTGTTAAACTCTTCTCTTTTGTCATCTTCCAGAGCAACACCATTTAGAATCGCTTCCTTTATTTGGGCTGTAGATATACACAACAGAAGTGTCAATGGCTGATCAACAACAGAGCTTCATACGACTCAACAAGTATATCATATACCACATGAACATGGCCTCAAATGAAAAAATGGATTGCAAGTGAAAGCAAATCACCTTCGACTATTCTTCTCCTAGCACCACTCAGATGCTGCCACTCCGGACTCTCTTGAATAGCCTTAAACGCATTGTAAATCGGCGTGCTCTGTCCTAACCTGAGCTGAAACTTCACTTTCTCTGGCTGCATAATAAAACAATTTCGGATTATAATCTTCCAAGCTTCGACAATCAAATCATCGTAACCACACCAAAATAACTAAAACACACCTGAACTTCCTCAATAGCAGCTCGGAGCTCAGCAGTGTCCATAACAGCCTTGAGATGATTCACCATCCCCCAAACGACAGCCAGCTTATCAACGATCTTCTCCAACGGCTCCACCAGCTTCGGCCACGACGGCTCCACGTTCTTTTCCAGTTCCTCGAATTCACTCTCCTGAAACACACACAACAGTCAAACCATCACCGATCAGATCCATAATCGAACAATTACGAGATCAGATGAAAAAAGAGGGAGAGGGAGACGTACGAGCTGCTTGAGCAAGGCGCGGATACCGGGACGGACATGATCGGCCTGGACGGAATCGAACGGAGGGAAGACGAAGTCCTTCAGAAGTGGATTCTCGACGACATTGGAAGCGGCGGAGACTGCGGAGGCCATTGCGGAAGGCTGGGTAGGAGGAGGGGATAAGGAAGAGTAGCGGCGGTGAGAGGAACTCGCGGCGGGACAGGAAGTGAAGGAGGTGGAGGTGGGAGGGAGGCAGAAGGAGAAAGAAGCGGACCAGAGAGGGCAAGTGCGAGGTTTAAAGAGGAGGTTGGGGGCAAAACGGGGAGATTGGCGAGTGAGCAACAGAGTCGGGAGAGAGAGTGAGAAACGTGTCGCCATTATTAACGAGGCGAAGTAGACTATGAGGATCGTCACCAATCCTCTCGTTGTTCTTGTTGTTCTAGCTCGACCCATTTCCCACGTTAAGCTGCTCCCGCTTTCTCCGAGATAAAATCGAATGAAATGAATAAGTGTGGGCCTCAGCTGATGAACTATTGGGCCACAGTATTTATGGACTTGGGCAGCCCAACAGAGCTGGGCCAAATTGAAGACAAATGAGTACAAACTGGCTCGCCTGTTCCGTTCCGGTTAGGGCGGTTGATGAGGCAAACCGTTTGCGAGAAGTTTGGTGTACGGCTGGTTCGGATCTTAATTTGTTCGTTATTCGGCTTTATTTTAAATGAGTTGGGGTATGCTCGACTTGATAGGCTTTAAAGCTGACTCGAGTTCGAGCTCGGGAGTCAACTCGAATACTTGCTTGTTAGTAGACTCAACCATGTGCGTATGTTAATGAAAATGCAAGTGGGTACATGTTTAGGTTATTAAAAGCTTATAAACTTTAGGATAGTATGTGTCGATACATCAACACAACTTGATGTTCACCCGGTATACGACTTTAACCCGAAATCTTCTGATGAAACAGGATTGACAGAAGAGTCTTTGTTTTCTTCTCACAAGGATGAGAAGACGAAAGGGCATCTCTTAATCAACTTTATCAAGGAAAGGTTCATATCTATTGCTTTGACCAAATTACTTGTAACTCGAACATGGTAGCTAACTTTTTGGTTCCATGTCAGATGGAGGAATTGCGTGCTGAAACCCAGGTATCTGAAGTGAGTGGGACCATTGGACGTTCAAAAGGAGCCTCAGTTGCATCTTCACACCAGCAAATATCTGCTACTGTTGTGACAGAATTTGTTAGGTGGAATGAGGAAGCAATTTCAAGATGTGCTGTTTTTTCATCCCAGGTAACGTCCCCTGGAACCTTTCATGTATAGGCCTCCTACATTTCGAGCGTGATTGTTTCTGTGTTCTTCGGTCCGGCATCGGGTTGTCAGCTTCCGCCGTAATTACTCTTTACACTTGCTAATGTTATTTTGTCATGTACGGGTTGAAAATTTCGCAGAAGCTGCTGCAGCTGCTGTGGAGAGCAGTTTCAGATCTTTCATGGTTGCTGTCCAACGATGCGGTAGCAGTGTTGCCATAGTTCAGCATAATAGATTATCAAAATTATCTTTAATATTGGATGAATTGGTTTGAGCTTAATTGTAGTATTTTGCAAACGCTATATCCCGGCTCTTGCTGCCTGTGGATGGTGCACATGCTTCTTCTTGTGAAGAAATGGCAGCAGCTATGTGTAAGTGCAGATGCTGCTGCTTAGAAGGGGCTTCAACAGTGTATTGAGACAGTTATGGCAAAGGTAAGAGTGATTCTTTCTTTCATTTTCGTAACTTTGGTAATAATCAAGAGCACTTCGACATTTTTTTGTTTTAGACATCTCTGTTATATTTGATTTTTTCTCATCGTAGTTTACTGGTACGAACTGCTTTCCTGGTAAAAACTGCGTGCACGAGGTATGTGTGGTCTAACAAACTAGTAACCTCTCTTTTGCGTGAAAATACTGATTGTGTGAGACCTGAAACGAAAAATCTGGTCTCGTAGTTCAAAATCCTACCTTACTTAAGAAGTAGCAACATAGAAAATGGTACAGACCCTAGTAGCACTTCTGTGTAAGATCTCAATTTCAGAAGTCCAAGGTCTCAAACTTTGGCCTGGTAGGCAACCCCCTTGTGTTATAGAGTAGCATTAATCAGCCTGCTAATAGGATTAGTGGAAGTAGTTGAATTTCATATGACGTGTTCCAGTGTTTGGTCTGACAATCATTGAAGTGAGAACATGACTGCAGCATCAGAGCTGGATAATGATGATATATATATTCTTTTTCTTGCAGCATCAGAGCTGGAAAATGAGTCTGCATTCATTGCGTTGGAGGGTCAGAACAAACAAGCCTTGTTGATTGAATTGGTAAGCACATTTGATTGATGGTCAACTGAAAGAAGACTGGCATCTGTATTCTTCCAGGAAACTTTGACTGCAAGGAAGCTATAGTCTAGTTTGTCTAATCAAATGTGGAAGATATAGAGCGGGGAGGAAGTGGTGGACATGGAAGGAGCAGATTTGGTGAGTTACCCTGTAACTGTTACAAAAGAAGGTGTTTTGGATGATCTAAATGTGAGTTATTTCTCAGATACAAAGACTGATGTTAAAGGGAGGAGATCTAAGATCATGCCTCCTATTCTCACTACTTCAACTAATTTGTATGGTCCTCGATATCAAGTCAACTGATTCCTCTGCTGCTACTCTCTCTGCAAATCCTTTTAACATCTACAGTATCACTACAGTAGCACTCACTCTGTAACTAAGGACAGTCCTTTCAACATCTTCACCTTCATCGCCTTCCATATTCTCACCTCCCGCCGGAAAAAGCCGTCGGTTTCTTATGGTGCGCAGTCAAAGCCATCCTGGAAAATATCCCCCACCTCGACTGCATCGTCTACACCGGCGATCACGACGCATCTCGTCAGTCCCTCACCGCCCGCGCCACCGACCGCTTCGGCGTCCAATTGCTCCTTCCGCCGGAGGCGGTGCATCTTCACCGGAGGAAATGGGTGGAGGACCTCGATTCACCATGATCAGACATGAAAGTAATGGTAAAACCCGCATAATCAATTTTTTAAACATTTTTAAGCCCACTATCATTTAGGCGCAGAAAATGGCGCGTGGGCCTGAACTGGGCCTCAGAAATACGGCCTGACTCTAACACAATTGAGTACTTTGTGGTTGTTCAAAAATGGGCTTTTTCAGACGTCTTTGAGGCAGGGTCCAGCTCCAACCCCGTTTGTATGGGTCCGAAATTTCGGCTGATCCGACCCGACTTTGGCCCACACTTAATGGGCCAGCTCAGCCACGCCACGCTCAAAAGGCCGGAGGCCTTAAATTCTTTTACCCGACCCGGCCAAAACCCGACGACCCGGTTCGTTTTATGCGTGATGTACACGCGCTTATATAGGCGACTGGTGGTTATTTGCAGAAATTAAAACCCCAAGCGCGTTTGTAACTCACGCACACGCGCAGGCGTGCTGTGCACGCGCCAACCTGCTCGTTTCCTCTTCTCGTTCTCGCCGGAGTTTTGAAAGATAGAGATCTCCCCGGAGCTCAAAACAATGGCGACCGTCACTCTCTCACTCTATCTCTTCTAAGCTCTCTCATCTCCTCCTTCATCGCTTTCCTTATACTCACTTCCCGCTGGAACAGCCAAAGAGCCTCGCTTCAATCCTACTGTCCTAGGAAGCTCTATCCAAGGTCACTCCTCTGTACTACTTCGATACCAGCAGATATGCTTTCACTTATCCGGTTGCTTGATTGTTCGGATGCAAAGTCGTTTGCTACATGCATTACCCGACGATCCGCCTGGATATTGATCTCCCGCGTTCGTCGTCGGAGCTCCATGTATAACAATGACAACTCAATTGCTGGCAGGTTAGGAAAAATTCTCAAAACTTCTCATTTTCTAATTGTAGTTAGGAATCCAATTGCGTTAAGAACAAAGTGTTTGGGTTTGCTCAGTGGTTGGCTATCGCGGTGTAAGCTAGTGTATTACACTTTCTTCAGCTGGATGTATGGATTTGTAGGCTCTTGTGCACATTTGGCTATGGTGAACTCTTCCTGGACTCGATCTCACATTGAGAAGCTTTGGCGTATTCCTGAACGAATCAAGCGAGTCTATCCTCCTTGTGATACATCAGGGCTACAGGTTTTGAAAGCTTGGTAAGTGTTCTTAGATTAATTTAGCTTCTTCTGTATACGATTCTGCAGTGTGTGTATATTAGTTCAGGGCTTAGTTTCCACCTGCCAAAGAAATCCGAAGACTCCATCTGCAATTGTCATTTTCGTTTTTTATTAGCATTGTTTTATATAGCTAAAGTCTGTTACTTTCAGGTGCTTCCTCTGGAAAGACCCGTTGAAACTCCAGTGTTTATATCAGTAGCTCAGTTCCGTCCTGAGAAGGTGGGGAATGTTTTGTGCAAAAGGTACTAACAGTTTTTTATGGCTATTCGTTGGGGGCCGGATTGGAGTTTCGTTCATAACCTTGATTTGAGCTTTGTTTTCAAATGTGTCAGGCGCATCCTCTGCAACTTGAAGCCTTCTCTCTTGCACTTGCGAAGTTGGATGCAGAGCTGCCAAGGCCAAAGCTCCAGTTTGTTGGTAGCTGTAGGAACAAAGCAGACGAGGCGAGAGTGCAGAAGTTGAAGGATAAAGAAATTGAGCTGAAGATAGATGGAGATGAGGAATTCCATAAGAATGTCAAGTACAGGTTAGTAGCAATCACTGAAGCCAGATACGTAAACTTTTCCTTGTAGGCTTATCTGTTTTATATTTGCTGTCATGTTCAAGGTAGTTGTGCCAATGCTCATCGGTCTTCTGGTAAATTTTCAGGGACTTGATAAAGCTACTGAGAGGTGCCGTTGCTGGATTGCATTCTATGATAGACGAGCACTTCGGCATCAGTACAACAAGTGGTACGTGTTGACTTGAGAGACGTCCTGCCTCCGTTAGTCACGGTCGGCTTCAGTGCCTCAGACTAGCAACGTCCTTGAGAGGAACGTGCTCCAGTCGTGGCAATTCAGATCGAGTCTTGAAATCGAAGAATCAAACAGTGGCGATCGCAAGAAGATAGCTGTGATTGTTGCACCGATTGTTGCTTGTGTGGCTCTCATTTCCACGTTGACTTTTGTTTTTCTGCGGAAGAGGAGGCAGAGGAAACAGAAAATGGAGGAGAAGACGTCGATGGACATAACCTCGATTAACGATGAGCTCGAACGAGGAGCAGGGCCAAAGAGGTATTCGTACAGCGATCTCGCTTCTGCAACGAACAACTTCTCGAAAGAGAGGAAGCTCGGTGAGGGAGGGTTCGGAGAGGTGTACCGAGGCTGCATGAATGATTCCGGATTGTTGGTGGCCGTTAAAAAGATCTCAAGAGGCTCGAAGCAAGGACGGAAAGAGTACGTAACTGAGGTCAAGGTGATCAGCATGTTGAGGCACCGGAATCTCATGCAGTTAATCGGCTGGTGCCACGATCGAGATGAGTTCTTGCTCGTATACGAGTTCATACCGAACGGTAGCCTGGACTCCCACCTCTTCAGTAGGAAGCCCTCTCTCGGCTGGCCTGTCAGGTACCGGATCACGGTGGGGTTAGTATCCGCGATTCAGTACCTGCACGAGGAAGGCGATCAGTGCGTGATCCACCGTGATGTCCAGTCGAGCAACATCATGTTGGACTCTAGCTTCACCATCAAGCTGGCGATTTCGGCCTAGCGAGGCTGATGGATCACGAAATGGGCCTACAGACAACCGGTCTGGCCGGGACACTCGGTTACTTGGCTCCAGAGTATATAACAACAGGACGGGCGAGCAAGGAGTCCGATGTGTACAGCTTCGGAGTTGTTTGCATCGAAATTGCCACGGGAAGGAAAGCTTCCGATCCGGTTTCCCAGAAGACTGGTGGCAGCTTGGTCAAATGGGTCTGGGACCTTTATGGAGCTGGAAACTTGATCGTGGCCGTTGACGAAAACTAAGTACCGGATTCGATGAAGGCGAGCTAGGGAGACTGATAACCGTCGGATTATGGTGCGCTCACCCCGATCACAACGTGAGACCTTCGATTAAGCAAGTGATTCAGGTCCTGTTCCTACACAGGCTGTTACTTCCAGTGATGCTTCGGGCTCGAATAGCGTTGACTTTGAGTATTCTGGGCGGTCGTTGACTCACTCAATGTGTATCTCTACATTATCTTAGTCTTGATTGCGAAATCTGAAACCATGCTACTGAAATCGAATAGAAAGATTTTCTGATTCTTGCAAGTCGAAGCACAATTACTTTTAGTACAGAAAATATGCTATTGGGCAATAACAATGTTCCTCGATTCCTAGAACACGAAAAGATCGAAACATGCACAAAATAGATCCGATTCCTTCTCCTCGCTGCAGACAAACTAGCGTCCTTAAAGAGTCTGCGGTGGACATCGCTCACGCCTCCGATGAGTTCTCGTGCAACAACACGTATTCTCGACTGCAGAAAAAACCAGACAACAGCAGCATCATTGCAGCATAAATGGTGAAATGACAGCAAAACCAGGCACAGCTAAATCAGTGTATGCACAAGGGAAGATATTTGGATATATGATCAGTTTTGCCTACCTACTGTTACCAAATTTAATTGTATCTCTTTCGAAAAGTTCATAGTAACGCTGAGGCTCAATTGGGTTTTCCTGCAAACACAGAAGAGTACTTCAGCCTTATTCACAAGATTAATTATCCATAGACAGTAAATTCTGAATACAATCATATGCCTTACATTAATGAATGTTTTGTTTGTGCTTCCAAGGTCCATTACGTATGGCCTATTTCGCATACAAAGAACGAAACAAGTCAGTAACCATAGTTGATGAAAGACGAAACAAGCAGATCAGCTGATTCTTACCTTACTTGCTTAGATATAGTACCATCATCTTCTTCCTTCTCTATTTGCCTAACATGACACACAGAGACAACAAAATCAGGAAAAATGTCAAAGAACATCAATTGAAGCTTTCTAACGGTTTGTTGTATGTACCGAAACTGAATCACAGCGTGTTGCTTGCTGCAGGATGGGTGGTCTGTTGGGATATCTGCTACTCTCCTCTCTCTACCGAAAAGATAACAGCTCTGCCGGTGTATATATAGTGGTTCTGTTACAGAGAAATATGAGTTACAATCACCTCCAGAAACAACGGACAAGTCTAAACCATCGTTTACTGAAACTTTATCAAGAATGATATGGTGGTACGTGCAAAAGAAGAATTGAGAATCAGAGACTCACCATTAAGCACTTCACCGCCCTTGAAAACATAAAGCCTCCATCTTATATTGGGTTTTCGGGCCTCTGGTGGCTCATTGAACAGCAATGTGATACCTGCCAAAAAGAAAAGAAGACAAACAGAAGTATGAGCACAAAAACAGAAACAGCTTATTGTAATCAACAAGTTTTCCATCATCAGAAATCTTTACTAGTATCACTGAAAAAATTACAAAGAAGCATCTAAGGATCACATTATAGTAATATGTTCGCACGAAACTAGAAACCGGAATATGGCAGATGTAAGAACTGAGCCATACAATGCGATTCCTGTAAAAATGCCTCTAAAGAAATCGTGCAGACACCTAGTGCAGCTCGAAGGTGTTGACAACAAATCGACAGTTACAACAAAGCATGGGAAACCTTGTCTCTCAAAAGACCATTTCATTTCCCCCATAGATGCCACAGCAAGAGAACCAAATAAAGGTCCACAAAGCTATACCAAGTTTTGCAGACATCAGATCTGTAAGAAATCTCAACAGTAATGCAATGATTTACCAACCTCGAACTCTATTTGTTTCTGCTGCAAGCTTCCCTGAGAGCTCAAACGACGGCTTTTGCTGCAAGCCAATACCATGCATCAGCAGCAATTATGTGAAGGTATTAATTGAACACTAAAAAAATTTACACTCCAAGAGAAAACTAAATTTGGCATCCAGACTTTCTTACCTTTTTCGATTCCAAGGCCTCTTCAGCAGCTTTCATCTTGGCTACAGAATCATCCTCATCATTCCTGCCCAAGTAAACAGATATAAACCACATCAATCGTTCATCATGCTACATGTTCAGTGTACCATCTAACAGAGGACTATAAGAAACGAATTAACTAATTACTACTAAACACCAAATCCAATGAACACATTTAGGCAAGAACATCTTTCCTCGATAATGAATAGATTGACATAGTAAGATTTTCAAACGAGGAACTACCTTCTATCAGCTACCTCATCACGTTGTTTGTTCTCAGCCGATGCTTGAGGTGAATGAGACCTCCGTCTGCTCCTTTGGCGGCGATCGGATGGAGGAGAAGCAGAACGTTCATGCCTAACTCTAGATGGTTTTTCCTCCATTTCATCTGTTACATGTCTTCTCTCCTTCCTCTCAGCTCTATTTCCCTTATCTGTAACTCTATCTCTACTCGTACCCCTCTCAGCCACCTTTGAACTCTCTCTGTCCCTAGCCCTATCCTTTTCCCTGCCGTGATTCCTTCCATGGTCCCTATCCGTCCTTCTATCCGCCTCTTTCTCTGCAGCAGCTAGACTCAATCTTCTACTACGTGGAGAAAGAGGAGAACCAGACCTTTCACGCCTGGGGGAGGATTTTCTCTCTTTCACCGATGGTGAACGCGAACGCGACGTTTCGCGCTTCGAAGACCTAGCACGACTCGAACGCTGAGCATCTCCGCCGGAACTTCTCTGTCGCGCTGGCGACCTTTCTTCAGGTGGAGGGCTCCTCCGCCGCCGCCGACCTCTGTCAGGGGATGGTGAGTGATTGGACAAATGCCGACCCATATAAATATAACCAGAGTCACCGGACGACGACGTCTGGTAGTTGCTTCGGAGCTGCAATATCGACGGAGTTGGAGAGCTGCGAACAAGTGAAGAAGAATTGGGGGAAATCTGAAACCTGATTTCGATTGAGAAAAAAAGGCATTTCTAAATAAATCTTTTACTTCATGCCCTCTATAAATAAACTAAAATATTTTTAATGAGAAAATATATTATTAATGTAATTTATATTTACTTCGTGCACTTTGTTATAATTTAAAATTTTTATTTTGTATGAATGAAAAATTTAATTATAAATTGTGTGATTTGTATTTATTAATATTTTTTTAATATTTTTTTGTTTAGATTTACAATTTATATCTTTTATTTAGATTTAAAATTTATATTTTTTAAATTTAGGATTGAATTTATGTTTGATTGAATTTTTTAATATAATTTGAATTATTTTTTTGTTTAAAAAATTTATACTCCGTATATAATAATATTTATAATTATAAGTATATTAGTTAATTTTTAATAAAATACGGATAGCATAAAATAAAATACAGACAGTATGTATAAAATACCATCCGAAAAAAATCTATAAACCGAAATGTTGATGATCCAAACGACGACGCACGGTATTTTTTTAAATCATGGTAAGCCAGACGGGATATTCAGGTGAAGCGGGCCGGCCTGACTCTTGGGTTGGGGGGGAACTGGGCCATATCATGGGAGTCACACAAAGACTACAAACTAAAGACCCGGCCCATTAACGAATAACCACCGTACGGTAAACATTGCGCAATAGCATGCATGTGGGAGTAAGCCTAATAGGCTACGTATTTGTATTGAGTTAATTTCTTTCTTGACTTTGTAATTCATGTGTCGGTTGACATTATGGATTACATGATTTAGTTAACGTTTCAAGCCGTTAAACATTATTAGGTAGCTATCAATAATCTATCAAATGAATGGATTGGAGTGAGCCTAATAAGCCACGTATTTGTATTGAGTTGATTTCTCTCTTTACCTTATAATCCACTAGTCTGTTGACGTTATGGAGTACATGACATAGTAAACGTTTCAAGCCGTTAAACATCATTAGGTAGCTATCAATGATCTATCAAACGAACAGATTGGAGTAAGCCTAATAAGCCACGTATTTGTATTGAGTTGATTTCTCTTTTGATCTTATAATCCATGATCCTGTTAACATTATGAAATATAAACTAGCAAACACTTCAAGCAGTTAAACATCATTGTAGCTATCAATGATCTATCAAACGAACAGATTAGACAGGTCGCCAATTAAGTCAGTTGGATAATAACCACAATTCCACCGAATTACGAGTTGAACCGATGTCGGGCTCACCGTAAGGGGTCGAGACATATCCCCACGTTATAAAGGATCGTTAAGAGAGATCAAATGCGCGTACTAGTTACACTAATACGTTGTTAATCACGGCCTGCCAGCTTGATGATGATCATCTCTGTCCCTTTCTGCATTTGACTTGGCCAACGCCATTAGCTATGCAACCACGCCACTTGTCTTCTTCACAAAATTTCATTAGTTACAAAATTGGCTATCACGCCTACGTACGCCATGTTTTGATACACCCAAATGTGCAATTAAATACAACCTGCGAGCTTGACTGAGTAGTTTTAAGTACTCGTTTTTACAGTTGTAAGGAGGCTAATCAGTATAAATTGGTCACTTATGTATTAAAGGAGTTTATTTTAGTTACATACGTATCGTTGGTAACTTTGTAGTTCCTTTCGTATTTAAATCTAATACGTCTATTCAATAAGCGAATTTTATCCAAAATTTCTGTTAAAAAACCTCGTCAACAAGGTGAGTCATTCTTGTACGTACACGCATCAATTCTACATGCCCATCCTTCGACGCTTCTTCTTCTCCAATAACTTTACGTTCCGAATCTAATTTTTTTTTTGATAGTTGCTAATGTCTTCGCTTGAAAAAATTAAGTGGGTGGGATTCGAAAAAGAAAGAAGAAACAAGGAGAAGGGAAAAATGCGAAATTGTTAATGATCGAGAGGCTCAATATCTCGGATTGTCCAGACAGTAATCCAACGGTCTAAAGTTAATTTTGCCAATTCCAATTTGACGATTGGAATTTTATATGGAAATAAAGGAAAATTAAAAAATATTTTCTCTTTCATATTTTCTTTATCTCTCCTCTCTCTACTTTCTTACGTAAACTGGATATAATTAATGACGTAATGTGAATTTAACAATTTACATACAACGTGGACAAAACAATGATGTAATAATGACGTGCGTGGACATAAAAGAGTTGGAAATTAAACATAACGATGATGAATTTAAGTATTCAACAACTTGTAAAGTGAACGTAACAACGACATAACGAGATTGTAATATGGCCGTACTAGCGACATACCATACTCGTACGATGACCACACCTATGTGATTTTTTCCAATTTGTTTGTTCCGAAAATACTTCCATTCAAGTGAATTTGTTTGACTCATTTTCAACCGTTGGATGAAATTTGACCGAAAAATCGTCTGATCCAACAACCAGAATCTGTCGGGACCATCTCTCTAGACCAAACTCTCGAATCATTAGCCCAGTTGGAAAAAATGAGAGAGGAGTAATATGAGTTGGAATCTAAAATTTGGGTTGATTTGAGATTTTTGGGTTGGGGTTTAAAAAGTTAGAATTTAAAATGATTGGATGTTGCTACATGTAAATTAATTGAATATTTTTATGAAATTCGCTTGTTACTTGATGAGTTAAATTTAAATACGAAAAAAATTATAAAATCACAATCGATATATAAAAATAAACCCGCTTAATACATAAAGGATAATTTATGTTCACCAGCCAACGTTTAATAGTTTGTAGTTAGAAATAACAGTAAAATAATACTTCACCATCTACAGAGAGTCACAACCAAAACCAGCTATTAACTCACTCCACTCAGGAAAAAGTCCTTGCAAAAAAAAAAACAGAGCATTGTTCTTAATCCTGTCAGACGCCATAGCTGCCAAGCTTCAATAATCTGAACCAGTCCCTTCACTCTACACTTGACATTTTTCTCCATCTTCATTCCCCATCTCAAAGGAAACATGACTCATTATCTTCCGATCATCACCGTCGTCACGATCTTCATATTCTTACCATCCCCTGCAACTTCCGTTTCATTCAACTTCACAACCTTCAGCCCAAACACGATGAACGACATCTTCTTCCAAGGCGACTCCTTTGCCTCCAATGGCGCCCTCCAGTTGACCAAGAACGCCGTCGGCGAGAGCCTCCGTAGCAGCGCCGGACGCGTCACTTCCCGCCAGCTCATCCCTCTCTGGGACTCCTCAACAGGGGAGGTTACCAATTTCACTACCCACTTCACTTTCACGATGAAAGCTGTCAACTTGTCCGAAAACTACGGCGAGGGGATGACTTTTTTCCTCTCGCCGGCGAACTCTGAGATTCCGGCGAACTCCACCGGCGGGTACCTCGCTCTGTTTACCCCGGAAACTGCCTTGAACTCCGACAAGAGCCATCAGATCGTGGCGGTTGAGTTCGACAGCAGCTGGAATTCTTGGGATCCGAGCGACGACCACGTCGGGATCAACGTCAACTCGATCCGCTCCGTCGCGGTGCAGAATTGGACCAGCAGTATAAAAGACGGAAGAACCGCCAACGCTTGGATAAATTACAATTCCGCCACTAAGAATTTGAGCGTCTTCCTCACTTACGCTGAAAATCCAGTCTACGATGGAAACTCCTCCAGTGTTTCGTTCCCGATCGATTTGCGCGAATTCCTGCCGGAGTTCGTCACCGTCGGCTTCTCCGCCTCCACCGGAATCTCCACCCAAATCCACAAAGTCATGGCCTGGGATTTCCATTCCACCTTGGAGATCAAGAAGCCGCGAAAAAAATCCGGATTGGCGATCGGGTTTGGGGTAGGGTTTGGGTTATTGTTTATCGGATTCGGAGCGTTTCTGTTCTGGAAAATCAGAATCCGCCGCCGGAGAAACAACGACGATGACGGGGGATTCGAAATGGACGACGAGTTCGAGAAAGGAACTGGACCAAAACGATTCAGCTACCGAGAACTCAGCAGAGCGACGGGGAACTTCTCCGATTCAGGGAAGCTAGGTGAAGGCGGATTCGGCGGCGTCTACAAAGGAATCTTATCCACCACCACCGGCGGATCTGATGAAATCGCCGTCAAGAGAATTTCGAGGACTTCACGGCAAGGGAAAAAGGAGTATATATCAGAAGTTAGAATAATCAGCCGATTGAGACATCGAAATCTGGTCCAATTAATAGGATGGTGTCACGAGAAGAACGAATTACTCTTAGTCTACGAGTTCCTCCCGAACGGAAGCCTCGATCATCATCTCTTCGGCGGCGGAGAGAAATCGAAATCGACGGTCCTGGATTGGTCCGTACGGTATAAAATTGCTTTAGGGTTAGCTTCAGGGCTGCTGTATTTACACGAGGAATGGGAGCAGTGCGTGGTTCACAGAGACATCAAGTCGAGCAATGTGATGCTGGATTCCAATTTCAACGCGAAGCTCGGCGATTTCGGTCTGGCGAGGCTGGTGGATCATGAGTTAGGTTCTCAGACGACGGTTCTCGCAGGGACGATGGGGTATTTAGCGCCGGAATGTGTAACGACGGGGAAAGCGAGTAAAGAATCCGACGTTTACAGCTTTGGAGTTGTTGCTTTGGAAATTGCCTGCGGGAGGAAGCCGGTGGATCCGAAGCAGGAGCTGAGGAAAGTTCGGTTGGTGGAATGGGTGTGGGATTTGTACGGTCAAGGGGAGATTCTGCAAGCAGTGGATTGGAAATTGGCCGCAGCCGCCGACGGCGGCGGATTGGATACGGAGCAAGTGGAGAGGCTGATGATTGTGGGGCTGTGGTGTTGTCACCCCGATGAGATGAATCGGCCGTCGATTAGGCAGGTGATTAGCGTGCTGAAGATGGAGGCGCCGTTGCCGAGTCTGCCGGCGAAGTTGCCCGTGCCGAGGTATTACGCGCCGCCGCTGGATATCACGAAGGTTAAGTCGTATGATACGACGTCGTCTGGTAACGTGGGGGCGGGGAAAACGGGGGTTTCGCAAACGAGTTATGCTACGACGACGTCGATGAGTTCTTCGACGAGGTCGGCGTGGTCTCAGGATGGGTTGTTGGTTTCTCAGAAGAGTTAAGTCGTTGAGAGTCGTTAGGGATGGTGACGAACTTTTCCCTCGTTGAAATCGGCCTCCTTTTTTTGTCTTCTCGCAAGTCTTATGAAAATAATTGTTTTTGTTTTGCAACTTCAAAATTTGATAAATCTCGGTTACTTCATCATTGATTAAATTCATCATAACCCGACGAATCTTCGATCGGAGTTTTGTGATCGTCTAAATCGCTCATCTCATAGTTTTCATAGTTTTAAATGTAGTTAGTATTTACAATAATGTTTAGTTGTTCGAGTGTTTACCGATTCGATCATAGTCTATAATATCAACATAATGACGGATGATAAAATTTGGAGAAAAATGAATCAAGTAGAAAAAAGTGATTTATTGGGGCCATTTTCCACATGATAGCCCTATCATATTAACCTAATATAAAAAATTAGCTTACCGAAATCAATTTAAAAATGTATGTGATTAGAAATTGTTATACGAGTTGATTGCTCAAACATATATTGCCACTGCTTCCATCAAACCAAGCAACTACAGTCTACAGTTTGTAACTGGTTGAATTGTGTATCATTCCCGAAACTTCACGACGTTAAATACCAATCTGTAAACTTATCAAAATTTCGAACCAATCAATCAAATTACCAGCTTATATATACTGACCACCATCCTTAATTACACTCGGAAATGCAAAATGTCAGGATCCAAATCCTGAGGAATCTCCCGCTCGGAGGGGAACTTGGGAAGCAAATTGGCGACGTTCTTCGCAACTTCAAGGTACGAACTGAACTCGCTGACGAGTCCACCACGTTCGACTCCATAACGATTCCCACCACCGCTACTACTAGTACTAGATTTGCTCACTCCCAGCTTCTTTACCAGCTCTCGAAACTCACCTCTGCCGTCCAAAGTCCAGCAGCCGGTCCTGAAATCGAATATATACAAGGGAAGAAACCTTTGGCCGTAGATCGCCAAGAACTCCACCGCCGCTAGGATGAACTCGAATTCCTCGCCGGACATGTAGTATGAGAAGCTGATCCTCGCCCATCCGGGTTTCACTCCGAGGTAGCCCTGCATTTTCAAATGTCTGCAGAGATCAGAGGGCGATTGCAACAGAGTACGTAAGGGTTTTCACTGCTGAGTTTGAAACTTTCAAATGTTTACATATCAGTTCTAAGTGGTCAGAGTTCTAAGTTTAAGGACCGATACAACATTTAAAAAGTTCGAACCAATGAGAAATACGAGAGTCGTTCCAATTTTATCGGATGTCCCCGAAACGGATAATTAGTTATTTGAAACGTAATTTTTACTGATGGTTGCCTTTTTCTAAGCCGATTTTCTACGACAACGTTGATACGTCCTAAAAACATGGTTAAAAATCTTGAATAAACCAAACCGAATTAAATACAAACCAAAATCCCCTATTATAAGTTTGCAACACTTATGATTTCCCGATAAGTTGCATGATCGATACACAATATTTAATAATTTCAAAACCGTTACGCAATTTTACCCAAAATTACATTACAGATTAAGTATTTCTAACCCAAATTTTTAAGTGTCGAGCATCCGTTTTGTAACTTACGATAGAGGATGACGGTTATTAGTCCCTTTATTTGTAAGTTGCATGACTGATAAGCAATATTTAAAAATTTCGAAACCGATATACAATTTGACCCAAAATTACATGACAAATTAATTATTCCTAACCCTAATTTAATATAAACACAATATGTAACTCAAATAGTTAGCTATTTTAACTGAAAAATTAAGTACACATTATGTAATATGCAATACACAACATTCAGCTACAATATATATGCAATATTGTAAGTTGCATGACCAATATGCAATATTTAACAATTACAAAAGCGATATACAATTTGACCCAAAGTTATAGAACATATTATTTCTAACCCAAATTTTTAAGCGTCGAGCATCCGTAACTTGCAATCGAGGACGACGATTATAAGTCCTAAATTGCATAACCGATATGCAATTCGACCTAATTTAAGGACGGCGATTATAAGTCTTAAGTTGCATAATCGATATGCAATTTGACCTAAAATTACACTACCAGATTAAGTATTTTTAACCTAAATTTAGGTCAACACACTATATAACCCGACTCAAAACTACGTGACACAATATTTAGCTACAATAATCTATCTAATTGTCAAACATAAAAAAGAATTCGTGTTTAATTTCTTTCATACCTTGAGTATAGCTGACCTAATAGCCAGAGAAGCACGTTCATCAACGCCAAGCAGCCGGTGGCCGTAAGGTCCGGCACAGGCGCACCCGCCGCGGGCCTGGATCCCAAACAAGTCATTCAGAAGAACCGCTACGAAAGGCCCATGGAGCGGCTTACCGACCACATTCCCAGTCTCAGCCCACATATCAAGGGACGACGACGACACTTGTCGTCGTCGTTGCTCAGTGGAGAGTATAAGGAAAGACATTATGGCTTGTCTCTTGACTGTTGAGTTGTTGTTCATACCCAGGATTTTGATGTTCTTGTTTGGGGCGAGCCTCTTGAGTGCTTTTTCTATGAAGAGATGTTCCTGGGTTTGGATTACGGGGTGGCTGACGTATTCCTTGATCCAGAAGGTTAGTGCAGCTCGGATCGTTTGGATTATCGGAGGAGTTCCGCCTTTTTCGCGTGACTCAATGTCTTTAATGTATAGTGTGTCCTGAAAAAACAACTAGTTTAGAATTACAGTAGGATTGTTGACGAGTCAAGCTCAATTTGATTGGATCGAATTCGGTTTGAGCTTTTATATTTGAGCTCAACTCGATTAAAACATCTAGAGTTGGTGCTTGGTTTCGAAACATTAACAGGCTAGCTCAATTTCCATAACGGAATCAGAAAATATAATTTCAGTGACCAACAAGGTAATGACCATTTTTAGTAAAATAGTCAATAATAAGCCCAATTGGTCACCAATAAAATTGTAGTCCCTAAAGTACATTTTGTTGTGATATATATATAACTCGAGCTCGGTTTGTGAGTTGATTTTCGAGAGATTAAGAAAGAAAAGAGTCATATAAGCGAACTTATGGAGAGAGAGAAAAAACTCAAGCTCGTAATCTAACTGATTCATGACCAAAAGTAACTAAAAACCAGACTCGTGAACCATTAATGAAGCCAAGTCAAATACTTAATAGGTCTAGTAACTTTTGATCGACTTACACAATGGTTCTAGAACTTTCAATGTTACATACTAGGTCTCGAAACTCGCAATTTGAGATTATTATAATCGGTTTTTTGTAAAGTTTTGGGACCCATATATAACATTTAGAAGTTTGAGGATGGATGCGTAAATGATTTAAAATTACTTGATGAACTTTTGGTATTTAATTCAACCCTTGCCAAGTCTGTTCACGAGCTATAAAAGCGTGCACTTAACGATCTCAAGAGCCACGTCAACTCGTGAATTTGTTCATGTTAACCCGAGTTTTGAAACAAGTTTTTAGTAAGTTCTTTACAAATCAAACACCAAATTATTCACGATCCCAACCTAATTTGTGTGTCAACCATCCCTAGTAATTGATACATACCTGCTCATTAAACCCATTAACATAGTCAACAGTTCCACCACCGCAAGTAGAAGGAGGAGATGAACCAAGTTGATATAAAGCTTTGTTGATTAAGAGAATGCCAGGGGTTCCAGGGCCACCAAGGAACTTGTGTGGGCTGAGGAATATCGCGTCATATCCATCGTATGCTCCTGATCTCATGTTAATCTTCGTATAAGGACCACTATATTAATTAAAAAAAAATCAAGTCGGTAATAACGATAATAATATAGAGTAAAGAGTAAAAATACGAAAGAATTGGACCTATTAGTATTTGACCATTTTTTGTATTATATAGATGAAGAGAAAAGAAAAGCGTGTACCTTGCCGCAAAATCAAAGCAGACAAAACCGCCGTGCCGGTGAAGAAGCTCGGCGATCGCTCGAGTATCAGTACAAATTCCGGTCACATTACTACAAGCCGAGAACGAACCAAGAATCGGCCGGTTCGCAAACTTACCCGAACCGAGCTCTCGCCGGAGAGCCTCCATATCCAACAACCCATCCTCATCAAGCCCAATCTCCACCACTTCCGCCAAGCTCTGCCGCCACGTCAGCAAGTTCGAGTGATGCTCATACGGCCCCACGAAAACAACCCATCTTTCTTCATCTCCGGTCAGGCATTTTGTCAAACACCTTTCCCGTAGAATTGACGGCACGGAAACACCCATCACTTCCTGCAGCCGCTTGATCGCCGCTGTGGTCCCGGACCCACAGAACAAGACGGCGTCGTCCTCGCCGCCGCCGAGGCGTTGTTTGATGTACGCCGCCGCTTCTTCCGCCATCTTCGTCGTCCGGCGTCCAACGTAGCTGTCACAGGTGTGGGTGTTTCCGTAGTAAGGGAGGACGTCGCTGACGATGAAATTCTCGATGTAGTGGAGGGACCGGCCAGAGGCGGTGTGGTCTGCGTACGTGATCCGGCGTTTTCCGAACGGGGAGCCGTATTCCGCTTCGTGGCCGATGATCTGCGATCGGAGCCAGGAGAGGCGCTTTTGTGGTGAGGTGGTTTTCAGGACTCCGGCGTCTAGCTTTCTGAAGGATTCGGAACGGCTGCTGCAGAGGTCGTTGGAGGAGGATGGAGATGAACTTTTTCCGGCGCCGGCGACGGCGACGGTGGTGTTAATTTGGTGTTGGTCATTGTGAGGAGTACTAATCAAGCTCATTCTGGAGAGGGATGACGAAGGTTGATCAGTTAAAGTGGTCAGCTGGTCGAGGTCCATTAATGGCGAAAATTTGAGTAGGTGGGAGATAGGTGATTTGAATTGATGACAGATGAACCGATCAGTCTATGAATGGCGGAAGGGATGGCCGCCATATTTATAGCATGTGGGTATTGGTTTCTCACCGGGTTCCGGTCAACGCTGAGAATATATTGACCGGCCTACGAAACAAGTATATTGGGACAGAGCTGCCAGGTGGAGGGAGTGAATGGGTCAAATATTACCGATTAATATATTGTTATTTTGGTTACGGATTAATCTAATTACGAGTTATAAAATTTACGAATAAAACAAGTATATAGAATCTCAATAATCAAATTTGGGTTATTGGGATAAAGCTGTTAAACGGATGGAATGAGCATGGCATATGTTACTGAATGATTATTGGTTATGGACAAGTTGATTTGGAGGTTGACGATCCTGAGTTGATCTGGTTACGATCGAATAAACCACATTTCACTTAGACTCGGTTTTTTGAGATATTGTAATTCGGCCTTCTCAAAATGGTTATGGTCAATTGAGTTGCAATTAATGATCACGAGTTGATTTGGCTACGAGTAAACTTAACCAGAATTCATATATATTGAGCTTTTGAGATTTTCTAATTCGGGTATTTATGTGTAGTACAATTTGACCGGACTTAATATGATTCAAACAAATTAAATCGATTTTTTGGCAGTCGAAAGCCTAATAATCCCACCAGAGTCTGAATAAATGAAAGGTTTTCGGGTTATCGGGTAAGACTCGGAAAAGCACAACTAAGACTGAACCCTCAAAAAGAAACCCGTAATTGATTTCAATTCAAAGTCCAAACCCTAATTTGTTAACCGGCATGGGATCGATAACACGGTTCGAAACCTTGAGAACGACTCATAAATAACGTCGACCGACTCAAAGTCCGAACCCCATTTTTTGGCTGACCGGTCACGGAACAATCTGGCCCCGACCAGTTTCGTGTAGGATCTTCCTATATCTCAAATCAGTGTAATTTTCAAACGGTTTTCATCTGAATAAAGAAGAAACCAGACCGGTCAAAATCAACCAGCTGAATCGAATCAGTGTGTGTGGTTTCAAACGGTTTTAATCTGAATTAAAAAAAAAACCCACCGGGAGAAATGCCGACGCTGTATACGTCAAAACCAACTAGCTTAATGAAAAGCAACGCGGTATTGTGGGGTTAATTCTCGTGGTTTTTCGGTCGAGTTCGGCTCTGACGATTAATCATTTTTTGGACTGAATTATGAGCTATAACTGATTATTGTGGGCTTTCGGTTGAGTTCAACTCTAACATTAGTCCTTCTAGGTTCGAGATATGGACTTGATTTTAAATTTTCTACTTAATTATTATGGACTTTCGATCGAGTTCAATTCTAACGATTAGTCCTTCTTATTTATATAAAAACGATTAGTTCGTCTTAGGTCTGAGTTATGGACTATCTGATTTTGAAATTTCTACTTCATTATTGTAGCCTTTCGATGGAGTTCAACTCTAACGATTCATCTTTTTCTTTATAACGATTAGTCATTCTTAGGTCTGAGTTATGGACTATTATTGATTTTGAAATTTCTACTTAAATATATATTATGGACTTATAGTTGAGTTCAGCTCTAACGATGAGTTCTTCTTTGATATGAATTATGGACTATAACCGATTTCAAAATTTCTACTTGTAAGCCGAAGTCGAAACATAATCGTAAGCCACTATATATGTATATGTGCTCCTATGCCCAATTAGGACAAATATAGCATGGTATTAATAACGTTTGGAGGGAGTTTCATATGTTATTTCAACATAACGATACGTCGGCAACAATTATAAAATGTTAAAAAAATTATATTAAAAGTGAATATAAACTAAAATTATTAAAATATATGTATGATTTCTTAAAATACGTGTATTAGACGTACTTAATATGTGAAACATCAAATAAACATAAAAAACGGTTTTATAATAATATGAGAACGGAAGTTATCGACTACAATCGACTTCGAAATCTCTACCTTAGTCCCGTTAAAAAAACATTCTAGCCGTCGGGAATTAGTCATCCTCGACGTCTGGCAAGTTATTATCCTAATTTTCCACGAAGATTCCATTCAGAAGGAAAACTTTTAAGATGATTACGTAATTAAATGATTGGAGGTCAACTTGTTCTTTCTTTAAATGATTGAGAGAAGTCAACTTGTTATTAAAAAGGCGGCTTAATTCGCAATAATTAGCTTGTTATAACTTCCCTATACTTCAAATGGAAGGCCGAGAACGAGTTTATATAGGAATTGATGGAACAGGAGGAGAAGTGCTTTGGTGGGTTCGGCGAGGATAACGATATGTGATCAATTTTTGTAAATTACAGTTAAATTGTGCTTGAATTGTAATTGTTTTGGAGTTTAGATTGGTTTGTGGTAGAAACTCATCGGTTTCAAAATAGTGAGACCTAATGGACCAAACCAACAAGTCGTTAGGCTCCAAAGTGAGCCACCCGCCTATGCCGGCAGAGGATGTCACTCGCTCGAGGGCTGAGCGGGTGAGAGTGCATTTAATGTTGGTAATATTGGTTGAAGAACAAAGTATTCTTTTTATGTGTCTTGGTCTTGTTGCATCGAACCCTTATGTATATCGGGCTAATCCCGTTATGGTTATGGGTTAACCAAAATCGTTATGTATATAAAAAGCGTTAAGTCTCTTTCTCTATAATGAAGTCGTCATTCTCACCAAAACTCTAATAATATTCTCTTTTCTCTGAGTAAACTAGTCGGTTTAAAGGTCGAAAACCATGTTAATCACTAGTGTTATTCTGTTGTTATTCCTTTCTTATTCCTCTTCTGTTCTTTTTTTATTCGACTTTTATCATTCATTAATTTATCATCCAAATTCTTTTCGTATGTTGATTCTACATACTATATAAACTTATTCGTCTATACAATAGCATTTTCAAGATTTTGTTTTGAATTTTCAATTTTAGATTGTTAATCATTTTGAGTTTACAAAAAAAAATTGTTTTGAGTTGGGTGGAATTCACATTCTGCAAATAATTACACCACATAGATGAATAAGTTGATGTATTAAACATATTTGTCAGAGTTTGAAACGAAAGGTGTGTTTGTTAAAATCGTCAAAGTTCAAAAAATCGATCGGTTAAAATTTAGTAAAGAGTTGTCGATGTAAATTTTGCATAGTTAGTAATGCAAATGTGTATTTTCCTATAAAAACAAGATTAAGTTTCGGGGTTGGACCAAATTACCCTTGTGCGGTGGTCGAACTTCCTGAAATCCTGAACTTGAACGGAATCGAAATGCCTGAAATCCTGAAACTATCAGCAGCAGCAGAGTTTGCCAAAAACAGGACGGATTTCCTTTTCCGGTTGTGTTTCCGTGCCGACATCAGGAGGTAGGAAATAGCATTCCGTCTTTCATTTGGGTTTCCCTTTTTCAGTGTTTTGAGAGATCAGGGCGGAGAATAGAATGTCGTTGAGTGTGGTTGTAGGTTAGGTGTTTGATAAAATGTCTGAAAGAGAAACTTACATCTCTTTTTTATAGGTGGATGCCACGTATTATTTTCTTTTCTCATTTCTCAGGTTTGACAATGGTTCGGTCGAGATGCGGATAGTTGATATTCATTCATAAATTATTGTAGTTTCAATTTGAATACAAACAACTCCGTGGACTTGGTTTTCGAATGGTATAACTCATATCGTATTCATATTCATTGGTTTTTCGGTTATAACAATAACTAGGAAAAAACCGGTTACAATTGCCATCCCCAAAACATGATTGGCCTAATCGGGAGCTTCAGTTGGATTATTCACAACTGTCGGACCACTGTTGATGTTGGTCAACCTTTCACCGTGCTCAGCCGGCCACCGTAATCTCGTTGAAGTTCGACCATCGAAGTTGTGTACGTATTTGTTTATACTTGTGTACCCGTACTCTATGGGTGTATATACATGGTGCACAAAGGACTATAAGATTAATGTCGATGGTCCGATAGGCTCAACTTATGGTAGAGCTCCTACCGGTAATTAACTATTTTTTTACTATCGAGATGTCTCTTCACGGAGATTACAAAATATTATTTAGGTCCAACGTAACTTTTAAACAAGTTTACGTATCAATTCTAAAACTTTCAAATGTTGAATATCAATCTGAAACCTACAATTTGAAATCACTGTAATCAGTCCCTATTCTTAAGTTTTAGAACCCATTTAATACATAACATGGCCGAAAGTTACCGTCAAGGTTGTTCACGCACGAACCAAATTGAGCCAAATTTTACTGTGGTCAAGGTCGATTCGTTACTTTTTAAACGAGGTGGAGCTAGAACTTTTGTTTGCTCGTGTCGAGTTTGAGCCTATTCAAGTCTGTCTCGTAAGCAAGCCTTGACGACCCAAACTCGAACTCAACTTAAACTTCACTCATTTAAAGTCAAATTTCAAGCTCGAGACAGCTAGCGAGCCTATCTATTGAATCAAACATACCCCAACATACCCCAGCTAAAGTCTATCTTGTTTAAATTGAGTCAAGTCACAAATGAGTTTTTTTCTGAACTGAATGTCGAACTCATCTCGAGCGACTCGGTTCGTCAACTGTACAAATTAGAGATCAATAATTATTAATTTCACATCAGGAAAAAAATTGAGTTTACAATCACAAACTTAATTAACTCCAAATCTACCTAAAAAGAAAGGAAAAAAACTCCAAATCAGGAAGCAGATAACCGGTCAATCAAGTCATCATTAAAGCCACAAAACCTCCTGTAAATAGACATTTAAAAACGTAAGATTTCTTTTGCCCTTATTGGGTTGATTCAAATCTTGGTATTAAGGAAAGGTCTTAAGAAATTCTAAGCAATTAATGGAAAATTAAGGAGCATTAATTAATCCTTAATCCCCTATATAATAAAGACGGGGCAAATTCACAAAGACTTCTCATTCATACTCTGTTTTTCTCCATCCTCTGTTTTTACACACAAAGTGTAAGCAACCAAGCAATCTCCATTGATTTTCTTCTTCTTTCGTGTTGGTTGAACCATAAAAGAAACTGGGTCGGTCGGATTTACTTGTTGCTTGGCAATGTGGGTAATCCTCCTCTCCTGAAAACTTCCAAATTCCAGGGTTTGCTCTGGGGATATATAAGAAAACAAGGGAAAACAGAGAGTTTGAAGAAGATGGTGATGAAGAGCTCGTCTGCAAAAATAGCTTTACTGAGCTGGGGTTTCTTTCTTTTTTCGACAGTCTGTTTCGCCGCCGTTGATAGTGCTTCCGCCGCCGTCGCCGGCGTTGGCATGAAGGCTTCGTCTAGGTTCATCGTCATTCTCTCCCCGACTATGTTCCCTGTTCATTCTTCTGCTTTCCGTCGTCGTTTTATGTTTTTTTTTATATATTATCGGGGTTTGCTCTTTCGGTCAGGTTTGGTGTCGAGAATTCTGATACGAATTTTAGTAACGGAATTAGGGGGAGGAGATCCTAGGTTTGAGTTTTAGTGGCAGAATAGATGATCCTATGTTCGAGTCTAGTTTTTATTGCGGAATTTTGGGGGAGGTGGTGCTAGGTTCGAGTGTAGTGTCCGCTAGACTCTAACATCGATAATGTAATTTAGTGGCGGATTCCGAAGTTTGCTCTTTTCATCAGGTTTGGTTCTGATAAGTATTTTAGTGGAGGAATTAGCGGAGCGACGGTTGTGGGTTCGAGTCTAGTATTTTTAGTGGTGGAATTTTTTTAATTGATGTTTATAACTTATTTCGGTTTCTTTTTCAGGGAAAATCGAGTAACCAACAGCAGTTCAGGTTTAGCTGTGCAGCTCGATCGGGAAAAAGATCCACAAAGGGTAAAGCTAAGCTTTCCATTTCCCTTCTTCTTACAGGAAAAACCTGAGTTTTCAACTAATCGATTCTTCATCCATGAACAGGTGATAATCGACAATGGAATCGTTCGAGTTACGTTCGCCAGCCCAGAGGGACACATCATCGGGGTCAGATACAACGGAATCAGCAACGTTCTCGAATCCAATAATGACTACGACAATCGTGGCTACTGGGACGTCGTCTGGAACAAGCCTGGTGCAAAGAATGACTTCGACAAACTGGCAGCGTCGCGTTTCAGACTGGTGATGCAAGATGATGACCAGATCGAAGTCTCCTTCTCCAAGAAATGGAAGCCTGAAGATTACTCAGACACAGTTCCGTTGAACGTCGACAAGAGGTACATATTGCGGAAGGGGAGCTCCGGGATTTACATGTACACGATCCTCGAGCGGCTGGATGGGTGGCCTGATGTTGATATGGATCAGATCAGAGTTGTTTTCAAGCTCCAGGACAAACTGTAAGTAAAGAAAACGTTAGAAGTTTAAACCAGACTCTTCAGGAATCCTGAACTTTGTTTTTTTCAGGTTTCGTTACATGGCAATATCGGATGAGAGGCAGAGAGTGATGCCGACGGTAAAGGATCGAGAGAGTGGTCGGGCTTTAGACTATCCGGAGGCTGTTCTCTTGACTCGTCCCAGAAATCCTGCTATGAGAGGCGAGGTGAGAAGGGGTTTTGTTTTGGTTGTAGGATAGGTGTTTAATAAAATGAGTCAACAGAGAATTGAACGGATCTGCTTGGTTGTAGGATAGGTGTTGGATAAAATGTCTGAAAGAGAAATACCTGTGTTTGCTTTCTTAGGTAGATGACAAGTACCAGTACTCGTGTGAGGATCAGGACAACAAGGTTCATGGATGGATATCGGAGGATCGTCGAGTGGGGTTCTGGATGATCACTCCTAGTGATGAGTTTCGAGTTGGGGGGCCGGTCAAGCAGGATCTTACCTCCCATGTCGGCCCAACTGTTCTCAATGTACGTAATTTGAGTTACAGATTTTGTTGAATCTCTCCAACTGGCTGAAACTGGTTTGCTTGTTTGTAGATGTTCACTAGTACTCATTATGCTGGAAAGGACATGAATACTGAATATAGAAATGGTGAGCCCTGGAAGAAAGTTCTTGGCCCGGTTTTTGTTTACCTGAATGCAGGAAGAACTTCGAAACTTTGGCGAGATGCTAAAAGACGGGTAATCCTTCAGCTTTTTTCTTTCCTTCGTTGCCATGATTCTTTCTGAAAGCTCTTCGTAACTCGGGAGTATCAAATTCTCAGATGCGCAGGGAAGTAAAGAGCTGGCCGTACCACTTTGTTAACTCGGAAGATGTCCCTTCAGCTGATCAACGAGGAACTGTCGTTGGCCAACTATTACATCGTGACAGGTACTTAACATTATTCTACAGTCATTAATTCATCGATCGACTGATTTTGTCGCGATCTTTGCAATGAATGAATCTTTTTGGGTTTGCTTCATATCATTCAGATATACCAATGAGAATAGGTTGACGTATGCTGGATCTGCATATGTTGGGTTGGCAATGCCAGGAGAGGAAGGATCATGGGAAACTGATGCCAAGGTAAACCTGATGCTCAGTAGGCTCATTTTAAGTTCCTTCAGTTATCAGGTTCAATCAGGAAAACTTATCTTTCGTTTCGCCAGGGGTATCAATTCTGGACTCGAGCTGACGAGCAAGGCAAGTTCTCAATTGACAACATCAGAGCTGGAACTTACAGCTTCTACGGTTGGGTCCCTGGAATCATTGGTGAAAACAAGTACAAAGCTAACATCACAATTCGTCCCGGTAGGTTCCTTCTCCAGCAGCCATTACTTCGAAAAACCTTCACCGTTTTCAGTCCTAACGATCAGTACAATTCAGGACCGAAGATCGACTTAGGCATGCTTGTGTATAACCCACCAAGGAACGGACCAACTCTCTGGGAAATTGGCATTCCTGACAGGAAAGCTGCTGAGTTCTATGTTCCTGATGCTTACCCTACACTAATGAATAGGCTCTACGCCAATCGCCCGACTGAAAGGTTAGTCTAATCTTCAACCTTTCTAGTCTTTTTCTTTCTCTACATTTCTAATAATCTAATCTCGTTTATGTCTCTCTGCTAGCAGATTCAGACAATATGGATTATGGGCGCGATATACCGACAAGTACCCAAAGCACGATCTCGTCTACGAAGTTGGTGTCAGTAATTTCTTCGAGGACTGGTTCTATGCTCATGTCCCACGGTAACTTACATCAATACATCCATCTATAGCTAGTCTAACACGGGATTCGTTTCGAAACGATTCTTATAATGTTTTCCCCGATCTCTGCAGACGTGTAGGGAACAATACTTACAGGGCAACCACGTGGCAGATCAAGTTCGGTCTTCCGAAACCTGACAGAAGCGGAGACTACACGCTTCAGCTGGCTCTAGCTTCAGCAGCGAACGCAGAGATTCAGGTGCGTTTCAACGATTGGAATACTTCGGGGAAGCCTCTGTTCACGACGGGGCTAATAGGGAAAGATAACGCCATAGCGAGACACGGAATCCACGGCTTGTACTGGCTGTTCAGCATCTCTGTGCCATGCAGCCGGGTTGTTGATGGGAAGAACTCCGTTTACTTGACTCAGACGAGAACTGACCGGCCGTTTAACGGCGTTATGTATGATTACATTCGTTTGGAAGGGCCTAAGTGGAAGTTTTGATTTAACCACCCTGCAAATAGGGATTACAGTCACAATTCATTATATATATTTTTTCTCGATTCAGTCAATGCGAGAAATATCTATATGTGAGATGGATTTAGGTGGTTCGAGCGATCCTCATTCAGTCAATACTTATATCCGCATTGCATTATACAATAAAACATCATTTTTTTTGTACATTTACAATATGAATGTTAACCATAATATATTCAATTTAAAGATAGTTTGGTGACTATCTTTCAATCTTCTTCTTATGCATTTGTATAGTGCTATTGTTTTTAATCAATGGACAATTTTTGTAGAAAATGATACTTTTAATAATTTATTTTATAATTGGAAAATAATTAATATATTAAAAAGTGATGGTTTATACTCATGAATATTCGAAACTCGTTAATGGAAGAATATAGGCTAACTTGATGTGGAAAAAGAATATGTGTGAGTTATAATAGTCGAGAAATCATTACAGACTGACTAATTTAACCGATACATTGAAGTTAAAATTTGGATATTTGCCATTGAACTTGGGTAATTTTACTTAGGATTGTGGATATTTTAACGTTTTCGGTTAATCGTAACCAAATTTTAACCGATTACCTGATTTCACCATTGTATCGATCGTTTCACCGACTGACCTAATTTCGGTTAAATTGAATTTTAATCAATTTTAACAGTCGGTCAAAGTTGTACCATCGGCAATAGCGAAATCTGGATAGTTATGTGACACACTTTAACACATTCATATAAATAACTCTACATAAACTTGAATTTAGTGTATTAATCGAAATTCCGGACCCGAAAGTGAGTTTGTCCTATCGACATTTTTTGGTACATTTCTACAGGTGGGCATCATCATATGGACTCATCATTTCCACTGAGGAAGAACAGCTTCAACGATCCAGAGGATTCTTCCTCCATCAGCAGTAATGGCTCTGCAGAAGTTCATACCACCACCATTACTACTACTACTGATCACGAAGAAAATTCGCAGATCCTGGAACGTGTGAAGATCGAAAAACCAAGCCATCAAATTTCGCCATTGACTGCCATTAAAGGTGTTTTCAAGGACTCGAGAGAAGTCGAGCTGAGCCAAGTGAAATGCCAGCTAAGAGCTGCCTTCATTGAGTTCTACCACAAGCTCCGCCTTCTCAGCCATTATAGTTACATGAACCTCGCAGCATTCTCCAGGATCTTGAACAAGTATGAGAAGGTATGATCGGGAGGTTGGTAACTGATCATAATCGGTCGGTTAATTTAACTGACCGGATTAATTTTTGCTAACAATTAACCGTAACCGAAACATTGTGTATTTCTTTTGCTAAAAAAATGCAGGTCGCTTCGAGGAGGGTGGCTTCATCCTATATGAAAGTCGTAGAGAAGTCGTCTCTTGGCAGCTCGGACGAGGTAAACAGCGAACGAAGGATTTTTTTACGAAGAATCGGACTATTATTCGTATAAATGTAACTACCATCCAACGGGTATGTGACAGGTAAGGGATCTCCTCGACAGCGTCGAGGCTACATTCATCAAGCACTTCTCAGGCTCCAATTACAAGAAAGGTAGGAGACTGTTGAGGCCGAAATCCAAGAAGGAGAAGCACATCGTAACTTTCCTTTCGGGCTTCTTTTCTGGATGCTCGGTTGCTCTGTTGGTAGCGGTTGTGTTGAGAATACAAACGCAGAAGCTGCTGACAAAGGATGAGGGTGCTTTGTATTTGGTCAACATCTTCCCACTTTACAGGCAATACAATCTCGGGGGGTCCTATGTTCGTGTTTTTTTCTTGTACATGGTTGCATTTGATTCTCTACATTTTGTTCTGAAACATTGTCATATGTTTTCTACAGCTTATTCGGGTACGTTGTCCTGCACATGCTGGTGAACGCAGCTGATGTATACTTCTGGAGGCGATACCGGGTGAACTATCCGTTCATTTTCGGGATCGAGCGAGGGACCGAGTTAGACCATCGACAAGTGTTCTTCCTTAGCAGCGGCCTTGCGTTCCTCGTACTAGCTAGCTTGCTCTGTAACTTGTACTTGGACTTGAGCTCCAACGCTACCAAGCATAAGCAACTCACTGAGCTCATGCCTCTGGGTTTGATCTTTGTAAGTATAATAACAAACCTCCATTGTTAGTACTTTGGTTGCTTCATTTGCTACTGATGGGTCATGTTTCCAGGTGGTGGTTGCAATACTCCTCTGCCCATTCCACGGGCTGTATCGCTCGAGCCGATTCTTCTTCGTTCGATGCCTGTTTCGCACCCTTTGTGCTCCCTTGTTCAAGGTGAGTAGGCGGTGGAAAAACTGCTAGCCATTCTAATAATTCGAGTCGTTGACAATTATTAGTTTATATAACATTAGTTAACAACCATCAAATTTTGTTGTTTTTTCGCAGGAAAGACTTTCCGACTTCTACTTAGCTGACAACCTAACGAGCCAGTTCCAAGCGTTCCGGTGCCTCGAGCTCTACATATGCTACTATGGGCTAGGCGAGTCCTTGCGGAGGCAGGAAAAATGCCACAGCCACGGCATCTACAACGCCCTCTACTTCATCGTCGCAATCGTACCATTCTGGATCCGCTTCGCCCAGTGCCTCCGCCGTTTCCTCGAGGAACGAGAGGCCACCCACGCGTTCAACACCCTGAAATACCTCTCGACGATCGTAGCAGTCGTGCTCCGGACCACCTTCGAGCTCAAACGTGGCACCACCCGGATGGCGCTGGCACTCAGCAGCTCAGTTGCCGCGGCAGTATTCAACGCCTACTGGGACGTGGCGGTCGATTGGGGGCTTCTGAGACGGAACTCGAAGAACCGGTTTCTTCGAGACAGGATCTTGGTCCCTCGAAAGAGCGTATACTTCGTGGCGATGGGCGTGGATGTCGTTCTGAGGCTTGCTTGGATGCAATTGGTGCTGGAATTGAACCTGAGGAGTGTTCATAAGATGGCGGCCTTGAGTGTTATGTCTTGTTTGGAGATTGTGCGTAGGGGTTTGTGGAACTTCTTTAGGCTTGAGAATGAGCATCTCAACAATGTTGGGAAGTACAGGGCTTTTAACCGTGTTCCTCTACCTTTTAGCTATTGTGATCCTGATGATGATGACAAGGATGACTAGATTGTTCTCTTTTTCCGGCATTTTGCGGAAATTCGATTTCGAGAATAGGGTGGTTCGGAAGCCGATTCCCGGTCTAAAATGTTTTTCTTTGTTGCTAGAAGATTGTCTATACGGTTAGCGACACACTATGTGGTGGAGGGGGGCAAAATGGTGCATTACTTACGGGTTTTTTTGTTCTAGGAACTGATAATCGTGTTTTCTTTTATTGTTTGTGGCATGAGCAGTTGTCCATCTACGTGGCAGGAGGTCACATATAATAAGTTGACGACACACTATGTGAGTGAACCAAAATGCTTAATGTACGGTTTTCTTTGTTCGAGGGACCAATGACCGCTGCGCCGATACAAAATAGCGATTTTAACGTCATTCAGTGGTTGCTCGAACGGACTGAAGGTCACCTGTATAGTTTGGTGGCATACAATCTGAGTGAACAAGACCGATGGGGTTTGTGTAATGTATGAGGTTCTCTATCGAAAGGCACTTAGGGTAGATATTACCCAAAACCATATATAACGAGTACAGACTCTAACAACTATATCAATCCGAACCGAACGGTTCGAAACTAGAGTTGAGCGTTAAGTTGGTTTTTTCTTAATAAATTTTTCAGATTTAAAATGAGAAAAGAATAAAAGTGAGAATTAGACACCGCAGCTACAAATCACAAATATATAATAATAAATAAGATAATAAAACAGAAGAAAATGTAAACAAATTGCTGATTGCCCCAAAGCCCCACTGGTTGTTCTTGAGCAAGAAGAAGAAGAAGAAGAAGAAGAAGAATTGATCCCCAGTCTTCTTGTTTTCTTCCCCCCCCTATTCAAGATCAGCACTCTCTGTAGTGATTCAATCCATCTCCTAAGGTTTCTGAATCAAACACAGAGGCCGAGCGGCTCTGCCTCGATTCGTCGTTTCTGCCATTTCCCCCAAACACCATTTTGCAAGTCATTGTTTAGGGTTTTTGCGTCGATCTCCGTACTACGCGACACGCTTGTGTGATTTCTCCTGGGAGAGCTGGACTGAGGGGACTGCTCATTCATGGAGAACGGTCACGAAGAAGACGACGAGGAACGGAATTTAGCTCGCAAAATGGCGGGGATGGAGCTTAGTAGTCGCGGCGGCGGGAATGAATTCCCCTCATCCAATTCGAATTTCTCCAACCACAACAGTGATAGCTTGTTTCAGGTAATGAAGGCAGTTGAAGCGGCCGAAGCCACGATCAAACAGCAGGTGTGGGGAAGTCTGATCTCCGATTTTGTTTGGAACGGGACTCTTCTTCTTTACCTTGCAGTAGTGGATTTCTTGATTTTTCGGTTGCTTGAAGGAATTTCTGGTTCCTCTGGTTTGTTAATGCTGGTTGCTCACATTTCCCAGGTAGAAGAAAATACTCGTTTGAGAGCTGAACTCCATAAGACAACCGAGGAGCTCGAGAAAGCTGTAAGTCCGATGTGTTTGCCAGTCAGAATTTTTGTGTAGCTATTCACCTTGTGATGCATTCTCATATGGCATTTTGCACTTGGACTTGATAACTAGTCTAGGAAATTGAGAATTCATAGCTGTGCAACTTATGGCTCTGTGTCTCTGTGAAGTTGGCGTCTCAAATCCGTTGCTGTCTAGTTGTGATAATTTGGTTGATTTAACTATAATTTTCATTGATTGAGGGGCAAAAGTTTGGGATTAGTTTACATTTGCTATGGACTATAGTTGGGGCTGAGCCTAGAACTATTCAGTTGCTATCTTAAGTCTATACAGTTCTGTGTTTAAAACTGAAATAAATAATCCCAGAAAGGTGCCGCGGCTGTACGTTTTCTTTACTGAGCCCATAGAGTTTTTAATGTTGAGTAGTCCTCTGTACATAAATATTAACGGTTATTGATCCTCATACCAAAACGGATAGTAGGTGATTCCCGTCGTTTATGCTGACGGGTAGACTGTTTCAGTTATGCTCGTATCTACACTTGATTTAGGTGGTCGATTGTTGTGTTCTACTCAGTAAGAGGTTTGTGACTGTTCGCTTGCATAAAATCAGGTTAAATTGTCACTATATTTGTGATTTCGAACAGTTGTAAAAATTATACTGGTATATTATCTTTTAGCTCTCAGTTCTAAGACATTCTTTTGACAGAAAATAGGTGAGCCCATGGCCCAAGGATCACATTCTACCCCTCCATGGAATGGACGGATTCAAAGTCCTTATGCAGTTTACCAGTCGGAATTGATAGGTAATCCCGAGGATAGGGCTAGGAGCATGAATAGCAACGCTGCAGTTGATCCATATGGTATGATGGTTTCTCATCAAGGGTCTAAGGCCGGTACTGAAGATCGTGTAGAAAGCTACTCTGAAAGAAGCAACATTAATGGGAGACTGAAGGCTTCTCCTGATGCTCATGCACCAGATGGTTCCAATGTCTCTCGGTTTTCTTCACCGTCCCTACCGTCTGTTTCTCCTGGGAGGTATTTTCAAAAATGTAGTTGCATCCTATATAATATGTGGAGTTTTGGAGTGCTTTAGATGCCAATTTTCTGTAGGTATCAAATGGAAGGAGACTATGAACCACAAGCCAATGTTTCTAGTCGTGGCGCCATGCAAATGGCTGAAGTGAATAATTCCAATAGCCTTTTGAAACAGGTATTGTCAAATTATTAAAACCTTTTGTTTTCTCGTTGCAAAAATTTAGGCTTTGAAGTTTTCAAACAGGATTTTGCTTTCAAGATTCGTGAGCATGAAGAAGAGACAATACAATTACGGAAACGTCTTGCTGATTATTCGGTCAAGGTAAGGGAGTGATTGGATTCTTTCTCACGTCTGTTTATGTGCGAGTTAAATTGCATACTCATTATGGTTTATTGATAGGAAGCTCAAATTCGGAATGAAAAGTATGTTTTGGAGAAGCGTATTGCTTATATGCGTCTGGTGAGCTTGGTCTTCTTTGTAGTTAATGCTGATTTTTCATTGGGACTTCCCTGCTTCTGTACCTTGTTTATCTTTCATCTATGCTCTCTCTTGGGATGCCTCACAATACATGGTTTTTCTATCTCAGGCCTTTGATCAACAGCAGCAGGATCTAGTTGATGCTGCATCTAAAGCTCTTTCGTATAGGCAAGACATCATCGAAGAAAATATACGGCTTACATATGAACTGCAGGCATGGTTCTGTTTATGCATTTGCCTTTTCATATGAGAATTGGTTAAATAATTTTTTTTGCGTTTGGCTAGCTGTTTGAACATATTGATAATAGGGAGTGGCATCTATCAGTTTTCATTGGAACACATTACTCTGGCTGCCTAGCCAATAGATTTGGAAAGTGTTTCAAGAGTTTGTTCTGTGAGAACTCTGGTTCTTATCCTCTCTTCTTCAGGCTCATTTGCACTGAGTAATAGCTAGAAAGAGGATACTTTTGACTTCAACTTGCTTTGAACTGATGATAAATGATTTCCCCTTTCTCTTCTGAGTTTGGCACAAATTGGATTAAGGCATAACTATCAAGTGCAGGTGTAAGCAAGCAAGGTCATTAAGCTCTAAGAACCAAGATTCAAGGTTGTTTGCCTTCTGGCCACGCATATAAACAGATATTTTTAGGGCTGTACAACCTTCCCCCTTGCCTAGCTCTCTGTTAAAATAGCACGAGACTTCTGACAGTTATTTGTCTCAGTTAAATTTTTTATGGTGAATAGATTAGAGGGTCTTAACCATAGAATCTGGAATTTCTGTAGGCCGGAGTGTCTAGGGGTTGCATAAATTACTTGGTCCTCAAGTAGTTTTGAACTATAGTTTATACTGAAGTTATCCTTTGTTTAGACTTTATTCTTAGAATAACCTGATGAGTGTCCCTAATAAAGACTTGATACTTTTATTTCTTCTCTTGTTTCCCTCTTGTGCAACCTAGCTACATCTCTGGATGCATTAAAGGGTATGGCAACTTTATTGTTGGCAAATGTGTACAACGTTTGTGTCTCCTTGAACATGGTGATTTAGTTTCTTCTTCTTATTTGCTCTCTTTTCCTTGTATACTTTTAGGCTGCTCAACAAGAAAGATCGACATTTGTGTCTTCTCTTATGCCACTTCTAGCTGAGTATTCATTGCAGCCACCAGTCCCAGATGCTCAGTCAATTGTCAGCAATGTCAGGGTAAGCAGTGATAGCTTACTCTTGCAGTGAAATGCTTAATTCCTTCTGTTTAAATATTTCCTGGCAAGGTAATCTTAGGTTTCACTTTGAACTGGTTCTGTTAGAACAATTTTGAGTGTTTATGTTTCTCAATAATGCATCATCCTCGACCCCCCAAAAAATCACTTTTATTAGTCACAACTCTATCTATGGTCAATGAAACACTATGTTAGTTTAGCTACTTGAAGAGAAACTTCTCTAGTTCCATATCCTCTATGTTTCTGAAGAACCATGATGAATAGAAAAAGGAATTGGTTTCACTGATGGGATGCTCTTTCTGTCTTTAACCTGCGATTCTGAAAATCAATATTTAACTACTGAAGGTGCTTTTTCTGGCAGGTCCTATTCAGACATCTACAAGAAAAGCTCATACTTACGGAGGTACGTTATGGTGATGGTACATTTTTATAGACTAATTGGCTTTAGAAATTGATTACTGATTATACTGATTACATCTTTCCCAAAATTCTAGTCAAAGCTCAAGGAGTCCCAATATCAGTTGGCGCCATGGAACTCAGATGTGAGCCATTCTAATGCTACATTGCAGTCCCCTGCTCATTCGGTGGGGGTTGGAATGGTGACTACAGCTGCTGTACTCCTTTTGTCTTTCCTTACATGTAATGGCAACTCATTTCAACCTGGTCTCCTGCGCAGGATAAGAATGGTCTCGAGTTGGTTCCTCAACAAACATATTCTCGTGTAAATGCACCAGTGACATCTTCAGATTCTCAAATAGCAACCGATTGGGACACCGCTAGTAATCAACAAAGTGGATTGAGAGGTGGTGGTGCCAAAAATCTCGACATGGATGATGCTGGGAAATATTCACCTCTTGCAAGCAGGTGAGCCTGCATTTTGGTGCGTTCTTGATGTTTCATGTGCTTGGTCTTGTATGTCTGATTCTTGTTGCAATGTTGCAAGCTAGTTTGACTGTTGTGACCTTTTTTTGTCTGCCATTCATGTTCTTCTCATATTTCATATTTCTTGTCTTTGAAGCAGCCTTCTATAATTGCTGGCAGGCATATGCATCGTCTTGTACTATCAAACAGTATTTTGGTTGAACTAGTGCCTTGATTTGATGCATTTCTTGTAATCAGGAATTCTGCTGCTCGAGATATGCCAGAACAATTTGCAGTTACGAATACCATGCAATATAACACAGAGAACACTAAACAAGTAACATTTCGTGATTCTGTCAGCAATAGCGAGATGGATGACCTTGAAGCTGATGGTCAGCAAAATGACAGAGAAATTCAGTCGAATTGGACATCAGGAACTCCCTACACTACTAATGTCGATGATCCTACCTCTTCATATTCCCCTTATCTGCCTCCTGTCCTTGAAGAACCTTCTTCTTCATTTTCTGAGGGTGGGGTTTTCTTTTACTTACTGGCTTGACTGTTGCATCTTTCCGGATTAATTCCTGCTTTAAAGACACCCATTGACATTGAACAGTGGGATAATTTCATCCCTTGCAGCTGCCGATGATGATCCTTTACCAGCGATCGAAGGCCTTCAAATTTCAGGCGAAGCATTTCCTGGACAAGAGCTACAGGCATCAGGGTACTCTATCAATGGAACAACTAGTTGTAACTTTGAGGTGCGGTTTCAGTTTTACTTATCATACTTCCAACTGTCCATTCAGCTTTCACTGATGTAATTGTTTGTTGAACTGACAGTGGGTACGTCATTTCGAAGATGGCTCTGTTGATTATATTGATGGTATGTAAATTCCCATGATTAACTTTAGATTTGTTTGTTGCTTTACATAATTCCTTCCTTATTCCTTTGTCGGTTTCTTAACTACAGGAGCAAAACAACCAAACTATCTTGTCACTGCCGATGATGTTGATACATATCTTGCTATAGAAGTCCATCCCCTGGATGATCGTAAGCGCAAGGTATTTTCAACTGTTCGTTTTACTTTCATTTCCTACTTCCTTTTTCAACATGCTTCTAAAATCCCTTATCTGGCTACCTCAGGGAGAACTGGTCAAGGTCTTTGCAAATGAGAACAGAAAGATTGCTTGTGGTAAGGTTTTATATACTAGTTGGATACCATATTTGCCAAATTTAAACCCCAATAGTAACATTCAATCCACCTTTCCAGATGCTGAAATGCAGAGCCATATTGAGAGGACTCTTTCCAATGGTCACGCCATATACAAAGTTTCGTTATCAGTACGTGTTTCATGAACTTGGCGATTGAAGTCATCAGTATTTCCTTGTCCCGTCTTCGAACTTCTGATATTAGAGGCTAACAAGTAACATGCCAAATGATATTGCAGGCGAATTATCTCGACATTTGGGAACCAGCCACTTTGGTCATCAAGAGGGACAGTTACAATATCAAGTGTAGCACCCCAAATGGGGCTGTGATCAGTGAGAAGTTTTCGTCCAAGACCAGCGTATGAGTCCCCAGTCTTTATATCGATGTTCATTAGTTACTTGTTTGGAAAGCTTCCATCTACAGTGTGCTTGATATTAGATATTCTCTACTCCATCTGCAGGTTTCTATCCCTTATGGACATCCTACGGAGTTCGTTGTAAATGGTGCGACCGGAGGCCAGCATCTGCTACGAGCAGATAATGACTCGACAGAAGTTAGCTGGTATTGTTCTATCTATCCCCGTTTAAAAAAATCGATTATTCTGCACTGAAAAGAACAATCGCTATCCTCGTAGAAACATGATGCTGACTCTTACATCAGACCATATCTTCCTTCTCAACTCCGAACCCGATTATTCGACTTGATTGCTTAGAGACTGTCCATAAATGATCTGAGTGTTTGCTTTTGTTGTCTGTGCAGTGTAAGAGATGCTATTGTGCTTACCATGAGACTGTTCATCATAAAGGTACAAAAGGTGACATTCCATCCTTCCTGATTCCTTTCTTATTCTTCTTGACAAAAGTTATAAGCTTTCTTCTTGGTTTGAATCGGTCGGTTATGAGAATGGGTGGTTGGTTTCTGTTTAGAACCGATTCAGCCCAATCCCAACTTGATAAAATCGATCAAAAGCCAAAACATCAAACTCACCCAACCCAATATCTGTAAAACCTGTAAGTTGAGTAAACTGCCATCTACTTAGCTTATGTAATTCAGTCAGTCGGTGGCCCGATGAACCTGTAACCCGTAATCGGACTAACTCAGCCGGTCCCGGCTCGATTTTTTGTGCAGGCTGGAGAAAAGAGGAAAGGAAAGAAGAGGGGTTTGTTTTTTAACAAGTGAAAGTGAATACTAATGTTTTTTGTTCTATTGGGGTTGGAGCTTAGCATTCTTAGGCTCTCTCTTTTTTTGGTTCACAATTATATAGAATCCAAATCAGATTTCCCCCCCTTGTAATTGCAACACGCTCTGTATTATTTTAGTGAAAGTTATGAGCTCTGGCAAGAACAGTAGTAGTATGAATCGAGTTCTAAACAAGTAAATTGTGAGTGGTGGGGTTGTGCACGAATTGAGTTCGATTCTCGTAACCCTACCAGACTTTTTAGGAGCCCATAACGTATGAAACGTGCGGACGAATTGAGACACTCGCAACCGAATTTGAATTGAAATTTTGAAATATAGGGTAATTTATAAGAGAAGCAAGACTGATTTCAGAAAAAAACAACCCGACTATGGTTTCGAGAGATGGTCCCGACATATTGTGGGCCGTTGGATCAGGTTACTTTTGGTTAACGTTCATTTAATGGTTGAAAATGAGTCAAACGAATTGAATTGAATTGGGTAGTTTCGGAACAAAACAATTGGGAAAAAGCACATGAGTGGTCATTTTATTGGCTTGTTATGTCGTTGTTACATACACCTTACGAGTAGTTGAATTCATCATCGTTATGTCCAGTTTACGACTCTTTTACGTGGGTGCAATATTCTTGGAGAAGATGAAGCAGGGCATACAGAGTTTTGGTACAATGTTCAACTTCAAGGCATTGTTTGCTCCTTCCACTATCGGCGCGGTATAATGCTAATGCGTGAGTGCTTCTAGGGCTGTTGACGAGTCGAGCCGCTAGAGATAAACTCATTCATGGCTCAATTCAAGTTTAAATGGGCCAAGTTTTAAATGTAAGCTTTCTTCTGTATACAGATTGTTGGATTCGCAGTGGGACTAATTCCTCATATGCAAGGACTGCTGGTTGGTGATAAGGCTCCCCTACGAGTTATTGAAGAATCAGCTTCTCTGCTAGGGTCAGTACGTAGTTATAACTAGTTATAATCTTGTCTTCTTCATCTCTGAACTCAGAGTTGACTGTGTTTACGATCTCGATTCCCACCAGAGACGCTGCTATTCCGACGATCACATTGCTCGTGGGAGCGAATCTCGTCAAAGGTCTGAAAGGGTCCGATGTGCGGCCACCTGTGATTATCGGGATCACGGCGATACGATACATCGTGCTGCCGTTGACCGGAATCGGCATCGTGAAGTCAGCAGTTCATTTGGGGCTAGTGCATCGAGATCCGCTGTATCAATTTGTTCTCTTGCTTCAGTTTGCAGTTCCTCCGGCCATAAACATCGGTACGATAAGCCAATTGTTCGGGACCGGGGAGAGCGAGTGTTTGGTGATTCTTCTGGTGAGTTTCGCTCTGGCATCAGTTGCAGTAACAATTTGGTCCGCAATCTTCATGTGGATGGTAGCATAGAAGAAGACTGAACCGAGCAAATAAATTCATCTTAGCTCTGTTTCATTTCCTGCATGATTAGCTAATTAATTCAACATACCTGTAGTACTCGTGGCGATCGAATTCGAAACTGACATATATTATATTAGAAGTCACAGTAGAAGAATTGCAGTAGTATAGAAAACTAAAGACAGTGTTTTGCCTTTGGTTTACAATTTGCTAGATACAGCAAGATACTTGGTATGACGCCCCTGCGCGATGAGTTTCCCGGTCTTCTTCTTCCTTAACTCTACGCTCACGACTCCAACTGCCTTCCCGACTCGCAGAATCTTGGCTTCGATCTCGATCTCATCCTGTTTTCCAACAATCACGATCATAATAAAGCTCACTCAGACTATACATCAACATGAACACCATTGTTATCAGATCAGAAATGTAACGAAACTCTGCAACTAAGCTAATCTGTGCATGAATCTAGAGCAGAGATGGCAACAAGAAATGCAGCGGACATCATCAAACATTTTACGATCATAATAGGCTCGATGAGACTATATGTTAACACGAGCACTATTCTTATCATATCAGAAACGAAAGGACTCATGCAGGAATTTAGAGGAGATGTTCCAATCTGGGCAACTATTAAGTGATTAAGTAAATTAGGAAGAACTTCGGCTTCGAAAAGACTATACTAAAACAAGTTTAACATCACCAGGGAATCCTAGTCTAAACCAGTTAAGGGAAACTCCACTAATTAGGATGGCATTTCAAGCTGCTTAAAGTGCCAATCTTTGGAAACAATTTCCAGGAAGAACAAAATCAGCACCAAAGGGAAGAACACAATGAAGACTGAAGACTCACGTCAACATAAGCAGCATCCAAATATGAGACGTTGATTTCAACAGAGACTCCAGTCTGGGGAGCTCCAACAGTGAAAATCACAGCTGACCCAACCAAATCAACCAGAGTTGCCGTAGCTCCGCCGTGCAAGAAGTTCCCGCCGTTCTGCAACAAACGCCACCGATCACAATATACAAAAAAATCAAGAGAAAACCCAAACCTCTCCCTTTTTCCAAGCATCAGCTACTTAATTGAAAAAAAAAGTACAAAGACTGTGACTTTGGGAGGAGAATTGAACTGGGTAAGCTTCAAATTGAAAGCGAAGGGGTTGGATTTACCAGGAGACGAGGTGGGACTTTCATGGAGCAAATGACGCGGCCGGGTTCGACGAGATCGACTTGGAGACCTTGCATGATGAACCGCTCGAAGAACCTGTAAGGAATAGCTTCGATGGCCGATCTGTTCTTGTCTTCTCCATCGTCTTCGATGATGCCGCTTCCTTTCTCCAGATACCTTCTTACGCTCTCCAAATCCATTGGAGACTGGAAATCAAACTTCTAACAGCTCGTCAGTTGCCCGATCAATCTGTCTTTCTTCTTGGGCCTTTGGTTGGTAGAAGAATTTTGAACGATGTGTTTTATTTAAATTTTAAATAGCATGTATTTCAACCAACGAGGGTGTATTTGAAAGGGAAAATAAGATTCGATTTTTCATTAACCTATTCAAAGAATATATTTATTGAGAAAACAATCATACTTTTGAATGCCGACAGTCCATGACAAAAGGTCGGAGCTCGAAAGATCAGAGGAAAAGTCGCCGGAAAAGTGATGGACGGTTATAAGCCATAACATAATAACAATATATAATCGGTTACACGCACAAAACAAACAGAAAGCCGACGGCGGTAGCCGGTGTCTGTACCGGCACAAGATTAACAAGACAAATATATTATTACAAACACAACACAAATGACTTTGAAACGGAAGCACAAAAGGTAAGAGATGGAGAAGCCATATCAAAGAGGACACAGAGGTGGTGTTTGTTGAGCCGGATTTAGCACTTCCTGGTGCAGAAGCAACGGCGGCGGAAGCCTTTGCAGTCGCCGCCGGTGAAGTGTTCAAGCCGGCAAACCTGAGCGCAGTTGTGGTTTCTCATGCAGGGACCTTTGAACCCTTGGCTCTTCGACTGGCACACTCTGCCCTCTGCCACCATCACTCCGGCCTCGCTATCCCCTGTACATATGTTAATGAACATTGGATTAGTGTGATGCGAAATGATTTATGACATAATATTAGAATCTTTAATTGCGGAGACGTGTTGGTTTCAAATTTTGATAATTTTCAATGTTAAATTCGAAGAATGAAAGAGAACATAAACACAAGTTTTACGTGGTTGAAAAAAATAATATAAGAGCCACGTGAATGCTCCAATGAACTGGTGTCATGACATGTTTTTAGAGGTTTATCCGATGAACTAGAGGTCTTACAGATCCCCACCAATTTGTATAATTAGGACGCCGTGGTTATTACACTGTTTACAAACGAGTATCGAACTGAATTCGGAATCGGGCGAAAAAAACAGAGTCTTGTGATGAGGTACTTACTGGAAGGGGCAAGGATAAGCAGCACAACAAGGATGGCAGCCACAGATGAAAAGCTCTTCATCGCCATTGTTGAGGTATTACTGTTTATTAAGCTCTCTTGGAGTTTATGGTATGGGTGTCTTTGTGGTTATGAATGAAGGTCACTATTTATAGAAGATTGGGTGCTAAGGTACAGTAATGGTGTTTGCTTGCTTTAATAATTGTTCTATGGATGGACATCAATAATTCAAACCCGTGGGTACATTCTGAGGACACATGGTATCACTCAAGTCAGCATCGAGCTAAAGTCTTAAAGCATAAGGGTAGGAGGCTGCTCGAGAATGAAATGCAATCACGAATAAAAAAGTTGAACCTAAAATACAAGATTTGTTAGTTTGGTTTTGTATTATTGACAAGAGTACGTTTGGAGGTGCGGTATCAGCTATATATTGTATTGTGATGAGAAATAAAGTTATAAATAAACTACCAAGTTAATGATAATCGATAAGGCCGGTGTATTAAAGAAGTCGTAAAATCAAGTAAAATTAATTTTTAAATTTGATTGGTCATTATTTATAGGGTTACTGTAATGTAACTTGATTTTTTACTCATTTCCAAAATACACGTAAAATATTAGCTGGTTTAAAAAAAATTGAAGTTTTTTGTAAAAATGGTCAATTTTCATAGATTAACCCCTTTGAAAATTGACAATTTTCAATGAAAATTAAAAAAAATTCAAATTGGCTAATATTTCACATACATATTGAAAATGGTTAAAAATTGAGGTTTCACCATATTAAACCCTTCAAATAATAGACAAATGACGTTAAAAACACTTTTTGTGGGTTTCGATTGTTGTTGTTAGTGATGGATATATATAGGCTATTATTATGAATCAGTTACCAAATTAACCATTTTAACTAGTATAATTTGGTTAATTTGGTTTGGTTAGTGTCACTAACTTGGTTTAAATGATCAATTTGATTGGTTAATTTAACCATCGATCTAGAGAGTTTAAAACGCCAGTTAACCATTTGATCGAGATGGAAATGTATTGCTTGATACGTAGATATTGCTTGACATGTCCTTTTTCATTTTCTTTCTATATATATAATATATACATATAACTTTATCATACAAAATTAATGGTTATATTGGTTAACCGACTAACCAAACCCAATATAACTAGTAATGGTTAATTTGATTAAGATTTTAATTTGATTAGATTGGTTAATGATTTTACTTCCATGATTAAAAAATTTATTGGTTAATTAATTTGGTTATACTGAATTAATTAAATTAACAGCCCTAAGTTGGACTCAGTTACTCAACCAATCCCGATCGCGCACTGTTTCGGTTAACCAATATGTAAGGCAAATCATTCGATCAATCGATTTCAACCATTAACCTTAACCCTTTTGCCCACCCATTATTAAAATCTCCAACTGACCACTACAGTACAAAAGAGAAATGGCCGGAGAGTACCCACCAATCGATCAAACACACCACCAACAGTCACCGTCCGGCGGCCACAGCACTAACCCAGAGACACATTACAAACACAACAAAAGATCACCATTTTCAAACAAACACAGAAACAAAAAAAGACATATCTAGAACGCCGACCGACCCACGTCGCCGCCGGTATTAATCAGCACTTCCTGGTGCAGAAGCAGCGGCGGCGGAAGCCCTGGCAGTCGCCGCCGGAGAAGTGTTCAAGCCTGCAGACCTGAGCACAGTTGTGGTCCCCCAAACAAGGACCTTTAAACCCATGGCTCTGAGATGCGCACACTCTCCCCTCCGCCACCATCACTCCAGCTCCTCCAAGCTCCCCTGCATTTTTAGCATTCCGCCATTAAAGAAAACCCACAATAGAAAAAAACAGAGTACTGTTAAAACCAGAGCATACTGTAAAAAGGGTTTTGAATGTGTGTAACTGACCGGAAGGGGTGAAGATGAGTATCACTACGAGGATAGCGAGGAATGAGAAGCTCTTGTTCATCTCCATTGATCTGTAAAGTGATAAAGCTCGGTTCTTTTTAAATGATTGATAGCTATAGCTCTGTTTTTGCTATTGGTGTTTACTAATGCTTTCTCTTGCTGTTGGTTTCTGTTGTGGGTTCTGAATGGTGGGTATTTATAGCGGAGTTTGGAACAATTATTCAGAGTTTGATAAATATATGTTGGAATTTCGATAATGGCTTTTCCAATGGGCGAGATCATCAGAGTAATGTTGTACGTGAAAAATGAGTGGGATAACACTCTGTTACTGTACCGTCCAAGCACGTGGTTGAGAGAAATAAGAAGAGTAACCTAAGTGAGATAACACTCTGTCCCTTCTGCTTTTAACCTCACAACTGTTAGTCAAAACTCAAAAGTGGAGCAGAAATATCTTCAAAATATTATAATTGAAACCAATATTATGTGAAACTATATGAAAATAATAGTCTTAAATAGACGCGGACGTTGGGGTTCTCCGTTGGTGGGTTGATTTTCATTTATGACTTTTCTGAAAGCTAGAGAGCTGCTGACAGATTCATGCATGAGAGTAGTCTTACCGACAGCCAAAAGAAGAACTTCGAATCGAATCAAACCAAATCCAAACATGAGTGGACTGAGTGGGTGGGTGGACCCAGCTGGAGGAGGAGCGTATGACTGTACGACTACTGCTACGAGAGGGAAACACACTGATTAGATATCACTGTGGTGGATGGTCATCCATGTTGGAGGTTGATCTATGAATCACGTGATCTGAAACCCTCGTAAAATGATCGGGAAACAAACAAGTACGTACCCGAGCAGTTACAGTCGCCGTTTTGTATAGGCCTAGGTGCGACTAGGTGTTGGCGTCATGAATGCGAGGTCTTGACTATGTGTCGTGATTTGCATGGATGATCGATCCTTGGTTATTGTCCATCGATCCTTGCCTAGTTTTTTTTTATAAATTTTGGTATTCAATTTATTGGTCGATTAATCCAGTTAAGAAATTGTTTCGGGGTTAATGTTTTGCTCCTCTCCCAATATTATTGCGGGGATCGAACCTTGGTCCGCCTTTCCCGACTCGTCGGTATGGATTCTTGCCTAGTGCTCAGCCAGTTGTCCGTTGGGCTCGCCCTCATTGGGGCGGTCCAGTGAGTTTCATTTGTAGAGTAAATGTGAAGAAGGGCCAAAAGAACAAACCCACATTAAAGCCAGACACGGAGCCCAATGTTGTCATGACAGGGCCAGAAACAAAACCCAGATGCACAAACCCAGCCTCAACAGTTCTGGTCTTCTAAGGCCCAGCTAGCCCATTTATATACTCCATAAGCTAATCTTCTTTTTTTGCGAAGAAACTATATCCCAAGCTAGGATGGCCAAGTAGTGTACAAAATGATAATGTAGTTGTACATGAACTAACTCGACGATAGTTTATTATTGAAAATTCGTTAATCGACTCTCACCTTCCAATTTGGATGAACGGTTTTTTGATGGATTTTTGCTTTGATATTCGTTAATAATATTTTTCTTTAAAAAAAGTGTGTACAAAGTTAGGCAAGGATGATTGGATAGTGCCAAAAAGGAGTTACCTTTGGTGAGAGGTGCATCATGCATTGGATAGGTAAGTTGGTCATCTCTATCTATCTTTGCCTTAAGGGAGAGGATGTGTTCAATTGGAGGAAACTTCTCATACAAGTGTCAAAATGTTCATTTTGACCAATTTTATAAATCGAATTCAAAAACGTTAAACCAGGTCAATCATCAATTTAATTTCGAGTTTCAAATACCAACCCAATTTGATCATAATTCAATTTCTGACCAGACGGATTCAACAATTGAACCGATTCAATCAGCCGAAAAACACAAATGGGTCAAACCTCAAATTAGAATCCGCCACTTGGGCGGTGGTGAATAATATATGTGAACAACGTTAGTTTTCCATTGGGATTCTCAAAACCGCCATGCATTGGCCGTCCATCCGCCGTTAACGTCGGTTAACAAAATCAGATAACAATAAAGCAATGAACTAAGATACTCGTAACACGTGCCACCTCTCCCCTCCCACAACCCCCACGTGCCACGTCCATTGTGGTTCAACATTTCATCACTCCTAGACCCAACCCGAGCCCGGAAATTGTCCGGGTGGTTTAGTGGTTGATTTGTGGTCCGGGTTGCGATAGTTAATGAAAAATATGATTAGTGGTTGTTTACGAATTTTATCTCATCAAACCATATGTACAACATGAATAATCAATCGAACATATTGGAATTTTACTACACAGAGATTACCGCTCTAAATATGACTCAAGTAATTTAGAATTCAAGAGTAAAATTACCATGATTAATCGATTTGTATGGCTCATATCATGTATTAACTCCTCCTACACTCTTATAAGTTCAGTTTATTAGATTCGTAAAATTTAAATTTTCAAATATATCACGGAATTTTTTATTATAATTTAGATGTATGGTTAATCACGGAATGCTGTTAGTAAATAATCACATAATAATAATAATAATAATGAATCGCTTAAAATTATAGTCTAATTAAACACAATTACACTATTTAAACCCTATTAGTCATCAATTACGCCTTTGCATTTTTAACTTCATAATGAACTCGTTTAAATTTTGTAGGACCTTTTCACTATTCAATTCGAACGATATTTCTGCACAAATTGATGCCTATAAATATGATATTTATATAATATTTTAATTTTCGCATATTAATTAAACCATTTATCAATGATAACTCTGGTCAAACCTCTCACGATTCGATACTCGGTCCGACCAAAATTGGTTTAAGCGTCAAGACAAAAAAATAAGAACTCCACCAAGTAAAGTAATTGTAATTTAATTCATCAAGTCTCTGTTATCTCACTCTCCAGTTATTTATGCTCACTAATGGCGATTGATTCAATTCAAATCTAGCCCCACCACCACCATCTATCCAATCAATCCTCCACTCCCCCATTCTTCTTCTTCATCATTAACCCATCATACCCTTTTCTTCTTCTTCTCACTCTGCACCCTCTGTTCTTCTTAATCCAAGCAACTGTAGCATACATGTATTGATTTCCTCTTTTTGACTTGTATATATACTCTGTTACCACCATCTCCAGCTCGAACAAGTGAAGAAGAAGAAGAAGAAGAAGAAAATGGAGAAGTACGAGCTAGTGAAGGACTTAGGAGCTGGCAATTTCGGCGTCGCAAGGCTACTCCGCCACAAAGAAACCAAAGAGCTCGTCGCCATGAAATACATCGAGCGTGGTCTAAAGGTTTTCATTCCTCTCTCTCCGTTTTTGAATTCAGGTTGAACTATCGTCGATCCCAAGCTGGTTGAATCTGATTCTGTTTCGTGTTGATCGACAAACAGATAGATGAGAATGTTGCTAGGGAGATTATCAATCATAGATCACTTAGGCATCCTAATATCATCCGATTCAAGGAGGTGAGTTTATTTTTTATTTTTGAATTCATTCGGTTTGATTGAATCTTTGGTTAGTTTTCTCATGAATGGGTTTTTTCGGTTTGTTTCGGTTTTGTAGGTGGTTCTGACTCCGACTCATTTGGCAATAGTGATGGAGTATGCTGCTGGTGGAGAGCTCTTTGAGCGGATTTGCAATGCTGGCAGATTCAGTGAAGATGAGGTCAGTCATCCTTTTGTCTGGTCTCTCCTTTTGTTAGCTCGATCTTGCTATCAGTAACAATGGCGGAATCAAGGGTCCCCTGATTCACTGGTTTTTTTTTTTGCAGGCTAGATACTTCTTTCAGCAGCTGATCTCTGGAGTTGATTTCTGCCACTTCATGGTAAGAAAGTTAGTTTCTTTTTTCTCTCACTAACTCAGCTTCAGTGCTAAATGGAGTCTCAGTCATCATATTACAGTCTGTTTTTGTTTCCTTCCATTACAGCAAATCTGCCATAGAGATTTGAAGCTGGAGAACACACTTCTAGATGGAAGCCCTGCGCCTCGCTTGAAGATTTGTGATTTTGGCTATTCCAAGGTTTGTTGATGCTGCTAGATCTTTCATGATCTTTCTCCAAGTTATCTTCTTTTGTTTTAGCTGATGAATTAGCTATTTTGGTGTACAGTCATCTCTGCTGCATTCAAGGCCGAAATCAACTGTAGGAACACCAGCTTACATAGCACCAGAAGTTCTATCTCGCAGAGAATACGACGGGAAGGTAAAGGACATTTTTTTTATATGAATCGATCTTTCACTAACCTACCTACCTACCCTGATGGATTTGAAGCCATTAAACTAGGAGAAAGCTTTTAGGTAGTGTGATGGATGATTCCACTTGGTTCTTGGCTGTATTCCATTGAGTTAGTTTTGCTTGTAATTGAGGTATTTGTCATTTTTCAATGGGGGGTCCTCGGTACTTGTTCATTTTCTTAAGTATTGGGATGAGATAAGTTATTAGGTTTACTTGTGGACAAATGCTTGAATCAAGGAGATACCAAGTTGACTGGCACATGCCATTCCAGTAATGCTTTAACTGTTCAACACTCAATGATGGTTGGGACTAACAGTGAAGAAATCTTATTTAAATTTTTTGAAGTTGAAGTTCTTTTGGCCAGCGTGCTTTCGAGATTCGCACTTAACTTTCAAGTGATTCTTTGAGTGATGATGTCTACTTCTTTCAGATAGAAACCAGACAAAGTGTGAACATCTCTGATTACTCTCTTGGCTTTTGGGGTAGTTACTTAAAAACTGGTTTAAGTAACTAGTTACAGTAAAGGATTGTAAGCAAAAAGTTCGGTTTTTTACCTAAAACAGCTAGCAGCAGCTGAAGAATACTGATTTCAGATGATTTCTTCACCTTAATAGATTCTGTCTCTGGAATCTGACTGTGTATGATACTCGTGTCTTTTTACTTTCTCTTCCAGTTGGCAGATGTATGGTCCTGTGGAGTTACTCTCTATGTGATGCTTGTTGGAGCATACCCTTTTGAAGACCAAAACGACCCCAAGAATTTCAGGAAAACGATTCAGGTTCGAACATCTCTACTACACGCCACCCACTTGGATCTTTCCGAACTTCATTTCCTTTGTTCTTCATGATTGAAAATACTTTGCTCTATTTTCTGCAGAAAATTATGGCTGTTCAGTACAAGATCCCAGACTATGTCCACATATCTCAGGAATGCCGACACCTCCTGTCTCGCTTATTCGTCGCGAATCCACTCAAGGTACGTACGCCACTTGGAGGTTAATTCTTTTAAGAATCATATGTATAATTTCACACTAATATCAGACGGAATTGGTGTCATTTTCGGTTTCACATTTCCTTGTTTGCAGAGGATCTCCATCAAGGAAATCAAGAACCATCCGTGGTTCCTGAAGAACTTGCCAAAGGAGCTTTCGGAGACGGCTCAAGCCATGTACTACAAGAGAGGGGACACTGCCCCGGGGTTCTGCGTTCAAAGCGTGGAGGATGTGATGAAGATCGTGAGCGAGGCAAGGCAGAAGCCGACATCGACCACCTCGGTCAAGGGGTTTGGGTGGGGCGGGGATGAAGATGGAGAGGAAGAAGAAGACATTGATGGAGAGGTAGTTGCGGAGGAAGAAGAAGAAGATGAGGAAGATGAGTATGACAAAAGGGTTAAGGAAGTTCATGCAAGTGGGGAGTTTCATGTCAAGTAGTGAAATATGAATTGTTGTAAACTTCTTTTTGTTTTTGTGTGTTTAGATAAGTGTTTAGATACTAAGGGGTCGTTTGGATGTGGTAATTGGGTCTCTAGAATTTCCTGCCTATACTAAAAATTGAAATAGTCTTGTAATAGTTGAGTATTCTCAAGTCTTGTTGTAACCAAACTCTTGATTATAAATGTGTCTATGAACCTTATTTTTCGTCCCGAGTGAATCCCCTGATCGGTTCAAATGTTCGAGTTCATGTCAAGTAGCAGTTTGGTCACTCAATTTAATTTTAATGTATCGTTGACTCAAGTTTTATGTTTGGCCAATAGAGTAACATTTTGTCTTTTCAACTTGTTTTTAATGTGCAGGACTCAAATTTCAAGTTTGATTTGGGCTAACAAAGTAACATTTTAGTCACTTACCTTATATTTTCAATGCATCATTTACTCAAGTTTGGATTGCATAACATTTTGATCACCCAACTTATTTAATGTATCATTGACTTAAGTTTCATGTTCAAGAAAAGTATTATCCCAATATAGATGGTGTTACAAAGTTCTAGTAGCAAAAGGAAATTTAGGACGTTGTTCATCATCACCATCATCACCCTACTAAATCCACTTTACAACAAATGCCCCCCAAAATAACCAGTACTTACAGTTTTAGCACAGTATAAAAAGTTATGTTACAAAATAGTATATGAATCCTTAAAGCAGGATAAAAAATTCATAATTTTGCCAGTAATTTTCAGTGAAACAAAGGCAACACACCAATCTGGTGCAGGAAACCTTCTCCAGTGGTGACTTCTAAGAACAAGAGAAGCAGAAATGCCAACATAGCTGCTCTCCCATTCCAAGTCTCTGCACTTTTTGTCCATCCCCATTCCCATACCATCACCGGTGGTGGTAGTTCCCTCCGTTTCGAATCGTACGCTGCCAGCAACTCCTCAACGCTGCCCAGTGGAACTAAAGACTGCAAGTTCAACAAGACAGATAGACATGAAACAGTAACAATATAGTGTTTGTGGCTTTGGAAAACATGAATGGTATAGCTATGCATAGGGATGAACATTTCTCTGCAATCTTTTCATTACAATTTGATGAAATGAAGTGAATGATTATAATCATGGTTCGTCTTTGATTGGGACAGTAACTAATGAGGAATGAGGAATGGGGTACCTGTCGAGCTTCGAGATTAGATACTGCCATGGCTCCGACATAAGGGAGGCTCTCTATCACAGCATCTGCCAGGTCTGAGATGAAGGTTGGTTCACATCCCAGTGCAGGAACACGTCCCCAGTTTTCTATGCCGGACTCCAGAGCCAACTCCTTGTACTCAACGTCGATCTCTTCCAGGGTTTCGATGTGTTCACTAACGAAACTGATTATGTGAATGAGAAAAAGTTAGCTCATTTAAGTTTAAGCAAAGGAATCCAAGATCATTTTTAACTAAATCAAGAAGAGATTTCGACCTTATAGGGACAGCGAGAAGACTTTTGACCCCTTTTCTCCCTAGATCGATGATTGTCTCGTCAGTATAAGGTTTCAGCCACTCCACAGGTCCAACTCTGCTCTGGAGCAACATCAACACTATCCAGTGACTCAACCATACAAGAAAAGATAAAGAAAACGGAGCATCTCAAAGAAGAACACAAGTGAGAAATACAAGGGTCTTTTGACGTAACGAAAACTTTCTGTATTTGCTAGAAATTCATGAATCGATAACGAAGACGAGTCAAAGATGAGAAGGAAAATAGAATATTAGTGTCTACCTGATAGGCAAGAGTGTATGAGTTAGCAAGCTTTCTCTTCTCTAATTCATCCATAATCAAGTCTACACATTCCTCCATTTCTGCCTTGTATGGATCACCAGCCTCTTCCACATACGCTAGTGGCACTCCATGTGCACTGAAGAATATCACGACCTGGAAAAGGGAATTCTGGATTTCATTGCTGCTGAAACAATTCATCAATCAAAACGTGATCATCAGTTAATTAAGTCTTGCCTTCCGAGGATCGTCGAATTTTAACAGTTCCTTCTCGATTAAATTGGCCATGGCTTTAATGTATCCTTCACGCTGGTACCAGGATGGAATCACTGTGTGCTGCATGTTCACAAGGTACTCATCTGACCTGGCATCAGTTAGGAGGAGAAAAAAATCTTAACTTTCTACCAATTTCAATCATATAATTTGACATAATCTATGATTAACCATCACCGGAATATACTCTCCAATAGTCGAAGGCTGGAACCGCTAGTTGATATCGAAAACTGTGGATATAATGGAAGAACCACAAGTTTTGAAATGCCGTCTCTCTTTATCTGTAGAGTTTTCGACCAAAGTAGCAGTGTAAGTTTGACTCTGACAGGCTAACGAGCTAACGAACCAAACGATGAACTAAACGACCTGTTCTATTGCTTCTTCAGTAAACGGATGCCAGTAACGCATGCCAACATAGACTTTAGCAGGAACATCCTTCTCCCAAAGGGACTTTCTCAATGCTTCTCCCTGAGTGAAGATGAATACTCAATCAAGAAGCACGGAAAACTATAAGAACCAATGTGAAAATATTTCAGCTCATGGTAATGTAAATAAGAATCGCTGCTGAGGGAGAACATGCCTGAGCATCAGTTATCTGTCGCAGAGGAGAACCGCCACCGATCGAAGCGTACCCTTCCTTACTTTTGGGCGCTCTAACAACTGATATGAATTGGGCCAGAGGCTTTTGTAGAAAGCCAAACACCCTTGGAAGCCGTATGATATCCTGATACATTACACATCACATAAGCTGGCTGAAAATGTGCATATGACACATCAGCGACAACCAAGTTTACGCAGGATACGGTTGCATAGGCATCAGGCAACTTACAGGGTCTGCAAAAAGGTTGAACAGGAAAGGCTGGACATCGTCGAGGGTCTCGGGGCCACCAAGATTCAGCAAGAGTACTCCTATCTTCTCATTGACAATTAGAGATGATACTGAGATGTCTTGAGCTGTTGAAGTCACCAAGGCTCTCAATGGCCATTTACATTTATTATCAAGTTGTTGTAGTGAGCCGCCGAAAGAACACTTGGAGTTGACGTGGCTTTTATTGGGGTAAGAAGTAAGGCAACTATCAACGTGGAAAGCGGATGAGCATTGCAACCTTGGTGATACTGGAACTGGCCGTGGTAATAGCCTGTTAGGAACAACAACAGCCATAAATCAATTATCCAATCCAAATGATGATTGCCATTCCTTCAATGACAACAGAACATCATCGCGAATATTTTATTTCTTAATCTAGCTACTTGGATTTACAAAAAGGCATTAGATACTATAGTTTAAGAACCTTAATAAAGAAAAGGATTATCCTTTATCCTAATATTATAGTGGGTTAGTCAAATAAGTCAACAAATCCATACTAAAAAAGCTTCAAATACTCCATGACTCCATCGTCCATTAATAAAGGCAAATATTAGTACTTTCCATCAGTATTTGAAGAGCCCATTTCAATCCAGACCATAAACAGTCAACACAAAGAAAATACCAACAAACCCAACTCGTCAATTTCAAGTAGCCCACTAACAAGAAGAAGAGCAAACAAACAGACAGAAAAATGGGAAAGAGCAGAGAGAGATTCTCTTACATGGGGGATCTCGAGTTGCGTTGAGCTGTATAAGAAGAGGAAGAAGCATGAGACGGAGTTGAAACGGCGTAGGTTAGTCCAGAACTCATCGGAACCCACAAAAGAAGAGGAAATGTTTCAGCTCAGCATTTACTGATTCTTCTATGGTTCTTCTCTGGTTTCCAGTTTTGTTGGAGATAGAAAGTAAAGTAGCAGACTTTGGTAGCTGGGCACAGTAAAAAAACGAGGAGGAAGATGAAGAAGATATTTTTGTGGGGGTTTGGTATATTTGGGAGAAATGGGAGAAGGGGAAAAGAGAGTGACTTATCGCTATTGCTTTGAAATTATTAATGGTGGAAAAAAGGAAAGCCATATACATCACAGTTTTTGCTGACGTGGAGTAATCCATTCACAGTTTTGTCAGCCACCTATACTGCATTAAATTTAAATGTGTTGATTATACTGAAAGGTCACTGAACACTCGCATTTTAACCCAGCGGTCACTGAACTTTGAAAAATCTGTCCATTAAGTAACCTCCACAAGGACTGGTCGATGAAAAATCTAATTTGGGGTGCTATGGATACCTATATATTCCGTAGTAAGGGATCATTTTAGAGTATAGTTATCGTGGGTTAAGAAGTCAAACAAAGACTTTTGGATGGAAAATCTAATTTATGTAAACGGGTGGTTATTCGTTCAAAATTAAATTACTTCAAGGAATTTTGTGAATACATATATGTCCGTAACAAGGGATTATTTTTGGAGTATAATTATCATGGGTTAAGTCGTCAAAGTCCAATTACTCTGGTGTAATCAAGACGAATAAATACTAACACCTTTCGGTTTCGTACCATAATCTTTGCTGTGATTGTAGAAATTGACACATTGTTTCCAAAAGTCATAAAATGGCACAAAATGAGACAGTCCCGTTATTTGACCATTAAAGTTGACAGTCAAACTAATCCATCTATGTAATTGTTCGCAATGATGGTACATTATTCCTTGTAGCCTTGTAGATTCCACATTAGCATACACACGTAAACATCAATCAATGCCCGAATCCCATTCTAAATTCATCCTCCATATCATCGGCTGCCACAACCTCGTTATAGTATCCTAAATCATGACAGGAAGGCTAGTACCATCCCTACCAAGTCATCGACCTCTCAGTCCCGATCCCATTTTTGAAATGCCGTAGCACTTTCTTCCAACCAATGCCCGAATCTCGTTCTACATTCATCCTCCATATCATCAGCTGCCACAACCTCGTTGTTACAGTCTCCTTAATCATGTCAGGAAGGCTAGTACCACCCCTCACCGAGTCATCGACCCCTTAGTCTCGATCTCATCTTTGAAATGCCGTCACTTTCTTATGCTCATCGGCATATACGACAAGAATCCTAACGAAATGTGTCAAAAAAGATGACTACACTTCATAAGTGACCATGTTGACACAAAGCCTATTTTTACCCCCATTTTATTACCAAGCATGTGAATGAGAAGACTTCCAAATTTGAACAAATGTGGTTAAAACCTTCAACTACAATTTGGTTTTGATGATGCCCTTTTGATTTCTTACCATCCTCAAACTGAATCAAGTGAAAGCATTGATGTTCATCTTAAGAAAACTGATCTTCCACAACTGGGCCATGCAAGAAAAGTTTGGATTAAGGGTCATCCATAGCCAAAGAGAACCCACAGCACATGAAGATTATCAGTGTGCCTTGGCATGGGAGACAATTAGAAGACAATTTAGCAACTAGCTGACAACCCACCGGTATAGATTGTTGGATAGTTTGATACCTGGCTCGAGTGCCCGGTGCCCGCTAGTCCAGTATTGAGAGAAGAATCGAGATTCGATTCCACTTTGGTGGAAGATTTCGATCCCTCACGGCCGAATAAAGATTCTCAGTCACTGGAGTAACAATCCAAGTCAACATCTCTCTGGGAGCCATGTCTAGAGAGAAGAATCGAGGTCTGGTTCCACTTTGGTGGAAGATCTCGATCCCTCGGTGGTCGAATAAAGAACGTTTGCCCACGAGCTCTGTCTGGATCCCGTTCGCGGTTCCGCTTCGGTGGAAGATCTCAATCCCTTGTGGCTAACCCAGAGAGCAGTGGAAGATCAACAACTTTTTGGGTTAGCCACGTATGTAGAGAAGAACTAAGGTTCGATTCTCACTTCCGTGGAAGAACCCAATGACTCGTCGTCGAACAAAGAATGCTCACAAGCACCGCTCAATCCTCCCATTCACCGGAGTAATACCCATATTCCATGTCATCGATTCTCCGGATTAGCCACATCTACATAGAACCGAGATTCGATTCTGCTTCGTTCGAATAAAAGAATGCCCAACCCACAAGCCTGTGTCTTGGCATCCTTTCACTGGGAAAATAGACAAAAACATCAATCACTTTGAGAACAAGTCTTTTGGCTGGCAGACCAACAAACACACACACCAGGTAAAATGGAAACAAAACACTCAATTCCAGCTCCTAACTTCTACTATCAATTCCAGGAAGAAGACAGACAGGCAGGCAAAGAAAGGAAAAATGGATCATGTTTATTGGTCCAGCAGATTTCTCTCTTTCAAGTCTCACAACAGAATCAACGGTATGGGTTCAGACATGGTTGCTCCTCTCAACCCACTCAATCAATAATTCCACACAGACTCTTCTTCTTCTTCTTATCTCTCTCTTCTCCCAATAAATCTCATTAGCCTGGTTCTTTCTTCTCACAAGAACAGATCATCATCTTAGCACAATGAAATCATTGTATTTCATTATTTTCTGTTTCCTGGCAACTGCTATCTGTTTCTTTTATAATGATTTCAGTTCTTCTTCCTCTATTCTTATTCCCCTATCAAGTAGGAGATCTATGAGGGAATGGAACGTACCGATATCTACTGCAAGCCTCGATGGACACGGCGAGGGCAAGGTTAGATATCATTCTTCTGTAAAAGTTTCCAGGGATAGCCTATACTAAGGGTGGGAGCTGAGTATTTTTATGCTTATGGCTTGTTAGGAGTGTCTTTCAGCATTCCTTTCCTCGAGTTCCTTAACTATCGATCGTTCTAAGTTCTAACTGTACTTTCGCAATTGCAGGTTCTTGACGAAGAAAAGCGAAAGAATTGGAAGGAAGGAGCAGACCAAGTTCAGAATGTGAAAAGTGAGGATCAAGAGGATGAGCTTATTTACCACATTGATTACAATGGTGTGATGACTCATCCAACTCCAACTCCAAAGGATAGACCATAGAATGCTATCTTAAGTTCCCAACCCTGCAAGTCGCAAACTTTATTTGTCAATGAAACGATCCCAAATCCCGCAAAGAAGTTCAAGAAAATTCTCTTTCTTTTTTGGCAGTTCTTTTAGTCTATAGTTCACTTAATGAAAGATTCTTGTTCCTTTCTGTGTTATTCAATCAGCGGTTCATGTAATATCGTTTAATGGTCTTTTCAGAAAGTGAATATTCTAGTGTCATGAGATGAGGGATCGAATGTACCTTCTAAGCCTTCAACAACCTGCTTTGAATGACTGATGGAATTAAATTCATAGAGATCCGAGAGCTATCCATCTGGCCATGCGAGTTTTAATGATGCAAAGACAATAGTCCATTGGTGTATTGACTTCTAACCTTCTTATACTTCTCAAGTAGCATTTTGTAGCTACCAATTGCATCCTCAAACAAGGCTTCGTTGCAGAACCTGGGTCTATATAACAAGAATGTGGCTTCTAATGCGTCCTTATGTTCAGAATATAAACCCAACTAATCCGAGATTCATGTGAAATTTATGCCGCAGTGAAGTTCTTTCATCATTGTTTCCTCAAAGTCGAGATTACCAAGCCACCTCATCCTCTCAAACAAGTTCTCTCTTTTGTCCACCTCTTTCAGCACTTCCAGCAAGTTGGGCCCTGTGCTGATTTTGTTAACCAAACCCTTGAATGTGGTCTTCTGGTTTCAATAGAGCCAATCATTGGCATCACATGGAGAAGTAAGGGCACCAACCAAGCAAGCCTTACGACAAGTTGGATCAGAAACACCAAGGACACTAATCAGTGCATGAAATAAAGTCATGGGCATTTCACCTAGATTAAAAGTCAATGGTTCAAAAAGACCCCCATGGTGCTCCTTCCATCTCAGAAACCAAACACGAAATGAAACATGCATAAATCCTTCCCACCTGCATGTAAATAAATGCACATCATAAGTGAATAAGCAATGTACGAGTGATGTCTACAGAAATAAGAGCTAACTTACTCGAAAGGAGGTTCCACCTCAATACCAAATGTGAGATGTAACGAGAATTTGGTAACAACATCAGCAATAGCATCGCCAGTACAAGCCTCATGTGGATAGCCTCTTGGAATACACAATATGTCGCCTTCACTGAGCAAGAACTTTCTGCATCCATTCAGTGAGCACTCAGCATTGGAACCAAGTTTTCCATCAAGTTGGTCATCCAGCCACCGCAGTTGCATCTTTGGAGGATAGGTGGTCCATTGTTTCAAACCCAAGAGTTAGCATACAAATACACAGTGGTCATCAAAAAGACAAGCCAAACCCTGAGATTGAGGTGGGGTTAAGTACAGATTGGCCCCTACAGATGGTTGACCAAACAAAGATGCTAAAGCCTCAGTAATGGCTGTTATGCATTTATAGCGGAATTCCATGCCACGAATAGCAACTGTATAACCGTGCCGGTACGCTTCTTCACATTTTTCTATATCATAACTGCTGAGCAAAACCGAGAGGCTTATTGTAGCAATTACTTGAGCTTCTGTTAAAAAAATGCACCTCTGCTTTTGAGTTTGACTGGCTTTCTGTTCTCAGCACCCTCAAGTCTTGCTGGTAAACCATCGGGCAGCCTAGCTCATTCTTCACCTCCTCCAGAAAACTACATATGTCTAACTTGTCTGAATCAATATGTACGCAAGAAACAAAACCGTGAAGCACTGATGAATGAAAATCAGGAAATGATTCTGCAGAAGGAGCCCAATATTTCATCCTTTTCAGTCAAAGGGCTAGAATGGCTTCTGATCATTGCGGGGGATGTCTCCCACTGACTTGATAAGAAAACTTCAAAGGTAGATTTGCCAGAACCAAACACTCCACTCTTTACAAATGCAGATGGCAATGATGCAAACTGTCTAGTAGTAAGAGAGAGCTTAAAGATGCATTGAGCCAGACCATTGACCTCAGTATTATTCACACATGAGAGCTCTCTGCCAGATACTAAGTCTAAACTTAATCCATGAAACACCTGATTATGCACCTTTCCCCACAGATTTCTCAAATAAGCCAGAAACGTTTGCACATCCTTCGCACAAATCTTCTCCAGAACTTCAACGTTAGATGCATTGACTAGAGTTATTACGGCATAAAGAAGTGAGACAGCATACAGATCTTCTTTCAAAGCTAACCTGCTCTTTCTACTTGCCCTACCTTTACTCAACAATGACACCGCCGACGTTGATACAGATAGCTGCAAGTATTTAGAACTAAAACGAATGAAAAAATCGTCAGATCTTAAAGAATCTCTAATTTCACAAAAATATGCACAGAAGTTCATCTTCCTATTTCCATAATTTTACAGCAACATAAGAATAAACACCCATCATACTGTTCAAAGCAAGTCACTAGCAGAACCAGCTTCAGCAATGAATTACGGATAGAAGGAAGCAACGTTGAAGGAAACACTCACATAAGGCAATCCAAGGCAGAGAACTCAAGCAGTCGTTGCCTTCCAGCAGAAGAAGTAGACTAATCCAAGATGGAATTACAAGCAGCCAACAAAACTTTCGTCCTGGAATTTCGTGAGAGAGCATAGACTAGAGCCCTGACAACAACATCATCCATTACGATTTCTTCATTTGTTTCCAGAGAATACAGGGATGCTGCACCTAGAGTCTCAGCTCGAGGCGAGCAATGTCTCCATACCTGGATCAATACACGCAGAATTCATTTTAATTCCAAACAAAGTAATCTAAACATATAACGATGGACGAATCAAGTGAGTTTGCGGTTTACTTGGAAACGAGGAGAAGCGGAATCAAAGAGAGGAAGGTGGAAATTGGAAGTTCCAGCTGCGGTGGAGACAGTGAGATAAGAGATGAACGGAGATGAACGGCGAATCAAGGATCGGTGGGAATTTGTACTGTGTTCGGTGGAGTCATCAATCGCGATGTCGTCGTGAAGGTGGAGTACTGGTGAGGATAAGCTAGATGGTTTAGTGGTCTTCTTACTTTTGTGGACTCCACTCTCCGCCATTGTAGCTCGGTTGGTTTGTATCGTTTCTTCGCCGGCGTACTTAGTCTCCGGTCTCGCGTCCTCCCCAGTTTTTCTGTTTTGATTTTTGAATCGACAGGAGTTGTAAATTACAAACTTGATCACCGACCTTCGCTCCAATAACATAGTGATCACTATTTAGTATTTTTGTATAAGTAAGGTAAAGTGAGTAATGACTTGTGTAATTTGTATTGTTTTTGGTTAAATTAGGTTGATTTGATGAGTTTGGTTAAATTTTAATTGAATTTATTGAGATGACGGATATAGATGATAATTGGTTTTCTTTTAATTTTGATAGAGAGTGTTTTATTATGGATGGTGACATTATTTGCAATAATAGTAATAATTATATTCGGGGTTCAATTGTAATTAAGGATTGTGATTGATTATTTGTGCAAAGATGAGGGTGGTTGTTGAAAATATGAAGCTTTATGTGGTTGATTTGTGTTAAAAAATTCTTTATTCAGGCTGATTTATGTGGGCCTCTTATCTAATGCGAGGAAGAAGAATCACGTCGGCTTGGTTTTAAAGTTTGAGGAATTACGTAGCTGCGTTTGGAAGATTTTCTTTCATGCATATATGTACTATGAAGCGGGTTATTACTTTATTGAGTTATTTAATATTGACGACACGTGTCAAACTCAAAAGGATGACCCGATTATTTAATATTTAATATTGACGTCTGCTTCATAGTACGTATATATGCATGGAGAACAAATCTTCCATTCACGGCTACGTAATTCCTCAAACTCTAAAATCAAGTTGACGTGATATGATGGCTCTTATTGCTCGCATTAGATAGGAGAGCCATGACCGGCTTTCAATCGCCCCGGATACAAAGCTCCTCAACGCCAATCAACCACGTAAGCTCCATGCTTTCAACAACATTCCTCATCTTCACAAAGTAATCAATCACGATCCCGTACAAAAAGTATTACTATCGTCGTGAATAATACAACCGATTGCAACAAAATAATTAAACCAATCACCATCTCCGACGCCATTCTGTACATCCAATCGAATATTAAATAACTCGCCTAATCAAAATCTTATCATAAACTCTTTTAAAAATTAAAATTACTATAAATCCAATCAAATATTAAATAACTCGATTAATCAAAAATCCTATCATATAAATATGAATATTGAAATATCCGATTCATCATCTTCCTCCTCCGGCCATTTCAGTCCCTACCGCCTCCACTCACCCAGTGTGGTGAAAAATATTTCAAACTCATGTCCAGTAGCGAAAATTTCGGTGCACAAAAAAACCGCGCCAAAGGAATTTCGACATAGCTTTCCCGCTCACTTTCTTCATCTCCCTCTCTATTTTCCGGCGTATCTCAGTCCCCCAAACGCTTCATTCTTATCCATTGCTTCAGTCTTCTCTTCTTCCGCTGGTTGTTTCACCAGATCTGTCAGAGCGGAGAGACAGATAGACAGGGAGAGGGAGGGAGACATCTTTGATTCTGCACCGGCAGCGGCTGAGTAGTTCGTGACAAAAGCTATCGCCGGCGAAGTGGGTATTTGGGTTACTTAGTTGCAGAATGGGCTCTGCATCAAAGTTGATCTCGACAGCGCCTGATCCGGAGGCGGAGGATCCGTCATTGGCCGAATCAGGTCAGGATTCTCATCTCGTCTGTTTTGCTCTCTTCCGTTCTGTTTGCATGCAAGTTTTTTGTCAGATTCGTGGAATTTTTCATTGTTTTGGATTGCGACAATTTGGGGTTTCGTTTTTGTTGTTCATTCGTGGTGTGATGTTGTCTGGACTTGATTGTTAGAGGCGATGGTGGAAAGGTGGAATTATCTGGATTGTTTAGCCGTTATGATTGTGTGGAGTTAGTATAGGGTTCATAGGATTATACCGATGAAGTGATTTGATCAGGGCACGCATGCATAGCCAAACATGGACTGTGACTGAGTTTTTATTTCCAGGGAAGGGGGCAATTCCTTCGGATTCCAAATCTAGAAAGGCAGTGGCAAGCACTAAAGGAAAGAAGAAGCGTGAAACTGCAAAGAGCATTGAACCTCGTGCTTCACCACCGAAGCGGCCGAGAAGGGCTGCTGCATGTGTGAATCTGAAGGAGAAATCCGTGAAGCTGACTGATGAGTACACAGTTATCGAACCGAAGAAGGAGCAAGTTGTTCAAGATGAACTTCTCGCTGTTCGCTTGACTGAGGGACAAGGAGAGGACGGTCGTCCGAATAGAAGACTGACTGATTTCATCGTCCATGATGCAGATTTCGCTCCACAGTATCTGGAGATGATTGAAGTTAGTGATATGTTTATCTCTGGTGTCATATTACCGATCGATGATTGTATGGGGGATGACAAAGAGAAGCGGGTGAGGTGTGAGGGGTCTCAAAGGATAGAGCAATGGGACATTTCTGGATATGAAGATGGCTCTCCGGTTGTGTGGCTGTCTACTAATATTGCTGATTACCATTGTGTCAAACCTGCAGGCGGCTACCGGAAGTTTTATGATCGGTTTTTCGAGAAAGCTCGAGCTTGTATAGAAGTGTACAAGAAGCTGTCGAAATTTGCTGGTGGGAATCCTGACCTCAGCCTTGATGAGTTGCTTGCTGGGCTTGTTCGTTCTTTTGGCAGTAGCAAGTGCTTTTCTGGGGCATCATCTATTAAAGAGTTTCTTATCTCACAAGGTGAGTTCATATACGATCAACTGAAAGGTTTAGATGAGACATCGAAGCAGAATGATATGAAGTTCTCAGAGCTGCCTGTGCTTTTGGCTTTAAGAGATAAGAGCAAGAAACATGAGAGTTTCATACTGGAAGGAGCAGTTGGCTATGGTGGTAGTGGGACGTTGGTTATTGAACCAAATGCTGATAAGAAAGACACAAAGATGGATGAAGTAAATGGATCTGCTGGTAATGATGAGGACGAGGATGCAAAATTAGCCCGGATGCTGCAGCAGGAAGAATTATGGGCATCCATGAAGCAGAAGAAAAGAAAAGGCTCATCCATGTCGAATGCTATCTACATTAAGGTCAATGAAAGAGATATTGCGAATGATTATCCTCTCCCTGCATACTACAAGCAAACCGTTGAAGAAACTGATGAGTATATAGCCGTTGACTGTGATGATGTGATCAACCCTGATGACCTGCCAAGAAAAGTGCTTCATAATTGGTCACTTTATGATTCAGATTTACGGTTCATGTCCTTGGAGCTTCTGCCAATGAGACCGTGTGAAGATATTGACATCACCATCTTTGGGTCTGGTTTGATGACTGAAGATGACGGGGCAGGATTCTGCCTTGAAGACGATCCTGATCAATCTTCTTCAGGTGCTTCGGCTTCGCCTGATGAGATGGGATTGCCAATTTTTTTGAGTGCTATAAAGGAATGGATGATTGAGTTCGGGGCTTCCATGGTTTTCGTATCAATTCGCACAGATATGGCCTGGTTAGTATCTATCTAGTCATAACGGTTATTCGGTTATTATTTGATGCTACGGTCTTCCTTAGTGTTCTATATTTTTGTTACTTTTAGGTACAGACTTGGGAAGCCGTCAGCACAGTATGCACCATGGTTTAAGATTGTTCTCAAGACAGCAAAACTCGGAATTAGCATTATCTCATTATTAAAGGAGCAAAGTCGAGTATCCAAACTTTCTTTTGCAGAAGTAGTTAAGAAAGTTTCGGAGTTCAAGAAGGATAACGATGGCTACATTTCCTCTGACGTGGCCGTTGCTGAGAGATTTGCTGTTGTGCATGGGCAGATACTAGTGCAACTCTTTGCTGAATTCCCTGATGCTAAAATCAAGAAAAGTGCATTTGTTACTGGCCTTACAAACAAAATGGAAGAGCGTAAACATACAAAATGGGTTGGTGGAAACAAGAAGCAGCTTATATTGCAGAGGGGCCAAGCTAATTTGAACCCTCAAGCTAACATGGGACCTGTAGTTTCCAAGAGGAAGGCTATGCAGGCTACGACAACAAGATTGATTAACAGGATCTGGGGAGAATACTATTCGAATTACTCGCCGGAGGATTTGCAAGAGGAAACAAATGAGAAGGTAAAAGAGGAACATGTCGTTGAGGAGCAAGAGGAAAATGAGGATGATGCCGAAGAGGAGAAAGAGGAGACAATAGTTGTTCCAGAGGAAGTGCAAAAACCATCCCCTGCATCAGTGAAAGTCCGGTCATCATGCAAGTCGAATGTGGAAGCAAGATGGGAAGGTAATCCCGGAAAGGTAATTCTTGGTAAAACTATTTACAGTCGAGCTATCATCCATGGAGAGACCATTGAGGCTGGGAGTGCTGTCATGGTTGATGAAGATGATGATGATGACCTCCCTGCCATCTACTTCATAGAGTATATGTACGAAACGAAAAATGGCGCCAAAATGGCTCATGGAAGAATGATGCAACGTGGTTCTGAGACTGTTCTTGGAAATGCATCCAATGAGAGAGAGGTCTTCTTAACAACCAACTGCTCAGATTTCCAACTGCAGGATGTTAAGCAGCTCGTTGTTGTCGAAATCCGGAAAATGCCGTGGGGTTATTATCATAGGAAGGATCATTTGAATGCTGGCAGACAGGATAGAGCAAGGGCGGAAGAAAGGAAAAAGAAAGGATTGCCTTTGGAGTATTACTGTAAAAGTTTGTATTGGCCGGAGAAGGGTGCTTTCTTTAGTCTTCCATCTGATGGCATGGGTCTTGGTTCTGGTATTTGCCAGTCGTGTAAGATTAATGAGGCTGATGAGGAGAAGTATACATTTAAAGTGAATTCTTCAGGCACAGGATTCTCGTGGGAAGGAGCTGAGTACTCCATCGACGACTTTGTTTATGTTCAGCCGGAGAACTTTGCCTTACGAAGAAAGGAAACTGGAACTTTTAAAGGTGGAAGGAATGTTGGTCTAGAAGCTTATGCAATATGCCAATTGGTGCAGATCATTGCAGGAAAGCAAGAGATCGAAGAATCTACTCAGGTTGAAGTCCGAAGATTCTTCAGACCAGAGGACATTGCTTCTGAGAAAGCATATGGTTCTGATATCCGCGAGGTGCCACTTCAACTCTTTCTAGCAACTTAAACTCCTTTATCCTACACATGAAACTGTATCTAATGATTTAAATTTTACAGATATACTACAGCGAGGAAACGCATACTTTACCTGTTGAGATGATAGAAGGGAAATGTGAAGTCAGAAAGAAAATCGACGTTCCTGCTTGTAACGTTACCACAGTTTTGGATCATATCTTCTTTTGTGAGCGTCTCTACGATCCTTCTAATGGTTCACTTCGGCAGGTAACTAATAATTTTAGTTTCTGTTCTTTTTCTAATGATTCCTTTTTGAATGGCAAAGCTTACAGCAGTCTTGTGGAATTATGCAGTTGCCAGCTAACACCAATCTAAGGTATTCCAGCCTTGGTGGCAATGGCGATGTTGCTTCTAGGAAGAGGAAGGGTAAAGGTAAAGAGGTTGAAGTTGATGAAGCAGTGGAGAAACCAAAGGAAGAATCTCAAGGAAACCTTTTGGCCACATTGGATATTTTTGCTGGCTGTGGTGGCTTATCAGAAGGGCTACGTCAAGCTGGTGAGAGCCTTGTTTCATCAAATAACATAATCATCATAACCATTTCCATCTTATTTTATTTTGGTTATCATTATTCCTTACAGGTGTGTCGGTTACGAAGTGGGCTATCGAGTATGAGGAACCAGCTGGTGAAGCATTCAGATTGAACCATCCTGAATCGCTGGTCTTCGTCAACAACTGTAATGTGATTCTGAAGTGAGTGACTGATCTCAGACAGCTGATGAATTTTTCGATGGGTTCCTTCTTCTCGTTTGTGCTCCTTTAACCAACCTGTGCTTATGTCTTAATTTGCAGGGCTGTCATGGAGAAATGCGGTGATACAGATGACTGCATCTCAACTTCAGAGGCTGCTGAATTGGCTGCTGCACTTGGTGAGAATGTCATCAAAGATTTACCTATGCCAGGACAAGTGGAATTCATTAACGGAGGGCCTCCATGTCAGGTATGCTTTATGCACATATGGCTTCGGTTTATCTTATGTATCGAAATGAGTATTAATGGCTCTTGGTTTATCTAATTGTCCTTTCTTTGCAGGGATTCTCCGGGATGAACAGGTTTAATCACAGCACATGGAGTAAGGTTCAATGCGAGATGATCTTAGCATTCCTATCCTTTGCCGATTACTTCAGACCTAAGTACTTCCTCCTGGAGAATGTGAGGAACTTCGTCTCCTTCAACAAAGGACAGACCTTTCGCTTAACCTTGGCTTCGCTTCTCGAAATGGGTTATCAGGTACGTGGCGCTATGCCAATGTGCGGCCATCACAATTATCTGACATGGAAAATATTAACTTTGAACTGATTCTACATTTTAGGTGAGATTTGGCATCTTAGAAGCTGGAACGTTTGGCGTTTCACAGTCACGGAAGCGTGCTTTCATATGGGCAGCTGCACCAGACGAGGCTCTCCCTGAATGGCCAGAGCCTATGTACGTCTTCGGCGGACCGGAATTGAAAGTCTCTCTGTCTAGCAAACTGCAGTATGCTGCTGCGAGAAGCACTGCTGGCGGAGCTCCTTTCCGAGCTGTAACTGTCCGAGACACGATCGGAGATCTCCCTGCCGTGACCAATGGTGCCTCCAAAGCAACTCTAGAGGTAGCTTGCATCACAAGTCAAATTTCACCATTTTATTGCCGTGCTTCTCAATTAATCTCACTGGTTTTTCCCTCAATGCAGTATTCGAATGATCCCGTGTCCTGGTACCAGAAACAAATCCGAACCAACATGGCTGTTCTCACCGATCACATATCTAAAGAAATGAACGAGCTGAATCTCATCCGGTGCAAGAAGATTCCGAAGCGGCCTGGTGCTGATTGGCGTGATCTCCCAGAAGAAACAGTATGATTTTTCTATGAATCGAGTTTTCGTTAGGAGTGGATATTTGGTTACGGTTAAATAATTTTGGTCAGTTAATCAGCTGATCTAAAATATTTGGTCGGTCTTGGCAGGTTACATTGTCGAACGGGCAGAAGGCCGACCTAATCCCATGGTGCTTGCCAAACACGGCAGCTCGCCACAACCAGTGGAAGGGACTGTTCGGGAGGCTGGACTGGGAAGGCAACTTCCCAACCTCCATCACCGATCCTCAACCCATGGGCAAAGTCGGGTTGTGCTTCCATCCTGATCAGGACAGGATCGTTACGGTCCGCGAGTGTGCTCGATCTCAAGGATTCCCTGATAGCTATCAGTTCGCTGGTAACATCATTAGCAAGCATCGTCAGATTGGAAATGCAGTTCCTCCGCCGTTGGCTTATGCGTTGGGAAGGAAGCTGAAGGAAGCCGTTGATAGTAAGAAGGTGAAAGAGTTAGAGAGTTATGAGTAGCTATAGATTTCAATTTCGCCGGAACTTTTTCGCCTGTGTAGAAACTTTATAGGTTCTGGGAAACCAGACTGATTGATTAAGTCAAGTTATTAAAATCAATCCAAGTAATGCCGGATTTATTAGTCTGCTATTTGATATTTTCTCATCTTATTGGTTGGGATCTCGTCTTTTCGAATTGAAATTTCGACGACAAGGTGAACCAATACGATCCTGTTGTGACAAAATTGAATTGACGAGAAAAGGGTTGAGGTACAGAGGTTAAAGTGATGCTAGAATTTGTATACAAAATCTTGCTGTGTATCATACATGATTTATACAGAATAAATCATAAGACAATTGAGTACAAATCCTTAAATTCCCAAACAATCTAATTAAAAACAACTAAATAACAAGGCAAAGGGATTTGCTCAGCAGCAGCAGCAGATCACCTGACCCGAAATTTAGGCCAAACGGATACGACACCAGCCCTCGTCTCATCGGAGCGGTAACTGTGAAATAATGAGATCACGTTTCAGCACTGCACCAATCAGAGTTCATGGAGATGAATGAAGAACAGTGACGCTTTATCTTACCCATTTTCATTAAGGAAGCTTCTCACTGCACTTGGCAATGCAGCTTCACCCCGGCTATGATTGCCTACACCTGTAAAAAAACGGATTGAGAATAGCAAAAGATAAATTAGAACTCAACCAAGATATGTATATAATTATAACCTGTTATAACTTGTAATGGCGATCTCTGTCTAATGGTAGTGTCAAAGGACTCGAGGGATGAAGATCGCACCATTCCATTCGTTATTTTCATCTTACAGGGAGAAGGTGCACGATTTACCGAAAGCAAAGTCTCTATCTTGTACAAGTGTTCTTTCAAGGCTTGAACAGCCTCTGATGCATGAAGACCGTGCAGGTCTAGCTTCCACGGATTACTGCCGTTGTTTCTTACACTCAAGATCTCTCTGGCTGCTTTGGCATTGAGTTTCTCCGCCGCCATCCAGTCCCCTTGCGCTTTCAAGGAGTGTTCTCGTGCGGATATATGGTCGTTTCTTAGGAAGGCATTAGAGGCTGCCCTGGAATGTTGGGAAGCTGATCTGCAAAACAAGCATGCAATGCTAATTATGAACTTGGAACTATCGCATTCTGACAGATAAAAATGGAATCAAGATCCCGCATATGGATAAGTGTTCATAAATAGAGGTCAACTAACAATATCTCAATATCATATTGATAACAATGGTTTCAGAAAAAGTTGCCAATTCAAAAAGCTTTACAGAACAAAGTTATTGACAGACAGCATCTTTAGTAGAACTTGAAGTATTTCAAGTTTTCCTGGATTATAATATATGAAGAAGAAGCGAAAATTTTGATTCATCCCTATAAAATGACGATATCTCGATATCAAATCATTTGTTCCTAGTAAATAAACTACTTAGTTAAACATCCAGATTGACAGAAAACACACACCTCATCATCTTTATTGCATCCTTTCGGCGGCTTACATAGATATCATCCTCTTCCCACTCCGGCTCAGATGGAATAGATCTCAAATGCTGCAGCACCCGTTCCATGTTTGTAGTAGCATCATCAAATTGCAATGGCTGACGAGTACCACTAAGAGCATTCTCGATCGTAGAACTCAGATCAGTAATCTCTGCAGCAAGGTCCGTCGTATTCCCTGACAGAACAACACCCTTATCCCTCCCATTATTGCAAGGAGTATTACCATACATTTCTTTCAGCAAAGATGATGCCTTTTCAACGTCACCATCTGCAGCGGCTACGATATCTTCAACCAAAGAACTATCGGCCCAACTGTGAAGCTCTTTCAGCTTCTGAAGAGAACTATCTAAACCTGTGCCAGCTTGGTCTCCCCTGATGGCACTGCTCTTATCCACCAAGGTTGGGAATTCAGCAGTTGGTAGAAGGACCGATGTAAACAACTTCTTGTTCTTCTTAGTACCGACTCCATTGCCACGCGAATTGAGCGAGGTGGATGCAGTCGAAACAGGTGGGAATGGATCATTGCGAGGTTTTTCAAGCTGACCTCCGGCGTTCTCTTGTTGCTTGAGATTGAAGGCAGCCCATCCCGGGGACTTAACCCTCGTCCTTGACGGCTTCATGTGTGTACGGAAAATCGGGTTGATTAAGAAGAAGTAAAGTCTCCTCTTTTGTAATAAAACTAGTGTGCAACAAATTCTTCCAAAGGGACCTGAGACATTAGTGAGTAACCAGTTATTCTTTAGAACAGCATGATTGTTGCAAAATCAAATTGGTAGCAGCTTAGTAGTAACTTGAAGGCTGAGATTTTTGCAGAAATGGAGTACTTTCCAAGTACTGATCTTACATCAAATTGGATTGAAATTGATATTCCAATTCAGCTACTGGGATCATAGAATCGACAAATTAGCCTCAATGAACGAGGGAAGAACCGTATTCATAGCTTAAGCAACTGAGAATCTAATAAAAACCCAGCCTTTTCCCCAGATAATGAAGCATAAACTAGCAAATTTGAATTCCCAATGAACAAAAACGAGAAACGTAAATAAGAGATCCATAGAGGTTCTTTAGAACAAGTGAACAACAGGGTTGATGCAAAATCAAATTTAGCAGCAGCTAGTAGCAAGTTAAAGCCTGAGACTTTGCAGAAATGATGCATTTCCAATAACTTATTAGCACCAAATTGGATTGAAATTGCTACCCCTAATCCAAATCCAGCTAATGAAAGCATGAATTAGCAAATTGATACAAAATTGAACATAACCAAAGACACAGAAGCAAAGGGAATACCTGAATGGGGTGGGGGGGGGGGAGAAAAGGGAGAGGAAGGGAGTTAACGGGGAAGAGTGAAGCGTAACAAGGGAGGAAGAAGCTCAGGAATTGAATTAGGGAGAGGAGAATAGGGGTTGAAAGAGGAAGGAGACAGAGGGTTCTTGCTGTTGAGGAGTATTGTTGTTGTTCTTGTTGTTCTGCATCTGATATCCATAAATCTGGGAGAATTCTTCTTCTGGTAGTCTCTGATTCTGTCAAACATTCGAGGGAAAAACACAGAGGAGGATGACGAAGAAGAAGAAGAAGAAGAAGGATAGAATAACATTATGACTTGGCAACGCTGCAGAGAGGTTTTTCCTTTTAAATTTTCTTCCACAATTGAAAAAAATATGGGTTATTATCCACTGTGGTCATCAATCAATTGGATATTTAACAAGGTGGTTACCAACCTTTGAAAAGTGACACCGGAGACGCACGGAACACGCACGGCCGTGCGTCCTCCGTGCGCGTGAGGGACACCGAACGGACTCCGTACCAAGACCAACTTCTGCATTCAACTGATCAGCCAATTTGGATGGATATGTCAATTGGCTTTTAATAGGGAACCTGTTGATTCATCACAGAAAGATAATCCTGCAGGTCGACCCGACATCTGCAGAACAATCAAGTGGACTTCTGGTCTGTTTGAGCTGGATGGATCGACGTCAATGGTGGTTTGTTTGGTTTTAATAGGCAGGGGAAGAAAATCAAATGGAAAGATTGGATCTTTTCCATGAATACGTTCACCAGCGAATGTGGGTCTGCTTCTCCATCAGCTACCAACCATTACTACAGTTGTACGCAGCATTCAAGCGGAAGAGAAGGAGATGCTGGTGGTGGATGAGCTAAAAAGGAGGAAGCAAAAAAGATGCATAAAAAACGCCGATACTCATCGTTATGCGTCGAAACGTTTTGATTCCTTGGATTTGAATCCGAAACGCGACGGCAGACGTCTAAGCTAATTTGGAAATCCTCGGAAAATGGGAAAACACCCTCGAAACGCGAAACGTTTCGAGTTCCTCAAACCAAAATCGAAACGCGATAAATTAACGAGAAAGAGATATTGACGACATGACCCGTGTGATGATATACCGTGGTATTTAGGTGAAATATTGACTTTTTCTGCGGTATATTGACCATAGCAATTTTTATATTTGAAAATCCAAAATTCGAACAGGCTGCGCCTGGGCCTGACTTTGATCTAGATTGGGCTATGGCCTTGTATCCTGATCCGGGTACGGGCCAACCCGACTAAATTCTCCACCCAATTTACACCACCGTCAAATCAAAACTCTGTTTCTTCTCCTTCCCGTCGACCACCCACAGCCTCTTCCTCACCCGCCGGCAGCTTCTCTTCCCCCTCGCTTCGACACCGCCGGCGGACCCTCTCCGGATATTCCTTCCCCGCCTTTACTCTTTAACACTCATTGCACCGGTATAAAGAAAATCCATTCTTCTTCCCACTCTGCTTTGTTTGCCGCGAACAAATGCTATTTATTCATTTGCAAGTACAGAGCAGACAAGGGGAGCAATCAGTGGATGATCACTGTCAGATTATTTTGAAGAAATTCAGGAGAAGAGAATTGTTACAACTAAGTCTGAAGAGAAACTTAAATCAAACAAACGGTGAGGAGAAGAAAGCTTAAAAATTTCTCTTGCTCTTGCTTGTCTTCCTTGAACTCTATTGAGATGGCTGGCATCATACTGAATCCTCTTGTCGGACTAATAGTGACAGAGACGGTCGACTTGGATTTGGAGCAGGTTGCACTCGGCTGGACTCTGAAATGGGAGATCCGGAAACTCAAGGATACTGTCACCGCCATATTCTGAGAATAAACAGACCCACAACAACGAAGCCAAAGAATGGCTGGGGAAGCTCTTGGACGTACGTGATGTATGATAGTGATGATCTGCTTGATGATTTGTTCACTACTCGCTGGCAGGAAGCAGCAGCAGGAAGAACAGAAACATGTACTTATTGGAGTCTGGTATGCTTTCTAGTCTCTCCCCTACCTATATTGTGGAATGATCTCATGATTGCTCATGATATTAAGGGAATTAGGAAGAAGCTTGATGCTATACAGAGAAATGTCATGGAGCTCCTCTTGCTATAAGTACCATAGCAAGTGTGTTGATAGATTATGAGCATCCAGAAATTGACTGACCATTGCTTTTACAGTAAGACTTTCCAAGGATTGTTGGAGACGAAAATCCTATCAACTCGACTCTCCGACTAAGTTTTTATCGACTACCTTCTCCTGTGAAGCATTGCTTTCTTTACTGTAGACTGTTTCCCAGGGGTTCCCAATTGGATGTTCAAAGGCTGATGCATTATTGGATCGCACAAGGCTGCATTGAGTCAGAAGAAGTGGGTTTGCAGTGTTCCAGAATGGTGTTGTGGAGGTCATTCTTCCAAGACATGGAGGTTGATGAATTGGGTAATAAGTTGTTCACATGCAGAATGCACAATTTGATGTATGATCTTGCTGGGTCATTGACGGGGACAAAGATCTTTAGTGGTTGTAGTCCAACTATATATCCTAACAAGGGTTCCTCTGCAAACTCGTAATCTTACCGTTCTTGGACACTAGTGATGGTACTGGTGAGGAGTCTAAAGCTGCAAACAAGGTGAGAACACTTCTGTCTCATACACAAAATGTGAAGAGAAGAATGTAATTAGCACATCGTAGACAACTTCAGATGTGTGCGAGTATTAACTGTGGTGATAGACAATTTTGATGTGGATCCTTATGGAGTCTTTGAGATATCTTGGTATCGAATTTCATTCCGCGGTTAAGCGTGACTAGCTGAAGCATTTGAGATGTCTTCCAGATTGTTTTACTGACATGGTCAATCTGCAAGTGCTGGATCTGTCAGAGTTTGGCAGGTTATAAATTTCCAGAGAGTCTTTTGAAACTAGCTTGAAGCATCGTTTACTCTATGCTTATCACGCAAGATATTTGACCCATATGCCAAAAGGGATTGGAGAGTTCAACTGTTGAAGTTCCTCCAGACTTTACCATTCTTCGTGGTCTGCAGGAGGAACAATGAAAATGATGAAAGGGCAAGGCACGGGTGTCTGTATTTTGAAAAATAAGCTACATCTTCAGTCTTTGGTTTTAGATTGGTACCAGAAATTCGAGTTCCAATATATTAATCTTTCAAATTATAGTCAAATGTGAAGTTAAAAATATAATTTTTTAATTTTGGCGGTTTTTTCGAGGTATTATCGGTTTTTTATAATAAAAAATTGGCTAATTTTTAGTATGCGTGTTAGTAACGGTTGAAAATTCAAGTTCTATTATGTCAACCTTTCAAATTTTAGTCAAATAAAGTAAGAAACTCAACTTTCATTTTTAGACTGTTTTTTCACTGTTTTCTATAAAAATACCTAAATAAACCAAACAAAATTTATATACAGCAACAATAAAAATAAAATAAAATGGAAAACTCCAAACAAGGAAGAATCTCAAAAACAAAAAAACAACAAACAAATCACCAAAATTTGGCGCATTAAGCAAAGGAAAAAACTGCAATAGAACCAAACAATAACTGCAGTACACCACAAGCAGAAAAATGGACAACACAATCAGAGCTATGAGGGTTGTAGCCACCCAAAGACACTTGTAAAAGCAATCTAAACTCTAAAGTTTAACCATTATCGAAAACAATAAGATGCCAATCTGAAATCACCATACTTGAGCAGCTGCCCCAAACATGCAGCCAACTACCAACCATACTACAAATCTTGTACAAAACTTAGATCGGCAATCTAAACTTCTCTCTAAAGATACGATGGTTCCGCTCCGTCCAAATACACCAAAACGTAGCATGTAAAAGCATCTTCATCACACCCTTGAAATTAGATACACAGTTCATATTTTTTCACGCTAGTAAAAACCCAACCACATCATCATAAAACGGTCCTAATAAGGAAAGTGTTGAACTGAGACGATTCCAAATAGTGCTAGAAAATTCACAACCAAGGAAGTGGTGGTCAACTGACTCACAATGTCAGTTGCACATCACACACCTTCCGACCATATGAAATCATCTACGTTGAAAATTGTCAATAGTGACAATCTTTCCATAAAAAACTATCCAAATGAAATTTTGAATCTTTGATGGAACAATATTATTCCACATCACGTCATGTTGGCGCGAAGAGGTTGGAACCAAGAAATCTCTGCACCGAGAGGGCTGCTCTGTAAGATCTCATCGAAAATACACCGACTCATATTTCAATCCTGATTCCGCCACCGATTACAAGAGGCAACAATTTGACAAATATCATGTGATTCAAGATACTAGTAGAGTAGAATTCTTAGTTCCTAACAAACAAATACAACCCATTTTTACAACGATGCCACAACACGAGCCAGCACAGAATGCTTTTGTCAACTTGGAGACAGAAAATGAACCCTAGCTAGAGTGTACTCTTTCCCAGCTACCACCACACCCGTCTGCGACCACTGCACGTCTTCCCAGTCGAGGTTCTCCGCCACCACCTTCTCGAAAAGCACCAACCAACAAACCCGGCATTAATCAATGCATTGAAGAAGAATGATTCGGAAGAAACAAGAGAAAAGGAGGTACCTCAACATGCTCAAGAGGAAGTGGGATCCCGACAGATCGCATCAACTTCTGAGGTAAGGGCCTCTTGCATCGAGACCACCGGAAAGCATCAATTAGTAGATTGTCGGAGTTATCGCCGTTGGAAGGATGTGGAGGACGACTTTGCGACGATGGTTTGTCTGTGTCTTCGTGCTGCTGCGCTGCTTGCGAAGCTCGTACCATCTTCTCCCCGGCAAAACACAGCTCGTACCTAGCACACAGTTTCCTAAGTTAACTGGAGCTACGACGAAAGCAACAAGAACTATCTGACTTGTTTCGTATTGTTTATCCCGGGATCTATAACTGATAGTTTGAAGGAATAATCTGAACTACAGTTGCATGCATAGAAAATTACCTGCAAGAATGGGTTTCCAAATACAGAACTTCTCCCTTCTTCAAGCGTGCAGATGTGTAGAGCGGCTTTTTTAGTCCTTTGTCGGCAACAACACTGATGCTGTATTTTATCCTGTGATACAAAGAGAACAAGACGAGAGTCGATGAGAAACTGTGTGTTTTAGAGTGTATTCGAAAGGAAGAATCCGATAAAACATGAAGATTATGGGGGATAAGAAAACATATATACCAGGGCTCATTGCAGAGGTTGTACTGTATCGTAACTTCACGAACGAATCTTTGTTGCCGTAATGCATTCTGGAAACAGAGATGAGACATCATCATATTGTCTAAATACGAATCACAACAGAAAAGTACTCCCAATCCAAATGGAAGAGGCATACTGAAGCTGCAGCTCTTGTGGTCATCGTCCGCTCGACAGCAACAGGAGCGAGAGTAGGCTCCACTGCAGATGTATGCGAGAGACAAGGCTCGAGATCAATAGTTCCTCCTCCTTTCTGGAAATTAAAAAAGAGAAGGTGAGAATTCCGGACAAAGTACAAGACTCTATTGGACACGTGAACCAACAAAATTTAGAAAAATGTTTCTCTATATATGGTTCTAACCTTCACAATGCAGCAGCGCTCCACACGGTAGCTACAGGCAATTCCAGCTCCCCAAGCACGGGAGCGAACATTATTTCTGAGCATTGAAGTATAGCCTAGCACATAGCGACATACATTATTAAACAAGCAGTAGAGCTAAAATGGCATACTTCATTAAGATATCTCGTTGGTTGCATCGGTACAGTGGGCATAAATTAGGAAGAAGGGCTTACTATCTTGTGGAGCCAAAACCCTTATGGTGGCACGCAACTCTTGGATGGCAGGCGGAGGAGGAGAAGCAGTGGGCCGGCAGTATCCCGTGTGCATAAGAACTCAAATCAGATTATAAAACTGACGTCAGTTCATCTAATAATAACTGAACTCTATACTAAAATCAATGGAATTTATATAAGAACATACCAGCAACGAGGTCTGAGTCATCCGTGTATATATCTGTCCCCCAAAGCTGACCACCTCTGACCTGTTCATGAAAGGAATTTGGGTCAGCCATTTGACTCTTAGAATGCTATCTGCATGGATAGAAGGTTAAGAGCCTCATGCTTACTTGACGGTTTGTAGCTGTGATGTTTTCTGCTGGTATCCGAATTTCCAGAGTGGGGCCATTATGAGTAGTACTATCCCCATTTTTTTCAGGTTGAGTTGATTCATACTCTTTCCACATCTTGATCAGATCCCGCATGCATTCTCCAACTTTGTAGACCACCGTGGATACCTCGGATTTGCCTGAATCACCAGGGAAACAACGTTAATAACCTACAAAACATATACTGTTCTAATCTCTGTCCATCTATGGACCAACTTTTGAAAAAAAAACAGAAATCAGAACCACCATGCACAAAGAATCAAATGTAACACTTGACAATTGTGTCACACTGAAGGTCTCCAGAATGATTGAGGTGAAAATAAGAGCATACCTTGGGATCTGCAAAAATAAAGAGAAATCCGTTAGAAATCAACGGAGTTAACTAACTGTGGGAAAAACTATTAAAAACCCACTAAAAAAACATGTCAGCCACCCTTACTTATATGAAGCCCCTTCCATTGGAGAGGCTTCATCCTCTAGAAAGGCTTAAAAAGAAATAATTTTACATACAACAACAAACACAAGAAGACCTAAGCAAGTACAATCAAGGAGGCATATGTCAGATCCCTCCCTGATTTTCTATAATACCTGTAGTTATAAGACTTTATATACTAGTATGACACTATGACTAGATGCATTAAAAAGGTACTTGTAGTGCAAAAGAGTCCAACATACTGTTAGCAGCTAAAGAACTGAGAAAAACCAACATACAGTCAACACATAAAGAGATTTGGCAACTCTATGCAAAATAAACACTTAAAAAATATTGCATATGCCATGAAGAACAAGAAAACAAATCATCATGGAAACTATAGTGACAAGTAACACAAAGAAAGGGTATAGAGACAAAGACAAACCCTTCATTTTCTTGAGTGTGTGCCTTAGAATGGGGCTCGAGATTTGCAACATGAGGACTGCCTCTCGTCCGGAGCATCCTCTTACGCTGCTGCACCCCATAATTAAAAGCCTCACGCTCCCTTTCACTACCTCCTTCACCATCCGGCAATCCATCATCGGATTCCTTTTCACCCAACCTGACACGCTTCTGTTGTTTATCTCCTTCTGTATCACCCTCCTTCTCTTTTCTCTTCTCTTTATTTTCCCTATCGAGATTTTTCCAGGCATCAAGATCTTTTGGTTTTTTGTGTTCAAAAGCCGGGGTTTCCACCTTAGGTACTTTGACAGACATATCACCACCCGTATCTTTCTCACTGTGGGAACTTTCTTTCTCCACACCATTCCACGACTCTCGTTTCGTATGATCCTTTGGCTTTTCCCTGTCCTTAGAAAGATCCTTCCTTTCCCTTTCCATCCTATCCGGTTCCCTTTCCTCTCTTGCTGAGTCTTTGACATCACCACCACTGCTGTTACCAATCTGGAAGTTTGCCTTCCTATCGTTTCTTTCCTTATCCCCCCACTCCCTATACTTGGCATCTTTCCTCTTCTTATCCTTATCCTTCCACCTATCCTCGTTCTTCGACTCAACTTTATTCTCACCAACTGCCTCACGTGCCTCTATATACTCCCTGCCTTCAACATTTTGACCTTCCTTACTAATCACAGGCGGAGCTTGAGGATTTCCTCTTGAAACATGCCAAGGATCGGCATGCACATTAGCTGATTCAGAGTACCTCTTCCCTCTATGATACTCTTTAGATTCTTTCCAAGTCACTTGACTACTTGCTGACTGAACCAAACCATCCTTCTCCAACTTCACTTCATTTTTCGGATCACTATGCATTTCCCTTTCATGCTTATCATCTCTTCTAACCTCTACCCTCATATCCTTCTCTAGCTTAACACTTTGAGCATCCCTTGCTTCAGTCCTTTGATCTCGATGGTCCTTATTATCCTTGGACTCCCTTAACTCCACCCGGCTACCACAAGAAGCAACAGGATGAGTAGTCTCCATATGAGAATCATTCGAACCAGACGGCATTCGATACACCGAATGAAGCGGAGATTTCCGGTCTACATCGCGAGAAATCTTCGCAACACGAGCATCCTGGCTTATATCGTACGGAGCATGGTACTCGTTTGAAACCACTCCTTGAGGAGTAATTTTAGGGTATGTACCTCCCGGTGTAGAGGAATGAGCTCCTCCCTCTTCATGAGATCTTTTGGGAACTCCACTCATAAGGAACGCCTAGTTGTCTTCTTCAATTTGATACAAATGAAAGTATCCGGAACCAAAAGCGCTGGAAAATAATTCAAATCGATAAGTCTGACGGATAAAGTAAAATAACAGAAACAACCAATTCAATGCAATCGAGAGAAAGTGGGTTTCAAGCGGAAGAATGAATATAGTTACAGCAGGGATTGAATTGAATACGAATTTGAAAATTCGCCATGGATACCTAAAAATTGCAAGTAATAAAAGATTGGAGAACTACAAAATAGCAGCTCGGCCGCTCGGGCATTACAGTTACAAATTACAAGGAAGGAAAGCAAAATGAACGGAGAATAGATAAACAATCTTGCCTGTAATTTCTGCCTCTGGTTTGAATTTCTTTGAACTGAGTTTTCTGGAACTGAAGCTTTTTTCTTCTTCTTATTTCCCTCTTTCGAGCTTCGTTGCCAGAAATTTAATTATAAACACCAGACGAGGAGACTCTGCGTGCTGACGTAACTTTGTTCAAAAATGAAAAATCTTACCGTGGGCCAGATTTCCTTCTTGTTGGGCTTGTTGACTCGTCTTAACTATGAGCTTCTTGGCCTGGCTTTCGTGGGCTTCTCGGATCCTACCGTGGGTCCGATTTCCGTCGAACCAGCGCTAGCCTCGTGCTGCAGTTCCGCAGCTTATTGCGGGACTGAATTGTCAGCGTATCCCACATTTATCGGGAAGGTAATTATTTAGCCGATTATTTGACTCATGAAAATTATTTTTTTCCTTTTGGTTTATATTTTTTTTCTTTTTATGACCTTGTTATTCGATTATAGCTTTTGTATGATACTATTCCACGTAGCATTAATAAAGTGGTGCTTTGCATCGTTTCATATAAAAAAGAGGATTGTTTTAATAAAACGGACTACATTAATAACTTTTTTAACTAAAGATATATTAATCCATTCATATTATGCGTAATTGACATTTTTATAACGTCTACACCCGTCATATCACCAATCGGCTACTTGTTGACTCAGCTTGATCCATATCCAACCATGACCATGGATAAGATGGATGCTTTCCACTAGGGAGATGATGTGCCAATGTCCAGGAACCGACAAGACTATGTCGTTCTATTCCTTGTAAATACTCATAGCCTAATTGGTTAAGGTTGTCGACCGTCAAAACCAGTGTAACTATCGATACCTAGCTTGGCTAAAGAGTTGGTACTAGGCGGTTGTTAAGAAAGTACAAAAAACACATTTTTACGTAAAATTTGTCCCTAAAACGAAACTTATATTTAATCGGATCGAACTGTTTGAAAAGAAGAGTGACAACATAATTACTTCCCTTTATAAATATAATTATTTGATACAGACAGCTCAGCTACCAACGTCCCCTGCAGAAAAACAGAGAAGATCTTCTTCTTCATGGCTGGTCTGTACTGTACTCTGTTCCCTCTGTTTTTATTCCCATCCAATGAAACGACAGCGAAAACATGTCGGCATTTCAACAGCTTCAATCCAATCCAATCATTACCAACTAACCAGAAAAGAAATCACAGTGAAAATAAGAACAGAGACTCAAAAGCTTCAAGGTTTTTACTTTCTACGGGAATAAATATGAACAGAGGAAAACAGAGACTCGAAACTGCCAAGTGACGAGCTTTCTTCTTATTTTGTTTCTTCCCGAATCCCAATTTGTATATATATACCGTTGTAATCGAATGCTTCATATGTATACAAACAATCTTTTTACTCTTTTGATTTTCCTTGCCTCCACATGGAACCATGTTCTCCAAGCTCCATGAACTGTGCCTTCCAAGTTTACAGAGCCCTTCATCGCTCTAGTTCCACCAAACTTTTTACAGTTTTCTTTATAGAATACTTCTTCCATTGTTTTGATCTCCATGTCTATATCTCAGCTTCTCTTCTTCACTCTGCATATACAGTCGCATACAAAACAAACCATTAAATACCACAGATTCTGTCGAAAACCATTGGGAATAGTGAAGCTTGCACTAGCTAGCACACCAGCTATTCAAGCAAGTCATGTGTAATGGATTGGGGTTATTGGAATTCAAACCCATGATGAGCCCCAATAACTCGAGTTATTTGAAGAATTTAAAGAATCACAGGTGCGGATTTGTCTAAGTTACCGTTAAAGATTTTTCGACTCCAAAGTAACCAAATCTTGCGTAAATTAAAATTCAAATTTTTGTTTAGTGTATTTTTGAATTTTACCACAAACCCTTTTAAGACACCACTAATCCACCATTATTGGTTCGAATTGTTGGGAAAAGAATCGAACAGAAAAACATAAAAATCTCATATAACCAATTATATAGAAAGAAGAAAAGATATACCTTGATTAAACAATAGGTCACTACCCAATAATTCGAACTAATAAACGAATTAGAGATGAACATATCTAGACTAGCAACAAAGGGTTCATTTTTTTGGTTCAAACATTAAAAAAGTCAAAAAAATTTAATCCATTTTGAAATTTCATTCAAATACCTTATAATCTTATTATTAACTTGAGTGGTTGAAAAAAGAATAAAAAAAAAAGCCTCACCAATAAAAAAAAACAGAGAAAGAAGAAGAAAACAAACAAACCTCGAACAAACCACCGACGGCAGTCCTCTGGCCACCGGAAACAGAGCAATCTTTCGGAGTCTCGAACAACGAAAGTGAGAACTGCTTAAGAACGACGCCGACGTCGAAGTAAATGAGCCCAGAGCTAGGTACATCGACGCGGATTCCTTTCACAGGGAACCAGAGGAAAAGTTCCTGAGCAGAGATTCCTGACAAGCTGTCGATATTGCCGAAGCTCAGAGTTCCCGAAACGTTGCGATCGTAGTGAATCTGGCTCCCGTATTTCGCATTACAAGCTTGGTCGAGATAGGCTTCGAAGTAGCCGGCGGAGGAGTCGAATTTGAAGTTGGTGATTCCTTTCGGGAGGAGGCCCATCGGCAGGCCTTTGGTGCTTAACACGTCGTAGATTGATTTCGATTCGGCGGTGTGATTGTAGAGGATGAGGAGGATTAACGAGAGGGGGAGTAGTTGGATCATTGTGATTAAGGGGCTTAGGAGATGAGGAAATGAGGAAATGGAAGAGGAAGTGGAGGAGGAAGAAGAAGTAAGGGTGGACATTTCAATTGTGGTTAAAACGGATTACCTAACCAATTTTGATCGATTAATCGGTTAGTATACAATAATTAGGTCGGTTAATCGATTTGGGATTTAATTATGTTAAAATGTATTTTGGGTTAAAATAATTTATTTGACATTAAAAAATATAGCATTTTGGGGTGTGATGTTTTAAATAACTCTTCGAATTACTTATGCAAGTGTCACTTTGTGACACTTCAATAAGGTAAATCCTAATGCCGCTAACTTGTAGTCCGAGTACTTATTTAGGAGATCAAAGGTACTAAATCAGGGCATAAAAGAGTGTGCTCTCAAGGCTAAAAACTGACTTCAACTCGGCTACGCCTCATTTGTGTGTTTCAAATAACCCGTCGTCGAGTTATTTCAAACACATCCTAATGCAGCGCCATTTCGACTACTTTGACCTTTTGTTTATTTAATACCGCATTGGATTAACTTATTAGCCGAACAACAATATTCTCACACCGCAATTCTTATAAACCTCACCTTTTTAAATAACTCATCATTTTTCTTCAAAATACCGCACAAATGTAAAAAACCTCTTCCATCCCTAATTTCTAAAAAGTCGATCCCTAATTAATTTTTCTTATATTCTACATGTATGCCTACTTTAATCGAAACTCACCATTGTCGATGACCTACTTCGGTCTGTAAATTGACAATTTTTAACCAATTATAATTATAAATATATATCAATTAATTAGTTAATATATTTTTTCACACACTGAATATAATCGGTTAATAACCGCCCGACCGATCCACCCGTAGAAGGAGGGGGGGAGACAGCGATGGTGGTGGTGCCAGCTTGAATCCAGCGGTGACGTACGACAGCCATTGAAATTATTGGTGGTGGAGGTGGCGGAGGTCAAAATTATACGGTTTGGTTGAGCTGTGGCGAATGGGGGAGTGCCACGTGGGGATAGGAGAGGTGGGTGATGAGCTGGGACTGACAGCGAAGAAAATGAAGTAACGGGGAGAGACACGTGGGGTTGGGGCGCGAGTGGGATGAGAATCCAGTTCCCAGCTGGTTGATTGGGCAGTGGTTTACTTTTCTTTTTAGTTAATGGCAAACAACCCTAAAAGGTGACATGAACATTCTATGATTATAAGATTATCTATCTATAAATTATAATTCGAACCAATATATTATACACATTTAAATTATTTATTTATTAATAACTCGTAAAATCATAAATAATAAATCATTTTTAACACAATAAACCGTTTGAACCCTTCATCGAGAACACCATGGTATAAGCATCCATGAATAGTATATATCTACTCATTGTATGTTACTTTTTTTATTAGGAGCATGGAGAATTAAGCCACCAAAAATAACTGAAGAAGAACATATAAGTACTCATGTTGATCTGCAAACAAGTGTTGGAGGAGGACACTTCGAGAATTATTTATTATTGATGTACGACTTATTAATTTGGTTTGACTCCTTACTAAATGTAAAGGTATGGTGTTATTTGTCGGTTAAAAAAATAGCTTCATCGAAAATAGATATTTGACAACCTTATAATTTAGTTTAAATATGACCTATCGAAGTTCTATGTACTTAGCCAAGTCCAACCGATTTGATCACCTAGTTTTAATGATATGTTTAAATGGAAGATACATATCCGTTTAATTTTAGTTGAGAAAATAATAAGTAAATAATAATCAACTTTACGATTTTTTATTATTATTCTCTTTTAAAAAATCAATATAAAAATAATTAACAATGATCATATCCCAACCACATCACATATACAAGTATCGATTTAGTACATTTAAAGATGTCTCACCTAAATGTCATCAACAATCCAAATCATGATGTATATAACATGAGAGTCAAATCAATTAGGAGTGTGATGCATACGCGCTGGCCAGGAGCGGAAGGACGAGAGTGGGCCTTGAGCTCTTGTTGTCAATTGACAGCTGGATGATGCCGCTGACATAGCAAAGTGTCGTGGTATTTATCTATTATTGCATGGAAAAAAAGACGTTACGATAACGACGGAGGATTACGTTGCATGAGGAAAGCGTGAGTTCATTTAACTAACGGACAAACTCCATCAAATGTAAAAAATAAGGCATATGATGGTAGATTGGTAAATGTGTCAAAACACGAGTGGTGGAATTAAGGTTCTTCATAAGCTGAGTCGAGTTGAATTTCACCGTATTCAAGCTTGATTTGTTACGTTTTATGTGAGTTCGAGTCTATTTGAGTCTGACTTGTTAACTACCTTTGACGAGCCAAACTCGATCTCAACTCGAACTTTATGTAACTAAAGCTAGTGAATCTATTTTGAATTGATTTGGAAACTTGTAAGTACACTAAAAAAATCGACAAGTCAAACTAAAAAGAAGATATTGTAAAATTTATAAGTTTATGTTTTTTTATCAATTATAATAGTTCAACCTAAGTAATGTGTAGCTTGAATTTTCATGATCACCATTACAAATAAATATAATATGTTGTATATGTTTTTCAAGACAAAAAATGTTGCATTATTGAGTTTACTAATTACCTTTACGAGCCCGCTAACGAGGTTATCGAGTCGAACATATCCTGGTTCACACTTAGTTTGTTTAAAATCGAGCCGAGTTGCAGACGAGCTTTTACTAATCGCGTTGAGCTGCTCATGAGCGATTTGGTTCATCCATAACCCTAAATGGAAGTATGATTATCCATTAATATTGATTAACTAACTATTAGGGTTAACCACTGGTTTGAGGTTTTGTTCGCTTTGACGGCGTAGATAATTCATAGGAGGAACGAAATGTACAGCGCCGGCGACGGTGAAGGGAGAAAAAGGTGATCGGCGGCGTTAAAAATGTAAACCATTTTGAAAACCTTTAATAAAGGCCCAAGCATCAAAATATGAAAGAAAGGCCCAAGCCTTTTAAAGGCTTTATCAGGATAGTTTGAGAAAAGTACCGGGTCGGCCCATACTCAACTCATGAATATAGTTCGGTGGCCCGCATAAGTGGATCCGAGCTTGACTAAACCCGAATGGTTTACATTTTACTCGTTTATCATCGTTACACACGCATACATTCTTCTAGCGCCTGAATTCAACTCTCATAGTGTTATGGTGTTGGGTTAAACAAAATTAAAAAAATGTATAGTAAAATAGGACATTCGAAGTATAGACGTTTCGAGAATTCATATATCCGAATTCAAAATTTCTTATTCAAATTCATTATTTTTTTCGATAATATAAACACTTGGTAAAGCATTGACAAATTTGAAAACAGGAATGGGAAAATCCCGAATTCCGTCCACAAACTTCCAGCCCTAGTTAATGAAAATCCTCTTTTGCTTTTGGGCCCGGGCCTGTGTAAGCTTTTTGGGGCTGTTCGCAGTCCTAAGTAGTTACCATGGACTCGACCACAGCAGATACCCGCCTTTCCAGCTTGTCGTTTTCCTCTTTATTTCCCTTTCCCTCTTCAGAAGAACACAATCAATCACACTACCTCGCCATTTTCCCTTCCTCAGTACGTACACTCTCACTCATACTACTTTCGTGCATTACTCCACCGGCGGACGATCTCCGCCCGAGCTCCGATCTTCGTTGCATTTCTCAGGTAAAGGCACAACCGATGTTTTCACCGACGATCGGATTCCCGTCGCCTTTCTTCACTCTCGCACTCACTCTCTTTCCACTTTCCGTTATCCATTCCGGTACTCACAGATACTCGTCTCTGTCCATTTTCCGTACAGGTTTTTGCTGCCGTTGGTGGTTTCAGTTCTTGGAGATCGCAGCTTCATCGTCTTCTTTCAGGTAGTGGGCTTCACAATTCCTCGTATTTGAGTGTTTTCCTCCGATTGTTTTTTTTTCTCACCTGTGTCTTTGTTTTTATGTTAATCGTTTGTGCCTGGTAAGGGTTTCTGTGTAATGTGTGTGCATTAGACTGTTATCGTTGTTGTTCTGGGAGAGCTTGGGTTATCTATGGCCTGTTCTTCTGCTGTAAGATCCATGGATGTGCTTGATGGATGTGTTCTTCGTTTTTTTGACGTGTACTGATGCCATCGATTGTGTGTTGTTTGCATTTCTCTTGTTCATATTTGGCTTGTCATTTGCATGTGTCTTCTGCGTTCTAGTGCTAATTTCATTTCATGATCTTGTTGGGAAGGGGGTTTAAGGCGCTGGGCCTTAGGCTTTTCTGTTTGAAGGTGTTTGGATTTTCTTCCACAAAGCTTTTCAAATCTAAACAACGAAGACAAGTTTTGCAACGTTATGTCTGTAATTTTGCCTTTAGAGATTTTCAGAGTTCAAGCTGGTTGAAGCTATACCACCGGGTGCTTCTGTATTACTCTTTACTTTTTTTTTGTTCTTTGAGTGTTGTTTTTGAAGCAATGCTGTTTGAAATGGCTTATAGCATTGATAGTAAAATGGTTTAAAGCTCTTAGTGGCGTTCCTTACTCAACGCTTCTGCTTTGTTAGGCAGAGTCATTTTATTTGCTTGGTCCGTAATGAATTTCCAGGGTTTCTCTATTTAGTAATTTCCGTGGTGGTTTTGTGGCTACAATATGTTTTGAAGGATCTCATTATGTCATCATTTTAACTTCCGTCTTTCCTTCCACCATGATTTTTTTTGCAGTATTTCATTTACTGTACTTGATTAACTGATTGGTTGGAACTATAGGCTTTGGCTAGTGAGTATCTGTTTGTTCCCTTGACTAGCCACTGAAATGTGGTGGTGAATAGCTTGCTGTTGGTATCAATCTAACGATTTCGTTGATTTAATGGTGTTGCAGATTACATTCTTGCAAAGATGAGCTCAAGAGGAAAAACACCATCAAACAAGGGGAAGGCCACAGAAGGCAGTAGCCAGTTTGATTTGAATCAAGGAGTGGCAGATATCAAGCTGAATTCTGCACAGACCGATGGAGACTGGGAGGTCTATGCCAAGAAGCCCAACAAGAACAAAGGAGGCAGCAATGTCTCAAAGGGTTGGGGTTCACAAAACTCCAATTCAAAAGCCTGGGGGCAGGCAGATGCGGGACAGCAAAATAGAAGGACGACTGGTAATGCTTGGGGAAATCAAGCAGTTGAATCTTCAAGGCAACCTGGTAGAGGAAATCAGAACTTGGGTAACTATATGGCGCCTCCACAAGGGGGAATCCCCCCTCCTCTGGCGAACGGGTGGAACTGGCAATCCAGGGCTGGTGCAACAAAAGTGCCTGAAGTGGCTGCTCCTGAAAAGGAAGATGACGATGACAACGAGCAAGATGGTGCTGATGAAGATGAAGACGATTTAGATGATGATGCTCTCGAGGAGGATACTGATGATGAACTCATGAGCGAAGAGTTTGATTCTGATGACAGTCAGAAGAGCCACGACACCCGTAAGAAGAGCAGGTGGTTTAAGAAGTTTTTTGATTTGCTGGACAGCCTTACTCTTGACCAAATCAATGAACCGGACAGACAGTGGCACTGTGCCGCATGCCAAAATGGTCCTGGTGCGATTGACTGGTTCAAAGGCCTGCAGCCGTTGATCACACATGCCAGGACAAAAGGAGCGAAACGAGTAAAGCTACACAGGGAGCTTGCTGAACTACTGGAGGAGGAGATGTTCAGGAAGGGAACTTCCGTTTTCCCGTCTGGGGAAGTTTATGGCCAATGGAGAGGGTTGACGGAGGAGGAGAACGATTACGATGTAGTTTGGCCTCCTATGGTCGTGGTGATGAATACACGGCTCGACAAGGATGACAACGATAAGGTATGCCTTCGTTGAATTGTCCCTTTCATTTGTTTTTCATATTGCAACTGTGTAGTGTCTTATCTAATGCATCTATGTTTGAATCATATGTGTGACAGTGGACTGGCATGGGCAACCAAGAGCTGCTTGAGTATTTCAGAGCTTATGATGCAGTTAAGGCAAAACACGCGTATGGCCCACAAGGCCACCGTGGCATGAGTCTTCTGATATTCGAGGCCTCATCAAGGGGTTTTTTCGAAGCTACGCGATTGAATACCCACTTCACCAACCAGGGAACCGACAGGAATGCTTGGAATCAGAAGTGGAACTCGTACAAAACTGGCGGGAAAAGGCAGCTCTATGGTTTCATAGCCACCCAAGAAGATGTCGATCTTTTCAATCAACATTCTCACGGTCTGTTGATTTCTTATTTACTCTTCACTGATGTTTTTCTTGATGGAAACTAATTATCTGGTATGAATAGGCAAGGCGAAGCTCAGATATGAGATGCGATCATACAACGAGGTGGTCGTTCGAGACTACAACAGGGTCTGCAATGATAATGTGCAGCTGAGCTATTTCAAGACTAAGGTCATAAAGGAACAGAGGAATTCCAGGGTTCTTGCAGAATCTCTGGGCACTGTTAGCGAGAAGCTGAGGAAGACAATGGAGGAGAACCGTATTGTTAGACAGAGAACCCAAATGTATCATGAGGAGAACAAAGAAGAGGTAATTCAACAAATTTCACATTTTGAATTTGAATTTGAATTCGTGTTCTGACAAATTTGAATTCGTGTTTGTGAAGCTTGATTTCCAAGAGAAGTTCTTCAAAGACCAACTGGAGCATATCCTTGAAAAAAGGAAGGCTCAGGAAGAGGAATTCGAGAATCGACAGCAGGAGGAGCGGAAGAAGGTTACAGGCCAGAGCTCTTATGGGTCTAACAGTGGGGAGTACAGAACCAGGTACGGCTGTTTGATTTTTATAGCCTGAATGCTTTCCCTTTTGGTTTACTTTACTAGTTCATATTTGCTCAGAGTTCATATGTAACTCACCGAAACCGACGAACCCACAACCTCCAGTGATCTATGATCCGATTGACTAGAAACCTGATGGGTCCTTGACCTATAACCTGACTCAGTCCAGACCAAGCCCGAACCATGACTCAAATTGATTAATGTTCCTACCAGAAATGTGATCCTAAGAACACCCAACAAAACCTGCAGCCTGATTGACTCGCGACTCCTAATCCGATAAACCCAGCTAACTCGTACAATCAACACGAACTCTAGTTCTTATGTTGGCTTCTATGTTTCGGCAGGGTGGATGAGGTGTCGAGGTTCATACAGCTGCAGGACAAGGAGATGGAGCAGTTCGTGGAGGAGAGGGAGAAGATGGTGAAGCTGCACGAGGAGAAATACGTTCTGATGAGGCGCAAACACTGGCAGGACGAGGTGGATCTCGAGCAGGAGTTCGATACACAGCTGACCAATCTGATGAAGAAGTACACCCCGCAGAGCTCAGGCAGTGGTGGGAATGCTGCTGCCAAAGCTTGACGATATCGGAGATTAATGCAGCCGGATAGGAGTAAGTAGTAGGAAACAACACTGAGGGATTAGGAACAAACGCTGATGTGGTTAAGGACGAGAGGGGATGATTAAGGAGCTTTCTGACTCTTTAATTTTGGGTTAGTAGAAACTGATGGGTATTCCCTTTGGTTGAAAGGAAACTTTGGAGTTCCGGTACGGTTTCGAAAACCATGGTTAAATATATATGATTTTGCTACCCCAATCACTCATCCACATTTTGGTTATTTGATGGCGGGGTTAGAACTCGAATGACATACAGTATGTGTAAATCAATCTGATGTAGTGTGCCGTTGGACAGGTGGTATTCGTGATTGAATCATTAGACCGGTTGGTATTCATGATCGAAAATCATGCTTGAATATATATTATCTTGCTAGTTGCTACCAGTCACTCTTCCACATTTTGGTTATTTGATTACCGCGTTAGAACTCCAATGACATACCGTATCTGTATGTGTTAATCAATCTGATGTAGTTAGACCGGTTGGTATTCACGATTGAATCGTCAAACCGGTTGGTTTTCATGATTGAATCACTTATGTCGGATATGGGCCGACCCGGTATTTTCCCCGCACAATTCGGAAAAAGCCTTTGAAAAAGGCTTGGGCCTTTATTAGAAGGTTTTCAAAATAGTTTATTAGAAGGTTTACATTTTCATCGGTCGCCGATCACCAGTTTCTCTCTTCACAATCGCCGGCGCTGTATAGTTGGCTCCTCTCCCGTGTCTTCTCTACGCTGATCAAAGCCAACAAACCATTGCTCTTCTTCCGATCGCTAAAGCTATTTCCCTTCTTCTCCTCGTCCTCCGATCATAGCCTTTCCTGGATTTCCCTTTTCATCACATTCTTCCGTATTCGCGCAATTGGTTCTTCCGTTGCTTTCACCTGCAATCTGACGGCCAAATTTGAAATTACTCCGTCCGAACCCAGCGTCGAAACGTTTCTTTGATATGGCAGCTAGCTGATCCTTTAGGTGCGTTTCATATGGGATCTAGCTGATCCTTCAGGTGTGCTGAAAGCAACAACACATTTTCGCGGGAAGAGCAAGCCGCCAACAACGAAAGAAAAAATCTCTAATTCCTGCCATGGTTTCAATGGATCCCGCCACAGTAATCGAGGAATACGGTACTCTCCTATCGAGATGCATCACATCCAGGAACCTCAAACTGGGCAAAGCCATTCATTCCAACCTCATCAAGACCGCGTTCAACCTCAACTCCTTCGTCGTCAACCGTCTCATCGACATGTACTCCAAATGCAGCTCCATAGGCAGCGCCCATAAGGCCTTCGACGATCTCCCCTTCAAGAACGCTCGTTCCTGGAACACCATTGTCTCCGCCTGCTCCAAATTGGGTATGATGAAAATTGGGCGCAAACTATTCGATGAAATGCCTGAACGAAATCTCGTCAGCTACAACTCAATGATTTCGGGGCTTTCTCGTGGTGGGTATTACACGGAGGCGTTGGGTATGTTCATGAGGTTGCAGGAAGATTGCGTTGGTGGGTTTTGTTTGGATGAGTTTACTGTTGTGAGTGTGGTGAGTTGTTGTGCGAGCTGTCGTGGGTTGGGATTGGTTCGTCAGCTGCATGGTGTGGGATTAGTTGTTGGGTTGGAAGGGAATGTGGTGTTGCTGAACTCTGTGGTTGATGCTTATGGGAAATGTGGGGAACCTGATGTTAGTTTCCGTGTATTTAGCAGGATGAATGAAAAGGATGTTGTGTCGTGGACGTCGATGGTGGCTGTTTATACTCGAGCATCCAGGCTGGATGATGCTATTGGTCTCTTTAAACAGATGCCACATAGGAACACTATTGCTTGGACTAGCTTGATGGCTGGTTTCGCACAAAATGGCCAGAGTGAAAGAACATTGGATCTCTTTAAGCAAATGTTGGAGGATGAAGTTAAGCCGAGTGGTTTTACGTTTGTAACTCTTCTTAGTGCATGTGCCGATCTAGCACTGTTGGATAAAGGTAAGCAGATTCATGGCCACATTGTCAAGAGTGAGGATTTTCGTAGTAGTGTCTATGCAAATAACGCGCTACTCGACATGTACTGCAAATGCGGTGATATGGGATCTTCCAAGAGATTGTTCGAAGGAATGGTAATGAAGGATGTTGTGTCCTGGAACTCAATGATTACTGGATTTGCACATAACGGGCTTGCAGATGAATCTCTTGTGATCTTCAGAGAGATGGTTCAGGGAAAGAATACAATGCCAAATCATGTGACCTTTCTTTGTGTCTTATCTGCTTGTAGCCACACAGGATCACTTTCTGAAGCACTTGGTGTCCTAGAGCAGATGGAAAATAGGTATCATATTTGCCCAAGATCAGAACATTATGCAATCTTGATTGATTTATTAGGTAGGAAAAACAGACTGAGCGAGGCGATGGAGTTAGTAGAAAAAACTCCTGGTCTATCGGAGCATGCGGGGATATGGGGCGCTGTATTAGGTTCTTGTCGAATCCATCACAATGTGGGTCTTGCCATGAAAGCTGCGGAAACTCTATTCAAATTAGAACCCGGAAATCCTGGAAGATATGCCATGTTAGCGAATGTTTATACATCAGCTAATAAATGGAGTGATGCTTCAAGAATGAGAAGGGAAGTGGATGAAAAAGGTCTAGTTAAAGATGTAGCTTACAGTAGGATTGAGGTGAGGAATGAGAGGCATGAGTTTGTGGCTAAAGACGAGGCTCACAGACAGATACAAGAAATATATGAAGCAATCGCTCAACTACTTGATCATATGAGGGAAGCTGGACACTGGCCTTCCACAAATGACTTTGAATTGTCGGAGAAGATGATGTCGTAGTGCCATAAGATTAACTTGCGCTGTCCGGTACAAAGTCGGTGAAGAACAATCCAGCTCTCTAGCCTCATCTACCTACTAATGACTGACCTGGTAATAAATTCTTCAACCATAATTTTGTTTATCTAGCTGCAGTTGTTTGACATGGTCAGCTTTTGTTTTCAGGTAATGATACACCTCTTTGCATTCGGTGAGATAACAGAACTTGCTAGGATATTGGAAGTCATTGATATCATGTCTCTCTTGTGAAATCATATAAGCTGAAGTGTTTACGTCTCCACTGGTAACTTTGAAGGTAATGATCCTTGATGCTGGTTCTATTTACAGTTTATTATGCAACTTTGTACCTTGCGAGTCGCAAAGTAATGGTCTAAGCATGCTCTATAATTGTAATACTGTTTATCTTAGGCCTTAGTCACAGAGAATTAGTTAGGACTTGCATGTTTCTATTGTACTAGTAACTGTAAGTAGCACGCATGCAATCTGTAAAACAAACTTGTCAAAGGTCAACTCTGTTGCCAGTCTTTGTTTATTCATTATTTTTTGGAAGATGACTTGAATGATCTTGGTCAACTGTTTAGTGTCTGTAAATTAAAAGGAAATTATAGTGCGAACCTGTAATTTCCCACTCTATGTCAATGGGTAATGCAGATGCACACAGCACATACATGCATGTGATCCAACAAAAAAAAAGGACTTCTATGTTCAGATGCACACTAACTAATAACAGACTTTAGCAAGGTCTTTCCTTACATTATTTTTTCCAAGTCTTGAAGAAGTAGGTTGAGATCAAAGGTAGAGATGTGTTCTCATAAACTCTAATTCTAGATGAACCTAACCAAATAACAATTGGGACAAAAATAACACCACACAAGTGCGGTGCAATTCTTCAGAAACTACGCACTATTATTCATTTTTATTGATTTTAATATAGAACTGAAATAATATAATTGACGTTGTATCATCAGCACATCCTTAAATAGAGATATGACCCTTTCAGAATTCACGCATCTCTCCATCATCACAATACAATAAAAAGCCTATCTTCAATCCATTCTCTGGCAATTCAAGCTATATGGCTCCATTTGAATTCAAGTTGGAAAACCATTTTGTTGGTTCCTCTGATGGAACTTCCCTCCAAGTCTATGAGCTTACAAAGTCTTCCGCTCACTTCTCTTCCATGCAGAAGGCTGATTGGAAGAAAGTTGCCACCATTCCTAAACAAGATGATGTTGATGATGATGCAGCATATGATGGGCTTCTGTTCTTCAATAGTCATGAAAGAATCGAGGAACCAGAAGTGCTGACTATGCTTGCCGAGCACCTGAAGGAGTTACGCTTGCTGGCGAGTCCAGAAGGGTATTGTTTCCAACGAGTATCCGAATTTGGTGTTCACTATCTTCGACTGAACGATCTGTTCAGCTGGCCTCGCTACGGGGTCAAACTTGTGACGATCAGCACGTGGAGCAGGTTGGAGCTTAAGTTGTTGAAGGACGACGACGACCATTATGATTTGGAGGAGGAGGCAAATAAGTCCAAGGACAACAAGGATGACAAGGACGAATTGCGAAAGTCAGCCAAGTGGACAAATATCAATGTCGTAGTTTGGGAGCTGCAGAGACAACTAAGGAAGAAGGATGTTGAGTTGCGGATGCTTAAAAGGAAGAAGAACGAGGAGGACAAAGTGAAAGAAAAAGGATACAAGAACTAGAAAAGCTTAACGAGGCTCTAGAGGAGGTAAATGAAACCAAGGATGAGGAATTACAAAAGTTAGCCGCCTACTCGAAGAACATGATCAGCGACCTGCAAAGACAATTGAAAAGGAAAGATGACCAACTAGAGATGCTCAAGAAGATGAAAGTTGCGGAGGAAGAGGCGGGTGAAAAAAGAATTGCCGAGCTAGAGAAGCAGAATGAGGATTTGGAAGAAGCAAAAAGAACAAAGGATAAGGAATTACAAAAGCTACAGAAGCAGTTGAAGAAGAAGGACGGCGAACTACATGCGCTCAAGAAGAAGGCAGAGGAGAAATCAAATAGGATAGAAGAACTAGAGAAGATGTTCGAGGAATTGGAGGAGGAGAATATGCGTATAAAGGAGGCGAAGGAGGACGAAGTTTCGAAGCTAAAGAAGGCGGAGAGTGAGTTGCGGAAGCTGTTGAAACTGAAAGAGAATGAATTACAAACATTGAGAAAGAAGAAACAAGAAGACGAAGAAGCCAAACTGTCAAAGTTAAGAGAAGAATTGGAGGCCAGAAAGAATACTGAAGTGGAAAAGCTAAGGAAGGAGAAGGATGATGCGGTTTCGAAGATACTACAAGAGAAGAATGATGAAGCAGCAAAAACCAGAAAGGTGGAGGGGGAGTTGAAAGAAGCAAGGGAGAAACTAAGTTCCAGTGTAGCTGAAGTGGCAGAGGTGAAGAGAGAATTGGAGAAATGTCAAAGGAATTCGTGGGCCTTTCTACTTTCGACCAAGTTCATTAAACCGGAAAACTTAGATTTCAAAGATAAGTATTTGGCCACAAGACAGAGGGTTCCTCTAGGAACATTCGTGTGTGCTTCTCGATTACAAAACAATTCGGTGAGTAACTCACCTAAACTGGTGGATAAAATGCCAATTGACGAAAACTGCATAGTTTGGTTGGTTGACGAGGAAAGAAGCAGTCGTGCTGAATGGCCACGTCTACCACTAATCTTTGTATATCTTGGTACCGACGGTTCAGAATTCGATCAGAACAACTGGTGGTATTTGAAAACCACCCATCCCGAAGGTGGCTTGACGATGCTAGTATATTATGAAGGAGATCGTTCTCAAATTTCTATAACTAGTTTCGGCGGAAACTTCATCCCGTTGCCGTTTCCCAAGGATCTTGAGCTTTATTCGTGGTATTCGAGGTTTTCCATCTTTAGGCTAGAACCATTTGGAGTAAGATTCGGTTTCACGTACCGGTACTAATAGATAGTTGGCATATCGTTCACTTGGTTCACAGTTTGGGGAAGTGTGTATTGGCCTTGGCCGGCCATATTGAGCTGTAGCTATCTCCTCTCTGATTTGTGTATTTCCCCTTTTTGCATATTGTGTCTGATTTTCAAAATATTAATAAATGTTCTGTTTCTATTTTGTATTTTCCTTTTTGCATGCATACAATTTGTAAAACAAACTTGTCAAAGGTCAACTGTGTTGCCAGTCTTTGTTTATTCAATATTTTTTTTGGTTACTAACCTGGCAGTAAAATCTTCAACCATAATTTTGTTTATCTACCTGCAGTTGTTTGACACGGTCAGCTTTTGTTTTCAGGTAAGGATACACCTCTTTGCATTCGGTGAGATAACAGAACTTGCTAGGATATTGGATGCTGTTGATATCATGTCTCTCTTGTGAAATCGTATAAGCTGAAGTGTTTTCGTCTCCACTGGTAACTTTGAAGGTAATGATCATGTCTTCTTGATGCTTGTTCTATTTACAGTTATTATGCAAGTTTTCCCCTTGCAAGTCGCGAAGTAATGGTCTTTAATTGTAATGCTGTTTAGCTTAGGCCTTAGTCACAGAGAATTAGTTAGTACTTGAACAATGAGTTGGTTTCTTTCGTACTAGTAACTGTAAGTAGCATGCATGCAATCTGTAAAAAACTTCTCAAATGTCAACTGTGTTGCCAGTCTTTGTTTACATTATTTTTTGGAAGATGACTTGAATGAATCTGGGTCAACTGTTTAGTGTCTGAAAATTAAAAGGAAATTGTAGTCATTTACGATTCTCTCTTGGTCGATGTCAGTGCAAAGATATTTCACAGAGACCAACATTGGCCAAGGTCTTCGTCCGTCTGTATATAGTTTGTGTAAACATATAGCAAGCTATCTTCAAATCCCATAATCCCCTGCTTCTCTAAGCTTTCATCTCTTACAAAAATGGCTCTGTTTGATTTCAAGTCTAACAACCACTTTGTTGCATCCTCAGACGGAGCCAACCTCCAAATCTACGAGTTAACCAACCACACCGTTAACCTTCCTTTGATAAAAAAGATTCACTGGAAGAAAGTTGCCACCATTCAAACAAGCCATGACGAAGATGATGATAATGACGACGAGATGTCATATAACGGGCTTATATTCTTCGACGGTCATGGAAGGATCGAGGAAGAAGAGGAGTTCACTATGCTTGCTCAACACCTCAAGGACTTGCACTTGCTAGTGAGTCCCGAAGGGTATTGCTTCCAGGAAGTATCTGATCTTGGAGTGTACTCTGATTATGGGATTGACTATCTCCGGCTGAACGATCTGTTCAGCTGGCCTCGTTACAGGGTCGAACTTGCGACGACCAACGTGTGGAGCCGGTCGGAGTTGAAGTACCACCTTCCTAGGCACAAGAAGCATTCTGAGCCGGCGATAGGTGGTGCGGTGATCAGTAAGGAAAAGTACGAGGAGTTGAAAAGGTCGGTCAAAGAGAAAGATGAGGAACTAGAGAAGCTCAAAGAACTTAAAAAGAAGAAGGACGATGAAGAGGCGAAAACAAAGAGGAGGATAGAAGAACTGGAGAAGGCAAATAAAGCTAAAGATGAAGAACTGAAGGAATGTGGAAGGAAGTCATGGGCGATTCTACCTTCCACCAAGTTCCTACCGCAAAGCTTGGAAGCCAAAGATAAGTACTTAGCCACGAGACGACGGGTTCCACCAGGAACATTCACATGTTATTCTCAGTGGGGGTTTCCTTACGTGAGTAACTCACAAAAACTAGTGGATAAAATGATGGTTATGAGCAACTATGGTGTTAGGGTTGTTGAGGAGGAAAACAGTCTCACTGAATGGCCACCTCTACCAACAATCAGAGTATGTCTCGAAGATTTCGACAAGAACAACTGGTGGTATTTGAAAACAACCCACCCTGAAGGGGGCTTAACGATGCTGGTGTATTACGAAGGAAATCGATCTCATATTTCTCATAGTGGTTACGGCGGCATTGATCCTATTATTCCCTTGCCGTTTCCTAAGGGTATTCTTGAGGTCTACTCGTACTATCCTACGTTCTCCCTCTTTAGGCTGGAACCATTTGGAGTGAGATTTGGTTTCGCATACCGGGCCTAGACAAGACTCTGACGTCTTTCACTGGAATTCACAGTTTGGGATCTCCCGTCAATTGGCCATTAACTGTCTTTCTGAAAGACTAAATAGTTTTCACTGCAGTTCCGTTTTCTAAGAATGCTGGGCTGCCTTCATTCCCCGTTGGCAGCTTTGGCTCTGTATGTTACAGTTTGACATTTCCTTTCTGACTTCTTTACAATTTCTCAATCTTTCACATAACAACCTAGTGAGTTTTTGAGGTACCATATTTTTCTAGTTCTCCTCAATATTTGGATATGCATGCCAACCAACTCCGAGGAAATTTCCCATCCATCATCATCATCATTCTCAACGGCCTTCATAGACTTCTCCCACAATCGTTTCGATGGCTTCATTCCGGCCGAAAATTTTCGTAACCGTCACCTTTACTTTCTTTCACTCTCAGATAATAGCTTCATAGGAAACTATTCCGACAACGGTTTGCAATCTTGCATATCTTCAAGTCCTTGATTTTTCAAACAATCGTTTGAATGACACAATTCCATCTTGTCTGATGAAAAACATGAAAAATCATTCACAAGAATCAACTGGGACTTTCTATGTGAAGCATCCGGATATGTCTTCGGGTTAGCTGCTGTCATGTTGCCAGCCGCAATGGCCAAGTTTTCGAGTTTGGTTCTGGCCAAAGATCGACTCTCTAATCATTTGGATGTTCGCAGAGTTACACGTGAAAGACTGGAATAATCGTCTTAGGCGAAGTCTGAGCCGGCGGCCTAGCAAGAGGATTGTGCCAAGCCGGTAACCTCCCTGCAATTTCATAATGCTTTTATATGTATTATATGTTATGTTGTAAAGCTTAATTATTGAGTTATAAATACATGGCTAGACTAATTAATTCCTCCAAATTATTATACCTTTTCTATAATTAGTTGTAAATTTGCCTAATTTGAGAATGTCTACCAAAAAAAATAGACCACCGACCCGACTCCGGATTAGTACGATATTGATCGTTCTAAGCCATGTTTTCGCAGATTTATTTTTGAATTTTCTTCTCAAAATGTCTCACACTAGTAAATATGCCGATGTGATATCTGAGTGGTTATCCCAAAGCTTGCAAACCGGTCGGCTTTCTAACTAGAGAATTGGTCAAATTACCTTGTGAGCTAACTCCCAACAGTATAGACAAATTAGCGTTGGCACTTTGGAGTAAGAAATCCTTGTGCGATAAGGACTTCATACATATTACCAATGAAATGAATGCATCCTTTTCAGTTTTGTTCTTACTATTTGTTAATTAATTTCCTCCCCGTTTTGTCCATGTCGTACATACAAAACGGCAGTGTCCCCAGTACACAGAGTTTTCAGAAGCGGATCGAATCGGTCGGATAGTAAAAACTTTAGCCGTGATATGATCCGGTAAAATAACCTTCTAAATCTGTTTGAGCTCGTAACTCGTTCATGTAGGTTTTCGTAGTTTATTGACTCAACATACGTAAAAGAGAAACATTCAACTGAGTGCACCGTTGTGTCTTGATTACCCATATAGGTTCAACCACGGTTAAATCTTTAAACATCGACTATCTGGATTACCCATCCGATCCGATTCTAACAACATTAATTAATACATTAAGCTTTCATTTTCCTTCCACCCTATACTTAAAAAAAACACATATTGACATGAAAATGAAACAAAAACTGAAAAACACTTAATTTTCTCTTCCCAATCAAATAAGCTAAACCCTCTTCATCATCACCATGCCTACTCCCCAAACTCTCTTCTCTTCTCCCATCCCGTCGCGCAACACCGTCCATCTCGACAACGATGATCCTCGCGAATTCGACTTCTGGGCCACGGCCGAAGCCAGGTATTTCCAGAGCTTGAGGCAGAGTAGGCTCGACCGAGGTTCAACAGCGGCAGGAGCATCGTCCCCTTGCCATAAGCGAACGGTTTCCTCTCAATCTTATCTCCAATCCCTCGCAGAAGGGAGGAAGGCGATGATGAAGATGGTCGGAGACATGCCCGACTCTTGCTTCGAACTCTCCCTCAAGGACATCGTCAACGAGGTCCAGGTCGGTCAAAATCGAGATTCTACATAGCCGTAATAAGATTTTAATATTTGTTACACTACAAGTCTACAACTAGAGGTGGAAATCGCTCCTATTCCTGAATTTTTTAAATCCCAATTCTCGATTCCTGAATAAGACCTCTCTTTTCCGGTTCCCGAATTAAAAAGTCATAAATTAATTCGGGAACAAAACTTTTTATTCCGGACGAGATCTCAGATGAACATATTGCTACTAAAGTTATGAGTCGTGGTTGCAGTGGCCGTGTCCAGAATCAGACTAGAACCGTCCGGTTCGGTCAAAATTCATGATCACTTTAGATATCACGAGACCCTCATAAGATTTTAACATCAAGATCGTGATTTTCAAAACCAAACTTAATATCAACGTCTCTCTCCTTGCAGGGCCAACGGATCGAGGAGGAAGAAGATCTGAAAGATGGGAGCTTCCAGTTCGAAACAGAGGATCAGATGAAGAAACAGAGCTGGCTGAAGAAGATGATAGCGAAGAACAAGGAGAGTACCAGTACTCTCTCTAAGCCGCCGTTGTACGGTAGGGTTCCGAGGAGCTGTAGTTTGGATACAGGCACCGTGTTCATCAAGGTATTCAATCTTGCTCCTCTTAGCTGGAAAGCCAACAGAAATGGGAAGAAAATACAGGCGAAAACAGGGGAAATCCATGGTACTGTGAGGAGCGATAGCCATGGAAGCTCTAGTGCTAGCAGTAGTAGAAGCTCGAGCAGCGGTAGTAGCGGTTGCAGCTCCGACGGTTCAACCAGGTTCGAACCTTCTGTTTCGGTTAATAATTTAAACATTTATGGATTTCAGGATTCTACATGGAAAATCCTTTCGTCACACTATATTTGGAACTTGTGATCAATATACAAATCGAAACCAGAGGTTTCAAACGTACTGTTTGTCACTTTCTTTGGATCTTTGTGATAAAACTTAAAAGTCCATGAATCGGATCTGTTAGTTCATAGTTCACAAATTTTGTGTTGGTTGTACCCATGCAGGGGACTAAGAAGACAGAGGAGGGTTCTGGAAGCCATGGTTGGCTGCTTCCCATCGTTTTGCATGGGAACACAAAAGAGCAAGCTACGTGATTAATAGTGAAACGGTGATTGTGTTCTAGCTTTAGTTTTATGTTAATAAATATGATATATCATTTTCATATAGAAAATATGTGATTGGTTCGATAACGGTTGAACCTCTAACCCCTTTACATCGTAATTATTTGATTCAACTTCTGGTATAAAATATGGAAAAAGATTGAGAATCAGTACTCGAATTAGAGACCAAACGACTAGGTTCCATCGGTAAGAGATACTTAATTATCTGATTCGTTGATCGACCGCTAAACAACCATCCAAATTTGGACATTGTTACTCGAATAATTCTGTTCGATTTTTAACGGACCGAGTGAGTATTTTTTCTTGGACTTTGTACTTATCATAATGGTTGATTTCACTTATTATTTATTAGAGTGATAGCTTAAGAAAAATAAATCAATTCCACGTCTCCTTCACCCCCCAAAAAAAAATTTGTCTTTGGTAATGACTTATGTTGATATGAAACATATGGGACCCCAATGCCAATAACCCATAATTTGTTGGTTAATTAGCAATAGTTGTCCTTATGTACGGGATGGTTTTGTTGATTTCGATAGAAATGAGACCTTTTTGTACAAACGACAAACGTAGAGGATGGCTATGCTAATAACTCATAATTTATTTAATTAAGCTCGTGATTATCAGTCAGTGACTCTTTCAGTCTTTCTCAGCTGCCGCCCAATTTTTTGTCGAAATCCCTAATTTCCTCCGCCGGCGAATCCCTCTCAGCCTGTCCGCCACCATTTCCCAACCATGATGTCACTCAATCTCACTCACTCTCCCGCCGTCCCCTTCTCCACTTCCGCCGCTGTCAACTCCCCCCGTCAATCCACCTCCGTCTCTCCTCCACAGTCCTCATTTCCCTCTCTTAGAAGTAGCCGCCTCCTCCTCACCAACCTCCCCAACAATGGCGGTCCATCCAGATCCACTCTCAGATCTCACCTCCTCATCCCCAAATCCGCTTCAGCAGGAAGCGGAGCAGAACCAGCACCATCACCGGATTCCGATTCCGAGTCCCTGAAGAGGAAGCAAACCCTGAAGCTCGCCACAGCATTCGGCCTCTGGTACTTCCACAACATCATCTTCAACATCTGCAACAAAAAGGCTCTCAACGTATTCCCCTATCCATGGTTCCTCGCCACTTTCCAGCTCTTCGTCGGCTGCCTATGGATGCTAGTCAACTGGTCAGTCAAACGTCAATTTCCCCAAATCCCTAAAGGCTTCTTCGCCGCTCTTTTATTCCCCGCCTTATTCCACACAATCGGACACATTTCGGCCTGCGTTTCGTTCTCCAAAGTCGCCGTTTCGTTCACTCACGTCATCAAATCGGCAGAACCAGTCTTCTCCGTCATCTTCTCATCTTTCCTCGGCGAGATTTATCCTCTCAAAGTCTGGCTGTCGATCCTCCCGATCGTGTTTGGTTGCTCGTTAGCTGCAGTAACTGAAGTCTCGTTCAATTTAGGAGGGCTTTCTGGTGCTATGATCAGTAATTTCGGATTCGTCCTGAGGAACATTTATTCCAAAAAGAGTCTGCAGAATTTTAAAGAAGTCGATGGATTGAATTTGTATGGGATGATTAGCTTCGTCTCATTGGTGTATTTGCTTCCCGTTGCGGTGTTTGTAGAAGGGTCGCAGTGGATGCAGGGGTATCGTAATGCGATTGTGGCTGTTGGGTCGAATCCGATGGATTTTTACTCGATGGTTTTGTGTTCTGGGATATTTTATCATCTGTATAATCAATCATCTTACCAGGCGCTTGATGATATAAGTCCGCTGACGTTTTCTGTTGGGAACACGATGAAGAGGGTTGTGGTGATTGTTGCTACTGTGTTGTTCTTTAGGAATCCGGTGAAGCCGCTGAATGCTCTCGGATCGGCCATTGCGATTTTCGGGACGTTCTTGTACTCTCAGGTCACTGCTAAGAAGAAGAAGAGCAGCTAAGTTTGATGTAATTGGTTTGAATGACTGTTGTACTTTTTTGGTTAGAATTGTGATTCAGCTTTGGATTTTTGGTTAGACTCTGCAGTCCTTTTGTTATTCTGCTTATTGAGAAAGGCAATTTCAACTTGGCAATGGAGTTCAGTAACTAGTTACTACCTTGTGGCGTATCGGTTAACTTCGGCGTTGGTACCTCCGTCGGTGGCTGTATACAAACAACGGCGGCGGCGGCGATAGAGACACCGAAGAAGACGGTGAAACGAGAGAAGAAAAGAAGATACTGATCGTTCTGTTTTTTCTCTTCTGGGAAACTTAGGTCCTGTGGCTGAATCCGGGTCCAGCCCGGTGACAAATTGGGCCTGATATGGCGGCCCAGTCGCAGTAACTAAGAAAATAAAATTGAGTCAAAACCGCGTCGCTAAAAGGTTGACTTTTTCTCGGACGTTTTTTTTTCCCAACGAGCTCCGAGCCCATTTTGAGGGGTTCTTGAAACTCGGCTGACCCGAATCCAGTTTGGCCGAGAGTTTTTCGGCCCAGCCCGCAATGCTCCCGCACAAAACGACATGCCCTGATATGGCCTCGACCCGACCCGGCCAAAAACGGCCGACCCGGTTCGTTTTACGCGTGTCGTACACGCGCGGGCGTGCGCGTGGTCCGTCTTCGCCGCGTTGTGTTGCCCACGCGCAAGTGCATTACACGCACTCTATATGTTCACGCGCCCGCGTTTGAAGGTCACGCGCCCCTGTTTTCGATTTGTTTCCTTTCAATCGCTGTTTTTTCCCCTTTCCGATTCGTGGATTCTGTACCGGCGACGAGTCCCTGCCTCCTGGGAGGGGATTCTGGGTAACAAAAGTGATCTCTGAACACGAAGCTTGATCGATCGTCGGCTGCTGTGCTGAATATGACGAAAGAGGGTCTCTATAGGCAGACGCAGCGGCGATGAGAAGGCACTGAAGGATGTTAATCGTCCCTAATCGTAGAAGTAGAGAATAAAAGGTATTGGCTACATATCGTTGTACTGCTATTCATTTTCAGCAATGTTAGTTATGGTGTTACTGTGGATTTCGACAAATCATTCACAAATTTCTCTGAAAGGATGCTGGTTTTCTGAGTTGGGAAACATTGAAGAACTCTACAGTGGGGATATATCAATCATCAAGCTACAAGGCATCCAATTCAATATATTGTGCCTTGGCCTGGAACAAATCAGACGTGGCAGCAGAATCGTACCAGAAGAAGTGAAAATCAGTCTTAGCCAACTGGATACTCTCTTCATCTTTTTCTCCTCCAAATTCAATGCGGAGACTTAGAGAACCAAGAATGGAAGTAATTCTTTTATCTCATCTGTTTAGCCACTTCCAATTTCTTTATTCTTTTCCGTCCGCGTAGCTTAGAAGACCGAGTAAGGTAGGTGGCTCGGGAGCGGGGCGGTATTTCAACTGGTGTAAGAGAAATGATAGGTTTGGACATTGTTTAAGTTCGTGCTCAGATTTTTTGCCAAGTTGGCTTCTAAAGTTGTGGAGAAGAAATAAAGTAGTAGTAACAAAATTTACGGAGGGAGTTCAAATTTGGATACTGAAATTTTCATCCCTCGTATTATCAAATGCAGAGAAAGAAACCTACCAATTAAAGAAAAATTATTATAGGCTATGTCTTTAATGTGGATTTGTTTATAAATTTGGATTTGGGGATCAAATTTGATTTTTGTTTTGTTTTGTGATGCCATTTACAAGAAGCATAGACATATAACAAACCCACATTATAGAGCAATTATAGAGCCCTTCTGTTTTGGAAATATGATGTCATTTCCAACATGCATGTTAAATATTAGCCAATTTCAAAAAATTTATTTCAAAATTATCAATTTCAAAAGGGGTCAATCCATTGGAAATTGACTATTTTCACAAAAAAATTTCAAAAATTGAAAATCGGAAGAAAATTTCAAAAATTGAAAATCGACTAATATTTGACATGCATGTTGAAAATGACTAAAATATCAAGTGGCATTATGGTAACCCCTGTAAACAATAGCCAAACAAAGTAAAAAATCAATTTTATTCGGTGTTATTTTAGTATGATGAAAAATGTTTTTCATTTCATTTGGCTATTATTTGAAGAACTTAACATGATGAAACCTCAATTTTTAACCATTCCCAACATGCAGGCTAAATATTAGTCAATTTAGAAAATTTTATTTCAAAATTGTCAATTTCAAAAGGGGTTAATCCATTGGAAATTGACTATGTTCACAAGAAAATTTTAAAAATTGCAAATCGACTAATATTTGACAAGGATATTGAAAATGACTAAAATATCAAGTGGCATTATGGTGACCCCAGTAAACAATGGCCAAACAAAGTAAAAAATCAATTTTACTCGGTGTTATTTTAGCATGTTGACATTTTTAAAAAATTTTATTTGACTATTATTTGAAGGGTTTAACATTATGAGACCTTAATTTTTAACCGTCCCCAACATGCATGTCGAATATTAGCCAATTTAAAATTTTGAAAATTTTCATGTCAAAATTCTCAATTTCCAAAGGGGTTAACCTATGCAAATTGACCATTTTCACAAGAAAATTTCAAAATTTTCAAATCGACTAATATTTGACATGCATGTTGGGAATGGCTAAAAAATAAAATTTCAATATGATAACCCTTGTAAACAATGGCCAAACAAAGTAAAAAATCAATTTTACTAGGTGTTATTTTAGCATGTTGAAATTTTTTTTTAATTTCATTTGGCTATTTTTTGAAAGGGTTAACATGATGAAACCTCAATTTTTAACTGTTTCCAACATGGATGTAAAATATTAGACAATTTGAAAATTTTAATTTTCACGTCAAAATTGTCAATTTCGAAAGGGGTTAACCTATGCAAATTGACCATTTTCACAAGAAAATTTCAAAATTTTCAAATTGACTAATATTTGACATGCATATTGGGAATGGCTAAAAAAATCATGTTGCACTATGATAACCTCAGTAAATAATGGCCAAACAAAGTAAAAAATCAATTTTACTCTATGTTATTTTAGCGTGTTCAAAACTGTTTTTAATTACATTTGGCAATTATTTGAAGGGCTTAACATGATGAAACCTCAACTTTTAACGGTTCCTAACATGCATGTCAAATATTAGCCAATTCAAAAAAAATTAATTTTCATGTCAAAATTGTCAATTTCGGAAGGGGTTAACCTATGGAAATTGACCATTTTCACAAGAAATTTTAAAAAATTTCAAATCGTCTAATATTTGACATGCATATTGGGAATGTCAAAAAAATCAAGTTTCATTATGATAACCCCTTTCAACAATGGCCAAAAAGGTAAAAAAATTTAATTTTACTCGGTGTTATTTTACTATGATGAAAAATGTTTTTAATTATTATTTGAAGGACTTAACATGATGAAACATCAACTTTTAACGTTCCCAACATGCATGTAAAATATTAGACAATTTGAAATTTTTTAATTTTCATGTAAAAAATGTCAATTTCCAAAGGGGTTAACCAATGGAAATTGACCATTTTCATAAGAAAATTTCAAAATTTTCAAATCAACTAATATTTGACATGCATGTTGGGAATGGCTAAAAAATAAAATTTCAATATGATAACCCCTATAACCAATGGCCAAACAAAGTAAAAAATCAATTTTACTAGGTGTTATTTTAGCATGTTGAAAAATATTTTTAATTTCATTTGGCTATGTTTTGAAGGGGTTAACACGATGAAACCTCAATTTTTAACCGTTTCCAACATTGATGTCAAATATTAGACAATTTGAAATTTTATAATTTTCATGTCAAAATTGTCAATTTCGAAAGGGGTTAACCTATGGAAATTGACCATTTTCACAAGAAAATTTAAAAATTTTCAAATCGACTAATATTTGTCATTCATGTTGGGAATGGCTAAAAAATAAAATTTCAATATGATAACCCCTGTAAACAATGGCCAAACAAAGTAAAAAATCAATTTTACTAGGTGTTATTTTAGCATGTTGAAAAATGTTTTTAATTTCATTTGGCTATGTTTTGAAGGGGTTAACATGATGAAACCTCAATTTTTAACTGTTTCCAACATTGATGTCAAATATTAGACAATTTGAAATTTTATAATTTTCATGTCAAAATTGTCAATTTCGAAAGGGGGTTAACCTATGAAAATTGACCATTTTCACAAGAAATTTTAGAAAATTGCAAATCGACTAATATTTTACATGCATATTGGGAATGACTAAAAAATCATGTTGCACTATGAAAACCTCAGTAAATAATGGCCAAACAAAGTAAAAAATCAATTTTACTCGGTGTTATTTTAGCGTGTTCAAAACTTGTTTTTAATTTCATTTGGCTATTATTTGAAGGGCTTAACATGATGAAACCTCAACTTTTAACCGTTCCTAACATGCATGTCAAATATTAGCCAATTCAAAAAAAATTAATTTTCATGTCAAAATTGTCAATTACAAAAGGGGTTAACCTATGGAAATTGACCATTTTCATAAGAAATTTTAAAAAATTTCAAATAAACTAATATTGGACATGCATATTGGGAATGTCTAAAAAATCAAGTTTCATTATGATAACCCCTATAAACAATGGCCAAAAAGGTAAAAAAAGAAATTTTACTCGGTGTTATTTTAGTATGATGAAAAATGTTTTTAATTATTATTTGAAGGACTTAACATGATGAAACATCAACTTTTAACGTTCCCAACACGCATGTCAAATATTAGACAATTTGAAAATTTTAATTTTCATGTAAAAAATATCAATTTCCAAAGGGGTTAACCTATGGAGATTGACCAGTTTCCAAAGAAAATTTCAAAATTTTCAAATCGACTAATATTTGACATGCATGTTGGGAATGGCTAAAAAATACAATTTCAATATGATAACCCCTGTACACAATGGCCAAACAAAGTAAAAAATCAATTATACTAGGTTTTATTTTAGCATGTTGAAAAATGTTTTTAATTTCATTAGGCTATTTGTTGAAGGGGTTAACATGATGAAACATCAATTTTTAACCGTTTCCAACATGGATGTCAAATATTAGACAATTTAAAATTTTTTAATTTTCATGTCAAAATTGTCAATTTCGAAAGGGGGTTAACCTATGAAAATTGACCATTTTCACAAGAAATTTTAGAAAATTGCAAATCGACTAATATTTTACATGCATATTGGGAATGACTAAAAAATCATGTTGCACTATGAAAACCTCGAAAATAATGGCCAAACAAAGTAAAAAATCAATTTTACTCAGGGTTATTTTAGCATGTTCAAAACTGTTTTTAATTTCATTTGGCTATTATTTGAAGGGCTTAACATGATGAAACCTCAACTTTTAACCGTTCCTAACATGCATGTCAAATACTAGCCAATTCAAAAAAAATTAATTTTCATGTCAAAATTGTCAATTACAAAAGGGGTTAACCTATGGAAATTGACCATTTTCATAAGAAATTTTAAAAAATTTCAAATAAACTAATATTGGACATGCATATTGGGAATGTCTAAAAAATCAAGTTTCACTATGATAACCCCTATAAACAATGGCCAAAAAGGTAAAAAAAGCAATTTTACTCGGTGTTATTTTAGTATGATGAAAAATGTTTTTAATTATTATTTGAAGGACTTAACATGATGAAACATCAACTTTTAACGTTCCCAACACGCATGTCAAATATTAGACAATTTGAAATTTTTAATTTTCATGTAAAAAATATCAATTTCCAAAGGGGTTAACCTATGGAGATTGACCGCTTCCAAAGAAAATTTCAAATTTTTCAAATCGACTAATATTTGACATGCATGTTGGGAATGGCTAAAAAATAAAATTTCAATATGATAACCCCCGTACACAATGGCCAAACAAAGTAAAAAATCAATTATACTAGGTTTTATTTTAGCATGTTGAAAAATGTTTTTAATTTCATTAGGCTATTTGTTGAAGGGGTTAACATGATGAAACATCAATTTTTAACCGTTTCCAACATGGATGTCAAATATTAGACAATTTAAAATTTTTTAATTTTCATGTCAAAATTGTCAATTTCGAAAGGGGGTTAACCTATGAAAATTGACCATTTTCACAAGAAATTTTAGAAAATTGCAAATCGACTAATATTTTACATGCATATTGGGAATGACTAAAAAATCATGTTGCACTATGAAAACCTCAGTAAATAATGGCCAAACAAAGTAAAAAATCAATTTTACTCAGTGTTATTTTAGCGTGTTCAAAATCGTTTTTAATTTCATTTGGCTATTATTTGAAGGGCTTAACATTATGAAACCTCAACTTTTAACCGTTCTAACATACATGTCAAATATTAGCCAATTCTAAAAAATTTAATTTTCATGTTAAAATTGTCAATTTCCAAAGGGGTTAACCTATGGAAATTGACCATTTTCAAAAGAAATTTTAAAAAGTTTCAAATCGACTAATATTTGACATGCATATTGGGAATGTCTAAAAAATCAAGTTTCACTATGATAACCCCTATAAACAATGGCCAAAAAGGTAAAAAAATCAATTTTACTCGGTGTTATTTTAGTATGATGAAAAATGTTTTTAATTATTATTTGAAGGACTTAACATGATGAAACATCAACTTTTAACGTTCCCAACATGCATGTCAAATATTAGACAATTTGAAATTTTTAATTTTCATGTAAAAAATATCAATTTCCAAAGGGGTTAACCTATGGAGATTGACCAGTTTCCAAAGAAAATTTCAAATTTTTCAAATCGACTAATATTTGACATGCATGTTGGGAATGGCTAAAAAATAAAATTTCAATATGATAACCCCTGTACACAATGGCCAAACAAAGTAAAAAATCAATTATACTAGGTTTTATTTTAGCATGTTGAAAAATGTTTTTAATTTCATTAGGCTATTTGTTGAAGGGGTTAACATGATGAAACATCAATTTTTAACCGTTTCCAACATGGATGTCAAATATTAGACAATTTAAAATTTTTTAATTTTCATGTCAAAATTGTCAATTTCGAAAGGGGGTTAACCTATGAAAATTGACCATTTTCACAAGAAATTTTAGAAAATTGCAAATCGACTAATATTTTACATGCATATTGGGAATGACTAAAAAATCATTATGCACTATGAAAACCTCAGTAAATAATGGCCAAACAAAGTAAAAAATCAATTTTACTCAGTGTTATTTTAGCGTGTTCAAAACTGTTTTTAATTTCATTTGGCTATTATTTGAAGGGCTTAACATGATGAAACCTCAACTTTTAACCGTTCCTAACATGCATGTCAAATATTAGCCAATTCAAAAAAAATTAATTTTCATGTCAAAATTGTCAATTACAAAAGGGGTTAACCTATGGAAATTGACCATTTTCATAAGAAATTTTAAAAAATTTCAAATAAACTAATATTGGACATGCATATTGGGAATGTCTAAAAAATCAAGTTTCACTATGATAACCCCTATAAACAATGGCCAAAAAGGTAAAAAAAGCAATTTTACTCGGTGTTATTTTAGTATGATGAAAAATGTTTTTAATTATTATTTGAAGGACTTAACATGATGAAACATCAACTTTTAACGTTCCCAACACGCATGTCAAATATTAGACAATTTGAAATTTTTAATTTTCATGTAAAAAATATCAATTTCCAAAGGGGTTAACCTATGGAGATTGACCAGTTTCCAAAGAAAATTTCAAATTTTTCAAATCGACTAATATTTGACATGCATGTTGGGAATGGCTAAAAAATAAAATTTCAATATGATAACCCCTATACACAATGGCCAAACAAAGTAAAAAATCAATTATACTAGGTTTTATTTTAGCATGTTGAAAAATGTTTTTAATTTCATTAGGCTATTTGTTGAAGGGGTTAACATGATGAAACATCAATTTTTAACCGTTTCCAACATGGATGTCAAATATTAGACAATTTAAAATTTTTTAATTTTCATGTCAAAATTGTCAATTTCGAAAGGGGGTTAACCTATGAAAATTGACCATTTTCACAAGAAATTTTAGAAAATTGCAAATCGACTAATATTTTACATGCATATTGGGAATGACTAAAAAATCATGTTGCACTATGAAAACCTCGGTAAATAATGGCCAAACAAAGTAAAAAATCAATTTTACTCGGTGTTATTTTAGCGTGTTCAAATCGTTTTTAATTTCATTTGGCTATTATTTGAAGGGCTTAACATTATGAAACCTCAACTTTTAACCGTTCCTAACATACATGTCAAATATTAGCCAATTCTAAAAAATTTAATTTTCATGTTAAAATTGTCAATTTCCAAAGGGGTTAGCCTATGGAAATTGACCATTTTCAAAAGAAATTTTAAAAAGTTTCAAATCGACTAATATTTGACATGCATATTGGGAATGTCTAAAAAATCAAGTTTCACTATGATAACCCCTATAAACAATGGCCAAAAAGGTAAAAAAGCAATTTTACTCGGTGTTATTTTAGTATGATGAAAAATGTTTTTAATTATTATTTGAAGGACTTAACATGATGAAACATCAACTTTTAACGTTCCCAACATGCATGTCAAATATTAGACAATTTGAAATTTTTAATTTTCATGTAAAAAATATCAATTTCCAAAGGGGTTAACCTATGGAGATTGACCAGTTTCCAAAGAAAATTTCAAATTTTTCAAATCGACTAATATTTGACATGCATGTTGGGAATGGCTAAAAAATAAAATTTCAATATGATAACCCCTGTACACAATGGCCAAACAAAGTAAAAAATCAATTATACTAGGTTTTATTTTAGCATGTTGAAAAATGTTTTTAATTTCATTAGGCTATTTGTTGAAGGGGTTAACATGATGAAACATCAATTTTTAACCGTTTCCAACATGGATGTCAAATATTAGACAATTTAAAATTTTTTAATTTTCATGTCAAAATTGTCAATTTCGAAAGGGGGTTAACCTATGAAAATTGACCATTTTCACAAGAAATTTTAGAAAATTGCAAATCGACTAATATTTTACATGCATATTGGGAATGACTAAAAAATCATGTTGCACTATGAAAACCTCAGTAAATAATGGCCAAACAAAGTAAAAAATCAATTTTACTCAGTGTTATTTTAGCGTGTTCAAAACTGTTTTTAATTTCATTTGGCTATTATTTGAAGGGCTTAACATTATGAAACCTCAACTTTTAACCGTTCCTAACATACATGTCAAATATTAGCCAATTCTAAAAAATTTAATTTTCATGTTAAAATTGTCAATTTCCAAAGGGGTTAGCCTATGGAAATTGACCATTTTCAAAAGAAATTTTAAAAAGTTTCAAATCGACTAATATTTGACATGCATATTGGGAATGTCTAAAAAATCAAGTTTCACTATGAAACCCCTATAAACAATGGCCAAAAAGGTAAAAAAATCAATTTTACTCGGTGTTATTTTAGTATGATGAAAAATGTTTTTAATTATTATTTGAAGGACTTAACATGATGAAACATCAACTTTTAACGTTCCCAACACGCATGTCAAATATTAGACAATTTGAAATTTTTAATTTTCATGTAAAAAATATCAATTTCCAAAGGGGTTAACCTATGGAGATTGACCAGTTTACAAAGAAAATTTCAAAATTTTCAAATCGACTAATATTTGACATGCATGTTGGGAATGGCTAAAAAATAAAATTTCAATATGATAACCCCTGTACACAATGGCCAAACAAAGTAAAAAATCAATTATACTAGGTTTTATTTTAGCATGTTGAAAAATGTTTTTAATTTCATTAGGCTATTTGTTGAAGGGGTTAACATGATGAAACATCAATTTTTAACCGTTTCCAACATGGATGTCAAATATTAGACAATTTAAAATTTTTTAATTTTCATGTCAAAATTGTCAATTTCGAAAGGGGGTTAACCTATGAAAATTGACCATTTTCACAAGAAATTTTAGAAAATTGCAAATCGACTAATATTTTACATGCATATTGGGAATGACTAAAAAATCATTATGCACTATGAAAACCTCAGTAAATAATGGCCAAACAAAGTAAAAAATCAATTTTACTCAGTGTTATTTTAGCGTGTTCAAAACTGTTTTTAATTTCATTTGACTATTATTTGAAGGGCTTAAAATGATGAAACCTCAACTTTTAACCGTTCCTAACATGCATGTCAAATATTAGCCAATTCAAAAAAAATTAATTTTCATGTCAAAATTGTCAATTACAAAAGGGGTTAACCTATGGAAATTGACCATTTTCATAAGAAATTTTAAAAAATTTCAAATAAACTAATATTGGACATGCATATTGGGAATGTCTAAAAAATCAAGTTTCACTATGATAACCCCTATAAACAATGGCCAAAAAGGTAAAAAAAGCAATTTTACTCGGTGTTATTTTAGTATGATGAAAAATGTTTTTAATTATTATTTGAAGGACTTAACATGATGAAACATCAACTTTTAACGTTCCCAACACGCATGTCAAATATTAGACAATTTGAAATTTTTAATTTTCATGTAAAAAATATCAATTTCCAAAGGGGTTAAGCTATGGAGATTGACCAGTTTCCAAAGAAAATTTCAAATTTTTCAAATCGACTAATATTTGACATGCATGTTGGGAATGGCTAAAAAATAAAATTTCAATATGATAACCCCGTACACAATGGCCAAACAAAGTAAAAAATCAATTATACTAGGTTTTATTTTAGCATGTTGAAAAATGTTTTTAATTTCATTAGGCTATTTGTTGAAGGGGTTAACATGATGAAACATCAATTTTTAACCGTTTCCAACATGGATGTCAAATATTAGACAATTTAAATTTTTTTTTAATTTTCATGTCAAAATTGTCAATTTCGAAAGGGGGTTAACCTATGAAAATTGACCATTTTCACAAGAAATTTTAGAAAATTGCAAATCGACTAATATTTTACATGCATATTGGGAATGACTAAAAAATCATGTTGCACTATGAAAACCTCGTAAATAATGGCCAAACAAAGTAAAAAATCAATTTTACTCGGTGTTATTTTAGCGTGTTCAAATCGTTTTTAATTTCATTTGGCTATTATTTGAAGGGCTTAACATTATGAAACCTCAACTTTTAACCGTTCCTAACATACATGTCAAATATTAGCCAATTCTAAAAAATTTAATTTTCATGTTAAAATTGTCAATTTCCAAAGGGGTTAGCCTATGGAAATTGACCATTTTCAAAAGAAATTTTAAAAAGTTTCAAATCGACTAATATTTGACATGCATATTGGGAATGTCTAAAAAATCAAGTTTCACTATGATAACCCCTATAAACAATGGCCAAAAAGGTAAAAAAAGCAATTTTACTCGGTGTTATTTTAGTATGATGAAAAATGTTTTTAATTATTATTTGAAGGACTTAACATGATGAAACATCAACTTTTAACGTTCCCAACATGCATGTCAAATATTAGACAATTTGAAATTTTTAATTTTCATGTAAAAAATATCAATTTCCAAAGGGGTTAACCTATGGAGATTGACCAGTTTCCAAAGAAAATTTCAAATTTTTCAAATCGACTAATATTTGACATGCATGTTGGGAATGGCTAAAAAATAAAATTTCAATATGATAACCCCTGTACAGAATGGCCAAACAAAGTAAAAAATCAATTATACTAGGTTTTATTTTAGCATGTTGAAAAATGTTTTTAATTTCATTAGGCTATTTGTTGAAGGGGTTAACATGATGAAACATCAATTTTTAACCGTTTCCAACATGGATGTCAAATATTAGACAATTTAAAATTTTTTAATTTTCATGTCAAAATTGTCAATTTCGAAAGGGGGTTAACCTATGAAAATTGACCATTTTCACAAGAAATTTTAGAAAATTGCAAATCGACTAATATTTTACATGCATATTGGGAATGACTAAAAAATCATGTTGCACTATGAAAACCTCAGTAAATAATGGCCAAACAAAGTAAAAAATCAATTTTACTCAGTGTTATTTTAGCGTGTTCAAAACTGTTTTTAATTTCATTTGGCTATTATTTGAAGGGCTTAACATTATGAAAACATAATTTTTAACCGTTTCCAACATGGATGTCAAATATTAGACAATTTGAAATTTTTTAATCTTCATGTCAAAATTGTCAATTTCGAAAGAGGTTAACCTATGAAAATTGACCATTTTCACAAGAAATTTTAGAAAATTGCAAATCGACTAATATTTTACATGCATATTGGGAATGACTAAAAAATCATGTTGCACTATGAAAACCTCAGTAAATAATGGCCAAACAAAGTAAAAAATCAATTTTACTCAGTGTTATTTTAGCGTGTTCAAAACTGTTTTTAATTTCATTTGGCTATTATTTGAAGGGCTTAACATTATGAAACCTCAACTTTTAATCGTTCCTAACATACATGTCAAATATTAGCCAATTCTAAAAAATTTAATTTTCATGTTAAAATTGTCAATTTCCAAAGGGTTAGCCTATGGAAATTGACCATTTTACAAAGAAATTTTAAAAAGTTTCAAATCGACTAATATTTGACATGCATATTGGGAATGTCTGAAAAATCAAGTTTCACTATGATAACCCCTATAAACAATGGCCAAAAAGGTAAAAAAATCAATTTTACTCGGTGTTATTTTAGTATGATGAAAAATGTTTTTAATTATTATTTGAAGGACTTAACATGATGAAACATCAACTTTTAACGTTCCCAACACGCATGTTAAATATTAGACAATTTGAAATTTTTAATTTTCATGTAAAAAATATCAATTTCCAAAGGGGTTAACCTATGGAGATTGACCAGTTTCCAAAGAAAATTTCAAATTTTTCAAATCGACTAATATTTGACATGCATGTTGGGAATGGCTAAAAAATAAAATTTCAATATGATAACCCCTGTACACAATGGCCAAACAAAGTAAAAAATCAATTATACTAGGTTTTATTTTAGCATGTTGAAAAATGTTTTTAATTTCATTAGGCTATTTGTTGAAGGGGTTAACATGATGAAACATCAATTTTTAACCGTTTCCAACATGGATGTCAAATATTAGACAATTTAAAATTTTTTAATTTTCATGTCAAAATTGTCAATTTCGAAAGGGGGTTAACCTATGAAAATTGACCATTTTCACAAGAAATTTTAGAAAATTGCAAATCGACTAATATTTTACATGCATATTGGGAATGACTAAAAAATCATGTTGCACTATGAAAACCTCAGTAAATAATGGCCAAACAAAGTAAAAAATCAATTTTACTCAGTGTTATTTTAGCGTGTTCAAAACTGTTTTTAATTTCATTTGGCTATTATTTGAAGGGCTTAACATTATGAAACCTCAACTTTTAACCGTTCCTAACATACATGTCAAATATTAGCCAATTCTAAAAAATTTAATTTTCATGTTAAAATTGTCAATTTCCAAAGGGGTTAGCCTATGGAAATTGACCATTTTCAAAAGAAATTTTAAAAAGTTTCAAATCGACTAATATTTGACATGCATATTGGGAATGTCTAAAAAATCAAGTTTCACTATGATAACCCCTATAAACAATGGCCAAAAAGGTAAAAAAATCAATTTTGCTCGGTGGTATTTTAGTATGATGAAAAATGTTTTTAATTATTATTTGAAGGACTTAACATGATGAAACATCAACTTTAAACGTTCCCAACACGCATGTCAAATATTAGACAATTTGAAATTTTTAATTTTCATGTAAAAAATATCAATTTCCAAAGGGGTTAACCTATGGAGATTGACCAGTTTCCAAAGAAAATTTCAAATTTTTCAAATCGACTAATATTTGACATGCATGTTGGGAATGGCTAAAACATAAAATTTCAATATGATAACCCCTGTACACAATGGCCAAACAAAGTAAAAAATCAATTATACTAGGTGTTATTTTAGCATGTTGAAAAATGTTTTTAATTTCATTTGGCTATTTTTTAAAGGGGTTAACATGATGAAACCTCAATTTTAAACCGTTTCCAACATGGATGCCAAATATTAGACAATTTGAATTTTTTTACTTTTCATGTCAAAATTGTCAATTTCGAAAGGGGGTTAACCTATGGAAATTGACCATTTTCACAAGAAATTTTAGAAAATTACAAATCGACTAATATTTGACATGCATATTGGGAATGGGTAAAAAATCATGTTGCACTATGATAACCTCAGTAAATAATGGCCAAACAAAGTAAAAAATCAATTTTACTAAGTGTTATTTTAGCATGTTGAAAAATGTTTTTAATTTTATTTGGCTATTTTTTGAAGGGGTTAACATGATGAAAACATAATTTTTAACCGTTTCCAACATGGATGTCAAATATTAGACAATTTGAAATTTTTTAATCTTCATGTCAAAATTGTCAATTTCGAAAGGGGTTAACCTATGAAAATTGACCATTTTCACAAGAAATTTTAGAAAATTGCAAATCGACTAATATTTTACATGCATATTGGGAATGACTAAAAAATCATGTTGCACTATGAAAACCTTAGTAAATAATGGCCAAACAAAGTAAAAAATCAATTTTACTCAATGTTATTTTAGCGTGTTCAAAACTGTTTTTAATTTCATTTGGCTATTATTTGAAGGGCTTAACATGATGAAACCTCAACTTTTAACCGTTCCTAACATGCATGTCAAATATTAGCCAATTCAAAAAAAATTAATTTTCATGTCAAAATTGTCAATTACAAAAGGGGTTAACCTATGGAAATTGACCATTTTCATAAGAAATTTTAAAATTTTTCAAATAAACTAATATTGGACATGCATATTGGGAATGTCTAAAAAATCAAGTTTCACTATGATAACCCCTATAAACAATGGCCAAAAAGGTAAAAAAAGTAATTTTACTCGGTGTTATTTTAGTATGATGAAAAATGTTTTTAATTATTATTTGAAGGACTTAACATGATGAAACATCAACTTTTAACGTTCCCAACACGCATGTCAAATATTAGACAATTTGAAATTTTTAATTTTCATGTAAAAAATATCAATTTCCAAAGGGGTTAACTATGGAGATTGACCAGTTTCCAAAGAAAATTTCAAATTTTTCAAATCGACTAATATTTGACATGCATGTTGGGAATGGCTAAAAAATAAAATTTCAATATGATAACCCCTGTACACAATGGCCAAACAAAGTAAAAAATCAATTATAATAGGTTTTATTTTAGCATGTTGAAAAATGTTTTTAATTTCATTAGGCTATTTGTTGAAGGGGTTAACATGATGAAACATCAATTTTTAACCGTTTCCAACATGGATGTCAAATATTAGACAATTTAAAATTTTTTAATTTTCATGTCAAAATTGTCAATTTCGAAAGGGGGTTAACCTATGAAAATTGACCATTTTCACAAGAAATTTTAGAAAATTGCAAATCGACTAATATTTTACATGCATATTGGGAATGACTAAAAAATCATGTTGCACTATGAAAACCTCAGTAAATAATGGCCAAACAAAGTAAAAAATCAATTTTACTCAGTGTTATTTTAGCGTGTTCAAAACTGTTTTTAATTTCATTTGGCTATTATTTGAAGGGCTTAACATGATGAAACCTCAACTTTTAACCGTTCCTAACATGCATGTCAAATATTAGCCAATTCAAAAAAAATTAATTTTCATGTCAAAATTGTCAATTACAAAAGGGGTTAACCTATGGAAATTGACCATTTTCATAAGAAATTTTAAAAAGTTTCAAATAAACTAATATTGGACATGCATATTGGGAATGTCTAAAAAATCAAGTTTCACTATGATAACCCCTATAAACAATGGCCAAAAAGGTAAAAAAATCAATTTTACTCGGTGTTATTTTAGTATGATGAAAAATGTTTTTAATTATTATTTGAAGGACTTAACATGATGAAACATCAACTTTTAACGTTCCCAACACGCATGTCAAATATTAGACAATTTGAAATTTTTAATTTTCATGTAAAAAATATCAATTTCCAAAGGGGTTAACCTATGGAGATTGACCAGTTTCCAAAGAAAATTTCAAAATTTTCAAATCGTCTAATATTTGACATGCATGTTGGGAATGGCTAAAAAATAAAATTTCAATATGATAACCCCTGTACACAATGGCCAAACAAAGTAAAAAATCAATTATACTAGGTTTTATTTTAGCATGTTGAAAAATGTTTTTAATTTCATTAGGCTATTTGTTGAAGGGGTTAACATGATGAAACATCAATTTTTAACCGTTTCCAACATGGATGTCAAATATTAGACAATTTAAAATTTTTTAATTTTCATGTCAAAATTGTCAATTTCGAAAGGGGGTTAACCTATGAAAATTGACCATTTTCACAAGAAATTTTAGAAAATTGCAAATCGACTAATATTTTACATGCATATTGGGAATGACTAAAAAATCATGTTGCACTATGAAAACCTCAGTAAATAATGGCCAAACAAAGTAAAAAATCAATTTTACTCAGTGTTATTTTAGCGTGTTCAAAACTGTTTTTAATTTCATTTGGCTATTATTTGAAGGGCTTAACATGATGAAACCTCAACTTTTAACCGTTCCTAACATGCATGTCAAATATTAGCCAATTCAAAAAAAATTAATTTTCATGTCAAAATTGTCAATTACAAAAGGGGTTAACCTATGGAAATTGACCATTTTCATAAGAAATTTTAAAAAATTTCAAATAAACTAATATTGGACATGCATATTGGGAATGTCTAAAAAATCAAGTTTCACTATGATAACCCCTATAAACAATGGCCAAAAAGGTAAAAAAACAAATTTTACTCGGTGTTATTTTAGTATGATGAAAAATGTTTTTAATTATTATTTGAAGGACTTAACATGATGAAACATCAACTTTAAACGTTCCCAACACGCATGTCAAATATTAGACAATTTGAAATTTTTAATTTTCATGTAAAAAATATCAATTTCCAAAGGGGTTAACCTATGGAGATTGACCAGTTTCCAAAGAAAATTTCAAAATTTTCAAATCGACTAATATTTGACATGCATGTTGGGAATGGCTAAAACATAAAATTTCAATATGATAACCCCTGTACACAATGGCCAAACAAAGTAAAAAATCAATTATACTAGGTTTTATTTTAGCATGTTGAAAAATGTTTTTAATTTCATTAGGCTATTTGTTGAAGGGGTTAACATGATGAAACATCAATTTTTAACCGTTTCCAACATGGATGTCAAATATTAGACAATTTAAAATTTTTTAATTTTCATGTCAAAATTGTCAATTTCGAAAGGAGGTTAACCTATGAAAATTGACCATTTTCACAAGAAATTTTAGAAAATTGCAAATCGACTAATATTTTACATGCATATTGGGAATGAGTAAAAAATCATGTTGCACTATGAAAACCTCAGTAAATAATGGCCAAACAAAGTAAAAAATCAATTTTACTCAGTGTTATTTTAGCGTGTTCAAAACTGTTTTTAATTTCATTTGGCTATTATTTGAAGGGCTTAACATTATGAAACCTCAACTTTTAACCGTTCCTAACATACATGTCAAATATTAGCCAATTCTAAAAAATTTAATTTTCATGTTAAAATTGTCAATTTCCAAAGGGGTTAGCCTATGGAAATTGACCATTTTCAAAAGAAATTTTAAAAAGTTTCAAATTGACTAATATTTGACATGCATATTGGGAATGTCAAAAAAATCAAGTTTCACTATGATAACCCCTATAAACAATGGCCAAGAAGGTAAAAAAAAGCAATTTTACTCGGTGTTATTTTAGTATGATGAAAAATGTTTTTAATTATTATTTGAAGGACTTAACATGATGAAACATCAACTTTTAACGTTCCCAACACGCATGTCAAATATTAGACAATTTGAAATTTTTAATTTTCATGTAAAAAATATCAATTTCCAAAGGGGTTAACCTATGGAGATTGACCAGTTTCCAAAGAAAATTTCAAATTTTTCAAATCGACTAATATTTGACATGCATGTTGGGAATGGCTAAAAAATACAATTTCAATATGATAACCCCTGTACACAATGGCCAAACAAAGTAAAAAATCAATTATACTAGGTTTTATTTTAGCATGTTGAAAAATGTTTTTAATTTCATTAGGCTATTTGTTGAAGGGGTTAACATGATGAAACATCAATTTTTAACCGTTTCCAACATGGATGTCAAATATTAGACAATTTAAAATTTTTTAATTTTCATGTCAAAATTGTCAATTTCGAAAGGGGGTTAACCTATGAAAATTGACCATTTTCACAAGAAATTTTAGAAAATTGCAAATCGACTAATATTTTACATGCATATTGGGAATGACTAAAAAATCATGTTGCACTATGAAAACCTCGGTAAATAATGGCCAAACAAAGTAAAAAATCAATTTTACTCGGTGTTATTTTAGCGTGTTCAAAACTCGTTTTTAATTTCATTTGGCTATTATTTGAAGGGCTTAACATTATGAAACCTCAACTTTTAACCGTTCCTAACATACATGTCAAATATTAGCCAATTCTAAAAAATTTAATTTTCATGTTAAAATTGTCAATTTCCAAAGGGGTTTGCCAATGGAAATTGACCATTTTCAAAAGAAATTTTAAAAAGTTTCAAATCGACTAATATTTGACTTGCATATTGGGAATGTCTAAAAAATCAAGTTTCACTATGATAACCCCTATAAACAATGGCCAAAAAGGTAAAAAAATTAATTTTACTCGATGGTAGTTTAGTATGATGAAAAATGTTTTTAATTATTATTTGAAGGACTTAACATGATGAAACATCAACTTTTAACGTTCCCAACACGCATGTCAAATATTAGACAATTTGAAATTTTTAATTTTCATGTAAAAAATATCAATTTCCAAAGGGGTTAACCTATGGAGATTGACCAGTTTCCAAAGAAAATTTCAAATTTTTCAAATCGACTAATATTTGACATGCATGTTGGGAATGGCTAAAAAATAAAATTTCAATATGATAACCCCTGTACACAATGGCCAAACAAAGTAAAAAATCAATTATACTAGGTGTTATTTTAGCATGTTGAAAAATGTTTTTAATTTGATTAGGCTATTTTTTGAAGGGGTTAACATGATGAAACATCAATTTTTAACCGTTTCCAACATGGATGTCAAATAATAGACAATTTAAAATTTTTTAATTTTCATGTCAAAATTATCAATTTCGAAAGGAGGTTAACCTATGAAAATTGACCATTTTCACAAGAAATTTTAGAAAATTGCAAATCGACTAATATTTTACATGCATATTGGGAATGAGTAAAAAATCATGTTGCACTATGAAAACCTCAGTAAATAATGGCCAAACAAAGTAAAAAATCAATTTTACTCGGTGTTATTTTAGCGTGTTCAAAACTGTTTTTAATTTCATTTGGCTATTATTTGAAGGGCTTAACATGATGAAACCTCAACTTTTAACCGTTCCTAACATACATGTCAAATATTAGCCAATTCTAAAAAATTTAATTTTCATGTTAAAATTGTCAATTTCCAAAGGGGTTTGCCTATGGAAATTGACCATTTTCAAAAGAAATTTTAAAAAGTTTCAAATCGACTAATATTTGACATGCATATTGGGAATGTCTAAAAAATCAAGTTTCACTATGATAACCCCTATAAACAATGGCCAAAAAGGTAAAAAAATCAATTTTACTCGGTGGTAGTTTAGTATGATGAAAAATGTTTTTAATTATTATTTGAAGGACTTAACATGATGAAACATCATCTTTTAACGTTCCCAACACGCATGTCAAATATTAGACAATTTGAAATTTTTAATTTTCATGTAAAAAATATCAATTTCCAAAGGGGTTAACCTATGGAGATTGACCAGTTTCCAAAGAAAATTTCAAATTTTTCAAATCGACTAATATTTGACATGCATGTTGGGAATGGCTAAAAAATAAAATTTCAATATGATAACCCCTGTACACAATGGCCAAACAAAGTAAAAAATCAATTATACTAGGTGTTATTTTAGCATGTTGAAAAATGTTTTTAATTTGATTAGGCTATTTTTTGAAGGGGTTAACATGATGAAACATCAATTTTTAACCGTTTCCAACATGGATGTCAAATAATAGACAATTTAAAATTTTTTAATTTTCATGTCAAAATTATCAATTTCGAAAGGGGGTTAACCTATGAAAATTGACCATTTTCACAAGAAATTTTAGAAAATTGCAAATCGACTAATATTTTACATGCATATTGGGAATGAGTAAAAAATCATGTTGCACTATGATAACCTCAGTAAATAATGTCCAAAAAGGTAAAAATAATAAATTTTACTCGGTGTTATTTTAGCGTGTTCAAAACTGTTTTTAATTTCATTTGGCTATTATTTGAAGGGCTTAACATGATGAAACCTCAACTTTTAACCGTTCCTAACATGCATGTCAAATATTAGCCAATTCAAAAAAAATTAATTTTCATGTCAAAATTGTCAATTACAAAAGGGGTTAACCTATGGAAATTGACCATTTTCATAAGAAATTTTAAAAAATTTCAAATAAACTAATATTGGACATGCATATTGGGAATGTCTAAAAAATCAAGTTTCACTATGATAACCCCTTTAAACAATGTCCAAAAAGGTAAAAAAATCAATTTTACTCGTTGTTATTTTAGTATGATGAAAAATGTTTTTAATTATTTTCTGAAGAGGTTAACATGATGAAATCTCAATTCTTAACCGTTTCCAACATGGTTGTCAAATATTAGACAATTTGAAATTTTTTAATTTTCATGTCAAAATTGTCAATTTCGAAAGGGGTTAACCTATGGAAATTGACCATTTTCACAAGAAAATTTCAAAATTTTGAAATCGACTAATATTTGACATATATGTTGGGAATGGCTAAGAAATAAAATTTCAATATGATAACCCATGTAAACAATGGCCAAACAAAGTAAAAAATCAATTTTACTAGGTGTTATTTTAGCATGTTGAAAACTGTTTTTAATTTCATTTAGCTATTTTTTGAAAGGATTAACATGATAAAACCTCAATTTTTAATCGTTTCCAACATGGATGTCAAATATTAGACAATTTGAAATTTTTTAATTTTCACGTCAAAATTGTCAATTTCGAAAGGGGTTAACCTATGGAAATTGACCATTTTCACAAGAAAATATTAAAATTTTCAAATCGACTACTATTTTACATGCATATTGGGAATGGCTAAAAAATCATGTTGCACTATGATAACATCAGTAAATAATGGACAAACAAAGTAAAAAATCAATTTTACTCTATGTTATTTTAGCGTGTTCAAAATTGTTTTTAATTTCATTTGGCTATTATTTGAAGGGCTTAACATGATGAAACCTCAACTTTTAACCGTTCCTAACATGCATGTCAAATATTAGCCAATTCAAAAAAAATTAATTTTCATGTCAAAATTGTCAATTTCGAAAGGGGTTAACCTATGGAAATTGACCATTTTCACAAGAAATTTTAAAAAATTTCAAATCGACTAATATTTGACATGCATATTGGGAATGTCTAAAAAATCAAGTTTCACTATGATAACCCCTATAAACAACGTCCAAAAAGGTAAAAAAAATCAATTTTACTCGGTGTTATTTTAGTATGATGAAAAATGTTTTTAATTATTTTATGAAGAGGTTAACATGTTGAAATCTCAATTCTTAACCGTTTCCAACATGGTTGTCAAATATTAGACAATTTCAAATTTTTTAATTTTCATGTCAAAATTGTCAATTTCGAAAGGGGGTTAACCTATGAAAATTGACCATTTTCACAAGAAACTTTAGAAAATTGCAAATCGACTAATATTTTACATGCACATTGGGAATGACTAAAAAATCATGTTGCACTATGATAACCTCAGTAAATAATGGCCAAACAAAGTAAAAAATCAATTTTACTCAGTGTTATTTTAGCGTGTTCAAAACTGTTTTTAATTTCATTTGGCTATTATTTGAAGGGCTTAACATGATGAAACCTCAACTTTTAACCGTTCCTAACATGCATGTCAAATATTAGCCAATTCAAAAAAAATTAATTTTCATGTTAAAATTGTCAATTTCCAAAGGGGTTAGCATATGGAAATTGACCATTTTTACAAGAAATTTTAAAAAGTTTCAAATCGACTAATATTTGACATGCATATTGGGAATGTCTAAAAATCAAGTTTCACTATCATAACCCCTATAAACAATGGCCAAAAAGGTAAAAAAATCAATTTTACTCGTTGTTATTTTAGTATGATGAAAAATGTTTTTAATTATTTTCTGAAGAGGTTAACATGATGAAATCTCAATTCTTAACCGTTTCCAACATGGTTGTCAAATATTAGACAATTTGAAATTTTTTAATTTTCATGTCAAAATTGTCAATTTCGAAAGGGGTTAACCTATGAAAATTGACCATTTTCACAAGAAAATTTCAAAATTTTCAAATTGACTAATATTTGACATGCATGTTGGGAATGGCTAAAAAATAAAATTTCAATATGATAACCCCTGTAAACAATGGCCAAACGAAGTAAAAAATCAATTTTACTAGGTGTTATTTTAGCATGTTGAAAAATGTTTTTAATTTCATTTGGCTATGTTTTGAAGGGGTTAACACGATGAAACCTCAATTTTTAACCGTTTCCAACATTGATGTCAAATATTAGACAATTTGAAATTTTATAATTTTCATGTCAAAATTGTCAATTTCGAAAGGGGTTAACCTATGGAAATTCACCATTTTCACAAGAAAATTTAAAAATTTTCAAATCGACTAATATTTGTCATGCATGTTGGGAATGGCTAAAAAATAAAATTTCAATATGATAACCCCTGTAAACAATGGCCAAACGAAGTAAAAAATCAATTTTACTAGGTGTTATTTTAGCATGTTGAAAAATGTTTTTAATTTCATTTGGCTATTTTTTGAAGGGGTTAACAAGATGAAACCTTAATTTTTAACCGTTTCCAACATGGATGTCAAATATTAGACAATATGAAATTTTTTAATTTTCACGTCAAAATTGTCAATTTGGAAAGGGGTTAACCTATGGAAATTGACCATTTTCACAAGAAAATTTCAAAATTTTCAAATCGACTAATATTTGACATGCATATTGGGAATGGCTAAAAAAATCATGTTGCACTATGTTAACCTCAGTAAATAATGGCCAAACAAAGTAAAAAATCAATTTTACTCTATGTTATTTTAGCGTGTTCAAAACTGTTTTTAATTACATTTGGCAATTATTTGAAGGGCTTAACATGATGAAACCTCAACTTTTAACCGTTCCTAACATGCATGTCAAATATTAGCCAATTCAAAAAAAAATAATTTTCATGTTAAAATTGTCAATTTCCAAAGGGGTTAGCATATGGAAATTGACCATTTTTACAAGAAATTTTAAAAAGTTTCAAATCCTCTAATATTTGACATGCATATTGGGAATGTCTAAAAAATCAAGTTTCACTATGATAACCCCTATAAACAATGTCCAAAAAGGTAAAAAAAATCAATTTTACTCAGTGTTATTTTAGTATGATGAAAAATGTTTTTAATTATTTTCTGAAGAGGTTAACATGTTGAAATCTCAATTCGTAACCGTTTCCAACATGGTTGTCAAATATTAGTCAATATGAAATTTTTTAATTTTCATGTCAAAATTGTCAATTTCGAAAGGGGGTTAACCTATGAAAATTGACCATTTTCACAAGAAACTTTAGAAATTTTCAAATCGACTAATATTTTACATGCATATTGGGAATGACTAAAAAATCATGTTGCACTATGATAACCTCGGTAAATAATGGCCAAACAAAGTAAAAAATCAATTTTACTCAGTGTTATTTTAGCGTGTTCAAAACTGTTTTTAATTACATTTGGCAATTATTTGAAGGGCTTAACATGATGAAACCTCAACTTTTAACCGTTCCTAACATGCATGTCAAATATTAGCCAATTCAAAAAAATTTAATTTTCATGTTAAAATTGTCAATTTCCAAAGGGGTTAACCTATGGAAATTGACCATTTTCACAAGAAATTTTAAAAAATTTCAAATCGTCTAATATTTTACATGCATATTGGGAATGTCTAAAAAATCAAGTTTCACTATGATAACCCCTATAAACAATGTCCAAAAAGCTAAAAAAATCAATTTTACTCTGTGTTATTTTAGTATGATGAAAAATGTTTTTAATTTCATTTGGCTATTTTTTGAAGGGGTTAACATGATGAAACCTCAATTTTTAACCGTTTCCAACATGGATGTCAAATATGAGACAATTTGAAATTTTTTAATTTTCATGTCAAAATTGTCAATTTCGAAAGGGGTTAACATATGGAAATTGACCATTTTCACAAGAAAATTTCAAAATTTTCAAATTGACTAATATTTGACATGCATGTTGGGAATGGCTAAAAAATAAAATTTCAATATGATAACCCCTGTAAACAATGGCCAAACGAAGTAAAAAATCAATTTTACTAGGTGTTATTTTAGCATGTTTAAAAATGTTTTTAATTTCATTTGGCTATTTTTTGAAGGGGTTAACAAGATCAAACCTTAATTTTTAACCGTTTCCAACATGGATGTCAAATATTAGACAATATGAAATTTTTTAATTTTCACGTCAAAATTGTCAATTTGGAAAGGGGTTAACCTATGGAAATTGACAATTTTCACAAGAAAATTTCAAAATTTTCAAATCGACTAATATTTTACATGCATATTGGGAATGGCTAGAAAATCTTGTTGCACTATGATAACATCAATAAATAATGGCCAAACAAAGTAAAAAATCAATTTCACTCAATGTTATTTTAGCGTGTTCAAAACTGTTTTTAATTTCATTTGGCTATTATTTGAAGGGCTTAACATGATGAAACCTCAACTTTTAACCGTTCATAACATGCATGTCAAATATTAGCTAATTCAAAAAAAATTAATTTTCATGTCAAAATTGTCAATTTCGAAAGGGGTTAACCTATGGAAATTGACCATTTTCACAAGAAATTTTAAAAAATTTCAAATCCTCTAATATTTGACATGCATATTGGGAATGTCTAAGAAATCAAGTTTCACTATGATAACCCCTATAAACAAAGTCCAAAAAGGTAAAAAAATCAATTTTACTCGGTGTTATTTTAGTATGATGAAATATGTTTTTAATTATTTTCTGAAGAGGTTAAGATGATGAAATCTCAATTCTTAACCGTTTCCAACATGGTTGTCAAATATTAGACAATTTGAAATTTTTTAATTTTCATGTCAAAATTGTCAATTTCGAAAGGGGTTAACCTATGAAAATTGACCATTTTCACAAGAAAATTTCAAAATTTTCAAATTGACTAATATTTGACATGCATGTTGGGAATGGCTAAAAAATAAAATTTCAATATGATAACCCCTGTAAACAATGGCCAAACGAAGTAAAAAATCAATTTTACTAGGTGTTATTTTAGCATGTTGAAAAATGTTTTTAATTTCATTTGGCTATTTTTTGAAGGGGTTAACAAGATGAAACCTTAATTTTTAACCGTTTCCAACATGGATGTCAAATATTAGACAATATGAAATTTTTTAATTTTCACGTCAAAATTGTCAATTTGGAAAGGGGTTAACCTATGGAAATTGACCATTTTCACAAGAAAATTTCAAAATTTTCAAATCGACTAATATTTTACATGCATATTGGGAATGGCTACAAAATCTTGTTGCACTATGATAACATCAATAAATAATGGCCAAACAAAGTAAAAAATCAATTTTACTCAGTGTTATTTTAGCGTGTTCAAAACTGTTTTTAATTTCATTTGGCTATTATTTGAAGGGCTTAACATGATGAAACCTCAACTTTTAACCGTTCCTAATATGCATGTCAAATATTAGCTAATTCAAAAAGAATTAATTTTCATGTCAAAATTGTCAATTTCGAAAGGGGTTAACCTATGGAAATTGACCATTTTCACAAGAAATTTTAAAAAATTTCAAATCCTCTAATATTTTACATGCATATTGGGAATGTCTAAAAAATCAAGTTTCACTATGATAACCCCTATAAACAATGTCCAAAAAGGTAAAAAAATCAATTTTACTCTGTGTTATTTTAGTATGATGAAAAATGTTTTTAATTATTTTCTGAAGAGGTTAAGATGATGAAATCTCAATTCTTAACCATTTCCAACATGGTTGTCAAATATTAGACAATTTGAAATTTTTTAATTTTCATGTCAAAATTGTCAATTTCGAAAGGGGTTAACCTATGGAAATTGACCATTTTCACAAGAAAATTTCAAAATTTTCAAATCGACAAATATTTGACATGCATGTTGGGAATGGCTAAAAAATAAAATTTCAATATGATAACCCCTCTAAACAATGGCCAAACAAAGTAAAAAATCAAATTTACTAGGTGTTATTTTAGCATGTTGAAAAATGTTTTTAATTTCATTTGGCTATTTTTTGAAAGGGTTAACATGATGAAAACTTAATTTTTAACCGTTTCCAACATGGATGTAAAATATTAGACAATTTGAAATTTATTAATTTTTACGGCAAAATTGTCAATTTCGAAAGTGGTTAACCTATGGAAATTGACCATTTTCACAAGAAAATTTCAAAATTTTCAAATCGACTAATATTTGACATGCATATTGGGAATGGCTAAAAAATCATGTTGCACTATGATAACCTCAGTAAATAATGGCCAAACAAAGTAAAAAATCAATTTTACTCTATGTTATTTTAGCGTGTTCAAAATCGTTTTTAATTACATTTGGCAATTATTTGAAGGACTTAACATGATGAAAACTCAACTTTTAACCGTTCCTAACATGCATGTCAAATATTAGCCAATTCAAAAAAAATTAATTTTCATGTCAAAATTGTCAATTTCGAAAGGGGTTAACCTATGGAAATTGACCATTTTCACAAGAAAATTTCAAAATTTTCAAATCGACAAATATTTGACATGCATATTGGGAATGGCTAAAAAATCATGTTGCACTATGATAACCTCAGTAAATAATGGCCAAACAAAGTAAAAAATCAATTTTACTCAGTGTTATTTTAGCGTGTTCAAAACTCGTTTTTAATTTCATTTGGCTATTATTTGAAGGGCTTAACATGATGAAACCTCAACTTTTAACCGTTCCTAACATGCATGTCAAATATTAGCCAATTCAAAAAAATTAATTTTCATGTCAAAATTGTCAATTTCGAAAGGGTTTAACCTATGGAAATTGACCATTTTCACAAGAAATTTTAAAAATTTTCAAATCCTCTAATATTTGACATGCATATTGGGAATGTCTAAAAAATCAAGTTTCACTATGATAACCCCTATAAACAATGTCCAAAAAGGTAAAAAAATCAATTTTACTCGGTGTTATTTGAGTATGATGAAAAATGTTTTTAATTATTTTCTGAAGAGGTTAACATGTTGAAATCTCAATTCTTAACCGTTTCCAACATGGTTGTCAAATATTAGACAATTTGACGTTTTTTAATTTTCATGTCAAAATTGTCAATTTCGAAAGGGGTTAACCTATGAAAATTGACCATTTTCACAAGAAAATTTCAAAATTTTCAAATTGACTAATATTTGACATGCATGTTGGGAATGGCTAAAAAATAAAATTTCAATATGATAACCCCTATAAACAATGGCCAAACGAAGTAAAAAATCAATTTTACTAGGTGTTATTTTAGCATGTTGAAAAATGTTTTTAATTTCATTTGGCTATTTTTTGAAAGGGTTAACGTGATGAAACCTTAATTTTTAACCGTTTCCAACATGGATGACAAATATTAGACAATTTGAAATTTTTTAATTTTCACGTCAAAATTGGCAATTTGGAAAGGGGTTAACCTATGGAAATTGACCATTTTCACAAGAAAATTTCAAAATTTTCAAATCGACTAATATTTTACATGCATATTGGGAATGGCTACAAAATCTTATTGCACTATGATAACATCAATAAATAATGGCCAAACAAAGTAAAAAATCAATTTTACTCAGTGTTATTTTAGCGTGTTCAAAACTGTTTTTAATTTCATTTGGCTATTATTTGAAGGGCTTAACATGATGAAACCTCAACTTTTAACCGTTCCTAACATGCATGTCAAATATTAGCCAATTCAAAAAAAATTAATTTTCATGTCAAAATTGTCAATTTCGAAAGGGTTTAACCTATGGAAATTGACCATTTTCACAAGAAATTTTAAAAATTTTCAAATCCTCTAATATTTGACATGCATATTGGGAATGTCTAAAAAATCAAGTTTCACTATGATAACCCCTATAAACAATGTCCAAAAAGGTAAAAAAATCAATTTTACTCGGTGTTATTTGAGTATGATGAAAAATGTTTTTAATTATTTTCTGAAGAGGTTAACATGTTGAAATCTCAATTCTTAACCGTTTCCAACATGGTTGTCAAATATTAGACAATTTGAAATTTTTTAATTTTCATGTCAAAATTGTCAATTTCGAAAGGGGTTAACCTATGAAAATTGACCATTTTCACAAGAAAATTTCAAAATTTTCAAATTGACTAATATTTGACATGCATGTTGGGAATGGCTAAAAAATAAAATTTCAATATGATAACCCCTGTAAACAATGGCCAAACGAAGTAAAAAATCAATTTTACTAGGTGTTATTTTAGCATGTTGAAAAATGTTTTTAATTTCATTTGGCTATTTTTTGAAAGGGTTAACGTGATGAAACCTTAATTTTTAACCGTTTCCAACATGGATGTCAAATATTAGACAATTTGAAATTTTTTAATTTTCACGTCAAAATTGGCAATTTGGAAAGGGGTTAACCTATGGAATTGACCATTTTCACAAGAAAATTTCAAAATTTTCAAATCGACTAATATTTTACATGCATATTGGGAATGGCTACAAAATCTTGTTGCACTATGATAACATCAATAAATAATGGCCAAACAAAGTAAAAAATCAATTTTACTCAGTGTTATTTTAGCGTGTTCAAAACTGTTTTTAATTTCATTTGGCTATTATTTGAAGGGCTTAACATGATGAAACCTCAACTTTTAACCGTTCCTAATATGCATGTCAAATATTAGCTAATTCAAAAAGAATTAATTTTCATGTCAAAATTGTCAATTTCGAAAGGGGTTAACCTATGGAAATTGACCATTTTCACAAGAAATTTTAAAAAATTTCAAATCCTCTAATATTTTACATGCATATTGGGAATGTCTAAAAAATCAAGTTTCACTATGATAACCCCTATAAACAATGTCCAAAAAGGTAAAAAAATCAATTTCACTCTGTGTTATTTTAGTATGATGAAAAATGTTTTTAATTATTTTCTGAAGAGGTTAAGATGATGAAATCTCAATTCTTAACCATTTCCAACATGGTTGTCAAATATTAGACAATTTGAAATTTTTTAATTTTCATGTCAAAATTGTCAATTTCGAAAGGGGTTAACCTATGGAAATTGACCATTTTCACAAGAAAATTTCAAAATTTTCAAATCGACTAATATTTGACATGCATGTTGGGAATGGCTAAAAAATAAAATTTCAATATGATAACCCCTCTAAACAATGGCCAAACAAAGTAAAAAATCAAATTTACTAGGTGTTATTTTAGCATGTTGAAAAATGTTTTTAATTTCATTTGGCTATTTTTTGAAAGGGTTAATATGATGAAAACTTAATTTTTAACCGTTTCCAACATGGATGTAAAATATTAGACAATTTGAAATTTTTTAATTTTTACGTCAAAATTGTCAATTTCGAAAGTGGTTAACCTATGGAAATTGACCATTTTCACAAGAAAATTTCAAAATTTTCAAATCGACTAATATTTGACATGCATATTGGGAATGGCTAAAAAATCATGTTGCACTATGATAACCTCAGTAAATAATGGCCAAACAAAGTAAAAAATCAATTTTACTCTATGTTATTTTAGCGTGTTCAAAACTGTTTTTAATTACATTTGGCAATTATTTGAAGGACTTAACATGATGAAAACTCAACTTTTAACCGTTCCTAACATGCATGTCAAATATTAGCCAATTCAAAAAAAATTAATTTTCATGTCAAAATTGTCAATTTCGAAAGGGGTTAACCTATGGAAATTGACCATTTTCACAAGAAAATTTCAAAATTTTCAAATCGACAAATATTTGACATGCATATTGGGAATGGCTAAAAAATCATGTTGCACTATGATAACCTCAGTAAATAATGGCCAAACAAAGTAAAAAATCAATTTTACTCAGTGTTATTTTAGCGTGTTCAAAACTGTTTTTAATTTCATTTGGCTATTATTTGAAGGGCTTAACATGATGAAACCTCAACTTTTAACCGTTCCTAACATGCATGTCAAATATTAGCCAATTCAAAAAAAATTAATTTTCATGTCAAAATTGTCAATTTCGAAAGGGTTTAACCTATGGAAATTGACCATTTTCACAAGAAATTTTAAAAATTTTCAAATCCTCTAATATTTGACATGCATATTGGGAATGTCTAAAAAATCAAGTTTCACTATGATAACCCCTATAAACAATGTCCAAAAAGGTAAAAAAATCAATTTTACTCGGTGTTATTTGAGTATGATGAAATATGTTTTTAATTATTTTCTGAAGAGGTTAACATGTTGAAATCTCAATTCTTAACCGTTTCCAACATGGTTGTCAAATATTAGACAATTTGAAATTTTTTAATTTTCATGTCAAAATTGTCAATTTCGAAAGGGGGTTAACCTATGAAAATTGACCATTTTCACAAGAAACTTTAGAAAATTGCAAATCGACTAATATTTTACATGCATATTGGGAATGACTAAAAAATCATGTTGCACTATGATAACCTCAGTAAATAATGGCCAAATAAAGTAAAAAATCAATTTTACTGAGTGTTATTTTAGCGTGTTCAAAACTGTTTTTAATTACATTTGGCAATTATTTGAAGGGTTTAACATGATGAAACCTCAACTTTTAACCGTTCCTAACATGCATGTCAAATATTAGCCAATTCAAAAAAATTTAATTTTCATGTTAAAATTGTCAATTTCCAAAGGGGTTAACCTATGGAAATTGACCATTTTCACAAGAAATTTTAAAAAATTTCAAATCGACTAATATTTGACATGCATGTTAGGAATGGCTAAAAAATAAAATTTCAATATGATAACCCCTGTAAACAATGGCCAAACAAAGTAAAAAATCAAATTTACTAGGTGTTATTTTAGCATGTTGAAAAATGTTTTTAATTTCATTTGGCTATTTTTTGAAAGGGTTAACATGATGAAAACTCAATTTTTAACCGTTTCCAACATGGATGTAAAATATTAGACAATTTGAAATTTTTTAATTTTAACGTCAAAATTGTCAATTTCGAAAGGGGTTAACCTATGGAAATTGACCATTTTCACAAGAAAATTTCAAAATTTTCAAATCGACAAATATTTGACATGCATATTGGGAATGGCTAAAAAATCATGTTGCACTATGATAACCTCAGTAAATAATGGCCAAACAAAGTAAAATTTCAATTTTACTCTGTGTAATTTTAGTGTGTTCAAAACTGTTTTTAATTTCATTTGGCTATTATTTGAAGGGCTTCACATGATGAAACCTCAACTTTTAACCGTTCCTAACATGCATGTCAAATATTAGGCAATTAAAAAAAAAATAATTTTCATGTCAAAATTGTCAATTTCGAAAGGGGTTAACCTATGGAAATTGACCATTTTCACAAGAAAATTTCAAAATTTTCAAATCGACTAATATTTGACATGCATGTTGGGAATGGCTAAAAAATAAAATTTCAATATTATAACCCCTGTAAACAATGGCCAAACAAAGTAAAAAATCAAATTTACTAGGTGTTATTTTAGCATGTTGAAAAATGTTTTTAATTTCATTTGGCTATTTTTTGAAGGGGTTAATATGATGAAACCTCAATTTTTAACCGTTTCCAACATGGATGTCAAATATTAGACAATTTGAGATTTTTTAATTTTCATGTCAAAATTGTCAATTTCGAAAGGGGTTAACCTATGAAACTTGACCATTTTCACAAGAAATTGTAGAAAATTACAAATCGACTAATATTTTACATGCATGTTGGGAATGGCTAAAAAATCATGTTGCACTATGATAACCTCAGTAAATAATGGCCAAACAAAGTAAAAAATCAATTTTACTCAGTGTTATTTTAGCGTGTTCAAAACTGTTTTTAATTTCATGTGGCTATTATTTGAAGGGCTTAACATGATGAAACCTCAACTTTTAACCGTTCCTAACATGCATGTCAAATATTAGCCAATTCAAAAAAAATTAATTTTCATGTTAAAATTATCAATTTCCAAAGGGGTAACACCTATGAAAATTGACCATTTTCACATGAAAATTTCAAAATTTTCAAATCGACTAATATTTGACATACTTGTTGGGAATTGCTGAAAAATCAAGTTTCAATATGATAACCCCTATAAACAATGGCCAAATAAAGTAAAAAATAAATTTTACTCGATGTTATTTTAGCATGTTGAAAAAAAAATTAATTATATTTGGTTATTATTTGAAGGGCTTAAAATGATGAAACCTCAATTTTTAACCGTTTCCAACATGCATGTCAAATATTAGACAATTCGAAATTTTTTAATTTTCATGTTAAAATTGTCAATTTCCAAAGGGAACACCTATGAAAATTGACCAGTTTCACAAGAAAATTTCAAAATTTCCAAATCGACTAATATTTGACATGCATGTTGGGAATGGCTAAAACATCAAGTTTCACTATGATAACCTCGGTAAACAATGGCCAAACAAAGTAAAAAATCAATTTTACTCGGTGTTATTTTAGAATGTTCAAAAATGTATTTAATTTCATTTGGCTATTATTTGAAGGGCTTAACATGGTGAAACCTCAACTTTTAACCGTTCCTAACATGCATGTCAAATATTAGTCAATTTAAAAAAATTTAAATTTTCATGTCAAAATTTTCAATTTCCAAAGGGGTTAACCTATGGAATTGACCATTTTCACAAGAAATTTCAAATATATCAAATCGACTAATATTTAACATGCATGTTGAGAATGACTAAAAAATCAAGTTTCACTATGATAACCCTTATAAATAATGATCAAACATAGTTAATAATTTAGAGAACATAACTTAGTTCGGTGGTTAGTATTACTGCAAACTGCGGTATCTAATGTATTTAACTCTTAAAATATACATGAAAAGTTATTGCTTATAGAAATAATATTTTTAGTTGAACACAATTATAAAAAAGCGCCCATGGCCTAATGGATAAGGCGCTTGACTTCTAATCAAGCGATTGTGGGTTCGAGTCCCACTGGGCGTGAGTTTTAGTTTTTATTTTACAGGACTTGTAGTTTATCTCAACCAAATATAATCACCATTTACCACAACAATCACCCAACCACTGTAATTTTTACTAATTTCATCTACAGTAACAACCACAACTACTTTTAATTAACTCCACATTAACGATGATGGATGGCAATGGCAATTTGATTGGGTGCCCCTTGCCCCATCCAATAAACTGAGTGTGACAACCGTCATATTACTCAGTTCTTGACCAACTCGATTCAAAAATCAGATCGATATTGACATTGCTCGTCTCTGGTACATATGATTTAGTGTGTATGATGGGTTCGGATCTATGCATCTTTAGAAGGAGAATAGGCTCGACTAGGTGATATAAGCCTAGGCGGTGCATGCTCCATAGAGCAGGAAAAGTACAGGTTTAAAAGGAAATTTGATCACCCAATTGGCTGAAGAACCGTTCGCTTAAAAAGATTAGAGAACGTTCAAACACTTATCACTCTACAAAATAGGGTCTAATGAGGTTAGATAATACAAATTTAATAAATTATGGACTCTTGTTAGTCTGTTTTATATAAATAAGATGGTTGAATCCCCATTTACAATCATGACTAGCATAAGGACCACTTTCCTCTATTTTTTATACCCTCATTATGCATGTTACGCTATGGTTAGTTGAGAATCGATATTATTTTGTACCTCGTTAATTTTTGGTAACGATGCCGTTACAAATATAATGTCCGAGAATCTAACACAAGCCAATAGCTCAATCAACTGATATTCAAAATATTCTCTCAATTTATTAACAAATAATTAGTCTCGCTGATTCAAACTCCGAAACCCAAAAAAAGATAGAGAGAAATATATAACAAACAAAAACAATTTAACAAGCATTCAACCAAACAAAATTAACAATAACAATAAAAAAACAGAACAAATAAATAAGTACAAGTGGAATTAATTAATTACTTAGTCAATATAACATCATAATTAACTAACTAATTAAGTACAACCTAATCATCAGTTCATCACCTCATTAATCTGCCCACCACCGCCAGAGCTCACCGGAGGTCTCACCGGCCTTTTCCTTCCCAAAGCCGCCACCGTATCCACCCCTGGCGAATCTGCCGCCCCATCGCTGTCACCTCCACTTCCATCCTCCCCACCTCCACCGGTTCCACCGCCGCCGTCATCAAAACCCAAACACTTGAGGAAGGCTTTCACTGCGCCTCCGCCGCCGCCGCAGCAGAGTGGACTGAGGCAGCGCCACCACCAACTCTGTTGATCTCCTTCTGGGGAAGCTTCCATTGAAGAGAAAAGATCAAAGAAGTGTTCTTTTTCTTGTTTTCTTCTTCTTCTTCTTAATTTCTTCTGCTGATGTTTGCAGAAATTTAATGCTGTTTCAGCTACCGGTCATGCATTGTATTTATATTATTCTGAAGGTTTTTTTTTCACCGATCAGTCAACGGTACAGATCAGTCAACTGCTCCCATCGTATTTAATGCAATTTTTTCCCCACTCAGATCTCTGTGACATAATTACATCAGTACATGATCTGGCAATTGTTTAGAAGAAACAATAAATTATGGAAGAAAGGATTATTATAAAAAATAATAATCTTGAGCTTATTAGATTTGGTAGTCGCATGAATTCAGGGCGTAAATATTTTTAAAATATTATTGAACCGAGTAATTCTAAAAAAATATATAATTATTTATAAATAATTAAACATAAATAATAGGTATTCGCTTAGAGTAGTCACCGCCACATCCGTCTCTCTGATGGGTTGTTGATTTTGTGCTCGATTACGATATGGTGAGTATGTGGTTGTGAAAGACATAGTTAAGGTATACAATTTATGTTTTTTTTGTTCGTTATTTTATCGGTTTGCTACAAGCTCGTAGTATTTATACAAACTTATCTAAATGTAAGACAATAAAACCGAATCAAACTTTCATCCAAATTCAAACTTGCCTCGTTGCGTTTTAACCGAGCTTAAAGTGGTAAATTCAAGCTAGTGATCATCATACATGGTGTATACATGATTCTGTTTATTAAACTCCAAATAGAAAGGAGACAAGAAGTTCACCACAACACATAAATTGTTATCGTAAGTGAATGTTTTTATGTAGCATGCATGTCCATGGAAGTTTGTGCATTTGTTTATCTGTGGTCATCACCTACTCTTCCAATAACTATATTTCCCCATAAGCATTTGCTGTCACAAGACAAGTGTTCTCTCTACTAGCATAAGAAAAACCAGTATAAAAACAAGTACATACAAAAGCATGTGCACGTGTATAAAATGCGTACAAAAAATGTGTACAATATAAAAATTTAATAAGACATATACATGAGTGAGTACACAAATACGTAAAATATATAAAAACCAAGTACTTGTAAAAACTTAGTGCAAAGAGTCGTGCACGAGTATAGACATGAGTACAAGGCATGTACTTGAATAAAAAATGAGTACAAAATTTGACCGCGATCTCGTATAGTGTACCTGTTTATAAAACAAAAACTGCCAACAAAAAACTCAATACACATCGTCGAGAAAGAATGTGCTGAAATAACTTTTGAAGAAAGTGGTTCGGTGGGTGAATTTTTTTTATAATTGGATCTCCAGTGACCGAAGAAACTTAGGCCGGAAAGTTTTTCAACTTGCCGGAGCTCTGAGTCCGACCATCAAAGTTATAAACACAAAAAACTGTTATAGAAATAAAATTTATTTGTAGAATGACTTATTTAACCTTTTAAATCTATACCCTTGAATTTTAAATAACTGATCCAAGAACCCTCATTAATCCTTACTCCACAAGGACTACTTGGATCCTTGCGTTTAACCCGCGCTCTCGCGTATTTTTCCCGCTCTCATAGATTGTGCATTAATCTTAGGTACTGTAATTGTTTTTATTGTTCCATACTTTCATCGAGTCAGTTCTGGAAAATGCTAAGCAAAATAGGATGAGACTACGGCAGAACTATCGAGCTAATAACCTCGTAACATGACTTAATAAACCTCAGTAGCTGGTTGGTCCAAATGAGTAATGCCGAAAACTTTGATGTCCCTTTCGCAAGCTATTAATTTGCAGCTTGTATATTTACTCGCAGGAGTTCACTGATAATCTGATCACGGAGGAAACAATATCTGAAGATCAGAAGGATGCCTTCAAGGAGTTTGTGAAAGAGAATGTTCGGGCTGCGAAGAAAGCTAATCGAGAGGTGGCGTCTCGTTTTGACTGATCCCTTGTTTTATTTCGATACCATGGACCGATTCCTCAAAGCGATTCACTGTCCGTGCAGGCTAGGGAAGCTAGGAAAAAGGCAAGGGAAGAACTGAGTGAGGAGACCAAACCTGCATTTCAGAACATGAAGATCTACAAATTCTACCCTGAGCAGACTGAAGACTCCCCTGATTTCTCTTCTGTTAAGGTGAATTGCTATCCTTTACTATCGATTTACTATCGATTTTATTGTGTTTTTGCTAACACAGTTCGTGTTTACTTACATGCTTATGGTTGTTCATTTGCAGGAGCCTTTCATCAACCGGTATTACAGGAAGGCTCACGAGGTCCTGTAACAGCAATGATCTACAAACTGTCGGCCAAATTTTGATCGGAATCCACTGTTTAGCTACCAGAGCCATTGTTATTCGATGGCGAGGTTGTTGCCCTACATGTAAGATTACAATGTTGTAGGGTTTTTTACACATTACAGATTGTAGCCTTCTTTAGAGAAGAGATAAGTCAATAGTCAACCCAAGGTTACTATGTGTTTAGGGTTTTTATTTATAGATTCATTTCAACTTGTGATTGTGTTGATGAGCATTATTCAAGTTTCACTATGGAAAATACTAAAAATTTATAAATTTTAGGATGAAATATATGTTATTAGTATGAGTTATCGATGTGTTATAGTCGATAAGTTTCAAAATGAGTTTAAATTATATTCGACCAATTATAAGTTTTTAATGAAACAACCAAGGAATCAAACCCAATCAGACCACTGTATCACCATGACCAAATCGTAATCGGGCCAACTATAATAATAGTCGGGAGGTCTGACCCCTAGTTTGGCCGTTGATCGGGTCAAACTCAACTAATTAAAGGCTTTTAATAAACGGAGTTTGAATGGAGTTCTTGACAAAGATAGTTAATGAACTTGTCTCAAGCTGGACTGAGCTCAACACAAACTTCAGTGTTTGCCTAAAAAGGTAATAAGCCGAGTTTGAATCTCGTGCAATTCGATTCAATTCGACTCGTTTACAACCCTAGTTCGAAGGTCAGGTTGTAATCGGGCCAACCATAGCAATGATCGGGAGGTCCGATCCCTAGTTTGGCCGGAGACCAGGTCGGGCTCGAGATGGGCGCTACATGCGGCTCGACACCTAGGTTGGTCCGTCCGGGATTAACCGGGCCTGGCTCGACTCCTCAGATAAGCCCAAGCCCACACTTTGGGTGGTTCTGAAAAAAATTTAACCGGACTGGTCGGTTCGAAAAACTTCTCCGCGTATTTTTCCCGCTTTCAAACAGAGGGAGATAAAAATCAAAAGAACCCTAAAAACTAGTAGAAACCTGAATCTCACGCCGTCCATAGAACACACAGATTCAAATCCAATTTCGAATCTCCAGTTTCCTCGCGGAAAAGATCGACCAAGGATCTCCGGTAGATTTTTGTTTCTCTAGCAAGCAAACATGAGGAAAGGAGCTAAGAGAAAGCGGGTACAGAAGGAGAACGGCAAAGATAAGGAAGCTTCTACGACTTCTGCTCCGGCGGCGGCGGAGGCGAACGAGGCTCCTCCTGCTAAGCCCGGTTCTGCTCGAGCTAAACGGCCCAAAGAAGAGGCGGAGTATTTCGAGGAGAAACGGAATCTGGTAATGGGGGATGTACCGATGTAATGTTTGTTTCGATTGGTTTTTGGTTCGTCATTGTGAATTTTTGTTGGTTAGCTTGTTTCGGGAGTCAACATTCGAGGGAATGTAGATAGTAATTTTGAACTTGGTATCAGAGTTTAGTTATTAGGATGCTTTCAAGTTTGAAGTTCGATTGTGGGAATGTGATTTCCTATGTCGAGGATGCTTGTTAATGCTTAAGCTGTAATTCAGCTGTAATTTCTTGCTGACTGAAAGTTCTGTACTTGGATCATATCTAATGGAGATGGTGTTAATCTATGGCCGTGCAGGAGGATTTGTGGAAGGCTGTTTTCCCGGTTGGGACAGAGGTTGGATTCGGATATTTCCAGTTGCTGGATTGTTGGAATACTGAGCACAAATTCATGTGTTATTATAATTCATGACTAACCTGTTGACCGTTTGTTTGTTTTCAGTGGGATCAATTGGACGTTATGTACAACAAGTACAATTGGGATTTTTTTAACCTGGAAGTGAGTGATCGATAAACATTGTTATTCATGACATGAATGTGCGGCTCGGTCTTCAAATGCTAACTGTGTTTCTTGGTTGTGGCAGGAAGCTTTTGAAGAAGGTGGAGTTCTGCATGGGAAGAAAGTTTATCTTTTTGGTACTACTGAACGTATGTAACTATCTCTTTTCGTTGGTTAATTGTTTCATTTCTAATTTGGATACCCTTTGCTACTTTCTTAGTTTTGGTGGTTCCTTTGGTTTGCAGCTCAATTGGTACCTTACAAAGGGGATAGCAAAATAATCAATGTACCTACGATTGTGGCAGTGAGCATTCCTTATACAATCTCATTTTGCAGCAGGCACTTGGATATTGTTTGTAGACTGTAACTGTTAATGAAGGGTAGTAGGTCAAGGGGTGGATTTTTGTGGGCTCTTCCGTCTTCAATGGTGGTTCTTGCTTTCTTATGTTTGTTGGGAATATTCTTTTGCAGGTTCCTTCACCTTTTCCACCATCAGATAAGATCGGTATCAATTCAGTTCAAAGGGAAGCTGAAGAAATAGTTCCTATGAAGCAAATGAAGATGGACTGGGTTCCATACATTCCGATGGAGAACAGGTTAGCTTATGTATACCTTTTGCTTTACTAGTTTCAAGCATCGTACCCAATTTTGGTGCTTGACATTTGGAAATCTGTCTGTAACAGGGACACAGAGGTTCTTAGATTAAAATCTCAAATATTCATCTTGAGCTGTACTCAAAGAAGGTATCATTTCTTCAAGCCTGTTCGTCTACTCATTTTGTTTTTGAGTTTCACTTTCTGGTTGCTGTTTATACAATTGGTATTAGTCATTGTTATGATATGGATATGAATCCTGTTGAAAAATGCTGATGGACTCTGTTTCAGTTTGATGTTGAGATATTAACGTAATCCGTGTCTTGCAGAAGCGCATTGAGACATATGAAGGAAGAACGCCTTAAGAAATTTGAATACTGCCTTCCATGTGAGTCTTAACATAGCGCTAAAGTTACTTTGCTATTTTCTTCAAGTATGTTCGGCCCTTAGTGCCTATAAAAGTTTTGAACTTTGTTAGAGGAAGGTCTATTGAGGTAGTTAGTCTGAGCCACTTCTAGGGTACATTATTGCTGTGTTATTTAACTGGTTGTTTATTTTACTTTTTTGACAGACTTCTATAATCCACTTAAGGAAGATGATTTTGAACAAAGCACTGAGGTCCAAATTTTTTTCCCAGCAGAGGACAAGCCGCCGGTAAGCAAGCGTTGGGAATATTTCTCATTAGCAAGCTCAATCAATTCTTGCATTTTGGGAAAGCCTTATGATGAATGTGAGCACTGACTTCCTATTAATTTCGTACTTGCAGCTTTTCTGTGAGTTTGATTGGTCAATGGACGAGCTTGAGGTGAGAGTTGTGTGTTGTTAAATGTTAATATTAAGTGGCAATAGGTAAGTAAGGAAGAAATCGAACTAAGATCAAACCCTAACACATGAATTGTGCATTATTCTTACACACTTGAATTGCTTTTCCCGTTATACTTTCATCAAGTCAATTCCTGGAGAATGCTAAGCAAAATAGGCTGAGACTACGGTAGAACTGTCATGTTAATAACCTCGTAACATGACTTAAACCTCAGTAGCTGGTTGGTCCGAATGAGTAATGCCGAGAAACATGATGTCCCTTTTGTAACTCTTAGGAATTCACTGATAATCTGATCACGGAGGAGGCACTATCTGAAGATCAGAAGGACGCCTTCAAGGTAAGACTCATAATTATAGGTCTCATATTTTCACTTTTTTTGTCACAGCTACTGATCTTTTTTCGTTTGTGGCATCTGTAGGAGTTTGTGAAAGAGAAAGTTCGAGACGCGAAGAAAGCTAATCGAGAGGTGACGTCTTGTTTGGACTGATCCTTTGTTTTATTTCGATATGCAATATCATGGACCGATTCCTTCAAACGATTCTCTGTCCGTGCAGGCTAGGGAAGCAAGGAAAAAGGCAAGGGAAGATCTGAGTGAAGAAACAAAAACTGCATTTGAGAAAATGACCTTCTACAAATTCTACCCTAAGAAGACTGAAGACTCCCCTGATGTTTCTTCTGTCAAGGTATCCTTTACTATCCGATTTGCTCACGACTCAGCTATATGTTTGTCAAAAGCCTTGAAGTGAGAACTTCCGTGAACTCTATGCTGACTTTTTTTCATTTTGCAGTCGCCTTTCATCAACCGATATTACGGGAAGGCTCATGAGGTCCTATAGCTGCCCCGGTGCTATTGTCTCGAGAAAGAGAGCACACCAACTCGCCGATCCCTTGTGTTATTCAACGGGTGGTTTGTTGCCCCGTATGTAAGATTACAATGTTGTAGCGTTTTTGCACATTGCAGATTGTAGCCAATCGTTAGAGAAGAGATTAGTCAACCCCAAGGTTACTCTAGACAGTTGAAAAACAGTACTGAATGAGCTCAAATTTGGTGTACTTGATTACTAATGGTTATCACATTTGAAGTTTATACATTCTTCTTCGTCTGAGAATGCGAGTCTCGTAATGAGGTTTTTATGATCGTATCCGTATCTCAGGCGAATGCTATCCATGTTCGGATTATTATCGATCATTGTTGTGACATCCATCAAACTGGGCTCGAATTGATGTGGAAAATCAGTATTCGGAAAGTGCTTGTTGTTCCAATCGGATTTAACAGTGCCTATCAACATCATCCAAAACTATTTTACTTTTTGTGTAAGGCTATCATATACGAAAAGAAGCTGGTTGAACCGGTTAAACTCTTGTTGTTTGCTCCAATCTTGACCGGAATTTGAAATTCAAGCTGGAATTGGCTGGACTTGGAAATTTCAATTATAAGCCATGGAGCTTGTAAGTTACTCTTTTCCTTTGCCTGAACAGAATGTAATGAGGGGGTTAGAATGAACTTTGTTGTACTTTAGGGTATGTGATGTTTTAGTGATAGAATTTTGGTGTAGTTAAAGGTATATGATGTTTCAGTGATAGGATTTTGGTATACTTTAGGGTTTGAAATGTTTTAGTAAAAGAATTTTGATTTAGTTTAGGGCTTGTGATATTCTAGTGATGAGATTTTGGTGGTAGTTTAGGGTATGTGATGTTCCAGTGATAGGATTTAGGTGAGTTTAGGGTTTAAAATGTTCTAGTAAAGAATTTTGATTTAGTTTATGGCTGTTGATGTTCCATTGATGAGATTTCGGTGTAGTTTAGGGTATGATGTTCTAGTGATAAGATTTTGGTGTAATTTAGGGTTTGAAATGTTCTATAGTGAATCACACCCTAAATTACACCAAAATCTTATCACTAGAACATCCATCAGCTTTACAAGGTGCTACACACACCACAGAGCTTGTCCGTTACTCTTTTACTTTGTCTCAACATAATGTAATGAGGGAGGTTACACAGCTTTTGCTCTTTCTTCTAACTTTTGGTACATCTTTTAGTGCTTCAGGCAGTCGCTTGCTCGATGGCGGCAATGCATTCGACTATGGATGCCTTGTTCGACATCGATTTCATTAGTGCTTCATGGAGTGATTTGTTGTTCTTCAGGAGAGATGCTGCAAATAGAACCTGCAATATCCCCCCAATTTTTGGCCATACATTACTTTACATTACAGTAGTAAAAAAATGGTTTTTCAGTTTGACTTACTGCCCATCTGGTGAGGTTTTGTTGCTGATCTTTACTGAGAGTTGGCTTACTCCTGTTGAAGAACCTCTGTAAAAATAAAAAGAGTGACACTTTAAGCAATTGGGGGAGAGAATCGGGTCGGATCGAGACTGGTATCTGCAGATTCTGCATTACCTGAAGGGTGAAAAGATCGGCAGATTGACCGATGACTTTGTCATACTGCAGACCTTCTGCAGCTAGTCCGGCCATTGCCACAACTGCCAGCCTGAAAGAACCAATAACCAGCGGAATATATATAAACCGTAAGCTCGAAACTGGATCAGCTTGAAAAACCGGAGAGAAACATTTTACCGGTCGAGTTCTTTGGAATCGAGCTGGCCACTGTATATCAACTTCTCAAGCTTCTCATCAATCAGATTGACATTCTCTTTCCCGATGTCGAGCGAGTACCCGAGGATCGGTAGCCCCAGCAAGTAAGCAACTGCAATAACCACAACATTGTACTGTAGTACTAACCAAAGCTCATCAATGCAGATTGGAAAAGACTAATTAAGTACCTAGAAAGTGAGCAGCTTCATGCCTAGCTATCCGGTCCTGGTAATCCTCGAAAACCGATGAGAAGGCATTGATAGCGACCTGGAGAAGCCTACAGTAAGGCTGGTAAACCCCAATAAGCAAATGCAGCAACAACAGTGGGGGGAAACATGAACATGGTTGGTGTACTCTACCCGGGCGCAGTGCTTCCAATGGCTAGAACAACTAGCGAGATGCTGCCGATTAAGTAGGGGACGAAGAAGCCCCAATCCTGCAAAGAAATCTTGTAGTTCAAGTTATCTTTAGCTTGGAGGAGTTCAATCCTGCAAGAAAAGGTTGAATTATTTACCCCTGGGAGTTGACCTGCAAGAACTCCTAGAAACCCAGTTGTTCCCACCACTGAGAAAAGGAAAGCTGCCTGTGTAATCACTGCAGCTGATCAGTCACAATGGAAGCTTAAAAGATGTAGCATGCTCGAAGAAATAGGGCTTGCGAGTTTGAGTCGATAAGGAATTCTCGACTATGTGGCTTGCGATCCAAGTCTTGTTCTTTACCTTGATTAGGTGGCTTGAGGGCTAAACATAAAGACTAGCTTGACTTAACCGTAGAAATTAACCTTACTATGTAGTATGTGCCTTGTAAGTAACATGTATTTTGATTGATTACGGTCGAAAATACGTGATTAAGGTTGAACTTGTTTAGTAAGTAAGGTTAAATTCAAAAATGATTGAGCCTTTGTCATTTGTCAAGGATTTGTAGCGTGCAAAGCTCTAATTTGACTCTTCAAGAATATAGTACTTACATCGTTTCGAACACTTGGGATAGCGAGGTTCTCCGCATTCTTAATCCCGAGTGTGGTTAGTTCGCGAAGCGATGTCTGCCTATGACGAGTTAAGCCAACCGAGCCATAAGAAAAAATCATAAAGAAAATTCAAATGGAAGGTTTTGCAGAGTGAATATATATACTAACTGACCGTACGACGAGAGACATAAGGCTGAGAACTCCATTGCTTCGCCCAGCCAACTTTGGTTAGCTCATCAAGCGCCTCCTTCACTGCATTGCTATCCTTCTACAACATCCGTCGAAATATCAGCGGCGGATCAAGAATGATTTATCGTAACGAGGCAGAATGTTACATTGTTTAGCTGAAGAAGCCAATCAGCCAAACCTTTCTAATTAGCTCTGCTTCAAAATTGAAAATTCTATCAATATTTCACTCGAACCGAACCAGCTCGGTCCGGTTAACTAAAACCCAAATCACCTCTCCACCCAAATCCAACCAAAAAAACAAATCGATAAAAAAGAACCTAACATTTCTACATAAAACACACACGTCAATGGCAACGAAGTTCTTCACCTTGGAAATGGCTGATTCGAGGGCTTTGAGATCGATTATCGACGAGGAGGAAGACGATGATGATGATGATGTGGCGGCCGCTACAGAGACTGATCGGATGCGGAGTCTGTGGATGGCAATGGAGGTTGTTGAAATGGAAGAAACCATTGAAGAAGTCGAAGGAATAGCCATCATTTTTTCTCTATGTTCTTTTTGGTGAGAGGGATAAGGTTCCGGTTCAGTTTAATTTTGGCGCGAGCGGTCCTGGTTTGTCCACGTGTCTCAATCCTAACCCACTCATCTTCTTTCCTCGACCATTCGGTTGGAGTTTTATCAGAATCGGACCGGATTGTGGGTCCAACGATGAAGAGATTGTGACGATAGATCGGAGCGGGACAGGCATTTCAATACTCATACCTATCGTGCATTTCAATCAAAATTCGAAATTCTTGAAATATATCTCGAAATTTTATTCAGTCCTCAATTTCAGAAAATTCGAAAATTGAGATTCAAAATTTGAGTGAAAATAAAACAACATAGTATACATTTTCACTAACAAAACAACTGAATCAAAACACAAAACCATTATTCAAACTAACCAGACAACCTCAGCATCAAGTAAGTGTCTTTTATTTCTTTTATTTTGGTGACTGTTAAGTCCCAATTCAAACCCCTAGAGGCACAGCCACTGCCTGCAGAGGATGCTTCATCTCACAGGACAGCTTCAGCACTTCTCCGAGATCCACGGGGTGGTCCGGATCCTCGAGCCACTCGAACCCGGCCACTAGCTTCGCCACCCACGTGGCCACAGTCACCATCCCCAAGTTCTTACCAGGGCAGACCCTACGGCCCGCACCGAACGGTGCCAACCTAAGGTCGCCTCCACGGATGTCCACGTCCTCCTCCAAAAACCTCTCTGGCCTGAACTCGAGCGGGTCGGCCCAGACCTGAGGGTCGTGGGTGATGGCCCACATGTTGATCATTGCTGTGGTGTGGGCTGGGATCAGCATCCCGTTGCTTAGTTGGACGTCTTGGGTGGACAGCCGGGCCCATGCGAGGAGTGGGCCTGGTGGATGGACCCGGAGGGTCTCTTTCACCACGGCCTGTAGGTAGGGTGACTTGGCAGCAACGGCATCGGTTATGGATGAGACGAGGTGGTTTTTGGTTATGTTTTCGAGTTCGGTTCGTAGCTTTTTTTGGATTTCTGGGTGGAGAACTAACTCGGCCATGACCCACTCGGTCAACAGTGCTGTTGTATCGGTTCCTCTGAATATCATTTCCTGAAACATTATTTTTCACAAAATCAATTAGTTATATTATCCAATTTTTTAGACATTATAATCCAATTTTTTATATGTTATATCATTATAAATTTAATTAGGAAATACGTTTATCAGATAAATCAAATTTAGTGTTGAAGTTAGTTTCATATGTGTATTAAATTAGACATTTCATGCAAATATATATACATAAATTAAAATAGTCATCGTACCCACAAGACAGCGATCATGTCATCATCCTCGAGCTTTTCCTTCCCTTCCAAGGACAGCAAGACATCAACGAAATCGCCACTTTCACTACCGAACTTCCCTTCCGCATGGGGCTCACGACCACGATGCTCTTCGATGATTCCCCTGACGAGTTCCTTGACTTTCGGAACGAGTTCCAAACAGCGTTGGTTGATCCGAAGAGGGTCGTAGAACCAACTCAGCCACGGCAAGTAATCCGACCAGTTGAACGCGCCCAATAGGTCGAACCCTTCACGAACCATCTCCTCCAACCGGTTTAACTCGACTCGATCCTGGACGTGGTCATATCTTTTCCCAAACACGGACCCCATTATATTATTGAGAGAGGCCAGCTTGAGGTGGGACCGCAAAGATACGATTCCACCGCTTGCTTTTGCCTCCTGGGCTATGTTTCCCAACATTGCGGTACACTCCACCTGGCGTAGGCCCTCATGGGCCGAAATCCTACGTGGTGAAAGGAGGTGGGTCGATGCGATCTTCCTCAGGTTCCGCCAGTAGGTCCCGTCGGGAGCGAACCCAATGGCACGACTGAACATCAAACTCTTTACTGACTGCTTCATGGGGCGGTCCGCGAACGATGGAGTGGTTAAGATTTCTCGAGCGGTGGTGGGGTCAGATGTCACCACGAGCCGGGTGGACCCACCGAGACTCAGAGCCATGAGCTGGCGGATATTAACACCCTGGCTCCATGCAATGGAAGCCAGGGTGCGGTGAGCCAAGCCGCGGCCCAGTGTGAACAGGCTGCCGAGTACAGGAAGACCCCGCGGACCAGGGATGCGAACCTGGCCACGAGAGTTGCGGCCGTTGGTCCAGGCGATGCCTCCTCCCGTGGAGAGCGCCCACGTGAGGAGGGCGAGGGAAGCGAAGGCGGCGAGGAGCGAGCAAATGAGGTAGGTGTCAAGGAGGGTTTGGGTGGTGAGGAATGCAGGGAGGGTGTACAAGTACCAGATTGTGTCTTTGGAGTTTATGAGCAAATGGTCAATGGCTTCCATGGTTGATGAGAGGTTAAGAACTTGGGAGGGATATTGGATTAGGGATATGTGTGAAGAGTGAGTAAATAATGGTGGAGTACTCAGAGTTTATATAGAGTTTGGATACTTAATCTAATTAATTACTAATTATTAATTAAATTCTTCTAAGTTTACTTACCTTATGATGCTAATAACAATTACTCCACTAATTGCTTACCTAATGCTACTAGTTACTTCCCTTATGATGCTAATTATAATTATTCCTCTAATTACTTACCTAATTAAATTCCACTAATAATTACCTATATACACTTATTACTTAAACTTGTAAGTAATTAGTAGAAGTAATAAGTAGAATTTAAATAGCATCATTAGGTAAGTAATTAATCAGTAGAACTTAATTAGTAACTAGTACTTAATTTGATAAAATAATTAATAGTCGTTGGATATGCTACGTTTTCTTGTTGGGCTTATGAATGTCGGAAATTGATAGCGATTGAGTTCGTCAAAAATTGAAAATAACTGTTAGATGAAGTTTGTTGTATTATATTGGTGAATGGATTCCATCTAGGGCATCAAGAAAATTAAAGTTTATGACGTTATATAAAAATTCAGTTATACAAAGTTATGAATTAGGATTTTGAGACTCGGTCTTCTATCAAAACATCAGTTGTGGTAATATTTGCAGTTATTTTTTTAGACAAAATATTTGTAGTTATATTTGTTAATTAAAAAAATTGTAGTTATATTTTTTTATAAAATATAGTTGATTTTATGGGTATAAGAACCCAATTTGGATTTCTTGGGGATTCCAATAGATGCTACTTTTTTGCCATCAAAACAGCTAATTAATTAATTTTTTAAAAATCTGAAATAAACCCTAAAAACCTCAAAATGAAAAAATAGTTTATAATAATTAATTAACCACACCATGCATGCACGTTTCGAGGTTGCACGTTGTTAACTAGTAATTGGCGGCGTGTTGGTGTTCGTCGGACATGTGAGGATGTGATGTGATCACCCATCATCCCCCACTATGCCTTCCTTATTCTCGAAACGAGCAATATTCGACTCTTAACTCAATGTACCAAACTGAATTGATAGAATGAGAAATTAAAATGTTTATGATTAGAGGTCGAAAATGGTGTTAGATTTACCCACTACGACGTTCTGGATCAACAATTTTAAAAGTGGGAATTCGATGCAGAAGCTCAAGAATGATGTGAATTGGAGCTCCGCAGGCATGAGTATTTGTAAAAGATAGGATTCTACGATTGTTCCGAGTGCATGGTGCATGTCTAAGGGTTACTGGTGACCGTTTGGACCTATTAATAACTGTTTACGAATTATGATCACTAATTAAGCAGATTACGAGTTTATCGATTACTTTATGAATGGAGGCCGTTAAGGTTGAACGAACGGTAGGCCCAACTCTGTATACTTAGCCGGAAGCAGGGCATTCCGAATCACGAACCAGCAAGTTGTGATCGATTTGTTGCTCGAATGACTTTTTTTTTCTCGAAATCCAGCGATGTTGGAAGAAACTATGGCGAGAGATCTACTCTTCACACGTGTGGGCAAACATCACGAGTGTGCATGAAAACCGAGATTTCATTTTACGTGGATCCATGCATGCATGCATGCAAATTAGTTTTCTCAAACAAATAGATATGGGAAGTTGAACCCAACTTTTTCAACACTCTACGCTAACACACTTTCCAAGTTGACATTCACCAATTGGAAATGGTCTTAGCTATTCATTAATCGTATAAAATCAACGGTCGAACCGTTTTCGAGTCCAAGAATTTTGTATAAGGTATTAGATTTTTTTGACTGATAAAAATCGTGGGGATTCCAGTCTAAAAATCAACTAATATATATATTTTTTAGCTTTAGGAGTTTTCTTTCTTATGGGAATTGGAAAGCCCAATTCAATTATTATTGGTCTTCATAACCCACTTGTAAATCTATAAAAATGAATGAATGACATTGATAAACAATTAAACATGATTAACTCATTATGTTTTGCATAAATTTCGATATTCGATCCATTAATCAATTAATCCAGTCAAAAATTATTCTAAGATTAAAGTTTTGCTCCTCATAAAATGGCTCATTTGTATGATTAACTCATACCTAATTAGCCCAAGCAGCTGACTTTATCAGCTGGTCCAGATTAGTGATTGTGGGCTTTTGATATCAAAGCCCAACAATAAGTGTCGAGCCCATCTAGTGTTCAGGCCTACAATATTGGGTACTTGTAATATCCGACCTGCGGTAACATTTTCGTGAAATCTCATTACCCGTAATACCTAATTGATTCAATTTTAGTTAGTTTTTTTTCGGATTAGACCTATAAGTTAGCAGAAGATATAAATAAAATAAATACTAGATTGGTGTTTGTATGCGGAATGTATTGGATTCAAGTCGAGTATCTCTGAATTGCCAACACATAATTCTACAACTAGAACAATTCCACTTGAACCTTTTTCGAGAGGAACATGTGCACCAAAGTATAGCCCTATTCACATCATTTCAATCAAGGCTACCTATCCCAAAGTGCATCTTCAAACCATTTTTTATTATATTTACTCTAGGTGTAAAAACGAAAAAGTTTCCGATATAATTGTTGTGTCGACATATATATCCGAAACAATATCTCATATCGAATTAACACCAGATATAATGGATGGTAGGTATGGTCATGGTCACTTTGGTAAGATGTTGTAACAAGTTGGAGCTTTGCCCCATGGTCTTGGGGGGAAGCTAAAGTTGTTTCTAAAGGGAAACAAGTTGCAATGGGGCATAACAAGTTGTATATATTTCTGTAATGACTTGTTGATGAAAAGTCTAAACTTGAGTGACCAATAAGTTACTAAAAGAGTTGCTATCTTTGATTTGAGAAATCAAAGCACTAGAGGCCACCGCCCATTACATAAAAAAAGACCTTATCTTGTGATTCCCTTTTCAGAAAACGACCCATCTCCACTATGTATGGAACAAGCTTGAGTCTTCTTCTATAGGGGAATTTCTTTCCTTTTGATAGTTTTGGAATAATTTTTTTTATTAAATGGTTTAAAGTATAGTTGTTTTCTATGGGATCATGATGAGACCATAATCATTTGATCGAGACCTTTCATGTAGCTACTTCGATGCAATTTTAGATAGGTCGTATGGTAGTTCGTCGCGGTTCATTGATATACCATGAAAGAGTTCTGTAAATGAAAAACTAATTACTAATATTGAATGTTATCTTCTACTTAAAGTGCCCAATGGGGAAAGAACCGCTCGTTGATAGATCATATGCATATCAGTATATTATAAATAGCATCTGACGTCCTTCCAGACAGACAATATTGACTGATTCACATTGTAAATTAAGCATGTTAAAGAATCTTACCCATTCGATAATACTTCTCTCTCCGTTATTTGCCTAACATGCATGTAATCCAATTCTAAGAAACGAACTGTATATTCAGCCACCGGTCATTACACAGGTGTGGCCCAAATTATGGGTTTGGAATTTTGGTTGAAGTGGACTAGTACCCAACCCTAATTAGGTCAACGTCCAGATGGAGGATTGCCGTACGAGGCCGCCACACCATTTTGAGCTTAGGAATGTGCTTCAGAAGTTGACCCGATTGGGCACAATAGTGGGTCATGGACCCCTACCTCCACTACTATTTGAATTATTGTCAATTGTTTATCTCGTGATTTTATTCAAGATATATGATAAGCGTAGATACTTTCAAATACCGAACTAGCTAGTTTTATATATGGTCCGGGACGGAAGTTCGGATACATATCAACGTTGATGGATTGACCGTATGAAAATAGTTAGTTTGGTTTTAGTAGGCTTTGTTGATTAGAAATGTGTCATTTAGAATTTTGTGGCAATCGATCTTGGAAGAAATAAAAGATTTAATCTATCAGACCGCCTCAAACTGATAGCATGAGGCCACCCTGATCGCATCAACTGTTGGAATGAAGCTAGCCACGCACCTTGTCCACTACCGTACGTTAAATATTGCCCTGCTCACTTTGACGGGGCATGACATCATAATTAAATTTAAATGGGACATTATCTCGGAACATAACCTTTGTCCATTACTTAATTATCTCTCCTAATCCTACGTAATTCCTGAGCTAACTATCATTACTTCTCTTAACTATTTCACTCGTCCGAGGCTAGATCGAGCCGTATTTTCTATTTAAGAAGTTTGTACAAACCTACCTTTGTAAATTCTATTTCATTAGGCTAAAGTGACCCCTAAGTACTACTCATTTGTACTCTCAAATGTACTAACTTAAGACCCAATTAAAGTGCCACGTCATCATTTACTATGTTTTCAACCTGATTGGTTAAATCTATGTATCATTCCAATATCATCAAAAAAGCTACATTAATTTAGTTTGTCACATAAGCAACATCATTATCGCTAATTGCACGTAAAGAAAGTTGATCCACCCCCAAAGGAATTGAGATTAAAAGTTAAATTAATTGCACTTTTTACCCTTAACAATATAAGTTAACTGCACTTTTTTCCTGTTTATGATAGCGAATTGTCGAAGCGGCGCCGTATAGAGAAAGCTATGCATAATATGGGACAACAAATCTACTAATTACTTGATTAAAAGTAGTGTTGGGATTAAAGGATTGAAAGTAGTTTTTTTGTCGGGTGGAAATTTTCCGGACAAGGTAGAAAGCATAAGTAAATTTTAACGTATAATTTTTTTGAAAAAACACAATATTATGTCATATTTGAAATTAACCCCTAGTACTATTTTCGAAAGAGTCTATTAGCGTTGTGGACTCCAGAACTAGGAGATCCAAAAGATTTACTATTCTGGCTCAACCATTACCGATTAATAAATCTTTTGATAAGTCAATCTACAAATTGTATTTTTTAGTTTTTAAGTTCATATAATAAGTGTAGATTATTACGATATAATAAGTTATATGTTACGATATATCGTAACGTCTATCGCCAAACACGAATTGAAAATGTATGCAAGAGATTAACTATACCAACCACTAATTTAAGTCAAATTGGACATGATCATTAAACTATTAAGGAAGGGAGTGCCGTATTCATCGATGGCCACATAATATTCAATTGGCCCCTTTTCTACTCACTAGTCATTATTCACAAACCACTATGGGGGTGGCTAATTACGATGTTACCCCCTCTCTTTCACCTTTGTTGTGGCACAGCAAATCCCAACTATATTGGAATCCCACTCCCAAAGAATATTCATTGCACTATGAGACCACACATATGTAGGAGTTTGACTTATAAGTTATTGGCTTTTCAAACGATGTTGTTAGGATCGTATCGGACTGGATGTGGTCCAGGGCGTGCACGATTCGCTACTCTATGCTTTCGGTCCAGTCTTTTCATCAATCACGGATGTCCTCATTCTCGAGATGTCGGGGATCCGATGGGCTCTGCCTTTCTCCCTAACCATTTTTTATGGTCTAGTTATATGCTCCATACCGACTCTACCAAAGTAGCTAGTGCGCCTTCTTCTCTCATCTGTAGCTAATATTCGTTTAGGCATGCAACACCCTGCTGGTTAAGTGTCATGCTTTGTTCCAGAGCTTGCCATCAGTTTATGTTTTGGACATTCCTTTTCAGGATAATCGAATCGATTATTTAATGGCATGTGAAGCTATTTACTACCATGACTTCTTTTCTTATTGTGTAAACCTCTATTATCTTATGTAACAAGCATTTATGTCGGACAAAAAAGAAATGTTATAGTTTTCACGCGTTTTACCTCATGCCCTAAAAACATCCCATCATTAATGGAAGATTTATCCGCTTCAATCTATTCAAATCAGATAACCATAAAATCGGGTAGGTTGAAAGCACTCTCCTACTTGCTATGATAGGCCAAACAAGACCTAACCAGAATAATTAATTATTAATTAGTGAAAGTTTATCAATGTCTTATCAAACCTACTATGCCGTATCACCAATTGGTACGAAATCATACATAGCTTTTGAACCAAGGAAAAGCCAAATCACAACCTAATAATAATAATTATTAAATAATTAATGTTATTAATAATAATACTATAAAATAAGAGAAAATGAATATTATGGTGATGGAGATTAGCACCTAAACCTAACTTCCCAATATTATTTATATATATAATATTACAAATACTACAAATGAATTATTGGTTACTTTATTTGTATATACAACATTACAAATGAATTATTGGTTTCGACTAAGGCATGCATGTATAGATACATTGAATTATTGTTGAAAAATCGGTTTAAAGAATCGGTCAGATTAATCGTATGATTTAGTAGATGATAAATTTAGTAATTTAGGCCATTTTTATTAATTTTGACAGTTTTTAATCAAATTTGTTCAAACCGATTATTTAATTGGATTGGCTAGGCCTAGACTGGCTTAACGACTATGTCCAACTTGATATAAACATTAAATCCAACGGTTGGTCTCCACATAATAGTGTAACTTATTTTTATTTTATGATCCTCTGGAAGTTGCCGTTCGAGCCAAATGCAATCACCTCTAAGAGAACCAATTCGAATACTAATTCAATAATATGGTTTATCGGTAACGTTGAATACTAACTCGATAATATGGGTCATCGGTAGACTCGAATACTAACTCAATGATGGGTCATCAGTACACTCGAATACTAACTCGATAATATAGCTCATCAGTAAAATCAATAATGCAGGATGTGTCTTGCCTCAAATAACACATACGGTAAGACATATGTATAAACTTATAAATTTTAGGATAGCTTAGCTTGTTTTTTAGCGTACACACTTCAAACTCAATTCAAATTAGACTGTCATCATAGGTTTTAATGAGCGAAGTGCGAGTTTAGTTCATCAATGGTAGTTAATAAACCAGACCCGAACTGGACACAAGCCAAAATTTTACAGCTCGATTCGAGCACAACTCAGCTAAAATTTAACGAACTAACTGTAAGCATAATGAATTTCGGCTCAACTCGATTCGCAACCAGCCATAAGTATATATATTCCTATAAAATATGACCCGATTCCATTGCCAGAAGCCATTTTATCAAATATTCTTATTATTATTATTTTTTAATTTTTTGTAGATGATGAACACGTACACGACATTATGGGCCACGTACATTCGTACAATAGCTTTCCAATTTCAGCATATGGTAAAATTCATGTTTCGTGTTGGTCGGTTCAGTTTGTTATGTTTTGTTTTCTTGCTGATTCGTTTCTGTTAAGGGCAGGAAATCACAGAAATCGAATAATATTGTAATATGTGTCTTGCATTTGTAAGAATAATACGATGATGTCAAACAAATTGTACCGAATCGAGTTATTGTGGTGCATCATGATTTTGTTTTTAGAAATTTTGGGTTAGAAATTTGAAATGCGAAAATTATATTAGTTCATATGATAATATTACCGGTCTCATTTGAAATGATAATCAATAGTTTTGAAATTTGACTAACAAACGTATCACTAAACGGTGAACTTGGATAATAATTATTCATTTGTCGAATAATTATTGTCATATGGCAAAGTCAAGAGGACATTGTGGTGCATGATTTTGTTTATGGAAATTGTGGGTTAAAAATTCGAAATGGGCAATTATTTCAATTAATGTAATAATATTATTGGTGTGGCTGATGGTCAACGGCCCCCTAAAGTTGTTCCTAAATTTGCCTAACGGCTACATTACGATCAAAGAAGTTCTTCATTAACCATGATGATTAATCTTTTTTATGGTTTTCAAAGCTGTACTAGAGCGTCGAAAAAATAAGCTTGCATATCAACTATTTAAATTGTACAAATTACCGTTAAATCGTAATTAAACTATAATTATATCAGTAATTTACCGAACCCTTATTGATGGGTACATGGTCTACAAATTTTGCCAAAAAACAAGTACTCTTTGTCATAAAAAGGATACGAGAATCTGTTAAATGTCAAATTTCATTAATTCGTTATGAATCACTCATTCGAAACAAAATCTTACTAAAATTTCGTTGTAATATTTTGACTCGAATAACTTAGTTTCGGTAATTTTGTTGAGTACTATCCATAGATTCAAAACTCCACCAACATTTTGTATGTAATTTATTTTGTGCCAAGTAAAATTAATTAGGTTATGGAGGGTTGTGCTTCATTGTTGGGTTGAGGGGTCCTTTGCCATATTCCAAAGGCAAACAATTGCATCCTTACAAAGATTCGATACAATGTCTAGTGATGAGTGGTCGGCACAAAATACCACAAAAATTATAATTAAAATTGGGAAAAAAGACAAATATAATATCCCTTCATTACCTATCTCAACCATACACTACCACCCACACACACAAACAAACCTAAACTTGTACTCCACAAATACAAAATTCCTAATTGAAATAATTAGCCTTAATTTATTCCCACTTCAATCAGAACCGAACCGAATCGAATATTATGTCTAGAGGTACAATTAGGGTCAAATTATTAAAATATCATAACAATTTAAAATAGATTATATGATAACTTCATTTCACTTATTTGATCGATTCTTGTGATTTTAACGTTTTTTAAATGGAATTTTCCTATATAAAATCGATTTAACGATGATTTTGAGTTTTAATGTTCAAAAATTTAAAATAGAAAAAAACGACCTCTACTTAACTCAGTCCCGACATGATAACATAAACTATATTAACCAAAAGCAAATGGTTTCAAAAGTATTCATTCAATCCAAAATTCTTTAATACTTGCAAACCAAGTGAATTAATTGTGATCAAATCAGCTTCAAAATCTATATATTCATTACTCATAACCTAATTTGTGACCCGCTTAATCAATCTGGTCAAACCCAATTTGGATAACTAAGTAATTATTCCATTAAAAAAAATCTTTGCCCATAATCATACCTTATCTCCCCCTACCCCCAACACTAAACCAAAGTTAAAGAAATTGTCCTTTCAAATAAAAAGAGAATCATCAACCCCAAAACACAATCAATCTTGACCCCCCAAAAATACCCACTTGTAAAAAAGAAAACAATTTTATACCCTTTTTTCCCACTAACTTCCCCCAATATATATAAAACCCACCATAGTTTTGTCTTCAATGGATTCCTCACCATACTTTCCTTGCAAAACCCACCAAGAAAGGAACCATCTTTTTCCTCTTCTTCTTCTTCCTTCTACCTTCAATCATGCAAGAGAAGAACATGAAGATGAAGAAAGGTTGCATAGCTGTCCAAGTAGGGTTAGAGGAAGAAGATGATCAAGCAAGTAGAAGGAAGTTTGTGATCCCAATTTCATACCTTTACCACCCACTTTTCAAGTCTCTTCTTGACAAGGCCTATGAGGTGTTTGGCTACCATGTGGCAGGCCCACTCAGGCTGCCTTGCTCCGTCGACGACTTCCTCCACCTCCGGTGGCAGATCGAGAGGGAGTCCGACCACCACAACCACCATCAGCGCGAGCTCCACCGTGGGAGAAGCTCTGGCCACCACCACCACCATCATCATGTTCTTCAAACTGCCTTTTCTTTCAATTCTTGTTAGGTTGATTTTTTTTTCTAGAGTTATATATATATGAAAACTTATAGGGTTATATATGGTAGAGTTGTCAATCGGGTGGATGGAAGGGGCTGTGGGTTTGTAGAGTTTTGATGTTTGGTGAGTTACTGATTGTTGACTTTTTGGTCAATTCAAATAATGACACGGACTAGAATATGGTCGGATCGGGTAACATTTTACTGCCCCGGAGATGCTTGGCATATCTTTTTTGTGCGTGGCCTTTAGAGGAAGAGGAAAAAATTGGGATGAAGATGTACAAATGGTAGCTTATAGGCCAATATATTCCATAAACCTTGTGGTTCTCTTTGTTTTCTACTCTTTTTGGGTTTTATGGATTGATTCGGTATTTATATTAATTACGGATCGATCGAGTTATAAGTTCAATATGTAATTACCTATTATAATTTGGATAGATCGCAAAATTATCCTTATTAATTTTGGTCAATTTGGATCACAAAATTAGTATGATCGAACTATATCAAAATTGGATAGAATGATAAGCTTTTTGGAACTTTCGAGAATCGGATGAAGATGTAGGTAAAAAGCTAGCTATGGATTATCAAAGATATCTATACATATACCCTTTCTATTACAAGTGCAAATATCTATATATACATATATATACTTTTCCTAGTTCTCTTGAGGGCTCTTGAGAATTGGTGGCAAAACAAAAGGGGTTCATCTAAATTGTAACATGGTGGTGAAGTAGTTTAGACTATCATGTATAATGTGTGCATGTGAGCGGTCAATGTCCGAGCATGAGGGTACGTAGCTTCTTGTTTGGATCAGGATACGTAGCTTCTCGTTTGATCCAGTTTATAAAATGTACTCGTTTACCTTAGTTTTTTCAGTTGAGAGTGTCTTGGTAAATGTCATTATTCGCTACCATCTCATACGACGGAACACTAAATTATTCCTACAAGTTTGGAGTATGGATGAAAAATTAATGATGAACTAGTACTCAAGTGGTATTGAAGTAGTCATTGATTAATAAGTGGAAGTATAAGATTTGCTTACTATTGTAATCCTAGACATAAAGAGTACAGTCATCATCTTATGCATTATTGGAGGAAAAACGCACTATCCAAAGAAGAAAGTGTTGGTGAAAGCATTCTTATCGACTGTGAAAGGACACTTATCTATTCATTTCTTTAATATATGAGATTTCTTTAATCCTTGGAAAATATGTTTATAGTTGGGAAAATGGTAGGTGGGATGGTAATTCACTATGGGATTTACAAAATGATTAATAAACAATTATGAAATGTAACGGCAATGAGTTAGATTGGTTTGTGTGTCCGGGATAATGAGATTTCGGGTTCGAATCCAACATTTTTCGAAATAGACATGAATATAATGTTTATTTCTTGTCTTATATTTTATATTGATCGAAAGTCCTATTCTACTCCGACAAAAAATAAGAGTTCTGTCGATCAGATACTTTAATACTAATTTTGCACCCACGCCTGTAAAGATATCTCGACCAAGAAAAAAATAAGATTTAAACTAATTTTGCATCACCTTGCTATATCAACATCTATTAAATTTGCACCATACCATAGTACTAAATTCAGGAATATTTCAAGGTTATAAGATACATGATCGAGATTATATCGAGAGTAACGATTAAAAAAAATGGACGGAAACTCAGCAAGATCCTTAAGGATTCAAGACGAATACGTAACTCTGACCAAAGTTATGGGGCCAACAGTGCTAAAATTTGACTCTCTAATCTCTAGCCCATTATAGGATTAAATATGGAAAAAATCTAATGTCTCACCAATTTATTTTACCATACAAATATTACCTTATGAAATGTCGTAAAAAGTTTGATTGAATAATAAGAAAAAAAAAATATTTGTGTGTCGCGTGAATAAATAGAGAATATATGTAAATATAAATAAATATGCATAAATAATTGATAATCAACATTTTTAAAATGTACGAGACAAATGATTTTGTCAACAAACAACTCCCACTAAAGATAGAGTTCCTTCTCTATGTTCTCACTATACAAACTGTACAAAAGTTGCTCTTGCAAAGAACATGAAAATCAAAGTAATAGCTTGGACTTATTGCCTGCAAATAAAACTAACTACCAGAAAAAAGAATGGCACAAGAAAGAATATTAGAAAAAGAATCTTCTATGTCCGGAATCAAATGGTCAGATTCTCCTGAATGGCAATGAACGAGCCTGTAATATTCCCACCCACGTCTGGGAAAGTTTCGGAACCGGGGTGAGGTTTCACCTTCCCGGTTTGGTGGACCTCGACCGGGTACTTCATCAGATGCCCTCTCATCTCGGTTACTTCGTCGTCCACAAATTGTTTCCAGTTAGCCTCCCCGATGTACCGAACTCGTCTCACGCAGTCCAGACTCTCTGGCTGCGAGAAGCAGTCCTCGACTGTTGCGAGATGCTCCGCCCATAGAGACATCCTGTACCCGTAAATCTGCAATAAAAAATAGATCAGGCTAAGGTATTTCGAGTACTTTGGCCATTCCGTTTATCGAACAGCATACTCTGAGTTCACTCATTAGCCACCCATCTCACATTCTTAAATAGTGCTTAATTTTGCTCCAACACTCATCCAAACGAGCCCTTAATATGTGTTTCATTTTCCAGTTTCAAGAAGGTAACTTTTTGTTTACCTGTCCAAGTGGGTTTCGTTGCTTTCTGGCCCAAGTATGTTGAGGTTGGTATGCTCCCATGGCGATCTCCGTGTCTCTTGCGCCCTCCATCGACCGCTGATTTATGTTCGCCGACCCTATTATTACGTACTCATCGTCCACAATCATCCCTTTCGAATGTACGTAAATCATGAACCTCCGAGACTTTCGAGCAAGTGCCTGGAAATTCAATATTTCTTTCTTACTAAAAGAACAAATGGTTTCCCGGGAATCAAAGGCAGAGCGGATTAAGACGAAAGAAGATACCTGAGGGGAATTCGGCGCATGGGGACTCGACACGCTGGCAGAGCTATTCGGACTGATCGCTTCACGGTTTCCAAGACAGAAGAAGTTCAAATAATCAGTAGGTGAATATTTATTCTCCATACCAGCTTCTTGCAAAGCCTTGTAAATCGTCTCGTACATCATTTGCATCGTTTTATGCTGCGAAAATACGGTTCCACATACTTAGTAACTATGAACAAAACTTAAGTTCGTGATTTCGAATTACAAACGCTAAGCTTGGCCGTTGACTATACCTGCCAGAAAAGAATTCTTTGGGTAGCAGCGCCAGTCGGAACTCCTTCCGGCCACATTGGAATGACGATGTAAGCAGCAAACCTCTCATGTGCTTTAATTTTGTCAGAAATCTTTAACGCAATTTCCATTGGGATTAAGTTATTAGCTCCTGCAACCATAACAGTTCCACAAACAACGTAATTCATATGAATCTTGAATAAACTGTAGCACATAAGACCGCAATTCATTGTATAAAATATAATGTACTATAAAATGTCCCTCGATGGAGTCCAGTTTCGTGTCTAACAAGTAATAACGTCTTTGCAAGCATTTTGTATTTAGTACACACTTAAAGCGAGAAATAAGAAAGGAGGTTCCATACCCAAATCTTTATATGACCTCCAGCTGTAGGATGATCCAATGAAATACTGATTTTCTATGTATATGAAGTGCTGTGCAGCACGGATAGCCTTCACATATGCCATGTGTATGCTCATATCTATCAATATATTCTTTCCGCACATCAAATTCTGTTATGATGGACCAATCAATCAGCAAGATAACAAACCGGTTTCGTTTATGGACACAAGGAACTTAAGGCTTTAATAACAAGTTATATCAAACCTTTGCTGTGGCATCTTTTGGATCCTTCGGGAAACCTTTAACAGAATTTGAATCAATTGAACGGAAGACCTGCCACCCAGTAACCGTCGTATTCGATTACCATCTTCTTTTTCCAACAGAACAAGCTCAAACTTTACTATTATATTCAAAATCTTTAAATTAATTACCTGGACATGCCAAGCTTCTGGATGGTCTTCGGCAACACAAGGAGCATCAGAAACTCCTACAATATCAGCAATCCTGTCTATCCTTAATAAAGCATCATCATATGAATCCTTCAGCTTTTTCAATCCATGGGGTTTGGCAGCCTTCAACCAGCGCTCCTCGAAGTTAGCCAGGACGTCATATGCAGCAGGGCCATCAATTCTACAGTGCAGGTCATGCCATGGTTCTCTGGGGCAACCAGAAACACTTCCCTGTTCAAAAGTTGAGTAGAAACTCAAATCCTGAATCATACAAAAGATAATAACAGCAAAGTGATTGTGATGGCACCGTAATAGCATACCGTGAAAGTAGGGTTGTGATAGTCATCTTTATGAACTGTCTCGAGCGTCCTAAACAGCGGGTGATGTGGAGTGTCATATCGCCCATCACAAATATCAAGCCCTCCAACAAATGCAATAATTTTTCTCCTATTATAGCCAGCATCAGCATCTACTATCACAGTCTTCTGATGGTGTGTATAGATAGTTTCAACTTCCTGGTATAGAAAAAACAGATTTATATAGAGAGACATTACCGATTAAAATACGTGAAACTCGATAATATAAGCATGTGGTAGATAACTTATGCATCCATTAACATCCAGCTTTCATCCAACAAAAATGAAAATGTAGAACCATATCTCAGTTATGCCTTCCTGTCAATTCAGTTGGTAATTTCAGATTAAATCAAGTACTTGAACCTATTCCCAGTTGGTTAGATCGGTTACATAACTCAGCTATGAATGCATGAACTATCGAACGCTTGTTCATTCTTCAAGACACATTCAGATCAGTGATTCCTTGGACTTCAATAAGAAAAAACTTGTGGCAGCCTTTGTAAATCAGTATTCATGTTAGAGAATCCTTCAAATGATATAAATGTTACTCACCCTTTGCTTAACCCAGCTATGTTTTTTCCCTGCAATTCGTGGACAAAGCAATACCTGCACTGATGAATGTTTAAAGAAACGACGTGTTTCCTCATCATGAGTTGCCATAATTCCATCCTGAATTACGCAGTTCAAGAAGTATGAGTAAACAAAAACGAAGCTTTGTAGCTAAAATTAACAGTTGAAAGAAAAAAACAGTTAACAGAATATATTGGCTCTTAAGTAGGATTATGATTTACCACCGGTCTCAAGTCTGGTAATTTTCCAAATTCACTGCAACTAACATAAAGGAAGCACGTGGTATATATAAAAACCCAAGAGGCACAAACTTACAGTTTTGTATCCCAAAATGCTCCTTGATGTAGGATCGTCCCAAACAAGAAGCAACACCCTTACTCCCTCCTGGGATTTAGACCTGAGAAGCTCCCCTAAGGTGATATCAAACGGATAGGCAGCATCCCTGATCAGTTTAACTTTGTGCCATACTGACCATCCAGTAATATAAATCAACCGCTGAGCTTGTCGTATTGCATTAAAGATGTCCATCCAGCACTGACCATGCACATAGGACAATCCATGATCAAGTTGTACGTTTGGAAGGCACCCATCTGGAACGTGTGCATCTTGATAAAGAGTTACTACCCCACCTTTTCTAAGAGGGAAATATGTGCCTGGAACACCCTGATAATCAGGGCCAGCTCCAACACCAAAATGGTAAATGCTCAACCTTTCCATGGGTATGTACTGAATAGAAATTCTCAACATAGCTCCAGGCTTGCATGGTTTTCCATTGCTATTGAGAATCGGGTAAATTCCCTCGACTTGAGAGCCCGAATATATTTGCTCCACTGGTATTGAGACAACTCCGATGAGCTGTGACCCCACGACATCACTGTCTTTCACAACGAAGTGCACTTCAGCAGCAGAATGTGCAACAGGAACATTAAAGTGTTGCAACCAAATAGGATCTTCACTATTACTAATGACATAAGTTCTCCCCAAAACAGCACCTCCTACTGAAATCGAAACATACGGATCACTGGTAATCTTGGACGGGAGTTTATTGAACATATCCCCTAAAGTCTTGTGAAACTTGTCCATATTTGGAAGCTTCTGCGCATCGTAAACCCAAATATCCAAATTCCCGTGTAGGACCAAAACCCTCAAGGACCCTCTGGTACCAAACGGCACAACCTGCAGTGAAGAGCGTTGCGGTGATGAACCGTCAAAGGAAGGCGAATAGGCATGAGCAGAGGGCGAAGCAGTACCAAACGAATCTTGTCTCCCCATATAAGCTCCTCCCTCATAGTGAGTCGTAAAAGAGTCGTTAGCATAACCATAGAACCCCCCCTGGCTGTACTGTCCCACACTGGAACTCTGATGGTGTAGGGAAGGAGATTGAGTCAACTCGGACGCTGGAGGGGTGACAGGAACAGAAGATGGGGTGCCACCGTGATCATTCAAATGCACATTAGCCAACAAGTCATCCAGAGGCGGGTAGGCAGATGGAACAGAAGAGGTGGAAGCAGGAGTATCAATAGGATAATTATCATGGTTAATCCCCATTGGAGGGCAGCTCTCATGTCTACCATGTCCATGAACAGGAGAACCAACTTGAGTGGCAATCTCATGAGGAGGAGGGGGATAATGAAAAGATGCAGAGGAAGAAGTGTGCTGGAAGCTGCCTTGATGTTGCATAAGTGGGTGCTGGTGTTGCTGTGAGTAAGCATGATGTTGTTGATAGTCCAATGGTGCAGAAGGAGTTGAATACGGCGGCGTTTCTGAAGGATATGCAGATGGAGGGGGAGGATAGCCGTAAGTGGGAGGAGGAGGAGATGGGTAGTGATAATTGGAAGGAGGGTATTGATGATAGTTGGGTGGCGGAGGGTATTGATAGTTGGCCGGAGGAGGGTATTGATAGTTTGCCGGAGGAGGAGGATGACTTCCCGCCGGCGGCGGATATGGATACGGGTAAGAATTGTTATATGGGTATGAAGACCCATTATGATCCATTACTAAAAAAGAGAGAAAAATCCGATCTTTTTTATTATATTTTGCCTAGCTCGGAGGACCCACAGAGGAAAAGGAAGATCAAAGAAATACCTCCGGCGAGGCAGCTGAGCGATTTCTTCTGGAGAACCTTGAAATGAAGATCAGATCAGAAGGGCGGAGAAGGAAATAATGGAGAGGAAACGTAGAAGGATCCAAGCAGTTATTACCGAGGGGAGGAAATCTCGTCAATCGCGTGTAGAAAGATGCGTATTTCCACTGACTTACACACCTCAAAAATTACCCCTTTCTCACTTCGTCAACGGGGGAAAAACTTTGACACTTACTTCCTCCTCGAAGAAGAATTGTCAAGTCATAACGTTAAGATCAGCAGCAATTCGAGCTAGCTCGCGTCAAGGAAGCATTGCCGTCTATTATTTTGTCGCCATTGCCTTGCACCTCTGATTTTGTCGCGGGAATCAGGATTGAATCGGAGGTTTTGGTTTTCTTTGTGATGAAAAATTTAACAGTGGCGGAGGTTTAAATTGAGTGGTGGCTAATGAACATTTTTACAGAGGATTGAAGGGATTGGAGCAGGGGAGAAAGCATGTTTCCGCCAGGTGGATGTTTGGTCATAGGTGGGTATTCAGTTACAGTTGACAACTTTGGGATACTAACCGAAATTGTATGATGGATTAACCGGTTAAGAATATATGTAAATTCAAGGAGTTGGTAAATGCTCTAACATCATTTTATACTTTATAGGACAGAGTTCATCTCTATAAACATTAGGACCGGCATAACAGATCGAGATTATACCGAGAGCAGCGATTAAGAGAGATTGATTCGAGAGTGGTGGATATATACATTACGATTTGTTAAGCCGAAAAAAACAGGAAAACATCAACTGCTCCTTAAACTTGTGCTCCTAACTGCAGGTTAGAGGAGAAGGGAGGGTCCGTAAACATTGGCATTCCCTCCAGCTTCATTCGGGCGCAAAATCGTCTCCGATTCTAGATCAACGAGCGATCACAAAACGATGTACCATAAACTACATACGAAATACGAGGTAAATTGACGTTTCATTTCCCCATGTGGGTCAAGATTCTGCTGATTAGCGCTTCTTTGTTCCCAGCCTGCGGGAGCTTGTGCGCTGCCAAGTAGTACTTCAGCTCCACCACTGTCAAGTCCTTCAGCTGCAAACACAAGGCCGTACAAATCGTCAGTCAGTCGTAGAACTGTTTCAATAAGAAGCTCTTATTCGTCACTAGGGGCTCAAAATTCGGTCGAATATGGTCGAAATAGATCGAAATCCATGACCGTGGCGCCATTCAATTCGATCACAGCCGACCAAATCTTACTAAATCCTGGCCGTTTTGAGTAGTTTCTACGGGATTTAGTATGATAAGTTGATAACCGGAATGAAATTCGATTCTGATCGATTTTAAAAATATTACATGGCTTTGAACATTGAATTATGAGTTTTGGATGAATGAATATCTGATTAATAACATTGATTTAGGACCCCACGTATTATATATATAACATGTTCAGGAAACGAAGTACTCACCTGTCCACCATCGGCGAGTTCTTCCCAGCTGTAGTTCTTGTATACCTGAGTGACGAATTCCGATGCAGCTTTCCGTTTCTTCGAGGCCTCGCTGGGTCCCGGAATGTCATCGGCCTCGTTGTAACCTTCTCCGTAGACTGAAGCTCTGAAGTCTTCTATGGCCTTATCGACAGCCGGTCTAGCAAAAGCCATATGATTGAGAAACGTGAGGGAGAAGGCATCCCAGATATGATAAGACGAAAACAGTAAAGACTATTATTTACTGACCTAGCCATGCCTTCTTCATCTGGCAGTGTTTCGTCCTTGATTTCAGGCATCTCGTCTTCGTCGAGAGCTAGTGCCTGCAGCACTGCGTAGTGCCTCTGCAACGCTGCGATTTCGACGAGAAACTTGCTAAGTTACTGCGAGTTGGTGAGACAAATCACATGTTGAAACTTTGAAAATAAGAGAGATGCAACATAGTCCCAGATCGAACTTTCTCGTGCAATCTGCTTTCCAGAAAAAGAAACATACCAGGGTTAGAAAACTGGCATACTGAAAAGTCTTTCAAGTAGATCCGTTTGAGTAAAGTGGCGGCCTTGTTAATTTGTTCTTCGGTTGCTCGTGGTGCGGGTTGATGATCAATGGTTGCCTGACGCTACAAAATGATACACCAATGTTCCCTCAGCCTCTAAAATTACAATATATTTGATTAACAATCAAAAGCAACTATAAAAAGCGTTCTTACCCGTTCTATGTCTCTGATATCTTCACAGTAAGGCAGAAATATCATCTGCATGCCTGGTGGCTCAATCTGGCCACCACCCGAAACAATCTCATCCTGTGGATTTGAATAAGAGATTGATAACTCTGGAGATAAGTTCTCTCCTGTTATGTTTAGAAGTAAAGTTGAGCAATGGAAGTTTATAAGCCTATTTGTGGCATTCCCATCAAGGAAAACCATAGTCTCGAAGGTCATATGCAGTTTGCAATAGAAAGTAGAAACTTATGCATGATTTTTTGGGTCTAGACTAGATATTCGAGTCTAGAACTGTATGCAGACATACAGAGAGTCCAGCTCAGTGTTAGTAATCGAATTCAGGCAAAAGAGGTGGCCTTACTTGAGCAACAAGGGCAACCAATCGGGGATTAGTTGAGATACCGTAAAATGCCAAAGCAAATCTGCAAAGCAAAGCAAATCGGGGATTAGTAAGACGAAGTATTAACTATTAAGTATGTCATCACATCATGAAAGGCACTAACCGCTGTTGCTGTATCATGGCTCTGTGCAGGGAAATGAAAGTGCAGGTACTACCTACCACTTCCTGTAACCATAGGAAGTACGAGAAAAAAGGTCCATAGAATAAATTGACGGTATAAAGAAGCAGATGGTTATTCAGTCAACCATGGAAACAAGCTTGTACAATCATTTAATAAATTGTTAATATACTTAATCAATGAATAGTTGTTTTTTCTGCCACCTGGAAAGAATTCATTAGGGGTCATTTGGATGAGGTATCTTATATAGGTGGTATTTTGGAGCAAAATCATGTGAAAATGTGGTATTTATGAGGTGCAAAGGACTTGTGGCGTGAGAATTAATTATCTAGTTTGGCTAATAAGTTATTCAATACCACAGATTTTGTTTTTGGTTGCTAAATAAGTTTTTTGATGAGGTATTTGAATTTGAAATACGCGAAATACCACAGATTTTGTGTCAAAATAACTCAAAACAAGTTATTTCGGCTCAAATACCTCATCCAAACGACTCGTAGAACTCACAAAAGTAAGAAAGAATAACAGAAAATAACTCACATATAGCCCATTGCAATTCCTCCTAGTTTCTATGTCATCAAAGTTTATCATATATGAGCATTCAAATTGCTACCCTGGTATAAGGTGGAGAGAAACCTTGTCGCTTGGGAAAACAAACGTCGTAGGCCTTAGATTGTGATAATCTTTCAAACAGCTTAAAGGCTTGAATCCAAGAAGACGTAGATGCCCTGCCGATACTCTTTTGATCTCCCTTAGCTCTTCTTCTGAGAACTTGACGTCCTCACTGAATTGAAATTGAAAGGTTACAGCCAAAGACTTAATAATAACTGGAAAAGAACTGTCTTAATTATACTCACTTTTTATAACGTAGATAGCGCTTTGTTGGTTCCTGGATCAGTGCACCAGTATCGGTACAGATAAAAGATATTTCTGCCTGCAACCGTTGGTATATATATTAGTCCAATGAAATTTTGGCACTTGAATGTTTTAGTTTTTAAGTGAGGAAGGCTAAAAAATTTTATTTCGCACATTTATTTACAAATCACAATATTCAGATGATGTATATGAGATTATGACTAGTAACCACCATGCAAAAAAACACGTGTTCAAATGGTGCACTGTTACCTTCAAAGGACGATTGGTCACTGAATCCAGCCACGTTATTGCCCCTAGAACCAAAAGACAGAAGAGAAATGATATTGCACATTGCATTAACAAGAAAAAAAGTAGGCTAAAACGTAGAAATAATATATAAAGAGGCACATGTCATTCATAAAAGCAAAAGACAACTTGCCTGGTGCAGTTGAACGTATTAAAGCATACGTATTCAGGTCAATGGATAATCCATTTGCAATTATGAACTTGATTCGCTTGACTATCCGCTTTGCAAACATCCGTTTTCTAAGTTGGTTTTTCATGTCTTCCAATCTGGAATAAAAACAAAGAAATACCGTGTTAAACTATGGGAAACCTCTGTCCTTGGCCTCTATGAACATTAGAATAAAACAAAGCTGCATTAAACTGAATACTTCTGTCCAGCAGAGGGCATGAATTCCGGAAGATCGTCACCTTCCAAGCCGATCAAATCCTGGACAACAGAAAGGTCAGCATCAAATATGGATCGATAGTAATGGAAGTAGTCTCGTAGAATTAAAGCTATAGAAAATTCCAAGTAGAGAAAGAACAAGCATACAGCATAGAAAGTCGAAATTTTGAAATCCTCATCTGGACGACTCAAGGGAAGCATCTCAATTGAAATGCCAAGATCTTGAGCATCCTGACAAAAAAACGACCAATGAACTCCTTTAATTATGTACAATTCCTATAAACTAATAATAATGAGCGGTAAATATGCACAAACCAAGGATTATACCTTAGCCCGTTGCAATGTAGTTCGTATCATGTCTGCTTTAGCTACACCGCGGATGTTCCTGAATGGATCATCTTCATTTGTGAAGAGAAGTATCCGTTTCTCAGCTGTCTTCGCTGATCTGCAATTGCATTAGTAATTTCATGCACAGTGAAATCTTAAGAGAACAAAGGGTTCATCACATGCAGAAAGAAATTGCACACGAAAACTTCAAAATAAGAACAATGTTACCCTTTGCGAAGCAGCGCTTGTGCTACCCAAAGAGCATTGTAAAGTGAGTTCTCCCACGACCCAGATACAATACCGTATTGACTGCCGATTTCTTTCGAGAATGATTCTGCGTTCAGATGCAGTAGACGAAGACTTAACTCAAATATTACTGACGTAATTAACAAGCAGGTTATGAGTTACGACAGTGAAAAGAAAAAATAAGTGATGACATCAGAGTATTATTTTGCAAACAGGAGCGAAAAATTACTGATCTCTACTCGTTATGGTTAAAGCACCGCAAAAGCTTAATGATCATTACATTCGGTTGGTTACTTTGATTGGCACTATTCAAGTCCTATACACAACCAGTCAAATTGCCGTAGAAACTTGAAATCTACAAGAAGCAGCTCTTTCAGTTTACGAAGCTCCAAGACTTACCTTCAACACAGTCAAATTCCTTTATAAGTCTTGCAGTTGGCCTATCCAAATGCTCTCTCTCAGCAACATCAAAGATAAACACCCCACTGAGATCCTGCTCATTCTTCTTCTCCCTCTGCAATGGATCCATAAACAGTAAATATTGGAACAAAGATAAGCAAGTATTCACTCTTTTTGTCGAATACATGAATCTCAATCTTAACCAACTCTCGAGTGAGTCCTAAACCAAAAGGTTCGATTCCAATCACCCCTATCTAGACAGAACTCCACAAATGATACATCCGTAACCAAACCAAGTTGACCTATCATACAAACATTACACCGCCAAAGTAACATCCTACCGTGTTAAAGAAACATATGGCGATTTCATTATACGAGTTGTTGATTATATGAGTCTTCAGCGATTGTGCAACGCAGCTAACTGCTATGTGGAAATGAGTTTCGTCCTTCCCATCTGCCTGTCAACAGCAACAAAATGATAAGTGAGCTCATCAACTCAACTTACCACCACAAATACACTGATCTCAAGAGCTTACACGTAACGATTCACTTTCTGGACTTGTCGATTCTTCATTTAGGTTAGAAACGAGCGAAAATCCACAAAGCAAATAAAAAAACAACTAAAAAACTCCATACAGCTCTAGTGAATCATAACTTCAAAAGCGTTGTGGTCCAATCACAAAGAGCCATGAGACTGAGCTGCTACCGATTCAAAAAACTAACTCATAAATACACCGCGGAGCTAATACAGGGAAAATACTCACTCCGGGACAAGTGGAGCTGAACATCTTGGGAGAAGCGTCGATGAGATAGACGGCGAACTCTTTGGTTGGATCCCTAAGCTGCAGAAACACAGAGTAATCGCGGTAAATTGGCGGCAAAACGAGATTGCAATAAAACATGGAAGGAGAATCGGGAAACTGAACATGGAAGAACTCGCTATCTTCATCGTCATCGTCGTCCTTGAATACGTCTTCAGGATCCAAATCCATTGTTCTTCTCTGTGTGTGTTTCTTCGCTGTTTGAAGAATGGAGGAGGAAGAGAGAAAGCTTGCTCTGGAATTTCTCAGCTAGTCAGTCTCCCGCCTGTCAGTTCTTTTTGGTTTACTGAAAATTTCGAATTCCCGGAAATGTGTTGCAGACGGTATTTAGAACGGTTGAGTCAGACTAAACGACGACGGCTAACTTAGGCAGACTCGGCGGCAAGGTTTTGATGATGGGCTTGGCCCAAGAAGGGAAGGCAGAGCCTGCACATCAATTGTGGTCACCGAAACCCGACTCGATTTTTTTTTTGCAAATTTCTATAATTTGAGCCAAAAATGGTTCAATGTATTGGGTTGAATAGTATAAAAGTTTAATCATATATAAAAAATGACAACCGACCTATAAATATAAAATTTTTTGTCTAATATCAAAGTTATGGGTTGGGTCGGGATCAAGAGGAGCCCCGTGAAATGCACTACACACGCTAAAGCCACCTCACGCGCCATCATTGCCATGCACGCGTGATTTTGAGGCGCTTCAAGATCATTTTCGTGAGACATCATGTCAGGCTGCGGATCAATTCTTCTGAACCGTTAAGCTCCCGGCCGGGGCAGGTCGAGTTTCCTGGCCAATTTCTTTTGTTTCGTCATCATATCATTTATAAATCAATTTCCAAACATTTTGATTTTATTAACTCAATAATAATTACTAAAGTGAAATAAGAATAAATAATTAAATTATTTATGAAGGAATCACCTGAAAAAAATCTGTGATCCCAAATTACCCTTCGTGTGGAGACGTCACTGAAAAACTTACTAGATCCTTTACTGCCTTCACGAACTGGGTTCGCTTGTCCCCCACATCATCAATAATTATACCTTCCCGAGCAGATAGATCTGAACCGTCCAATTCCAGAATCAGCGGCCATTATCACAGGTTGGGGGGACCATTAGTTTGAATGCACAGTACTGTAACCCCACTGCAATGTCCCCATATGTCATCATAAATGAACTCCCCCGAGCGTGTGCGTCACGGTATAGTTGTTATTTGTTTGATACCTCGGAGTTGTGAGCTTGTAAGTTATAGATTAATTTGGAAGTTAGGCCAGGTTGTAGATTGGTGATAACAGTTTAATAAATGAGAGAATAAGAAAAGAATAATAATGGAATAACATTAATGATTAACGTAATTTTTGGTTTTGAAGTTGACTAGTTTGCAGAAAAAAAGGGGAATATTATTAAGCATTTTGGTGAGAATGACAGCTTAATTATAAAGAAGTAGACTAACACTCTTTATATACATAAAATTTGGTTAACTCATAGCCATAACGGGTCTAACCTAATATATATTAATAAAATGGTCATTCAAATCACGAGTAAGGTTGGTTGTGATCCATCGAATTATACTGGTCGACCAATCATATCACAAATGAGTTGAATTTTGAGCGGCAAAGGTTAAATATCAATTTGAGTCGATTCATCAAGATGTCATTCCAACGAATTGGAGGGTTACGAGTTCAATACCAACATATTTCATGCTAATAGTGTCATATGTCAATCGGGTTGCATGCCACAAATTTTACGTGTTGTTATCTTTTGGTAATTTACAACATGACTTCGGTTCGGATTCATGAGGTTATACGGGTTACTCGAGAGTGGATTAATTGAGTCTAGCCACATCAACCGGAAGGGTACAGGGAGAGTGGTTCACGCACTGTTAGGTGGCGTGAGATTGTAATCAGTGGATTTTGTATACGTACAATAGTTAACACACGAGTGGTGGATGAGGAATACAATGGTTGGGTCAAATGTTTTGGGCTAACTGAGATGTTGACCGAAATCGTATTATTGATAAAACAAAAACCTAACACGTTGTATTAATCAACGATTTATAAGTTGTCGTTCACTTATTTACAAATGGTTGAACCAAATTTTTATTAATGTGTTTCGGGATAAATATATTTCGTACCCAATATTAGTTCAATAATTTTTTTGTCATAAATAACTCACGATTAGTTCAACCGTTTGAGAAATAAAATTTTGAATGTTTGAACCAAAAAAAAAGAGTTCGATAAATAAGCTTGGAAAGATAGCTTCCTGTTACAATTGCAATATTAACTATATTATTCTAAAACCAAATTCTTATAAACTCGAGCAATTTTTATGAGTATTCGATGGGGGTAATTAGTCGTTGGTAATTTGAATTTTTATCATCAATTACCAATGATTAATCTTTTTCGACAATTGGGATCGTATGAAGCAGTTAAAGATCAATCACAGCTCACAATATGTGTTATATTTCACTTGACGATAATTGAACTTTCTAAATCACACAAATTGTAGAACCATGATAGTTAGAGATTATAGACAGAATTTCAAAGCTAAATGTCATTTAATATGGAAATATTAAACACATCAAAACTCAAGTCCAAACTAAAATAATATAACTCTGAATGGTACTATATATAAATCGGTCCATCCTATTCCGTTATTCAATCATACCATATCAATTCTACATCACAAATCCTTAATCATGAACCTTACCAAAATCAAACTGTTGCTTGAAAGATTGCTTTTAGTCAAGACACTTTGGATCATGATATCATCTACCAAAATCAAAGGGGGGGGGGGGGGGGATTTTGAAAAAGATGGCATCAGTGAGTGCTCAATGGTCTAATCAAACCATCCATTTCTATGATCTTTTGGACACTATTTAACCTCACAAAATCAAAGGTTGGCTTTAGTGTGCAATTTGATCATTTTTCAATCGTTGGCAGGAAAGTTTGGGGTGAAAGGGCAAAAGTTTTCCAACCACACGTGTGAGGAAGGAGAGAGCTACATGTAATTATATAAGTTGCATTCAAAGTGATATATTTGTTGCATTATTGTTGTAGGTCCCAAGAGAATATTATGTATAATTTTATCTTTATAACAAAAATATAATTTTAATCATGAATAGTAAAAATTTGTTTAATATTCATATAATACACATATACGTACCATATACGTTTAAAACTTTTATTTTCATATTATTATAGAGCCATTTATTTTTTTCACGTTTGTTTGATGCACCACGTACTAAACACGTATTATTCGTTTAATACACGTATTTTAAGGAATCATACATGTATTTTAAAATATTTTAATTTACATTAACTTTCAAAATTATAAATTTTTAATATTTTATAACTGTTACCGAATTTTTAAACGTACTGCTATGTTACAATTACGTATGAAACTCCGAACGTATTATTATCGTACTATACCGGTACTGTATTTTACTAACTAGTATTTTAATCACTTTAATCTTAATTATGTTGGATCTTCAATTTTACTATTCTAATGTTTGTGTTCTATCATAATCTTCATTCAAAAATCAAGTATGATTGAGAAGAACCAAGGAGATCATATACAGACAAGTATAATGGAGTGAGATCAGTAAGCTCAATATAATAGAAACTGATGGATCAAGAGTGTATGAGACTCATTAGCTAGGTAGTCAATAGTATGATTACTCTCTCGATAAACATGATAAATATGGACTTTCAATTGTTTTGATAGATTAACTTATGAATATTGGAAATAAGTGTTGCATAGGCATGGTCTTCAAAGAAATAGCCCTAAATAAGCTAAACAATATAGAGAAAATTAATATAAAACTAAACTCGTTTATTTATCTGAAATCATCTACACGAACATTTTTAAATCCACCTTAATAATTCAATTTTTATCTCTAATTTTATCCCACTTATATTCCAATTTGGTCAAATATTCAATTTTGTAATTGAAATATCTTATATCAATGTGAAATATATAGTTGGGAAAATGAGAGGTGTGACTTTGTTGTATGGTAAAGGAATAACACTTTTTCTTTCAACTTTCCCAATGACTCCTACTCGTGGAAAGGCAACTTCCCCAATTGCAATAAAAGAGGTGATCTATTCTTCACTCTTACTCATTGACTAAACTAGTTTAAAGTTCAAACATGTTCAATAAAATTAGTTTCTTTGCTTGAATTCCCCTTTGAAAGTTATATTACAAATTATTAATTTTTAATCTTGATCTTAGTACAAACGAATAGCAAACAACTAGATTAAAAAAATGTAACACTCAAACATGCCTCCACTAACCTCATCATACTTTTTTCGTGAAATATAACTTCTAAAAATAAATTTCATCATTTTAAACCCATCATCAGACGCTTTCAATATAACTCTATAAATCTAAACTCATCAAAAATCTTCTCATATTAGTCGCTATCTCTTTCCAATTTGTATTTTTATTTAAATTTTAAAAAATTTATCTATTTACTACTCTCAAATACACTATATTAAACATTATTTGAATTTATTGTAATATATGATCGAATCAGGTTTGCTTTTAATAATTGCCTTGATTTCAAATAATGCTTTAATACAAAAGCATGTCTCCCTCTCTTAAGATGTTTAGAGAGTAACATATAAAACAAATCATAGTTTAATTATGATTAGTTAGATGAAGATTGGAATCTCCTTTCTCATTAATCGATAGTGATTGTTCAAAATGGTCTTTCATCATCCCACACGTACAACTTAGAATAATACCACACCTTGATAAAAGGGATAAAAGAAAGTGAGAGTGGTAACAAGAGACAAAGGGAAAGCAAATTAAAGTACTAATTACTTGAATCTCAAGAGACAAATAGATGAGAAAATTTTAATTATTTTTAAAATGGGTGTTACCCTAGATTCAAACAATGTTTTTTTTAATGTAAAGCATGTGTCTCCCTCACTAAACATGCTTAGGGAACCACACATGGATAACCCTGTTAAGAATTAAGTAAATCCACTTTGAACGGTCTGGATACGATGTTAACAATTTTTTTTCCGACATAGATAAATATTTTGTGACTTATCGGTTTATCAATAAAAAGTAGCAAAATATAAAAGGGATAAAATATAATTATTTAGATATATTGTCACGTGTTTAACGCGACAAAAAAAAAGCTAACACTCTAGCCAAATTTTAAAGTAGGAAGAGATATGAAGACATATATACGAGATAAGTGTTTTAATGGGTCTAGGGTTGTGGGGGATTTGTCCATAGAATTGTAAATGTGTTATTTGTTGAAAGATCGCTAAATTTGGGAGAGAGATATGAAATCAACGAGGTAAGATAAGTTTACATGAATACATATTGCATGTTCTTTATAAAAGAAAAATGGCAAATCCTAAAAGAGGTTTAAACTGATTGGAATAGACGCTTATATTCACTTGTCATATTAAAGAATTGACCACCTAAGAGAGTAAGAGAATTATATGAAAGCCAGTACGTTTCATATAATAAGGTACATCTAAATGTTGCATCGACAAGTTATCAACTCTACTTAGTCTACTATAAGTACATAGATTTGTCGAAAATCCGCCAGCACTTACTTGGCCAAATGGTTAACTCACTCTCCAAAAAAGTTTTTTGTGGAGGAACCCTTTAGACTTCAAACCGATAAATTACCATCAACATCACATTACTCACACTGACATTCTCATTTTTACTTCGTCCACACCCACTCACTACTAACACAAATATTTCACGAACACTTTTCTCAACGATAAATGTCTATTTATTGAGATATATTATCACATTACTTAAGCAGACACTTCTATTTCTACTTCATCCACACCCACTAATCACTAACACAAATACTTCATCATTAAAATAAAACACTTTACTCTACGACTGATGTCTATTCATTGAGATATGTTATATACCAAATATATCCCAATAAATAATACAATAAATAGATGAAATCTCATCCATTCATCACTTTTCCCTTCTTCTTTCTTCCCTAATCTACAATCATGGTAATGATTAATTAATTAAACACACCCATTAAACCCCAAAAAAACAAACTACAAAGATCCAATTAAAGAACATCTAAACTAATGCCCCCTAGGGAATTGGTGAGGAAGAAGACAAACAAAAAAATCAATAATAATTATTAAACTCCCCCATCAAAATAATAATAATAATAATCCAGGTTACCAAAGAAGAAGAAGAAGAAGGAAGCAAATAGCAGACAGTAGCACATGGCTTGTGAGCAATCCACAGCTAGCAGAGCCACCTATCAATTCTCTTGAAATTGAACCAGATACCTCCATTTCTTCAAGCTCCCCCCCTCCCCCCTCCTCTCTAATGGCGGATCCCAAACCCTAGCTCAAACCCAATCCTTAAAATCCAATGACGAACCAACCCCATTTCCTCCTCCTCCTCATCTCCCTCTCCCTCCTCCTCACCGCCGTTTCTCCGGCGACTACTAAAGATACCCTCCTCACCTTCAAATCCTCCTTACCAAACCCATCTCTCCTTCCCAACTGGCTTCCCAACCAAAACCCTTGCTCCTTCACCGGCGTGAAATGTTCATCTCCTTCCAACGCTGTATCCTCCGTAGACCTCAGCTTCATCCCTTTGAGCACTGCAAATTTCACCTCCCTTTTATCAATCGCCACCCTCCAATCCTTATCCCTCCGCTCTTCCAACCTCACCGGCGGCTCAACCGAGCCGCCGGTGCATTGCTCATCTGTTTTAACCGAGCTAGATCTCTCTGGAAACTCCATTTCTGGTTCTCTCTCGCCGTTGATTACATCCTGCTCTGCTCTGAAATCCTTGAACCTCTCAAGCAACTCCTTTGGTCCGGACCTGAACTTTTCCCTCCTCGATTCACTTGAAACAGTTGATCTCTCGTGGAATAAGCTTCTCTCCGGTGGTCAAAACGGCGTGTCGTTTGGTGGGTGTGGAGAGCTGAAGGTGTTAGCACTCAGAGGGAATAAGCTCTCCTCCGGCGGGGGAGACAGAGGACTCGACCTCTCCAGGTGCGAGAAATTGGAGTATCTTGATATCTCGTCCAACAATTTCTCCTCTCTGGGTCCTGATTTCAGCAGCTGCGAGAAATTGGAGTACCTCGACATCTCCGGCAATAGATTCTCCGGTGAGCTTGGCACTCTCCTATCTACCTGCGAGAATCTCGCGTTTTTAAACGTCTCCATCAACCAATTCTCCGGCGAAATCCCTGCCGTAGGGATAAAGAAGAAGTTGAAGTCCCTGTATCTGTCCGGCAACCAATTCCACGGTGAGATTCCGGTGAGTCTCGTCGACGATTTGTGTCCAGGTCTTGTGAATCTCGATCTATCTTTCAACAATCTCACCGGTTCTATTCCTTCTGGGTTTGAAAGATGTTCATTGTCGCTGGAAAGTCTTGACCTTTCGGTCAACAACTTCACCAGTGAGCTCCCTGTTTCTACACTGCTGAAATTAAAACGGCTGAAGAAGATTGATCTCGCGTTCAACAACTTCGCCGGCGGGCTCCCCGATTCGTTCTCCGAGCTTGCCGATTTGGAAATCCTAGATGTGAGCTCCAACGATCTGAGTGGAGAAATTCCAACCTCGATTTGCAGGGAGAGCAAGCTGAAAGAGCTTTACTTACAGAACAATCAGTTCACTGGTAAGATTCCGGAATCATTGAACAACTGTACGGAGTTGAGGGCTCTTCATTTGAGCTTCAATTATTTAACCGGTACGATCCCTCCAAGCTTGGGATTACTGAGCAATCTTCAGGATTTGAAGCTCTGGTTCAATCAGCTCCACGGCGAAATCCCGCTGGAGATAATGTCGATCAAGACGTTGACTGCTTTGATCCTCGACTTCAACGAGCTTACCGGTTCGATTCCTTCTAGTATAAGCAACTGTACTAACCTGAACTGGATTTCATTGTCGAACAATCGTCTCGAGGGAGAGATTCCAGGTTCAATTGGCCAGCTTTCGACCCTGGCGATCTTGAAGCTGAGCAATAACTCGTTGACTGGTCCGATCCCACCGGAGCTCGGCGACTGCAGGAGCTTGATATGGTTGGATTTGAACAGCAATCGATTAACCGGTTCGATTCCGCCTGATCTGTTCAAGCAATCGGGCAACATTGCTGTGAACTTCATCACAGGGAAGAGATACGTTTACTTGAAGAATGACAAGAGCGAGCATTGTCACGGTACTGGAAACTTGCTCGAATTCGCAGGGATAAGATCCGAGAATCTCGACAGGGTTACGACAAGGAATCCTTGCAACTTCACCAGGATTTACAACGGCCACACTCAGCCGACGTTCAACAACAACGGATCGATGATCTTCCTTGATCTTTCATACAACGAGCTGTCGGGAGCCATTCCGAAAGAGGTACGGACAATGTCGTATCTCTTCATTATGAATCTGGCCCATAACAACCTCTCCGGCGAAATCCCTGAAGAGCTCGGCCAGCTGAAAGGTCTCAACATTCTCGACCTGTCGAGCAACAAACTCGAAGGCCGGATTCCTCAGTCGATGACCGGGATGTCGTTGCTGAACGAGATCGACATGTCGAATAATAATCTTGTCGGAATGATCCCTGAGATGGGCCAATTTGAGACGTTCCAAGCTCAAAGCTTCATCAACAATGCCGGCCTATGTGGGATCCCTCTCCCACCCTGTGGTGGATCTGGACGTGATCCCGGTCCATCGAGGTCCTCGTCCCGTAGGACAAGGACCTCGTTGGCCGCGAGTATCGCGATGGGACTCGTGGTGTCGATGTTCTTCATCCTCGCTGTGTTCCTCTTTGTAATGGAGCTTAAGAAGAGGAAGAAAATAAAGGAATCTGATGATGTGTTCATGGAGAATTCTCATAATCATTCTGGGAATGGATGGAAGTTGACGGGAGCGAGGGAGGCTTCGTTAAGCATAAACCTCGCTACGTTCGAGACTCCGTTACGGAGGCTGACGTTCGCCGATCTCCTCGAGGCGACCAACGGCTTCCACAATGACAGTCTCATAGGTTCCGGTGGGTTCGGAGACGTGTACAAGGCTCGGCTGAAAGACGGCAATGTGGTGGCGATAAAGAAGCTGATCCACGTAAGCGGCCAGGGCGATCGAGAATTCACGGCCGAAATGGAGACGATCGGGAAGATCAAGCACCGGAACCTCGTTCCGTTGCTCGGATACTGCAAAATTGGGGAAGAGAGGCTGCTTGTTTACGAGTACATGAAGTATGGAAGCTTGGAAGACGTGTTACATCGCTCCGGGACCGGTACCGGTACCGGAATGATCAAGCTCGATTGGAACGCGAGGCGGAGGATCGCGATTGGGGCGGCGAGAGGTTTAGCCTTCCTGCACCATAACTGCATCCCTCATATTATCCACCGCGACATGAAGTCTAGCAACGTACTTCTGGACGAGAATCTCGATGCGAGGGTGTCCGATTTCGGGATGGCAAGGCTGATGAGCGCGATGGACACACACTTAAGCGTGTCCACATTAGCAGGCACTCCCGGGTACGTCCCTCCCGAGTACTACCAGAGCTTCAAATGCTCAGTGAAAGGTGACGTGTACAGTTATGGAGTAGTCCTGCTCGAGCTTTTGACAGGAAAGAGACCGACCGATTCAGAGGATTTCGGGGATAATAACCTTGTAGGGTGGGTGAAGCAGCATGCCAAGCTGAAAATAACCGATGTGTTCGATCCGGAACTGATGAAGGAGGATCCGGGGCTGGTGATCGAGCTTTTGGAGCATTTGAAGGTGGCGAGTGCTTGTCTAGATGACCGGCCTTGGAAGCGGCCGACGATGATCCAGGTCATGGCTATGTTCAAGGAGATTCAAGCTGGTTCAGGGCTGGATCCCGAGTCGATTGGTGGCGGTGGTGTAGAGATGGTGGTGATTAAAGAGGTGCCTGAACAAGGGTGCAAGTAGTAGTAGTAGTTAATAAGAGGGGTTATTATAACTAGTTATATAAATGTGAAAAGAGTTTCTCTTTGTTTTTTTTTTTGTTTCTGTTGACCAATTTTCAGGCAGATTCCTTTGTAATCTTATTCAAAACCGGTATTAGCTTTGTGTTTCTGTCTCTGGTTTTTGTCTTTGAATGTTCTGTAAGTATCTCGGTTTCCAGCTATTTCAGAGCTCAGAAGAAGGTTTTTGCAGTAACTAGTTACTTTACTCGTGTTCACTTTCAGGTTTCGGACATTGTTGAATCGGGTTTCGGCACTTAAAAAGCACAAGATAACGATTTCACGATTTGATTTTACGATTTTTTTTATCTTCAATTTCTAGACATTAGTGGCTCCTTTTTTTGTGGTCGTGGGATTCAGGAACCTTTATTATTATATGTGACCTCAGCTTGTTGATGGTGACTAAGTGGGGAAACTTTCTCTCTCGTTATAGTTTGATTTTATTAATTTTATTTGTTATTTTTAATTTATTAAGTTTTTTATGAATAAATTATTATTATTTACCCGCCAAAAAACCCGATATAAAGGTAGAGCTATACAAAAGAAAGCAAAATCGAGCAACTTTGTGATTCCTTTAATCCTAGGGATTTACGAAAATCATTGTCAAGAAGCAAACCTCACCAATCAAACAGAGTAATTTATTAAATTCGATCGATTTGATAACCTAGAACTGAAAAATTCGTTTATTTATTTTAGGCTTGACATTTCGGATAGAATAGTTGATATTCCTCTATTAAAAATGATAGCTGATATACGGTTTTCATCCATTGTAGTTGAAAATCGATTAATAATCATCTTAAATAATCGTTTTGATAGTAAAGTCCATGTGATATCTATATCGATCAAGTTTGAGTTATGAAATTTTAAAAGTGAGAGTTTCTCTTCGATATATAGTTTGCTAAGGTTGCAAAAGAACACAATAACATTAATGACAACAAAAAATGTACATGATAATTTGCAAGTTTTCTATAGTAAAATGACAATATGTAAAATTGTATGTATATATCAAATTTACCTCCCCAAATTATGAACATATCTAGGTTGAACCGGTTCGATCACCCACCCAGTAATGTACTCATCACACAACCACTCATTTGTTTGTATAGACATGGGAGGTTTGCCATGAATTGGTGTGAGTTTGCACGTGGTTTGTGTTGTTTGTTTGACCATCCTTTTTCATTCAGAATGCTTTAATTCGTTCCTTCCCCATGCTTAATTATAATAAAGCTGGTGCACCCTTCTTCAATTATTTGTTCAACCAAATTTTGTACATTGTTTTTTCAAATAATATCGGAACGTTAAATTGGTGAGTCTAAATACTATTATGGTTCAACTATTAGGAGTTAACCAAATTCCATATATTTCTCACCCACTAAGATATTTCGATTGCATCTTTACTGTTGTATATAAACTCAAGCACTATAACTTTCAAAAACGATATCGAACCGTTAAATTGGTGAGTCTAAATAAATATTATTATGGTTCGACAACTTAAATAATTCTAAATCATAAATAAATTATAATTAGTAATTACATTAAAATTGTAGCATCATAATTTAAGGTACAGCCGATTAAATCATATGTACTAATACAGTTTTTGAAACATTGATTTTATATAGTATTTGGTTTATTATTTTTAGGTGGGGAAAACATTTATTATATGCATGGAATTTGTGATGCCCCATGTGTGAGGTTTCACCCGACTCAAGATGGATATTCATTAATTAAATTAGGGTTTGGTGTTCATATTAAAAAACCCCTTAGAAAACTTCATACAAAACCAACTGATATAGGTCGAGATCTATAGACAACTCTTAGACCGTGTTAATAAATAATATATATATACTCTCATTTAAGAACTTGAATTATTAAAATACAACAATTTTTTACCGTTTTTATTTCCGTTTAGATCCGGATGTTTCTACTTTTTTACATACACCTCGTACATTGTATTATTATCATTTATAAAATGTATTATACTTTACCCTATAACATTCCAACTTGGTTAATATTCTTGCATTAATTCCAAATGCTTTAGAATTATATTTTCTTTAATATGAATGAATTTGATCAGTTGGTATTGGTCAAACCCTCCAAGTAATAAACATTCATATGCATGAAATTTCATTTTACTCAGATCCCTAAATTATTAAATTATTTTTTGGGAATTTAATGTGGTCTCTTCGATCTGCCAACGACATCAATGAAGGGATTAAATGTTTATAATTGCTTGGCTTTATTTGTGTGATTGTTGGTTTTCCAATACTTAGTGCTGTACGTATACAGCATGGAATTATACATCCAAGCTGTGAAATACCTACGTACCCGTATATGTAAAGCATATATTTTTTATGGGAGTTTTTGGAGGATTTTCTTCCTACTGGACATCACTTGTGTAGAGGAGCAATTGAGAAAATTAACATCCGCATACAAGAATATTAATATAAACATACTTTGATCAAACCATGATTATGAGTAGGAGAATAGTTAAGTTATGAGTGTACGTGTATGTTTTTGAAGTCGTTTTAATCATATAACAATCATTTACTTCATCAAATATATCTTAGATTTGACTATTATTTATAGAGATTATCATAATGTAACCTGATTTTTTAGCCGTTTTTAACATAAATGTCAAATATTAGTCGATTTGAAAATTGTCAAATTTCATGGGTTATAATATACCGAAATTAACAATTTTATATGAAATTTTCATATTAAGTTCATTTCATGTGCACACTAACTAATAAAAGATTTTAGCATGGTATTTCTTAATATTTGTTAGACTCTGATTCGGTGTATCAAAGTGAAAAATATAAATATAAATTAAAATTTTAACAATTTAGACATGGTATTGAAGCTTTGCATGAGTACATGACCGAGAGGTCATAGTTTTGAAAATCAATAGCCCTCAATTTATGCATATGATTTATCGAAACTGTGCAAACTTCAGTTTTTATAAGAGTTTCCATTTAAGGAGGCGTGTTAGTGAATAATATAAATATTAATCAAAATTTTATTTCAATAATTTAAATTATTGGAATGCAATTATTTTTGAGAGATGTAGAACAAGATGCAATGCTCAATTTTGAAGGAAGCCAAAAATTATTTTTTCTAAGTCTTGAGGAAGTAGGTTGAGATCAAAGGTGGAAATGTGTTCTCATCAACTTTAATTTTAGATGAACTTTAATGTATTGATGATATCAATAATATTCAATATCATAATATTTCAAGTATTATGATATTTATATATTATGTACCAAACAAACCTTATAGCTGCTCCTTGTGGGCTCCGGGCCCTTTTAAAATTATTAGTTTTGGGCTGATGTATTGGGTTTTATTTTCAGCTGTCGTAAAAATGATGAATTGGCAGGATTATCCTTCTCCAGCTGGCGCCAAATGTCACTTCATTTAATCATCCGGCGTGTAACTGCCGCACCGTCGAACGAAGACGCGTCGGTGCCTTACCGTTCCAACGGCTACTTTTCTCCTACAAACAGGCCGTTACCTCACCTTCCAACGGCTACAATTGTTTTCTATGAGTCTCTATATAAACGATTCCACACATCAAGCAATTCAGAACTTCTTCGTCGTCTTCGCGCCGACGCGTTCTTCCACTTCTTCTCACTTTGTCGCTCAAGTAGGTCTTTGAGTTGGGGTAATTTTCCGTTCTCCTTGCCTCTCTTATCAATTCTCGTTTTACTTTCCAATCGTTTAGGGTTTTCGTTTTCCGATCATCGGTAAAACTCTTTTCTACGCGCCGAGAGGGAGCATTAGGTCTTGTTTGTTGATTCTCTTATAGATTTTAGGGTTACTGAACATAGATCTGATTCCATGATTCATGTTCGTTGTTTTAATTGCAGAAAATTAAGGAGATGGCAGACTCTACCCTGCGACTGGGGTTCAAAATCGGTGAGGTGAACGAGATCTTCAAGGTTTTTGCAGTCCTCAAACCATGATCTGTGAGTACGTAGAGCTTCAGCTTCAACAGGAATTTCATTGATATCTTCTTACTTCCCTAGTGATTTTCCACTTGATATTCTTCCTATTCTTACTATGTTGGGTTTCTAACTGCAGACCTGCTTGCTTGCTTAGCTTACTCTTAGTTATCTTTGTTCTTATTCTCGCATCGTGTTGTTATCATGCCATTATCATGGCAAATGTAATGTTGTGTTGTTTCCTAGCATGACACTCTCCCTTTATCCTTCCTTAAGCACACTTTGAGATTTTCATATATTGTTTTTATGGAACTCTAACACAAGCACAAAGAGTGAATGAGTGAACACCCCTCCATGCAAGTCTGGGAAAAATACTCAGACCAGAATTTCCTTATTATTTACTACTTCCGCTTGTGTCACGAAGGTAAGATAATGGAAACGAAATGATATTCTCCACTGTCAAGGTTTATTTTCATTAGCATGATATGTGTGAATTTCACTTGTACTTCTTTGCGGGACATTGAATTTTTATTGTGTGGTCGGGCTTAACACTTCACGAGTTGTTGCTTGATGACCTGAGTCAAATGTCGCTCTTTAGTCATGATAAGCTGCACTGGTTTGAGTTAGTTTATTGCTTGAGCTCTAGCAAACTGTAAGTGTGTGTATAGTGTTCATCTCATTTCTCTAAGTGATTTCTCCTCTTTATTATCCTGTTTGTGTCTTGTTTTCCGTCATTGGACCCTTGCGGTCCCATTTGATATATCTTTGAGTGTTTTTGGTGAGTTTCTAGGTCATGGTCAATCATCGCCTCGTGGTCTCATTCTTAAGGTTAGTTTTGGACTAGTTTTAATTTGATTTTCACTTGCTCTCATAATTTCTTTTGGTATGCAATAATTGACCTTCTCCTTTGTACTTGTAGAGTGCAACTGCGTTTGACTCTTCATTTGACATGTTCTGCTACAAGCCTTTTGGTGTGAAAGTGGATTGGATCTTGGTTGCGAAAGCTTCTCCGAGTTACATGACTGTATGTTTGTCCTCTTCATTTCGCTACTTCTTCCTTTATGTTGTTGTGATTCTAGGATGTTTGCCGATCCATTGGTTTTTGGGTTCAAGGTTTAATGTCTGGGGTCAGGGGTCTAGTGTCTAGGGTGAACATTCAGGTATAAGAACGAAGGATTAGTGCAGAAAGGCAGGAACCATGGATCTGATCAGAAGGTATGATAAACTAGAACGTTAATGTTGTATTTATCCTTCATTGTGCTTCATATAAGATGAAAGTGGTGGATGATTCCGAGTTTCATTGCATTTGCAGGGTTAAGGTGAACATTCGGGTATAACATCAAAGGATCAGGGCAGAAAGGCAGAAACAATGGATCTGATTAGAAGGTATGATAAACTAGAACATTAATGCTGTTATTATCCATTATTGTGCTCCATATAAGATGGAAATGGGAATTTGATTGCATTTGCAGGGCTAAGTGGAAGCCTCAAATAAAGGAGAAAGTAGCAAACATGGTGCTGCCCTCTGGTGTGGTTAAAATTTGAGTACTCATTACGGGGTCTGCAAGCACAGCTTGGCAAACTCCTATTATATGTGTAAGCTTACAGACTACATATCTTCATTAAGTATTCCTTGTCCGATGAATGCTGAAAATCTCATAAACTTTTTGGATGCCTTATATGTGTATCCATGATTCATGTTCGTTGTTCTAAATGCAGCAAAATAAGGATCTTGGAGACGCTAAATTTGCGAAAGATTTTCAAACTTTCTAAGGATCTTGCAGGCGCTAAACTTGCCTCATGGTCTCATAGCTAAGGTTGGTTTTGGACTAGTGTTAGTTTGATTTTCACTTGCTCTCATCATTTTGTTTGGTCTGCAATAACTGACTTTCTCCTTTGTATCTGTAGAGTGCTGCTTTTGACTTTTCATTTGGCATATTCTTCTACAAGCTTTTTGATGTGAAGGTGGATTGGAGCTTGGTTGTGAAGGCTTTTCCATGTTACATGTAGTTTGTCCTCTTCATTTCCCTACTTCTTCTTGTATGTTGTTGTCACTCCATGATGTTTGCTCATCCATTGCAGATGGTGGTGGTGCCCGCATTGATACCACAACAACATCTTGTCAAAGCTATGAAACCCCAAATTCAATTCGTCCCTGGTAATTCACCTCTGCCACTTTTTATTCTTCGTATTTATGGTATTATTTTTCTGAAGTTTGTACGTTTATGTAGAGGGTCTTTTACTCTTCGCTACTGTGTGCTTCCTGCTTACTATGTTGGTCTTCTAATTGCTAACCTGCTTTGGTAACGCTTTTGATATCATTTTGCAGCATCATTCTTCTACTTTTGTTTTCATTTCATTTCTTTTCTACTTGCGAGTTGACGAAAATATGGAGCTATTTCAACTTGGTCTAGGGTCTGGGCACTAGGGACTAGGTAGTGTGGTCTAGATACTGAGGTTTAGGGTACGCTACGTATAGTTATTGGGGTCTAGGTAAGGTCTGGGGTTGGGGGTCTAGCGTCTAGGATGATCATTTCTGTTGTTGAGATCTGCAGACTTTCCTGTTGAATTCGTAATGAGATGGATGCCATTTATTTCCCTGGTTTTGGTGAAGTTCTTTGTTGAAAGAGAGGTGGATATGAAGATGAGTTGTGATGCCTTCTAATGGCTGTTTATATAGGATGGTGAGAGGCCAAAGACTGATGGGGTATGACCTGGGATTCTGTGAGCCAACACAGTCCCAACAAATGTGGCTAACTAAGCAATGTCCCTTTCTTGCCCACCAATCCCTCAAACTCAAAAATGGGAGGCAAAAGATCCAAACTTTATGTTTCACCAATGTTAACAGAAGCTTATAATGTTAACAGAAGCTTATGTAGCAGTAGCAGCAGAAGAGACAACACAGTCCCAACAAATGTGGCTAACTAAGCAATGTCCCTATCTTGCCCACCAATCCCTCAAACTCAAAAGTGGGAGGCAAAAGATCCAAACTTTATGTTTCACCAATGTTAACAGAAGCTTATAATGTTAACAGAAGCTTATGTAGCAGTAGCAGCAGAAGAGACAAACCAAGTCAATAATAAAGTTTCCTCATTGTTGCTTGTATACTGCAGGGGGCAAGAGGAATCTAGATTGGAAATTTAAACAGGTCAAATTATTAATTCCATCCGGGCATGCTGCAACTTACTGGGAGAACATGTTCTTGCTTGATTGATGCGAGCACATTCTGGATTCTTTGTTAGTAACCTTATTTACTTCAGAGGGCTATAATTTCCCAATTCATTTTTTCTGGGATTGGTTCTGCGCATGGGCTCTAATTTCACTATGAAGAGCATGCATGAAGTTAAGGAAGGTTACATCATTCACTTTGATATACTTATTGCTGATGCCAACATCAATCCAGATTCAAATTGGATTTCAGCATTTGCTTCTGACAGGCTGCATTATCCTGTTGATTGACAGGCTGATATCAGCAATGTCGAGGAGGGTTATGTCTTCATTTACTCTACTTGATTGTTGATTTACTAATTGGTTTGAAATGTAGGCTATGGCTAGTGAGTATGTGTTTGTTTCCTTGACTAGCCCCTGAAAGTGGTGGTGAATGGCTGGCTGTTGGTATCAATCTTAACGATTTCTTTGGTTTAAAGGAAACTTTTGAGTTCTGGTGTGGTTTTGAATTTTGCTACCACAATCATATGGCTGGGTTAGAACTGGAATGATGTACCTACCGTATGTGCGTTGTTAGACCGGTTGGTATTCACTATTGAATCACTTATGTCAGATGTGGGCCAACCCGGTATATTTCCCCACACTCTCCGGATAAAGCCTTAAAAAGGCTTGCAAAATAGTTTTTACATTTTCATCGGCCGCCGATCACCGGTTTCTCTCTTCACAAGCGCCGGCGCTGTATATTTGATTCCTCCCGATGTCTCTGCGGGCGCCGTCAAATTACTCAGTCGGAATCCAGCATCCAAACGTTTCTTGGATATGGAAACTAACTAGGTGATCCTATTCATTCTTCAGGTGTGCTTGGAAGCAAAAACACAAAAACACGTGGGAAGAACAAGCCGCCAACAACGAAAGAAAATCTCTAACTCCTGCCATGGTTTCAATCGCCTCAGGAATCGACGAATACGGAAGTTTACTATCCAGAAACCTCAGATTAGGCAAGGCAATTCATTGAAATGCCTGAACGAAATCTCGTCAGCTACAACTCAATGATTTCGGGGCTTTCTCGTGGTGGGTGTTACACGGAGGCGTTGGGTATGTTCATGAGGTTGCAGGAAGATTGCGTTGGTGGGTTTTGTTTGGAAGAGTTTACTGTTGCAAGTGTGGCGAGTTGTTGTGCGAGCTTTCGTGGGTTGGGACTGGTTCGTCAGCTGCATGGTGTGGGGTTAGTTCTTGGGCTGGAAAAGAATCTGGTGTTGCTAAATTCCTTGATTGATGCCTATGGGAAATGTGGAGAATCCGATTTTAGTCTCGGTGTGTTTCGTAGGATGAACGAAAGGGATGTTGTTTCCTAAAATGACCACTTTGTAATACACACGATATTTGGTAACCATAAGTTCAATAGCTTTCATTCTGAGACGAATACGAATGCGACAGTTTTCCTAAAAGAACAGATAAAAGAAAAGAAAAAAAAAAGAATTTAATAATATTCTCGCTTTCATTTCTCTCGTTCTTTCCTTCCGTCGCTCATTTTTCTATCCGCCTCGCCGTTCTTCTTTGTCTCCTTTTCTCTCCGGTAGCAAAGGAGAAAAAAAACAGCTAACGAACTCTCCGTCTTAGCCAATCCATGGTATCTTTCCCGGTAGCGACGTCACTGTCCTCATCTTCCTGCTTCTTCAACATCATCGTCACCCTCATCAGCAAACCTGTAATCACCTGCCCCGCGCTCGTAAGCTGGATATGACAATCAGGTTCGTTTAAGATCTGAATTCTGCGGAGCTAGTTTCGATTTGTTGTAATGTGTTCTACTGTTTCGTGAACTGTTTTGAGCTGGAAATTTCGGTAGCTAATTTAAACTTCGTTCGTTGGCGGTACTTCGTCTTGATGCATCTGGTGCCAGCTCTTTTGTTGAAATCGAAGTTCAGTAGGATGCTGTTATATTTCAGTAGGATATACATAGGAAGTGAGGTGAGATTGGGTTTTTCAGTTTTCAGCTGACGATGGATTTGAATGGAGTGTAGGAACTGCTGGAAATGTGTTTTGAGTTTGACTTCAGCGCTCGTTTTTATGAAGATCAGATTAGATCCCTTTGTTTCGACCATTTTTAGTGATCCCTGTAGTAGTTTAGCTTCCTAATAATTATTTTATGTTAAAAGGACTGTAATAGAACTACATGATCAAACAGTGGGGAGAAACTGTCTTGATTCTGGTTGGAACCAGAGTTCATTTGCCATTAATGATGATTAGAGGAATTTAGCTCCCTTGAGTGTAGTATTTTAGCTTAAATTTCCAAAGTTTTCCAATCCTGTAGTCGTCACCTGATTTTGTTTCGTTTCCTGACAGTTGTTTTATGTTAAAAGGAATGTGATAGAACTACATGATCAAACAGTGGGGAGAATTTGCCTTGATTTTGCTTGGAAAGAGATGTCATTAATGATGATTAGAGGAATTTAGCTCCCTTGAATGTAGTTCCTCCTTATGTGATGGTTTGACAAGCTTCCTAAGTGGATAACTGGTGCTTTCTTCCAAACAGGGATAAAATGGATCGTTGTCAAGGTCCTGATATGCTGCAATTGCTGAAGTGGGGGCCTACTGGTTTCCGGTATAATTTGTCAGATTACCGTGAAGCTTTTATATCTCCTACAAGGGAGCAACTACTATTGCTGTCTTATCAATGCGAAGCCTTACTGCTGCCGCTGGTTACAGGTGGATATTTGGTTCCTGCCTCTTATGTTCATCTGCTTTTAGTTGTGGGATTCGTTTATTTGGATATATGTTCATTGTCGTCCGTCGCCAGACATTTTGTCATTCATGTTCATGTGGAAGTTCAACATGCGTATGTTATCTGTTCATGTTGGCAGGGGACTTCCCAAGTCAGAATGTTTCACAAGGTCTTCAAAATAAGTCTAGTGAAACTTCCAGCTCAGCAGCGTTGAGGAGAAGTAACACCTTGGATTCCAAGGATGGTTCAAATACAGGCTCAGATTCTGATTCTGTTTTTTCTAGTGTCCAAAAGATCCCAAGTTCTAGTAAGTACTCTTTTATTTATGGTGCAAACTCATTGGCTTGGGGTCTTTGTGGGGATAGCTATAATAGTCAGAATGATACCTCATTCAAAGAGCTTCTCTTTGTATCAAGTGGCGATCAAGTTGTTGTGCATGCATTCCGCCGAATTGATAGAACAGTTGACAGCGAAATGTCAGTTTTGGGGGATCAATTTGGGGAAGGGAGGTGGGTGAAGTGGGGACCGCCTTCGGCTTCATTTCAAAATCTGGAACCAGATGAGTATTTATCCGTATCTTCTGAAAATACTGATGCTAATGTTGCTGCCAACGACGTCGATCAAAATGGGGATGGTGTAAAAGGCCTGCAAAATGGCAGGGTAATTAAGGATTTGCCGGGAGGTGTTGATTCAAAGAAGTGGTTTTGTTCCTTCTCCACCAAAGCCGAGACTGTTGAATCTGATGGAATGTTTTGGACTCGGTTTCCAGGGAAGGCATCGTTTCCTAGTTCAGCTGAAGTTGTTTCATTTTCCCTATTTGATAATGGATCACCACTTCGAGACTTTGTTACTCAAGGGATTTCGAGTGGTTCTGTTGTAAATAAGTCTGCCAGTTTGTCATGTAAATGCTCCAGAGTGTTTTCCAATTGCTCATATAGTCTAGTTGGTTTTGTTTTATCCTTGGTGGATTCTGTTTTCATTGATCCTGAGGATGATACTAGAAAAACCAGGATGCAAGTTCTGCTGGTTGTTGCTAGGTTACAGGATGAGGGGATCCAGTGGGTTTCCTCAGTTAAACTCAAGGACAGTTTTGATGCAGAACCCCTGGCTGAATGGGTAGACTTTTGCTTTTCTGATAATCTTCTTGTTTGCCTGAGTGCTCATGGATTAGTCTATTTCTATGCTGCAATTTCTGGTGAGTTTGTAGAGCATATAGATATTTTACAGGCTTCTGGTCCAAACCCACAACCGTCCATCCTTGGACAAGATCGAGACCATTTGGCAGGAGGTAGAAGAATGTTTAAGAAGCTTCTTTGTGCGTCACACACCACTTTGATTGCTGCAGTTGATGAATATGGTGTCGTATATGTTATTTGTGTCGGCAAACACTTGCCGGCTCAATACAAGCTAAGGGATAGGTTGCTTCCAAGTTTCCGAAATTCAGAGCTTGGAATTTTTGTTGGTTGGGAGGTTGGTAGTAAGGATATAGGTTGTCAAAGGGTATACCTGACGAGTTCATCTAGAGAAGGTGGAAAACCTCCATCCTATAGTGACTCCAAACATGTGCTTCCAGTAATCCAGCAGTTAAACTCCAGTGGACGAGCGATGCGGGAAGACCTACATTATCATGGATTTGGTGCTGCATCAAAAACATGTCTTAGTGTTGGTGATGTAGGGGAAAATTCTCACCTGATCCGTGAAGTCCTTCTTCCTACAGAGAGATTTAGGGAGGATGATAGTATCAGCTTTTCGGCTATGGGAATCACTCGGTTCCTCAGGAGGCGCAGTCTTCACAGCAAAAGGGGGAACCAGGTTTTCCACTTGAGCTTGCGTAAACATGCAAAAAGTTGTGATGATGAATCATTGAACTCCAAGACTAAGTTATCTCGTCTCAAAGAGAAAGTAGAAGAGTTTCTTGGCGAAGCAGTTGGTTGCAGTTTTCAGGGATCCCTTTACTTGGTGACTGAAGTTGGTATTTCAGTTGTTCTTCCTTCCGTTTCAGTTTCCGCCAACTACCTCCCTGTTGAGACCCTCGGTTACCGGCAACACAAGGTAAAGTTAGACTGCAGATGGAATGTGCATGGAACTCTGTGTGATGATGGGCCAATTCTGGCAGTTTTGCCATGGAAAGTAGAAATTTTGGACAGAATTCTTTTGCTTGAAGGGCCAGAGGTGGCAGACCGCTTATGTTTGCAAAATGGTGAGAAGACTATTCAGGTTTTTTCAAATTCTGTTATGGCCTATAATGGTACCTACATAATATGTTACCAATAATGTGATGCCCTAGTCTTTGTTGGAGTGGTTCCTTTTTAATGCTAGCAATCTAAAAGGAGAAAATGACTGAAACCAAATCACTGGAATTCTTGAGGGATGCTTTGGGAAAATTTGGGGTTTGTACTGTAGGAATGCTTTTCCTGATAACACTGTAGTTCTTTTGTAAATGATTTGAGATCTTACGCTTTAACACCTCGCTTTTGGATCCAACCAACAATGATTTAGTCTCACTGTTCTATTATCTTGAAGACTAACACTGTCTTTTCTGTTATCTACTATGGGGTGTAAGATGTGTTTATCTATTATGCTTCTGGAACCATAAACTTTTCTGATCTGCCAGGGTGGGCTATAAAAACTTCAAGACTGCGTCGGCTGCAACTAGCACTGGATTACTTGAAATTTGATGAAATACAATTGTAAGATCTGATATATCCTATTCAGTCCTTAGGTTTTTGCTTGATGGTGATTTATTCTGACATCCTGGTCATTGCAAGGTTTGCATTTTGTAGAAAGTTAGCCTCTATCGTGTCAAAATAAGTGATCATCCAAGTCTCTTACTTCTTTGTAGAAAGTTAGCCTGTATCATGTCAAATAAGTGATCATCCAAGTTGTTGCTTTGTTCACGTGGCACAGTTTGATATAGACATGCATGTTTTATGAATTAATTGTAATATGTGGTCAAGATTCGTTGGATATGGCGGTTAGTTGCTCAGTCAGCTTCCTTCAGTAATAAACTGGTTGTTACTTTTTCTTTCTCTTCTTGTCTGTCGTCTGGAATCATGCAAAACTTACGAATATTATAGTAGGTAAGATTTAAATCTTCCAAAGACTAAATTCATTGATGGCTGTAGTAATGTCCTCATCTCATATCCCTATGGAAACCTCCAGCCCCTGGATTTTCAAATCTTTTCTTGTCTGCAATTGCTGTATTAGTTGTTTTATATGATATCACATATATTGGCCAATGCCTCACATCAAGAATGAATCAGTGTAATGTTTGGCATGAATAGTCTCATTAATCACCTTCTCATATAGTTATTGTTTCGTCAGATCACTAGAAATGCTCATGGATGTGAACCTGGCCGAGGAAGGGATTTTGAGATTGCTCTTCGCTGCAGTTTACTTGATGTCTCTCGGAAATGGAAATGATATTGAAGTTTCTGCCGCTTCAAGGTAAGTTGCTTAAGATAATTTGAGTGTTTTGTATCATATGAAATCTCTTAGTTTTCCATGATATGACAGGCTTCTTGTACTGGCTACCTCCTTTACAACTAAAATTATTCGCAATGATGGTTTACTTGAGCATAAGGGAAGGGTGTACTCTTCAGAGAGTTCTAAGATGACCAGATTGCTTTATCTTCCATCGGTTCACCCAGAGGATGTAAAAAATGAAATGGATAACTCTCAAAGGCTCTATAATATGGGTCATTTTCTGGAGATTGTCCGGAATCTTCAATATCGACTTGGTGCTATGTCAAAACAGACTGGACAGGGATCGGTAGGCTCTTGTCTGTGTGCATAGATATTAATTTGATTCCCTGGTTTCTTATATTATCTGCTTGGCTTTTTGGTTTTCTGTTTTGCAGGTGGATGGCAGGGATGCATTAAGTTTTGCAGAAGTCAATGCATATCCCGATGAACCCCAACTTGCTCTTATTTTACCAAATGCTGCATCATTGGAGACGTTAAACCAGCTGCAGATATCTGAACCTGCAGCAGTCTCCAGCAGTGATAAGCTTTCTTTGGTGCCCACAGATTCTGTGGATAATCGTTTTGATGCTGAAGATTCAAATACGTCTATGGTTGTCTCTGATATTAGAAATAAAGTTTTGCCATTAGAAAATCCCATGGAGATGATTGCACGGTGGAAGGTAGATAATTTGGACCTCAAAACTGTGGTTAAAGATGCACTTCACGCTGGCCGTCTGCCTCTAGCAGTTCTGCAATTGCACCTTCATCGTTCGAAAGAGATGAGCAGTGATAAGGAACCTCCTGATACTTTCGGTGAAGTTCGAGAGATTGGAAGAGCTATTGCTTACGACTTATTTCTAAAGGTAGCTGATGGATATTTGTTTTGGCAACAATGACACGATTTTTATTCCTTTGTTAACAGTGCATCATGTACAGGGAGAAACCAAACTGGCTATTGCCACTTTGCAAAGGCTAGGAGAAGAAGTTGAAAACTGTCTTAAGCAGTTGTTATTTGGCACCGTGAGGAGGTCTCTGCGAGTTCAAGTGTCAGAGGAAATGAGAAGATATAGTTACCTTGGAACATACGAGTGGAAAATTTTAGAGAAGATATCACTTATTGAGGTACACTTATATAAGCAGAAGTTGCATGTTTTGGTTTGGTTGCCTTAATCATTTGATTGTCATTCTCTGATTTTTTTTTTCTTTTTCTCTTTTCTTGGAAAGAGGCTTTATCCTAGCAGTAGCTTTTGGAGAACATTCCTTGGAAGACAGAATGCATCAACGAACGGGCTTGATTCTCCAATTAGGCTCCACCTGTTGAATTCACTTCCATATAGTGAGACTGTTGTTGAGTGTGGTGAGATAGATGGGGTTGTTTTAGGTTCGTGGACAACCATTAGTGAAAATACTCCTGATCCTGAGGTAGGTGAAGATGAAGGACAAGCTGGATACTGGGCTGCTGCTGTGGTGTGGTCAGGTGCGTGGGATCAAAGAACTATAGATCGTGTGAGTCAGCTTTTCTCAATGTCCTTGTTTCGTTGTTCTTTTTGAATTTCGTTATATCGTTTTCCTTTAATGAATGACTTAAGCTCTGTCATAGCAGTTCATCTAGATTTTGTTCTTGTGAATTCTACAGTTATGTGCTTATACTGCACAGTTTAAAAGCCACACACAGGAAAATGGAAATACCGAAATATGGTGTCAAGCATGTAATAGTGCACATCATTGGAGTTGTTATAACATATACGTGTCAAAATCTGAATTCAATATTGATGATAACACACCTGCCTCACTATTAGCGTTTCTGACGGCATACTATGAAAATTCTCATCTGCTGTAAATTTGGTACTGGTTTATGAAAGACATTCGTAAGAAGCTTGATCTTGCAATTTAAGTTTCCAAAATAGTCAATTTAAAGCTAGGTTATGCATTGTTTGTATAAGGATTCAATCTCTCTCCACCTCTTCAATGCTTTTCAGTTTTTTAGCATTGATTGAACATTGATATGTAACTCTCTTCGGTAACCTTCTATATTCACAGATAGTTTTGGATCAGCCTTTTCTCATGGGAGTTCACGTTTTATGGGAGTCTCAATTGGAGTATTACGCAAGCCACAATGACTGGGATGAAATTTCAAAATTAGTGGATATAATTCCTTCATCTGTTTTGGCAAATGGAAGCCTCCAGATTTCCCTGGATAGCTCACAGCAGACTCCCGCTGTAGGATATGGTTCTGAATTTTCAGACTATGGCAACTACATATCCATTGAAGAACTAGATGCCGTGTGTTTGGACATATCCGGGATCAAGATTCTCAGGTTTCCTGTCAGTGCAATATGCTGTACATGGTTGACGAGGCTTATTGAACAGGAGCTTGCTAAAAAGCATATATTTCTAAAAGAGTACTGGGGAGGAACTGCTGAAATTGTAGGTCTGCTGGCTCGTACTGGCTTCATAAGCAGATCAAAAAATATACTAGTGGAGGATGATAATGACGACGGTTTAACTGATCCACATTTATCAGTTGGAAGACCAAGCATTGGTACAATGCAGGGTTTGCATAAATTGGTCATACATCACTGTGTGCAGTATAATCTGCCTAACCTTTTGGACCTTTATATTGACCTCCACCTCCACCGAATGGCCCTAGATAATAATTCTCTTTCTTCACTAGCAGAAGCGGCTGTAAGTTTCTAATCACTAGCTTATTTATGACAGTAATTTATTTTCAATGTTTGCTTTCACTGTAATTTCGTCCACATCTGTGCATGTGCTGTTTGGGTTTCATTATTGTCTGAGTGCAGCCATTTCTATGGTTTACTATGTTAGTTTATGCTATGTGCGAAGTAATCGGACTTTTACAATCTTGAAGAAATATCCAAAAAATATTTGTGTTTGAGTTGCTAGTTGATACAATAAGTTCTTGTGGGTTTTTGTACTCTATATTCATTAGTTGTAGGTTTTTGTATTCATAAGGTTGACACAGTGATTGATTTCTTATGCTTCAAATCAGGGAGATTGTCAGTGGGCAAAATGGTTGATTTTATCAAGAATAAAAGGCCGCGAGTATGATTCATCATTTTGTAATGCTCGGACGGTACTGTCTCGTAACTTGAGTTCGGATGGCAACCCAATGGAAATTAATGAAATAGTTCGTACTGTCGATGACATTGCTGAAGGAGGGGGTGAGATGGCAGCTTTAGCAACTCTGATGTACTCCCCATTCCTAATTCAAAGTTGCCTATGTAGTGGAAGTGTAATAAGGCATGGAAGCTCAGCTCAATGCACAATGGAAAATCTTAGGCCCACCTTGCAGCTATTTCCAACTTTGCAACGTGCTCTATTAGCATCGAGTTTTGAGCAAGATAAAACTTCAAATTTCTTGGGGCTTAACGCAAATAATGGTGAATGGAAATCTTACGTATTTTCTTTGTCTACTGGCTTGTTGTAGTGTTCTTTATTGTCATTGCTCTTTCTTTTCTGATTTTCAGTTCTCTCAAGCTATCTTAAATGGCGTGATAACATCTTCTTCTCTTCTGGGCGTGATACTTCTCTGCTGCAAATGCTACCATGCTGGTTCCCTAAGAGTGTTAGGAGGTTAATTCAGCTTTACATTCAGGTCTATTTCTATTTGATCATGTCTCGACTGTTGCATTCCCTCTTATTCTATTGGTTCCATAGCTTAATAGTTTAATTGAGTGTATGACACAGTTGTCTAACAAGTAACAAGTTATGTTTTTCACCAACTTTAAACTTTTAGCTTGCTTTGGTGGGGGATTGTTTCATTCGTATTGGTTTCAAAGTAGGTTGTGTTTTGGTTCATGGTTCCAGCAGTGCTATTTATATACAATAATCAGAAACTTGCCATGTTCTTGATGTGGCAGGGTCCGCTCGGTTGGCAGTCACTTTTGGGTATGCCTCCTGGAGACTCCCTGTACCATAGAGACATCGACTTCTACATTCTCGAAGAAGAGCATACTGATATAAGTCCAGTTGCGTGGGAAGCAACAGTACAGAAGCATGTTCAAGAGGAACTGTACGGTTCTTTGCTCGAGGTACCTCATCTCTTTAGTATGTTCCTTTCACCATGGAACACGTGGGGATTTGTTTACTTTGTACTTTATATTGTGCCCGTTGATTACCAAGAATCATTGTTGAGATTTAATGCAGCCATAGTATTGTCCTTTTTGCTTATTGCATTCAGATTTGTCTTCTGTTGTAAACTTTTACTTGATGCTCTTCTCTATTGTACATTCTGTAATAGTGCAAGAAAATAGCAGCTTCGCATATTTTGATGTGTCAGCTGTGAATATATATATTCACAGCTTAGTTGTTTTCCTTTTATAGGTCCTTCATATCTTTTTATCACATTCCCGCTCTTATTAAGTACCATTTGACAGTTATTTGAAATAGGATTTTATTTGTGTCAATTTCAGGAGACCGGGCTAGGTCTCGAGCATCATTTACTTCGTGGACGTGCGTTGGCAGCTTTCAACCATGTACTTAGTGTTAGACTTCAGAAGTTGAAAAAGGAAGGAGAGTCCGAAGGTTCACCACATCGGCAAAACAATGTTCAATCGGACGTGCAAATGCTTCTTTCACCTTTAGTACCAAGTGAAGAAGCTCTTCTTTCATCTGTAAGTGTTATTCCTTTCACTGTGTGTTTAGATTGTTCTGGTGACGAGTAGGTCCTTGGAAACAGAATCTAGGTGATCTTTTTCCATGCCGGGGGTTGATGCAGAAAAAGAATGAGTACCACTTATTTTCTTTAAATGGAGAATTTGTCCCTACATGCCCTTCGGACAGTACAGTAGGAGAAACTCCGGCCAAACTCCAGCACCAGTATATACTGTAGCAAGTGGTGTGTGAAGCCTCTGACTTGTACCTCGACAGGGCTATGTAGATGGTGGAATCAAGGATCATGAGCATCACTTGCTAAATGAAGGCCTACCATAGATCGATGAGCTTCTGATTTCTCTAAAATAATTTCTACTGTAGTATTCTTTTCATGATTTTTTCTGCCTACATAGTAACAGCATTACCTGTTAGAGCCTTCAATTTACACTCTAATAACAGAGACAAGTATTCTAAGAAAGCTCTTCCTTCTATAAGAGCGAATAGGGCTAACATATCATCGTCTGTTAGTACCTTGAATTCTGACTATTTATATAGCCAAGTGTTTTAAGAAAACTCGTCCTTCTTTCAGTAAATAGGGCTAGCAAAACATTGCCTGTTAGAACCTTAAATTCTGTCTAATTAGTAATTACATAGCCAATTGTTCTCAGAAAACTCATCCATTTCTTTTGAATTTTCAGGTCATCCCACTTGCTATCACACATTTTGAGGATTCTGTACTGGTTGCATCATGCACGTTTCTTCTCGAGCTTTGTGGTCTGTCTGGTAGCATGATTCGTGTGGATGTTGCTTGCCTGTCACGGATATCTTCATTCTACAAGTTAAGGCATGAAACTTATGACCAAATCTCACCAAAGGGTTCAGCATTTCATCCGGCATCTTATGAAGATGAAAGAGTGGAGTCCCTAGCTAGATCATTAGCTGATGAGTATGTGAATCGTGATTATGTAAGAGCTGATAAGTTAAAGCAGAGTCCAAAGTCTATCAGTGGTAAACGACCTTCTCGAGCTCTCATGCTAGTTCTGCATCATTTGGAAAAGGCTAGTCTTCCGACGATAACAGATGCAAAGACTTGTGGATCATGGTTATTAACTGGTAATGGTGATGGGACTGAATTAAGATCTCAACAAAAAGCTGCAAGTCAACACTGGAATCTAGTTACTGTTTTCTGTCAGATGCATCAGCTTCCATTGAGCATGAAGTATCTTGCTTTCTTAGCCAGAGACAATGACTGGGTGTGTGAAATTTCATTTCATCAGATACAAACGAGAAAATACTTACTTTCGATTTTCATCGGTTCTCATTTTGACTGCCGTTTTCTGTTTGGTAGGTTGGATTTTTATCTGAAGCTCAGATAGGAGGATATTCTTTTGATACTGTGTTGCAAGTTGTAAGTTCTGTGTGCTATTCATACACCTGCTTTCATATTTCTGATTGGAATTTCTCTCGTTTTACTCTTGTGTGGTTTCACATTTCAGGCCTCCAAGGAGTTTAGTGATGCTCGTCTCAAAATTCATGTACTAACAGTCTTAAAGAGCATGCAGTCGAAGAAGAAGATCGGTTCTCCTTCTTCTTCTGATACTGCAGAAAGAAGTTTGCCCTGTTCAGATGATAATGTACTTATCCCTGTTGAATTATTCAGTGTGTTAGCAGACTGTGAGCAGCAGAATAGCCCTGGGGTTGCCTTGTTGCGGAAAGCAAAGGAAATGTCTTGGTCAACCTTAGCAATGGTTGCATCATGCTTCGCCGAAGTGTCACCATTAACCTGCCTTACAGTTTGGCTTGAAATCACAGCTGCAAGGTTATTAGTTATTGCTATGTCTAAATATATAGAGCGATCATTTGCTATTATTGATTATTTTACTTCCTCATAGTTCTACCTTGGTGATGAATGCTGATCTCTGATTAATGATAATTATGGTGATAGGGAAACTTCATCCATCAAGGTGAACAACGTTTCCTCCCAGATTGCAGATAATGTTTTAGCGGCTGTGGAGGCTACTAATTCGTTGCCTACTGGTACTGCATCCCCAACATGCCATTATAACCGGCAAAATCCAAAACGGAGGCGGATTATGGAACCTATATCTGAGAATAAGTCACTTGAAACCTCTAGAGTTTCAAGTATTTCTAGTAGCACAGAAAAATATATTTCTGAAGATGCAATTGCTGAGGAGATTAAAGCGGAATTTGGTGAAAGGCATACTGTTCCTGGTGATTCTGATGAGGGCCAAGTATCCCTGTCCAAGATGGTGGCTGTCCTGTGCGAGCAGAAATTATTCCTACCTTTGTTAAGAGCCTTTGAGATGTTCCTTCCTTCTTGTTCTTTACTACCTTTTCTCCGAGCACTTCAGGTTTGCCACCTCATCTCCATGCATCTTTATATTAATGTTGTTTTATGTCTCTGTGGAATATAGATCAACCTTTAGCTATTCATGTAAATATTGATCAGTCTTTTTGTTGATTTTTGAACCATTCATCCAAGCTGCACGCTAATCCATTTATATTTGTGGTTCGGATAATATCCAATGGTACGTTCCAGTTATTTGCAGTGTTGGTTGAAGATCAGGCTTTCTTTACTTTAAAAGTGAATGGCGAATGTAGAAAACAGGGTACTAAACAGCTGCTTGGAAAGAAATAGTATTAGCAGTTAGTTGGCTGATTGCATGAAATCTGTGTCTAACCATAGTCGACTTCCAGAACAGAACATTAAACTTGAGACATGGTTCCTACATATGTAGACTTGCTAATACTGTTAATTTGTATGTAGTAAAGAACAAAATTGTATGGATACACATCTTGATAGTTCAACTTGCATGACAAAAGCTTTGTTTATACTAATTTAAAATATGAAATGTTTGGGCGGAAACAGTTCAATCATTGTAATTTCTGATTACAAATCCTATTATTGTATCAGGCATTTTCACAAATGCGCCTATCTGAGGCTTCAGCACATCTGGGTTCATTTTCTGCTAGGATAAGGGATGAAGCATCTAGTTCTCAAACAAATGTTGGTAGAGAGGCATCAATTGGAGTACAATGGATAAGTTCAACTGCTGTAAGAGCTGCTGATGCCATGCTTTCAACGTGTCCCTCTGCTTATGAGAAGAGGTGCCTACTCCAGTTACTTGCCGCGACCGAGTTTGGTGATGGAGGTTCTGCAGCAACATATTATCGGCAACTTTATTGGAAGATTAATTTAGCAGAGCCTTCATTGCGCAAGGGCGACGATGTAAATCTCGGAGATGAGTCTCTAGATGATGCTTCACTTTTAGAGGCTCTGGAAAAGAATGGATATTGGGAGCAGGCACGTAACTGGGCAAGGCAGTTAGGGGCCAGTGGAGGAACTTGGAAATCAGCTGTTCATCATGTCACTGAAACTCAGGTAATAGTTTTCCTTAACGTCTGTTGCATCACGTGGTAATGCATCGTACTTATATGGTCTGTCTCTTTCCTTTTTGTGGGTTGTGTTTGGTACCTGACCTTGCAGTCGTTCCTGGCTTTTGCTTCTGTGAATTTTAGGCTGAATCAATGGTGGCTGAGTGGAAGGAGTTTCTTTGGGATGTCCCAGAAGAGAGAGTTGCTTTGTGGGGTCACTGTCAAACTCTGTTCATCAGATATTCATTCCCTCCTCTGCAAGTAATGTTTTGTTTCGTTAATCAACAGTTGTAATTGGGATAAAGGTCTTGGAATGGAAGTTTCTAAAATGAATTCCCTCTTTCTTTGCCTTTGACAGGCCGGCTTGTTTTTCCTGAAGCATGCTGAAGCAGTGGAGAAAGACCTTCCAGCAAAAGAGCTCCATGAACTTCTGCTTCTCTCTCTTCAATGGTTAAGTGGGATGATAACCTTGTCTAACCCGTAAGTGATTCATACTGTTGTTGGCTTTCATTTTTATACTGAGAAAAGACGAATGTAACTAGCCTGACGTGCGTGATTTACTTTCATCAGTGTGTATCCGTTGCATCTTCTCCGCGAAATTGAGACTAGAGTGTGGCTACTAGCGGTCGAGTCTGAGGCTCAGATAAAATGCGACGGGGACTTCGTTTCAACTTCTTCAACCCGAGATCCCGGGGCTGGACATCCCTCCAACATGATTGACAAGACAGCAAGCTTGGTGGGCAAGATGGACAGACATATCAATTCCATGAAGAGTAAGTCCGTAGAAATACACGAATCCAGAGAAAATAACTTGTTACATCACAAGAACCAGGTAGCTGATGCCGGTACCTCGAAAACGAAACGGAGAACCAAAGGTCATTTCCAGCCAAGGAAACCATATGCCGACCCGATGGATAAGGCTGGCGCTGATTCCGATGAGATTTTCACTTCCCACGCTTTTAGAAATGACTTGCAGTTCTTGGACGAAAGTGCGAAACTGGAGGTGTCTTTTTCCAAGTGGGAGGAACGGATCGAAACTGCAGAAATGGAAAGGGCGGTTCTTTCGCTGTTGGAGTTTGGACAAATTACTGCTGCAAAACAACTTCAACATAAACTTTCGCCTTCGGACACGCCTTCCGAGTTCATACTTGTGGACGCTGCTTTGACTATCGCAGCTATCTCTACACCGTGGTGTAAAGTATCAGTCTCTATGATTAACGAGGATGTTCGAGCTGTTCTTCAATCGTATAACATATGCACAGAGGAGAATATCATTGATCCACTAGAGGTTAGTTAATTTCATAAACGAAATTTTTTCATCTTTTTTTATAGTCTCGGTTTCAATTTGGAATCAGGCTATTAGATTTAAGGATGGAGGGTTTTAACTCCTGAAATGTACTATTATTCCTTCTCTAACCACTTGTTTGTTGTCTCGTGTTTAAGGTATTGGAAAGCTTAGTTGCCATATTCACCGAGAGCAGGGGACGCGGACTGTGTAGGAGAATTATAGCGGTGGTGAAAGCTGCGAACGTACTCGGTCTCAGCTTCTCCGAAGCATTCGACAAACAGCCCTTTGAACTTCTCCAGCTCCTCTCTCTGAAAGCACAGGAGTCCTTCGAAGAAGCTCTACTCTTGGTGCAAACTCACACCATTGCAGCTAGTAGCATCGCGCAAATCCTAGCAGAATCCTTTCTCAAGGTATGTGTCCAAAACTCCTTTGTTACATTTTTAAGTGTTAAGCTTTGTCATCACTTGCTACTAGAAACTAGACCACCTCGCTTTGTTGCAGAGTGTTGGAGTTTTTTTTTCCGGACATCAATTTGGAACTATGTTATAAAACAAAACGAATTGAAGTAACTTATTTGGTAAATAACCAATACATTCCTACACTTCTTTTATTTCTTCTAATAAGTTAATTAGCTTGTTTGTTTAGAAGGATTACATAGATGGAAATTTCAAATCACCTCCAAATTTCTAATTTTTTTCGTTTTGAACTGGTGATTTCGTCCATATCGCCTAGCCCTACCAAATCACCTCTCAAATCTGTCTCAAGATAAAATTCAAACTACCCGGTAGTTCTTTTTCCTAGTATCTAATGATGAAGTAGTGAACTTTATCTAATTGGGAGGTCTAATATACGTAGCATCTGATTATTTCTCTGTCAATTTTCAGGGACTACTTGCTGCGCATCGTGGCGGGTATATGGACTCCCAGAAAGATGAAGGACCTGCACCTCTACTATGGAGATTCTCCGACTTCTTAAAGTGGGCGCAGCTTTGCCCTTCTGAACCAGAAATCGGCCATGCCTTGATGCGGTTGGTCATCACCGGACAAGAAATACCACATGCCTGTGAGGTAACATAACATAACATAAATTTCTAATTTTTCCAGACATTTCTCCTACGCTTAACTACGGTTACTTGTTAAAATCTTAGTTGCCAGAGATACTTTTATGTAGTTCTCGCAGTCCAGAGGTAGTCAGAATCTCGATTTATATCTTAAAATTTTACGGGTTCACGATTCTAGAGGCATTAGCAAGACTCCAAAGTTAAGTTCCGGGATCCCACTTCGAGTATAAAATATTAGAAAATCACATGAATGATTTACGTGCTAATGTTAAGATTCAAATTTTAAACCTCACTTAAATTAAGTCAAAACTCATATAATCCGGTTAAGTAAATTTGTGGTTGATATTATTTATGTGTAAAAGGAGAACATGAATTACTCTATTAAATTAATAGTGTTTGGTTTTTTTAACATGCTTTATTTTCAGTTTATTTTTGGGTTTACTAGAACTGTATTTTGAGGTTTAGGGGCTTTATTTTAAACTCACATATTACCCTTTATAGGTCTTGTGATATTTTCCATTTTTCAATTGACACGCCTTAAATTATCTTGCACTTTCATTTTACTAATACGTTTTTTATAAGGAAAAAGTTCATCTATCTCCACTTATTCTCTAAAACTTTCAGCAGCATCATGTCAATGATTCTAATATATATAAAGTTTCGTCTACATTTCAAATAAAACATATAAAGTTTCGTCTACATTCAGATAAAACATTGAAATTTTAATATGCTATTACTGTATTTACTACTTTATTTTATTATAGACCCTACTTTGGCCAAAGTCATGACTACACCATAACACCACTACCTAGAGGTAAAAGCCTTGGTGAATCGTCGAAGAAATCTTACGAGTTCAGAAAAGAATTGTTCCACTGAGTGTTCTTAGATTCCTACTGATTTTATTTATGAATTTACTATTACGATTTCACAGAGCTTTCGATTCCAGTAGGATCATCAATAAGAACTCTTTACTATATAGCTTATTATTGTAATATAATCTGGGGGAGACACGTGTCATGTTCCTCAGGTTGAGCTACTGATTCTATCCCACCATTTCTACAAATCGTCGGCATGCCTGGACGGAGTCGACGTCCTGGTAGCACTCGCTGCGACCAGAGTGGACGCATATGTCTCCGAAGGGGATTACTCTTGCCTTGCCCGTCTGTTGACCGGCGTTGGAAACTTCCAAGCGCTATACTTCGTCCTCGGCATTCTCATAGAGAACGGGCAGCTCGATCTCCTTCTCCAGAAGTTCACCGCCGCTGCAGATTCCGACACCGAGACAGCTGTCACCGTCGAAGGATTCCGGATGGCTGTGCTCACCGCTTTGAAGCATTTCAACCCCCAGGATCTTGACGCTTTCGATATGGTATTGTTTCTTGCCACACTGATCTCCTTATACATTTTTTTTTCTGCCAGCTTTGGAGTATTAATTCGGTTGCAGTCAATGGTTAAAGTGGATTAACCTGTCGTTGGCTGGTTAAGTGGTTTGGTTGGTTAATTGGTTAAGTTAGAGTGATTCAATCGGTTAATTGATTATGGATTTGAGATTCTTTTTAACAAAAATTAAAGTTTAACCAACTCTCTATATATTTATATACCTATTTTAGCCGGTTAGGTTTGACATTTAATTAACTGATCGTCATGTCATTTTGTTAATCGGTTTAACTTATTTCTTTTATATAATCTTAATTAATTGACCGAGTGTAGTCCGTTATATATGGGTGGGAGTAGGTCTGGCGGTTAATAACCGACCACATTTTAAAATTATATAGAAAGATAAGTTAAATAATTAACCAATCGATATATTGATGATTGGTTAATCAAGTGACCGAAGTAGGTCGGCTATGAATTTATGATTAAAATATGTATAAATATAAAGAGAGCAGGTTAAATCAGATTTTATTATAGTTAAAACATCTCAAATCTTTAACCAGTTAATCGGCCTAATTATTTTATATTAATCGGTTTTAACTGAAACCGAAATGTCAATTTTATGTAAATAACTGCTTATTTTCCGTCTTTCTCTTTCATTTCCACGTGGCAGGTCTACAACCACTTCAACATGAAGCACGACATAGGAGCACTCTTAGAATCCCGCGCAAAAGCATGCTCCGAGCAATGGTTCCGCCGCTACTACAAGGATCAGAACGAGGAGCTCCTCGAAGCAATGCGGTACTCCATCGAAGCAGCTGAGGTCTACTTCTCCATGGACGCCGGCAACAAAACCCGCCGAGCATGCTCCGAAGCCTCCTTAGTCTCCCTCCAAATCCGAATGCCCGACACCAAGTGGCTCAGCCTCTCCGAAACCAACGCGAGGAGAATCCTCGTCGAGCAGTCTCAGTTCCAAGAGGCTCTCATCGTGGCCGAAGCGTATGGACTCAACCAGCCGGGCGAGTGGGTTTTGGTTCTTTGGAACCAGATGCTTAAACCCGAACTAACAGAGGCGTTTGTGGCCGAGTTCGTCGCTGTCGTTCCATTACAGCCTTCCACGCTGATTGAGCTGGCGAGGTTTTACCGTGCTGAGGTGGCGGCGAGGGGTGATCAGTCGCAGTTTTCGGTTTGGTTGACGGGTGGCGGAATGCCGGCTGAGTGGGCTAAGTATTTGGGTAGATCTTTCAGGTGCTTGTTGAAGGTTACTTGGGACTTAAGGCTAAGGCTGCAGCTTGCGAATATTGCTACGGGTTTCGGTGATGTTGTTGATTCGTGTATGAAGGCACTCGATAAGGTTCCCGACAATGGCGGCCCGCTTGTTCTGAGGAAAGGTCACGGCGGTGGATACCTGCCGTTGATGTGACCGGCGAGATATGGGGCTATTTCTCGGTTTGACTGTATATGGTCTTTCGGTTTTGAGTTTTCTGATGCGAATTGGGTAGAGGTGTGATTTTGCGATGATTTTTGGCGGATATAGCAGGAAAAGTGGTCTACGGTATTCATTTTTTGGCCGGTATAGTGGGAACTTCTGTTCGAATTTTGACTCGGTTTTGGGTTTGGTTTGTGGAAAGATTGTAGCATTTAAATCAAACCAACTAGAAACAATGCTTATTGTGACAGGCTTTTACTGCTTAAACATACAACTTAAGAAATAAGTATCTCAAAAAGTGAGCTTATTGTGACAAGCTTACTGCTTAAACATACAACTTACTAAAGAAATAAATAACTCAATGCTTTACGCTAATTCTAAGCGTGGTATAAACCACCTATCTCGAAAAATCTCTAATTGTGCTTACTCGAGTTCGAAAGCGGAGTCGGAGGTGGTGGTCGCCTCTCTGCAAGCATCCTCTTTGTGCTCTCCAACACTCCGAAAAAGATCGAACCCCCTATTCCTATCCACAGCACCCTTGGACCCAAACCCTGCCAAAATGAAGCAATAATGTGGTTACTCTTAACAATTAGAACCGATTAACCAATCAAATTCAGTTGGGTCAGCTACCTCAAGATTATTATTTGGTCAGTTAACCGGTTAAGGATTTGAAATTTTTTTAACTAAAACAAAACTTAATTAACCAATTATCACCATGCCGGTCGATTAATTGGTTAGCCTATTTGTTTTATCCTCATAAACCGACCGAATTTAGATAGCTACTAACCCGCCCCGTTTGACTCCCACCTTTAGTTTGTAGACTAGAGAGGTGACTAACAACCTGTTTAAGACTGAATATCCTAATCCCCAGATTCCTCAACTCACATTTCCTGAATCCCCGAGATACTTCGGGAGATCATAATCGGAATCCGGTTTCCGGTTGGATTCAGCGAAGCCGAAATTCATACTACATAGAGAGATAGGGACAAACCTTGAGAAGAGCAGAAGGGCCTTCTTCCCTAACAATAGTTTGAACACAGTCCACCACTCCTTTGTACTGGCTTCCTGATCCCTGTAGGTTTCGTGAAGGAAGAAAAAAGAGAAGTTCAAGCAATCGGGATTCAGAATTGCATTATGGTACGAAACCAGACGGTAGGGAACGAACCTGAACCATTTGTCTAGTTTTAATCACGTCGAGTGGGGTAGTCACAGCTCCGGTTAGAGCACCTGCAGATCAGTTATGTGTTAGTAGAACCAAAGTAGCAGTACAAACTGACACTTGTACTGATCAAGGAAGTGTAGATTTACCTGCGAATGCGCCAATGACGGCGTTCTCGGCATCGTTGAGATCTCTCCGTGCCTAGGAACAATGTGCAGTGCATCAATGTTAATGCAAAACTAAGAAGGCTAAGAGATGTTCAGGAGCATACTGCAGCTTTGTAACCGATTCGGATCTGTTCGTAGATGCAAAACTGAAGGGCGTCAAACGGAAGATCTCGAAGTAAGAATGCTCCAAATCCCTGGCATTGAACGAAAAATGTGAATCTGGTTATAAAATCTGATGTCAAATTAGGAAATGCAGAACTGCAGAAGGATAAGGATAATTACATACTGCATAGAGACCCTTGAAACCTTCTTTGGCAACGATGAGGCGAACGGCGTTGGGGGCAGATGAGAATTGTCCAGTTTGCATTCTTTGTTTAACAACCTGAGGTTGTCAAAAATCAAAAAGATCTCAGCAATGATGAATCGGTGAAAAAAAACATGAGAGTGCTAAATACTGTACCTCGGTCGGTACACGAACAAAAGAAGCAGCAAGGCCACCTATGGCTCCTGCAGTCTGCATAAGTGCATTTACATACAGCCCTCTTAAGATCAGATTATAATAAAGAGGTTAAAAAGTTCGAGTTTGGAAGACGCTTATGGATTACTAAATGGATATTTCATTCAAGTTATAACTACTGCTGATAAATCAATTACTTAATGCAAGAGCTGAAGGGAAGCACTAGCAGACTTACTAGATGAGCAAAAGCACTAAAGTTTTCAGGAAAAACTTGCAACAATTTCTGCTTCGCGGGTTCATATACTCCAACGAACAAAGCGGAAGCCCTGCAATAGAACCAGAAATCATAATCAGCATCAAAGAATGAGTAGGATAAGCACGTGAAAATGCTACTTAAGAATTATGACCGTTCACAAATTTAATGTGCAATTATTCTGTTACGCTACTATATTTACCAATGACCTCATATCAATCAGACGAAAACCTTGTTGAGAACTTACACGTCATGGAAGTTGCAGAGAAGTAAGAGCAATCAATTGACATTAAGCACCTAAAAAAGAACTTGATACAATGAATCAAACTTACGGCAGGACACCAGCAATGTTTCCAGCCAAGCCCGAGTAAAGACCCTTAAAAACAATCTTGCCACCGCCACGAGCTGCCTGTAATGTTAAAATCAGCACAAACTTACTAAGAACCATGAAGAAATTCACAATTAAGCAAACATAACAAAATTCCATACACCTGCTAAAGTTTGGCGTTATTGTAGTCCTACAGTGTAATCAACAAATCGAAGTTGAATTACCAAACAGTAGAGAACAGAATACACTGAACAAATGTATGAACTATCAATTCGTATTAAGAACAACACCAAAAATTCACCAACTATGCAACTACAATCAAGATTCATTCACTTCTGAATCATGATCTCATTCAGGACCCACGGTATAGTTAACGAAACAATGGAGAAATTCGGCATACAAGAGCTCCACAACAACTTTACACAACTAAGCATCTAGACTCAGATGAACAAACAAGGCTATGAAAACAAAGAAAACCTCTACACTGATTAACCTGCCTGCAACCTTGTCTTGATAGTATCGATAGGATACAACGCTGTTTCCACAACAACGCCAGCTGCACCGCCTGCTATTACTCCTTCTGCAACATTTTTTTCAAAATTCAAATTCAAATTCTCAACAGTCTAGAACACAAAAAATCCGAAACTACATAATCGGAAGCAAAAACAAGAGGTTCTGAAGAGCTACCGAACACAGTCCGCAGGAAATCGAACGGTTTATCTTCTCCCCGAGCGCTGAGCGAGGCGAACGGCTTCCTGCTTTCGAGCTGAGTAAGCTGCATTTTCCCGCTACCTGAAGAACAATCCAGATTCTCATGAAAACCGAACGAATTCAAGCCGTTAAAAGCACCGATACGCAATTGAAGTCTTCAAGACTTACCAGGGGGAGCTGTCGCCATTGGTGAAGCAGCCTTCGGTGTATCCACAGCTACTGTGAGTGGAGCCATGGCGTGTAAAGCGACTGATGAAGTTCAACTGCCGGATGTTTCGCCTCGCGGACGAACTTGAGACGGATGACACGTAGAAAGAGGAGGGAAAACGGCGGTAAGAAAATTTCCGACGAGCTGAAACTGATAGGGGAAAATGTACTAAAGAGTGAAAGGGACATGTTTGAATGAATGAATAACGGGCTTGAGAATTATGGGCTTTGTTTTCTTATTGAGCCTCAGCTTCATAACCCATTGCGATCCTCCGCGGCCCAACAATTATCTAAAAGGTTTATTTTTTAATTTTCATTAATATAGAAAAATTGATAATTTCTTTTATTATGTATTTTAATTTGAAACTAACAGAAATAAAAACCATTTTTATTTCAAAAATGAATAATTTGTGTACAATTTCTTTTCCGATGTAAGATGTTTGTGTTGATAACAACTAAAAATAGAGTAAATATTAGTTAATTTTTTCTACATACTTTCAAACTATACTAATTAAGAATTCAATAAGACCCTTACTTTTACATCCTAATTTTAGCTTAAAACAATTAGGTCTACATATTAGTCTAAATGATTCGTTTCGTTTTGTGTAACTCGCTTCTAGTTACACGTCACACTAGATTGATATTTACGAAAATAAATAGATTTATTTATATGATATATATTTTTAGAGGCTCCCTAAACAAAATTTATGATCATCTATTATCAAAAAGCTCCACCATTGGTTGTTCATCTCCATTAATAACCTCACATTCTCCACCCTTTCAAACCCTAATTGTGATTATATACTCACAATTCCTCCTTTCTTTATCTCTTTTGGTTCGAAATCCGGCTCGTTTACAGCTCCCCCATGATCAAATCCACGCGATCTCCTCTGCTCATAGCAGGGGACAATCGTCGTGACAAGATTTGTTTATGGGCAACATTGTTGTTGATCGTCACAATCACAAATGTTTCCCCGGTGTTCTCTGCAACCAATTCATCGTTGTCGGTTGTGCAGGGGGTCGGGGTCAATTGGGGGAGCATCACGTCGCACCCTATGTCGCCAGACATCGTGGTACAGATGTTGAAAGACAACGGGTTCAAGAAGTTGAAGCTTTTCGAGTCGGATTCGTACACGGTTAGCAAATTTGCCGGCACCGACATCGAGGTGATGCTCGGGATCCCGAATAACCAACTCAATGACCTAGCCAAGGATTATGACAATGCCAAGGATTGGGTGAAGGAGAATGTCTCGGATCATATGTCTAATGAGAAAGATAAGCACGTCAATATAAAGTAAACATTCTTTGAAAACTTAATTTAATTCTTATGGATTAATTGATTTCTCTAATTAATTCAATTTGATTCATCACTAAAACTATTACATTTAATCAAAATTTAATTTACGAATTACCATGATGTTATTTGAAACCAATTTGCTAGATGTATCGAAATTTGTTTCTTAAGCTACATTCATTAGTTGCAAGAATTGCACTTTAAGGACGGAAAATCTCGTAACTAATTTAGTGACGAGATTTTCAGTCCTCAAAACTCACTTTCTCGTAACTAAATGGCTTTAGTCACTCGACTGTTAGCCAATGGAAATAGGCATTTTTGTGACTTATTGATCCTTTTTTTTGCCGTGAAATAATTCTATTTAGCTACGATAAATTATATGATCTTGAAATAAACTCGAGTTTTGTTGACTTTTTCATCGTTGACCAAAATTTCGACAGGTATGTGGCGGTAGGAAACGAGCCATTTCTACTAAGCTACTCCGACAAGTACACAAAGGACTTATTCCCAGCAATGCAGAACATACAAAAGGCCCTAAACGAAGCCGGGTACGGCAACACAATCAAAGCTACCGTGCCGTTGAATGCTGACGTGTACGAGTCGAACTCGAACAAGCCGTCGGATGGAAACTTCCGGAGCAACGTGAAGGACCAAATGAAGGCAATAATCAAGTTCCTCCACCAGAACAAGGCCCCCATTTTGGTCAACATCTACCCCTTTCTCAGCCTCTACCAGTCCTCCAACTTCCCGTCGTCGTTCGCGTTTTTCGACGAAAACGGGAGGAAAGTGTACGACAAGAACGTGGAGTACTCGAACGTGTTCGACGCAAATTACGACACACTCGTGTACGCACTGAAGAAAAATGGGTACCCCGACCTTAAAATTATCGTCGGGGAGGTCGGGTGGCCCACAGCGGGCCACAAGTACGCTACGCCCGAGTATGCTGAGAAGTTTTACTCGGGGTTGATGAAAAAGCTTGCAGGAAATAAAGGGACCCCACTCCGGCCCGGGAAACTAGATGTCTATCTGTTTGCACTGATGGATGAAGACCAGAAAAGTATCGAGCCGGGCCCGTTCGAAAGGCACTGGGGCCTGTTCGCGTTCGACGGGAAACCTAAATTCCCCGTCGATTTATCCGGAAAGGGGAACGACAAGATGCTGATCGCAGCCAAAGGGGTCCAGTACCTGCCGGCGCAGTGGTGCATACTAAACCCGGACGCGTCAAACCCTGTGGGGCTCGACGATGCGTTGGGGTACGCTTGCGCGTACGGAGACTGCACGAGCTTGAAACCGGGGTCTCCCTGCGCCGACCTGTCCAAGAGCTGGCAGGCATCTTACGCGTTCAACATGTACTACCAGATCAACGACCAGGACGTGGATGCCTGCGATTTCAACGGGCTGGCCGCACTGGTGAAGACCAATGCGTCCCGCGGGAACTGTCTGTTCCCAGTCCAGATTGTGAGCGGCGGATGGAGGATCGAAAGTGGTCGTGGTGTTAGATTAGTAGCAAGCATCTTAGTGCTAATGGGTTTGTTAATGTTATAACTAAAGTTCAATTGTAACAATTGAGAGAGTAAAAAAAGATACACAAACAAGTCATAATAGTTTTATGGAACATGGATCAAAGAAATTGGCTTTGTGTTCTATGGTGTGAATTGAGTTGTTTTATAATTTAATGAACCATCCTTAGGACTTGTTTGTTTTCCTCTTCTTTCTCAATTGCTTGATTTTAAAGCTTCATTTTTGCACTAAAGTGTACTAATTAGAAGCATTCTACGTACTATTTGTGTAGGTTAGGTATTCATGAAAGATCGTATAATTAGATACTGATTGATCGTGGAGATTGAAACCTTGAACGTTGGCCAATTTATATCTTCCAAATAAAATTTCAAAAAATCACAACTTTCAACTCGCCCCCTAAATAGATTTAGAGCACGGTTTTCGCGTTAGAATTGGAGGTTTCGCAATATTTGAGTAGGCTTGACGATATTATTTGTATCCGCGAGTATTCCACTTTATTTGACTCGATCGGAGAATATCCTTACTTAACGGGCTACAGGACAGGTATGAGAAATACCCACAAAAATTGAGCGAGGACGGGTCGGGTTGGGTATAGGTACCCATACCCATTATTCATATCCTACCCAATATATAAACATATCTTTGAGCATTTATTTATTAGTTACCAAACATAATATTAAATTCATAATCGAGATAATTAACGTGTTTGTGAGATTATTTTGTAATATTTTACTGTGATGATTTAAGTGTTAAAGTCTTTTGGATTTTTATTATGTGATACTTTTATATTTAAATTTAATTAAGTTATGTGGGGATGGAGATACCCATCGATATTCAAAACTCACAAATTTGAAAATGAAAATGAAAATGAATATGAATATTGATATTTAAATGAGAATGAGAATGAAAATAAGAATAAATTTTACGAATGAATGTGAATTAAGTCCGTCTAATCCCAGCAGCAGAATTTTGTTTGATGACTTCTGAAATCGCCAAATCCTGTGGATCTGACCTTTTAATCCAAATTCCAGCGGATTTCAAAATTTCGGTGGAAATTGAAAGCTGAGGAACAGAAAACATAGGCATAATAATAATAATAATTAATTAATTAATTTTGTGGTATCTAGTACGCTGAATTAAATGAAGACACCCGCCTACCCATCTAATTTTGCTTGCCCATTAAATCAAGGTGAACCTAATAATTAACAATTTCAGCTATAAAAGGACTTCTTGCATGCTCCCCCATCACACATCATATTCTATATCGTATATCTCTGCGTTCATGTCTTTCTTCAGTGTTGGATGGAGAGATGCCCTCTCTCGATAAGGTATACGATGCCCCGATACTAACAAAGTATTGCATCAGTATAAACAAATTGGCCGTTGTTGTTGTTTTGGGTCAGGTAGCTCGACTCACTATGTACCCACGACAGCCAAGCTACTTACTTTATAGTGAAAAAGCGTTCGTTGCGTACTATTGTGGATAGTTTTTTTTTGGATGAGCCACATTTGAATTCTTGTTTTTTGTTTTTTTTGTTTTGCCATTTGAGATAAAAAAATGTTAAAAAGATATAAAACTGTGACGGATTTACATTCTGTCTTCATAGTGTCAAGAGATCCTCTGCTACAATAAAGCCTCAAAATTTAAATTTATAATTGTATGCATATAAAATTATTTTTAGAAAAGTAATAGAAAAAATATTAATGTATTTTTAATTTTATAACTTTATCTTAATTTCTTTTGGGAAAAGATTATTACTTTTAATTTTGATATATGACCTCCGTAATTTATTATATTGCTACACTCATCACCTTTCTTGTATATTTTCTTTATATTTTCACATCAACTATTAGGCATCTTGACAAACTACATCAGCTGGCCCGGTATGGAAATCATCACCGTCGTCATTACCATCATCCTGAGCGCTAGTTTTTCGCTCTACATCGTCAGATTCCTGCACAAGCAGATATGGAAGCCTTGGAAGACCCAGGAGTTGCTTGCATCTCAAGGAATCAACGGTCCAGGTTACAGATTCTTGGTCGGCAACGCCAGAGAAATCGTCCGACTCAGAGCAGAGACGTTGGGTAAACCCATGCCAGCGATTTCCCACGACTTGGTTCTCAGAGTTTTGCCTGAAGTCCACTACTGGGTGAAGCAATACGGTACCGTTTCCAATGTTCATTTTTCATATTCAATAATAAACAATAATAATAATAATAATACGGTGTAGTAGTACTAATAATTTTGAAAGAAATTGTTAGGGATGGAAATGCCTAAATGACTAAATTCATCCGTAATCGCGATGGATATGAACATAAGAAGGAAAATAGTAATGAAATAAGACACATACCGGTCCTATATCACCATCAATAGTAGATTATTTCCCCGCATCGATACAAATCCACCCTATTATCATGCCTAGTCGAATAATCGGTTATTTTTCAGCAACAATCAAGATCGATATATTAATTCCGGACTGATGTGGGAAAATATAATTGGCTAGGCACGTTATTGACGAGGTTTTGTGACAAATAGAACACTTTTTCGTAATTATAACTCGTTTTTTTCGTTGCAAAAAAAACCAGGGAAGACTTTTGTGTATTGGATCGGACATCAAGCTCACTTGGTAGTGACGGATCCGGACATGGTTAAGCAAGTTTTATTTGATAAAGATGGAAACTTCCCGAAAGCCAAATGGGGATTTGTTTATGCTTCCAAGCTTATGGGCAATGGGCTTGTGACTAATGAGGGTGAGAACTGGTCCAAGATCAAGAAGCTTGCTAATGCCTCCTTCCATGGCGTAAAGCTTAAAGTACGTAAGAGATTTAGATAGTTGATATCCGTTTTGAATTCTAGCCGATCAATACTTAATTTCATGTACATATATGGATGCAGAGTATGGTGCCGGAAATGATTGATTCGGCCGATAACATGCTGAAGAGATGGAAGAACAAGGAGGGAGTAGGGGAAGAGATCGAGGTTTCTGAAGAGTTCAGGATGCTGACAGGCGAAATGATGTTGAGGATCGCTTTCGGGACTAGTTTCGACGAAGGAAGACAGATCTTTGACATGATTTTCAAGATGAGATTGTTAGTTGAGAAGAACGTCTTCAAGTTCAGACTTCCAATCGTCAGGTAAACAGAACAAAAAAAAACCTGACGCTTACTTGTCGACCTAGTGAGGTATAGCCGTTTTGATGAGGTGAATATTGGATTTTTTTGTTCTCACAGCAAGATTTTCAAGAATCGTGATTACGGGGAAGCTGTCAGGCTCGAACAGGGGATTCGAGCTTGCGTTTTGGAAATCGTGAGCAAGAGAGAAAAGAGTCATGATGTGATCAAAGACGATTATCTCGGCCTCCTTATACAAGCTCACCGTGAACGAGATGAATCGAAGAAGATTTCGATTGACGATCTGGTTGATGAGTTCAAAACGTTGTACTTAGCGGGACACGAAACGACGTTCATCCTGCTTTCTTGGATTGTCCTGCTTCTGGCAATCCATCAGGACTGGCAACAAGAGGCCAGAAACGAAGTTTTCAGTGTCTTTGGTGGTGACAAATTTCCTGATGTTGATGGGATTGCGAAGCTCAAAGTTGTAAGCACTTCTTTCTTAGGAATTATCTCGGGAATGACAATCGAAAAGGCGGCCAATTGCTGTATATATACCGCATTTTACTCCGTAATTTTTACAGAAACGGATTATTACATCCCAACTGATTCGTGCAGTATGTGTTTTACTAACGCAATTCGTGTTTTATTTATTTATGCAATTCATTTTTCACTATTTCCTCGTATAATCTGTTTTTACTAATGCAGTCCGTACATTATATACAACGGGCACCCAAAATCGCAAACTATCAGAACACTAACTTCTTCCATTGGTCTTTTTCATTACAGATGGGGATGATCATCAACGAAACTCTAAGGCTATACCCTCCCGTAACAGCATTGGGGGTGCGAAGAATCGACGTCGAAAACGAAGCGACGCTTGGGAACCTCACTCTCCATGCTGACATCAGACTGCAAATTCCAATTTTATGTCTCCATCACGATCCCGAAATATGGGGGGAAGATGCAAACCTATTCAAGCCCGAAAGATTCTCTGAAGGCATTGCTAAAGCTACAAACAATAACCTTGCCACCTTCATTCCCTTCGGCATGGGCCCCCGAAACTGCGTGGGGGTCGACATTGCCAACAACATCGTGAGAGTTGCACTTTCAATGATTCTACAGCGCTTTTCTTTCACGTTGTCGCCCGGTTATGTCCATTCGCCACACCCTTACATCCCGGTTAGTCCCGGAAAGGGAGTTCAGGTGATCTTGCATGCCCTGTAATGATGGGTTGGAAAAATTATATAAATAAAGAGATCAATGAGAAAGAGAGAGGGAGGAATGGAAAATATAGTTGACCCAAAAATCGATTTGATTATACAAAAATAATCAACCCGAATCGACGACCCAAAAATCAATATCTCACGCCATCTCATGCCTCATATTATTTAAAGATGGCAACAAATGGGTATGATACGGGTTTGGTATATTCATTATCCGCTCGTTTATTCGTCGGATTTTACCCGTACCCACCCGTTTTCTTTAAACGAGCATAATATGAAAATCATCCCCGTCCATATATGGGTTTCGGGTTTACCCGTCTAATCGAGTAATGCCCGGATACTAATACTAAAACTAAAATTTCTATTAAAAGAAAATTAAATTAAAATGTTGAACAATAAACACTGCCGAAAATTTTCCAAACTACAAATTGATTGTTGGCAATCATGCGTCCAATGTACATCAAATATAGCAAGTAAATAAAAATTCTTTTTCCAGAAAAATAAATAGAATTTTTTTTAGGATTCAGCTATTAGCTTTCATTGATTTTATAGGTATTAATAGCTACACGAAGTCGTTTTAAGTGGTAAGTATTTGTCAGGTGGATTACGGGGCGAATACCATCAAATCCATCCCGACCCGTTACCCGATATAAACGGGTATCGGGTATACCCATACCCGTCAATTACTAGTGTTGACCGGGTTTTACCCGCCCAAACCAGATGGGTTTTGAGTGGGTATCCGAAGCCTAATATTATTCAAGTTTGTCACAAACAAGCATAACATCAACATACACAAATTACTTTAACCCTCATCTCTCTCTCTATACACTTCCCACAATCAACTCGATTGGGCGAAACTAGCTACCTCGATCGAACCAACAACTCCAAACCTATCTCTTCTCCTTCTTCTCAAAGTAACCAAACCCACGTTGGTACTTGAGTATCCCAAAAACCATATGCCAAAGCCCAATCTCAGGCCACAATGCCCTGGGAGCGTACAACAAACACTCAGTAGTCTGCCAAAGCTGATAGTTACTCAGCCTCTTCTCCCCTGAGCTCCTCATTAAGAGGTCAGGATCAGGTGTCACGCCCATGTGCATGTGCTTCTCTATGCCCGCCACCTCGATCTTGTCGTCGTCGTCAAGATCTTCGAGCCTGTCCCTGCACGCCCGGTGCACCGAGTGCACGATCTCGTCTCTGGATGTGTAGGCCAGGCCTATCAGGAGCACGCGCTCGGTGTTGCGTGATGTTGACTCCATGACCTTCTCGGCCGCAACCCTGACCGGTTCAGTCAGGAGCTTTAGGTTGCCAACGAAGTAGACCCGCACTCCGTACTGGTTCGCTAGGCTGCCTTCCTCTAGCAAACCTGTAACATCCTGACCCTTTCTTTAACGGAGCACTCGAAACGAGTAATACAAGAAAATACAAGTTTTAAGGGCCGTAATTATGTAATCGTTTCGTAAAATAGTCACTAATTTGCTAGTTACTAAACATCATTTGTGACTGTTTAGGTCTATTTATTCCCGTTTTACCTTTTTTAAAACAAAGGTCACTAATAGTCCAAATTAGTCACAAATAATCTTTAATAACATACAAAATGGTCACTAAAACTACATTTTCCTAAAAGCAATTTTTTTATAAATATAGTTTTTCTGTTGAAAATTCCGAAATCAAGGTTGTATTATATACCTTCGATTTTCTCGAGGATCAGGTCCATGATGATCTTGACTTCCTCAGGACGCCTCTTGAAGTTGTCGATGCTAAAAGCATAAATCGAGACGTACGTCACACCCAGTTCGTAGCAGTACCTTAACATCGAGATCAAGGCGAAGAAGCCGGCCCTGTGCCCGTCTCCTTCGCCTATGTTCATCTTCTTAGCAAACCTCCGGTTCCCGTCCATTATGAAGGATAAATGGGTTGGAATCGGACCGATCCGGAGGACTTTGAAGAGGTAGCTCCTCATGAACCCACCTAGCCTTCCGACCAACCCACTTTCTCTATCATTTGCTTGTTTCATAACGAAGAATCTGAACCGTTGATCACAAACAATGTTAGATTAGCTTGCACTTGGATATCACTAGACGTGTACTAGTACTAAATACTAATAGTAAGGGAAAACCTGCTGAGGGAGAAATGAAAACCCCCGACGGCGACAAACGGGAAACAGAGATTCCGGCGAGGAAGCAACGGCGGATGGAGTTGGTACTTATGTAAGCAGTGAAGAAGAAGAAACGTGCGGTTTTGTAATTGTTTATTATTATTCATTACATTTTGCAATTTGTTGTTAGTTGGTTACAAAATGTGAATAACGTGACCGGCCATAGTTCCCGGCGCTTAATTCAATAAACATGTATTTTTTTCGAGATAAGAATACAACAAGATTGAAAAACATAAATATCACATTAATACTGTTTGTTTGTAAGGTGTATCTAGATTCAAATTTGATATTTCCCAGCATACGAGTCACAGGCACTCATTATTTATATTCTTTTCTGAGCTATCATTATAGGGCTTGCAAGATCACTTGAACTCACTTTGCGGGACTAACCAGGATATAAGGGCGAGGGGAATGGACATAACCGGGCGAAAATGTGAAAGAAAAGCGCTGCAGAATCATCGAAAATGCAACTCTCGCTATGTTGTTGGCAAGGTCGATCCCCACGCAGTTTCGGGGCCCCAAGCCGAAGGTAATGAAAGCACTAGGGTTATTGTTTGTGGCTTTCGCAACGCCTTCGGAGAATCTCTCGGGCTTGAATAGGCGATCTCTGTCCAATGGCATGGCTTGAAAGCTCTGTCGATTTTTAGTTTAGCTATTAACCAAAATAAGAGCTTGGATGGTTGGAAAACTAACATATGAAAAGACAATTGTAGATGTCGATCTGAGCATCAATTTCATTCAACGGTGGGGGGGGATAAAATGGTCCGAAGGAGGAGGAGAATAATGTTGTAGTGAATGAATTTTGGTTGGGGAATGATTAAAAATTGAGGTTTTATATTTTTAAATTTTTCAAATAATAGTTAAGTGAAATTTAAAAATATTTTTCAACATGCTAAAATAACATTTGATCATTGGTTACAGGGATTACCATAATGAAACGTGATTTTTAGTCATTTCAAACATGTATATAAAATATTAGTCAATTTGAAAATTTTAAAATTTTCTTGTGAGAACGGTCAATTTCCATAGGTGTTACTCATTGAAATTGACAATTTTGAGATAAAAAATAAAAATTTACAAAATTTTTAATATTTGACATGCATGTTGGGAATGAATAAAAATTGAGGTTTCACCTTCTCAAACCCTTTAAATAATAGCCAAGTGAAGTTTGAAAACATTTTTCAACATGCTAAAATAAAATTGAGTAAAATTGATTTTTAACTTTGTTTAGCCATTGTTTGCTAGGGTTACCATAATAAAACAGGATTTTTTAGTCATTTCAAACATGAATGTCAAATATTAGTCCATTTGAAAATTTGAAAATTTTCTTAGGAAAACGATTATGCTCTGAGAAATATTAGTCCATTGTGAAAATTTGAAAATTTGAAGGGTTGGAGTCGATCGAAATCCTGATGTTCCTATTTTAAACTACTAAATGTGGCTAATTTCATCAATTTGAGCCATCATTTTCGAAGATCAATGATCGAAACCTATCCCAATCATCATTAAATCACATATTATGGGTCATATAAAAAAATTAGAAGGTTTGGAGTCGGATCGAAATTTATCGGATGGGTGATTTTAGCTACATTAAACAGTTTCGAAGAGAAATTCGAAATTTTGGCCGGACTACAAACCTTCCAACTTTTGGATATGTCGTATATCATGTGTTTTAATGGTGATTGAAATAGGTATTTTACAAAAAATTGGAAGGGTTGGAGCCAATCCAAATCCCAATGCTTATATTCTAAACTACTAAATATGACTAATTTAATCTGTTTGAGCTATCATTTTCACAAATTAATAACCGTAATTATCCCAATCATCATTAAATCACATAGTATGTGTTATATCAAAAAATTTGAAAGTTTTGAGAAGGTTTCCTTTAAAATGTTACTAGTAAAAAAAATTGATTAGCTTTCTGTAAATATTCCTTGAAACAAAACAGAGACAAAAAAATAAGATAAAAACTCCCGATTAAACTGTATTTTTCAAGAAACAAAAATTACACCTTTTCTTCTCTTTTTAACTCCCACGGTAAATAAATTAAAAAGCTATAGAAACAATAATTTCTTCACGGTAAATGTGGAAATTCCCTCTCAAAAGCTACCTCTCTACTTTTCATCAGACTTTCTCCTCGGCCTCCTCGGTGGACTCTGACGAGGCGTCGTGCTTAGACGAACCTTTGCCGCCGTTCATGGAGAGGCTGCGGCGCTCTTTCCCGCCGGGTCTCGACGAGGCGTTGCCGTACCAGATCATCCCGGCGACGGCGATGATCATTCCGACGACCACGTGGAGGTTCAGCCCGTCTTTGCCGAAGAAGATGAAGCCGAGGACTAGGACGAGGATCGTCTTCATGTGGCCGAGGACCTGGAACGAGACCGCGGTGAACCTTCCGATGCAGATGAACTGGCTGAGGTTCGTCCCGACTGCAATTGTGCAGGATAGGACTATGAATGCCTGCAGAGATCCGTGAGAAAAGTTACTGACTGTAAATATGATAATGTAGGATGCAGATTTCGTCGTTGAGCTAGAAAGGTGTATCAGATTCTGCGGAATCGCGAGAACAATGATTCGTAATTCGAGCAAGTTACGAACTGTATGCATGAACATATTTTCGACCACCGGGTTTTAAGAGGTCGTTTGGATGAGGTAGTTTAACAATGTGGTATTTTGGAGCAGAAAGATGTGTTTATTTGAGAATGTGGTATTTATGAAGTGCAAAGATTTTGTGCGGTACGAATTATCTTATTTGGCTAATGAGTTATTTGATGTGGTATTTGTTAATGAATATACTACATTTTCAAAATACCGCGATATTTCAAATGCCTATGAGGAGGGGAGGTATTTGAAATAACTAAAAACGGGTTATTTCAAATATTGCGGATTTTGTGTTAGATGTCAAACGAGTTATTTTGACCGAAATAACTCGAAACGAATCATTTCAGCCAAAATACCTCATCCAAACGATCTATTAAAGTTCGATTTGGATTTCTAAGGGGATAGGCTCGAAGTGGCCAGGGAAAATCGGGTTAACTCTAAAAGTGCAAACATGAGCCCGATTTGGAGCCTAACCCTAAACAAGTCTAGAGCTAGGAGGTGTGGTTCATCAGAGAAGATTCTCTACAGCTTCTGATTGTTCTATAACTAATTTTAGTCCTTCAGTAACAGATTAACTTGAATCACAAGACAAGAGGTACATAAGGGGAAACAGGACAGTAAAAGCAACTTACAACTGAGGTGAAACTGTAGGGATAAGCATCAACTCGTTTGCCGGTCAGAAGGTAGTCCACGAATGGGCCAACTAGCAGCAGAGATGAAGCCTGTGCTGGAGCGGTGTGTCCTAACAAGTTGAAAGAACCGAGATTGTACCTTCGTTGTAGATAGTGTACGTACTGCACGCCAAAGAAGAGCACACTGAACAGTTATGACTCTAGAAAGTGAACGACCCGTCGAGGTTTCAGACAATGAGCTAACTTACATATTGTTGCAGTGAAGTGCTCCAGACGGCTATGGCTGCTGCTATGAATCCTTTAGCGTTGACGCTCACGTCTGTAACAGTGCAAACAGCAACTCCTACGAGGACTACTAGTATGCTAAGCTTGGTGTCCCGCGAATACCTAACGTTGTCGAGGAAAACTTCCAGAACGCATGAAACTGGGATCATACTCAGCTTGGCAATCTGAACAAATTTCGTAACAAAAAAATTTAGCTTCTCGAATTAATAGAAAGAGAGAGCAGATAAGTTTAGTAGTTTCAACGAAACCAACCTGATAAAATCCAACTGAGTTCCACATTAGGCTCACGTTCATACCGACAATGGAGAAGTTTGCAAACAGAACGAACTTCAAAAGGTCTGGTAATGGCAAATGAGATGGTTGAATGTATCCCAGCCATCTTAGAACAAGAGTTAACAAAGTCGTTGTGGCGAAATGGAGACCGGTTAAAGTAGTTGCTGCAAGCCGTATCAAATTGAACAAAATATCAGTGGTGGTGGAAAAATCAAGTTCCGTATATGAAATGAGGTATCTATTAGAAGATCATGATAAACAGAGAAGTACAGAAAAAAACAGTTAAATATTTAATCGGAGGAACCTGGAAAAGGAAACATAGTACTGTTACAGCTTACTACACCAGAGCTTCAATTTATCGGTATAATTTCATGATCGTGATCAATGAATTACTGGATCCATTACTGAAACTGACAGAAACTTAATTACTTATCAATGATTTAGTAGCAGACTTACCGAAACTAAAGCCATAGGTAGCCATGAGAGCTTTGTTCACGAGGATGATTCCAACGGAGGTGACGACATTGAACATCCATGATGCTGTATCGAGAGTTGCCTTCTTATCAGCTTTGCTTGGCGAAGACATCCTCTCTCTTTCTCTCTATCCCGCCGTTAAGAGTTTTAAATATTCTGAACGTAAGAGTCCTCACAGATCGCTCTTCATGAGAAAGCAACGGCTACGAGATTCAAATCGTTGAAGATACCAGCAGTACCTGCACTCACAACAAGCAAGGACTGATAAATCCACCAGCTGAATTCAAACAGAGGAAACACCAGATGCAGCAAATCTACATAGATCGCCATCGCGGGAAATTTTGCTACCATAAATCCCTACCAGATCAAACTCTCCAGCACAACGCAGCTAGATAATTCGAAATGGATACCGAAACACATCATCCGATCGATATAAACTCGGAACAAAACAAAAAAAGTAGATCACGAAAATGAAAGTATTAAAAAATGGTTAATCCAGCTAGGATCCGTCATCAGACGATCTCCAGGAAACGAGGAAATCGAACCAATCCTCAACTAAGCCGCCGTTCCAGCTCAGCTGGCAGCAGATCCATCAGCTCGCCGGCGGAAACACATCGTACAATAATCCACCGGAAACTAAATCCGATTCTCCCTCCAAAACAGATCATGCTTCTTTCAATCGATTTCAACAACCAGGAAGGAAAACAAAACCAGCAGCCAGAGATCACAGGACAATAGATAGAGCAAAGCAAAGCGAAGCAAAAGCACCTTCTCTCCGGTGGATAGATCTTCTGCGTACGAAAGGGAGAATGCTCCTCCCTCTCTTCCTATGGACTGGATTTCGCCGGCGGTGAAACGAACGTAAAGCGTAATTCGTCGGGAGATAGTTTGTAGCTTTTGAAGGAGGATTGTGAAGAGAAACAGAAGAAGGTTGAGAAAAAAACCCAGCAGTTATAGTAATTGGGGGAAAAAGATATTCATTCAAAGAGTGAGTTTCACTTTCTGCCATTAAACACTCGGCATTATTGTGATTTTTGGAAATAGTTAAAAATAAAATAATAATAATAATAATAGAACAAAATACAGGGGTAAGATTACTAAATAGGTCCCCCAACTTTGAGTTAGTTAGTTTGAAATTTTCATATGTCACGTAACCGGTTCCAATACTTATGATCTGGGACCATCTTAATCAGAGAGGACGCGGTTAATAAGCGACCACAATTATCCGATCAGTTAGTTTTGTATAAAAAATAAATTAACAGATTAATTAATCACTGATTAACCAACCAAATCGGTTAGTTATAGTTTGTTTTAGTAAATATGAAGAGACTCGGTCAAAAAATCTAATCATTTACCTATTAACTAACTATTGGTTGGTTAATTAATTTTTAAAAATTAACCATAACCGGATATCTACCTCTAATCGGTTATATTAATACATTTTTAAACTAATGCGTAATATTTATAAATCTTGAATTTAGTACGTAAATTATCTGTAAATTCAGTATTTTGGACCTAACATAAAATAACAACTAAGAATGTTCCTTTCTTAACTGAATAATTTTCAGCTCCAAATTAAAGTTATTTTTACTACGTATAAGGTTTCAGATACTCCTAATTTTATCTCAAAAAACATAGACTTCTAATTTAACATTTATCGAAAAAGGTTATCATTATCATAAAAAAAAATATCGAGCACATACGTGTAATATAGACAAACTCAAAATATTATGTATATGTACGAATAATTATGATATAAATACATCCAAACTAAATTATTATTAACCCATTTTAAAAATCTTGAATGGAGAGAAGAATTCATCAAAAGGCAAACAAAGAATATGTGCACATGGACATGTTATAATAATTTGATGAGATTTACCATCCTTTGCTTAAGAGGAGAATGTTTATTTGATTAATTATATTTTAACATAAATTTAATTTGATTTAAATCAGACAATATCATATTAATTTTAAATTATTGATAACTATACTATCGTAACGTAATAAACCTAAACCTTAGTATAATTATATTAATTATTTGACCTTAAAAGACAAAGTAGAGTTCAATAAAATGAATCACCTACAAATTACAATCACCCATCATAACTTTGCAATCACATAAAGGGTTGAAAATGATATTTTGACATCTATTACTACAATTGAATACAACATTGTCATCATTGCCAATGTGTATAATTAAAATACATGTGTGCACAAATTGAGAAAGATGTTGATTTGACATTTTTTTTTATTTGGAGATATTTTGAGCTTAAAAAGGTTAAGGGGTGAGTTATAAATCCCAATCATCAAATTTATTAGTCTACCACACTCTTGCACTCATGCTTTAGCAAGTAATTTTATTTAAATCCAAATTTTTCCTGACAAAATATTTATTAAGTCGAAGATTAAATTCCTTCTTTCCTCACATCATATGAAAAAGTTAAGATTTAAATTTGAAACCTCTACATACATGTTGCTTCATTAGTTGACAATATAAACTCGATTAGATGTTCGAGTTACCCATTTGTAACTTGGCAATCACATAAAAGGTTGAAAATGATATTTTATTTAATTACTACAATTGAATCCAACAAGCATTACCAATATATATATATATATATATATATATATATATATATATATATATATATATATGAAAAATATACGTGTCAAAATGGTGCACATAAATCAAGAAAAGTTTTGATTTAACATTCTTGTTTGAGGGTAATGATAAGAAAGCTATGTGTTGGCATGTAAATTACGTTGTTATATGTTCCTTTTTCCTAGCCGTCCCTCCATGTTGTGAACAATTTATAATGTGAGTGATAATATTTTGAATAGGATCGGGAATATGAATTCAATTAGTCTGAGTTGATTTGATCTGACTTGTTTTATTGGACGAGTAAAATCAGTTAAAGACCGATTAAATTGACATAAAATGATATTTTTTTGTTTAGTCGAGATAAACGGGCAGACATGTCCTTACAAGAGAGAGAGAAAATAAATATATTATAAATATCCATATATGAAGTGTGATTGAATTTAAATTCACTACCTCCAGATCTCTAACCACACGAAATAATCAACTACACTACTTCACGAAACAATATGATATTTCTATGCTATTAAACGTCTGAATTTAAGTAAAAACGTAGCTCAATTTCTCTAAAATTATATAACAAGTCCTTTCACAGCCATACTCCAATCAATGAAGCATTTATTTCCCCTCAAAGCTGAGGGTTGTCCCAATGTCCTTAGAGTCATGCATATAATAGAAAAAAGGTACACATTTTGGTGTATCTTTGAGTAAAAAAGTGACCATGGTTGGTTGGTCAAAAATAGCAAGAATTTAAATAATTGTTTAACCTTTTACCATCCGAAATAATTATGTACATTTGACCAACCCGAAATATGAGTGGTTGGTTAACCAGCCGAAAGCCACTCACCAAAATCAAAATCAAAATCACTCAACCCCTCAACCCGAAATGAGATGGTTAAACAAAAAAACCGGTTAATCAATTTTGACTGTAACCAAATCCTTGGCCAATAAGATTGTGATAGACTAGATTCATGCATGCGATGAAAAGTATAGATTTTGGCGTATCTTTTGGTAATGTGTTCTGCAAAGGGTTGACCTTTCTTAGCCGGCTTTCATTACTGCCTCAAGTAAAGTCAAAGTTAGCGAAATTACCAACAAATCCTTGTTGGTGTTCTGCAGATCATCAACACACGAGAAAGAATCAAAGGAAGAAGCTAACCATAGCAAACCATATAGTGTACCAAATTCATAGCCACATCGGAGACCAAGATCGTTACGATTCTATACCATTCGTTCACAAATCACGACTAACAACTCATCGAAATGAGTTAATGAATAGAGGCAGGAGGCTTTTCGATTCGAGCTCAGGATCCAAGAATATAAGCAAAAATGTAGTAATGACTCGATGCTCTTCAGACTAGTGTGTAATAGGCTAATAGCTACTTACTGCCCTTTCGTCTTCCCTTCTACAAGCCATTTCGGTATGTCGAAAGACTTGAAGGTTTCTCGTGCAGCAATGATGATCACCCTGCAAAGCTTCCAGCTAGTGAAACAAGTCGCATAGTCAACTTCGTTAGAAGAGCTACAGCTGCTAAAACGGGATCATTTCTGCGCGTCTCCCTACCTCGCAGGGGAAGTTGCAGATCTAAGAAAGAACTGTGGCACGCATCACTTGAAATTGTCCCTATGAATGTGGGATGGAAGCTGTGAATCCATTAGTCTGCCTAACGGAACTGTTCTTGCGGTGATGGATGTTTGAGATTCTGTCTCGTCTTAGAGAATGTGGGTTGATTCCGGCCTTGTGAGCAGCTATAATACCTATTGCTTCCCAGTAGTTCGACACCTTGATCTGCAAATTCCACAAGAAACATTGAACAACATTTTGGCTTCGGGATCTTAGTTGTTTCTGTTATATAAAGCGTACCACTTCAATCCCGAGTTTATCTGGTGTACTGTCGAGGACCGTCTCATTTTCCTCCACAGCAACAATTAGTGGCTGAGAAAGCGAAAGAAGGGCGAAAGTGTTTCAGATGCCTAAGAAGCTACAGAACAAAATGGAGGTAAAATCGATGGCTTTGACTTGTACCTTGTTTCCTTTGCTTCTAGCAAAAGCAAGGGTAGCATCTCCTCCACAGGCGTCCAGGGGAACAACTACACTGTCTACATCGCTGGCATATATACAATCGGATTCCGATGACTGAGAGTTGACTTTGTACTGAGGTGCTTTGCTTAGTCCCACAAGCACACATGGTAAGAATGTGTAGCCTATCTGTTGTAAACAAACATATTACGAACAAAACGATTAGCGAGATAGTCACATGAATGCAAGGATACTGCTTTTAGGTTATAAAGATTGTGTTCCTAGCTTGACAAACCTCCTCAGCGGCTGACTTTGGGGAAAGCGTTCGGGTTAAGGGAAGGGGAAGCATTGCGGGAGCATGAGCACAAGGAGTCTGGAACTCCTTCACTACAAGATGGCTTATAATTGCTTCTACTCCAGCCAACACGTCTATGCCCTGCAAAGTGAATCAGATGAAAGTTGGTTTCAAAAGAGGCATATGCACAGGTGAAATACCATGCAGATCCCTTTGGCCCAACATGACTTGTCCAAAAGTACGAAAAACAGCAGAAAGAGGAATAGGTTGGAAGAGAAGAGCAGACCATGCCTTGTCGATACTCATCAACGTCGTCAACATCATCATCAGGAAACCGAGCCACAACAGCAACAGCATTCACTTGAGATTCACTAATCAACGTCCGAACAGATCTCAGTAAAGAATCAGGGTGCCTTATTCTCCCTGTTGACTGACCACTAATTGGATCGACCCACTTCTCCACCTGCCAAAGAAAGGAACCTCAGACAAACAACTCAAACAGTAGCTTTAGAGATAAGTAGTCAATGGACAGAACCAACTGAATCAAGAGGCACCCAAATCTTTCATTCTTGAATCTCGACTACTAAGTAGTTCATATTATTCGTTACTTGTGAGGCAGTTTGATTAAGTAGCTCGAAATCTAACAACCATATAACACCTTCTAGCGTTGGTCTTTCCACTGATAACAAGTTTTTATCTATTCTGAATTCACTACTAAACTCTCACTATCGAAGGGCAAAAATCCAAACATTCATATATGCTGAGAGTTAACGAATGGTACCTCTAATGGCGTGTCAGTGAGAGTGTATACCACAACAGGTAACCCAAGAGAAGCCCTGGCAGCATCAGCCACTTGTAAATGGCGGATTCTGAGTTCTTCCTCCATCCCACAATCAAGAACTAACCCCACCTACTTCATATCATTCCATGATTCTCACAACAAAGCAAATAGAGATAAAAAGAAAATTTCAAATTCATCAAGCCTTACTCTATTTTGATGAACAGGCTGAAGTCCCCAATTCCCTTCTGCAAATCTGTCAAGAGCATAACCTTCAACATACAACACATTCGGCATCGGCCAGTACATCATTGCCGCATTCAGTACCTGCCAACCAGTTGATAAAAAACAGAACCACAAAAAAAAATTCAAATTAATCAATTGGGTCATTAAACGGTATAATGATTGGAGAAAGGAAACGAACATTGGGGTGAGTTATGAGGCAGTCGACGACGGAAGACAAGGCGCGAGCAACAGGCAGTGCGTCGCCGGCGAATCCGCCGATTGAAGCTCCAACACCGGTAGGGACTATCATCACGCTCGTGTAATCCTTGCTACCTAAAGCGCGACTAACCTTGCTCGAACATCGAAAAGAAGCAGCTCGGGGAATTCTGATTCGGATGGATGGTTGTGAGGAGTCCGCCGGCGGCCGGAAGAGTGGCCGGCAATGGTGGAGAAGTGCCGCCACCATTATCCGATAAGACCAACGAGAAATGCGGATAATCTTTTGTTTCCCCGCCAATACCTTCAATTACTTTTAAGAGTAATTTATTTATTATTCATAGTTCAACTAATATGCAGTCACTCAAGTTTGGAATTTTGACAAATCAGTCACTTGAGTTCTTATTGTAATATCAAAGTAGTAACCCAATTCACGGTCCAACCGGTCCATTAACAGGCTTCCATAATCCATCCTGTTCATTAACCGGCTTCCATAGATTTGCATTCGGTACCAGGTTGACATATGAAACAACAGTACATTTCCGAATCCATCGTCTGCTCAAGCTTATGCATCTTCGAAAGGTTAACTCGACATGACTAATGGGTTAAAGTCAATGAATACCTAGTTAACCCAATCTGATTTTTTTAACAAAACTAGTAAACCGATTCACGGTCCAACCAGTCAAACACTTGCACTTTCCATTGGCATCAAACCTTTCACCAAAATTTCACTTGTTAACTGAAATCATTAGGTGTGCTGTGAGACAATGTTACATTTCAGTACCCAAAATTGTTGATAACTTACTACTCGATCCCGGTTCTCTTCGGGAAAAGACAATTTAATCCCTTCACCCTATGATCTTCTCTTTTTACCACTGGACTTCGATCCCTGCTTCTCATCTTCTTTACTTCTCTTCTTCCCAGATTTCTCACCCTTTGATTTCAAGGTCACGACCGCACCCGAGGTCAGCTTAACACCACCGTTCTGCAACGCTTCCTCGAAATCTTCGTCTCTCCCTTCGATTGCGTATCTCTGGAGGAGTGCCGGATTCTTGTCCTTGTTCTTCTCGTTCTCGTTCTGGTCCTCGACTGCCTTGTTCTTCATCTTATCCTGCAAATACGGGTTTTATTAGGTCTTTTCGATATTGAAACAAAATGCAGGGTAGTTACAAGATGAAGAAACACACACACCTTTACTTGCTTTGCTGCTTCATTGAGATCGTCCTCCACCGAAATGCTGAGAGGCTCCAGAACTCTCTGAATACATCAAAATGTACGAGAAAACAGAATCAAGAAACCGACAGAAAACTGATAAACCAATCGCTCGGTCAAGGGAAGGTTTAACCGATGTGCAGTCGCTCAGGTAATGGTTAACACAATTATAGCAACTCTGTTAAACAGTTAATTCTGTTAAATTGTCCGTTAGCCTACATTAACCGATTTCACCGACTCCTCTAAACTAAACGGTTAATCCGGTTAAATAAGTCAGTTAACCTACAATAACCGATTTCACTGAATTTAAAATCATGATTACGTGTTAAAATTCGGCCGTTAAAAGGTCAACCTTGAACAGTGGGCGGTTAATTAGCCGTAGTCGGTCAGTCAAGGTTGGTTAATTAACCACAACCAATGGGGAGGTCGGTTACTTGCTCTTACCTCTTTTAATCGGGGCAGGGTTGATTGGATCTCGTCGGATGCAACACCGTGGAGGTATTTATAAAACTTCTTCATGAGTTTTATAAACAGTGACAGAATCTGAGTCCTTTCCAGCTCGATTTGTTGCTGCAAACACAAAGATCAGGCTTATTAGATAATGTTTACCTGAACAGCTCAAAATGTCGAGAAGCACACAGTAAACGACAAATGTGTACCTCGATGTGCGTGACGTTTTGTTGCTGCAATCCGATGCAGAGTAATACAGATGCCTGAACAGACGACAACGTAACTGGGATCCCTCCGCGGAAGTAGAGGCGGGCAAGAATTGGAACAATGTCGAGGATCTAGGGGGGGGGGGGGGAAGGAATAACTTGTTACTCAAGTAACACAATGTTTCCAGTTTAGGGTGGTGAGCCATTTCAAGATCTTACCAAATGAAAATCAGCAAGACTGTCAGTATAAGCCCTAAGGCGTTCCATATCATACGGTGACAGTTCATCAGACAGCAATTTCGAAAACCCATCTGGGACGAATTGCTTTTGATTCGGCTCGGTGTCAGTGAAGTTGATTTTGGGATCAAGAACACTGTTAAACGGCGAACAATAGGATGAGAGAAAATCGTAAGATGAAAGCTGAGCAGAGTGTACGAGTAGTTAGTTTGCTAACCTCATTGCAAGCTTGTAGTCCATTGATCTGAAGCTGGAACTCAGCAGTCTTAGAAACCTTAGCCTGAAATCTGAATAGTTGATTGGGCATCTCGCCTTTGATTAATAAAAGGAACCACAATGATAGCGCAAAAAGACACAAAGAAAGGTAATTACAAAGCACGACCAACCTTGGTAGAAGGGAGCAAAGAAGCCCAACTCATCTGACTCGTTAGCTTCGACATCATCGTTGTGCAACGGTTTGATGAGCATGCAAGTATGCTCACCAGTAATAGCACTCTATCAAAACATAATCGAAAAAATGTTCAGTTACAGACTAATCTGCCAAATGCCATGCTAAACAATTGTTACCAAAAGTTTAGCGAACTCAACTGGAATTTGGCCAATGTAGAAGGGAGCAAACTTATGTTTCCTCCAAAAGCGAAGGAGATCCAAAGTAAGCCCGAAGGAAACACCTAGGTAGTGGAGCTTCTCAGCTCTTCGGTCGCGTAGATGTTCTAATAGAGGCGGCAGGTTTGCTCTAGGTTTTATATTCTCTTCAAGCAATGAAGCCTGCTTGCAAAAAATGATTAATCGGTAATATAAAACGTATAACTTGTGTAGAAACATTAGACGAAAGAAGATTGGAAGAGCGTCAGAATGTACCTTCTCTGCAGCTTCTGTAATTCGAACTTGTGGAGTCTCCTCCAAATCGCCATCTACATCTAATTCAGAAAAACCAGCCAGCTCTCCACTATAGTACCTGCACAGATTCACTATGATTAGACCGGAAAGAGGCGGATCTTTGTCTTGTTACACTATAGCGTGGGGTAAATCTGGACAACAGAACAAGACAAGACGAGATTTTCAGCCAATTAAGCATTATGAATCCTTTTGATTGAATCCAGTAGTCACCAAGATATTGAATGTTCTAGTTTCCTTGGAAAGTTCACTACGGTGAAATATTTAGTCCAGAAGTAAATGTACCTTGTTAAGAGTTTAACAGCAGCAGATCCATATCCAAGCTGCAAATGCACACAAGACCTGTTATGGAAACTGGACAAACAAATGGAACCAACACAAATATACATGTCAGGACATGAAATACCTTCATGGCATGCGGGTGGGTGGCAATCCGTACAATACGAGCTCCAGAGAGTGTAGGAAATGTCGTATCCCTGAACTGCTCAGAGAACTTCCAAGGGATTTGGTCCCCATATGGTTGATGCCCTTCACTTAAGCTTTTCATTGTAGATTTACGAGAAATCTTGCCCTCAAGGCTGACCTATCAATAGCAAAGAACATAAGATATGAAAAAACCATCAACCGAAATTCAAAACAAATAAAACTTACACAGAACACCATTTTACCTGGATAACACAAAGAATATCAGGAAGTTCCTCTGTAGACTCATCAGATGGGGCTGCATAAGATATGTTAGTCGTGAAGAAACTTCAAGCTAAAAAGGACTGATCGAAATAAGTTCATTGACGAACAGCCTACCGGTCAATACAAATAAATGGTGTGCAGGAGCATCAGCCATCAACTGTAAGTCATTAGGAGAGTTTTTATAATGTGATGAAACGTACAACGCCATCATTCTCTGCAACAATCAATCACCACATTTGCATTAGTAAAGACCCAAAAGAACAACGTTATACATTGACAAACATTGAAAGTTAATCAAGTGCTGGTTTTACCTGCAAAAACTCTTCGGTTCCTTTGTGACACGAGAAAAGAGTATCACGGTTGACGTAAAAGAGATCACATTCTTCTGGTGGGGGTAACCTAGTGATGTTAGGAATGAAGTTCGAAGTATCCAGACACAGTAATTTGTTGAGCCAGGATTCTATTGGGTCACCAATGGCGTATCGGATGGACTCGTTCAGCTCAATTTTCTTGAAAAGACGGCCTACGAAGAATGACGAATAAAATGAAGGAAACTACTAATGAGGCCTATCATAGAAATGTTTACCTGCAGCAATTTTCTACAAAATCGACCCGAACCAATGCCTTCGAGAAAATTATAACAGGCGACTCTGCTTACCAGAAAGTGAGCCCTCTGAATTATTAGTACGTAACTGGCTTTGTTTCTGTAACTGATCCAGCAGTTTCAATGACAAAGACCGGCCAGTGCCTTCATACCCATTCACCGTGGATGAGAGAAAGACCAAATAAGGACCCAGCAATGCCTTCACAACTGGCAATGGGATGGCAGCAGCCTCATCGATGATGAGTAATTCCACTTGGGACAACTTTGCAGATTCATGAGGTTGTATATACTGACAGGAAGTACAAGAAACGATGAAGAATACTCCAAAAAATGGAAAACTTAGTTGATGCCTGATTTGAAATAAGGACTAAACAACGTCAACCAACCTGAATTGTTTGTCTGTGTTGCTTGTAGATATTTATCCGGACAATTGCCTTCTTGAATTCCGAGTTAGAACTTTGAACAACATCATAATCTATGTGTTCCTGAGGAACCAAATATATAATATTGTTCAATAAACAAGGAGTACCCACAAACATTATGAAAATATGGACTGCTAACAAAATCGAGGAATGTTGACCAATGCCCTTAAACAAGACAATGGTAAAAAGGATTACCTTGTAATCAAGGGCATCAAAGCCCTTGCATATGAACTCAAACAGTGTTTTAAGATTTTCTGGGCTTGGTGCCGTTACAAATATATTGGAGTACCTGAAAAACAAAATATCTTCAATTATCATTATAAGACATCAAAGGTAAAGCAACACAACAGGATGACAGTCACAAAAACATGATCTGATACTCGTCTTATTACCCGGCTGCAACTGCCCCTGCCACTGCCAAACCAAGTGCAGCTGACTTGCCACGTCCACGAGCAGCAAGTAGAGCCACCGTGCTACGCAAGGTCTTCTCCAATATTGCATCCAAAAATTGCACAACTGCGTTACCCTGTCATATACCAAAGCTTTTAGGTGGGCTATCCATTACATTGTGACAGCAAGTTGACAAATCGGTAGAATTAGAAAATCAAAAGCTACCTGGTCTAGTGTACAACATTTCTTAACCAAAGAGCCAGCGGGATAACTATCATGCAGCTCTTCTTTTAAATCTTTTAACTGCCGCTCTGCCTCTGAGAGACCTTCGGAGTCCTTAAACCAGCAATCAGAAAATATTAAAGAAGAGATTAGTTAAAAATAAAATGTGTTCCCTTTTTTTCTCTCTATGAATTTTTTTAATAATAATGCAAGAATAACTAGGAAATTTGCAGTATATAAGACGATTAAAAGCTTTTACCTCTTTAACTGGAACAGGAGTAGTTGACCTTATATGAGAGGATATCGGCAAGACATTCAGCTCATCATCCATAACAACACATGCTTTGCATGAGGCAACTGACAACAAAAACCGCTCATTGAAACGCCCAGTAGCCTCAGAATGGGATTCAGTCCGAAACCTATCATGCACATCCTGAAATCAAGAATCCCAGTATACACTCTTCTTCATTTCTTCAATTTCCATTATAAATTAGCAAAAGCCAAACATAATACAGAAGGTATCCCTACCATAACCATGGTGTACAAACTGGTCAAGGAGGTGAGAGACCGGAGAAGCAGTATGATAAGTCCGCCACCTTCAACTGTTTCGATTGTCCTGGCCAAGAGATTCGGAGTCAAAGCCTCAAAGTCCTGAATCAAACCGACTAAAAATCATTAGTCTAAACCAGAACACATTATCACTATATATGAAAAATGAAAATGTGGTAACCTGCAATATGCACATTCCAAAAGTATTCCCAAGAATCCTTTCAGAGTCCTTGTAGTAACAATAAGTTATCCCTCCAGTTTCAGCAAATAGCTGGAATGGATCAGCCTTCTCAGGATCCAACAACCCTCTCTGCATAAACTTCTTCATCTGCTTCGCTCGCTTTCTCGCATGACTGGATTATGAACCCAACAAAAAAGGAATCTCAAACTACTAATTCGAATTCAAATGTTTCCGAAACTACACATTTCCAACGCAGATAAGCATTCAGCTAAGTAAGCAAACCGTATATACCTGCTGATATCGAGCTTATCCTTGTAGCACCATAGAACAGTCGGCCTGGACTTCACAACTGCTTTGCTCAGCATGTAATGAAGATTAACAATCTAAAAAAAAGGAGAAAAAGATGGAAGTCAGCTCATCTAATTCAATTATTGAAGTCTGACGGTAAGCTCATAAGAAATTCGACTAAGCCGTGCCTGCTCCCGATACTTGTCGCCGACGATGACGAACATGGAACGGTGCCTCAATTTGACGCCATTTTCGATCAAGGTTCTGATTCTCTCGTCCACTTTCTTCCTCATTGTGTATTTTCTGGTTCTTCAGCTGAAGCAGTGAAGCTGTTCTCCTCCTTCTGTGTTTGTCAAATCCCGTTTAACTGCCTCTGAGACTAGGGTTTATGCGAGGTTTTTATTTCTCAGAAAACAAAAAATGAAAGCTGAAAAAGAGAAGAGTGTATTTAACCGGGAAAAGAGCCCAAATGAATGACTTGGGCCTAAGCTCATGTACCAAATTTGAGTAGTTTGGTACCTTACATGAAAACCAAAAACCGAATTGAACGATTTTTTCCCGATTTTCTAGCGATTAGCCGTCAAATTCAAAACATGAAAAATATTCAGATTTCAGCCATGTTTCCAATTTTTCATTGATCATTTCATATGCATTCAGCTACCTTTCAATTTGGTAATTAACCGAATTCGAATTAGTGCAAAAGTCTTGAATTTGGCACTAATTTGGTTAAACCAAATATCCGCAACCATATTGTCAACGCTAATCTTACTTAGGTTACTACATTATATGTCATTAATATTATAGTTAAAATTCTGCACTGCTTATAAATATAGTCTGTTTGGCATTGCATATAAAGTTTACTAACCGGATTTCCATAATCCATCGGAGAATTGATAACCACTACTGAAGTAAGAAACGACCTACAAACACTACAAAACATGGAGAGGAAGTTAAAGAATAGGTCAAAAGATATGTATACAACTCCTAAACTTTCTAAGATTCTCAATTACTAGATCGTGCAAAGCTCTTTGCATTTCGGATTTCCATGGAGCAACAGGAAGAATATCCTGATGGGGGATTAATCTTTCTGGGAGTTCACTACCGTTAGATTACTTCGAATAGAAGAGGGAAGTCAAGCAAATCATGCCTTCGGTTAGAATAAGAGCCACAACGTCGAAAACAAATTTTGGAGCAAACAATCCCCAAACCTGCAAATGCAACAACAACAACAACAAAGGTGAATGGGTGGGAGTTGGTTAATTTGGTTATTAACCGATTAATTTTAATCTTTTAATAAACCGTTTAATCAACCACATTTTAACACATAATCATCGCCCATTATGGTTAATTAGCCGGCCTTGACAGACTGCCTATGGTTGATTAACAGCATTTAACCGCCTGCCAGCTCAATTCTGACCTTTTAACTGGCCGTTTAATCGATCGCATTTTAACACATAATCAACATTTTAAATTTAATTTAGAGAAGTCGGTGAAATTAGTTAATGCATGTTAACCGAGCAATTTAACCGAGGTGCTATAATTGTATCGGCCATTAACTGACCAACCACACCATCAGTTAAACCGAATCTTCACCGAGTCGGTCGGGTCCCTTTAACAAATTAACCTACCCCGACTAGCCAGAATCAGAGGTGAGTACGGTGATTGGCGTTAATGAGAAGATGGCTGGGTTCGAGAAGTACCATGAGGTGCCGCCTTTGGATAGTAACACACAATACAGTGGCTGTCACTGTGGTCGCTGTGATGAGTCCATAAGCCAAATACACCTGCAGAATGAACGAGACAAGTAATCAATAAACACATCCGTACAACACTCAGAATCCGTCGTAACTGGTTATAATGGCTCACCTGGGACAGCTGATTATAGAGAATATTCTTCCCATGGTTCATCTGATGGCATCCCAGAAGAAGAAACGGGAGGCCAAGAACGGGAAGGATGAGGGAAAACCCAAATGTCTCCAGTGTCAGAAGGATTGCTTGCCGGGCAAGAATAAACTCGTCGAATCTGTAACAATGAGAAAATTACCAAAAGAGGGTTGGCCGATTGGATAATTACCGTATACATACAGACCAAAAACTCACCCGACAAATGCAGCACCATAGCGAAGGCCATCAAAAGCACACCTGAGATCGTTTTAGAAAAATGCTTGCACAGCGTAAGCAACGTAGGGATTGCCGTAGACAAATGCATAATACATAGTATATAGCATAAGAATCTCACCAGTGCCCAGTGGCGAAAAACAGACATACAGCTAAAAGATTCCACTGTGTCACTGCAAGTGGATTGAAGTTCGAGATTCTAGTCGTCCCTACATCTCTGTTCTTTCCTATTAACGCCAACCTCGTTATGCAGTAACCTGCCAATATGCAGTGTTTTTATCAATCAACAAAGACGGGGCGCTATCAGTTTGCTGGTTTCGACACTAAAAGAAAGTGAAGAACAGTTACCTCCGACTATCGCTGCCAATGCAATCCAAGGACCTTGTTTTCCAGACAACATGATGATCGTCGGGCTCCATGCAGACAGCATGCAAATTGCTTTCGTCGCCAAACTTTTTTCCACAGCTATGGTTTTTTTGGGTTCTGTGAATAGAGCACCAAATGCTAGAAACAGCAGTTGGGAAACCCCAATGGCATAAACTGCTTGAGGGATGTAGTTTCTCCCAAGTCCTTCAAACAACATCGACAGACTCTTCACATTACTCTCGAGCGCCCAATGCATTGCTATGAGGAGATAACTTGGAATCGTCAACAAGAGAATGTATTTCGAGACTCCTTGAGAATTTGTGATTGCTGCTTTGTAAACTATGCCAGATAGACAAACAATGGCTAAGAACGGCCCGAGTTCGGAAGTGTAAGCCCATAATGCATCACCGAGAGCAATCCCGGATATCCATGAACTAGAAGCGTGCATGAACGCTGATGTGGCAGCCTGTTTAGACATCCCGATTTCGATGGAGAATCTGAGACTCAAGACTAATAGAAGAAAGGTAATCGCCTGCAAGCAAATCCAACCTACACAATTAGTGGCGTGATAACAATGAGCAATAGCTTAATAAACTAAAACAATGAGAACGATACATAAAACTAAAATAGAACAATACATACTTCAACTAGCATCTCTTTTCTGATCAGTGAACAACGTAGTTTTGCAATGCCAGTGGTGGCCAGCAAGAAACATGCAACTTTGCCTTCTCCCACTGTATCACAAGGTTGAAGAGAAATCGAATGTCAATTGAAGGGATCATAACAAATAGAGAAGAAAAACGTTAAATCACAAGACTTACGGATGTAACTATTCGAAAGGAAGCTGCAAGCTCGTATCACCACTATAGCAAAGGCCAATCCTGACTCAAAGCTGAATCCCAAGCTGATCTTATTTATACTCCGTATAGAAAGACTTATCATAAACAAGGATAGTAGCATCGTCCCGAGCCCGACACCCATCATGGTCATGTTAAATTCGGTCCATTTAGAGCGAGCTAGCTCCGAGACGTGTGATAGGAAATCGAGATAAGCGGAAATTTGCTTGGTAATCTGGTGTAGTAATGAGGGATTGTTCTCGGTTTGTGTTGAGAATAGCTTTTTTATAGCACGGGACCAATTCTCCTCTAATTGAGCATACTTGGTTGATATGCGAACCAAGTCTTCGGACGAAAATCCAATGATTGATGATGCTGAATAAACATCAATGTATCTTTTCACCTACAGATGTGGCTGGTATTAGAGAAGAGAGAAACTATTGAAAAGGCACAGTATACCAGTATTTACCTGCCAAGAATTGATGCAAAGTGTATTAACATAGTTCTTCATCCATTCCACAGTCTTTGACTGATGTCGATCATTGGCAGTGTCAGGATCCTTCCAGTTCCAAGTACCAGTAGCCAAAGCATAAAGCTCGGCGTTAACAGAGCCAATGCTGGACAAGAAAACATCTCAGTATAGTTTGAACAGTAAATGCATGTGGGACGTATATCTATAATAGAAAAACAATTTTGTAAGATTATGTGTCATGTCCTTCTCATTATGAATTAAAGTTGAGCTTCAAGCACTTTTAAGAAAGGGAACACCAATTACAAGCATGTGAAATTGTGAACCACTTCACAATTGCAAGAGATATTACTTTGGAAGCGACTTAAGAAATTTACCTTCCAAAAGGAAAGGGGACACCAATTAATGCCGAGACAGTCGCTGCAAAATCAAGCTACATAAAGTAACATAGGTAATTTAGTTTGCCAGAAAAAACATAGACCATCAATGAATCAGTAGCCAATTAATTTCTCCATATCAGATGATTATTCTCACCTGTTGAATGGAGCTGACACACCTCTTCTCGTCCTGAAATTAACAGGTTCAGTTGATGTTAGACGAGATCATTAATCTTTACCAATTGTGCAACTAGACTACTAAAGCGACAAGTTGAACAGAAAGGAATACCGAATCTAACAGACAAGAAGAGGAATCGAATTCGCGAGGAACAGAAGATGGAGGGTGCTTAAACCCCATTGCAAATAATGATGTCTCAACCTGCATTGCACGATTTAGGTAAGTATCATAGAACAGAAACGAGAGAAACACGAACAGTTTAAGCACACAACTCAAGTAACAGTTTACCTCTTCATCACTACCCCCTCCATGATCACCATTGAGTGTTTGACCATGGTCTCCCATAACAAGCAGAAGAGTATTCTCATGTAAGCCTCCTGGTCCAGATTTGCTGCTCAGCGTTTCAATCACTTCCTGAAGCAAACATATGGAGAACTTCTTGAGATTACATCATGAATTGTGGTTAAGATCAGAGCTCCAAGAATATGATATAGTTTTGAGTTAAAATGAAAATTTACCTCCAGAACCTTATTATATTGCTCCAATTTTTCTACCATTTGCGCAGAATTAACACCAAATATATGACCAGCATGATCCTGCATAAAACAATAGCTTATTATCACTTCTAAGACAAACCAGACTACTTAAGTATGAAAGCACATCATGTATTGTGAGACCTATTATTATCAAGGAAAAGGAAATAAGAAAAACAAAACACAGTTAGGACATAGTAGTACGGGTCACCCTTTCATTTTTCACCTTATTTTTTTCTTTTCCTCCTTTCCTTCATTACTATTATCTCATAAAGGTGATGTTTGAAGAGGTGCTGGTGGAACAGACCTCATAAATCGGATACTGCAAACCGAGTTCTGTGAATAATAAGAACCTCTGCATGGAAAATTACTTTTCTCCATATCCTAGGTTTCCAGATGCTTATATAGTTTCCTATTCTTTATTGCAACTAGGCACCGCAACAGAACAAGATACGTAATCTTACCACACCGAGAAAATGTGCAACAAGTACATCCCAGTCTTCTTGATATAAAGATTCAAATATGTGTGTGATGCATCCATTGTCGACCTGGGATATTGAAAATTTGAGTTATGTAAGTAGCAAACAACGATTGCAAAACCGTTCTATGGAATCTCCATTCAAACATTTCTATTAAATACCGTATCAAGATCCTTGACATTAAAAGATGGATAAGGATAGGATCTGTTGAAATGGTCTGGAAACAACTGCACCCATGTGTCATCGCCCATCATCATCACTCGCTTTCCATTCGACACCAACTGCACATTTGAACTGGAGTTAGACAGCTAAATCACATCAAGATCCAAGAATAAACCACAGAGACCAAGTTGTAAGTGAGATTTCTGCTTTTAGGAATTTTACAAAGAGAAATCACCAAAAATGGTTGCAAACCTGATGTATGAGATTGTCTTCAACAATGGCTGGAGCCCCAAAGCTATTCCCTACATCAATAAAAGTAGGCAGTCCACCAGTGGTCAAGCCCTGAAAATGATGCAGTTGGCCAAACATAGTATCTTATTCGTGAAATTCACAGATGCCAGAAGGAGAAGTAAGCAAAAGTTCATCCTAATAGACCACCACTGTATATACCTTCAAACGCTGGAGACTAGTAGTAGGCGGATCTGCAATAGCCTTAAAAATCTTGGCGGACGACCTCTGAGTGAATGCCAGATTTTGCAACACAGGCAGCTTGTCCATCCATGGTTTTTTCTCTGTCCGTTAAAGATTCCAGCCAATACAAAATGAAAGCAAATTCAGCTGCCAGTTACAGATAGAAAGAGCTTTCACGAGAAACAAACACCTTACTAACCTGGAAAGAACTCGCTCGGAGCAAGGAAATCAAACCTATCGAAAACCGGAAGATACTTTAACAAGACTTGAAAATCAAACAAAGCCATCGGAAGAAAAAAAAATATCAAGAGTACCTAAGGGCGTCAAGAATAACAATGACAATTTTGTCCACAGCAGGTTTGCTCCAACAATGTTGATACTCGTTCACAGTATTATCACCATTTCCATCGGAATAAGCAGTAGGAATAGATAAACAAGGAGATTCAGTAGCATCGGAGCAGCTGCTGAAGTAAGGAAGCTCAGTCCGAGTCAGCAAGAATCCTTTGGTGAAGATGAGAATAGCTAATCCGTGAAGTAACAGCATCCCCCATGGACACCACCTTATCCACCTCGATTCCATCTTTAGTTTCCTCTACAGTAGGTTCTACTACTCCTAATTAGCAAAGCCTATAATCCGAATTCATTCGTACGGAAAACAGATCGATTTCGAAGCAATGCCGATGTGAAGAAATACCTTAGTAGTTGGTGCCTGGTTTCAGCTGCTCCAACTAGACCGCGCCGGACGGCGGAATCCGGCGGAGAGAATCGGGAGCCGTTGCGGCGGTTCGTTTGAAGAGAAGCTCTCGATGAATTTTTGGGATTTGAATGATCCAGTAGGGAGATCTGAGATTGTTTCTTTCTGTCCAAAAAATCAAATTTCGCGCGACTTTCCTTTTTTTCCGCGCGACTTTTCTCGAATAACAAGTTTCTGATATTTATTTTTCTGATTTTATTTGATTTGTAGTGGTTTTCCACATTGCATCCAATTCGAATAAGTGAGGTTAATCGAATTCGAAATTACATCAAAATCGAATAAGTGAGGTTAATCGAATTTGAAATTACATCCAAATCGAATAAATGAGGTTAATTGATTGTATCATGATTGTAAGTATTATTGTGATAAACCATTATCAAACATGTCACATTAATCATGGTATCATCGTAACAATATCAAAATTAATTGGGCACTTAGGTTAACTTGAGGACTAGTTCAATCCACTATCGAACTGGTCAGACCATCTCGTGTAGTAAGATCTCAAAAACATTGCATTTTGTCCGAAAAATTCAAGGATCCGGGATCGTTTAATAATGAAACGAAATCAATGAAACTCCCACCCCTACATCAGAGTTTACGATTATGAATGAATGATCGAGTTCGATTTGGTTGCATTCGACTAACAAGCACAAGAGAATTATATGTTAATGAACAAAGACAATCCTTTTCGAGTTCAACATTTGGGATTTCTGCAATCCAGAGAGAATGAGGATGTGAACTCATTCGATTGCAAGTGAATTGAACACTGAAAAAACTCTTGAAATATCTACTCCATGAAACGGAGGATCACCCTTCTTATTTCCAAACCAAAAAATAAACCAGAGTTGGAACTTATGTCGAAACAAAAGGCCGGGCTTTATCAGATGAAATTTCGGATGTCTAGAGATTTCGCGTCGGGCATTTCCTCATCTTTGAACTCCTCCCTGGAAGAAAAAATATTGGGAGACTGTTACAAACTCGAATGAAGTGTTTTCGAGGTATGCAAAACCGAGATGTAGAGCAAATACCGTTTCTTCTGGGTTTCCATCGCTTCGTGGACATCTTTCTTCAGCTCCTCTAGTTGTGCTTTAGCCATTTTGACTTCTAACTGTTCTTCGTACTTTGGCAGCTCTTCTCTCTTAATTCCCAGCCTGAATACAAACCAGCAGGATGTGAGAAGATTGAATCGTCACTAATAGGGCTCAAAATTGGACGTGGTTAGTTGTTCGTACAGAAATGTGTGGGTTGCGGTTATCATTTTCGAGAAAATGTGATTTACTTCTGACTAAACGAATCAATAATAAACTTAAGGCATAGTAATAGATAGTTGAAGACTGGATACTTACTTCTGGTTGATCTTATCGAACTCAGCCATGAGAAGAGCCATTCCTTTCTTATCATTCCTCATGAGAGGTTTCTTGACTTCTTTCTCAATTTTTTCCAAGGCATCCATCATCATTGTTTCGGCACCAAGGTCGTCTTTCAAACCTTGACTGCGTATAGAAGCAATACCAGGAAATGAAAACTTGTTAATTGAGATTTTGAAGTCCGAGACAACAAAAATATATAAAAACTGTGCATACTTAATTCGTAGTTCCTGCAATTTCAGCAAGTAAGAGCGAGCATCTGGAATATCTCTAGTTTCTTCGACAATGGTGTTCTTGATACTCTGAGATTCAGATAACAAGTCAGCCCTGCAAGAGATAAAAAGCATCAGTAGATGAAATAAGAAATATAGCCACAGCTTATGTTGGGTGAGCAGAAAACAGAGCTTACTTCTGCCTGACACTCTTCATGACCTTTACATATTGAGCAACAGCAGCAGGATCTTCCGGTGCTATAGTTATCTTCTCCTGTCGAAGTACTCCCACGGCCGTCTCATACTTTTTCTTCACTTCCATAAAAATGTTCTTTAGCATATCTATTGAGTACAAGAAATACAAATAAAACAGATCCAATGCCAAGGTGAGCACTAAGCGGATATATTGCCCCATCTGGTAAACAGATCACAATGCATAAATCTTATAAAACTAGTGACACCGGATTTCCTCCTTCCAACCATAACTATAACATAGGAACCAATTCAATGTACCTAGACTAACAATTTTTTCTACATTATGTCACATGGAGAAAGCATTTCCTGGATTATTGAACCGTACGAATACCAATTTGCAAGCTAATAAGCAAAACACTTAACCAGATGGTTGTTAAATTACTAACAACCATACTAACAACTCAGTCCAAAGGATTAACAGTATTCATTGTGCTATAGAAAGGGAGAAAAGCAGCATAACCAAAAATCAACCATTTGAAGTCTTATCAACAGCCTAATCTGTTTCAATATTTTGTCGAACCTCTAGCCTACTTCTTGTGCACTTACTGTACACATTGATCATCATATTATACAATAATAATCAACCATTTAAACTTCAAATGGTACACAAAAAATCTTCAAAGCAATAGTACAAACAAGTCTTGCAAGTTAAATGATCGACTATGGCAGCTTCACAACACACATTCACTACCCATGCGAAAAGAAGTAGCACTAGATTTAACATACTAACCATCTCCCTTCAGAGACTTTGGCTGAGGGTCAGATTTTGCCGAAAAGTAACGAGCTGGAATAGCAGACTCATGCTGGAAAACAACCTGAGTGCCATAGAGCTGCATAACATCAAATCAATTAACCAGTTAAACAACAAAGGAAGAAATGTTAACAAATACAAACAGTGACCGTTGAGAACTTTGAGCTACATGTCCTAAAAGGATGAACAAATACAAATCCCTAGCGTTTTTGCCTGATACCACGAAGATCACAGACCAAAATGCTACACCCGCTCGTAATTCATTTCGGTCAAATGGCAATGAGAGAAGTTCGAAATCACTCTGGCTTTCTCCAAGCTTTCACCTCCCAAACACATCGCCACTCTCGAGAAAAATGAATCGATATCATGATAACGTTGATAGAAGCGGCGGAAAGCCCAACCAGACGCGGCGATGGTCAAACGAGTAACGAAATTCCATTCTACGCGATCGGTTTGTTGGAGAATACGGTTGACGAATACGGACACTGAGGGAAAACTCAATACAATACCTGTCTGGATCTGGACAGGAGGCGAGAAGTGAACGCCATTGATGATGATTAGGGCAGAGCTCTTCTTCTTCTTCGAATTGGGGATTGGAATTTGCAGCTACTGGACAAAGGGTTTTCACTTTCAGCCAATCTGAGCTTTCCTATATTAATAAGAGAAAAAACTATTTAGAATTTCGATTTTTAGAGTTCACTTTTACTCCTTGTATTTCTCCAAACACAAACACTACATCCCCACACTATAAATTTCTAAATTTTCCTCCTCATATTTTGTCGCTCCTAATATATTACCCCATTCCGTTAGTTGGGTCAAGTTGGTAATTCGCCCTCTATGCATGTCAGCCGGTAGTTTGTCGAGCCAAAGCCGCTCCGAATTATAATTGTTGCTTTCTTGAGTTGGCCAAAACGCTAAAGTTAACAGTCAAAATCGATTAATGATTCTGTTTCAGTAAGAAAATCAATGACGTAAGGAGTTCGACAATCAAGAACAACCAATTTCGGTCAAGAACAATTTGTAGGGTTTCTTTTTTATTTTTTTTTCTATAGCACTTGTGGTTCACTGAACAAGCTAAGTGCAATATGGGTGAAGCCGGACCGTCTAAAGTCAATTGAGACACAAATTCATCTTTGTTGGGTCTTCTAAAAAATCTAATTAACTTGATACTCCCTTCTCCCCCTACTCCAAACTTGGTTCTCCCGTCTCCCCCTACTCCAAACTTGATTCTCTCGGCCGGTAACATGGTATTAAACAACTTGCTTATCACACTAACTTGCTTCTTCCACTTACAAACTTATTTATAGCCCAAATTATCACACAATTATCATTATTGTAACGAAAGAGAGAAAAATAGTCAAAGATTATATCAATTTCCATGAGTTCTCATCAGTCTTCCCCATTTTCGGCATCCTTTCACCGCCATTGCTGCTACTCCACGTCTCCGGCATCCTCTTCTCTTTCTCCTCCTCCTCTGACCCTGCCTCTTTTTTTTTGAGACCACCGTTCGTGCCCAGATTTGAACTTCACCTCGCAGTCAAACGAGCGCAACATATGAGGATCCCTTCCCGATGAGGACGGTGTTAGTCAAGGTCAAAGAGTCAAGCCAGTGACGTTTGAGTATTAGAATTGTTGTTAGTAGGTTTGAGTTCAAGTAAAGCCAATAAGCTTACTTAGTCAAGTTTGTTATTGTCTGTAGTTAGTAGTTGTTGAAAATCAGGGTCATGCAGTTGAGGGTTGAGATTGAGATCCTGAGTTTATTGTTCATTTAATTGTATTTAGACTCTTTTATAATCATTCAATAAATTATCAAATTTTGCTGGCTAAACAACTATAGACGGACCTTGGAACAGGACTTTCCTTAAAGACCAAGCTTTTGAGGGTAATAACCAAGGCGAGTTCTTGGCTCCTGAAGTTGTTGTCCAAACTTCAGCTGTTGCCCAAATTGTAAGTGTTGAATTACCTTTCGGAGCTGCGAAACTAGGTCTAGGTGATTGACATTTTGATCGCAAACACAAGTCATAACAATTAACATGACCTTTCATCGCATATTAACTTTCCATAGATCGTTAACCTTCATTTTTTCAGCAAAACTTCCAAATAAGATTTCCCTTGACATATTCTCTCTCTCACACACACATATATATATATATTCTCACACACATATATATTTGTTATTTGTTGAGTGTCTTTGTTATAAGTTATCTAAGTTCAAATCCACTTCACATTTCATATAACAAGGATAAAATTTATTTCACATTTCATAATTATTCTTAACCTAAGTTAGAAATTTCAAGAAAAATAATTATGAAACTACTACTCCATGAGAACCTACTTATCATGGTAGATGGATGGCGATACAGAAGGCTAAAGATCAAATGAGACAACATGCTATATGATTTGAAGATATTATACCCCATACAGTTTTGTTGATCATTTAATTAGTTGTGCTTGCTTTGTTAGTTCTATTTATTTTTGTTGAAAGACTTCAATTAGTTCTATTTATGTCTACTTAAGGATTTTTATGTAATTGTGCGAATGAAATGAATGTGTTCAGCTTTCAAAATCAATTTAGGAAACAATGGAAATGATTATATTTCAAGTATGCAATTAGTAATCATGAGTGTTCATACAATATATAAAATAAATGATCGTAAATTGTGTTCAATAGCGATTAAATGTGCTTATGGAGTGAATGGCTCACTCAACTAACGGAAAGAAGCCAAATTTTTTATGCACCATGAGAATTTAATTAAAATGAAAATATATGTCGATTCGGGGTTTGTTCTCCATCAAAAAATTGGGAGCTACAAGTGACCAATTCCTCATTTTCCGTCACAAAACGACAGTTCAATTTCGGAATCAAAGTCAACATGGTCACAAGTTTTTAGCCAAACTAGCATTGCCGATTTTAGATGGAAAACTCGACGTGCATAGACGGAAGTTTCCATTGAGATAGTTCAATTATTACTAGGATGTTGTTTGAAGTTTAGTGACCACTGTTAAAAGGTCAATACTGCAGTGACCAATACAGTATTTAATCCAGATTCACCAAAATAATGTAGTTTATAAAATTAAGGATTTAAGGTTAGTAAATTCCTTTGTTTCTGATTTCAAAGAAATTTTTCCCATAATTTTTCATTTCCCCTTAAGATCCACTTCTCTTTGTACTTTGATTCATCCAGCTCGGTGATATTGAGCTCAGTTCTCCGGGCTTGATTCGGAGGTGCATGGAAGTTCGATCGAAATTAAGAAGTGAGAAGAATCTTCTGTGAAATTGTAAAGCATGTTTTGGCGCGATCGTGAAAAGGAGAGCAAGGATCTTCTTAATGGCGGACCTCCGTGTGGCCTGGTACGAGTTCTTGTTGTTGGCGATTCAGGTAGGAGAAGTCACACTCCATCTTTGATACATACAATTGCGGTTCCTTTGTGATCTGGGTTCACTTTTGGTAATGTATTGATGAGGTTCTCAGTTCAGAATGGAAACTCGTCGTCTGCTTGCTAGCAATTAACATTTGCCGGTTTGGATTCGTAGTTATATCGTTCGAGGAGGTTCACTTGTGATCTGAACTGATTATGTTGAATGGATTCGAGTTGCTTCCCTCTAATGAGGATCTAACCTGACAATGAAGATATTAAATCACAATTTACAGCTAAATCGTTGCTATACATTGTGCTTCCAAGAATCAATATCAGTTGGAGAAGCTCAGATTAAACTTGATACCGATGATGTGTTATCATTTCTTTCTTTTGTTTCCTGAATCGAGATTTTGACGTGCTAATGACCTCCGTAGGTGTGGGGAAAACTTCTCTGGTTAATCTGATGGTCAAAGGCTCTTCATCGGCTCGCCCTTCTCAGACAATTGGATGCAATGTTGATGTCAAGGTAGGCATAGAGAATGTGACGTTAGATGATATTTTTGAGTTTAAAATTGTACTGTTTCACTAAGATTATCATCATGCAACTGTTATTGCTTCCCAGCACATTACTTACAGTAGTAGTGGCAGCTCTTCAAGCAGCACGAGAGGCGATGGTGGTGAGAGAGATTTCTTCGTGGAGCTCTGGGATGTGTCTGGACATGAGCGTTACAAAGACTGTAGATCTCTTTTCTATTCCCAAATTAATGGTGAGTACCGACTTAGCTTTTGCTGCCTGTAACTTACTGGTCAGATTTGCATCATCTCATTTGCGTTGAACATGGATGAAGAGTATACTTTCATTCGTGCAGATGTTTTGGTAGAGTAACGGCTAGTTATTGGATAATCTCGTCAGTAGAAGATTAGTGAGAATGGAAGTCTTTAGCGATGTTAGATGCTCTTCTGGAGTAGGATGAGTGGTTTAGCTAACCTAATACAGACATATTCTTTTTCTGTCTCTCTGAGTTAATAAACTGTACAGAGTGTATTTCACTGAATCCCTTTTGGTCAAGCTAGCTACTTTTTGAGCTTTACATGCATGCTGACTTGGAATTTTTCTTTCAGGAGTTATATTCGTTCACGATCTCTCTCAAAGAAGGACAAAGACGAGCTTGCTAAAATGGGCTTCAGAAGTTTCTGCAACGGGAACATTTTCAGCTCCGCTGGGTTCCGGGGGTCCTGGTGGTCTCCCTGTACCTTACATTGTCATTGGAAACAAAGCTGACGTTGCAGCAAAGGAAGGCACAAGAGGAAGCAGTAGCAACCTGGTCGATGCAGCTCGCCAGTGGGTCGAGAAGCAAGGCCTACTTCCGACCAGTGAGGAACTCCCTTTGACCGACAGTTTCCCAGGCAGTGCAGGGCTCCTTGCAGTAAGTCTTCTTTCCCTTTTTTGACTTTGATCGGTTTGCATGAACTATTCGTGCTCCCTTAAGCTTGTCCTTGACCCTCTTTAGGTTGCCACCATTAACTGATATTTGATGTTTACAAGTTTACGAGATCTGCGATTACTTCCTATTCAAATTGCAGGCTGCCAAAGAAGCAAGATATGACAAGGAAGCTGTGGCCAAGTTTTTCCGTATGGTCTGTCTTCGCTTATTTCCCTGTGTGTCATTTCTCTCTGATGCATCCCCCGTTTTTTCTTCTTCATATACTTAACTATTTGCCAATTTCTCTTTGACCTCATTGTTTCAGTTAATCCGAAGAAGATACTTCTCGAACGAGTTACTCACTCCGAATTCATGGTCAGTTTCTTCAGCTCAGGGATCACAGCAGCGTCTCGATGAAAGTATCGGCGACGAGGACCCGTTCTACAAGAGCACAAGGTAAAACCTTGATTTAGAACGTCTCAGAGCACACAGTTTTGAATACTCAGACTAACATGCCATTAGCGGATTACAAGTTAGAATAGAAGGGCTGCTCCGAACTCCCCTTGCAAAGTTCACGTGTTATCACGACTTAGAATTATGTCTCATTGAGCCCAAATGATAAAAAGTTTCATTCGTTCGATTTCTAACACTGTGTATGGATCTCTATGCAGTCTAGTTGGAGACCCTTACAAGTACAACAATCTGCCTCCGTTGCCAGCTCAGCGCAATCTCACGCCGCCTCCCACGCTCTATCCTCAGCAGCCAGTTTCGGCAATGGAGAACTACAGCTTCCCGAGATTCCCCTCGTTGAACTCGCAAGAAATCAGCAGCAGTAGCAGTGCGAGGTCGAAACGGTTGGACATCAATGTATGACCGACCAACCCCCCCTGTTTTCAGCTTTGGTTGTGTAATGTGTTGCTAGGATTCTGATGTGAATGGAGAACATCGCATTAAAAAGACTTTTTCTGTATATGGCAATCATTCATTCTTACAAGCTCATGATCTACTTAAAACCAGTTCATAATATTATTAATTATTTGGTATTGCTTGCTTGATTGCCTAGGTTCTCTTATCTGAGAATGCTATTCAGTATGGATGAGTAGTCATTAAAATGACAGGGGACTGCAAATCAAGTAGCAATTTCATTATTAATTTAATTTGCATGATTATGAATACATTTGCCATCATTTTCACATTACTTTAGCAACAGAACAACTTCTAGCTCTGGCTTCTGTTTGACAAGGTTTCGTTGGATTGTCGAATGCTTGTTGCTCGTTCAACTCGATTATCGATTGTTCAATCACGCTATAAAGAAAGATGGGGTACTCACATAAAACAGTAAACGGCTGGCTAAAATCCTTTAAGTATACTCCATGTTCATGGATAAAGATCGAACTTCTAACCTCATAATTATAAACCAACTTTTATTTTATCGAATGATTGCCACGCTGTCAAAATTTGAACATTTGGCAAGCTGTCAAAAATAACTAAGCAAGAAAATAAGCGACGGTCTCACTATCGGAGCACTTGAGGCCGATGTCTCCATAAGCGCTCCTGATTTTCCAGCGCATGTGATTCTGAAATGACTTCTGTAGATGTTCCAGACTTCCAGTAATCCTTTCCTAATCCGGATTTGTCCTCTGCTATGGTCGGCGGCGATTGGAAGTGAGGGGGAGGAGGGGCCGACGGTGAATAGAGAGTGCAGTACAAGTTGGGTTTGGCCTTACCAGTTCATAAAAACAAGGCCAAAAGCCCACATAATCTAATTTTTTTAAGTATAAAGCCCACTATCATTTAGGCGGAGCAAAATGGCGCGTGGGCTTGTGATGGGCATGGGAAATGCGGCCTGGCCCAGCACAAAGGAGTACCTCGTGGTCGTTCAAAAATGGGCTTTTTCAGACGTCTTTGAGGAAGGGTCCAGCTCCAACCCAGTTTTGTATGGGTCCGAAATTTCGGCTGACCCGACCCGCTCTTGGCCCAAATTTTCTGGGCCGGCTCCGCAACGCCCCGCTCAAAAGCTTCGAGGCCTTAAAGTCCCATGACCCGACCCGGCCAAAACCCGACGACCCGGTTCGTTTTACGCGTGTAGTGCACGCGCCTGTGCATGAGAGTGGTTGTTCTTTTCGAAACTTGAAATCTTACGCGCGGTTGTAATACACGCAGGTAGACTTCCACGCGCGAGCGTGTTGTGCACGCGCCCATGCTGCTTTTCGTTCCTCTCGTTGTTTTTCCGTCGTCTCGCCGGCCGTTGAATCCTCTCGCCCTTATTCCCTGGGAATCCTGCTCGGATGAGTGTGTTTCTCAACCTTCCAGCGATGAAGACTACTTTATCAGTGGCTCTATAATGGGAAAATCCGGATTTGGGAAGTGTCATGGCCGCCCTTCAATTCCTTGGTCTCCGGCGGGCTGTAACCTCCCTCTCAGCCGGCCACCGCTCCTTCTCCTCCTCAATCAGGCTTCCACTGGAGTACGGGAGGAACAAAAGATCACGCCAGCATCCGGAGCCTCCTCAATATCAGCCACCAGAGTATCCTCCTCAAGATCAAACATGGGGAGGAATCAGATGAGGAATCTGTCAAGATCAAATTTGGCTGAACTCACTATTCAAAGAGTAAACTATATATCACTCTCCATAATTAGTTGCTTGCAGTAGAGTAGATTGTTGCTGTTGCAATTGTTGAATTGTGGCGTGTTGCAGATGACAGGTGCTTCCACCTTAAGTAAAGAGTGGGAAGCAGTCCCACCGAAGTAGGATTTCGGTTTCATCGCTCATGTATTTAAGCACTTTGAATTCATAGGAATATGCAAGCAGTTTTTCATAGTAAAATCTCTGGTTGTTCTTGTCAAAAAATTAAAACGAGAGTTTCTCCGACCAACAAATAACAACTATAATTTAGTATTCTATCAATTGGTATCAAAGCCCTTTTTTCTGGCTATCAGTTTGCATTAGCCATTTTGCTATGGTTGTTCAGTTTAAGTTTTTAACAAATTGGATCAGCAGCATTATGTTTCAGTTCTGAATTCTTACAAGGTATTGGAACAGGACTTGCTATGGCTGTTCAGTTACTTGCTAATAGGAAAACCACAGATGGGAAAGCTCGCAGGGAAAAAACCAAGAGCTGCAGAAAATGCAGGGGGTGTCATTTCAGCAGGTCAGCCCACCCATGTAATTTTTTTTGCTTTTACCTGATCGATGCATCAGTTTCTTTTGTTTGTGCTTCACCATTTTGCATATGTTCACCACCTGTGTTAGACCATTTGAATCCAGTTATCGTTGATGAACACGAAGATTCCGTGAAGCTTGATGATCGGTTGATGTGCTTAAGATGATGAAAGAGGCCTCGAGCAGCTGTCTCTGTATACGCGTACATGCTGCTGGATCATTTGATCAACACAAGGCTAAGCTAATGAAACAAGCTAAAGCAGTAAGGCATACCATCTTCATCGCAAGGGCAGCTCACTCTTCCTGGAAGTCCAAATTGGTTCTGCAATATTCGTGGGATAATGAAAATGTGGACGGTCGCTGATGAAGTTTTGGCCTTCGATGGTAAAAATTGGTTGAACAGCTAACAAAAAACTACATGTTATGCTACAAAGTGTTTTGTAACTATTCACTAAAAACGACATGTTATTGTATCTTAAACTTGTATAGTTAATTTCGTATAATTGAATCGAATCAAGTGAGTATTCTCTTTTTTCTTTCTTTAATATAAACATTCATTTCATATGGCAAAACAGTTACAAACGAGGGTTGAAAGACACATATCGGTACGATCGAGAAACATAACCATTCCGGGTGGAGTTGAGTATTTGGTTATCTACGAGTATGGATAAAAGAGAGAAATCCTTATGCACATTTTCCCTGGAAAGGCTCATGGGCTTTCCTTGATTCGTCCGGCCCGCTATTCCCATCCCTCGCTTTTCTCGTTAATAAACGCGGCAAATAAAGAAAACTGTGAAGGAAGAAGAAGAATCCACTGCACCAGAGAGCTTCTTCTTTAGCTAAGCTAAGCTAAGCTAAGCTTCCAATTGAAGAAGAACCAGGTAAAATCGCGATCTATCCTGTTTCATCCAGTATAATAGATTCTCTTGTCTTGAATTCTATTCTTCAAACGGCCGAGTTTTATGTTTCCTAGCTTTCGATTTGAAGTTTTAGGGTTCATGTGTTTTTTTTATCGGATTAGAACTGTTGCAGGCAAAATTCGCGATAGGTTTTCGTTTAGTGCAATATATTGATGGCGACGAATTGACGAGCACGATTGAGAACGATTTTCTGATTAATTTTTTTGGTTCTGGTTTATCAGTATGTCGGGAGAAGAGGAAGAGAATGCTGCCGAGCTCAAGATCGGAGATGGTAAACTCTTTGTTTTTATAGTATCGGTGGTGAAATTGTGTTCTTCCTTGGCTTGCTTCTTCTGATTGAAAGGTTTTGATTCTGTGTTTCTCCAGAGTTCTTGAAGGCGAAATGCTTGATGAATTGTGAGGTTTCTTTGATTCTTGAGCACAAGTATGAGCAGCTTCAACAGATGTCGGATGATGCCTCGAATCAGATGTCCCAGTAAGTTGTAGTCAGCTTATATGCTTCGACCCTTCTTTTGCCGTTAGATGTGTTCGAATATTGGCTGCCTTTCGTGGCTTGATTTCGATTCGAGGGTTCATTTCAAGTATCTCATTTGGAATCATATGTGTGGCTTCTGGTGTTTTGGTTCGTTGTTAATTAGTTTAGGGAACAGTGGTTTATTAGTGTTCGTAGCTTGTAACTCGAGCTAATTCTTCCTTTCGGCAGGGTGTTTGAGAAATCGCTGCAGTATGTGAAGCGCTTTAGCCGATACAAAAACCCTGATGCTGTCAGACAAGTGCGAGAGTATCCTTGAGTCTATGACTATACATATTCGAGATTCCGGACCAATTGAGTTTGTCTGAATTGTTGTAGAAGTGTGTTATTATTGTTCTATCTTCCTGTAATGTGAAACTTGACCGAACTTTCAGAATCCTAAGCCGATACCAGCTGGCAGAGTTTGAGGTGAAGTTGCTCGTCAATCCAGTGATCTGCAACTTCCATCTGGTATTTTTTTGTCATTGTTCTCGAAAAATCCTGAACCTTTGTTTTTGTTTCCTGATGCAGCTCTGTGTTCTTGGTAATCTCTGCCCTGAAACTGTGGAGGAAGCAACAACTATGGTTCCTTCTCTAAAGGTAGAATCTTTCTAAGCGGGGGGCCGTAATGATTAGTAACGATATAAGCGGGGTCCCGTAATGATTAGTAACGATATATTTGTTGTTCTAACGAAAACTGTGATCTTAACATTTGATGAAAGCAGACAAAGGACCGGTCCCTTGACGATGATGCGATTGAGAAAATGCTGAACGATCTATCGTTGATCAAGAAGTTCGAGTAGAGATCGAGGGTTGCAGACCAATACCAGCTCGACAAAGACGATTCGTTTGATCTGGTCTCGGTGTTATCGAATCTTCGAAACTGAAACCATTTGCTCGTGGAATGCTTCGATGTCTTTTTTCTGTCTGTATTATTAAACTGAATCGTATTGACTAGTAAGCCAACCAAATGCACGAAATATGAATCGATTTCAATCTGAAGAGTCAATAACGGATGATCTCATGCTAACCCGTCAATTTGGGGATCAAATTCGAAATTAGCTCCTATGAATGCACGAAATATGGCATCTTTCCTTCCAACCGGTTTGAAACTGAAGTCCTTAATAGTTAGTAAAATACGATGTACAATGCGGAGTTTCATACGTCATTTTAACATAACAGTATGTTTAAAATTTCGGCACCGATTATAAAAATGATTAAAATATCCATTCCAATTCCTTAAAATACATGTTTAATACGTGAAATATCAAAATAAATGTGGAAAATGTAAACGGCTCCATATAGTATGAGCGTGTATTGTAGAACTAACAAACTAACGTGAATGGATGATCAACTGAGCAGTGTGAGGTATGATCCCTTCAAGCCACAGCTTAGCATGTCGCCTCACATGGTCTTCCGCCTCCTGTTCCTCCCTCCACGTTCCATAGTAAGTAGCTTTCCATGGATAAGTAGTTTGATAACTTGTGTTTATGATAACAGTCTCGAGCGATACGGCACTCTCGATGACACAAGAGATGAACTCGTCCTCATACTTCAACCCGCTAGACCCTGCAACTTCCAACACCTTTAGGTGCTCGAGAATGGCACCAGTACCATTGTCAACACGACGTACCTTTGTGATGTCATTACCACTCCGCCCCTGTGCAAACCCTCGTATTCTTTCATAAATCTGCACATTCACAGCCCTACAAGATCATCACTCCCGTTCTAGCAAGCAGAAACATAAAGGGTCGTTTGGATGCAGTTATTTTGACCCAAAATACATCATCTTTTGCAGATAGGACCAGAAATTGAAGAAAATCTAATGAACTTACCCGGAGTACAAATTTTTCCAGGTTAGGTGCTGCAGCATCAGTCGGGGGAACCAATCCAACCAGAGAACACAGAGAATCATATCTAGTGAGCTTCATATGGTATGCTATCTCGAGTTCTCGAAGACAAACTAGTTTATAGATAGGGTTTAGAAGCTCTTGAAGTTCCTGCACATAAACATCAACCTCTATAGGCATCAAATTCAATAAAAAAGTCATATCTTAGAGTGAGTAAGACAATAGCAGCATAATACCAGATCAAAAACAACCATCATCAGACCTCTCTGCCACCTCATTCTCAGAACACTCGAAAGCATGTCAGTTTAAGCATGGAAGGTTACGAATGGTGATTTCATCAACCATCCGAAACCTCTTGAGTGAAACCAACGATACAACATCATATAACTCAATCTTCTCGATATCGTTAACAGACAACTCCAAATGTTTCAACTTTAAGCAAGGACCAACAACTTTAACCTACTTCAACCCCGTCACGTGGTCCAGCGTTAGCGTTTTGAGAACCGGGCAGTAATTCGATGCAAAGAGCCTCTCCAGAACTTCCCCCTGTCATCCTGACGGATCTTAGACACAGACTTGAGCGAAACAAACTTCAAGTCTCTGCATTGAAAATTTTACATCTTCCGTACTGTGTTAGGACATCCAAGTGATTTATTGAAGTCCAACTTCAGCTTCTCTGACTTTCTAACTTGACAGGGCGAAAGAGAGACACCAATTCACAAACCGCTTGTTCGTTTTGGTGAGGTCGAGCTTGAGTTAGAACTCCTCCAAGCTCTTGCCTTTGTTGGATCGAACGGCCTTTGCGACGTTTCGAGCGTATTCAGACTTTACGCTGGGAGGGAGCCCAAAGTATAACCTAACTGGGAAAAATGAGCCATTGAATTGAAGAGAGGGAATCAATGCCCACAAGTACCTCCATCGAATCGAAAGGATGCTGGTAACGGCGGGTTCTTCCAGTGTCAGGCGAGATAGTATAAGCAAGATCACATCATTCGGAAGCTTGCTGATTCCTTGTTAGAGTCCCTGGGGTTCCTCTTCCTCTTCTCCTGCATCTTCTTCTGTCGTTCTCCTCTGATGATCGCCAGCTCGGCAATTGTTGAACGACGGAGATACTGGCAGTCCGATGAATTGACAATTGCTCGATCCGGCGTCTATCTTCGCCGGAATACTTGGATTTAGAACGTTGGACTCTCTTTAATTCATGGGAGTTGGGGATTCTTCCGAATTCTAGTAGAGTTCGGATTTCTAGTGCAGTCACTTTTTTTAGCCGTTTGGTCACGTTAATTTATAACCATTGCAATGCAGTCACTTAGTCGATTAATTTTCTCTTCAACCAACTTAATCTTTAACCGAGTTGTTATTGGGTTGATTGATTAACCAGTCAGTCAAAGCGATGTAAACATTAACAAAATATGAAGATAGTCTGTTAAAATTAATTTCGGCTATATTTTTCAAACTCGTACCATTTCCATGAGTGGTTCATGATCTAATCGGTTAGATGGTTCGAGCCAGTACAATATGAACTATTATGCATATGCTTGCTTCTGTTGTGACAAATTATGTACAGAGGCAAAGTGAAGCTTCAGCAGCATAAACAAACCCGAAAAGTGTATCTCAGTTCCATCTTTTTGAATTCTTCGACCCTTTCGACTTCTGCTTTGCAGCGTGGAACGCCTGCACTTTCTGCTTCTTCCTTGCTTCCTTCTCGGCCTGAAAAATTGTCACACAAACGTACGTTAAAACTTTCAAAACTGTTAGTTTCACCGGTTCAATCTTTCTATATGGTTTTAAACGTTTATATACCTTGGACATCTTCGATTTCGCCTTCACTTTGGGAGCTTTGTCCTCGATCATCGCCTCCCGCTCGAGCTCTTTCTCCCTTGCTTCGAGGTTCTTCTCCAAGTAATACTGTGCCAAAAAGTTTTCAACATTCTTTTTAGAGCACTGGTTTTTACTGTCGACGAAAAATCGTGGTTTGAAACTTACGTTGTAATCGCCATTGTAGTCCTGTAGCTTGCAATCTTTAACTTCGATTACTCTGTTGACGATCTGCTTTATGAAGTAACGATCGTGAGACACGGTGATGACCGTGCCTGTGTACTCTGCTATAGCTTCCTGTTGAAAAACAATCACATTACTGATTTGTGTTCTTGGAGTTCAAAATTATGTATCATAAACGGTAAGAGGAACCAAACCTCGAGCATTTCTTTCGAAGGTATATCCAAGTGGTTGGTAGGTTCGTCAAGGACTAGCAAAGTTGAAGGCTTCACCATGAACTTACAGAATGCCAGACGTGCCTGACAAGAAAGCCATGAATAAACAGTCATGTAACGAATTTTGTAACAATAGTTCACAAAGAATTTCGGCCTTAGTTACCTTCTCGCCACCACTCAAAAGAGAGACCTTTCTATCAAGCATATCAGCCTTGAAGTTACAACGTCCAAGGAGACCTTTAATGTCATCGAGTCTCCAATCTTCTGCAACATCTGCCACTGTGTCGAGCACCGATTTTTCGAGATCAAGAGCCTCAGCCTAACCAAACCCCAGGTAAGATGAACGGTGTCAACATGAAAGAAGCATAAAGGATGACTAGGAACATTGAAATTTCTTTGAAATGACAAACCTGGTTCTGCTCAAAGTAGTTTGGAAGTACATTGTGCTCCCCGAGTACGATTTCGCCACCTGTCGGCTTCTCCATCCCCATTATCACTCTCAGTAAAGTACTCTTCCCACATCCGTTCGGTCCAACAATGGCGATCTTCTCTCCTCGCTCTACCGATAGATTTGTGTTCTTGAACAACGTCTGATTCACAAATTGCACAGAAGCCGTTTAGGTGATATAATTTTGCAGAACAAAAAAGGTGACTTATTTCGTAAGGTATCTATCCCCACCTGATCCCCATACCGGAAGTCAAGGTTCTTGATTTCAACTACAGACCTTCCGCTTCTCCCACGTTCTGGGAAACTGATCTTCATTTGCTTGCGTTGAAACGGCTTCTCTATCTGGTCCTCTTCTTTCAGTCTCTCCAGTTTCTGTTATAAGCAAAATGTTGAGTAAACGACACATTGTATGGTTGTATCCCAAACTTTGGAAGGAAGAAAATATCGGTTTCCAGGATCAGATTCTACCTTCTCTGCAGTAGAAGCACGGCCAGAGTTAGCACCTGCTCCCAACCTACTTATCAGTTCCCTAGTATGCTCAATCTCCTTCTGCTGCTTCTCCCATGCAGCATTCTGAGCTTCGATCCAAGTAGCTTTTGAGATTATGTACTGGGAATAGTTCCCATCGAATGTGCGAGACACTCCCATTTCGGTTTCCACGATCTTAGTACACAGTTGATCCAGGAAGGCCCTGTCATGGGAAATGATCACCATTGGCACATCTTGTGTCTGCAGATAGCTTTCAAGCCACTCAATCGTGTCAAGGTCGAGATGATTCGTGGGCTCATCGAGGAGTAACAAATCCGGCTCCTGCCATCAGAACGACAAGCCTAAATTATGAACCACTATCTAAGAAATTTAAGATAATAATTAATCCAGATTTTAGCTGATTTCACAGACCACCGAGATGAACAATCAACAAAGACAACAACTTTGTTCATGATTACCTGCAAAAGAATCTTTCCAAGAGACATCCTCATCTGCCACCCACCACTAAAAGAAGCCACCAACCGATCACCATCCTCGCTGGAGAATCCAAGCTCCGGCATCAACTTACTGACCTTAGCATCAACGACATCCGAGTTCAAACCCTGAGCTCTCGTCTGCAGCAGATCAAACTCATCCAACAGCCTCCCCATCAGGTCCAAATCATCCACCGACCTCTCGATCGCCTTCTGAACTTTCTCCAGCTTCTCCTTAACCTCCATCTCCTCTTTGAAAGCACTCAGAAACTCCTCCCTAACGGTTTTGGTGAGCGATACCTCAAACTCCTGGCTCAAGAACGCAATCTTCATGTTCGGTTTCGCCTTGATCACGTTCCCACTGTCCGCCTCTTCCTAGCCAGTGAATCATGGTTAGTCCAAGATCTAAGATTCTATCCAAAAAGAAATCAGAAAGCTCTATAGAAGTTTTGTCATTAAGCATGTACGGAGATTTCACAAACATATTCTCGAAAACAAGCTAAAATTTTCAAAATTGAAGCTTTAGCGGCGTTTATTTTCGAATTTCTCTCTGTAAGCTTTAAAACTCACTCCAAACTTAGATTTTTCCCACAATCTCTGACCATCCTGGTTCACCAGTAACCATCAATTCAATCATCATTTTGTTTTGACTACCTGGCCAGTGATGATCCTCAACTGAGTAGTTTTCCCAGCTCCATTAACACCAACTAACCCTACTTTCTCCCCTTTCTTGACTTCCCAGCTGACATCCTTCAACACCGTCGTCCCTTTATAACTCTTACTAATATTCTCAAGCTTAACACCTGAAGTAATCCCGGAAGCTCCCGCAGAAGCCTTGTTCTGATTCTGATTACTACTACTCCTCTGCTCGTCAGCCGAATTGTTCGAAGAGAACAGCGATTCGATGTCTTCAATATCAACTTTTTCTTCGACGGCGGAGGTGGACAGCCTTGCTGATGCACTGAGCTTGAGATTCCGCCTGGTTGAGCTGGGGAGGATTGCCGCCGTTCGAGCTTGTTTGTGGAGATTGGAATTCGGCGGGAGGGAGGTGGGGCAGAGTGTGGAGTAGTGGAGGTGGTGGTGGAGCTTCGAGGAGAGTTCCATGGCGGAGATACTGAGGTGGGATTTTATTTTGCTGTTTGGTTTCTGAGAAAATCGGTGGATTCTCTCAGCATCCCATGGGAAAGTTTACAGCTTTTGATGTTTCTGTGGTGTGAGGAAGAGGAGCTGATAAGAGGTGGAAGAACAAACAGAGAGAAAGAAGATAGAAAACAAGATTAAAATTGAAAAATCAGAAATGGAAATTAGGAATTTATTTTTTCTCCTTTGTTTAATTGTTTTTTATAATAATTTTCAACATAAAATTTAGATTAATTAGATCATCATTAATGTCATTAATCGATTCAAACCAGACCGACTAATAAGAAAAAATAAAAATTGAAAATCATGAATTATAATTTTGTTTTTACTAAAATCTTTTGAGAGATACCAAAATAGCATCCTAAATGAATTATAACTCATAAAATATGAACACAAATTGTTGTTTAAAGTGAAATATCATTAAATATTCAAGTAACTTTCAATTATAATCGGCCATAATTTGTTATTTGAATACTATAAATTATCTAAGAAAATGAAATATCTTGACTCATATTTTATTGGTTACTAACTTGAATTTGAGTTTTTGTATATAAATAAAAATTCAAGTAAATTTCCACGGTAATAAACTAAGGTATAAATAATTGTTATATATATAATATATATTTATGCGATAAATAATTGTTAGAAATATACCATTCAATTTGTATTCGATGTGTAAATAAAATGTATAATTAGTTTACAAAATACAGAAACGAGTAGTATTTATTGTGTGGCCATAATTAAAATCAGATATCGGCTGACTATACATTTGTGGCAAGACTTTCTTCTCAAATTCCAGTCCACTTCAGTCCCTCCCAGTTCGACACGTGTGGTGTAGTGAGCGGAGCTGGATATTCCACGTGTCGACAACCCACATCCACAATAAATATTATGGACCCAGTTCCTTGCATGTGTGGGCTGGATGGCTTCTCCAATGGGCCACACTACCGTCTTTATTTGGGCTGGGCGAAGTTCATCTACTCATCCCATGACTTTCCGAGAATTGTTCGGGAGATACGAAAGAGTTTATTTTATTACAAAGAAAACGTTATTAATTATTGAAAGAAAGATACAAATTTATAGCTGTTGTTAGTTGTGTAACAAGTAAATAATCTCGTCATAATTGTACTACTCATAACATAACCAATCATAATGAAGACATAAGAGGAGATCGTCAATTTTGCATCCCTTTTACGTCCACCATCAAAATTCAATTGTATGAGAAACAAATGTGACATATATTCATATAAAAATACGTAAAAATGAAGGAAAAGCCCACTAGATGAATAACTTGTACTTGGAACATGAAAAGAGAGACCTTCAGAGTTACAATCAGACAAATCAAATCATCGACATCTTAACTTAAGGTCCAACAGAACCTCTTGAATGTATTTTGTTTGTCCCGTTTCTCCCTTCTAAGTTCTAACCTCTTTAGTCTTATCGTTTTCATCCACATTATTCTTATTATCATTAATCCTAAAAAACTTGATGAAGAGAAAAAATTAACACGTAATAAGCTTTAACATTAATTATTTATTAATTAACAATATATTAATTTATTTTGTGGTTTGGAAACCTTATACACATCACACCTAACCTTCATTTACAATTATTTTATTTTAAAAAATATCAAATATATTATAACGACACTAATAAACCAAACAGAATTATAAATAGAAAATAAACATAAACAAAAAAATATCTCATATTCAATACCATCAAAATAATCTGCTACATCATTATCTTCACGATAAACATATATAAACTTAATACTAACTTATCAACTTGTGAGTATACAAACTTTTTGGAGCATAGCTACAAACTTGTTTACCGTAATGAGAATCTAAAATGTTCTTGCCGTAGCAACTAGAATACCCAGTCCTTCGAAGTTTGAAATGTCTAGCAGTTATGGCTGACCAGAATACCCACTAGCTCACAAGAAAGCCAAAGAGAGTAGAGAAAGTGGGTGCCTTTCTCAGCCACGTCAAAACGCGCTGTCGTCTTGCTGGATGAATCATCTTTCTCTCTGTTCTCTCTGGTTCTCTCTGTTCTCTTTCTCTGTTCAATTATATAATATTTCTTCCTATCTATATAAAGCAAAACCCCCAGTGAAATCATTCCTCTCTTCACTCATTGGTTTGTTTTGATTACTTTGTTTCATTCTCTCTCTCTACTGGTTGAAGAAGAAGGTATACTTTCGGCTGGTTTCATCTACAGTCTCTTCTCTAATGGAAGATCACAAGGAGGTAAAGCTAACTCTCTCTGATCTTACTGTGTTATGAAGGGGTTTTGATTCATGGGTTCTGGTTGATTTTTCATTATGGTTTCCCTGAAGTTGTAACTGGTTATATTGTTTCTTCATTAGCTCTCTCTTTGATTCTCTAATGATTGATTATCTTCTTCCCGGTGAAGAGAAAAAGGATGGATTTTGATTCCTGGGTTTGGTTCACTTGCTTGATTCTGGTTCCGGGTTTTGGTTAATATTCATGGTTTTCTATTGGTTGATTCATGATTGTTTCCCTGAAATTTGCAACTGTTTGCATGTATTGACTTTTCATTAACTTTCTCTTTGAGTTCTCTAATGATTCATTATCTTCCTTGTGAAGGGGAAAAGGAGGGATCTTGATTGATTCCTGGGTTTGGTTCACTTGCTTGGTTATGCTTCTGGTTTTTGGTTCACTTTTCAAGGTTTCATATTGGTCGATTCATGATTGCTTCCCTGAAGTTGACTTCATTAACCCTGTCTTTGAAACCTCTAATGAGTATTAATTCTCTTCCTTGTGAAAGGAAAATGAAGGGATTTTGAATTCATGGGTTTGGTTCATTTGCTTGATTCTTGGTTCTGAGTTTTGGTCCATTCTCAAAGATTTGTTCTATTGATTGGTGCATGATTGTTCCCCTGAAGTTGACTTCATTAACTCCCTCTTTGAAACCTCCTATGATTCTCTTCCTTGTGAGGGGAAAAGGAAGGATTTTGAATTCATGGGTTTGGTTCATTTGGTTGATTGTGGTTCTCAGTTTTGGTTCATTTTCGAAGATTTTTTCTGTTGGTTGGTGCATGATTGTTTCTTTAAGTAACTTCATAAGGAGTTAATTTAACTCTCTGAGTTCTCTAGTGATTCTCTTGTTTGTGAATGGAAAAGGAGGGGTTTTGATTCATGGGTTTGGTTCATTTCCTTGGTTCTGGTTCTGGGTTTTGGTTCATTTTCAAGGTTCATATTGGTTGATTTATGATTGTTTCCTGAAGCTATAACTGTTAGTACTGTTGTTCATTAGCCTAATATACTTGTGAAAGAAGTCTTGTTACTCACTGATCTACCACGGATTTGGATTACCGAGTTAATCGAATTGTAGGTTCATCATGCCTAAATTATTATTTGTATCAGACTGGATTGAAACTGTATCGAGTTGGTGGCTTCATTTTCTTGTTGTGCATGTGAAAAACCACTACATCATTACAAATTCGATTCGAGTTATTGGATTGTAATGGTTTTTCTTAACTCAAGTTTTTTCAAGAGGTCCATAATTGGTGTTTATAACATGTCTTAACCCGTGTCGTCCCAGAGGAATGCACCATGGCTATCAGTGCCGCAATTCGGAGACTGGGATCAGAAGGGTCCATTGCCTGACTACTCCATGGATTTCTCCAAGATCCGAGAAATGAGGAAGCAGAACAAAACAAGGGCAAGCCTTGGCAATGAGGAAGAGTTCATCAACCCAACAGCAAACTTGCCCAAAGCCACCACTCCTCCTACCCACCACCACAACAACAACAATGGCAACCATGATCAACAACACTCCCCCAATGTAAGTTCCTTATCTCGATGATCGAGTCAGCGAGATCAATGGTTTTTTTTCTTTGTCCTATACTAATTATAGTTCGAACATAGTTATTGTTACTTGATAGTGAATAATATAAATATCAATCAGAGTCATTTTCCAACAATTTGAGTTATTGGGATACAATGGTTCTTGACATTACTTTCACACTGTACCCACCGTGAAACACTCGTTATATATCGAATTGTCTACTGGATCGATACGGAATATCGAGTTATCCGATTCAAACACAATGATTTTCTAGTTGTGTGTGACAGATGTATATGAGATGTATATGGTACAAAAATACAGCTGTGCGTGAGAGAGAGGGGATGAGTTGAGGGAATTTAATTGGTAGGTGGACAACAAGGAATTATACATAGAACTAGAAGAATATTAATGATCAATTTGTCGTATGGGGAATTTGGTTGCCATGTGCCTAGATTTGTATTGGGGAAAATTATTATTATTTGATTCCTTATGGGAATAAGTTTACACTTTTGCTTAAAATAGATTTCTTGTTTTTTAAGGCGGTTTGAATGAGAGATTTTGATGGATGATTTGAAGAGGTTTATGTCGTCTTCGAAAAAGATAGTTATACCTATGTATCAGACCGATCTCCACCTTCGATGAACCAATATTTTCAAGATGATCACCATTAGTGTTGAAATGTGATGTAACTAATATGGTTTTCTGACTATGTACTCTTTGTTTTTTGTTCTTGAAACAGACAAGGAGGAGCTTCTTCAGTTACTTCAACTGCTGTGTAAAAGCTTGAGATATGGAATTAGTGTTGATTGATGAATTGTGAAGGATCTTTAATTAATCTCTTTTTGTTTCATGATTGATGCCCTTAATTAGTATATTCAATGTAGCACAAGAATTTATCTTAATAATATTTTTATTTGTTAAACCAACGAAACAAAACTTAAGCATCGGCTCAAATCACGATATCTATCTCAATATGGCTCAAAAAATATGAGGGATCTTTTCTCGCCACTGGATAGGCATCTTTTTAGCATCACGCCTGCATCTCAGTTAGGCCGTGGCACCACTCTTGGAGTCGGCGCCCTTGCATTCGGAGTGGCGGCTGATCTGCCGTCCGAATGGTAGCAAGGGTAGATGGTGTATATAGTCTAAGCAGTGGTGAGATCAAATAAGAAGAATGCAGCAACCAGTGACAAAATTGCCCATGGGTTCCTGAAGTAAGTGTGGATCAAGTTAGCCCTCCATTCATTCCATGGCTTCCTGCAATAGGCACTCACTCTCTTGTGCACCACCTCCAAGCTTTGTTGCTCCCTGCCGCGTTCTGGATGATCCCTTTCGAGGTTAGGAGCGCTATGTCTCGCTCGCTGTCGATGTTCTTGTCCATGAAGAAGATGTAGGACGCAACCTTTTTCGAAAAAACAAAGAGATCAAGCTTATATTTAATATTTATAGGTCAATTGATATTTACTATAAGAAAATGCAGTTTCTCATAGTAAATATGGTTTAGATTAATGAACTAATACTCGATGGGAATTTTGGTTAAGCTATACCTCATTCCCAGCGCCTACATGAAACCGCTCGTAGGCGATCAAGTTGAGGAAGAGAAACTCTGTGGTGTCGTCGACCACAATCACGGGAAGTCTGAGAACACCTCGTTTGAACGAGATATCTTTCAGGCTTCCAGTTCTGCTCCTTTTGAATTGGATTCCAGCTTCGTGCACCTCGGTCCGTCCTCCGCTTTATAGCGCGGGGGACGATGACGGCGACGAGGTCTCATGTTTTTCGAGCGGATCTCGTCCTTGTGAAGGAGGCTCTTCCTGTAAGCGTCGAGCACGTGCTTGCATTTGCCTAGACGGGCTACAGGCGTGTTTGGTAGGCAGAATTTTTGTATGAGCTTGTTCACAAACTCCTCATCCTAGAATAAAAACGAAAGAGATCTTAGTTATTTTTTATTACTTCTATTTTTTCTGTCAAAAGCTATTTATGAACAACAATACTAATAAATCGGACATGTACGCCATTTTACCTTGGTACCATTGCTCTCAACAGCAATCAACTTGTCAAGTAGCACCATAGGCAGCTGATTCTCAAGGTCACGCCTTATATAGGGCATAATGTAGAGCCTCCCATGGCCGCTGAAAACCGGGTCATTCGTCGCATAATCATCCAACGTATGAGTACCAATCCGCAAAACCTCCAACATAAAACACCCATCAACAATCATCATCTTCAAACCCCTCTTCGGTGTCCTCCTCCTTCCACGCCCCTTCAAGAGGGCTTTACATGTCTCGTAGCACCCCAACCACCTCGATGACAGCATCGACAAAGGCCTGGAGAAGCTTGTTCGACCTTGTCAAGAAATGGAGCAATGCTCGTTGCTTGTGTTGCTCCATGGGCAGGAGGTGTCACGACCATGGTGGTAAGGGCCAAAGGAGACTGATTGTGGCTTGTAGGCCTTTTTGTTTAGGTCCATGACACATAGCGGGATCTTGTAGATGGATTGTTTCTTCTAGTGATATTCCTGATCTTCTGTCGGGTCGATTGTCCCGTTGGCTTGGAGCTTTTCGGTGATTTCAATTACCCAATTTGTTGCTGCCATTGGGTAGATGGAAATGGTTTTTTAGATTGCTAAGTGCAATGGTTTTCTGTAAAGCTATGAAGTTAGTGGTTATATATGGCAATCGTTGGATGCTTAAATGTAAGTGTGTTCTATGAGACATGAGTTGCTTGGGATTGAAGGGAACTAATTAAAGTATTGATTAATTAATCATTCAAATAAAATAATTAAAAGTTGATTAGTTTGCATTTGGGGTTGGGTTAGGAATTGTTTCCTTAAACAATCCAGTACTCGTTTGTATGGATCCAACTTGTTAAATTTCTCGATTCCTAGGTTTCTGTTTCGAGTATTGAAATTCCATAATCGTATTAAAAATCTCAAATAAGATTCAGGTTCGAAAACAAGTCTTTTAATTCGGGATTTAGGTTTTCAGGCCATCAAAAATTCAAAATCAAAATCCATTTTTCTTCTCGATTTTCACCACATTGTCTATGTGAAATCGAGTATTACCCGCAAGTAACAAGTCGGGTCGGGACGGGCCGGATCGGTTCAAACATGTTGGACCCAAATTGCATACCACAGAACTGAGTAAAACTAGGCCCAATTAAAACCTGGACCGAAACAAATATTCAAACTAGGCGCCCAAATTATTTGTCGGCCCAAATACTCTGCACTTTCTATTTTTTCTGCTGTGTCCTCTTCAGCCACTAAAACCTCCACAGAGTTCTTCTTCAGCTCGTCGTCTTCCGTTCAGAGCTCGAACTCTCTCATCCGCCATCGCCGCAATCTCGAAGCAAACCGGAGCTGGTTCGGAAGGAAATAACAATCAAAGCGTCCAAATATGGCGACCGTGATGCAGAAGATCAAGGACATCGAAGATGAGGTGAATACTTTTTTTTCTCCCGATTGTCTCCTATGGTCTGGATTAACTGGCGTGGATACTGGATAACACTCGTCTAATATGTTTGTGTTTGCAGATGGCCAAGACGCAGAAGAATAAGGCCACAGCTCATCATCTTGGCTTGCTCAAGGTAAATCGAATTTGGGACGACATGTTTAGTGCTAGGTTTTGTTGGAGCAGTAATCCGTAGCTACGGTTTAGTTTCATTTGATTTTATGTGAATTTATTATAACTAGGAAATGGATCGGTGAGCTTGAGAGAATTGTTCTTGGGAAAAAATGACAGTGTGTTGTGCTGGCTAACGATTTGGTTTCATTAAAGATTATGTGTGGAAGCTAAGGAGTAGTTAAAGTCCTTTAGCTAGCAAATAGATTGGTGAGATTGAGGAAACCTGGCACTGTCCTATTGTGCTGTCTGTATTGGAATTGGCGATCATTTCGTTTCATTGAAGGTCTTGTTTGGAAGTGAAGGAGTATTGAGTTGTTATAGTTAGCAAATGGACTGACGAGGTTGAGAAAATGGTTCCTGCTGTGTCTGGTCTGTGCTGTTCGGAATCAATGAGAAGAAAAACCTGTTTGTGTGGGATGTATTACTAGTCCACTGAACGTTTATGTTTTTTGATTGTGTTATTTGCCCTTAGGCTAAGCTTGCAAAGCTCCGTAGAGAGCTGCTTGAACCTCCATCGAAGGGAGGTGGCGGTGCTGGGGCAGGTTTTGACGTTACTAAAAGTGGAGATGCTAGGGTTGGTCTCGTGGGGTTTCCATCTGTTGGGAAGTCCACCCTTTTGAATAAGCTAACTGGGACGTTTTCGGAGGTATGGTTTTGTTTCTGTTCTACTTACATTTCAACCGGTGAGGCTTAGCAGATTGTATGGTTATTTAACTTATTTTGATTGTACCTTATACTGTCGGACGTTCAAAGGCTTGAATTTTTAATTCTGTGACTTACAGGTTGCTTCCTATGAATTTACAACTTTGACTTGCATCCCTGGTGTTATTGTGTATAGAGGAGCCAAGATTCAGGTAACATTGTATTCTGAGTTTCTTGTTGAATAGCTTGCATATGGTCACTAATTGTGGGAAGGATTTGCTGAGTTTCTGATTGTTTGCTATTTTCTTACCTTTTCTTGTTGGAAAAATAATAAATACATGAACATATCGCTGTTGTCATTTTCAGTTGCTAGATCTCCCTGGAATTATTGAGGGTGCTAAGGATGGAAAGGGTCGTGGAAGGCAGGTAAACTGATAATTAGCTCTTTTATATTTTCGGTGATCATTCTATCTGTAGCTAACTATTGTTCAGTCTTCAGTGTACATGTTCTTATTTAGTGTTTGTATTTGTAGTTAAGTTTGTTCATTAAGAATCCTAAGAGTATTAAGTTTCAAACCTTTTAATGATTTCCAATACTGAATGGAGCTTGGAGGATTGCAGAGAACAAATCATTTTGTCTGGTTAATTTGCTATAGATTTAGTAAATCAGTAGCAGTTTCTGCTTCGTTTTTGGATTGATATGTAGTTTTATGTGCTAATGGTCCTCATATCATGTTGGATGGATATGTGATATAACTAAAAGTTTATTGCAGGTTATTAGTACTGCCAGGACTTGTAACTGTATCATAATTGTTCTTGATGCCATAAAGCCAATTACTCATAAGCGTCTCATTGAAAAAGAGCTTGAGGGATTCGGAATCAGGTAACGTCCATTTATCCGTTAATTTCATGCTCTTGTGTATTACTAGTGTTTTGACATCTGAAAATGCGCTTTCGTCCTTTCGGTAAACAGGCTGAACAAGGAGCCACCAAATCTAACATTCAGAAAGAAGGAGAAGGGTGGAATCAATTTTACATCAACAGTTACCAACACAAATCTTGATCTTGAAACTGTCAAGGCGATTTGCAGTGAATACCGAATTCATAATGCTGATGTCACTTTGAGGTATGATGCGACAGCTGATGATCTGATCGATGTCATTGAGGGGAGTAGGGTGTATATACCGTGCATCTATGCTCTGAACAAGATTGATCAGATCACTCTCGAAGAGCTGGAAATTTTAGACAAACTTCCCCACTACTGCCCAGTCAGGTAAAATCTCATTTTCAGCGCTGCCTTCCCCTTTCGTGTTCTGCCGTTCCCTACATATATGATTCATCCAGTTTGTATGTAACTCGACATTCGATTATATGATCCATTCGATAGCTAATGTATCACTATGTATGTGAAAATGCATTTATTTCTCAGTGCTCACCTGGAGTGGAACTTGGACGGGTTGCTGGACAAGATATGGGAGTATCTCGACCTGACTCGTATTTATACAAAGCCGAAAGGTATGAATCCAGATTACGAAGACCCCGTCATTCTGTCATCTAAAAGACGCTCCGTCGAGGACTTCTGCGACCGGATTCACAAGGACATGTCTAAACAATTCAAGTAGTGAGTATCCCTACTTCCTTGCTCGAAATTCGACCCTGAATAATGCACTTTGCCCCTGTCTCGAAGCTTTACGACCCAGTCTATCGCTACTCATCAACAACTTTTGAATGTTTGCAGTGCATTAGTATGGGGATCGAGCGCCAAGCACAAACCTCAAAGAGTCGGAAAGGTAATACTTTTCATGTTTCGGAAACCACGGCATCAAGCATTGGTTCTTTGGCTGTTGTCTATCATCTTGCTGACCGATTTTTTCGGGAAACATGACAGGAACACGAGCTCGAGGATGAGGACGTGGTGCAGATCATCAAGAAGGTGTGAGGAATGCATGATGCAACAATTTCATCAGCACCGCCTTTTTTTGTATCGTTACCGAGTAGTGGTTTACTGGTCTGAACTGAGTCAGACCAAACCAAATCGAGCCGCCTTACCGGCATGTGGATTGTTGTCTAGTTAATAGTAGACAGATAAGTAAGAATGGTTGAGTTTTATTTTTAACATGGTATCATCCCAGTCATCTAGGACATTGTTCATGAGTCACATTTGTTGGATTTGGAGACAAACCGGTCCGGGTTGGGGTTGTTCTTCTATGATTCATAAAACAGAACAAATCTAATTGATGAACTACGATGAATTCTTCAATTCGTTTGAACTCCGGCGGGGAGGAGTACCGTGGAGTTCTTCCTTTTGTTCTCCGCAAACCTTTTACAGCTCACGAATCTCCCGCCGATGGTTAAACGGACCTCATCTTCGCCGTTTAGTATCAACGCCGGTACATAGGAAGCCGTGAAATGAATCTTCCCGAATAACGGAGGCGCGTGTACGTACACCCTCTCGACGCACGGTCCAAATCTCTTGCATGCATGCACGCGTCAACGTATGGAATGTAAATTAAATCATCTGAACACCTTCAAAACCATTTTTATAAATAATTAATGATTTAAATGCCATTCTATGAACTTAAAAAATGCATTGAATTTTAGTCCTTTTTACCAAGCCTACGCTTTGTCAAAAAAATAACTTTTTGAATATGGTTTTTAGAACCTTTACTGACCTAATAATATGCGGTTGAATCGCTTAAAACGTTATAACTCATAATTAAATCATGATTGAGACATGAATAAATCATAGTATACAACAGTGCATTTGTTATCGAGTTGAATTCAATTAAAATATATGTAAATAATCTTAAGGTGGTAGCATTGCTTGAAATAAAATTTAGTACATTTTATATATTTTTTCTTATTTGAAAAATAATTATTTATTGAACCAATCACAAATTACATTTTTAACAAATCTGTTATGTACAACTTGCATTGCATTCCTCTTTTTATTTTTAAAACTACATTCTCTTCAAATTATCTCTACTTATTAAGCATTTCTTATGTTATCATCTATTTTGACTTTTGATGTATATGGACAGTCAAGGTACAAGATAAAAACAGTAGAAGATGAAGTGTCGGAAACAAACAAGAAAGAAACAGGCTAGCATTCTTGCCTTGGTAATACCATCTTCCCAAACAAAGTTCATTGATATTGGAGAAATGGAATCCCACCAAAATTACAGTTCAACACAAATTATATATGATTTTTGTTTTCAGTTTATGTATATTATTTTCAGTAAAAATGTAAAATAACTATTAATTGGTTGTTTTTCGAACATCGGCCGCCATTTTAGTGAATATGGTTTAGTAATTACAATCTCACTTTACTCATCATAAACTATAATGACGAGAGTTCAACATCAATATACAATAAAGATAAATGATAATGGATAGAGAGAAATAATACATTAAAAATCGGGTGGAAAAATTTAATAGAGGAAAAATTACTATTGGACAGTAATGAAAGTTCTATTTATATATGATTAGCAAGTTACAACTCGTAAACTCATAATTAGGGACTCCTAACGACTCATATATCTCACAACTAAACAAAAGATTATTATTAGGTGAGTACGTAAAACTCAAATCCAATAGTATAACTCACAAACTCAATTGACCTGACCGTTTTGACATAAAAAAATTTGATTTACTAACCTTCGACAAATGAACTCCATGATTTAATTAATCTTCGATGAATACGTTAAGAACATGTCGTTATTATTTAATAACCCATTCAAACTCAAAATTACAATTAGAGCCCAAGAAACTAAGTCAATCCAATCTAGACTCAACCTGATCAATAATTAAAATTGATTAAAAAGTCAATAATTCAATACTAGCCAAACCGAAAGATATATTCAACCGACGAAACTTAATCGCTAACGTCAAATTAACTTATAATCTAACCAATTAAAACCCTTACAAACCCGATAAATTCTAAAATCGTAACCCAATGAACCCACATGCTGGACAGCTCTAATTACGATCATGTATCCGGACATAGACACCTAATCTACCAAGTTAAATACCCCATCGAACAAATCTCCCAAACATTTCCAACAAGAAACAACGCATCACCATTCATCACCTTTTTCCTCTCCACTACTTACTATGCTACGACGTCGTCTAGCCACCAACCACAACCTCCGCCGCCGGTGACGAACCATCATGGGGTGCATCCAATCAAGCAAGCGGCGGCGGAAGCAGCCGCTGGCGTGGGGTCCCACTACTCTGCCGTCCAACCATGAGAAAGAAGGTAGCAAGAATAGTAAGGATCACTTGGATAATGTTGTTAAGGTGGCGGTGGAGGGGGCGACGGCGGTTGGCGGCGGAGGCGGCGGGAAGAAGGGTCAGAAAGTGGTGTTGAAGAAAATCGGTACGGATGATTACGTGGATGGTTGGCCGAAGTGGCTTGTTGATAATATACCGAAAGATGTGTTGGTTGGTTTGGTGCCCAAAAGTGCTGATTCTTATGATAAGCTTGCCAAGGTTAGTTTGTCTATGAACTTTTTGAATGGAACTTTTCATAATTTTGGATGGTGTTACGTTAGGATATCAGAGTTTATAAATAAAAATTAATTAAAGTTGTTTGAAATTGTAATGTTTCTGGAAATTTATATATAATATTTAAAAGTTTCGAAACTGATATATAACTCTACTAAAAAATATAGAACTTATTATTAAGTATTTAACCACAACTCTTTATATGGTTGGGTATTATTTTAGTTGACCACAATGTTAGAATTCAATAGAAATAGGTAGGAATGACAATTATAACGGTTGTTAAGTTACTAACTAGATTTGTAATCGACATACAATGCGGAATTAGCTCATTCCTAATAATCCGTTTTATCAAGTATTTTTATTTTCTAGTCCAAATGAAGTTGAGGTAGTGGTGAAGTTATGTATTAGCAGCCTGCAAGTCTTGAGTTCAAATTCAAAACATATCATCCTTATAATGTTTGTTTATATTTTTTATATTGATCGATAAAAAACTACCTGAAAAAAAAAGTATTTCTATTCCTATTATTAATTTTCTATTTGTTTCAACCTTGTACTCATAATCCTAACATAATTATCTTCCAATTTCACATTTTCTTAAATATTTTAACTTCATTATTCACTATTATCACGAGTTAATCATTCAATATTGAAGTAATTTTTCATTAGTAATGAGTTAATTACAACTCCCTAGCTATCTCTAATCACTAACCAAACCAATTTCTTCCATGTTGGTCCTCACATCTTTTCTTTCTTTACAATCTAAGCCACTTTGAAACTTTATTGTTTTACAGATTGGTCAGGGAACTTACAGCAATGTGTACAAAGCTAGAGACAGAGACAGCGGGAAGATTGTGGCATTGAAGAAAGTTAGGTTCGATACATCCGAACCAGAGAGCATCAAGTTCATGGCTAGGGAGATCATGGTTCTTCAGAAACTTGATCATCCGAACATCATCAAACTGGAAGGAATCGCCACTTCGAGGATGCAATATAGCCTCTATCTCGTGTTCGACTACATGCAGTCCGACCTCACCCGAATCATCTCTCGTCCATCTCAACGACTCACCGAGCCACAGGTTCGTAACGTTCCTTGTTTATCGTTTATTTGCGGTGGGTCGGAGTCGGTTAGAACGATTAATAATGGACCACATTCGGTTAAAAGGCTACACATGATGATCTTACTAGATCCGTCGCTCACGAACCAACTCGGGTTTTCTTCCAATTACTCAAGACATTCACGTTATCAATATTCAAAAGTCACAAGTCCTTGGTCGAACCAAAACTCGAAACATGCTAAATCGTGTCACGGAGCATAACTTCGAGTACTAAATTGTAACAAATAAAGTTCAATCTTTTTTTACACAGGTGAAATGCTACATGAAGCAGCTTCTCATGGGGCTACAGCACTGCCACGAGAAAGGGATCCTACACAGGGACATCAAAGGTTCGAACCTGTTGATAGACAAAAATGGGATGCTGAAGATAGCAGATTTCGGGCTAGCGAATTTCTTCATCCCCAAGCCGAAACGACCCTTGACAACAAGGGTCGTCACACTATGGTACAGGGCTCCAGAGCTTCTTCTTGGAGCCACTGACTATGGTGTCGGGATTGATCTCTGGAGTGCTGGTTGTCTGTTGGCTGAGATGTTTGTCGGGAGGCCGATCATGCCTGGCAGAACCGAGGTCAGTATCTTTGTTCATCTTGTCCGTTAACCATGAGGTTACAATTAAGATTATCTTCAGTCGTTTACCACTTCGTACGAATAAAAATTTGCGTTTTTGTGTCCAGGTTGAGCAAATACACAGGATATTCAAGCTGTGCGGCTCACCGGCGGAGGACTACTGGAAGATAATGAGGCTTCCGACAAGTTTCCGGCCACCGCAACACTACAAACCGAGTTTCCAAGAATCGTTCAAGGACATGCCGGCTTCCTCCATTTCCCTTCTCACAACTCTTCTCTCCCTCAACCCTTCATATCGTGGAACTGCTACTTCTGCTCTCCAAACCCAGGTTAACTTTCTCCTCAAGTTATCTAATAAGCTAAGGTGTAAAATAAAATAATGTTTGTTCTGAGATTCTTGCTCCTGAAGCTATCTATTGATGAGAAGAAGCACTCGTGAACCATTCAGTTCAGCTTAGAAAACAAAACCGATCTGATTCTGTTTTCAAATGAGCCAATCGAGTTGAATCTGAGTTAGACTATGTTTGACTCGACGGGTACATGAACTAAGAGAATTCATAGGTCCGCTTTGTAGCTCACAAGCCAACTCGATTAGGTAGAGTGAGAACGAGCTTACACAATAGCTTGACTATATCACTTGTTAATAGGTTCAATAGTACAATTTGTGATAGCTTGATGACACTTGTTGAATCGTTTAATAGATCATTGGAACAAATTTGACATACAACTCACATTTGGATTATGGTCTAGTACATGGCTTACAAGTTAAATATTGTAAAGTCGAAATAGCATTCATTTAGTAGATTATTTTCGAAACATGTGATTTCACGAGCTAAACTTGAGTTTAGAGAAACGTCAGTTCGGCTCGTAAGTAGTAAGAATGAGTATTCATGTTATTTTGGTGTGTAGTTCTTCACTACAATTCCATTGGCATGCGAGCTTTCTGGCTTGCCAGTGATCCAGAAGCCAGATGACGAAGGTGCCCGAACCGGTATTCGCAAGAAGTAAGTGGGCCTTTTTATATAGAAATAATAGTTACTTTGATCCATTTACTATGGAGAGATAACAAATTGGTCCTCATACAATCAAACCCTTGACAAACAGGCGCAAGAAATCAAAGAAGCAAGCCACTGGTCAAACTAATGAAGCTAGTAACACGAAGCAAGCTGCTACTGCAGGCAAGGATGATGTTGATCAATCTTCCAAAGAGGTAACTAAGGTCGAATCACTGATCACTAAACGGTTATATTATCCGAGCATTTCGAATCTATATACGGGCAAGGATGATGTTGATCAATGAGGAAATTGTCCGTGAATCCCTTATTTGTTCATGCATGAACTTAGATTTAACCCGGTTTAGGGGTGGGAATCATCCCGGCAATAAGCGGCATAAAGCGCTCCTAAAACCTAGTAATACATTAAACCAGAAACCATCGTCTAGCTCGACTTTCCCAGCTACCTTTACCATCTGCATTAACCTCGACGAATATCCACCGTTCCATACTAACTTCCTACAAATTCTTGGTGTTCGGCAGCTGGAGAAGATGTCAGAAGCAAGCACAACACACAGCCAAGAAGAAAACACAACAGCAACAAGCATATTCAGCCAAGAAGCAACAGGAGGCAACAGCACTAGCAGCAGCACTAGTTCCAGCCTCAAACCAGTCAGAGAAGAACAAGAAGAAGAACATCATCAGAAACACCGTTGCCGCCACCCTTCATTCTCGCCAGTGGAACGACGTCCACAGCTCCGTGACTGGTCTCACCGAACCGAGGCACACCCCAATGCTTCGAAGAACATCCAGAACAACTTCACCCTTCTACAGGTATAGTTGGCAACAATTCGGTTTGGTTCGGTTAGAGTTTGAATAAGTGGTACATTTTCCGATGTTGTAGTTTTGGGTTGAGAAAATTAATTTTTTTCTTATTACTTGAGCTGACTAGGAGGCTTGACTCAACCGCCATCGGAGATGGGCAGAGTTATCGACAAACTTAGACGGAGAATCTAACAGAATGATATAATCGGTTAATTAGCCTTTGTGTAAGGGGTAGATGTACGATTTAGTAGTGCAGGGGGTGATTGCTACTTTGGTGAAGAACAGGGGGCAAATAAGCATTTCCATACTCTAAACATAAATATGATTATAGGTTGGTTACGGTTTTGAGATAGATATTTCAATAATCATATCATATTAATACATATTAGTACACACATGTGACGGTTCTCGAGCTTATCCGTATTCTAAAAGTATCAAGTGAAACATTAAGTTTTTTCTATTTGATCAGTTCATATTCAAAAGGATGATCATGAGAACGATTAAAATTGCCATTCCTATCTACAGGCATCAGTCTCGGACATCCTCAACCCCCACCACAGCGTTACAGCCGGAGGAGGAGTCAATGGCGGAGGGATGCAGAACTACCGCCGGTCGATGTCCACGTTGGACTTCTGTGCTCTTGATCCTGACAAGATCTCCAAGCTTTTTGGACTTGATGATGACCATAGAGGCCAGCTTCTGCATAAGTCCAGCTTCATTATGTAGCAATTTGATTGGTTCAAATATGAAGGATATTTTGGGGGATGTTAATTTCGAACATACTACATTAAGAAAATGTAGGCATTTGTGGCATAAACGAATAAAGCATAGAGGAAGAAACTTGGTCACTCCACCAAGTTGTGTACTTTGTTATTGAAATTTGCTTGTAATGTATGGGAAATGGGGAGGGAAATGGTTATTTGGGTTTCTTTTTCTTATGAATAAGTGATTATTCTCATATAAGTCAAAATATGGAGAGGGGAAGGTTAAAATTCGGTACTTATCGATTTGAAACAAGCACAAAACTTGCCGTTTTAGCCGTATAGCCCCTTTACGAAGCTTTCAAAGAAGGACATGTAACGGCACACAACATATGGTTACGCACCGCATAGGGACAATTTCGTCCTCTGTGAAGCCGTAACTACCCTTCGCAGGGTGAATAATTCACTTGCCAACAAATTCCTAACCGTTCTAAGTAGTTTGATCCGAAGTCAATGGGTTCTTGAACGAACAAAGGGCATGGTTGTCTTAAGTCCTAGGCTTGGTTTGGCAATTGGACATAAGGATCGGACCTCGAACATTTTCCCGGCCAAACGGGGAAATGAGATATCGAAAATAAACTTTCATGTCGTCATTCATCTAAATCCTATCGAACGTTCCGGTTGCTGAACCAAGTCACATAACAAGCCATCTCATACAGAAGATAAATGTTCTAAGTAATATACACAAAAAAGCCACAAATTCTGGACCATCACCCAAAGAAATGGAGGACAGAGATCAAAGCTGAGGATGGACAGAAAGAGGAAGAGGAAGAGATCATCCATGCACACAAAGAGAGACGGAACTCAGTCTTGGAAGTAGTCGTCAATGAACTTGCTCTTGATCCACTTGAAGCTGTTTCTAAGAGAGGTTTTGAGCTTACCTTCTTTGGAGTAGACGTTATACTGAGCAACTCTCTTCCTCCTTTTCACCTCAGGATTCTCACTACTACCACTCCCAAGCTCAGCAGCTCCCCCGTTAAAGCTGTACGAATTCGACTTGTGCTCGAACCCCATCCTCCTCATCTCCGAATACCCCGAGAACGATCTGCTCTTCTCCATCATCATCACGATTGTTCAGTTACAAACTTACAATGACTGTCGATGGATTTTTGTCAGGTTTCAGAGGATGGGGGAAGAAGCAAAAGGCTATGTAGGAAGTAGAGTTGATGATTAGGGAGAGTAAGCCCATTAAAAATTCCAACTATTTGAGTTTAATGTTTCTTTTTTGTTGTTGTTAGCTTGTTGGTTGTGGAGGCAGAGGAGTAGGTAATGGGGATGGGCGGTGGGGTGACTTGTACTAAGGCAGACCATGGCTTGTTGGGTTGTGAGAGAGAGATGACGCTGGTGAGGATCGGTTCGGTTTGGGTTAAGAGATGAAACCGGGTTGATTTGAATGACTGAATCAAAACTGAACCACTATTCGGAAAGTGGCACTGATTGAAATATTGAATTGGACAAAAAACTGAACCATATGGGAACAGACAGTACAACAGGGTGGGAATCGGTTTCAAAATTTACTGATGCAAACGTTGGATTCGGTTCACCAAAACCAAACCATATTCAAGAAAGGTCCTAGATTCAGTCATTCAAATAAAATGATTAAAGTACCCTGATTGTCAGATTATTGATTACTTATAATCCACGATTTTAATTCTCAAGTGATTTGAATCTAATATGTTCCGATAATTTAAGATAATTTATAGTATTCGGGTCATCAAACTGAACGATATTGAACATGAAAAGATCCTAGAGTCATTAGTCTCCCCTGATTTTTGTTTACAATATAATCAAAAGCTCACGAAACCATGAGAACAGATGATCCATAATCTTAAGTAACCCAAAATCGATCTGTTTTTTTCGAAATTTGTAGTGTTTCGAGTTAGGACTAGAGTTTGCTGACCATAACAAAGACTTAAAGGGTGACCACTGGTTCTCTTTCTAGACTATAGAAGCTAAGTCCAAAAGAGACAAGAACTGCCCATTATGTAATTATGGCATATAGGGCCCTGTGATAGCAATTGCTGTAAATCCGACTGCTGAAGTAGGGTCAGGATTCTATCTGTTCGTTGGATTTTAGGTTTTGATTTTTTTTTAATGGAATATGTATTCTAATAAGTGTTTTTGTACTAGTGGACAGTGGTGGTCGAGGAAATCCACCACCATATAAAGGAATTAGGTTGGACAGTTGGTGCAATAACCACTGTCAACACTGACCCACCCAAACAACCACTTTGTTTCTGGGTTTTGGATGCCTGCAACTACCCAGTGATTAAACAACCATACTGAAACGCTGGTTCAGTCAGTTAGATCGTGTACATCGGGGTCACTGGTCTGGTAATGGTGAAGCCGTGCTTACATCATCAGACCGGCCAATATACAGGGTTGAAAACCCGTGCCTACGGGTGAAAGAATGGTTAACTGCCGTTGCAGTTAGGATTTCTGTACTATTAAACAAAACATTTATTTTAGATTGATATTAAGACTAATTTAAACACGATTCAGAACTGGTTGAACCATCTAACCATCCCAATACCGACAATTCCTGCTCAGTAACCGGTATGGTTATTTAATACTGACTACAGCTACAGCACTCCATTGATGACCAAATGCTGATATAATGTACTCCAAATTGCCAAACTCAAGAGTCAAATACAGTTTTTTGTTGGATTATAAGATAAGATGAAGTAGTTAAATACACCTAGCTTCAAAGTAAGAGTGGCAGAAAGGGACATCCTACTCAAATCATCAATACTTAAATCCTACACAGAAGAGTACACGTCTACTGGTAACGTTTAACTATCGACCTAACCTATCACTAATTCAAGCTAATTGTACTCATCAGCACCAAAATGACTAGCGATTCAATCATGTTAATCACAGTGAGAAGAGTGATAGTAACCCCTTCCCCAAGAAACAAGTTGCCACAAAAGCGGAGCACGCAACTAAAAAAGATGGTGCACAGACCTGGACTTGAGACTTTCCAACCACATTACCGCTGAAAGAAATCAGCACCGTTCTCGACATCTTCGGTTCTGATGCTTCCGGACTCGGCCATCAGTATTCTGTAGACTCGCTTTGAGGTTACTTCACCAACTCTCCTTTCGCCTCCAATCCCTTCTGCTGGCAGGTTAGCAAGCATAAACTCCTTTTCATGAACCTGTCGTTGAATTATCATACAATAATGATGGAAATAAGAACAACTAGGTTTGACCATTTGTGTTACTCTAGCTGAATATTGCGAGATCAGACCGGCAAAGCTATTATAAATGCTAGGTTTTGATTCTGCATACCGATTTACTGGGGTCCATATAAATCCTGAGCAATGACTTCACTGTAGTATACTTCTTCGATATAGCAACAGCAAAACGAGGCTGCACCTTGGGAATGGCAACCAGAGCTTTTAGCCTGAGAAGCACAGAAGAATCAGCATGGAACTCTCAGTTTCGAAAACCATATAACTAAAAGGTATGCCCCCTAACTGTTGTACGAAAAATTTGACACCGGTTCTTACTTACCATGGGCTCTTTTGTATCAGATCCTTGTCAATGAAATTCTTAGGTATTGCAGACCCATTGGCATTGACTGACAGACGTGTTAACTTCTTTCTGCATAAGAAATGAGTAGAAAGGAAATATCCTTCAGACTGCTACAAACTTTTTGTTCACCGAAATGGGCAAAAGAAAAAATTGGAAGGAAAAACATCTTGAACCTGTATTGACAAGAAGCCAAACTACTTGTCAAACCAACCACATGATCTGCAACTTCAGCTTCATCTCTACAGTGCCTGTGATATACCTTCTCGTAGTGGGTGGTTAATTTTGCCAGCATCTGCAAGAAAAGCTAAGAAGCATAAGAATTTCTACTCCAACTCTTCTGAGAGGTGAAATGAAGTGTGCCAGCATTCACAAAATGGATCTTAAAGGCAACTGATGAGCTGACTATATATCTAGCGAATCTAGACCGTCGTTTATCTTTTAATGTTCATTAAATCATTGTATTTTCATTCATCATCCTACTTTATTATTACAAATTTTGTATTATAATTAACTTGTTTGAGACTTTCCAACCTCATATTATAACTTATGCTGGGGTCTACCCTGTTTGTTAATTTTGACAACAAATCCAACGTAACCACCTACCTGACTGGACGATAGTAATTAATGGGACCCTAAATTACATTCGAGCATGCCCTAGGTACATTGAAACCCAAATGCACGGTGGAATACATTACTTACACATTTGGACAAATCTATGGCCACGACAGTATCAGATTTGTGTTTGTTGGTTTCTTTTTAGGAACTTCCATGCAAAGAGACAGTAGGGGAGACATGGACAAATGACATCACATGCTACTATATCGGCCAACATTGAATTTCTTATGTCAACGATCTGATTTAATTTGCCAAGTACTCATCTTTCCCAACATACTTCCTTCAATCTACCTAAGCTCTTCTCTATATAAGCCTTTATATGCTACAAATCTTGTTCTTCAACTCATCCCAAAGCAACACAAGAAACACATAAGAAAGAAGAAATGGAGAAAATAATAAGAAAGATGAAGAAGATGCATAAACTACAATACAATTCCACCAAGAAGGTTCTTCCCGCGGCATTCTTCTTGTTTTGTTTCATCTTCGTATGTTTAAGGTAAAATACAAACTCGATATATACTAGTTAACCTCGTTGGTTTAATATATATGATATAGGCTGATGTTGTGAAATTAGATATCTAACATATGCATGTTATGAACCTTAATTTTATTGATTTTTATATATAAATATCGGCATAATCATCATCTTTAATTTGTTTCGTCTCTTATATTTACGTTGTCAAATCACGAACTCTAATTTTTTATCTTGGTCTAATAGAAACAATCATGATACACCTTCTTAACCACAAATCATAATTATGTTTAGATTTTCTTTCGTTGCTTTATTAGATCATATTGAACTCAAAATTCTATCGAATATCCTGTTTCATTATCACTAATCTAGTTTCATACTTTTGTTATAACTCAAAATGGCTGATGAGAAGCACGAAGTAGTATTGGAGAAGGAGCATACTAAGAATTTGGTTAAGGCGGAGGTTCCTTCTGCCAGAAAGACCCCATTTCTGGATTCCGGTGAGAAGAAATTAGAAGGAGAGGTTCAACAAAAACGAACTAAGTTGCCCGTTCTAATGACCTCGTCGAAGTACGAAACCGACTAAGTTGCCGGATTCCGATGACCTCGTCGCAATGGTCTATAATCCGATGAGCAACAAGCCTCCTGTTCACAACTGATCATCACCTCAGGATAAATTTTTTTGTATTTAGATGTGTAGACCTAGATTTTTTGTATACCACACATGTAGCTTTGGTGATACTATGGAAGTATTAGGTTGATTAGAGAGCTATATGAAAGAGTACTATTATACGAATCATGTAAATTAAAATCAAATGAATGCACAGATCGGTAAAATCGTGATAGAGCTTGATTTTGAAGTAAATATATAAGCTATATGATAAAAAAACCTCGATCGAAAGGTCATTTGCTTTACGGAAAATTGGGGATATTAACATATAATATTTTGAATAACTAGTTAACGAAGATATGTGAATAAATAGTAATATCTTAATGATCACCTTCCATTATTACTTTACATTGATTATCATATATTTTCTTCTATTTTTACCTTGGCAGTTTTTATATAAAATTAATTTATAAACGTTTTATGGTCACTTTAATGGTGCCACTATATATTATTTCAATTTTATCAAATATCTTTAAAAGAACGAACGGTATCACTAATTATCCACATTTCATATACAATTTCAATGTATCATACCAAAGATTGATATGGACATGAAAAACAAAATATGAATAGCTATTCTCGACTTTTATTGCTATGAAGTATTGAATAATAGTTTATTAGTGATTTAGAAAGTTTAAATGTTTGAAGAATATTGGATTTGTGGTTTATTTTCTTTATATTTTGAAATTGTTTCGGTATGATTAGAACAAAACCTTGATAGATATAAATACAATATATATTTTTCTATCTGAAATATTATTTATCGTTACTTATAACGGTTGAAAACATATATCAACTATTCATATTCAAATTAAACTATTGCTAATGGTGTAAGAAATGACAAATGTATAAATATGAAATTAATATTGAACTCTTTTCCGATAATTCGAATTACTACTTACTAGGATGTTTAAAGTGTTCACATGGTATTAGAGTCTTTGATAAGAAAAAACTAACAGGATCCCAATATCCCCATATCGAAGATGTGGTAACTCTAAAATGTTTTACCCAAAATTGTTAACCATCCGAATTATTGGGATGAGAATCACGAGCGGAAAATATTCGGGCCAAGCCTAAGTCATAACAGAGATGCTTTTCTGTGACCCAACTCCAGAACTGAATGGACCAGGCCTTTTGAAATTCTTCTACAGCAGGCCCACCTTAAGAGAGCTTCATTCATAAATGGCGCATACCCGATCCGACTCCGAGTCGGTACCGGATTCCGAGATTTCTTGCTGGAGGGGTACAGAACCAAAAAGAACAGATTAATAAAGGAGAAATAAGAATCACTGTATTTCTCTTTCGTTTTTCTAGCTTTCTCTCCGTTGAAAGCTTTTCAGTTCTAGGGTTACTGGTATCGTGATTTGCTACACTCCATCAGAGCACCAACTTCCTCTCATCTACTCGCAATGGTGAGCCTCCACAGCATGACTGATTCCTGTTCATGCTCTCAGATCTGACAGCTCCTTGACCTTTTATTTTCCCCTCTCTGTTGAAATCGCAGGACGGAAAAGCTAGTTTGGAGGCGGCGATTGAGCGGCTGCAGAATGCGGAGAAGCAGGCGAGGCTCGCCGGCGATGTTGCTGAGACGAGGAAGGCTGTCACCGAAATTCTGCAGCTCTGCTTCGATGCAAAGGACTGGAAGGCGCTGAACGATCAGATTCTTTTGCTCTCGAAGAAGCGTGGTCAGCTGAAACAGGTATTGTATGGGACTGTGGAGTTATTGTTTTTCGTTTTGGAATTGTGGGTGTGACAGTGAACTTCAGTTAGCTGATTTTGCGTTCTCGGATTTGAATTTTGATGTTATTTTAGCTGAAAGCGGTTTCTCCTCGATTGGTTAGGAGTTGATGTTTGGTGCTGTTTTAGCTGAATCTGCTAGTAATGGCCGTCCATGTGCTGAAACCAATTGCTACACGATTGGTTCAGCTTGATTTTGAATTGTATCTCCTGCGTTTTCTCAGTTGTTTGCTGTGTTACCGTTAGTCTGTTACTGTATTTTGCATCGTAAATCAGTTTTATGGCCACAAGTTGATAGGCTAGGCCTCTAGCTTTCCTTTCAACTTAGATTAATAGTTATCACTGGAGAAGGCTTGTAATTATGAGTATGCTTTCATATTCCGTACCTTCTTCTGAAACCATAGTTTGGAAGGAGATAGCAGTGCAACTTATTGAATATCGATTAGAGTATCCCTGCTAACTGCTTCTAGTTAGCTGATTGTGTGTTCTCGGAGTTGATTGTGGAAAGTTGTTTTAGCTCAATTTCCTAGTAATGGGCGTCCAAGTGTTTCTCTGTCTGTTTTTTTTATTATCTAATGCTTGTTGGTTTACTGTTGCTGCATCTGGCATTCTTCACCAGTTTTATGATTTGTTGTCTTAAGTTCATAGGTTAACCTAAGCTCTCGTTTGACGAAGTTAAGCGAGTGAAAGTTAATTTTATCTGTTGCCTGGCCTCCTATTTAGCTTAGAAATTGGTGAATATAATTGAAGAAGACAGTATGACATGTTCATGTGGATTATGATCTCATTTTGATTGCCTTATGGACTGATGACACTGACACTTCTTTAAGGGAGAAGAAAGTGTGAAATAGTCATATTTTGTTAACTTGCCCCTTATTGAAAATAACCCTTTTGGCCCCTTGTTTTGTCTGGAACAAGTTTAATTTTCGTTCTTGTATGGTTGCTAGTGTATTTGGCTAGCTTATGAGTGATATAATTGAAAATCTTACTACAGACTTTTGGGTGGTCTGGTACTTACACAAGTTCATGTTTTCCACAGGCTGTAACTGCAATGGTGCAGCAAGCAATGCAGTATATTGATCAGACACCGGATGTTGAAACTCGGATAGAACTCATTCAGACTCTTAACAATGTCTCAGCTGGAAAGGTCAGATTTAGTGATACAAGAATCTACCCTCTTACCTACTATTACTTTATTATTCATCTTCATCTTTGCTTAATAAATTCTTCTGTGTTTCAGATCTATGTTGAAATCGAGAGGGCACGTTTGGTTAAAAGACTTGCAAAAATTAAGGAACAACAGGGGCTTGTGGCTGAAGCCGCCGATTTGATGCAAGAAGTTGCGGTATGTTTGTGGTTACATTGGAAAATACTTTATCCTGTATAGATAGTTTCTGAATTGATCTTTTGACCCCTTCTTCCATCTTTTTGTTTGTTTCTCACAATTTTTTCATTCAATTGTCTTCCAGGTTGAGACATTCGGTGCTATGGCCAAGACTGAAAAAATTGCCTTCATACTCGAACAAGTATGTGCCCCTTTATAGCTTACTGTTGTTCTTGATTGAGTGATTCTATAACTTAGATCAGTCTATGGATACAGTTTCCTCATTCAGTGGAATGCATTGTATTCTATTGGTCTTGATATTAGGACTGTGGCTAAAATGATTCTTTTGCAGGTGCGTTTATGTCTAGATAGGCAAGATTATGTACGTGCTCAGATTCTTTCGAGGAGAATTAGCCCTAGGGTATTCGATGTCGATATTTCCAAAGAAAAAAAGAAGCCCAAGGAAGGAGATAACATCGTTGAAGAGGCTCCCGCTGATATTCCGTCCTTGTTGGAATTGAAGAGGATCTACTATGAACTTATGATCAGGTTCGTAGCTTCTCGTTGTTTTGTGCTTCCTTATGAGTTTTGTGTTCTGTTTGCTGAATTTTTCGATTCATGGTGATTGGTTTCTAGAGTTGTTAGTAATAACATTCGATTTTTTTGGCATTATAGGTACTATTCCCATAACAATGACTACCTCGAGATTTGCCGTTGCTACAAGTCAATCTATGACATTCCTTCCGTGAAAGAAGATCCAGCTCAGTGGATACCGGTAAACAGCTTATCTACTATTTTATACATTCCACTGTCTTCGTAACCGTTCTCACGAGATTGATTCTATAATATAGGTGCTGAGGAAGATCTGCTGGTACCTGGTATTGGCACCACATGATCCAATGCAGTCAAGCCTTCTGAATTCAACTCTGGAGGACAGAAACCTCTCCGAGATTCCAAAGTTTAAGTACGCATTCATCATTTTGTGTAACTTCAACGACGATGCCATCTTTTCGAAGCACTGATTTACAAGTTTTTATTTGCAGGACGTTGTTGAAACAAGTGGTGACTATGGAGGTCATTCAATGGACTTCTCTATGGAACACATACAAGGAAGAGTTCGACAGCGAGAAGAACCTGCTGGGAGGATCGTTAGTTGATAAAGCGGCTGAAGACTTGCAGCAGAGAATAATTGAACACGTTCGTTCTTTACTTGACTAAGAATTTTTTGCATCTCTTGATGAAATTTTCGCTAAACGTTCTTTTATTCGTTCAGAACATCCTCGTCGTGTCAAAGTACTACGCTAGGATCACTGTAGGGAGACTGTCGGAGCTTTTGTGCCTTGGCATTGTGGTATGCATACACTCTCTTCTTCGTCTACTGCCTCATGAATGTTAAGACTGATTTGTATATACAGTGCTATGTAAACTTATTTTCACTTTCCATTGACTGGTTTCAGGAGACGGAGAAGCACTTATCAGAGATGGTGGTCTCCAAGGCTTTAATAGCCAAAGTCGATAGGCCAACAGGAGTCGTGAGCTTCCAAGTTGCAAAAGACTCGAACGACATCCTCAACTTGTGGTCTTCCAACCTTGAGAAGCTGCTGGAGCTAGTCGAGAAGAGCTGCCACCAGATCCATAAGGAGACAATGGTGCATAAAGCAGCCTTGAAATGAGCAAAACTCAGGTAAACTCTAAACCCCCTTTGTTAATATTTCTAAAATCGAGTATCGTAAAATTCTGTGGGAATAAAAAGCCGACATAGATCCTTACTCGATGCAGGCTCAATTGTGCCACAACTCTTTGTCGCGAGATCCAGGCCGAGTTAGGCTCGATTTTCTCCCCCTCATCATAGTCTTCTGTTTGTAAGGACCTGTATTTGTGAATCTGTTGGGATTTGTTGAAACGCAGCTTTAGATGCCATTTTAGTGGTTCAACTATAAAACTTCACTACTCTTTGAGTTCCATATCTGCAATCTAGACTGCTCATTTAGTTCATTACTTCATTTTAGCATCTGATTGAACCAATTATATCGCACTTCACTCGAATTGGTTCAACTGCTGGTTGGGTTTAGAACCGATAACCAATGTTATGAATCTGGTAGTGAAAATCAGAACGATGTTGTTTCCTCTTCTATGATTTTTTAACCCCTACATCTTAAAAACAACAAAAGAACAGAACTATAACTCCCTTGCCCTCCTACCTACTATAAGATTATTGAGTACCGAATAAAAGAAATCGTTATCCGGAAGCAGAAGTCTCCCTGCTGCCACCGGACGGCGAACCCTGCCAAGGCGCGGTCGAAAACTCCCCTGAGCCAGTACTCTGCAGAGGTTGATAACACGGAGAAGCACTCGGAGGAGTAGGCGCTACGAAAGGTCGAAATTGGTATCCCTGAGGAAGATTAGGAGACGCCACATTCTGATTCTGATGTTGATCGTAGTATCCTCCAACTCCCAACACCAACTGCGAAGAAGAAGAACCACCCACCGGCCTCCGATCCCGGTTCATCCCCATCGTGTTTACAAACCGGTTCTGCTGTGAAAAAAATGGAACGTTGATGTTGTTGGTGATGGTGGAGGTGGCAGTGTTGGGAATGACCATCCTGACGTTCTCGGGGAAGTTGAGCTTCGCTTTGCTGCCTCGAAAACGCAATGCAGCTTCGTCGTAGGCTCGAGCAGCTGCCTCAGCAGTCTCGAACGTGCCTAGCCATACTCTTGCAGCCTTTATGGGATCTCGAATCTCTGCTGCCCACTTCCCCCACGGCCTTCTTCTGACTCCCCTGTACTTCCTCCCAACTGTCCCTGCCGTGGCATCCTCTGTTCTGTTGTTCACCGTTTGGTATGTTGGTTGTGGTCTTTGTTGGATCGACGGTTGAGATGCGTTGTTGATTATACTCCCACCTGATGATTTTGTTTCAGAACATAAACACTAAATTAAAGAGACGGAGTTAATATTATTTTTAAAATTTAAACCAAAGTATTTATTAATTAGTTAATTACTATAACAATGAATTTGAGAATATATCAAACCTTGAGCAGGAGGAGGGAACAAATATGAAGCTGGTCGGTAAAGATGAACACCACTCGCCAGAGGAGGAAGATGAAGAGGAAGCTGCTGCGGTGGAGCTCCGAATCCATCGTTCCCAATCCAAAGATTGTTACTTTTTGTTCTTCCTCCTACTTCATAATCACTGCTTTCCCGCGTCGGAAACGGAGGAAATTGGCTTCCGGAGGCACCGCCTCCGCCGGAGGCCACGACGTGCGTCAAGGCGGAGACCATGGCCGACATCTCCATCTCAGACGACAGCAACTTATGCCTCGGTGTCGCCTTCACCACTTCCTCCACCATTTCTCCTCCCACTTCCACCATTTCCAACGGTGGATTCTCACTCCGAATCACTTGCTTCCCTTTACTATTATTCCTATTGTCCATCGTCGGAGAAACAAACAGAGGAGCTTGAGAAACAGAGCAGAAATTTGGCGGGAAGAAAAAGCCCTTCTTTTGTGGATTTTAAATGTGAAATAAGCCAAGACGACGAGCTCCGCTGACGCAAATTTGAAAAGGTGACACTACGAAGTAAAGGAAAAGGAAAAAACAGAGCAAGTTAAGAAAACAGAGCATTAATGGCGGAAGTCAATCCTCTCTGAAGGAATGGAAAGAAAAAGAACCCTTTTTCTTAAAACAAGTGGCTGATTGAATTCGATGACTGGATCTTAAGGAGACACTGCTGAGCTGACCAATGTCCCCTCGAAAGAGTGAAGGGGGGGGAAAACAGAGCATTAATGGCGTAAGACAAAAGGAATGAACTTTTCCAGAATTTAAGAGCTCAATTTTGCCGACTTCCGGGGGTTTAAGGCGGTTATGAGTTCGATTGTTAAGGAATCAGCAGCAGGAAGAAATCAAGCTGTATAATTTATATATAATATAATATATATCTTTTCATTCTTCGTAAAGAAGAAATTCGGGATTGCTTGGCTTTCGAATTGTGGGTGGAATTTAAATTCAAAAAGGAATTGTTTTTCTTGGGTGTGTGAGGTATGAAATGCTGGAATATTCTGACGATTTTCAGTTGGATTTATTTGGATGAAGTGTGATTGTTGTGGCAGAGCAAGTTGGCTGGTGACTGGTGAGGGTTAGCCAGGTCAGAATGTAAAGATGTCAACTTCATCTCTCTATGTTAACGTATTGGTGTCTTCAACCGGATATTTTTGGGCTGGTAGTACATAATTTCACGAGTAAAGTAATTTCATTTTAAAATCGAGTTTACTTTTATTGCTCGTATTTGATAGTCATTTCAAGATCGAGTCTACATTTATTGATCATATTGGTAAGTAGTTTATGAATGTTTCGAGACTAATATGTAATGAAATAGTTATTTGAATCTTGTTTTTTATTTATGTTTCACATGCTACTGATTTATTGATACGAGAACTATAAATGACGATAGAATTATATGTGATTAATAATTTGTGCAAGTTAAAAGGGAGATACACACCAGTGTGATCAAAATATCATTCATCAATTTGTTTTGTTTTTTTATAAATATTTTTGTCAAATGCTCAGAGATCAAAGAAGTGCGTCGTAAAATATTTATCCAATTAAGTTAGTGAAGCCATTTTTATAATGACGGAAGGAAATAAAAAATGACTATCTCATCCATATATGTAGAACCTCATTCCTCGTTTTCCTAATATTAAAATTTATTAGTCATTTGACTTATTATTCTAAACCAACTAATGAAATCAACCCATAAAAGCACAATTCAGGAACCAAAGAAAACTTGAAAGGAATACAAAGAAATCAGCCATCAGGTGACATCGATGGGCCGACGACAGGGATGTGTTGATAGATTCGTCACTCTCTCCAACCCCATACGCATCTATGCAGCTGGAACAGTTATTGCATCACCAGATTCCTCCTTCCTTGGCAACTTTGATAGTTTTTGGCCGCTACCATCTATCCCTCCATTGTTGGCCATAAGGTCGTCCTTCTTTGGAGATTTCGAAGGCCTCCGACCCTGCAATTCCTCTATGCTCCGGCTAGCAGCAGTAAACTGGTCCTGCACTGATACCTCGATATTCTTACCAGATGGTTTGGGTGGTTTGGCCACCCCGAGGTTTGTTGATTCCTTCAGCGGCATACTCACTTGCGTTACGCGGCACAACGAGATAGTGTTTGGTCGGTGTTGTGCAACATGATGGTACGGATGGAGGAGAGTACACGATTTGTAGACGGATTCGGAAGAAGAAGAGAAAAACAAAGAGTAAAAAACCCTACTTTGAGGGGGAAGCTCCTACGACGGGGAGGGAATACAAACCCTAATGCCATGGTAGCCAACCATCAAATTCTTAATTTCACAATCTCGACTCTTTGTACTATTGTTATTAACATTGGATCCTAATAAGTCTTCGAAACTATTGATCTGAAGGCCAATCTTGGTTAGCTCAAAATTCGATCAAAAAGTAATCAAAGGAGCTGTTTGGATGGATGAATTGAATATCAAGGATTGAGATCCAATTCTGTATTACTTTCTCCTCAACCAGAACACTCAATCCTTGTAACCAAACACACCCTCTCTCGCGGTACCGCCAATTAAGATCAGCTAGGGCTTTTCGCGCACAGAACAAAGAGGATAACCAGTGAGGATTCAGCTCCGGCGAACCCAAAAAAAATCATGAACGGCGGAGGAGACGCCGATAGCAGCTCAATCAAGCAGCTGACCTCCGAGGCACTTCCCGTGCTCAACGAAGGCATCTATTTGCTTCTCTCCAGATGGTCAGCTCTTCAGCTCGCAATCGAGAACGAGTGGGCCGGCCGCCGCTCCCGCCAGCTGGCCGATCAGTTCGCTGCCGATATCTTCGCCTGGTTCACTCAACCCAAAGGTAGACAAAAAATGGGAACTCCATGGCTATCGCTCTGCTTGAAGTTTGAAGCTTTGCTGATTCGTTTTATTGATTCTATGTTGGATCCAGCCGAACCGCTGTATATCGATGATCTAGAGAGCGTTTTAGACGAAGGGATGCTTACTTTCAACGTCGATGTTGACGATGGCAGCGTTGAGGAGGTAATGTAATCCATGGACTTGCTTTGCTGCACATTTGTAGTGATTTTTTACTTCCTTCTGTATAAAGTTTTAATCTTTGTTTGATAAGTTTGTGTTTTTATTGTTTGCTAATGATTAGGTAGCTGAGAAATTGATGATTATGCATGAGGAATGTTTGGAAGGTAACTATAGATCCGTTGAGAAGTTGAGAACAGCAGGGCCTGGAGCAGGAATTCATCAGCATCAAAGAGAGGTTTGGTTTGCAGAGTTAGTGTATAAAGGTTGAGACTTTCATTAGATCTTAGTGAGTTTGTTGTTAAACGGTGCTTTCTATATGCTGTGTTAGGCTGGAAATGACGATGAATCCTCGTCGGAGGACGATGACAGTGACAAAGAAGGAGGTAGATCAAGTATGCTGGTGGATCAACCAGTTTCTCAGCCAAGGTCGAGTTCAGTGGTCGAGCCGGAGTGTAATGAAGCTCTGGGAGATGATGATGGGTGGACAGTCGTCTTGTCCAGTCGAAGCAAAGGCAGAAGGAAGTAGACGAATATTGTCGTACAGCTCGTAGTGATGATTCAAGGGGAATCAATGATGTGGGTGGGGGATTCGTATTCGAAGCAGAGGTAGAAAGATCTAAGTTGAACATCACAATAGCTCTCTTGGTTTCCTTCTTCCTTATCTGGATTCGGGATAGAAAACAATCAGCTTACAGTTTTGCCTGGATTCACCATTGTTTCCTTTTTTTTATGAAACTCTTTGGTCTATGAGAAATGTTATGGTTTTACTTGATTTCAGTGTCATTAACAGAACCAACCAATTACTGAATTATTACGAGGAATAATCGTGTTAATGCGAGTAATATAATATATGTATTAGACCAGTGGACATGGCCACTTCAGTCTTTTAAAATTAAGTTCCGCTTCAACTTGATTACGTAGCCGGGTGCATTATTTTTTAACATTCTTGGCTTTTTGGTAAAAAAATTTCGTGACAAATCTTTGTGTTCCAAAGAAATATAATTTGGGGTTGGCAGCAGGACCATTAATCAACTTCTTGTGTTTTGAAACTCGCTTCTGCATTTCGTACTCTGTGAAAGCTCAAATTTTCATCTGCTCTTGCTTGTTTTTTCTCCCTTGTTTTGTTGAAAGCTTGTCAAAAATGGAGTCTTGGAATTTGTTTGTGAAGAAGGCATTCATTAATGGAAGATTCTCACAGCACAACTCATTCCTGGAGAAAATCGGCAGACAGATACTGGGAAAATGTCATGGAGTTCCCCTTGCTACAAGTACAATATCTGGTCTGTTGAGTTCTAAGGACTCGGAAATCGAGTGGCAACTGTTTGTCGAAAATGTAATGAAAAGCATCGGCACAGAAGACAGCGGTGTCGACTCTCAAACTGAGCTACGAAGGGATGGAGAGGCTTCCAGATTCCGTAACGAACCTGCTTAATCTGCAAGTGATGGGCGTGGCTTCCAACAGATTCAAGGAACTACCAAAGGACATTATGAAGTTGGTTAATTTGAAGCATCTTTACACCCGCCACAATATCAGTATGGCATATGTGGAACATTTTGCTAGTATGCCAAAGGGGATCGGGGAGTTAAAATCGCTTCAAACCTTACCGGTTTTCTATATCGAGACGGCTTCTTCTTCTTGGACAGAGTTGCAAGGGTTGAATGCCTTGCGTGGACAACTAATCATTAGAAACTTGGCGAATGTCGAGTTTCTTAGAGACGGTACTTTATGCTTATTAAACGGGAAGCCGCTTCTTCAATCATTGACTTCGGATTGAGGCCCGTACGAATGACGATGATGAAGAAGAAGAAGAAGAAGGTGATGATGAGGATATATTGGAAATGCTTTGTCCACACCCAAACCTTAGAAGCTTGACATACACGATGGTTATTCAGGCTCGAAGCTCCCCGATTGGTTGTTTAGCATCAAGAATTTGGTGGAGATCTTATTGGAAGATTGTAGGAAATGCGAGTACCTTCCTCCATTGCACCATCTCCCATGTTTGAAGAAGCTTAAATTCAGCGATTGTCCACGGTTGAAGAGCATCCGATATAATGAAGAAGATGATGAAGTAGATGTCCCCAGTTTTCGTTGTCTTGCGCATTTCTACATCAGGGACTGTTTAAACCTGACACGGATGCCCGCTTTCCCGATTGTCGAAGGTGACCTGGAGTTGATCAGAGCCAGCTTGAAACCATTAGCAAGGACGATGAAGATGACGACAAAGATGATGACGATAGGACCACTCTCTAAGGTGACCAAGTTGACATTACAAGAAACTGACGACGACCTCGAGCTTTTACCTGATGATGATGGTAATTTCAGTGGTTTCATCTCTCTTCAAGAGCTGTTTCTGAAGGATTGTTGTAGAGGTGTGAAGGTACCTAGCTCATTGTGTTGCAGCACGAGCTTAACCGCAATCCATATATACAGATGCGAGATGGTAATGTACCTGCCGCCATTACATACACTCCCGTCTTTAACACAGCTGAAACTCGAGGATTGCCCGAAGCTGAAGGGATGTTGGCATGAAAATGAAGATAAGGCAGAGGAGCACTGGCCGCATTTCTCTCTTCTATTGAGTTTGAAATTATCGGCTTGCCCAAACCTTACGCAGTTGCCTCTTTTTCCGACAGTCGAAGGCGATTTGCAGCAGTGGCGGGTGAGTGCGCAAGTGCTATGCCCGACGATGATCATGAAGAAAGCAGCTATGATCACTCCTCTATCCAGGTTGACACACCTGACTATATGGGATATTGTCGACCTGGAATCTCTCCCGGAACAAGGTCTTTACACTCTAACTTCGCTTACGGAGTTGGTGATCATGAGCTGTCCGAAACTGGCGTCTCTGCCTCCAGCAATGCGACACCTTACTTCGTTACGGACCCTGGCGATTCTATCGTGTCCGCATTTGAAAGAACGGTGTAGAATGGGAGAAGGTGAAGATTGGCGAACATTTCTCACATTCCGAAGATTATACTCGACCGGGAGATACTCCAGGATTCAGGTAGCGGGTCGGAGGCAAGCCTCTTGGATGATCCGTTGGTGATTTGTAAAGATTCTGAAATGATGAACAACAATTGGAAAAGATCCACATCGCTCAACTGCTGTTAACACATTGGCCTACTCAATTCTGCTAATCTGATTGTATTCTGCATTAAAGCTGCTTCCTTTTTGGTCCTGGGCTATAGATTGCTTGTATCATCGTTTACCCTTTTCAAGTTAGATTGTTTGTTCTTTGCTTTTGATGACAAAGTTTACCAACGTGCATGAACTAATCGCCATGGCTGTAACATTTTTCATCTGAGAATCTTGTTACCGTCGTTTCCAGTTAACTGGGCAAATACCGTTTTGTAAATTTCAGAGTTTTGTTGAAACAGAGGGTAAAATAAAATGGTATTTGAAAGTGATATTTCAATCTTATCATCATCACCATCATCCAAATTCATACAGAAGCTGACACGTCTCTTCTTCTGTCAAGAAGTCAAAGTCAATAGTGATGGCCAAGTGAAATTCCAACACCACCCCTCCCCTTAACTCTTTATCAGCATTTTAAATACAGGGGAGATGGTAGATAGAGGAAAGTAAGTAAAGACGCTAAAAGCAAAGAGAATAGAAGATCGATCGGATAGGAGGAGGAAGAAAGAAAGAAGAAGAATTTGGGGAGATGGAGAAATTGAGCAAGTTGATGGTGGTGATGTTCTTGATAAGCCTGGTGTTGAGTTGCAGTAGTAATATGGTGGAGGCTGATGCATCCGATTGCTATGATGCTTGTACTACAGGCTGCGTCCAGCCCAACAGTGAGTTCTTTCTTCACTATCTCTCAAAGTTTCTTCTTTTGTCTAGTTGAAAGGAAACCTATTGAAGACGCTGTTTGATTGAAAAGTGGGTTGGGGATTTTTGCAGCAAGACTGATGAGGAGGTGCGAGCTTAAATGCGGGATCAGATGCAATTCAGCTGCTGCTTCTTCTTCTTCTGCAGGTTAGTGTTTCAACATCTGAAATCAGATGAGCAAATACCTCCAGGATGAAGACGAACTACTGTTGTGATTATTCGTAGCCTAGTTTGAAATCTAAACAATTATTGCTGATTCTGAAGCATGATCCTCTGGATTTGATACTTGATCTTCCAGGATGTGATGTCTTCCCCTGCAATAACGTTTGATGGACCTTGCATACAGCCTTAGCCAGAAGTTGTGGCCGCTAAATTTTACCATAAATGCAATGCACGAATAAACGGAGTTGAACAGTCAAATACATCATTTCGCTTTGCCTCTCTCTGTATACTTGAAATGAATAAGCATCTGTCCGAGACGATTTTACTGTATTTTCTTGTTCAATGCGCATGCACAGTTCATGGTTTGCGTTGTTGTTTATTAATTTTTGTCGCCATTGTTGTTGGAAGGAATCTCACTAGAGCTTCCGCCGGCAATTTGGGAGTAGGGAGACGGAGAAGCGGCCGACAGCAAGGAGAATGACAGTTGTGTTGTGTGGAGATATTTATTGGGTTGGGTCCGTGCCTACACGGGAAAAGCCCAATAGAGGCTATTTTATAAACTCCAAGGATAACGTCACTTAAGCGGGGAAAATAAGTGGGTTGGCCCAAGCCCGGCCTGGGAAAATAGGCCTTGCCCAACTCAAAGTTCAACGGCGTCGTTTTCTGGGTGGTATATTTTTTAGAGGTTGTTCGGATTGGGTCCAGCTCCGACTCGGTTTGACGGGGATCCGAATATTCGGCTGACCCGAACCGAATTTGGCCTGGAACTTTTAGGCCCAAGACCGCAGCTCCTCGCCTTAAAGCCCAAGCCCTTGTACGAACTTGACCCGACCCGGCCAAAACCCGGCGACCCGGAAAGTTTTACGCGTGAGGTACACGCGCGAGTGTACCCCACGCCCAATTTTGCGAGTGGCCTTGATTTACGCGTATCCAGGACCGCGCGCGTTTGTATCTCACGTAAGCCCATCATCACGCGCTTGTTTGGGTTGCACGCGCCGGCATATTCTCCTCCCCCCCCCTACGATTTTTCCGGCTCTTCTCCTCTGGAAATGATTCCCCGTTCATCGTTTCTTCTTCTCCCACCCCCACAGTGCTCCCTCTATGGATCGTACGTTGGAATCAATGCTATTGTAAATATCACCGGCGGCTACTGGAGGCAGCTCTTCAGTTTCCCCTACTTCAATTGTACCGCCTTATCAAGGTCCTCGCCGCCGTCGCCGCCGGTCATCCGGCCGGTTTGAGCTGGTGGGTAATCTGTTCATTACACGCCCAGGATTGATGAATGATTTTGTGATGGGTCATTTCAGACGCTTGCAGATAGTATACAGCGGTTGTAGAAGGAATCAAATTCAGCTGGTTCTACATATGTAGATTCGATTGGTAAATCTAAAGCATTAAAATTTATCGTCAGTGATTGAGGTGTGGTAATTTTTTGAAGAATCTGTTCTGCGAAACGTGTATTTTGGGGGTTCATATACATATTACTTAGCAGGCTGACGCTGCTCTTAATAAACAGTATTTGTAGACGGTGGTTGCTTTCTTTGCATGCAGACATCTCTGAGTTCTTTGCTATTATTATATTCTTTTGCTTGGTTATTTGGTTGAGATTGATGGTTCAAGTTTCATGGGTTTTAATCAATGGTTGTTCAAAGCTGCTTCCTGTTATGTGTGTTTGTAATCTCATGTGCATTCTTTACCTTGCTGGAGTTTATTTTGTTATTTGTTCGAACTGGTTTCTGAACCTTGAACTTTGTTACAGGGCTCTGCTGCAGTGGTATACACAAGGAGGAGCGTTAAACGTGATGCTATGCAGTCTTAAACCGTTAAACGTGAATCTTGGTGTGGTTTTTAGCAAGCATTAGTAGTAGTAGTATTGTATTTTAGTACAAGTCACTAAATCAACAGTGGAGGAGAAGTTTGGAAGGTGCTTTGTTCTTTTAAGTGTTGCTATGAGATATATGAATGTTACAGTCTGATGTTCACTTTTGTACATCAATTTGCTCGGATTATTAGCATCCCATTGTCAACTGTTATTGAATCTCTCTTTGACCACCAAATCCCCAGAATCAACCAATGCAAGCTATTACTTAGAAAATAACTGGTTACTTGAACCTCAGAAAGGCAATACAACAACCTCTATCGTCAAATGAACAAAACTCCACGACCTTCTGATAGCTATCTGTCTTTGTAGCGTGCGGTATTCAAGCTCACTGCTCTTTCCAGTGCGTCTTTGTGCTCCATTTCCAGTGTCTGAATCCTCTCCATTTTCTGTGCTTTCAGAGCCCGCCGATTTCTTCCTTCATTCTCTGCAAACAAAACCCCTACTCCATTAACAACGACAGAGACAGAGTTCTATCAGTATTTGTGGCAATGCTTACACTTAGTACCTTCTCTGTTTCTGTTCGATCCAGATGATTGCGTGATCCGAAGTGGCATTGCACGATAGCATGATGTGTTCTAATCTTCCATCTACCGGAATGGCGGTTCTAATCTCAGGTGGAACCTCCCACACCTGCAGAATTTCACCGCTCGACGATGTGATAGATTCTCCCTGGAGCGTACAGTCTTCTGGGATGAATGTATCCCTCAAGCAGACCAAAAACAGCAGGCAAGGCAAGCTGTATCCAAATCATCAAGGTCTGGCTCTTAAGAGATACTAAGTCATAGTTCAAAACAAACTTGAACTCAGAAAGCATCCTAATATAGTAGAAAAAGAGTACAAACCAGAAGATTGACTTGAAAATATCTTCCAACGGAGTCGGAGTTCTTGGCAGGAAATCATCCTGTATCAAAAGCAACATAATGGCTATTTCCATCATAATCTAACTTCTCAAGCTTAAATGGCCAACAACTAGTAACATAATGGCTACTTCCATCATAATCTTCCTGATTCAGCACCCAAATGGCTGATTTCAACAACCCATGATCAACATACCCTCCATCAAACATCTGCCTCCCCAATTTGTTATCCAGCAACACTTTGTAATCCTCTTCTTTAGCCAAATTGAGCCCTCTCATCGCCAAGACGATCTCTTTATTGACATCGTCGCGGTAGATTATGTAGGGAGTGCAGCAGCCGTTGGCTTGCTCGTAGGTGACTCGTTTGATGACGCAGTCTTGCCGGAGGGAGTTGCCGGCGGCGGGGATGTGGTTAGGGTTGGACAGGTCGGTCTCGTAGACGGCGAATTCGTCTTGGGTGGCGTTTGTCCACGTGGTGCTGTCTTACACGGCTGTATAAGACACATTTTACACGACCGTGTAACCCAACTTACATGGACGGTCGTGTGATGTCACTGTCAGTTTACCAGCCGGAAAGTACGGTGACTGGAACTGCTGTCGTGTACGGATCATCATCAACTGTTTTATCCGTCTCCACTAATTCCTCCCTGTTTTCAACTCCAATTCAAACTTCCGTATCTCTTCTGATCTTCGTCACCCACAATGAACATCACCGATCAGCAGCAGAATCCCAAGGAACAGCCGCCGCGCCTTTTTTAGCTCAACAATAGAACAATCTGCGCCCAAATCACCAACTTTGGCTCCGCAATCACCCCCCTCTCCAAGACGGAAATCTCGCCGACATCGTACTCGGCTTCGATTCCGTCCAAACTTACATGGTATGTTGTTTTGACGCATTCTGGTTCCGATCTGCGATTTGCGACGGAAATGTTGCTTGCTATTGAGTTTATAGACCATCATTTTTGCGTGACAATTTGTTTCTCCAGGTGGTAACAAAGGTTTCGACGAAGTCGTGTGGGATGTTGTAGAACATAACAGTAGTAGCGAACAACCCTCAGTAACCTTCAAGTATGAAAGTCATGACGGCGAGCGAGGTTTGTAGTACTTGTTCAGTTCTGATGCTTTCATTCGGCTTGATGTTTGAATTTGGTTGAAAAGTTCACAGCTTTTTGCCATGAATCCACAGAATCTTATTAGCTAATATCTTGTTTAAATTCTTGCGATTCTACTTGTTCATTCTGATGTTTTCGTCGGCTTGATGTTCGAATTTTGGTTGAAAAGTTCGTAACTTCTTTCCATGAATCCACAGAATCTTGTTAGTTAATATCTTGTTTCGATTCTTGACGATTCTACTTGTTCAATTCCTATGCTTCATTGGCCTTAGTGTTTGAATTTTGGTTGAAAAGTTCATAACTTTTTTCCATGAATGAACAGAATCTTATTAGTTAATATTTCGTTTCGATTCTTGCTGATTTCTACTTTTTCATTTGGATGCTTCCGTCAGCTTGATGTTCGAATTTGGTTGAAAAGTTCACAACTTTTTGCCATGAGTCCACAGAATCTTGCAAATCATATCTTGTTTTGATTCATGGTGACTCTAATCGTGTCCAGGATACCTGGGAGATGTAACCGTGACTGCAACTTACACACTGACATCAAGCAACACAGTGAGGCTGGATATGGAAGCAGTTCCCAAGGACAAGTCAACACCGGTCAGTGATTCAGGTGTGGTAAAATCCTACATACCCCACTGTTGAAGGGGACTTGGAGTTGGTCAGAACGAGTTTGGAATTTCCAGATGAAGATGAGGACTGCAGTTTATTCAAGTTCACCAGATTCTTCAGCCCTTCTGGAATTTCCACTTCATTTACAACCTTTGTATGCTTTAGTCAACCTTGCTTCTTCTTCTTCGTCATCATCATTTTTGTCTCCCCTCTGCTGTGTTAGGCTGCTCTGACTTGCGCGAGTGTTGACAAGGAAAGCAACGGTGAAGATTCGTGTTCTGCTCTTGTCGATCCTCTCTCGAAATTGATACACTTGATGATTCTATGGGAAATTTCCGACTTGGGATCGCTACCAAGACAATGCCTCTGCAACCTCACTGGTCTGAGTTTACGGAATAGATGGAATGGAACAAATTAGGCCTTTCATAGAAGCCTACTTGAAAAACCTTTAAGGCCTATCTTTTACATACCTTCATATTCATGAAATACATTAACTGATTATTAAAATATGCGGATATTAGTGATGAAATAATTTAATTATTGCTCTCTATAGTCTTAATTATGATTGGGACTGAAAAATGAGTTTTCTCAACTCAATCTAGTCAACAAAAATCCACTCTACCTTTCTCAAATTTATGCCCTTGAGAATTGTTTTTAATTGGCAATAAAAAAGTTAATGAAATTGATACCCACAACTATATTTTTTTATATATTAAATTCCCATAACTATAATATATTAAATACACTTTTCTAAGATTTGTGTGACCTTTTTGGGTGAAGAAGAAGGGTAGTAACCATTTTGGGATGAACTATCCCATCAATTGAGTCTATGTTCATGGGAGAATCAAAGGCAACAAACTCAAAACATAAAGGGAATCAAATTCCCCACTTTATAGAATGGGATGTTATTAAAAACTATGTTTACTAGGGAGATGAAAAAAATTGTAAATTAGGAGTTAAAATGTTAATTTCATTTAGGAAACCTTATCTCGTAATGAGTTTATTAGTCTGAGTATATTGAGTTTTAAAGTTTTAATAAAAATTTATCCCTTATGATACATTAAAAGAGAAAAATGAATATATAAATTGATAATTTGAATATTCTATTACTTTTTTTCTTATTATTTATGATTATATATGGATTTAAATTAAAAATCTGAGTTAACATATACATGAAAAACCTAACGAAATTGGATCCACTTAATAGTCTACGTCATCATGGATTAGTGATGGAATACTCATCCCAAATGGACATTTCTCAACTACAAAAACTCACAAATTCAACCAAATGAAACACGAATCGAGTTCTATAAGCACAACCTCAAACTTCTTAATTTTTTGTCATAAAAAGACCAACAAAGACACCCTTGAATTCAGCATCCAATTCCCACCAAACTCTCTCTTTTTACAATATTATTATAAACACCTTGTTGTTATTATATCACTTTTCAAATTAAAAAAGCATCCAATTTTATGAATGTTTATTCAACCATGAGGAAGTAGGGCTTGTGTGGGTTACACGCCTATGAACAATTTCCAAGATTCCAGCATTTTTCTAAGGTGAAACAATGGGCTATTGATCCCCAAATATACATAAAAATTTAGTCCAGGGAAGACTTTCTAGTCACGGGAGTGTTTGGCTCCATGGTCAATATATATTAAGTTAGACTCGTTATAATTATGCCCTTATAAATACAAAAAAATAATTAAATAATTACTCTTACTAAAAAATTTTAAATTAAAATAAGATAATTAGACTTCTTTTATAAATATTGTAAAATGATAGTCAAGATAGAAAAGCTAAGCTGAAATATGTCAAACCCCAATGGAGTAAGTCAAATTGGTTAAACCAAGTAAATCTCGTACATCATTTCATCCATTACCATCGTTACATGAATTGGTAATTAGATGTAATTTGGATACTTGATGACTTTTGAGTTTTGTTTGTAAAACGTTCGAAGTAACTTTCTGTTGATGAAGCAGGGGAGAGCATGTTCGGATCATCCGGCTTTCAATGATCTTTTTCATCATCTATCAAACTCAAATCATCAACATCCAGCAGTAGCAACCAATTGTCGGAAGACAATGAACACAGCATCCCGATACAAAGAGGTATATATAATACAATACATGCAAGAACAGTACTATTTCAGAAGAGCAATTTTAAATTCAGATAAAAATATTTTAGGATTTCCGACCGTGGGGTATTTTCGAAATATTTTATTTATATTTTTAGATTTTCGACATTTTTGGTATTTGATAACACAAATGCAAAACTCAAAATTTAAAATTCAAAAAATAATTTAATACTTTAAACCCTAAACTCTAAAATCCAAACCTAAAATCTAAATTTCAAAATTGAAAACTAATATTCTAGACCCTAAACCTCAAAATCTGAATTTAAAATTCAAAGCTCAAAATCTAAAATACAAAATTGAAAACCAATACTCTAGACCCTAAACTTTAAAATCCTAATACGAAACTCAAAACCTAAACACTAAACCCAAACTCAAATTAAAACAAATAAAAAATTAAATAATATTGTTGAAAAGACTTACATCCTATTTATATAAACCGTTAGATCTATCAAAATACAAAATTCATGAGATCTAACAATTCAAAATTTTCCTGAATATCCTAAAATTCTTTTTTGCCTGAATTTCAAACTTGTTCCCTATTTCAGCAAGTAAACAAAACTATGTGCAGCTTTTGATAACGTCTGATTGCTTTCATCTGTTGCTAAGAGAGAAAAGAACAAAACAGAACGAAACAAAAATTGCAAAAAGGTCACTGTAGCTTTGATTTAACTACATAACCATATCTTTCCCCACGTAACATGCAATGCAATATACAACATCACCACTACTATACCCTTAGCAGGGTCGACAACTAAACTCCAAAACAAACCAACCAAAACCCACTAATTGTACAAAATACTATTACTCTTTTAGTTATTTGACACATTAGTTGTACCCGAAAGATCGTAAGTCTAACTCGATCATATTGGTAAAAAATTCATCAATAATGTGAATAGAAATAGAAGTGGGAGTGTATTGGTATAGTGAAACTCGAGTTTCTAGTTGTTTTCAACACATTCTAAAAATTACCGTTAATAAGCTCATAAAAGCTATGCTAGAGATGATTAGGTGTTTAGTTTAGTTCAAAGAGCTTCAACGGGGTGAGATGCTCTATGATCATATGCAATTGTCTCAGGGCCGCAATTGTTTTGGAAAGTTGGTTAGAGGGGTAAATATGTGCAAGAAGACATAAATCTCTATAGTGCAAGGTAAAAGATTGGAGCTAGTTAACCTCAACATAGCTAATGTCTAATATAAATAGGAAAAACTCGTAAAAACATACGAAATATGTATTTTTTTACTTAATTTGGCTAATATATGAGGACTGACATAGTGGAACTTGTTTTTCTAACCGTTTCCAACATACATTCCAAAAATTAGCCATATTCATTTTTTCCAATTTTTACCGAAACCCGTATAGGTACCCTTTTAGAAAGTAGCGAAAATCCCGCCAAAATATGAAAATTTTGTTTTTACTTCATTTGACTAATATTTGATGGGGTGACATAGCGAAATTTATTTTTCTAGCCGTTTCCAACATATATTTCAAAATTAATCAATTTTTTTTTTTTAATTTTCATCGAAAACCACATAGGTATGTGTACCCCTTTAAAAAATAGCGAAAATCTCACAAAAAAATGAAAATTGTGTTTCCACTTCATTTGGCTAATATTTGATGGGGTGATATAGTGGAACATGAATTTCTAACCGTTACCAATACGCATACTAAAATTCAGCAAATTTAAGATATTTTTTAACCAAACCATTAATACCCAAAAAAACCGTCAAAATAGGAAAATTGCTTTTTTAATTTCACATTTGGCTACCATTCGAAGAGTTGATATAGTAAAACTCAAATTTCTACCTATTTCCAACACACATTCTAAAAAGTTACCCTTAACAAGTCCATAAAAGTAATGTTAGAGGTGATTAAGTGTCTAGTCCAGTTCAAAGAGCTTCAATAGGACAGAACGGTCCATGATCATAGGTAATTGCCTCAAAGTGACCATTGCTTTGGTTAGAGGGCTACAAAATGCTATTACTCTTCTAGTTTTTGACACATTAATTGTCCCCGAAAGATCGTAGTAGTGTATGCTTTTTGAGAAGTTGAGAAGTATGTTATGGGTTTGAATCTATATTCTATACACTCAACTCATAACATCACACATTGGTACGTGTGCTATGATATGCATGTTTACACAATGATTCCATTTTACTACTCCATCCAAGAATCAAAAGCATTTTCATTAACGGGGAATGAAAGCTATGTTCATTGTCATGTTAACACACTCTCAAGGCCAAGAAACATATATTATGGTTCAGAATGTTGACGATGATCAATCCGACAGTATGAGCTGATAAGGGGTCACACATTTGCGACCTAGTGCTACTCTTTTGTAGCGAGTAATAGCTTCGAGTAAGCCTAACTCGATCATATTGTAAAAAAATAAGATCAATAATGTGAATAGAAACAAATGTGGGTGGTATTGGTATAGTTAAAAATTATTCACTATGTCCCTACATTTCACTAGTTTGCTACAATGGCTTATCAAATACTTTAATTAATTACTCTTTATAAAAAAAATTATTTTAATTAATTACTCTTTCATTATTCTACATCAAACCTTCTTTCATGATTGTTAATTATCATCAAAACATTTTTTTGAAAAAAAGTAAAGTATCTTTCCCATCCATGGGGGAAGGATTTGGTGCATGTTGCGGTGAAGATGATGATTGTGTTTTTCTTATGAGTCGTTTGGATAGTTGTGTGTAATCTGAATGGATGATTTTGAAAACTACATACATACCGTGTAAGTTCTTAATGATAAAATTATATTTTTATTGATGAAAAATTCATCAGATAATTGAGGTTTTGAAGAGTATTTCATTTTTAATAAAAAAATTAAGTCATTTTCCAAATATATGTATTTTAAGACCATACATTTGAAGTATGTGCCCAAATTAATTTTTGTGATTATTTTCTAAATCACTTTGTCAAACGACCCTTTAGTTAATTATACAAGAAGGACCCACTTAAAAGGAAAAAAAAAACAGGGAGTGGTCATAGCAACCAATAATCTCAAAGCAATTGCTTGAATATCCAAGTATGAGTAGCTATCAATCAACCCACCAAAAGAAAAAGGTAACATGAGATGTCTCAAATATTAAGAATAATTACAAGTCCCACTTGATAAAAACAAATAATTAAAGCCAACAAACTAGCTAGCTTGCACTCCCTCCTCCCTCAAATTATGATTTTGAATCAAACAGTTGATTTCTTCTATTATTTGTGATCAAGATTCAAAGAGGGTGGGGTTGGTAACAGAAAGTTGTCGGGAAATAGTGAAAAGAACGTACTTGTTTGAGGATTTAGTTTTGAAGTAAGATTAGAGTTTAACGGGATCAGATTGTTTAAAAAAGTATATGTCAAATTGAGTGTTTAGTATTAGAGTTAAATGATTCAAAGAGATAAAAGAAATTATGGAGCATTATTTATTATATATTATGATGATGAACCCACCCTTGGGATAAGAGAGACCCCATGGTTTGTAACTATAGTACAATCAATATGCAGAATGCAAGAAGAAGAAGAGAAGAAGGAATGAGAACAATGCAAAAGGGAAGGACCCATCTTCTTCAAAGATTTTGATGGCATTCCAATTATTTCTTCTTGGAGGATGAAATAGGTCCCAATAAAAACATGATGGTGTGCCATTATAATCGATATTGACAACTACTTTTGGTTAGACGATTGTCATTAGCCACATTATGTTACATTATGTTGAACTTCGTATTGAGATGGTCCAAATGTGCCTACGTTAAAAGTTCACATTTACTTGTATGTTGACTATGTCAGGATATTTTAATCGTTTGAATTGACAATAGGTCAACAGTTTGGAGTTGTATATTAATTTCTAATGAGTGATAGGAGTGGAGCGAGTAGTCTAAAGAGCACAAAGACAAGGGGCCGGTCATCTTGCTACATACGACTTGGCAACTAAGGTATTCACTATGATGAATCGGTAGTTCAACCTTGGTTTAGTCACCTATGCGGTTAAATTTATAAACTTTTTGATATAATCACGATAAATCTGTTCCAACAAGATGTACATATATATATATATATTTAAGTTGAGATTTAAACTTCAAATCTCTTTCAATTCAACTTTCTATCTACTATCTCTATTCTCTCTCCGATAATTGAAAAATGCAATTTCCTACCTAAAACTTGATTAGTTGTGCGGTTAAGTTCAAATCTCATCCAAATCAATGTCACACTTCCAAGTGTATTAACCCTACAAATGTACCATGTCCTTATCAAAACCTTAACCACTATCCATTAAAAAAAATTCCCAACTAAAGCCATTTATAATAAATTAATTCATTATTTCTAATTTAGTGATTAGTTGGATTGTCTGGTTCTGTTTGTCAAGTTTTATAGAATAATCGTTCAATTCAACTGTCACATTTACACACAGTATATGATTAAATGGGTTAATTACTATAATGGGTTAACCACACTTGGGTAGTTAATAAAAAACCATTTCGGATCACAAAAAATCATAAAATCACGATGTTCCATTTCAGTATTCACCCATAATCGACCACCCTTCATCTATTTCACTTGATTAATTACATCATACTGCTCTATTTCGAATCAAGTGTACCTATATAAACAGTAATTTAAAACCAAACGAACATGGTTAAATCGATTAATCGATTGATTCTGTCCGGCGAACCGTGAAGCCAAGTGCTTCCATTCATGCAGTACTTATCATCTTTGCATGAGGGATTACACGTGTTGTGGGGAATAGATGTTATAATAATGTTACATGTAAGTCCATAAGTATAAGGCTGAAAATAAAAGATTAAAAATCATGTGTAATCTATGACCATTGATCCATTTAAAAATATGTACACTCGTGCAAGCTAACAATCACACCGTTTAATTTGGTGATAAAGGGATTCATGTTTTGTATTTGTCCTTGCACGGTGTTATCGGATTTGAGTTCTGATACTATTGTTGAATTAATTTTCGAAGATGAAAATTAATGTCTAAATTAAACACCCAATATGTTGAGTTGTATTGGATATTAGGTTAGGAAACCTATTCGAGTATGGTTAACTGTGTTACATAGTTTGAGTTGGGTCGGTGGAATGGAGCGTGTTTGTGCATTCTTTGATCTATTCGAGTGAGTGAGAGGGTATAGGTGGGTCTGCCGACCAGCATGTGTATTAAATTATCTTAGATTAACTACTCACGTGATCGAATGTTATTAGGATAAATCAGCAATAAGTTATTTCACGATTACCATTATCCGAGTTAAACCAATGTTACATAATACATTGTTGTCCATTTTATAGGTGTGCTGGATTCGAATTTAAAATTTTCAAATGACCATACACACAGCTTTATCATGCAAGAAACTCCACTTAAAATAAGTATTTGTGAGTTAAAACGGATAAGTGATCGCTCAATTATAAAATAAATACTAATTCAAAGGCACGATTTGAAACAATCTAAAGGACGTTTTCAAAACGAGAGGACTGTTCAGTCCAAGTCATTAGGTGCCATGCTAATATTATTCAAATATGTCACGTAATTCGGCGATGAAACTATAATAAAACGTAGCAGATGTTGACCACAAATCTTTTATTTTTTTCTGTTATGTATAAATTAGAATAAATTTAAAAAATACTGTAATTAATAACAATAGAAAACGTAGAAATGAATTGGGAGCATAAATAATTCACAATTCAAAAAACTTTCAATTGAGAGTCGTCAAATTCTCGCCAAATTCTACTATTATAGTTGATCCATTTTTTTCGATTTTTTTCAATTTTTCGATCTCAACTTGAATCTTTGTTCTATGTTTCAATTATAATTTTTTTCCACCCTTCGTTTAGGGTTTTATTTTTATCTTTCGATTAGGGTTTTATTCTACCTTTCGATTAGGGTTTTCCACCGTTCGAATCTTCATACCGTTGCCGAGAAGATGTGGAGCCCTTCGTCAAACCCTAATGCTGCTCATGCTAACCGGACTGATGGCAAACTACCTCAAGAGTCGCGATGAGCTATAAACACTGTTATTTCGGGGGAAATTCTGGCGCAGGGTGCTACACCCGCGGTGGAGCAATTAGCTGTTGCCCTGAGCTTGTCGAAGAGACCCTTGCGAGCTGAAAATCAGTCTCTGACCAAATCTCCGAAGAAGGGTGGTATCCCCCGATTTCGAACACCTGGCGAGCCTGCAGGAGGCAGCTCGCCAATGCGAGTGATCCCACAAGTTTCTTGGATGGAGTACCGAACGCTCCATCAGCAGGTGTCCGCAAGAGCGGCTACCTGTTTTTTTGTTTTCGTATGTTAGCTTTCGGATGTCAGTGCTTTCGTTTTTGTTACATTGGTCGGGGTAGACTAAAGTAGGTGTCTGAGTTTGATTTGACCGATACGGTCGTGGTTTTAATATGGATGTTAGGAATATAAGGATGCAATGTAGAAAGCTTTATAAATTTATTCTTCTCCCTTGTTACCAGATATGGGCGGCGACTCTCAAACGCCAAATTTGTAAAATTCTTGTTATATACTTAATAAAAAAAAAATTCATAGTAAAAATAAATAAATAACATAGAAATAAATTAGTTTAATTAAGTTCTGGATTCAATATCAATCGGCACCAAATGATATTGTATAATTTGATTGGTTAGTTATTAATAAAGTTCCAAGGTATTTGATTATTAGAAAAAGGTCACAGTCCATTGCGTAAGTCGGTTTTGTGACCATTTAGGTTGAACCATCTATCACCAACTTTTTGAGTACAATGTGACCCAACACCCGATTGTTTTCATAGACCATCAAAACTGTCAGAATATTTTGATTAATATATCCAAAAACAGTAGATTTTTTGAACTATAAATAATAAATATCTCTCTTATAAAACAGAACATCATAATATCTGACGATCCATGAGTGATGATTCGACCGTAAGGGCTTTAACGTATGGATGTCCTAAGTGATCTCCACCATTTACTTTTCCGATTTTATTAAAAAATCCATTTTTAGTCTTAACACATAACATAATAATTTGGGTTGTTCTTAATTACAAGATAATGCCATAAAGGAAATGAAACAGTCAAACACTCAGCCGTATACCCAAGAAAAACTGGTTCGGCTGGTTTGTCTCCACATAACCTAAAAGTAACCTAAAATAATTAAATATGTTACTAAAATAAAACATTATATCATATTAAATCGAATCGAGGATTGTTTCTCTCTTGATGATGAAGTTTAAATGTCTAGTCACTAATCAACTGTTACACCACAACTTATTATAGAGAGAATCAACTATCAATCTGGTCGAGTAGCATTTTACCCCTAACCATAATTCATCAATTGATTCTTCAATATCAGACGAATCATTTATCTAATTAGTTATCGATATATTAACTTGATATGTTTTTATTTCAACCTATTGTGTTGCTATATAAATATTTGAAGAGGGTGTGATCAAGATAAGATTTCTAAATCTCAAAATGAAGTGAGTCATGATTCGAAGAAGACGTCTATATATTCGCTAGTGAATGGGTCGTTAACACATTTGTACGTGGGTCGGTTATTATCGTTTGAAGCAACCTAATCATAATTTTCGATTAACATAACTTTCTACCCATTCCTAACCGTCAAATATAAAATCTATGTTTTAATCGAAGTAATGGGTGGTTTGGTTATGGGTTGATTTAGATAATATAAATTTTTTTATTTTTTTATGAAGGATGTGTAGTATATTATATATATTAACATCTATACATGGAACAAGAAAAAATAGACAAATCTAAATAAAGTTAGGAAGATTAGAAAAAAAACTTTTTTCACAAATCACAAAGACCAAGCGTTCTTGGACACCAAACAATCGCCCAAAAAACACAGTCACGCATACAACAATTGGATTTTATGATTAGGGTTTCTGCATTTTTATTTTCGATGAAACCACTTCAATTTAATTCCCTTTTCATGTTTATTCTTGTAGAGATAGAGAAAATGAGATGTGGGTTAAGTATTTTATATTCACTAATAGTATTAATAATAAATTTAGTGTATAAATGTTTTTCTTGGGTTGGGTTGGATTGAAAACCATAACCAATTATAAAAATAATGGTTTCTCAATTTATTATTCAAATCTAATCATATTTAATTATCAATTGTTAAATACAGAATGAGTTAATTTAACTAGTACAGTTGGATTGATTATTGGTTCTTTTTGTACAGGCCTAGTCGATAGTAAGGTGGGTATGAAATTCAAAACCAACTAATCTTAAATCAATATATATTTTTAATTTGGAAAATAAATCTATATATTTAATTATTGAAAAAATGGGGTTCCATTAAATTAAATATTAAAAGAGAGGAAAAAGGGAGGAAAACAAAAGGGGACAGAATTAGGGTCAAAAGAGTAAACCTTTGTGAGTTGCTCAGTCTCCAGAATCTCTGTGGTTTTTTGGTTCTTCCCACTAAAACCCATCCACAATAGAAAAGAACAACTAATAAATAAATAAGAAGGAAAAAAATACATGTTTTCAAAATTGTATTAAGATGTTGAATTAGTGAGTTTAATAATTTGTGGTTTCCTTATTAAAAAAATTTATTTATTGTTTGAAAAGTTAAATTGTAAAAAATTATAGTTGAGTTACGATTAAATAAAAATTATATCAAAATTCTACAAAAAATTATTTATATAACTGGCTAAAATTAAACCGAATGAATTATTCATACCAATATGACTTTTAAAAATACTGATATATAAAATTCAATAGAGATTACAATGCCAGCTCATTTGGTTCCAATTTTATATTCTACAATTGGACTTTTGGTCCTGAATTTAGGAAGAAAAAGAACGTCCCCACCTTTGGGTTCCTCCTTTTCTTTCAATATGAATAATAAATTGGGTTAGATTTGGAGATGCACAATTAGGTTTCTTTTATTATATTTGTTTGCAAAATATAAAAAAATTGTAAGGCTTTGAATTGAGGATGTAGACAATGGACATGGACCATCTTGATACAAAAGCAATGGAACAATGTTCATATAGATTCTTAGTCAAGCTGGTAAAATTGTTGATTAGTTATAATCACGGGTGAGAGGTATTGAGTTTTATTAGCTAACGTGGACAATTAATTGAATTTCCAGATTAAGCCAATTCGTAAAAATTTGATAGTGAACCACCATTGGAGGAAAGCGGAAATATTTAGTAACAAGGACTTGTACGTTGAAGCCGAATTTTGGAGGTGTAGCCGATTGGTCTATAAAAATAGTTTTTACGTCATAAAATAATATTCAACATTTGACGGTATAAATTATATCAATCATCACATTTTTCTTCTAAAATAGGGTTTGGTTTTGAATTTTGACCATTACTCTTTAAAGCAAGGCAATTGAGCAATGATAGATCATGTGCAATGAACATTGAATCCTTTAGGAAAAGTATAGGTACACTTTGTTCAAATTGGTAGTAAGTTAACCTAATTAGGGGTTTTCTTCTTGTCATTTTCATTATCTCCCTAGTCAAGGCAAGACATTAATGAATTTTTGGACTTCATTCCTCTCATTTATTGCCTTAGTACACAACAATTCGAGGGTCACCATTTTGGTAACCATTACCACATTCTTCAACTACTTTCTCTTTGACCAAGTTGGTCCTTTCCTTTTAGTATTTTGACAATGTAGGGTCGCCTATAAGATAGTCATATTCCACATTCGGATAACTGCACCGTCCATCTAATAGCGCGTGAGACTTTTCACTATCCGAACGATACTTGGTTATTTCTACTCAATTATTGTATTCCTACAACCATGTAAACTCTCATTTGTCTATAAGTGTAACAAACCTTGTTACTTTCGACTAAAAACAAAATATTAATCTTGAACGATTGGTATCACTAGATCGATTTCGCTATTCAAAAATTCAAACTTTGCAGTGAAAGGAAGCAAGGATTTTGTATTGACCGTATAATGTCACTATGTTTATGACACTTTTGATGTACAAGGACAAGAGAAGTGATGAGAAACTAATCCATATGAACCCTACACAAAAACTCCGGCGGTCAAAACGGCATAATGTGGGTCGTTTTCGTGTCGTAACTCGAAAGGCACGACTTGGAATTCACCCGGAAAATCCTCAGCATATCAGTCGACATCTGCCTCACCGCCGGCGAGCAGTTGCTCTGCATCAAAAGCAGGATCCTCGTCAACCCATTACTCCTCACCACCGCCTCCGCCGTCCGCTGGTCCCTGAACAGGTAACACATACTCCACAGTATCGTCACGGCGACCTCCGTCGCCGCCTCGGACACCTTCATCGCCTTCCTCACCACCGCCTCCACGCACACCGTGTCACCAGAGAGCTCTGCCCTCCCTTCCCGGCACGACGACACCGATTCCAGCAGCTTAAGCGCCTTCTCCGTCGTTGAGATGGTGGCCTCTGGCTGCCGGAGTATGTCGCGGAGCTTCTCTATTGTTTTCAGTTCGACGAGCTTCGATTTCACCCGCTTCGGAGTTGAGATTGATATTAAACACGAAAGGGTAGCTTCCATTAGTGCTGAATCGTTCTCCAATCCGATTGAATTCACCAATTGGGATAGTAATCCGTCGCTTTCCGCTATCAACAACTTCGACTCGGTGTCTACCGCGATTGATTGGAGGATCCGTACCGATCCGATTCGTGAATCCAACCGGCTCCCCTGTTTCAGAACTAAAACCATCGACGGCAAACAATTCGAATTAATCAACAATCCTTTAAATTTCTCATAATCCCCAAATCCATCCTTCACCAAATCCAAAATCCTAACCGCCACCTCCGCCGAATCCAAATCACTGCCGGTATCGTCCGTGCACACCACCAGATCCGCAATCCTCTCCAAGAACCCATCCGCCTTAGCCAGAAAGACCCTATTCTCCTCCGATTCCTCCGCGAAAGAAACGATCTTCGACATCGACCTCCGTATGGACTCCTTGCTATCAATGTCCTTCACCGCCAGCTCCGGCGCCGACGGAGGCGGCGGCGGACCCTGACGGCGATCGCGGAGGGAGTCGGACCAGATGCGGATGAGGCGCTGGAGGTTGTGGTTGGGAACGAATTCTTTGGACTCGAGGACCTGCATCGTCGCCGGACAAGTATTATTGCCGCCGTCGAGCCAGCGCTGGATGCTGGAGCGGTCGTAGGTGACGCCGGTGGAGAGGCTGACAGGGGATTTCATCACGTCGAGGGAGATTGGGCAGCGGAAGAAGGTTGGTATCGTTATGTAGAGATCGTCCCTCACCATTGTTGTGTTTGAATCGAAGGGAATCTTTCTCTGGTTAGCTCTTTTTTGTTGAGATAAAGGGAGAATGGAGAGTGAAAGATGGTGGAGGGAGACGGTGGGTATAAAAGAGAAAGAAGATGGAAAAAATAAATAAATAAAATAAAAGAGAGTCAAAGGATTGGTGACATCAGCGGGTTTTACTTTTGGTTCAACCGACTGAAAATGTTGATACTGCGTGGAGGCTAAATTCGATGGGCCCTGGCCTGGTTACGTTTGGAAAAAAGATTGGCAACAATTGGGTGGAAATTCTGTTAATCGAAATTGATTAATTGACCGGTCAAGTTGGATCACTTCAGTTTAGTTAAGGATTTAAATCATTTTTTAAATCAAATTCTTCATATTTTGTGCATATTTATATTTTTCTTAATTTTTAACGAGAAAAATTAAAATAACAAACCCAAAAAATTTATTTGAATTGAAAAATTGGTTTCAACCCCATAAAAATATATATAAAAGTATTTTTTATCACTTAATGAATAATTCTATTACCTGTAAATAAAAACAAAAAAAATTGTCAGGAAAATCAAAAAACATTTTATATCTATATCACTTACTACTTATGAAATGCTCTATAATATACCTGAAAATACCAAAGTAAATCTTTAAAAAAATTGAGACGACATAATGTTGATAGATTTACTCATTAAGTAAAAAGTAATTAAAAATATTCATTATAAAGTGTAATTAAATTAAAAAATATTCTTTATAAAGTATAATTAAATATAGCTTTAAAATTTTTAAATTATTCTATTACTAATCGAGAGAATTTGGAAACTTTTACGTTTTGAAAATGAAAATACAAAATCTGATTCCACTTTCAAAAAAAAGTAACGAACAATGAGTAATTCCTGCAGCCTTTTCTTTAGCGGCGAGGCGTGGATTTGGCGCCGGGAAACGTGAAGGGTACGATGAAGGTAAGTGGCGGGAGCGTGGAGGTTGCAGACGGTGGAGATGACTTGGGATGCGGTGCACGTTTGGAAGTGAGTGGCAGAAGAAAAGTAGCGGACTGTGTGTGGGGGGAATGTGATGACGTATAATTCTGCATGGATTGCTTACCCCACGGCTGCATGCTTACGTATGTAAATTGATTGTGCAAATTGTTATCGACTGGTAGTGTTAATTAGAGACCAGTAGAACAATCTCAAAACATAAAGTCGATTAATTAGATGCACATATATAAAAAGCAACAATATAATATCAATATATAGTAAAAGGGTTTGACAAGAGCGTGATGTGTTGGACAAATGCTTAAAAAATGACGATTTCTTAGCACCGGAGCAGGAACGACCTTCAGAATCCAAACGATTTCTTTCTCGAAAAAGAGCTTCTATTGTTTGGTGTTTCAACCGACAAAGATAAAATGAGAGACATGAGACGGCGTTCATAAGAGGCGGGACTTTATATAATAGCTCTTTTAACTTTTATGCAGATATGCTTAACAATTCAAGCTCCACAAAGCTAAACAGTTTCATAGCTTCATTTCAATCATTTGTTATCTTTGTCGTCACATATCAACTAAATCATGTCTTTCAATTTTTTCAAGTTATTTTTTCGATCAAAACAAAAAGGCTGTCTCTAACGCTCTCTCATCCCCAATCCCTTAATTTATGACTTGTCAATAACAGACAGATCCGTCCTTGTCGAGGAGCTCTTGTTAGATGAGATCAACTTCATCAACGATTTTCTCAATTTACAACTTTTATTCTTTATTTTGCCTCCATTGAAATGGTATGTTGAGTACTTTGCTTTACATATCATAAGTTCATAACTAGCTTAATTAGATCTCACATAAGATTTTGTTGAAAAGGCAGAAATGGATGAAATTATAACGGGCCTCCACTTGGCCCATGTGACGGATGGCCCAATTTGACCTATTGACCATATCGTGACCCGACCCGGCCACCTAAACTGTAATAATTGAATTTGTAAGCAATTGATTGGTAGTAAACAGAATGGTGGAAGCATGCAACTGAACAGAGGAATTCCATTTTGAAAAATTAACCCCGTGGTAATAATGATTCATTGCTTTTTTGCCTTTTTTGATTCACTTTGGGGCCATTAATTTTAATTATGGGTGGGTAATATATATAAGAAATGATGCATAGATTTTTAATTTTTTTACAATTATTACCCGCACGATTATACTGCTAGATTACATATTGAACCAAAAGAAATATACTTGATTGTCTAATCCATGTACATATTTACATGTACAAAATCATTGAAGAGGGAATGAATTGTTGAATAAAATCAGGTAAGGATCACTAACTACAAAATAGAAAAATACCCCTAGAACCATTGCGAACTATAAAAAGACTCTATTAGACCACCTATCTTGTGACTCGATTGATAATCGCAATAACACCAAACCTGATTTTATAAATCAATTGACTCTTTCAATAATTTTTAATCACTTATATCCCTACAATTTTTTAACAATTTTTTATGTTTTAAAAAATATTCCAATATATTCATATGTTATGGCTAACATAAAAGATTACTCATAAAAAATTGATCCACATTGCTAATTTAGCAATCTTGCTACTTTAACAATTGGCATTACATCTTTAACAATAGTTAATGAAAGTATTACATAATTTCCATATCACTTAATAATTATTAAAAAAATAGGAATATAGATATTCAATTCATCAATTTTCATCAATTGTTAGTATATATGGTGACAACTGTTATTAATTAATTTGGTTTATTAGCTGATTCCGGGTTACAAGGTGACTAATCGCTGAATTCGAGGGTGATTCCACTATCAAAGATTCAAAACAGATCCCTAATAATCAACTAGACATAATGATGAGGTTACCGGCGGAACTTCATAAAATATCTATAAATATATGGGATATATATATATATATATAAACTACAAATTTTATAAATTAATATATAGTCTTGGAATAAAAAAAATTAGCCAAGGCACCCAGCCGAACTAGTAAAGCTATGGGTGTTCAGATATTCGAGTTTAAATTCTAATTTATTTAAATAAATTTATCGGGTTTGGTTGAGGGTTCAATTGAAAATATGATGGAAAGTTCTTTATTTGAATCGGAATATGAATAGTGGATGGGTTGAAAGAAGGCAGTTAATGAAATATCTTGACACATTTAGTTTTTCCGTATTTCAATTAGGTTTAATTCCACTCTAACTTCAGAGCATGTACCTTGGATGCACGGAGCGCTTGTTTGTTCTAAAATAACAAGCGACCTTAACTTTCTTAGTCTCCAATCTAATTTGAAGTCCGGTTTTAAGCCAACACATGTAATTAAACCTATCTTATCTAAAATAAAGTAATAAAAAGGAGATAATATTCGAATTCAAGACTTCCGATAAAATGAACTCCAACTCACGTAACAACTTCAGCCACTCGACTAAGATATACCTTGAAATTAAACCAAGATGCAATTTGTGTTTGGTTTTTAAGTGTCTAATATCCTCCAAAACGTCATTTCAAAGACGCACGTGTAAGATAAACCTTAATGTTCGAAATAATTACATAAAAACAAGTGCTTAACAACAAAGAAAACCTAATTAATTAAAAAAGCTGATGAGCAATCGGATCAAAGGGTCAGCTGTCCCATTGAAAGAATGTTGTTTGTTGACTCTATTCATTGAATTATCAACAACACACGAAATAATTAGTATTATTATTATCATTATTAAAATAGAGATAATAGGTTTTGGAGGTCCCTCTACTGTCAAAAGATAGCAAACGAGTCCCTAACTATTGTTCATGTATCAACGCTACTCCAATATAACTTAGTAGCTTCCTCGGTTACTTATTCTCATTAACGCCGTTGGAATCGATGACCTGGGCTACGTTGGCTCAGAACCACACAAACTCCTTACGAGAGCCAAAGATCGTTTTACAGGGGCAGGATTGCCTGTATTAATGGGAAAATTAACCATAGGCGTGGGCGAATTTAGATCACCGTCAAGAATTATTGGTCTCTAAATAATGAATTTTTATGTAATATTTTCAAAATTAAAATTTTGTGTCTAGTGTGTTTTCGATTTTTTCCTAAGGTGTTTTCAAAAACACTCCCAAGTTAAAATCTTGCTTGGTGTCTCCAACAATTTTGGTTCCGCTATTGGCCAGTGTAGATCTAAGCAACAAAGGCAGTTCGTTGTTCAAAGGGGAAGGGGTTCCGATGGAGGCAATTTCCCATGAAATATATATAGTTAAGGGGCTTATTTGTTATCGTTTGATAGTAGAAGAGTGGACAAAACCAAAGAGGCTACACGGCCACACTTTTGATCAATCGCTACTTCACATCTGATTTTTTACCACCATATGGGTTTTGCTTATAGATATGATTAATTGTGTCAAAACTACGTGTGGTCAATTTACAAGCCAGAATTTAAAATAAAATTTAATGGAAATGAGAAAGTTAAGTTTCAAAATGTACTTTGTTGGGATTTAAATTTGCCGCTCGAATGAGATATAAAATATTAAATATATTTCTCTTACCAAGTCAATTAATTGTTAAAACGTAAATAATTATTGATATGGTATCAAAGTTTAAGATATATATATATATATATATATATATACAAAACAAACTTCCTCATCTTTCAACAACTAAAAAAGTAGAGTGGATGAAAGTGAGATTGAAACCTATGACCCTTACCACATGGACTTTGTTGTTGGTCACAAAGATCACATATAGTACATGAAGGGTCAAAGCAAAACCCTAAAATGCCATCAACTCTGAAGAAAAAAACCATACAAGAAACCAACATACAACATAGTCAGAAATCTTCTACTTCTAGTCTTTTTGTACCTCGACAATAAACCAAGTAGTAAGTAGGGTCAATTGACAGAAGGAAACTCACAAAAGAAAACCCTTACAATAATGGAGAAGCCTTTCTTTTCTACGTACCTTCACATCGATTGTCCTCAATATAAGTGAAGATAGTGGACTCGACATCTAGCACGAGTCCCCGTCCTTATTCCCTTGGACCTTTTCAAAGTACTAATTTTGCGGTCACCTAGTTTTTGTTGAATATCGGAGTAGTCATCTAACTTTTATGGGATGAAAGTATCTCGATCCACTGTAACATTGGACTAACTTGCGTAATCTGATTCCCTGTGGATTGGTCTTGAACCATGCTCGTACTTTGGCCCGAGAGAGTGGGTCCATTTGGTCCAAGCCTATGCATTGGGAAGAGACATTGAAGATATCCGTGGAAAGGGGTGGGGGAAATAGAGGAACAAAAATCGAGGGTCATAATGGTTATTGGGTTTTAAAAGAGCTGAGTATCAAACTGAATCGCGACTTTTAGGAGTTCTATATCCAAATTCAAATCTCCAATGACCCGAACCCAATGTAAGATCATGAGTATTTCAAGTTGGCATAGTGAGAAGGCTATTTTGATAGAGGAAAATAATGGAAAGGAACGGAAGTACTAAGTCGTCGTAACATTGGGCTAACTTATGTTATCAATATGAATGCATGACCAAGTATGAAGTTTGGTGACCACTTTGATACCCGATCCAAAAGTTAAGGTGACTAGAAAGTACTGATTCTCGTCTTCTCTTTCCCTCTACATATTCCGTTCAAAAAATCGATAGGTATAATTGTCTAAAAATGGATGGAAAAATCCCAAAATGGTATTGACGGATCTTGATCTTTGGTATGTTATAGAATCCATATAACACAATCTCAAAATCTAATAAATAAACGTACCACACTACTAATACTCAAAACTCGAGTTACCATCACGTTAAAAATAAATTCAAGTGACTAATATGTCAGTGAACTAAAGTACTGTGATCAAGTATTCAATAAAATTGGTGAAAATGGAGTTTGATACGACCTCTTAGTTTATTTGCTGACTCAAAACCCTAAACTAGACTCTTCCCAACACGGTACAAGGTTTTTAGACTCATCCTCTTGACCATTGGTTGATGAGTTATATGGGTATTTTTGGGTTTTCATATAAATAAATAAATAAACCCCTAGAGAAGATTTGGGTTGACCATTACATCCAGACATGCATAAAAGGTTTGGGTGGGATGGGGCTTCGTAATTAAGACGGTTCTCTTAGCTGATCCATTTACCAAACTATCGGAAGCTTTGTTTTTCTTTTGACAAAGTTGGAAGCTTTGTTGATTGTAATAGCAAGATGCGGCTCCATTTTACTTGTTATAAATATACACGGCTAGTAACGATTATAGAGCGAACAAACATACAACTTGTATATCAACACTAATTCTCGTGTTTGTGAGTGGATGTTTTTCTTTCATCGTAAAAACTCCATTTCACCATACGGAGGTAAGAAGAACCAATCCTGATGCAAAGCGTGAGCTCGAGCAGAAGTCGCCACCCAATCATCAAGTTTGCTGTCGGCGTAGACTCAAACTTGATTTTTTGTCACCCCATATGCTGCGATAAAATGCGAGAAAGTCAATCGACATTCGTATTGCAATCGAGAAGGTACTGGGTTAACCAAGGTGATGATTTGTCCAATTTGGATCGCATAGTGTTTGGTTTGGTTTTTTCTGTTATACAGTTACTAACCATGATGTTGTACCATGTAGTTAAAAAACCAAAAGTTAGAAACTTTACCATGGTAAAAGGAGGGTAAAATGGGAAAGCCCTGAAATCCAGGAACTTAGGATTTGACAAGTTCCCTTATGATGTGGGGATTGACGAGTCAGTCAGTCAGTAGTGTACACTGAGTCTAAAGCCACAGTGGTGAGTTTGGGGCCATTGCCCTAAGAAAATAGAGATGGTTTAACCTTTTAACTACGGTTATGGTTATTTATCTGCATTCGAATCAGAAGATAAAAATTGCGTTCATTACGTATGTTTAGGGTACCGTATACACAAACCTATAAATTGTTACAAATTGGTATAGATTAGTGTATGAATGATGAATTATCCGCTCGAAACCCGTAATAAAATTCGAATGGGTCTATCAACTTGTTTTTATAATACTTTTGAATAGCTACTTGTTTCTGCAAGCCACTAATTATTAGAATAGATATATACATAGGAGAACTCAAATCAAACCCAAATAAATAAGACAAGAAAATAGATATTTAGCAAACGAATTAAAAGTAGAAATTATAATTAAAAACGAATTGTGATGTGCTCACTAGATTTCAATTTTATGTAAGTCACTAATATAAAGAAACTCGGCTCAACTTTAATATTTAAAATTTTGCATTCGGTTTTGTGTAGTTTTGTAGCTGATGGTCCAAGTAGACTCACCCCAATTCTAACATTAAAAATGAATACGATCTTCATACTACAAATTTAATTAAATAATTATCCTTGACAACGAATGATTATTATCTATAACCAGATCTATTACAAGTAAGAAACGGATATCGACTATGTGAGTCCGCCGCAACCCTACTCGAGTTAAGCCAGTCTTCCACTCCACGGCAGCGGCCCACTGACTGGCTGGCTAGCACCCACACAGTAGAGCTATATATGGACACATTGCTATAGCCAGCCTTTTGTTTTCCCTTCATTAATTGCCGGCCGATTTCACCTAACTTGTCTGCCAAACTCCACTATTTGACCGGCTTGTCAATCAACCAACAAACCGTATGGTGGGTTAAATTTCTTACAAGTAAACTATGCTCATAATGATTTTGTATTATGGTCTTTTACATGGGACTGAATTAGGTACCATCAAAGTCTTTGATACACAATTTAACCGAGACGATATGGGTTTACGGGTTATGGGGTGACTTCGTTTACTTTAAGTAGATGAAATGAGTAATCTTTATAAGAAAAAGTAGTATAAAATGTGCGATTCGTTGATTGTTGAAAATAATCGTTGTCTCTCAATAAGTGAGCTGGATACTTGATGAAATCAACAGTACCCTATGTAACAATTCACACATTATATAGTTCATAATGTTAGATTCACTAGTTAGACAAGTGAACAAAACCCACAAATAACCTTCCGAATTACCACTATCTCTAATGGTTGAAACTAATTACTACACCCAAACCCAAATGCCATTCACAAAAAATTTATTCTTTTTTTACAATGGGCCAAACAAACAAGACACTACAACATTCACATTGTTGCCACTATTCAATCCACCCCACACCCTTTTTTCAACTCTTTTCCCTACTTATTCTCTTTATCTTTATGAGCATATATCACAAAGAAACCCAATACCCTTTTCCATTTCTCCACCCCCCCCCCCCACCCCCCAATTCTTGGCTACCTCTTCTCCTTAAAAAAAAGACTCATTCAAACCCAAAAGCTATTCTCTTCTTCTTCTTCTTATTCCTACCCTTTTCTTATTCATCCCTTCTGATCTCATTCCTTCATCTTCCGCAACTACCCACGAAGCCTAAACCCAAAAAGGAACCATCTTTGACACCAAATGGTAGCTCATGTCCATGATCATCACCAACCCACATCACATTTCTTCATGAAGATCATGTTGTTCTTGGTAATCTTCTTCTTGGTGTTGCTAGTTGGTGGAAGCCATGGATCTAGAGCAAGTACTAATGTCTTTAGAGTGAAGCCAAAGGGAGAGGAAGGAGGAGGAGGAGGAAGAGGTCATTTCGGTAATTTCCTCCCAAGGCATTTGCCCATCCCTACTTCTGGCCCTTCTAGGAGACACAATGAAATTGGGTTGCAAACTTGGAGTTCACCTTGATGATGATCAAGTAGGAGGCAAAAAGAAGGTTCTTTCATCTTTTTGGGGGATGGTTTTGGATATTGTTGTTAATTTAGTGATTAATTAGTAATTACCCTTTTTGGAAACAAAGGATAGGAAGTAATTAATTATGTGGTTTTGGGGGTGATATGTATATTAAGGGTGGTGGGTATAGTGTGTAGAGGGTAGATTACTATTATTATTATATGAAAAAATGAAGATTTGATACTTTTTCTGTATGATCAAATTGTCATATACATGACACAAAAATGGTTAATGCATGTTAATCACTTTAGTTTGGGATTAAGTACAATTGGAGGAAAATTTTATTTATGTTTGTATTATTATGTATTCGTTTTGATTTGAGAATTGGAAAAGTTGATCTGGTTTATCGAACGATCAAATATACAAAGTTTTCGACAAATTATTATGATTATATAGCGATAATTTTATGACTTTAATCGTTATATTTTAAACATGTTCTTTGCATTTGGTGAGAAAGTTGTACTTTATTAGGGAATGGTTGGTCACTATTATTCTCTCATTTTGTTGTCTTATTATACCCTAAATATTTCGGCTTGATTGATTAGTACTCAATTATTCAATTTCTATACTTAATTGGTTCATAATAAGGCTTATGCTTAAGGTGGTTATTAAACAATTAGCCATTGCAAGATTTGGTTGGTGTGTTTAATTCTTGATCATATGAACCAAAGTCAAAGAAAGTGGATGTCAAATAAGTCACACTAATTAATACTATAGTCTATTATCACTATCTTTGAAATTCCAAAAATATTTATCGTGAAATATTTGTTTAAGAAATTGAGGTGCATGACTTTATGTTCTTTTCTCTAACTATTAATTGTGATAAAAACTACAAGGACATGGTGTCCAATTGATCTGCCATTTGTGGTTGTACACGTTAACCAGTTCGGTACTGTTTCAAACACTTGTAGAAAAACTTAGATAAAGAATGAGATACGCCGATTTATGTTCGGTCATTTCAAACCCGATTTTCATTAAAACCATGATAGAACTATACCGATTTAATGGTTATACATCGACCGGATCGATCATGTTTTCAACATCATTTAATGTAGCTAGATGGAAGAATTCAACAATTGCTTGCAGCCATGATTTTCTCCAATTTTTATTAAATTATTTTGGGAGCAGTTCCAAAAATTCAACTCCCTATCACCTAATATCAAACCTGCTCCCTGTACACGTTGAATTTCTGCTGTAGAAGTCATTTGGTCAGCAGTGCACACCTGTAAAGAAGAATTTGTGAAGAAAAGATTTGGGTTTAGATTAGGGAAATCAGAATGGAATAAAAATGATATAAAACCCAATTTCTATTCATGCCCCCCCACGAGTAAATTAATTATTAATGTTCCAATGGCAGCCAATCAAATCAGTGTTCTTTTTATGGAAGTAGGGTTAAATTGGGGTTTATTTTTATGGGTTGATTTGTGTACCAAATGTGTCTTTCATGTTAAAATTCATTTGTTGATAAGACGTTTGCAAGTGTGTAACATAGAAGCACAACTAGAAGTTCATATATGAGGGAGTGAAGCTTTGTTAATCTAGTTGTACTATGGAAATGGCCATATCAAACATCACTGATGGATGTAGACATCATTCAGACTTAGAATCTTTGGATGGGCTGATTATTTGACTCCTTCAATTATGAAGCAGAATCCATGTTCATAGCCACTTAATATAGGTAATTTAGGGGAGGCCCCTATGGTTTGCCATGCAAGTGATGCAATTGGAGTTGTTGCTCTCTAGATTTGATGGCCAATGAAGTCCATTTTTACTAAAGTACCTTGATCAATTATAAAATTTCGCTATCCATGACTTTACTATAAATTACCTAGAATATTAATGGGTTGTTTCGACTTTTGCGACCCTAAAAAATTATTATTTTTATAGACTCAGAGCGGACAATTTCATAAATTATTGTTCAACTCACATGTGATACCACAACTATTATATCATGTAAATTCTGTATATTTACTATTTAGAATTTTAACCCACCGGGCCTAGTTTCTTGAAGGTCACCAAGGTGGCTATACTTAGTATTAGTTTGGTGGATTTTCTTTCTCTCTCTCTCTCTATATAGCAGTTTGAATCAGATTAGGACTGTATAGAGTTTCGATTCTTATTTATACCAAGTTAAACAATTTATGTTTCAACTAAAATTTGAATCTATACTCGACAATGTATTAGAGTAACCATACCGACAAATTGAATTAACTCATCTCGGATCTATTGCCATGATTACACTTTTATTGTAATGAAAACTTCTTAATTTTCTCATCCTCAATATAATTTTTCCTGATTTGTGTACTAATTACATTTATAGCAAAGAGATGGTGGATTGGATTGAGATTCCACTCCTTAAGTGGGTTTGAAGTAAAGGCAAGATTGAAAATAAGTTACTTTTAATTACAAAATATCATTCCCAAAATAAACGTGGAGCAGAGTGTGTAAAATTTGATTGGTTTGAAATTTTAATTTGTACTAAAACCATAATTACATGAATTATGGTGATCAATTAATGGGGGAACTTTATAAGAATGTGCTATTTATCATTACCCCCACTTAGTTTTCTATCAAAATTGCCATGAATTCAGCCTTATATACTTGCAATCAATGCCGAATCTTTTTCTCTTGGTGGTGACATTATAATTTCTGACCATGTTTGAATATTTTTTTATATATATCGAGTTATGAAATTTGATGAACTGTATAATAAAATTTGTAAATAATTAATTTATTGATTTTTGAGACTCTAGAACAAGAGTCATTGTTATTGTTTCACTGATTAGAGTTGTATTATCTCATAAAGACTCGATATCCTGACTTTGACAGCGTAACATCGTAACAATTCGAACGAACTGGAATGATAATTGTCATATCTGATGAGATTTGATTATTTCTTATGATGGATTTTCAAGTGGATTTATTGAGTATTCAAAATATCTCCATTGGATTCCTTAGAAACAAAATTGCAAATGGAGTGGCTGACATAATCTTTTTTATCTATAGATTCAACTATCATTCTTCCTAATTTGAGCATGCACCAAATGGTTATAATTTCTTTTTTTTATAAGCTTACTTGGTCATGATGGGTATTAACCAAATCCAAATACTATGATACACTGTCGAAAACAACAATGACACTTCGTGGTTGGTTGTTCATTTGGTGCCACATTAAGCCATACCATACTACTAAAGTCCTTGTTGGACCCCATGTGTTTTTAGGCCTCATTGTGCCTATGAAGGCTTTGAGCCCAAAATGAAAATTCACGAGAGTTCAACCCTCCATAACTCTAAATGAGCTCCTAATAATCGATTTGTATGTGAATCTAACTTGTCAACAAAAATGTCGAACTGAGTTGAAATTCACTCTAATGCAAGTAACGGTCCTTTGATTGTCAAATCAACCACAAAATCATACTATCATGATGATCTAACCACGAGGAAAATCACAACAGACTACCCATCGGGGCATTAGACACGAAAGATTGACCAGTTCACTTTGTTCAGAACTTGTGCCCAATGTAATGTGTTTTTTCCAAGGAATAAGTTGACCAACCAACAACGTTCTACTTTCAAGAATTACTACTAATTTGCCCTATAAGTAGCAACTCTAAGCATTCAAGACCTCAGTTATATATACATATAATCCTTAGAGGGTTTGATTTTGTACATCAGAAAGACTCATAACGCCACTTTATACACACAAGGAGGGAATATGGGCGCTTAACAAACAATAAAGGATCAATCTTTGAAGAAACCCGGAGTCAAAGGATGTACAAACAAGAGTCATAGTATAGATTTTTCAAACGCCTTGGCTCAGCAAGAAGTCCTTCATTCGCTTGTACCCGCGCAGCTCTTCCAAAGCATCGGCTGTTGTCTTCGATGCAGCGAGGCCAGACGATGCGATACTTGACGAAGAAGTATCATCAGTCTGCTGTTCTGATAGAGTGGTGCTGGCCCGCAGCTTGGACTTGGCAGAGTCTTGACTCGAATCGGCCATGTTAGAGGAGAGTTCCTGGCGAAGAGGCGGAGCTTTCTTCAGCATACGGACTAGGGCACCCACTGCAGCGTCCTGGGATTTCCTGACCGGGAAGGCGGTTCCTCCACCCGGTTCGAGTTGGTTCAAGAGATTAGATTTCTGATCGAAAGATTCAGGCCTGATCCAACACAGAATCTTAATGAATAATATGATTCAACACAGAAACTTGTTATTCATCAAGAAATAATTGAACATATACCTAAAGTTAGTATTGAAGCACGTTACGTATATAAGGAAGCATCCAAAATTACCTGCTACCGTGATCGGTTACATCATCGCTCTCGACATCGAAATGACAAGGAAAATCGAGGTCATCAAAGTCATCATGGAAAGACTTGCTGGAGCTTCTAGAGAACGAATTCGTCCCCAGAAGCTTTGTTTTAAAGTTGTCATCTTTATGTATCACCTACAGAGAAAAACAGAACAAAGAAAAAACCCTATACATCAATTTAAGTGTACTTCAAAGCAAAGCTTGTCAATCAACAAAAAGATAATACCTTTTCAACTGACACACCAATGTGAAGCAAACCTGAACTTGCATCTGTCTTAGGGTTAGTTGATGGCAGTAGAGGGCACTTGTTTGACGGCCTAGGTATGCTAACAGGTGCACTTTCGGTTCGCCAAAGGTTGTCATTTCCAGGCATGTGGATTGGTGGCGATGGCGATGGTGATGGTGTAAAGTTCGGAGAAGGATAATACTCATCATAACCAGAACCGGTTTTGTAAACCGAAAACCGATTCCGGTCATAACTCCAGCTATGCCTTCTGGAAAAGGGTGAAGACGATGGGGAACCGTGAGATACTGGAAGGGAAGTGAACCTTTTAAGTGGATCAGCCAATGGACTTCCGACATAATCCGGAATGAACTGAGGAGACATTGGTGTGGAAGATTCGGAGCTTGCATCCGATACTGAAGAATGATACACCACGGAAAGGCAAAGCCTTCCGGAGGAAGTCTCAACAGGGGTGAAGCTAAACCGCTGCATATCAGTCTCTTCTTCTCTACGAGTGATGAAAGAGGATACCCTATGAGTAAGAGTAAACGGTCGTAGCAGTCCAGACGAATTCAGGTCGCGGAAGATCTTGTATGCAGGTAAAAGCCTAGCAGTAACATACAAAGACCTCAGGAGCATTATCGACTTCTTGTACAGCGAATGCAGTACATTGCTGCTCGATCTCCTACTCCCCGAATTAGATTCCCTCAGCTTCCTAGTGTCGTACTGTACCACCCACCTTTCTATGATCTTCTCGCTTATGCCTCCAGACAAGAGCTCTTCCTGATCAGAACTGAAAGCATTGTCCTTTTTTGCCAAGATCACATCAACAACCAGGGGATCGAGATTACTCTGCCTCCAAAGGTCGAGATTCTCCAGTGCAGCGGGGCACTCTCCTAGAGCTAGATTGAACCATTTGTCCCTTGGCCTGACGCTCGAGGAGGAGGATGAAGACGAACATGGAGACGATGCCACAGTCTGCTCTCCGCTGAAGTTGCGAGATGACATGAAAGGTGACCTCGACTCGAGTATGATGTGGAGGCTCTTGGCAAAAAACTCGGTGATGACCTGCTCCATTTTGGCTGATTCTGAATGGATATTTCCATGAGATGATGCCATATCCAAGCAACAGCTGGTCTTGAAATTACTTCCTCAATGCAAATCAGCTCAGATGATAAGAAACCTAAGTGGCTAAGTCACTTCAAAATGCTAAAAGTTGCTAACTGTTCATCAAGAAAGCAAACAAGAGATACATAGGAAGCATTAAAAACTGGAGAAACCCAAAATATGAACTGCAATTCAGCTCAGATGATATAAGATAAGAAACCATTTCTAAAAGTTGCCAAATCACTTCAAAATGCCAAAAGTTGCTCAATTTCATCAAACAAGGAACCATTTCTAAAGCGGTGAATGAAACCAAGATGGGAAAACACAAGCATGGACTGAAATTCAGCTAAATCACTTCAAAATGCCAAAGCACTAGCTAAAATTTCCCCATTCAGGATCTTAAGCAACGGTTAACTCTACGACCTTTCAAAATTCCCTTCATTTCGGAAATCCTAAACCCTGAACAAGGGGATTACACGTAGAATATGATCAAACAAAAGCAGGGAAACGAAGATTGACTCACCGATGACCCGCCGTAGAAGAGGATTGACTTCATGGTTTCCAAGCGACGAAGGCAAAGACGGGTTGCTCTTCCTTTTGTCTCGTCGTTGAGATTGGGAAAAGGGAAATTCAGCGGGCGGGGAAGGTTTTACCGCCGCTCGATTTTTCGTGTGTTTGCCTTATCTGCTTGATGGACGAATGAAATGAACCGACGCTTACAGAGAGGAGCTCTTTTGTTCCTCTGCTGGCTGTTGTGTGGGACTGTTCTTTCTTTCGTTGGTTCTTCCTCGTCAAGGAAGTTTTGTCGTTGTGGGCCCCAATTATGGTCTGTTTGAGTTGGGCTGTCGGCCCAATTTCGATAGCTTGCATTTTGTTGGATTGGCAAGTTCTGTTTTATGGTATGGCCCAAGTTTTTTTCTTTTCAAGTAGTTTTGTACGAATAGATAGAAAGCGAATCTTAATAGAAGAAGACAATATGAGGAGCTGTTTTTGACTATGATATTACTATCGTGGATGTGTGAAGCGAGCAACTCAACTTTTTTTTCGAAATTCTTAGTCGTAACCATCAAACTTATAATATCATAAAAAGGAAAAAATGTAAAATCACAAATAAACGTTATGGTCGAAGAAGCAAGATGCCACCATTGAAAACGATTCAAGGTAGTGGTGCATTCACTATGACCACCAATTATCTCGGTCCGGAAAGTTCAACTCGTTCCCACAACATTTGTGGGTGTAGTGAAGGAAGGCCGGCCTGTGCAATCATCTTGCTAATGCCATCATCATCATCATCATCATCATCATCATCATCATCATCATCATCATCATCATCATCATCATCAGTGATGTTGTTCATTGTTCTATGTCGGCACAATAGAAAACGTTTCAAGGTAGTGATGCATTTTCCATGCATCTTGACCTTGTTAACTGCCATCGGAGACTCTCCAATTGGTAGCTCTTCGAACACCGCTTCTGAGCTATTGATCTCAGGATAATGAGTGAGTTTGTAACATCCAGCCAACCGAACATACTTCAAGCATTTTGAGTCGAGTCTGGCTGGGATACGAACCAAGTTCGAACATTCGCAAAGGTCCACCTCGACCAGCTTGTCCAAATATTGGACATGAGACGGTACTTCAACTAGGCTCTTGCATCCCTTGAGACGAAGTAATTCGAGCTTTTTGGAACACGACATGTTTGGGACGACTTTTAGGTTTATGCAGTAAGAGAGGTCGACCGTAATAAGATGCATAAGCTTTGGCTGCCAAAAAAGAAAATTGATGAATGTATATAAGTATGAGAAATGCATAAAGTCCTAAACCTTATAGAGAATCATGACTATTAATGAATGTTGTGACTGTGTGTATTACAAATATTGTTTAAATATACCTTGACTCCTTCAGGCCAGCATCTTTTAATTCGACTATGTCGTAATGAAAGTGTGACGAGTTTGTCAGGACAAAATTTTTGAGGAAAGCATTTCAAAGGATATCCAGTCCACTCGAGCCATCTTAACTCGTTAGGGAGAGTGTCAAGCCTTCCATCGATGAGACGGATTTTAGGAACCCCAACGTGCTCTGTGGCTCGGTGGCCGTAGAATCCCAACAACCTAAGTGAGTCCATCCCCTCAAAGGCTTTGGCTCCAAGACATACTTCCTTCTTCTTGGTTTTGGAAAGGTTTAAACCCAAACTTTGAATTTCTTTACCTCCCTCAACTGCACCCTTCCTATGTGCATATTTGGCTTTGGGTTTAAACAATGGAAATCTAGGCTTTTCTACTTCTCTTAGTGCAAATAGTTTGTGGACATCACTAGGGTTCCTCAACCGGCTAGGAATTGGTTCTGCTTTCACTATGTTCCAAGCCATTTCTCTAAGGAGATCGTGCACCACGACCACCTCGTAGTGTGTAACATCGTTCGAAGGTATAGTGAACATCAACGACTTGTCGATCAGATCATCTATCATACTGTAGGCGGACTCATAACTAGTTGCAAGATATTTGATCAGTCGGGTCTTGGGAGTGTTGAATTGGAAACAAGCAACATCCATGAACAATCTTTGCTCTTCGCCTTTCAAGGCGTAGTAGCTTGTACTGAGCACATCGTGGATTTCTGGCTTCGAATTGCTTTCCAATCCGGATAAGAAACTCTTCCAATACTCTTTCTCCTTGCCAAACAATGCTCCTCCCAAAACCTGCAAGGCCAAAGGGTTCCCCTTGCAATACGATATAGCGAGATCCGAGTGGCCCTTTAGGTCATCAGAAGGGCTACTCGGTTGTCTGAATGCATGCAAGTTGAAAACTTGAAGAGATTCATCCGGATTCAGCTCTTTAACATGATGTATTTTCGCCCTTACATGTTGAATGACTCTCATATTTCGAGACGTTATAATGATTTTACTCCCTGCACCAAAGAGTTTGGTCGGATCCCAAGTTTCCCCCAAAAGTAACTGCTCCAACTGTCGCAGAGTCTCCACATTGTCAAGAACAACAACCACCCTCAAGCGAGAAAGACGTTCCCTTCGGTGATCAAGATCCAAATCATGGAGACTTAGGTTGTTGTTCTCCGACAATAGAATCGAATAGAGTTGTTGCATGTTGCACTAGCTCATCAACTCCACCACGCGTCTTGCCATTATTGTCGTTGATGTTCGACACGAAATGATGTTTGATCCCATCTCTCGATGGAGGAGTTAGTCTCTGATACAAAGTTCTAGCTAAAGTTGTTTTACCTACACCGCCCATCCCCCATAGTCCTATAACATTTGATGTACCATCTGTAGCTAATAGCCGACAAACCTCCAAAACCCGAGTTTCCATCCCGACCAAGCTGTTAGGTTTTCGCTTCAAAGACATATCACTTAGTGCCTTCAAAACATCATCCACAATCGTCTTGCACATTTCGTAATCGTCCCTAATTATAAAGCAAAAGAGTGCATACGGTATATTACAAATTTGCAAGAAGGCTGATCAATTTGCAATATTAAAAAGATGAGTAATTACTTTGTAAGAGTGTGTTTTTTTTAATTTTAATCACTCAAGTTATATAAAGTACATTTTAGCCAATTACCATTCTGCCTGCCTAATTGCGCCTAATTGTTAACAATATATATGGTTAATTATGGACTAGTTATCTACATGGGCTAATTAACAAAAATTCATTTAATACTAATATAATACATGATGCCTTTAAAATTTCCGTTTTCGTACTATTGTAGAACCGTTTGTTTTTCCCACGTTTGTTTGATGCTTCACGTACTAAACATGTATATAAATACGTATTACATGTTTAATATGCATATTTTATAGAATTGAATAGATATTTTAAAAAAATTTAATTTATATTCACTTTTAAAATTATAAAATTTTTAATGTTTTATAATTGTTGCCATACTTTTAAACATACCGCTATATTAAAATAATGTATGAAATTTCAAACGTATTATTACCATACTATACTCGCTACATTGGACTGTGGATCCGCCGTGGTAAACAAATTGCCCGCAGGGCAATTTTGTCATTTTAAGAAAAAATTCCAAACCTAAAATCGACCCAAAATCTAAGACTGAAAACCCAACATTCTAGACTCTAAACCTAAATATCCAAAATTTAAAATCTAAATCTGAAAACCCAATATTTTAGATCCTAAACCTAGAAATTTGTTGTTTATAAGAAAAGAAAGAGAAAATGACAAATTTACCCCTAATTTTAATTAGTCTTTTTATCCGTCAGATATGACGTCCGAGATGAACGGTCCAGATTCTTCCTTGACGGCAGCAAATACTACTTTAGTATTTACCGTGGATCATATGTCGCTACATTGTACATTTAAGTATTTCATCCACAATTATATACTAAGGATTCCGATTATAACAAATTCACGGTAGTGTTAAAAAGATAATTTAATTATCTTTCCATCCATGTATTATATGGGAAATTGAATTCGAAAGGATTAGAGAATTATTTCTAGAATACTGAATATATATATTTGAAAGGACATAATACAAATTTATGGTCTCTTCAATACTGACAGAAAAATAATTAGATTAAATTTCTAGCACGATTGATCCGGTAAGAATTTGAGTCTTCTTTTTTTATGGACATAATAGACTCAGATTCTTAAAAAAAATATACTTAAATAGATATTTATGAATAAAATATTAGTTAGTCAATAATATCAATCAGAATTTTTTTTTAATAACTCAACTTATTAGAATGCAAGATTCTTTACGATAAACTCAACAAAATAGATTTTTGGCAAGTTAAGAAGCTACTCACTGGAATTCTTTTGAGGTACGGCCAGCAAGTTGGCACACTAGCTTCAAACCATCCATCCATCTCTTCTTCTTCTCCTCGCTAGGCTTAAGCTCTTCCTCAAGTACATCCTTATATCCACCGTAGCCGTCGCCAGACACCTCCTCAGGCTCCACACCGTAGAAAACGGGGAGAACACAATGCCCGAACGTCTCCACACTCTCGGCGATGGTGGCCACTTCATCGAGGCAGTAGCTGGACTCTGCGAAACCCTCCGAGAATATCACCACCGAAAGGGCCGATCTACGGAGGAGATCGAGGAGGGCGACGTCGATGTTCTCCGCCCTGTCCAATATCTCGTCGGTAAAAGGTCGGATGGAGCGTTGGCGTAGATGCCCCGCGAGGTGGCTGGTGAAGAGACGACGGGTGTCTCTGCCTCTGAAGCACACGAACACGTCGTACTCCCATTTTCCGGTGTAGCACTCTTGAGGAGGAGGTGATGGTGAAGAAGAAATCATCATCGTCAGTAAAAATATTATTGGGTGGAATTTGAAAATATATCGAAACTGAAAGGAGTATGTAACTAGTTATAAAAAAACGTAACCACCCCACCACGAACTAGTGTTGAGTGCTTTGGGGTTATAAGTTTGTAGATCTCGTGGTTATTATATACATGGCGGTACATTTGTTTTGATTAACTTGGCGTTGACTGACTTACTGTATGAGTCAGTCGTCGTTTAATGATTGAATGATGAGGCGATCGACGCGTTTGGTTGTTGAATTACTTTAGTAAGCAGCCGTGTGGAAGTGTGTTTGCTTTTCACACTTCACTCCAAACTGGCAATCCGTGATGATCCAGCTCGGTGAAAATAGACGAGAAGATAACGGTGAACTTAACAGTTTTGTTCAGTTGGTATAATAAAGTGGATGACCGTATGTTGGAAGTCGTGACATAGTAAAGGGGCGAAAATGGTTTAATGTTACTCGATCAAGTTGTTAAAAAAAAGTTAATTATGAATTTTATATTGTTATTTTATATATATTTTTTTAAAATCTAACTTTTAAATTTGAAGTTTACACGCAACATTATAACTTGTGATTTTATAAATTAAATATTAACATTAAAGATTATATCTTTAAAAACTCGGAAATATAGGATTACAACAAGAATAGACAAAGGTCATTTATTAAAAAAATTACTCAACGTGAACTCAATCAAATAAAATCAAGAACATAAACATAAAATATTCTATACATACATCCTATAAATATCATAAAAGCAAAATCAAAAATTATGTTATCTTATTATTGTTGACGAAGGTTTTGTTAGTAAATGGGCCGTATCGAGAGCTTGGGCTTTGGGACAAAATAGTAATGGACAATGTTTTTCCCAACTCCCAAGGCAAAGGCCCAGCTGGAAGGTACTGCGTTGCCCAAAGATCTCTCCGCCTTCACGTGTTGCCATGCATAAAAAGGATTATTATATATTATGTTATCTACTTATTACTACCTGACATTGTGAAGTGGTGTAAGTATTGTAAACCGTTTGCAAAGGGTTTGGTGCAGTATTGAATCACTTCTTTAAGATGGAGTTAGTAATACCTGAGGCTTAATATATAGGGGGGAAATTTGTAAAACACACACGAAAAATACGTTTTTTATTTTATTTGGATGAAATTTGAGGACTTGACATAATTAAACTTTATTTTCTAACCGTTTCCAACATGTATTTCAAAAATTAGCCAATTTGATTCTTTTGTTCAATTTTCATCGAAAACCGCATAGGTACCCCTTTAAAAAATGATGAAAATCCCGATAAAAATTAAAATTTTCGTTTTCACATCATTTGACTAAAAATTAATGGGGTGACATAGTGAAACATGGATTTCTAGCCATTACCAACACGTATACTAAAATCAGCCAATTTTATTTTATTTTTCAAAAAAACCGTTAATACCTAAAAAAATCGTCAAAATAAGAAAATTATATTTTAAACTTCACATTTGGCTACCATTAGAAAGTTGATATAGTGAAACTAGATTGAACATCTCTAAGCTATCGTGTACTCGTTGGTTTCCAGCTTCTTCCTTAATTATCGGCCTCATGTTAGCTTGCATGCATATATGATAATACCCGATGTTGTACAACGATTATACCAACTCAAAGTCTGGCCGATTAATTAACTATATCTTTGATAAATCAATTTAAAGTATAATTCGAAGTCTACTCATCAAATTCCTCTCGACGAGTCCCATTTTTTTAATCTGAAGTACTTGTACCAGCTCACGATCTTATATACGCAACATAGGACATACCTCGATTCAAATTTGGCTCATTAAAATTAATCGAGCCCGGCACCCTCAATAATTTTCCTCAATCATTCTTTTCACTCCAAGAACTGAGAACAATGTTAAGGCGGATTGGGTCGTAGGGTCTGCTCGAAATTGGACCCGGTCCTCCGTATCTGGCCAGGTCCATTCTTCATAACCGTATGCTTTTTTTCGTAAAAAGAAAGAGTAGAAACGACAGCAAGTTGTTGGGAGTAGAAAGTAGAAAGGTGCAGTTAGAGTGTTTAAAGGGTGATGCTGCTGCTTTGGTATATTTAGAGAACGTGCAACGTCAGTTGCTGCAAATGGACCCATGGCCTTTGGGTTTGGCTATACACCCTTTTTATTTTGTTTTTAATAAGCTTATAAATAAAGTTAATTGGCAGTGAGGCAGCATAGCATTTGTTGCATAAGGGGAAAAAAGCAAGATATGTGTGTGCATGATCACTTCCATGGGGAGATTTTGGGTATTCGTTCGGTTTTAATCGGGTTTTTGGAAAAACAAACTAAAACCGATAATTTTCCAATTGTATATGATCTTTTGGGTAATTAAATTATATTTTTGTGAAACATGGATTCGAATTCGATGTGCAAATGATTGTGAGCTAAAAGGAACATCATGGCCTCCAAAGTTCGGTTTTGTTTTCGGTTAGACCGGAAAAAACAACCATATAGTAGTATACTCTTAGCCCTAGCTAACTAGCTAGGAAGACATTTACAGGTGGGTATTATCCATTACCCATTGCTTTCTATCTTATCATTTCTCAAGTCTCACTTTTTATAGGGTAAAGAGAAATTTACTTTCTTATTTTCAATGAAATTTACTTATTCATTTGAGAAAGAGTAGCTATTGTTAGAGTGTTCTTATGTATGTTATGGTAAATTGTTAACCAAAGATCGATTTCAACTCTCTAATTCTACTTATTGTTAGATAGATGTGAATTATAATTAAGGCTAATTTGTTGTTGGATGTGACTCTTAATTAGATTTCAATCTTCATCTAGGTTTAATGCATGAAGAGATATCATAATTTGAATGAATCCACCCGACGACAATTAAAAAAAATCCGGGAACCTTGGGGAAAGTCGGAGAGCCTAGGGCGACATGCTCGAACTCCCAGGGGCTATAAATGAGGCCGGGAGATTATTATTCAAGGGAAAACACAGCATAACGTGTCATACATAGCTCATATATATATATATATATCGATTTTTTAAATTGGACCATTATTATCTCACTTGTTTCGGTGGGGCGAAACACTTACCATGCTTATATGGAAAAATATAACTTTATGTCTACAATGGCACTTGAAATAAATTTGACTATTAGAAGCTCAAACTTAAACTCAAGCGTGCATGACCAATGCCTAAAATTTCAAGTTCAAAATTATGTCATGAAGTAAGATAAGAGTATGAAGCCTTCCTTAGTTTATAATCAAGTCGGTGGTTAACCAGTTCATGGGCCGGATTTGGGGTGTGCTATCCGATCAAATGACTATGATAAATGATTTTTGAAATTTATATTTCATACTAGAGTCATTAACCCTCGTAAATCCACTATTGAATCATTTTAACTATAACTGTATTTTGAATCTATTATAGCGCTTTCGAAAAATAGTATTTTTAGTAGTGAGGAGCCACACCAAAGGGACCCATACAACGAGGATGTGCATCAAAGTGAGTGGCATACAACTTATTGTTTGCACTACTTAAACCAACTATGATCCTTTTAGTGTGCCCCACACCTATCACCTCTCACTAGTTATTTCCATTTATAATTAAATAATGATTGGTTTGAAATAGGTAAACATTAAAGAAAATTTCATTTTGGTTCACTTTGTAAAATCATAGAAACAAACTTAGAGTGAAATACTTAATAAGTCTTATAATTTTTTATTAGATTAGGTATCTATTTTGAAAATTTCACACTTTACATACTAATTTATAAAAAAATAGATAATATTTAAAATTTTCAAAACGAATATATAATATTTAGAAATTTAATTATTGATACATTACGTGAGATAAAATTGACCCCACAATTTCTCCACTAATAATGTTTACCCAATGATAGCATCTCTTAGGTGACCTTTTTTCATCTTTTATTTATCCAAAACTTTATAATTGTGGTCTTTTAAACTTATCCTTATAAGGGGACTTAGGGTTTTTTCCTTGGTACATATTATTACTCTCTTGACCAAATGGGTTTTGGTGACCTTTTTAATTGTGGAGCTTGACGGGTTAAGTGGATTTGAGGACTTTATTTAGAGTGTGAAAATGGGAAAATGTGATATATGTAGTGATATTAGTAGTATAGGTAGGTAGAAGTGGGAATTAGCTAGACATATGGGTATGGCCGGGTTTGAGGCGAGGCTACTTTTTTAAAATTGATTTGAAAGATTTGGGGTTTTGATAGTTATTGATTTTGTGTTGGAGTTATTTCGAAAAAAGCGAGCACACATCGAGTTCTATTGGATGAGGAGGATCTAATTCGAGGTTGGTATATGTTTTTTGTTATAAAGAAATTTGAGATTTTGTGTTCTTTGTTTGATATTCATGTATTAATTGTTTTTATTTGATTAACCTTGTTGTATTAGGTGATTTGAAAAAAAAGGATCTTTCAAATTCATCTACTAAACTTTAAGTTCCTTCTACTTTAAGGGTGGTAGACTAATGATAGTTTATAATCTAATTTAGTGAACATATGTGGTGAGCTTTTTTAGTATTATAAATAGTTTAGAAACAAATATGTTAATTCATATTACATATATTTGATGATAGTAAGGGTGCATATTAGAATGTGAGTATGCTTGGTTAATTAACATATGAGTTATAATTATGTAATTGATTTTTAAACTAGAATTTGGTAGCTTGATATTGTAATGTGGCTAAAAATGATAATGTTATGTGGTAAAAATTGAGATTGCTTAGAAACTATTACTATGTGTGAAATGTTATTTTTGTAGATTGAAGAGTATGAGTATACAAGTATAAATGAACGGGTCATGCCAAAATGTTCAAAAATACTTTACGAAGCTTATGCTTGCGGAGTTTCAGAAGCAAACTGGTACTCTCTCCTCCGATATGCTGGTGATGGCTCGAGTCTTGAAAGATTCTGTATCGGACTCATTTGGAGCTTCCGAATCATTGGGAGCTTCTAAAGGAAAAAGACTGGCTGAGGATAGCCTACCAACTGAAAAGGAAGAGGAGGAGGAGGATAATGAAGACGAGTAGTGTTAGTGTTATTAGTAATGATGTAGTAACAATATTTAACTTTTGAATGATGTAGTAACGATAAAGTTTGAATGATATAAAGCTACGTTTATTCGATTCTACGTGTGTATTGGTTTTAGAATTCTGATTGTTGAAATTTTGATTTGCAAATTGCAGAAACTACATTCTGGAAATGGGTTTCTGCCTGAAATTATGTTCTGTCATTTAACAGCGAATTTTATCCACCGTTAAATCTAACAACGGATTAAGTCCGTTGTTAAATTATTTAACAACGACTAATCCACTATTAAATTAGACTAAAAATCGCCATTAAATAGATGAATTGAACCATTATTAAAGTGCCAACTTGCACTTTTCCATTACACAAAGATTCTGTCTTTATCTTTTCAAGATCTCCTTATAAACTTAAAAAGAATATTTCTTTTTTTATTTTCCAATTTATTTATTTATAGTCACTCTTTTTCTTAAATGTTGGATTGATTGTTGGAAATTAAAAAGTTCAATTGAACATAAGAGAAGCCTCTAACCCCCCATTTTGGCTACTTTATTTACAGAAATTAATAATTAATTACTATCATCAACTATATCTAAAAAAGTATATTAATTAGTGCTTTAAGTTTATGCCCCAACATGGGTGAAACGTTGGAGATTGCAAAATCTATCACTAGCTACTTGACATTTTTTTATATACATGCGCATGCTCTCTTAGCAACTACTAGGTACCAAATCCAAGAGGAGATATACAATATAAGATTCTTGGTACATATATGGTTGTAGTTTTGGATGTTGTACTTTAGGCCACTCACCAATTATTAGTGAAAGTGAATTTTATGTGTAAAGCCGGCTAGTCGAATCGGTAAAACACTTAGTTCTAAAATTTTGGACTTGAGATCTTAATGTGGAGAAAGAACATGTGTGTCTTTGACATTTTGTGGTTAGTGTCCCTCCAATTTGGAGGGCCAATAGTAGGCGGTTGTTGGGAGGCCGAAGGGTCATTGTTGTGCAGGAGGACATGTTCTTAAAATACGATAAAAGTTTTGTGAACATTGAAGAGGGGTAAATCAAAACTCACGCAATATGATTTTCCAAGTCAGTCGGTAGAAAATCTTCATAGAGGATAATGGTAATTAAAGTGCTTGTTATAAGTTGGAAGGTGCTAGATTATATTGTTCGGTATATATATTAATTTGGTATTAAAAATTAGGGGTGGACATTGGTTTGTGGTTAATGGTTAGAATCACTAACCGAATCGTGAATTACTGATTAACCACTAACCACAAATTTGGTTAGTAATGTGATTTTCAACTGACACTTTAATGTGTTTGTAATTTGCGGCGTAACCATAAACCAGCCGGTTAACCAAAGATAAACCAAAAAGTCGAAAAAATAATAAACTATATTCTTTCCGCCACAAACTAGCCAAAGAAAGTTGGCTTCCACTATATCCAATTGCTAGTAATTACATGAACATGTTATTATTTTCATAGTGACTTTAATGTTGAAATGTTGGACTAATTGATGACAATCTTACTTTGTAGGTCTACTTGCTTGGTAGATAAAACAAAAGTTCATTCGAGTAGTGCAATTTGGGATGGGGGGAAAGTTCATTGAGTATAACAAGCTTTTTTACCCTTCCCCCCAACTTTAATACATTAATTAATCACTCACTAACCTATCTAAACAATATTATCATAGTTGAAGATCATTAGAGATAAGATTAGGAGAGGATAATTGAAAGCAACTTGTACTTGGTGTTGTAGTTTATGACCAACGTAACATCCAATTTGGGTGAAACCTCAAATATTGAGAAATGATTAGTAATAAATAATTATATGCAAATTGTTTGGTACTTTGAGTATTTGCATAGCTAGCTAGCTACGATCTTTTCCAATTATCATGGTTTTCAGAACCATACTAAATGATCAAATTGGTGGGGAAGATAAGGGCTTTTGAAAAGGGAAATGTAAGAGATTGTATGACCGTCAGAATCAGAAATGAGAGATAGATCTATTTAAATTACTTGAAAATTAAACATGTTTTTTTAGGTGATTATTTCTTTTTTTAAAATTGCCAAATGTTGTGTTACTTAACACATTATTGGGCAAATAATCTGTTTAAAATTTTATGGTTAATTATGGAGATTTGATTGAATTCCCCACTCTTTCAAAGTGGAAAAAGAATACCCACACACACTAATCTTTGATTAAGAAAACTCACAATTGACACCCAAAAAGAGGTTCAAAAAGTGAGGAGAATCCATTTGGTTTGATTCCCTACTTCACAAAAGTGAGAATAGAAGATAACTGCCCTTTTCTTACCCTCCTAGCAATTGTGGGATATGATGAAAAAAGAGGTTGATTCCATCTCAACAGATTGAGTTTTGGTTTCAATTATCTCCATGTATGTTTTCATAAAGGGGAAATTTTGGATACTTGGTATTTAAGGTAAGATGGATAATCTTCCTGATATAATGTATTTGAGTTGGAGTTACATTTTTTTTTTGCACCTTATTAATAGAGATGATAAAATTGAACATGTAAAATTTGATATCTAAATCACTTATAATCATTATTACATATTTGTTATTTTTAAAATAGACTAAAACAAGACAAAAGTATATAACAATATGTAAAAGTAATGAAATAAAACACATTAATTCAGTAATCTAATTAGAATTACAAGTTGGGTTTTGGACACATACACAACTTTTTGACACTTTTATCTCCCCCCCCCCCCCCCTCCAAAACTCTCCCTATATATACACACCCACAAAACTCCCCACGACTTCACTGAAAGGCCCTACAATCATCAACAAAGAACCCTAATCATAATTAAACATGGATTCCACCACTAATCACATCTTACTCAAACTCACCATGCCTAGAAGACTCCTCCTCCTCAACTCCTCCCCTTCTCCGGCGGCCGCCACCTCACCGGACAGCAAATTCGACGCCAACGTGGTGATGGTCCTCGCCGTCCTCCTCTGCGCCCTGATATGCTCTCTGGGTCTCAACTCGATAATCCGGTGCGCTCTACGGTGCTCCCACTTGGTACCCTCCGGTGTTGCCGCGGACCAACTTTCCACCGTCTCCGGCGCTGCCGCCGCGGCCAGGCTGGCCAACACCGGGGTCAAGAAGAAGGCCCTCAAGACCTTCCCCGTCGTCACCTTCTCCGACGACAATGGATTGAACTTGGACGCCGAGTGCGTCATCTGCCTGTCGGAGTTTGCCGCCGGCGACCGGGTCAAGATCCTCCCCAAGTGTAACCACGGCTTCCACGTCAGGTGTATCGACAAATGGCTAGGGTCCCACTCTTCTTGCCCGACTTGCCGCCACTGCCTCATTGAGACTTGCCGGAAAATTATCGGCGAGGATACCCTAGCTCCGGTGGTGGCAGTTTCCGGCGACGATTCTCCATCTTCTTCTAATGCTGCTCAGATGACGTCAGATTTTGCTCCGGCGGAAGGGATTGTTATTAATATGCCGCCGATGGAAGGCGAAGGTCCGGTGAGGGAACACAGAATCGTCAAGAGTGTGTTATTTTAGAGGAAAACTTGAAGAGTTGATTATTAATTAATCAATTTTCGGTAGAATTGTTAAATTAAGTTAATTACATACGTGGAATTGTAAATATGAGATGTTGGATAACTGCTTTGTATAAATATTTCTACACAATGCTACAAAATAGTCCTTGGAAAGGTCTTGGAAACGAGATTATGCATGGTTAACAAGGGTAGATGATGAAGGTATGTGTGGAAAATCAAACTTCATATCTTAAATTTGTTTGTTTTGCACATACAAAATTGTATTCATAATTAACTTCAATGACTAGCATAGTTGTATTGTCTACTCGTGACCCTCAGAACTCATCATTATACCATCAATTCTATCTGAACAGTTGAGTTGGAACAATATTCAATGATGCCATTATCACCTTTTATATATAATGCGTACCCGAGAGTCATAGGTGGCGACTTTTCTCCTAGAATCCTAAACTTTGTGCTTGATTTCGAATCGTTGTGAACTCATAATCAGCCGTTGGTCCTGAACGATGCATATGACCCCTGGGAGTACGGCCCATCAATTGCATATTTAATTTGAAACAAATGATTCATGTCGATTTGATTCTAGTTTATACCACAATTAGTACACCACTAATGATTAATCATCATTAGTAAAGCAAGAGAAACAGCTGCACAGATCTGCATCTTTTCTCCGGCGATTTGGGATTCTCCTCTCCAATCTGATCTTTTCTGCTGCCACTCTTTCTTCTTTTCTCTTTTCGTGATCTGTCCTATCCTAGGATTTTGTTCCTCCCCAAGTTTTTTGGGATCGGATCTCCGCTCCTCTTTTCTATGCAATCCTGAGATTTTGATGTCGGCTCCGACGGATGGCTTGACATCTCCCTCTTAACTTTATGATGTGTTGTTGCTTTTATTTTTGTTACAATCGATAGGCTCAAGGTTGTTTGTTCGGTTTGATTTCGATGCCGGTTTCAGCTGGTCGAGATGGGTTTCTCTCTCTCATCCTAGCTTGTCCTTATACCAGCTCTAAGGGTTCTAAATTATGCCCTCGTGATACTCATTTTGGAGCATAATGTTTGTTGGTGGCTCCAAATCTTTGAGTCAGCTTTAATTTGGTTGATTGTGAGTTTCATCGTATTTTTTATCTGGTTGTGGTTTCAATTTCGGGGAAGATGAGTTGTGAGTTTCTTTTTTAGATATTAGAAACTCGATATTGTTGGATTGACCTTTGATTCCAATAATGACCTCTTTGATTGTGAACGGGGATGAACGCTTCGTCGCATATTATTACTTGCTATATGGTTGAGTGTCGTCCCGGATCCGTTGGTAATGGTATACTCACCGGTCGGTGGTCGGCGACGGGAATGGTTATTTGGAGATGATAATTAATTATGTGTTAACAATGATGTTAATTGCGGTAATTTATAGCAAATTTAAATAAGAATTTTTATTAGGTGAACTGCCCTTTATAATCAGAATTAATTGATATTGCACCACAATTTTAGTAATTAATTAGTTCATAAATTATAGTTAGCATTTCAGTTAAAAAAATTTGATTAACGAAGTTTTGTACATTTTTGTCCTATAATTAGTTTTTATTATTGTTAAATTTGATAAGATATTTGTTTATTGATTGCTCTTTAACTAGCTCGATTGTAAATTTAATTGTCTGTGTCAACCCCATCCACTCCTCATCCCACTCCTCGCACGTTTCCTGTCAGAGTCTAATTTAGATCATTATACTATCTTATAACTCTTCCCAGAGCTCTCTCGTAAAAAAAACAATCATCATTAATACTATCATTTCACAAAACAATCAACTACCAATTGGCCCTTTTACTGTTTTCATCCCTTTTTCTTATAAATTACTGTTTCAAGACCTCTACTTTCAAGATTTTCCACCAAAGTCCCAACTTGACTTTCTATAATTATATATCCCTCCACCCAGATTTCTCTTTCTCTCAAAGATTTCTTAGAAACAAAATATACTGCTTTAAGTCTGTAGCCAAGGAGAAGTCAGTTACATGTTCCTTTTTTACTAACAAATATCTAATAATTTAGTGACTAAAAAGGCAAAAGCATTAACTTTGTAAACTAATTGATGGCAATATAATCGTATTTGCCTGTAAGCCTACTTGGGGGGCAATTCACCTTTCCCATACTTCAATTACATTGATTAATCAACTCAATAGGTTCCTAGGCAACAATGATTGAATAATTAAACCGTGATCAGATCGAAAAATTCTAGTAGTAGGAGGTTAAATGGTACTTCAACGGGTAATTTCAACTTATATTTCACAAAAATAAGAGCAAATTGTCTATGTATTAATAAGAATAGAATGAGACAAGGAGGTGGTATGTACCAATAGAAAAACTACCGATAGTCGATATGTACGAAATAAATATATATACTCAGTTATTTTCGTACGTGCACATATCAATTACTCTAGTGATGCTCAGTAAGCACGATATCAACATGTGTATATCCATATCCGGTTCGATCGACCAATTGGTCAGGCTGGTATAAATTTTAACGGGCGTGATCAATAGAGATAAGGTGTAGGATAGGAGTGGGGGAAATCAATGATAATTGTTAATGAGATGTTGGGTGTTTTAATTTTGTTTATGTTCCAAACAGCCAACATGTATGAAACCTTAAAGATTCTGAAATCTGTCGATTCTAACATTAAAATAAAACAACTATGGTACTAAATCCATTAGGAAATATTTTAGAATCTTTGTGTACTTTTGAGTGTTGTACAGCCAGCCACTCTAAAATTTTGTGAGTGTAGTTTTAACTTAATTTATCACATTTGTATTACGGGTTTCTAAATAGGTTATAATTAAGCGGTCAAATTTGTATCCCAAATGAATAAGAATTTATAAAGATGGAAGGACAAAATTGAAGGTACAATCTTATTTACGGTCATGAGAGAGCTTTTATTAATTCGGATTTAGATATTTAAAGTTATGTGAATTGTATGATATTAATCTGCTGAGAGTACATTAAATTACTATTATAAATTCACTGTTATTTGTCTAATAATTTTATTCAAGAATGTTTAGTAGCCTCGTTATAGTAATTTGTGTTGTTGGTGAATGAAGGGTAAGTAATAAGCCAAAACTAATGACTCGGTCACTACACACTTGAGCTATAGGTGACCTATAGCTCAACAAGACTTATCTCTCCAAATGACCTTTTTGCCATTATAAGTTGAGTGTGACTCAATATTAGTGTGGAATGAATGAACATCCCCTCCTTTTCCTAAAGTGCAATGCCATTAAGTTAATTAAAGAAACAATATATATATATATATATAATTCTATCACATTTCAAAAACACTCCCCCTTCCAAGCTCCTATCATATCATAGTACTCACCAAAAAATGTTAGAAAGCAATACTCCCCACCAAACTTTTTAGGATCAAACAAACAAACAAACCGTAAAGGATCGTTTCACACGGAGAAAAATTCAAATGAATTTGTTCCCAACTTCGTCTATAGGATTCAGTGACATGCCATGAGACCCTAGCTAAAAGCATTTACAACATAAAATTGATGAAGATAACTCACAATTTGACACCAAATATATAAAGTGCAATTCAAAAGTGGGAGAATCCATGTGGGTTTGATTCCCTTCACAGAAAGGGATAAGATAACTCCTTTGCTAGCTTACCCACCCTCCTCTTTGTGGGTTATGCTCAAAAAGTCTAAAAAGCTCCTTTGAAATGATCGAGCTTATGGTTCCATCCTTGACTTACCAACTTAGAACTAATTTGGAGTATCAGTAGTAAGTAGTTATTGGGAAGTAATTATTGAAGTTGATGTTTCATTATTTCAGTTATTGGGATATAATGATTCATGACATGGTAACAGAGTCTTATAAAATTTGAAAATTATTGTTTCGAATCTTAACATCCTCCAAATCCGTCCACATAACTTACCGAAACTTTGCAAATTTTAGAATACAATGATGAATGTTTCAGTAACAACTAAAAATGGTGCAACTTTTTCCAAACTCACATCTCCCCCACTTTCCAATTCCTATATATATCAACTCCCTAAACACTCCAAAATCACAAACAAGTTCCACCAAAAGAACCCCAAAACAAACACTTATCTTAATTACATCTTTACCAAACGAGACCAATTAATAAACCCTAATCACCTTATTAACTTATCCAATAATATGGATTCAACCACTAGTCAAATTTTACTCCAAACCCCCACCATCGCCGGCAGAAGACTCCTCCTCAACTCCTCCCCACCTACCGCGGCCCTCGCTGAGCCAGAAAGCAAATCCGACTCCAAGGTGGTGATGGTGGTCTCGGTACTCCTCTGTGCCATGATCGTGTCTCTCATTCTCAACTCGATCATCCGCTGCGCATTGAGATGCTTCTACTCCGAACCCACTTCCACTGGCACCGGAGCTCCGGCGACGGCGAAGTTAGCCAATACTGGAATTAAAAAGAAGGCCCTCAATACTTTCCCTGTTGTCACCTTCTCGGCCGAGTCTGGTGAGAGGTTAAATTTGGATGCCGAGTGTGTCATCTGCTTGTCGGAGTTTTCCGCCGGCGACTTGATCAAGGTCCTGCCAACGTGTAACCATAGATTCCACGTCAAGTGTATTGATCAGTGGCTTGGATCCCACTCTTCCTGCCCCACTTGCCGTCACTGCCTCATCAAGACCCGCCGGAATGATTCTGGCAGTGAAGCTGTCGGGCCATCGGCGGTGGTGGCTCCGGCAGAAGATGCTGTTGTTGTTAGTATGCCGCCGTTGGAAGCGGAAGGTCCGGTACGGGAACATCGGATGATTAAGAGTGTGTTCTTTTGGAGGAAAAATTAATAAATAAATAGTAATTAACTTTCCGGTAGAATGACTAAATTAGCTTTAGGATTGTAAATATGATCGAGTTTAAATCGAAAAAGAGACAACTTGTTATCTTTAACTTGTCTATTTGTAAAAAAAATCACATTTAATAGTTTTTAGATGGACTATATTGCCGACGATTATGGAGCATTCCGCCTCCTTCTTTGAACTGAACTAAACACCTAATCACCTTTAATAATATTATTTTTATGGTTTGTTAAGGATAATATTTTAAAATATGTGTTGAAAATCGCTAGAAACTTCAGTTTTATATCATATCATCTCAACTGATCAACAATTTTATCGACTCAATGCATGTAGAGAGAGTGTTTTAGTTTATGTCCTCTAGCTAGTCAACATGCATGGTCAAAACCTTAAAGATTGTGAAATCTCTCAATGAAAGTAGCAAATATCTAATTAGGATTCTTGGTACATGTTGGTACTACTACCGTCGAGTGTTGTACAGCCAACCACACTCTCCAAAAGTATTAGTAAATTAAGCTAATACCATGCCTTATAGACTAATTAATCAGATTTGAATCCAGGTGAATAATGTATGATCCCCTCTTACCTAGATATTTTATCATCCAACATTTTTAGATATTTTCTGACGGCTTATACATACATTATCAAATTGATTTTTTGACACGAGATCATTTCGAATGGTTAAGGTTGAACCAGGCTTCAAACCAGGTTTGTGCTGTTTTCAATTTTACTAAAAATATAAAATTTACCCATTTAATTAACTGACTTAGGAAGCGCCTCCTCTGAAACGCAAAACCTCATTCATATTTTTTATGAAATCGTCCCAAATTTGACGTATGATCACTTGATTGAAAACTAACATAAACAAGATGAATATATTATTTAATATTTAGTAATATCCGTTTTGAATGCAATCGGTATTACCGTATACTTTAATATACACATATGACCCACGTGTTTAGCCAACAAGCAATGGAGTTCATCGACGTGGTTAGTGAGACATACACTTGCACACTAATTGACTAATTTTACTTACCACATATTGGTTTAATTACATGAAACTACCCACCGGTTTAACCAAAAACCACTAATAATGGATAAGATAGCTCCTCATGAAACTTGGAGCGAAACCATGGTCTGGTTTTGGGAACCAAGTGGCAATAATTAATCATTCAAATCATTCATAATAATAATAATTTATCATTCATTTCTCACTGTATATATAAACTCCATACCTCCAAAGTCCCAACAACTCAAATAAAATAAAAACTTTCTTAGTTTAAATCATCGAACCTTCTAAACAAAACAAAAAAACCAAGCATATGGATTCAACCACCGCCGCCGCCAGAAAACTCCTCCTCCTCCACAACTCCCCACCTCCGTCCACCGCCCCGGCCACAGTCACCAGCGAGTTCGACGCCAAGGTAGTGATGATCGTCTCAGTCGTCCTCTGCGCGTTGGTCGTCTCTCTGATTCTCAACTCAATCATCCGCTGCGCACTGGGATGCTCCCGATCTGTACCTGCCGCCGGCGACGACCAACTTTCGGGCGCCGGAGGTAGGGGAAAGTTGGCCAGTACCGGGATTAAAAAGAATGCCCTCAAGTCTTTCCCAGTCGTCGCCTTCTCCAAGCCGGGCGATGAAGGAATGGATTTGGATGCTGAGTGTGTCATCTGTTTGTCGGAGTTCGCCTCCGGCGACTTCGTTAAGGTCCTGCCGACGTGTAACCATGGGTTCCATGTCAAGTGCATTGATCAGTGGCTTGGGGATCATTCTTCTTGCCCCACTTGCCGTCACTGCCTTACCGGCGGTGAAGCTGTCTTGCCGGGGGCGGTGATTCCGGCGGGAGGTGTTGTAATTAGTATGCCGCCGGTGGAAGCGGAAGGTCCGATCCGGGAACGGAGAATGATCAATTGGGTCTTCTACTAGAGAAAAAAAATTGAATATTTGTGTTGTCACATCAAAGTGAAAATCAATTTGTAAATATTATTAACACGAAATTATAAAGATTTCAAAAAAGGGGTGAAATTTCATCTATAATTAATGTAGCATATCAATATCGAAATTACAAAATCACAAAACTAAACAGGGGTAGCGATTGCCAATTGGCACCCCTTAGAAAAGGGGAAGCTAAAAAACACAAGTGACGAGCTGATTCGTGAACTAACATATTGCTTTATGGGCCTCTGTTGTTATATGGGTGGAGTAATGCAAGCCCTATATGTGTCGGTGTCACATCGAGTCGAATAATTGGTACATAATTTGATCCGTTTTCGAGTTAGCCAAGACGAATGGTACTCATTCGGGTATATTGAAATTTTTCGTGACCTTTGTTTGCTCGTACAGGAAGGGTTAGATGTTCAAACGGATTGATGTATTACGGCTCTCCACTTTATGTGAGAATCAATCACTCTAGCATATTCATACTTGTCCTGTTATTTAGCCAATATTTTTTCATTAAAAATGACAATAAATAATTGGATATTTTTGGTAATTGGCTTATCAATAAAAAGATATGAAAAGATAATTAAATTCTGAATCCTAAACCTTAAAAGTTTATAATTAAATTAGCCATTGATTAGATATTTATTTAGATTCTTAACTAATTACTGTTTTTTAAGAAAAGAATCATAAAAGTGAAGATGATTGTATGTAAAAGGATAATAACTCCATAATTCTTTCATCCAAAGTTTGTTATTGCTAATGTCGTGTCTTTTCGTCTTGCAAGTTAACTCAAAGTGGGAAAATTGATTAGTTTTTTACCATCTACGTATGATCATGTTAGTTTGCTATTTCGATTTCTTTTCAAAGAGTAGCTCTGATGAATACATCCAGATACTTAACTCCCTATGTATAACAGAATCATCATTCATCCATCCACATATATATATATATATTCTATCTAAAATTCTATAACGTTACTGAATGAGCAACAACTTCATTTAATGGTCGATGAGAGGTTAATCTGATTAAGAATGTTCGTTGTCAGGCTACAATGAGTTCATCAACATAATGAATTATCGTATTTCATTGCTCTCACAAACAAATGTGGGGTGGTCGCCTTGGGCTGATACTCGAAAGATATTTTCATCCATGTCATAGTTCGAGCTAGCAGCCCAGCACAAAGTATGAAATATCTCAAAAATCAATCTCTCTTTCAAGTATCCTAAAAAGGTTGTTAAGGTTTATGTCGGCGTTTATGATTGTTAATTGAGGTATCCTATGAAATCTCTCAGTGATATAAAGGTAAATTTCAAGGAAAATATCTCTATTTTGATATAAAGTTCTTTTATAATAAGAAGTATAAAGCTCTGTGACATAATTCTACCAATTATGTGTGCTTTCCATAAAGCTCTGTGATTAATACCAGGGTTTAAAATAAGAAGCATTCATTTAAAGTAAGAGTAGTGTGGGAGTATACTAGATATTTATGTGTAGTCTGTTATTGTATATCAGATTAAATCCGTTATAGTTATGGTTAATCGGAAAAAACCTTATGTATATAAGGAGTTTTAGTTGTAATTAAGTCGTTACTCTCACCAAAATTCATAATAATATTTCCTTTTTTCTCCATAAACTATCCGACCTCAAGGTCGGAAACCATGTCAATCATCACTGTTACTTTGCTGTTATTTCTTCCTTATTCCTCATTTATCTACTTTTATCATAGTCAACGACTAAACAATGATACATGCATTACTCATCGATATGAATCGGTGTTGTTTGGTTAATCATCTAGCAATTACTCAAGCTACTTGGGTTTGATCACTTTTCGAATTAGGCAAAATTCATATATATATATCCCGAGATTTTTCACGACTCGTGTAATTAGGAGGGTTCAATGCATTACGTACGACTCTCCCCTTCACATGGTCATCATCACTTTGGTACATTCCATATATCCAAAGACCGACAAGACGATCATTTAAAATTAGTATTCAGATAGTCTCATTTCTCACCCTCCCATTAAATATACGGTGTGGATAGTTAAAAACAAAAAAGCATAACGGTTTTACTGTAGCTTACTGTAGATGTCTAGTTAAAATATAAATCGTTAAACTAAGGGTATACGATGTCTTATCAATTATCATAATCAACTTTCGGCTCCACGGCATGGCGCCGGTACCAAAATTAGTTGTTCTAATTGTTTGAAACGAGATGCACATGTTGGAATCAAAACTGTGTTGATTTAGTTGTTTTATAAGTTCTATTTAGTTTGCTGTTTTAGTCCAAAACTTTCAATAGTTTATATTTGAGTCCTGCAGTAGTATGTTGAACTTGGGTAACTTCATGACCGATTTGTTTGGCTCATGATCAGCCTTTATAGTTTGATCTTAACAACTGAATAAGATGGTCAGTTTGTGCTATTTTTACTTTTTCAACAGAAAACCAGAAATTTGATATAAAAAAGAATTGAATACTAACTAGTATAACACCGGATAAATATCTTAGTATTTGTCCCGTTTTCCAACCCTGCAAATTTCCATGCATTTCAGTCATTAATAATTGGATTTTTTTGGTAATTGGCATATCAATGAAAAGGTATGAATTCATAATTTGCCGCAATTCCAACAGAACCCATTTTGACTTTGAAAGAGATGCATGCATGGCCCTTTCATTTTTGGCGCCAATAACAGTCTATAGTTAGGCATTAACTAAATCCTTCATTAGCTAATAATCAACAATTAACACAAAATTACTTCAATCTTTTAGGAAGCTATTAGTGTTATGTGCGTTAGGATCTTTTCGTCGCAAGACTTAAACTTTATTTGAGGTGAAAATCGTAATTTTGAACCATCTATATATGAGATTAGCTTCATGCTTCAATTTTTTCTTTCACATACAACTCTGTTGGAGACATCTAGATAGTTAAGTCACCATATATATATATATAATAATTTGTCCCAGTTGCCTTCTCTAAAATTCTATAATGTTGCTAAATGGCCAGCTTCGTTTACTGGTGACATGTTTCGTTCACTCCCTCCCCTCCCGTTTGGAGTGTACATTATTTTTTTATCGCACGAATGTATTCGTACGGATATGATTGGGGTCTCTTTTCTTAGAGTCGTTGTTGTTAATAATTAGGATTTAACGTTCACCCTTTCCACATAAAAATGACAATATAAGGTGGTAGGTACGATAAGTCGATTGCTTTCTTTCAAACTCATTGTTTTATCTTTCTTGATCATCATGTAATAACTTATCGTATCCCAATGCACAACCCAATATGATCACACCTGAATATCCCTATACTGTTGAAAGATATTTTCATCAATGGCATAGTCCAAGCTAGCACAAATATCTCAAAATTAGATCTCTTTAAGTATCTTGAAAAGTTGGTTAAGGTAGGTGGTCGAGTCTATGATTGTTAATGGCTGGTTAATTAATTACACTTAAGTTTCCTATCAATCTCTTAGTGATATAAAGGTAATTTCACAAGGAAAATATCTCAGTTTTGACGTAAAGTTCCTTATAATTCATTCTATCAACTAGGTGTGCTTTCCATAAAGAAGCATTCATTTAAAGTAAGAGCTAGCTAGTGTTAGAGTACTAGACATTTGTGTGTATAGTCAACTACTAAACAATGATAGAAAATACGTTATTTCGGAGAGTCGCCGTTTTCCATACGGTATACACACATGAGATGCCTAACTAATACTAATTGACTAATTCATTGTATAATTGTCTTTTCAATAAATATAAACAAATTCAACTTCCGTACCTTCTGTATCAACTCGTGAAGCTAGCCCAACAATAGAATATTAATGGACCCCTCAATCTCCCCTTTCACCCATTAAAAATGTTTTGAGAATTTATTTTAGTTCAAAGCAATATTTTACAATTATTTTAACCGTTACATCAATAACTTCATTTTTTTCGAAATGATCAATGACTCAAATTATTAATATACATTATTGTTAAACAAACTTATAACTCGTGTTTTTACTAGGTTTAAAAAGATTGTTGAAAAAGCTGACGTGGCAATCAGTTGAACACAAAAATCACTGTCCCATTAATCAGCTAGGGATAACTATAACCTCATATATTAAGCACTAATGCCACGATTTTCCCCCATTTTCATCTAATTAATAAAAATATGATTAAATAATTTACTGGCCACCACAAATTAACCAACGGTCCTAAACCCTAATTATAATGATGAGTGGGATTCAGTATCAGCTTCCACATCAATTTCTAATTTCTTTCGTGCAATTTTCACTGGCTGAAATCTACTATATGTTATATAATTATAATATATACTATAATTATTATTGCCATCAATTGACTTTTCTATGAATTTTATTATTTCCCTCACATTGTGGAAATGAGCTTTAGACCATGGTTAGATATATTAGCCAGAAACTCCATCGAGTAGGGTTGAATAAGTTTTTTTTTTTTTTATCGTGTCACTTAGAATACTTGTTGTGATTTTGAGATGGTTGATCAAGAATGGTCGTAGACCTTCAATTTTGTTAACACCAGAAATCAGCAGTAGTCATACATCAATGTTGTGTCTCGCAAGTAAGAAAGTTGATCAAGCGAAGAATTTGGATAAATAAAAGTGAGATACAAAGTTAAAAAGACTATCGAAAACGACCGAAAAATAAATAAATTTACGAAAGCGCAAACAATTCACGGAGAAACTCTATTTGTACGTACTACCAACTTCCAAGTACACTATTTTGTGCTCAAGACATATCGGCAAACCCCCCTTTCCATGGACCCCCCACCATGTGACAAGTCGTATCATGGAGGTACCAATTGTGTGATTTGTTACGAAACCGTGACCACATTCAACCTCCACATACTAACAAATAAAATATCAATTACTAATTAATGTAGCTGACTTAGACATTTGGGGGATTGATTTGTTGTGTCCCTTGGATTACATTGATTAACAAACAGTAATTTAAGTCAACTATACTGATTAGATTGTTGAATTATTTTTTGATGAATTAGATTGTTGAATTATATATTGTGTCCCCTTTCCTTTTATGTGTTTATTCTAAAAATCTAAATTGCCCCTTGGGAGCCATTTCAAGTCAATACACACAAGAGTTAATTTGCCCTAATTTCAAAAGAATAGTACTTGTAATGGTTAGCTGGTAGTTGAATTTGATCTCCAGTTCCGTAAAGAGTCGTGCTTGTGTTTACCGTTTGATTGAAACTTGATATCCGATTTTATAAGGAAATGAGCTCTGATGACCTACGTGACGGTATGTTTCGACTTTCGGTATGTGAATTTTGAAAATAGAGGATAATATCCATGAATTAATACAAATGGCATGTCGCGAAATGTGATGCAATTGCATTACGTACCATAAACTATATAACTAGGTTTTATTGCTCGTGGTATGAATGAGTGGGGTGCCTAGTGCTTCAAAGTAGCCATTTAGAACCTAAGATTAGTGCCATTGACAAATTTTACTTAAATAGTGACTTATATACATTTATTATTCGATTGAACTTGCTATTTTGATTTCTGAATGAATATATATCGAAATTGTGACAAAATATTCTCTTTGAAAGAATATATACTTAAATAGTGACTCATATACTATACAAATTGCACATTTAATATTTTACTACAAATTCAAATTAAAAATAAAATTTACCACCTAATTACCAATTACTAATTTGGACTTTATAGCTAAGCTAGCTCCCCTATAGATCCGTACCAAATCCTCTTGTTCCAACGGCGGCATACTGATAACGACAGCCTCCACTAGTGCCACCGCCATCTGTGGCGGCGGCGGCAGTGGTTGTGACACTGATAGCGGAGGGAGATGAGGAGAAGAAACTTCCGAAGCAGTTGAAGCCTCTATCACGACCGTCGCCGGCGAAGGTGTGGGGGCGGCGCCGACGATTTTCCGGCAGGTTTCGATGAGGCAGTGGCGACAAGTAGGACAGGAAGAGTGGGACCCAAGCCACCTGTCGATACACTTGACGTGGAAGCCGTGGTTACACTTAGGCAGAATCTTGACCCGGTCGCCGGTGGCGAACTCCGACAGGCAGATGACGCACTCGGCTTCCAAGTTCAACCCCTCGTTGGAGAAGGAGACGACAGGGAAGGTCTTGAGGGCCCTTTTCTTGATCCCAGTGTTGGCAAGCCTGGCCGTGGCGGCAGCACCGGAGGCGGTGGAAAGTTGGCCGCCGGCGGGTACCAAGTGGGAGCACCGTAAAGCGCACCGAATGATTGAGTTGAGACCCAGAGAGCATATCAGGGCACAGAGGAGGATGGAGAGGACCATCACCACGTTGGCATCGAAAGTGCTATCGGTGGTTGCCGGAGGAGTAGGTGTCGCCGGCGCCGGCGGAGTAGGGGTGTTGAGGAGGAGCCTTCTAGCCATGGCGATTTGTACTAAGATGTGATTAGTGGTTGATTCCATGGCTTAATTGGGTATTTGGGGTGAGGTTTAGTGTTGATTTTTTTAAGAGAAGATTTGAAGTGAAGTTAAGGGAGGGTTTTGGGGAGTATATATAATGAGTTTTGGGCAAGTGGTGGTTGGAGATAAAGTCTCAAATAGTCTTTATTTGGAGGTCAATAATTTTAATATGTTGAAAGGAACTTGTATAGTGAGTGCTTGTCTTTTCTAATTAAGATAGATTTGGATGATGGATGGAGTTAATCCGATCAATTTATGTATCGATTGATTTGGATTGTAATCAGATTTAGAAGTAATTAACGTCAACAACCCATATTTTTGACTATGTGCTAGCTATATATGTATATGCGAGGTCAAACCAATTAACTTTACACATGAGTTAGCTACATCTTGAGCTACCTATACTGAGCCAAAAGACAAGCAAGCACCGCCTTTCTATATATGGCTTCATACTCGTTTAATATTTGAGAAACTTACGTATCATCTTATAATTAAAATTAATATTTTGAAACTAGTCGATCAGTATTTTCGTCCTTGGTATTCAAAAGGACACATACAAATAACTTCCCTAGTTGTAAAAAAGATGTTCAATCTTGTTAGACTTTACAAAGAGGAAGGTAGCTAATTAATTAGCTAAAAGCTAAGAATGGTGTTATCTTATTGCTTTTGTGTAGGAATCAAACTATATGGATTCCCCATTAGGCTTCTTTTTAATTAAGTGTCAAAGGGTTCTTTCATTGATCAAATCTAACCTCAAATTCTTAGTGCCCTAATTCAAATTATGCTTGTAGGGACCCATAAAATGCCCATTAGTTAAAAAGGGGGAGGAAATTAAATAGTAGTTTCTCATGATGAAGCTTCCTTTGGGGAAACCCTTATTGGCTTGAAATACACATTTTAACTTTTTATCTCCCAAAAGTTGTGATTTACACGAGTTTGATTGGTGGTTTTAATTTAGTAATTTTTGTTCTATGTAGGTGTTTTGAGTCATTCTCAACTTGTGTGGAGAAAAAGGGTCAATTTGGGGGATGAGTGTTGGTTGAGCTATCTAAAGCCTCTAAGGTGTTTAGTGAGTCACTCGTTAATTTTTAGCTTCTTAATTATTGCCTTCAAAAAGTAATTTATTATCATATACATATGCCAAATGTGAATGACCTATATAGCGACAATACTATCATTATAAGATAATGTTTGACTTATCAGAGTGCTTATTGTTAATGTGTGTGAGCAATCGGAGAATTATATTCTCTTGTTGAAGGATCAGACATGGCTTTACATTATATTGCCACGGTCAAAAGATTTTTTGTACCATGAACGTGATGATATGAACAATACTGATAATAGATTCAAAATTTATTTCAATTCAACATTTGTTTGAGTCGAAAGAGATTAATGTTTCTATCTATCCCAATTGAAAAAAAAATCACATCCCAAAATCATACTTGCCATTCTAAAGGGTTCATCCACCATGAAAGTAGATCACCAACAAGCAAAGATTTCCATCAATCAAAATCCAACAATTAAAGCTTAATTTTAAAAAACTGGCCATTAAAAATAATTTGGATATTTATCAGGCAAAAAATTGAGCACGTATTGGCTTCTTGTTGGCTCAAAATTAAAGTCAATATTGTGTATGAGATCTGTGAGAGAAAAGAGAATCTGAATCCATGTGGGAAATTCAATCCAATAAAGTTATTTTTCTTCAGAAAGTTTGTGAAAATTCAAGTCGGCATTTTGGAGGCAAATTGAATTTCAGTTGGGTTTGAAAGTAATGTGTCAAGATTTAAAAATATATTGGGACAAAACTTTACACAAAATTTTATAAAATTGAGATATTCTGAATGGTGATTTAAATTGTATCATTTTTTAGTTCCGTCATTAGGTTAATGTTGAATAATTGTTAATGTTTCTAATCGTAGGGTGGAGTAATTAATATAAGATATTATAGCGGTAAAATCATGAACGAAAAACTCAATATCTCATCATTCGAAACATAATGTTCTCGTAATTTAACTGAATAGGAATCTACGAGAAAATAGTCATATTCACAAAATAAAAATGGTGTTAAAAGTAAATAAAACTATGACATGAATAAAGACACCAAAATTGTGGATAAAAAGAAGAATGAAGAACAGGATTATAAAGGGACGATATAGTGGGAGAAGCCAAATCTAGTGGGGGCAAGTTGGTGGATATGATTTTCAAATGTGCACAACAAAAGAAAATTAGTTTTTTTGAAAAAACCAATTACTGTTGTTATTAAATCTGTAATGGAAAATGAAGAGGATATATCATGGTTATTTTGTCTCAATCTCTTCTCTAGGCTTTGATGTTGTTGTACACTAAGTTGCATATCACTAGCACTTTGATCCATATCTTATGTAGGCTTAAATTGAATTTTTGAATGGTGTAATTATGTTTATGAGATTTTAAGTATGTGTCTACAGACTATTATGTGTATGGAATATGTAAAGACATTATAATAATGTGTCACTGCATACTTTAATGTACACATGAAGTTTAATTTTCACTTACCATCAATCTCAACACTATCTGATTAAATGTAATTATTAGATTCTAAACTAAAATTTATTATCATATGTAACCATTACATTACAATAACCCAAGTTATTATTTAGAGGTTTATAACTGATTATTCATATTATATAGGAGTTCTCTTGACAATCGAATTTTGTTAGATCTAATATATAACAGTTTCACTTATATTAGACTTGACAAAACTAGAATCTCCTTCTATATATACCAATTTGAAAAAATAGATTAAAGATTATCATATAACACATATTTTTTTAATTAATAATTTAAGTTATTAAAACGTAATCGTATATAAACCAACTAGCTATAGAGAGGAAGATTAATATATAATTTTGTATAGAATCTGCTCAAAGGAGTATCCAACACATCTCATGTTTACAATTTCATGCATCGTAATTAAAAACTGATTCTACCTAAATTAATTCATTAACCCTTCAATTTTTCCTCCAAAAGAACATACTCTTAAATATTCTGTGCTCCCGTACGGGGCCTTCAGCTTCCATTGGCGGCATACCAATAACAACACCTCCAGCCGCCGGAGAAGGAGTAGAAGAAGAAGAATCTTGGCCGGCGACAATCTTCCTGCAGGTCTCGATGAGGCAGTGGCGGCAAGTAGGACAAGAAGAGTGATCACCAAGCCACTTGTCAATACACTTGACGTGGAACCCATGGTTACACTTGGGCAGAATCTTGACCCGGTCGCCGGAGACAAACTCCGACAGGCAGATGACGCACTCGTCGTCCATGTTGTTCAACCGGGAGGAGAAGGTGACGATGGGGAAGGTCTTGAGCGCTTTCTTTTTTATTCCGGTCGCCGGAAGTTGTTGGCCGGCGGCCGGTGGTGGTGGTCGCCGGCGGGAGAATCTGATGAATGCGCATCGGATGATTGAGTTGAGACCCAGGGAGATGATCAAGGCGCAGAGGAGGACGGAGAGGACCATCACCACGTTGGAGTCAAATGTGTTGTCGGTTTCAGTGGCTGCGGTGGCTACGGGAGGAGAGACGGCGGCGGCGGTAGAGGAGGACGGTGGAGAGCGGTGGTGGAATAGGGAGTTGAGGAGGAGGAGTCTTCTAGCGGCCATTTGGTTGATTAGTGGGTTTGATTAATGGGTTTAAATTTAATTAAAGATTGGGGTTTGGGTTTGTTTTGGTTTGTCAATTGGAGGGGTTTGTATATATAGGGGAGTTTGGCTAAATGGGTAGGTTTGCTAATCCATATGATTTATTAATTTCATTTTCAATTTTGATTAGATGTAATTATTTGTCATGGTCTTTTTCATGGTGTTATATCATTAGCAACCTTTTGGGAAATGTGATCGGATAACTTTGTTGGTTTGAAAGTTATTGCGATGGGTTTATCTATGTTGAGGTTATTTTCGACTGACTGTAATTAGAAAATGGGAAAAAAATAATTTAAGAAAATAGGCTTTAGATAAATATGTCAACTAAAGATTATCATCGTTATGTCTAAAATATTGTACGATGAGATTCATACATAGATCAAATTGTTTTATGGTGTTCCATCACTAGCAATATATTTAAGAGGAAAAGAGCTTTATGGTGTTCCATCACTAGCAATATATTTAGGAGGAAAAGTGTGATATAACTTTCTTGAAAAGGATTATGCTCGAGTGAACGTTGTGACACGATTCATACACGGCAAGATCCTATTTTAACGATTGGAGCTAAAAAGTAAAAAGTTTGTTTAGAGAGTAATGGCTACTAACTCGTCTATTTCTTGATATAATTGGTGTGGATATGAACACATCAACTAAATATCATTATAACATCGACTCAATATATCTCATATAATTAATAATTTTTATTGAATTTATCGAGAATAGCAGTTACTAACCATTAAAATTGTTGAGATTAACAATCATCTAAAACATGTATCGGTGTCTTATATCGTTTTCTTTTAAGTTGTTGGCCTTAGATAAGTTAGGTAATAAGGGCTTATCATGTTGCTTTTACTTAGGCATCAAACCCTATGGAATTCTCCCACTTATCTCTTTTGGTGTGACATTTATAAAAATTTTGAGGTATTATTTTCTGTCCACTTTAATTAATATTAACGAGTGAGGAATTTTATTCAATCAAATCTATCTTATTATTTATGTTAATTAATGCTTATAGGGACCAATGACATGACTTATTTGCCATTGCATAGGACAAGAAAAGCTAGCTTCTCATGGAGCTTCCTATTTCCAAAACCTCATTGGTTGAAAGTTTAATCATCTTAAACACTTAACACTGTTTGTTTGAAAAAAAATTTAAAAAAAATATAGTTAGATAATAAGCGGTGTACTGTTTTAATTAATATGTTTTTAGGTAGAATCCTAAAATATGATCCTATGTGCATTATCATGACATCAGACATGTTAGTTTGTAAATCTTTCAGGACCTTAATATGATGGAAGTTGAATAGACTTAAAATAGTTTTATATTTAGCATATTGAGCCTAAAAATGGTTTTGCACTATATACTTTTGCCCAATAATATACTTTTACCAATACATGTTTTGTACCATTAAAAGTAAAAGTATGTTGGCGGAGCTAGACCCGTGATTAAAAGTAAAAGTATGTTAACTAGTATTGTATATTTTTAAATTTTGTTATACTAATTCTATTATTATATATAAACATGTACATATGATGATATAATTGTGATAATTTTGAGTGTTAAATCGACATTTGAATGATGAATTATATATAAAAATATAGTTATAAAAGAGGATTTCATATATAGATATGTCCACCCAAACTCTCACTCAATCACTCATATGTGATGGATGTGAATATTCATGTATATATGTTGACTCGAGCCCATTTGAAGAGAAAATATAAATCAAGATTAATCATTGGCCCATTGGCCTCAATTGACCCCATTAAAAGAACATTGAATGTATATGTTATATGAGCTTATGTTTGATGAGTATGTCCAATTCAAACCGAATCAACCCAATCTGTGTTTTGAATTGGTCAATACATAATGATCGTAACCTTATTAGCTTACAAAAAATGAAAACTCAATTGGCCCGTTAAAATGATCTTGAACGAATTATCATATCATATGAATTATCCTTAGGTTTTAAGGGTTTCCCCAATTCAAACCAGCTCAGTGTTGATTTGCTCAAGAGTTAATGATGCGTAATTCGATTAACTTACGAAAATAAAATCTTAATTGGCTTGTTTATAAAATACTGAATGGAGGATTGAACGATTTTAAGACCACTTATTATGTTAGTTGAATCATATATTAGATCGATTTAATAATTTTGTACATTTTATAGCGATTTGGGGTTTTGAATCAACCGCATATTAGTTTTCAATATTACAAGAATATTTTTGTGAATGGAGTGAAATTGCAATTAAATATATGAAATTGAATGTTATGGGAATCGAAAATTATTATAAATAATATTTGTGAAGAGACTAATTTATTTTGAGTAGTCTAAATAATGTTATGGAAGAAAAATTAATAAAGAGGGGAAAATAATTTGATGAGAGATTAAAGAATAAATTAAAAATTGTTAAGAAACTAATGGATTGAAAATATAACTATAAAGAACAATGGAAAGGAAGAGACACAAAAGAGAGGGAAAGAGAACTTTCTTATTCATTCACTATTGGTACAAGATGAACATCTATTTATAGGTGAGGAACAATTTCATAGGATTCTAGCATTATTACATACATGAATAGGTACATGAATGAGCACATGAATGAGTATATAAATGGGGCTATGAATAGTATTGAATTACATTGAGTAATGGACATTCATCACATATATTCTTCATAACACTCCCCCTTGAATGTCCATTGGTTAAGAATGTGCATCATGTTCTTTGAATATGCTATTTGATACTGCCTCGTTAAAAACCTTACCGGAAAACCCCGTGGGAAAAACCATGGTTAAGGGAAAAAGAGTGCATTGCGTAACTCCCCCGATGATGATATTGTTTGAAATCTTTCATATTGACTCCCCCTCATCATTGTAGCAAGTTGAGATCATTCGGTCGGCAAACTCGATATTTTAGACTAGATTCCCAAAAATTGATGTAGGAAAAAAAAAAGGCTTGGTGAATAAATCGATCAAGTTATGACTTGAGCGCACTTGTTTCACGATGATTTGAACTCATGAAAATATTATTCCCTCTCTTTGGAGTTTATGCATATAATATGATCAATGGTCATTCATAATCAATATTTACATAACGCTCCCCCTTGGATGACTATTAGATGAGAATGTGGATCACTAACCCATACTCGGAAAAACCTATGGGATAAAAACCCGATTAAAGAAAAGAGTACATAACCATCATATGACGCCGTTTAAGTCCGCCTCGTTAAAAACCTTATCGGGAAAACCCGAAGGAAAAAACCATGATTAAGGGAAAAAGAGTGCGGTGTGTATATACTCCCCCTCATGACGAAATCGGTGCGATGCATATATATACTCCTCCTCGTGACGACATCCGATTTTTCACTTGATTGTTGGTTTGCACACTTATTTCACCATTGTCTTGCGTTTAACGCTAAACAAATAAATTGGTTAAGCATAGTTTTGCTAACGCAATCTTCTACCAACTCGAGGATATTTGCATTATATATTTCATGTATCATCTATAGGATCACATCTGTAACTCTCTAGCTAATCAAATATTTGATTGCTTTCAGAAACTCTTCAGGAGTCTCAAATAAAATATTTATCATCTATGAAACAAAAAAAAATGATGAAGACATTTAAATTCTAACAAATAAAATAAATAAATTGTAAATATGAAATAAAAGTGAGAATTTTTTTTATTGTACGAAAACAATCTCAAAATCATAAAATATGTTAAAGATGAGTTTTCAAACTTCAACTTAAAAAGGAGAAAAAAAAACAAATTATATGTGTAGAGAAATATTTGATATGCTAAATGTATCACCTCTCTCAATCTTTCAATCCATATGACATCAATTGGATGTAATTGAATATTATTCACGTGAACTTGAATTGTTTGCTTATAGCAAAATGAATTCTCGAGGGAATTTCATATACACATGTGTATTCGTTCATGTAAATCGTACATATAGGTTGCAATGACACATATTAGAGGCAAACTCAGTCTCGTCACATATTGCCAGACTAATCAAATAATGAAAAGTAGTTGCATCCACCATATGAGAGTATATTTTCTCATAATCAATATATTATAGGTTTGTTGTACAAAAACCTTTAAAAAATGAGATGTTTCATAACTTCTCATACTCATACTTTACATCTCAATGTATAAAGACTTAATGTCTTAAAACTTTTCATTTCTCTTTGGAATTTGAATTTGCCTCAAATTGAAATTTTTCAGCCAATCATTTCTATCTTTGCATGCATTTTGGCTAATGATCCTCATTTTCAACTATCATATTTAGTGTTGCACTATACGCAAACATTTCGTCGATGTTGACTTCATTGGGGTTCTAATATTTTCCATCCAAGATATAGATAATTGAGATATATATTCATATCTTTCGAAAATTCGAGACTCTTCTTGAGCACTTTATTTGGTTCTCTTGGTGGCTTTATTTAAATAATCTTAACCTCAATTTGACCATCTTTGTATATAGCTCCATTTCACTTTTGAGGGATTTTTTCTTTGGAACCGTGTGGTCTACCATGTTTTATACGGGTTTTAGACTCAGTTGTGATGTCAGATTGCCCAATGTCAACATCATTATCACTGGAGCATTGCGAGTTGGCACATGAGAGTTTTACTCTGTTTGGGTCAGTAAAGTGTCTGGCAAATGATGAATTATATACTTTTAAACTTCAAGCTCATATTGCTTAGTGCGAGGATCAAAATAATATGATCATTCATCTAATCTCTTGGCCAACTTTTTTTCTCCCTCTAATGTTGGGAAGTTTAAATATAAACCTCCAAACCGAGTCATCAAAATACTTCCGACAATAATTTGATATTTTACCATCGATAAACTCGTAATCACAATAATTTCTCAATCCGCATTGAGAACTCATCCTAATAAATGGTGGTGGAGCAATTCGGATGTGTATATCACATCCATATATCCATAGATGGGAAGTATAAGGTTTTGACCCAAAAACCACATATAATGGAGGAATTCATAACAATTTTTTTTTTGGCGTAATGCGAATTTGTATTGTTCATGTAAATGACATGTTCACAATAATATAAATGGAAAATGTTTGTCTCAATGACACATTTTCGTTATTGGATAATCATGAAAATATGCTCATAACCAAATGGTTGAGCTAGTAATCTCCCAAATTAAAGTTTGTCATGATATACACATGTGACTATCTAATTGATGCATCAATTAAAATAATTGGCTCACATGTTGGGTGTATGGATCCATAAATATCACCTTTGTTTTGTTGTATGGAGGACAAAATGATCTTACTTTAGTTGATGATTATCCAACAATCTACTCGCTTAAGAACAAGCAACCCAAATATTAGTTAAGGTTTGTTGGAGATTTCACTCAACAATGGGTAATGGAGAGGCGATGAGACTCCCCAGAAACGAAAGCTTGTTGACGAACACAAAATTGTTTGTGTTCCCGGGAAGTAGGGGAGTCACAAGGACTACTTAAATCCCTATAACCTTAGGAATCATTTCTTTAGAATACCCAAGTTGAGACCATCATGCACAACAATGTTCAAGAGAACATACTCTTTAGATTATGGAATCATCAAAATTGACCATAAAGGTACTTATCGATCCGCATCATGATTGAACCGGGATGGTCTCACCGGTTATGCCAAATAATAGTTGTCAGGATGAGTAAACTTATAGTTTACATTTATATATATGTATCTCAATCACAATAACATGTGTAGTACAAATTGGAGGATAATATTATTGATTCAATAATTGTATAGCCATAGACCATATTATTATTCCTCTCTTGATCCTAAACAAATTGGAATAAAGATTTTGTTCCTTCATGAACAATATAATAGCTCGATTTAGAGCTTGAGAGAAATGTTGTACTACACCATATATCTTGGTGCACTATCAATGTGATATATATCACAATTAATTATGGTGATTCTTATCATAAAATACTTATTTTTGTCATGAGAATGATACATAGTTTAAATGATAAATAGAGATATTTTTAATCATCTATGTCACAAATTAATGGAACAATAATTCTCGTAAAACCACAATTGTTATGTCCATCCGAATAAAAGGGTTCCTTATAGGGATAATTCGCTTTAAGATAATGTGACATATGGGGTTTTACACTTCACTTAAAGGGTTAAAATATCATATGAACTATGATCATCAAAATAAAGTTGATGGTTGTATGACCCTTGATGTGATTGGAATTTTTCAACATCAATTCACAACTCTCTTTCATATGAAAAAAAAAAATGTATGTCTCAAAATTCATGACCATATGAAATAATAGGTCTTTTCCTCCACAATCATATATTGGTGTTTACACGTGTGGGAATGTATGTGTATTTGTCAGTGTATGGACATATGAATATGAGAATTCATTTCATGGAATGATATGGTATCTCATTGGACCACCAAACATTTGAGACTCATAAGATATTCGATCTTTTCCTCAAAATATGTATCTCCTGGTACTTCAATCGTATCCGACTTTAATAAAAGTTTCCACTTGTGGTGGTCATACATGACTTTGACATTATGCCACAAAGCACATATGAGTCGTTGCTCATTTTTCAACCATTCATGGAGGTGATGGCGAATAAGAACAAAGTTATGACTTTGTCATGATAACATGTTCGGTATCATCTTTGATGATTTCATAATACCACTATAAGTGGGTTTTAACTTCTCGTGCCGGCCCATAAAGATAATTTTTTTTCCGAAACATCAAATATCACAAATACGAATTTTATAATTAACATACTAGATAAATATTTAGTAATAAATAAATAATGAATCCAACAATAAACATATGAACAATACAAAAATCAACATAATGTTATCAATGAAAAAAAAATCAGAATGGTGAAGATAAATGGTAATAATTAACTAATCCATTTGTAACGGTAGCATCAATATAATGGCAAAAGAATTTACCAATAATATAAATTGACTTTTGACCCATAAAATCATGAATAGGAAATATATGACTAGTATCCATAATTTCTGAAATTAAACAATAATATCAAAACAGTAGCAAATATATAAGGGTAGAAAATTTAACGAATATTTTTGTGGATGATAACACAATAATTTCATATATTATATAAGAAACAAATAATGATCGAGAAAATTAAAATATAATATCAAATGGATAAATACATCTCAATTATAACCAATAAACAACCGATAAATCAATTATGACTCAATATAATAGTATGATCGAGAAATTTAACTCAATTTATGTTTTAAAAAGAAACATAAGCGTTTAACTAGGAATAGGTTTTCAAAAACCACCGCAAAAGCTGGATGTTCAAATTGATTGCTACAAGTAAGCGTGCCAACCTCGGTTAGTATTCACAAACCATTTAAGATTAACAACATCTAAAAAAAATAAGAAATTAAACAATGATAATAGTAGCGAATGTTAAAGATAATGAATCCAATCCAGCAAAGTAACAAATCCAACTAACATTAGTATTTGACTATTTGTAGCAAATCCTTAAAATATGTAAATAGCAACAAACATAAGAAAATGTATTATGGATAGAAATTCAAATGACGTAAAAATGATAATGATTGTAATAATAATAAAAGGATATATCGATTTTCGTGAATCTTCGAGGAAGTATTAGGAGACAGAGCTTCGTGCTGATAACGTGTTAAGAAACTAATGGATTGAAAATATAACTATAAAGAATAATGGAAAGGAAGAGACACAAAAGAGAGGGAAAGAGAACTTTCTTATTCATTCACTATTGGTACAAGATGAACATCTATTTATAGGTGAGGAACAATTTCATAGGATTCTAGCATTATTACATACATGAATAGGTACATGAATGAGCACATGAATGAGTATATAAATGGGGCTATGAATAGTATTGAATTACATTGAGTAATGGACATTCATCACATATATTCTTCATAACAAAAATTTATTTATTATGAAAAGTGAAATATGATTAATGGGATGGAGAAAAACATAAAACCAATAAAAAATGTTAAATGTGCCACATATTAATCAAGTTTTCCTATATCTATATATATATATATACAGAGATATATTGTCTCAAGTGGCAAGTGGGATTTTGGGCCATAAAATCAGGGCATGCCACATATTTATGCAATCTTTAAGGTTTGATCATCCATTAAATGGTTCCATGGTGCTGTTGGGTAAAAACTAAAACACACAACATGATCCTTAAGATCTCAGAGTTATATCTTTCGGCTTTTATTTACCTAATGAATATGGATCATTTAGGTAGGTAATTTTGATAAATAATTTAGGGTGATTTAAACTTCTAAAGAAATTCTGTTTTAAATTATCCGTTTGAAGATAATTGAGGAGATTTGAAACTATTTTATAGGCATAAAAAGAATTTCGTAGATGATTTCAAATCATCTAAGAGAGGTAAATTTTTTGAAGAAAAGATGAAAAATTTGAGAATTTTAATCAAAATTATTCCTAATTTTTTAATAATTGATATGACCATAAATAAACTAAAAATATATTTATATTTTTAAAATCACCTACAAAATCATCCATCCAAACGATACCTTGTCTGGATTTACTTTGTAGAAAAGAGGTAGCACCCTATGTCCGAAGTTTCGCATTCTTTCTGCAATGGTGGCCACCTCGTCCAAGCAATAACTAGACTCGGCAAAATTCTCAAGAGAAAATCACAACTGACATGGCAGAGGTGGCGATGATGGAAAGTAGCTCATCTATGGGCTCTGTTATTTCGAACCTGTCATCTGTGAAGACTCGGAGTCCATGTTCACGCAGACGCCCTGCAAGGTGGCTTGTAATATTATCACGTGTTGAAACAAACAAAAACATCGTACTCCCATTCCCCGTTGTATCCGGGACCAGATGATGATGATAATGATGATGAAGCCCCCTTTTCGTAAGAGGATGAAGCCATGAATTATTAGCTTTTATAGACAAGGATTGAACTTCATGAACTGATCGTGTGCCAGCCTGAAAGTGGGGATAGTAATCATTCAAAATGGAAGGAGTTGACTCAGAACTGGAAGCATCAAACATACAGGAATGTGAAACAAGAATCATACATCAGTGACATCAAACACACACATACAAAACGACCTCCTTGGAAGTTGGAAGGGCAAAGTCGGATGGATTGATCATAATTTATAACCTTATAATAATCAACTAATCATCTTAATCATTTACCAAACTCATACTCTATACGGACAGCTTTGGCAAACCAAGGATCAACTCTATATCCTTCCTTTCAGTTACCATTCTAAAACTCTATAAGTCGACCTCGGTTACTATTGTGACACCAACATTCCATCAGACTCAGGGATCAACTAACTTGTTTCCAGTAAGAGCCAGAGGATCGAGCTTTGCCATTTCGGTGCATTGAGGATGGGTTTCTGCACTTTGTAAAGTTGTTGTTCGTATGGCAACAAAGTTTCATGGGCCAGCATTTGTAGTCTCATTGGGCTGCAACCATAGTCCTTGGACACACTACATCTATAGCACTGATTGATTTGAAAAGACAATTTGGCGAAGCACTCTCCAAACAATGACATATCTTGCCATTGATCCAGTGAAGGGATTACAGGATGAGAAATACTTGGTTGCTTTTGGTGAAATTGTTCAAAGGTTTTGTCAACACATTATATTTGTTGTGATGAAGTGTACCAGAGTTAGTTTCATTGCAATACGTATTAATTCATTTTGTACTTGGGAACATGTAAGTCTAATGTTTAAAAGGGTTTTTTGAGCGAGCTTTTTTACTAGTCTAAACAGTTTTCAGAGGCTACTCCATCCAGTACTCCTGAGATTTGGAATGTTGTATCCACCAACTGAGTTTAAATTCTTCTCTTTGAAATCTTTGCTATATTCAACTTCTGTACGTATTGGCAGATTATATATATTTATATCATATATGAAAAGTAACTTTTTAACTTACTCTGACACGAATACTAGTCCTGTATGAACCATACTTACTCTTTCAATATATTTGTAGTGAATCTACAGAGTCTGAGTTTTATATTTGTTTTGATCGTATAGTTTCTACTCTGCTATTCTTGGTTGCCTTTGCTCACTTTCAACTTACCTGTTGTTGTCAAGTGTTTACGATAGTGCAGGGAGATAAGAGGCATAGCCGAGAGAAAGATAAGTGAAATGAGAAGCTTGAGACTGAAAGTAGATCTTGGTGGCAGCAGGAGATTATGAAAGGGTTTAGGAATTTGAGTGCTTTGCTCTACTCTGCTGAGTTGCGCCATTGTTGAATACTATGGAGTCCAACCCCGCCTACCGATACAGATACTCAATCAAGCACTTGGCAATTGCTGAAGCTAGGAATATGTATACTTCTCTTAGCTATGATTCTATACCAATTTCTTTTTTTTTCCAATGGATATGTGAGCAGAGCTATTATACGAAATAATTATAAAAAGCTTTGCAACTAATTTTTGGTATATCTTGTATAAGAACTGTCACGAAAGAATTGTCACAAATGACCTTTCATTTATGAAATATAATTGACATATTAAAATTTGTATAATATTAGCTATTAATATTTAAGAGAAACTAACATTTGTACGACCAATTATGAGTCCAAAAGGATGTGAATTTGAATGGAAAATGAAAAGATAACACACAACTGGGTAATGTACCAAACTTAGAATTGTGCCAACTTGGACCATCATGAGATTGGGCGGCTATTAGTAATTGGTGGATTGGCATTCATCTTTTTGGACGGTGTTGATTTTGATGTGTATGAGTCTTGTCTTCCTAAGCTTTCCTACTACCTATAGACCAAGGAACACATTATAAATATTTTGTTTCCCATATTATTGAACATATTAAAATATGTTTAAATAACAAAAAATGAGAAAGTCAATTTTAACCTAAAGAAAAGATTCGGATCGTGACTTGAGAGAGGCTATTTCTATATTTGCCATCGTTAATATGTTCTACCTTAAGTGGTCTAATAACAAGCCCATAAAATATTGTATTTGCAATAACAAATTACTAGAGATTGATGATCAAATCTTTTGATTTGATATGAAAAGATTTGACCTTAACTCACTCATAGAAACGCCTCAATTCAAAATCGACATAATTGTAGTTGAATTATGAAATTTTATAATTAAGTGGTTATATATCGTTAAATTAACCAGTTTGATCTATTAAAATCAAGGACTATACTTATTTACAAATGTATCAATACTTAGTAAACTACATAATGAAATTAATAAATACTATATTCGTGTGGATATTTAATTCAAACCCAATATATAAAAATGGTCATCAAATGATAAAAACAAAATGTTCGAAACAGATTACATAAAAAAACAAAACAAACTTATGCATTTTATTACTAACTCGAAATTAATCTTTTTATTTTCTTCAAACGGCAGCTATAATAAACTTTATAATTTTAAAACCAGAAGCCGCCCAAGCAAGACACATGGTGGCTCGGTCAAGTTCCCACCACCCGACCCGAGTTGGCTGGCGACTGCTGACTCAGCATGCAGGCTGCACACAGACCAACTAAACAAATAGCAAAGTTATGTTCCACATTTTTAATGTTTAATCGTATTTGAAGCTTGAATTATTCTTCAAAATAGTCCGACCAAAGATAATGACGGTTCGATGGTGATTCAACCATGGTTTATAAAGAATTAAAGATCAATTCAATGATAAAATAAAATTCTAATACAAAGGCTAATTAATTGTTGTTAAAGAAAAGGCTGTCAATGGCCAGGTCAGCTAAGCCTCACTCAGTCCACTTTCCAACGCTACAACAGCTAACTAAAACCAACACCCCAAAAAATTCGAAATTTGAAACTGAATTTCGCCGCAATTTCATTTGCATTTAACCACACTGGTTCAAAGTAAAGAACCCACCTATATAAACCAACCCTTTCTACTTCTCCTTCTTCCTCCCTTCATTTGCTTCCGTCGTCTTCATCGAGAGAGAGAGAGAGAGAGAGTGAGATCGATTCACAAGAACAAAGTTCAACGATTCAACTGTTTGGATTCGCATCTCCCTCTCTAATCTAAAAGGTACGGATCTGTTCAGTTTTCAGCTCTCTTTGATGCTCTTTTGGTTTGAAAAGTTTGTAGATCGAGCTTGTTTTGAGTTGTGGGGTTTTAGATTAAACTAGATCTGAGCTAATAGGTGGTGATTTGAGCTGGGTATTTATCCTGGGCTGAGCTTTGATTTGCGGGATCGGGAAAGATTGAGTAAGCTAGTAGTAGAAAATGATAGCTGGGAAGCTTGATTTTGAACTCCGATCGGTTGTTTTTTTTTGTAGATGCTGATTGAGTAAGCTTTTGTTGATAATTGACATGTGAAACTCTGGTTTTAGTGATTAAGATGCATGCTTTTGGACTTCGTTTGAGGACTGTCTGTGAATTGACTGGCTTTTATCATCTAGCTGTACGATTATATTTGTGTTATGGCTGCTTAGATTCGTTGGCATTCGAGTTTTGAGAAGTTGGATGCTTGATTTGCAATCTTGATCTGCAGTTTTGGTTATGGATATGCTTGTTTCAAAGATTAGACTTTGGTTTTGGATCGTAGGATTTCATTTGTAATGTAGTGTTCGTTTGTTTGCTTGCGCTTCTTTTGAATTGTATCAATGTTTGCATGAGTTGACATTACGTTTGGCTTTTTTGCTTATGTTGATGCAGTACTGTAGAAGATGGCCGATGGAGAGGAAATTCAGCCCCTTGTTTGCGACAATGGAACCGGAATGGTTAAGGTTAGTCATTGGTATTCGTCTATTTATGATATTTCCATGATGGGTTTGTCTGGCTTTTGATTACTGATCATAAACGTGTGTCTTTTAGGCTGGATTTGCTGGTGATGATGCTCCGAGGGCGGTCTTCCCCAGTATCGTTGGTAGACCGAGGCACACCGGTGTTATGGTTGGAATGGGTCAGAAGGATGCTTATGTTGGTGACGAAGCTCAGTCTAAAAGAGGTATCTTGACCTTGAAGTACCCGATTGAGCATGGTATTGTTAGCAACTGGGATGACATGGAGAAGATTTGGCATCACACTTTCTACAATGAGCTTCGTGTTGCTCCCGAGGAGCACCCTGTACTACTCACTGAGGCCCCTCTCAACCCGAAGGCCAACAGGGAGAAGATGACACAAATCATGTTCGAGACATTTAATGTCCCCGCCATGTATGTTGCTATCCAGGCCGTTCTTTCTCTATACGCCAGTGGTCGTACTACCGGTAAGTGACTAGTAGGCTACATGGCATAAGGGTATTTATTCAAATTAAAGCTTATAACTGTTTTTTTAACCAAACAGTTTATTTTATTTTTGGATCGACAGGTATTGTGCTGGATTCTGGTGATGGTGTGAGCCATACCGTGCCAATCTATGAAGGGTATGCACTCCCTCATGCAATCCTCCGTTTGGATCTTGCTGGTCGTGACCTTACAGATTCATTGATGAAGATCCTAACAGAGAGGGGGTACATGTTCACCACCACTGCTGAACGGGAAATTGTCCGTGACATGAAGGAGAAGCTTGCATATGTTGCCTTAGACTATGAGCAGGAGCTGGAAACTGCCAAAAGCAGCTCTTCTGTAGAGAAGAACTACGAGCTTCCTGATGGCCAGGTCATCACCATTGGAGCTGAGAGGTTCCGTTGCCCTGAGGTCCTATTCCAGCCATCCCTCATCGGAATGGAAGCTGCTGGCATCCACGAGACCACTTACAACTCCATCATGAAGTGTGATGTCGACATCAGGAAGGACCTTTACGGAAACATCGTTCTCAGTGGTGGTTCCACTATGTTCCCTGGTATTGCTGACCGTATGAGCAAGGAGATTACCGCCCTGGCTCCCAGTAGCATGAAGATCAAGGTGGTGGCTCCCCCGGAGAGAAAATACAGTGTCTGGATTGGAGGGTCCATTCTTGCTTCCCTCAGCACCTTCCAGCAGGTAAAAAGAAAAACTCAAAACTCAAAATCCATTTCCTGCTTTCGGCATCTTCTGAATGTCCCTAATATCATATGCTGACTTAGTGTCATGTTTGTGGTTCTGAATCAGATGTGGATCTCGAAGTCCGAGTACGACGAATCCGGCCCTTCAATCGTCCACAGGAAGTGCTTCTAAAGCTCCCGGAAATGGGATGCTATGTGGATGCTGTTGGTGTGAAACTTGAGTCAGTTGGTTTTTCTTTTGTCATTGTAGGGTTTATGTTAAGTAGCGGTTGAGAGTGATTTGTGATGGAGTCGGTTTCCTTTTCCTTTTTATCCTTTTTGAGGGGGTTTGGTTGCTTTGAATCTCTTCTTGTTTTGAAATATTTGAAGCTATTTTTGGTTAATTTCTGGTTTTTGATGTTAATAGCTATTTTGTACTGAGGAAGATTTCGGTCATTAAACTGTATGGAATCTTATTTATTTGCTCTTGTTTGATTGAGTTTGGTTTCTCTAATTCGTTTTTAACTGTGAACTGGTAGAATTGCGATGTAATAACTGTTCAATTTGTTCAATCGTAGTTCTATATGATCAGTTATTGAAAACGAGGACGGGTGGATGGATTTGATGTAGGTTGGTTAGTCTCTTTTGTTGTAACATCTTGGATCATTAGTAACGGTAGAGATACAACAATCACAAGCACATAGCTTTTGTGGATGATCAAAGCAAATGAACTGTGGAGATTCTTCAGTCCCTACCCAATGGCCTTTTTGACATCCTTTGCTTTCTTGATGTAGAACAGGATGATCGGTTTGCTTGGTGCTGTCAATGGGTCGATGATGTCGACTTTGTCCTTCAACTTTGGAGCCTTCTTCCCACCTAGAACCACTTTGGCTTTGTCATTGTTCCTCGTGCTACTTATTCTATTGTACAATAGATTTGAACTATTGTTAAATGTTGTTACTCATGCGACCTATACTATTGTGTAATTGATTAAAAAAGCATGTATAACGGGGAATTGGATAAAACATTGGAGAGAATCCAAAGCCAGGTAACTTAAGGATTGCCCTACAAGATTTGTCCCGAATGATGTATGAGAACTTAAGATCATCTGTGAATTTATAGCCGATGAATAGCATGTGAATATTCATGAACTATCTTTTATTGGTCCCCTGAAAATGATAAAATATTAAGTTCCACTATGTCAGACCCTTCGATTTTAGGCAAATCAAGTAAAAAAACATATTTATTGTGTGTGTTTTACGAGTTTTTCATATGTCTAATAAGTATTAGCTATGTTTAACTAGCTTCATCTTTTTCCTTGCACTATGAAGAGTTCTAACTTCTTGCATAGATTAAAAACTACTAAGTTTTGGAAAATGACACCTAAGTATGATCACCAACTTAAAATTTTGTAAATAGGATCTAATGTTCAATAGGTTAAATCATATACTGAATATAGGTTTGACTGCCTTCACAACATCTTCTTACTAACAGATCAGTACGACAATACTCCTATACCTTCTTTATATTTCTCTGATCTATTTTTGTTGTATCACATCACATCTTATCCCTTCTAAACCTTAGGTATGTTCTTATCCTGATTGAGATGCTCTGAAAACGTTCTCGCATTGTATTTATTTTCACTCGGACCAACAAACCTTCCGATGGATAATAGTAATATGAAAAATGAGTAAATTGTAAATATATCGGAAGTATGAGGACCAAATTCAAAAAACAAAAACTAGCAAAGAAAGGCTGTCAACGGCCAGGTCAGCTAAAGCCACAGTCCTTCCACTTTCCAGCCTAACCAAATTGTTTTGAATTTGAAACTGAATTTCGTCGCAATTTCATTTGAATTTCACAGGACTAGGAAACTGACCTTTATAAGCCACATTTCTACACACTTCTGCTTCTTCCTTTCTTCTTCATCAGTTGTTTCCAAATCTTCATCGAGAGAGATCGATTCACGAAGAACAAAGTTAAAGGAATCAGCTGTTGGGTTTCGCATCTCTCTCTAAGGTATGGATCTGTTTTAGTCTTCTGCTGTTTTTGCTCCTTTGTTCCCATTTGGTAATCTGTAGATCGAGCTGGTTTTGAGCTGCGGGGTTTTAGATAACTAGATCTGAGCTGATTTATTTTGGTAATTGAGCTTTGTTTACTAGATCGGGAGTTGGGTAGGGAGAGATTGATGGAAAGCTTTATTGGGAGCTCCGATTGGGTTTGATAGTTGCTGATTGTGATGATTTTGATGCGATTTACTGATTTAGTTAGTTAGTTGTTGTGAGAATTGACCTGCGAGTAGCTCTGGTTTTATTGCTTTGGATGCTTACTTCTGGACTTGGTTTGAGTTGGTTCGATTTGTGTACATTGCTTGCTTGGAATTGTTTTGTCCTGGATGCATATATTCGATGGAAATGGCTGGAAAATCCTTGTTATGCAATCTTAATCTATTCTTTTGGTCATGGATCTGTTTGTTTCAGTGATCACACATTGGTTTCCTGTTTATTGTTTTCGTTTCTGATCTTTGATGTCTTTGGTAATGTAGCGTAATAGTATGATTGCGGTTTGTTTCTGAATTGGGTAAGTGTCGATGTGTGCTAGACTTAACTTAGTCTTATGTTAATGCAGTACTGTAGAAGATGGCCGACGGAGAGGAAATTCAGCCCCTAGTCTGCGACAATGGAACCGGAATGGTGAAGGTAATTAGTTATCACTTGTGGAATTCTGATTATGGTTTTTGGCAGGCTATTGATCTCTGATCATAAACATATGATTTTTAGGCTGGATTTGCTGGTGATGATGCCCCGAGGGCAGTCTTCCCCAGTATCGTTGGTAGACCGAGGCACACCGGTGTTATGGTTGGAATGGGTCAGAAGGATGCTTACGTTGGTGACGAAGCTCAATCTAAAAGAGGTATCTTGACCTTGAAGTATCCGATCGAGCATGGTATTGTTAGCAACTGGGATGACATGGAGAAGATTTGGCATCACACTTTCTACAATGAGCTTCGTGTTGCTCCTGAGGAGCACCCGGTACTTCTCACTGAGGCCCCTCTTAACCCGAAGGCCAACAGGGAGAAGATGACACAAATCATGTTCGAGACATTCAATGTACCTGCCATGTATGTCGCCATCCAGGCCGTGCTTTCTCTGTACGCCAGTGGCCGTACTACTGGTAAGTGTCTAATTATGGAGCATTTCCTTTGTCTATATAAATGATTTGGCACTGATTTTTTTGTTTTGTTTTGGATCAACAGGTATTGTGCTGGATTCTGGTGATGGTGTGAGTCATACTGTCCCAATCTATGAAGGTTATGCTCTACCCCACGCCATTCTCCGTTTGGATCTTGCTGGTCGTGACTTGACCGATTCTCTAATGAAGATCCTCACCGAGAGAGGGTACATGTTCACCACTACTGCTGAACGGGAAATTGTCCGTGACATGAAGGAGAAGCTTGCATATGTGGCACTTGACTATGAGCAGGAGCTTGAAACCGCCAAGAGCAGCTCATCAGTTGAGAAGAATTACGAGCTTCCTGATGGCCAGGTCATCACCATAGGAGCTGAGAGGTTCCGTTGCCCAGAGGTCCTCTTCCAGCCATCCCTCATCGGAATGGAAGCTGCTGGCATCCACGAGACCACTTACAACTCCATCATGAAGTGTGATGTTGACATCAGGAAGGACCTTTATGGAAACATCGTTCTCAGTGGTGGTTCCACCATGTTCCCTGGTATTGCTGACCGTATGAGCAAAGAGATCACTGCATTAGCTCCAAGTAGCATGAAGATCAAGGTGGTTGCTCCCCCAGAGAGAAAATACAGTGTCTGGATTGGAGGGTCCATTCTTGCTTCCCTCAGTACCTTCCAGCAGGTATAAACTCAAAACTCGAGAACCCTTTTTCCTTTCCACTTCTGTTCCTTATAGTTTGGGGCTGGAAAACTGGCCGCTATCCAATCGGACCGAGTTTGTTACTGTCTTAAACTGGTTTCAATGATTTCATAATTGGTCATGGTAACGTATTTAGAGTCCATTTCTGGTCTACATTGGTCGAGAGCAGTGATTTAAATGTCCAAATCTTATCAAAGTCAGTGATTCAAATGTCCAATACCAGCGATTAAATGTCTAAATCCATAAATCAGTTGTCCATTTAATGTCTGTCCAAGTCTGTCTAAATTTAGTCAAATTCAGTTTGTCTTAATTGAATCGAGTCATATTACCCCCTATAGTATCATAGTATCGTAACATGTTTGTGGTTCTGGATCAGATGTGGATCTCGAAGTCGGAGTACGATGAATCTGGTCCTTCGATTGTCCACAGGAAGTGCTTCTAAGCTCTCGACTGGAAATGGGTGTACTTTTTTTCCAGAGTTCGTTACTACAAAACTAGTTTGCCTTTAAATGTTTGGTGTTGTGAGCTGGAGTCAAATAGGGTTGAAGAGAGTGGGTTTGTGATGGAGTCGGTATTCCTTTTTATTTCCTTTGATCTCTTTTTTTTGTGGTATCTTGGGGATTTGCTGCTTTGAATTTGTTCATAGCTATCTTGTACTAGCAAGAATTTTATCTTAAACTTGTATGGAATCTTTTATTTATTGTCTACTCTATTGGATTGAGTTTTTGCCCTAATTGGTTTCTCACTGTTGGCTCGATTCATTGTCTTTCCGATGGTACTGTGCTCGATGGTTCGGACACTGTGACGCTGTTGGTCAAGTGACCGCAGTCGCTAGATATTTTGAATGTTGTGTTGTTCGTTTCGATCTTTATTATGGTTTGTGTTGGTGAAAGCAATTGAAGGAGGATGAAAAAGGATGGGATAGTATTTGAGAATAGAAAGTGTAGTGAGTAACTTGATTTGAGAATATATATATAGTTTGAAAGGAAGGAATACGTATATGTTCGGTTAAACAAGATGTTTTGTACTCAGACATTGAAAGGATAGGCAGAATTAATCCAGGGTTCGACAAGATGTTTGTGTCTCTCGACCTCAGTATCATCATATTGTTTGTACATTACATTGTAAGCAAGTATGGAGTTAATCCCCTAGTAGACATGAAGTATGCAAGTTGAACTGTTGCCTAGTTCTATGAGCTTTGTGACTAGTGACAACTCAATTCCTTAAGTCATGTAATTAAACAATAAACTAAGTTGACGAAAGAACTGGCCGTGGACGTGAAATAGCAATTAGATTGGTTTGGTGTACAGCTAGTAAGTGATTTTGTAAAGAAAAAGAAACATTTCAAGGCTATTTGTATACACTTGATAGAACAGGGACCAAAATGGAGAATTTACCCAGGACAAAAAAACCATCCAACAACTTTCACTCACACACTTATCAAAAGCACTCGGACGAGCCTAGTTCTGCACAGAATTGCTTAATGATCGAAGCCTTACGGAATCGGGCGAGCAGCATCTTCTTTGAAGCGTGGCGTCGGTTTCATTTGCAGATCTCTCTTAGGTTTCCTGGGTCTCTCCGTTTCCTCGGATATCCCCTGCTTCTTCAGTTGCTTCCGCGTCAGATACGATGAGAATTTCATCGGCCACCGCCATCCTCGTCCGCCTGCACGGTCTGGATTTCTTTGATTTGTTTTGTTAGCGAGAAAATGAGAGAATTCTGCATTTCATGATTACTTGTGACTGTTTGGTTGCTCGGAAAAAAAGAAGCAGGCGAGTAGATTCCTGTTAGGCGGAGTTCTGCTGCTTCCTTACAGCGATGCTTTTAGTTGATCTTCATTTGAGTTTAACATTCACTTGTATCGAATGTGTTTGGCTGATTGTGATCGATTGTTGTCTCTTATGTGGAAATCAGGAAGTAGCGGTGCCTAAGAACCGTTCATCGAAGTTATTCATGTCTGGTGGTATACACGTACTTCTTTACCTCTGTCTTCAATTCTTCTTATAATCTCTTGTTTTAGTCTAATGTGGATCCGATCTGTTATATTTTTACGTTGAATAAATACCCTTATGCTATGTAGCCGGAGCAATCTGAGGAGCTATTGGGATTAATTGTAAATTCTTTAAGAGCACTAGATGGTGCTGTCCCTCAACGCTGTCCTGAGCCACGAAGGAGGCCTCAGTCTGCCCAAAAGATTGCTCTAGTTTTGGATAAAGCTCCTAAACATTTAGAGCCACATCTAGTTGCTCTAGTACCAAAGCTGGTTGAGCATTCAGAACATCCTTTAGTAGCTTCTGTGCTCATTGAAAGACTCCAAAAGCCTGATGCAGAGCCTGCACTCCGCTTGCCTGTAAGATTTTGTTTCTACGTGTACTATCTCATTCTTCATTTTGTATATACTTGTCCTGACATGTATCTCCTTGGCCAAACTTAACCTTACGGCTGACGGAGCTGGGTTTTTCCGTGGAAAATCTAGTATTCTATTTGTTATGATTGTATTTCCTTAATTATCTAGTATAACTAGGAAGATTAGCTGCCCACTAGTTAGTTAGCGAAATCTTAATTAGAGAAGGTCTCTATGCAAACTCTTTATATATAGTTCTCTCTCAATAAGAGTAATTATTTAGTATCTTATTACCTGAAACTTTGGGAGGTTTCATTCTTTTATTTTATGTCAATTTTGTTGGCTCAAACTTTTTCTGTTAATATCTTTTCGCTTAATTAAATTGTGCAATTAACGGGTTGTTTCTTCTTATATATATTTTAGGGTTTTGGCGCTCTGACTGAACCGAAATGTGGCAGTGATGTGTGGGAACAAGTTCTATTGCAGTCTCTTGAACTTTTAGCTGATGCAAATGACGAACCCCTTGCCGCAACTATAGAAGCTGCATCCCAGTGCCAACATCTTCCCCAAGCAGTAAGCACGCGTTCTCACTCTTCAACTTGCTCAATACAATCTCTTTTTGCCTAAATGTGACTTGAATTGCTATCTTTTTTAGGTCAGATCTATTCGTTCTAGGCTGAAGTCTTTGGGACCCGAGGTTGCTCCTTGTGTTCTTGAACTTTTGAGTAGAACTGTAAATAGTTGGGGAGATGTGGCGGAAACTATACTTCGAGATATCAACTCCGATGATGACCTCTGTAGTGACGACACACCATCATCTTGTCGCCTTTTCTTATTTGGTGAAGACGGGCATGCGATAGATGGGCATGTTTTTCAGGCTACTTCCGATTTCTCTGATATTTACGTTCTCGTCAAAATGCTGTCCATACCTTGCCTTGCTGTCGAAGCTTCTCAGACATTGAGAAAGCTGTAGCTCGAGGAGGAATAGTCGCCCAGTCTGTGGCAATGGTTTTATAGAGGCGCCTCGCTCAGAGGCTGAACTTCAATGCTCAATTTGCTGCCGAAATTTTCCGGCACCCTGATGCGTATCTGTATCGGATGGAGAAGCCAGTAGTGAACAGATTCAAGTCCAGCGTGGTGACGATTTTAACGCTGTCCATGGTCTTGTTGAGACGTTGGTCCTCTCTACCGATCTTCGCATAAAGGGGTCACTGTTTAATGTAGCTAAAATTATCCATCGATGAATTTCGGCCCAACTCCAACCTTTCAATTTTTAAATATGATGTTGAATATGTGGTTAAATAAGGATTGAGATAGGTTTCGATTATTGATCTTCGAAAATGATGGCTCAAACGGATGAAATTACTTACATTGACTAATTCCGAATAGGAGCACCAGAATTTCGACCAACTCCAAACCATTCAATTTTTTTAATAGGAAACCTATCTCAACCACCATTAAAATATATATTATGCATCATATCAAAAAATTGGAAGGTTTTGAGTCTGACAAAAATTTCGAATTCCTCTTCGAAACTGTTTAATGTAGATAAACTCACCCGCCGTTGAATTTCGGCCAAACTCCAAACCTTCCAATTTTTGAATATGACGCATAATATGTGGTTAAATGATGATTGGGATAGGTTTAGGTTGTTGATCTTTGAAAATGATGGCTAAAACGGATGAAATTACTTACATTGACTAGTTCCGAATAGGAGCACCGGAATTTCGACCGACTCCAAACCATTCAATTTTTTTAATAGGAAACCTATGTCAACCACCATTAAAATATATATTATGGAACATATAAAAAAATTGGAAGGTTTTGAGTCTGACAAAAATTTCGAATTCCTCTTCGGAACTTTTTAATGTAGTTAAACTCACCCGCCCGATAAATTTCGGCCAAACTCCAAACCTTCCAATTTTTTAATATGAGGCATACTATGTGGTTAAATGATGATTGGGATAGGTTTAGGTTGTTGATCTTTTAAAATGATGGCTAAAACGGATGAAATTACTTACATTGACTAGTTCCGAATAGGAGCACCGGAATTTCGACTAACTCCAAACCATTCAATTTTTTTCATAGGAAACCTATCTCAACCACCATTAAAATATATATTATGCATCATATCCAAAAATCGGAAGGTTTTGAGTCTGACAAAAATTTCGAATTCCTCTTCGAAACTGTTTAATGTAGCTAAATTCACTCGCCCGAAGAATTTCGGCCAAACTCCAAACCTTCCAATTTTTGAATATAACGCATAATATGTGGTTAAATGATGATTGGGATAGGTTTCAGTTGTTGATCTTTTAAAATGATGGCTAAAATGGATGAAATTACTTACATTGACTAGTTCCAAATAGAGCACCGAATTTCGACCGACTCCAAACCATTCAGTTTTTTTAATAGGAAACCTATCTCAACCAGTATTAAAATATATATTATGCATCATATCCAAAAATTGGAAGTTTTTGAGTCTGACAAAAATTTCGATTTCCTCTTCGGAACTGTTTAATGTAGCTAAACTCACCCGCCCGATGAATTTTGGCCAAACTCCAAACCTTCAAATTTTTGAATATGACGCATAATATGTTGTTAAATGATGATTGGATTCGGTTTCGGTTATTAATCTTCGAAAATGATGGCTAAACCGGATGAAATTGTTTACATTGACTAGTTCCGAATAATTCCGAATAGGAGCACCGGAATTTCGACCGACTACAAACCATTCAATTTTTTTTAATAGGAAACCTATCTCAACTACCATTAAAATATTCATTATGCATCATATCCAAAAATTGGAAGGTTTTGAGTCCGACAAAAATTTCGAATTCCTCTTCGGAACTGTTTAATGTAGATAAACTCACCCGCCCGATGAATTTCGGCCAAACTCTAAACCTTCCAATTTTTGAATATGACGCATAATTTGTGGTTAAATGATGATTGGGATAGGTTTCGGTTATTAATCTTCGAAAATGATGGCTAAAACGGATGAAATTGTTTACATTGACTAGTTCCGAATAGGAGCACCTGAATTTCGACAGACTTCAAACCATTCAATTTTTTTTATAGGAAACCTATCTCAACCACCATTAAAATATATATTATGCATCATATCCAAAAATTGGAAGGTTTTGAGTCCGACAAAAATTTCGAATTCCTCTTCGGAACTGTTTAATGTAGCTAAACTCACCCGCCCGATGAATTTCGGCCAAACTCCAAACCTTCCAATTTTTGAATATAACGCATAATATGTGGTTAAATGATGATTGGGATAGGTTTCAGTTGTTGATCTTTTAAAATGATGGCTAAAATGGATGAAATTACTTACATTGACTAGTTCCAAATAGGAGCACCGGAATTTCGACCGACTCCAAACCATTCAGTTTTTTTAATAGGAAACCTATCTCAACCAGTATTAAAATATATATTATGCATCATATCCAAAAATTGGAAGTTTTTGAGTCTGACAAAAATTTCGATTTCCTCTTCGAATCGTTTAATGTAGCTAAACTCACCCGCCCGATGAATTTTGGCCAAACTCCAAACCTTCAAATTTTTGAATATGACGCATAATATGTTGTTAAATGATGATTGGATTCGGTTTCGGTTATTAATCTTCGAAAATGATGGCTAAACCGGATGAAATTGTTTACATTGACTAGTTCCGAATAATTCCGAATAGGAGCACCGGAATTTCGACCGACTACAAACCATTCAATTTTTTTAATAGGAAACCTATCTCAACCACCATTAAAATATATATTATACATCATATAAAAAATTGGAAGGTTTTGAGTCTGACAAAAATTTCAAATTCCTCTTCGGAACTGTTTAATGTAGCTAAACTCACCCGCCCGATGAATTTCGGCCAAACTCCAAACCTTCCAATTTTTGAATATGACGCATAATTTGTGGTTAAATGATGATTGGGATAGGTTTCGGTTATTAATCTTCAAAAATGATGGCTAAAACGGATGAAATTATTTACATTGACTAGTTCTGAATAGGAGCACCGGAATTTCGACCGACTCCAAACCATTCAATTTTTTTAATAGGAAACCTATCTCAACCACCATTAAAATATATATTATACATCATATAAAAAAATTGGAAGGTTTTGAGTCTGACAAAAATTTCGAATTCCTCTTCGGAACTGTTTAATGTAGTTAAACTCACCCGCCCGATGAATTTCGGCCAAACTCCAAACCTTCCAATTTTTAATATGCCGCATAATATGTGGTTAAATGATGATTGGGATAGGTTTAGGTTGTTGATCTTTGAAAATGATGGCTAAAACGGATGAAATTACTTACATTGACTAGTTCCGAATAGAGCACCGAATTTCGACCGACTCCAAACCATTCAATTTTTTTAATAGGAAACCTATCTCAACCACCATTAAAATATATATTATGCATCATATCCAAAAATTGGAAAGTTTTGAGTCTGACAAAAATTTCGAATTCCTCTTCGGAACTGTTTAATGTAGATAAACTCACCCGCCGTTGAATTTCGGCCAAACTCCAAACCTTTTAATTATTGAATATGACGCATAATATGTGGTCAAATGATGATTGGGATAGGTTTCGGTTGTTGATCTTTGAAAGTGATGGCTAAAACGGATGAAATTACTTACAATGACTAGTTTCGAATAGGAGCACCGGAATTTCGACCGACTCCAAACCATTCAAAATTTTTAATAGGAAACCTATCTCAACCACCATTAAAATATATATTATACATCATATCCAAAAATTGGAAGGTTTTGAGTCTGACAAAAATTTCGAATTCCTCTTCGGAACTCGTTTAATGTAGCTAAACTCACCCGCCCGATGAATTTCGGCCAAACTCCAAACCTTCCAATTTTTGAATATGAAGCATAATATGTGGTAAAATGATGATTGGGATAGGTTTCGGTTAATAATCTTCGAAAATGATGGCTAAAACGGATGAAATTGTTTACATTGACTAGTTCCGAATAGGAGCACCGGAATTTCGACCGACTCCAAACCATTCAATTTTTTTAATAAGAAACCTATCTCAACCACAATTAAAATATATATTATGCATCATATCCAAAATTTGGAAGGTTTTGAGTCTGACAAAAATTTCGAATTCCTCTTCGAAACTGTTTAATGTAGCTAAACTCACCCGCCCGATGAATTTCGGCCAAACTCCAAACTTTCCAATTTTTGAATATGAAGCATAATATGTGGTAAAATGATGATTGGGATAGGTTTCGGTTAATAATCTTCGAAAATGATGGCTAAAACGGATGAAATTGGTTACATTGACTAGTTCCGAATAGAGCACCGAATTTCGACCGACTCAAAACCATTCAATTTTTTTAATAGGAAACCTATCTCAATCACAATTAAAATATATATTATGCATCATATCCAAAAATTGGAAGGTTTTGAGTCTGACAAAAATTTCGAATTCCTCTTCGGAACTCGTTTAATGTAGTTAAACTCACCCGCACGATGAATTTCGGCCAAACTCCAAAACTTCCACTTTTTGAATATAACGCAAAATATGTGGTCAAATGATGATTGGGATAGGTTTCGGTTGTTGATCTTTGAAAGTGATGGCTAAAACGGATGAAATTACTTACATTGACTAATTCCGAATAGGAGCACCGGAATTTCGACCGACTCCAAACCATTCAATTTTTTTAATAGGAAACCTATCTCAACCACCATTAAAATATATATTATACATCATATAAAAAAATTGGAAGGTTTTGAGTCTGACAAAAATTTCGAATTCCTCTTCGGAACTGTTTAATGTAGTTAAACTCACCCGCCCGATGAATTTCGGCCAAACTCCAAACCTTCCAATTTTTTAATATGACGCATAATATGTGGTTAAATGATGATTGGGATAGGTTTAGGTTGTTGATCTTTGAAAATGATGGCTAAAACGGATGAAATTACTTACATTGACTAGTTCCGAATAGAGCACCGAATTTCGACCGACTCCAAACCATTCAATTTTTTTAATAGGAAACCTATCTCAACCACCATTAAAATATATATTATGCATCATATCCAAAAATTGGAAGGTTTTGAGTCTGACAAAAATTTCGAATTCCTCTTCGGAACTGTTTAATGTAGATAAACTCACCCGCCGTTGAATTTCGGCCAAACTCCAAACCTTCAAATTTTTGAATATGACGCATAATATGTGGTCAAATGATGATTGGGATAGGTTTCGGTTGTTGATCTTTGAAAGTGATGGCTAAAACGGATGAAATTACTTACATTGACTAGTTTCGAATAGGAGCACCGAATTTCGACCGACTCCAAACCATTCAAATTTTTTAATAGGAAACCTATCTCAACCACCATTAAAATATATATTATACATCATATCCAAAAATTGGAAGGTTTTGAGTCCGACAAAAATTTCGAATTCCTCTTCGGAACTGTTTAACGTAGCTAAACTCACCCGCCCGATGAATTTCGGCCAAACTCCAAACCTTCCAATTTTTGAATATGAAGCATAATATGTGGTAAAATGATGATTGGGATAGGTTTCGGTTAATAATCTTCGAAAATGATGGCTAAAACGGATGAAATTGTTTACATTGACTAGTTCCGAATAGAGCACCGAAATTTCGACCGACTCCAAACCATTCAATTTTTTTAATAAGAAACCTATCTCAACCACAATTAAAATATATATTATGCATCATATCCAAAAATTCGAAGGTTTTGAGTCCGACAAAAATTTCGAATTCCTCTTCGAAACTCGTTTAATGTAGCTAAACTCACCCGCCCGATGAATTTCGGCCCAACTCCAAACCTTCCAATTTTTGAATATGAAGCATAATATGTGGTAAAATGATGATTGGGATAGGTTTCGGTTAATAATCTTCGAAAATGATGGTTAAAACGGATGAAATTGGTTACATTGACTAGTTCCGAATAGGGCACCGAATTTCGACCGACTCCAAACCATTCAATTTTTTTAATAGGAAACCTATCTCAATCACAATTAAAATATATATTATGCATCATATCCAAAAATTGGAAGGTTTTGAGTCTGACAAAAATTTCGAATTCCTCTTCGGAACTGTTTAATGTAGTTAAACTCACCCGCTTGATGAATTTCGGCCAAACTCCAAAACTTCCACTTTTTGAATATAACGCAAAATATGTGGTCAAATGATGATTGGGATAGGTTTCGGTTGTTGATCTTTGAAAGTGATGGCTAAAACGGATGAAATTACTTACATTGACTAATTCCGAATAGAGCACCGAATTTCGACCGACTCCAAACCATTCAATTTTTTTTAATAGGAAACCTATCTCAACCACCATTAAAATATATATTATACATCATATAAAAAAATTGGAAGGTTTTGAGTCCGACAAAAATTTCGAATTCCTCTTCGGAACTCGTTTAATGTAGTTAAACTCACCCGCCCGATGAATTTCGGCCAAACTCCAAACCTTCCAATTTTTTAATATGACGCATAATATGTGGTTAAATGATGATTGGGATAGGTTTAGGTTGTTGATCTTTGAAAATGATGGCTAAAACGGATGAAATTACTTACATTGACTAGTTCCGAATAGAGCACCGAATTTCGACCGACTCGAAACCATTCAATTTTTTTAATAGGAAACCTATCTCAACCACCATTAAAATATATATTATGCATCATATCCAAAAATTGGAAGGTTTTGAGTCCGACAAAAATTTCGAATTCCTCTTCGAATCGTTTAATGTAGCTAAACTCACCCGCCCGATGAATTTCGGCCAAACTCCAAACCTTCCAATTTTTGAATATGAAGCATAATATGTGGTAAAATTATGATTAGGATAGGTTTCGGTTAATAATCTTCGAAAATGATGGCTAAAACGGATGAAATTGTTTACATTGACTAGTTCCGAATAGGAGCACCGGAATTTCGACCGACTCCAAACCATTCAATTTTTTTAATAGGAAACCTATCTCAACCACCATTAAAATATATATTATGCATCATATCCAAAAATTGGAAGGTTTTGAGTATGACAAAAATTTCGAATTCCTCTTCGGAACTGTTTAATGTAGATAAACTCACCCGCCGTTGAATTTCGGCCAAACTCCAAACCTTCCACTTTTTGAATATAACGCAAAATATGTGGTCAAATGATGATTGGGATAGGTTTCGGTTGTTGATCTTTGAAAGTGATGGCTAAAACGGATGAAATTACTTACATTGACTAATTCCGAATAGAGCACTGGAATTTCGACCGACTCCAAACCATTCAATTTTTTTAATAGGAAACCTATCTCAACCACCATTAAAATATATATTATACATCATATAAAAAAATTGGAAGGTTTTGAGTCTGACAAAAATTTCGAATTCCTCTTCGGAACTGTTTAATGTAGTTAAACTCACCCGCCCGATGAATTTCGGCCAAACTCCAAACCTTCCAATTTTTTAATATGCCGCATAATATGTGGTTAAATGATGATTGGGATAGGTTTAGGTTGTTGATCTTTGAAAATGATGGCTAAAACGGATGAAATTACTTACATTGACTAGTTCCGAATAGAGCACCGAATTTCGACCGACTCCAAACCATTCAATTTTTTTAATAGGAAACCTATCTCAACCACCATTAAAATATATATTATGCATCATATCCAAAAATTGGAAGGTTTTGAGTCCGACAAAAATTTCGAATTCCTCTTCGAATTGTTTAATGTAGATAAACTCACCCGCCGTTGAATTTCGGCCAAACTCCAAACCTTCCAATTTTTGAATATGACGCATAATATGTGGTCAAATGATGATTGGGATAGGTTTCGGTTGTTGATCTTTGAAAGTGATGGCTAAAACGGATGAAATTACTTACATTGACTAGTTTCGAATAGGAGCACCGAATTTCGACCGACTCCAAACCATTCAAATTTTTTAATAGGAAACCTATCTCAACCACCATTAAAATATATATTATACATCATATCCAAAAATTGGAAGGTTTTGAGTCCAACAAAAATTTCGAATTCCTCTTCGGAACTGTTTAATGTAGCTAAACTCACCCGCCCGATGAATTTCGGCCAAACTCCAAACCTTCCAATTTTTGAATATGAAGCATAATATGTGGTAAAATGATGATTGGGATAGGTTTCGGTTAATAATCTTCGAAAATGATGGCTAAAACGGATGAAATTGTTTACATTGACTAGTTCCGAATAGAGCACCGAATTTCGACCGACTCCAAACCATTCAATTTTTTTAATAAGAAACCTATCTCAACCACCATTAAAATATATATTATGCATCATATCCAAAAATTGGAAGGTTTTGAGTCCGACAAAAATTTCGAATTCCTCTTCGAAACTGTTTAATGTAGCTAAACTCACCCGCCCGATGAATTTCGGCCAAACTCCAAACCTTCCAATTTTTGAATATGAAGCATAATATGTGGTAAAATGATGATTGGGATAGGTTTCGGTTAATAATCTTCGAAAATGATGGCTAAAACGGATGAAATTGGTTACATTGACTAGTTCCGAATAGAGCACCGAATTTCGACCGACTCAAAACCATTCAATTTTTTTAATAGGAAACCTATCTCAACCACCATTAAAATATATATTATGCATCATATCCAAAAATTGGAAGGTTTTGAGTCCGACAAAAATTTCGAATTCCTCTTCGAACTCGTTTAATGTAGTTAAACTCACCCGCACGATGAATTTCGGCCAAACTCCAAAACTTCCACTTTTTGAATATAACGCAAAATATGTGGTCAAATGATGATTGGGATAGGTTTCGATTGTTGATCTTTGAAAGTGATGGCTAAAACGGATGAAATTACTTACATTGACTAATTCCGAATAAGAGCACCGGAATTTCGACCGACTGCAAACCATTCAATTTTTTTAATAGGAAACCTATCCCAACCACCATTAAAATATATATTATACATCATATAAAAAAATTGGAAGGTTTTGAGTCCGACAAAAATTTCGAATTCCTCTTCGGAACTCGTTTAATGTAGTTAAACTCACCCGCCCGATGAATTTCGGCCAAACTCCAAACCTTCCAATTTTTTAATATGACGCATAATATGTGGTTAAATGATGATTGGGATAGGTTTAGGTTGTTGATCTTTGAAAATGATGGCTAAAACGGATGAAATTACTTACATTGACTAGTTCCGAATAGAGCACCGAAATTTCGACCGACTCCAAACCATTCAATTTTTTTAATAGGAAACCTATCTCAACCACCATTAAAATATATATTATGCATCATATCCAAAAATTGGAAGGTTTTGAGTCCGACAAAAATTTCGAATTCCTCTTCGGAACTCGTTTAATGTAGATAAACTCACCCGCCGTTGAATTTCGGCCAAACTCCAAACCTTCCAATTTTTGAATATGACGCATAATATGTGGTCAAATGATGATTGGGATAGGTTTCGGTTGTTGATCTTTGAAAGTGATGGCTAAAACGGATGAAATTACTTACATTGACTAGTTTCGAATAGAGCACCGAATTTCGACCGACTCCAAACCATTCAAATTTTTTAATAGGAAACCTATCTCAACCACCATTAAAATATATATTATACATCATATCCAAAAATTGGAAGGTTTTGAGTCCGACAAAAATTTCGAATTCCTCTTCGGAACCGTTTAATGTAGCTAAACTCACCCGCCCGATGAATTTCGGCCAAACTCCAAACCTTCCAATTTTTGAATATGAAGCATAATATGTGGTAAAATGATGATTGGGATAGGTTTCGGTTAATAATCTTCGAAAATGATGGCTAAAACGGATGAAATTGTTTACATTGACTAGTTCCGAATAGAGCACCGAATTTCGACCGACTCCAAACCATTCAATTTTTTTAATAAGAAACCTATCTCAACCACCATTAAAATATATATTATGCATCATATCCAAAAATTGGAAGGTTTTGAGTCCGACAAAAATTTCGAATTCCTCTTCGAAACCGTTTAATGTAGCTAAACTCACCCGCCCGATGAATTTCGGCCAAACTCCAAACCTTCCAATTTTTGAATATGAAGCATAATATGTGGTAAAATGATGATTGGGATAGGTTTCGGTTAATAATCTTCGAAAATGATGGCTAAAACGGATGAAATTGGTTACATTGACTAGTTCCGAATAGAGCACCGAATTTCGACCGACTCAAAACCATTCAATTTTTTTAATAGGAAACCTATCTCAATCACCATTAAAATATATATTATGCATCATATCCAAAAATTGGAAGGTTTTGAGTCTGACAAAAATTTCGAATTCCTCTTCGGAACTCGTTTAATGTAGTTAAACTCACCCGCACGATGAATTTCGGCCAAACTCCAAAACTTCCACTTTTTGAATATAACGCAAAATATGTGGTCAAATGATGATTGGGATAGGTTTCGGTTGTTGATCTTTGAAAGTGATGGCTAAAACGGATGAAATTACTTACATTGACTAATTCCGAATAGAGAGCACCGAATTTCGACCGACTCCAAACCATTCAATTTTTTTAATAGGAAACCTATCTCAACCACCATTAAAATATATATTATACATCATATAAAAAAATTGGAAGGTTTTGAGTCTGACAAAAATTTCGAATTCCTCTTCGGAACTCGTTTAATGTAGTTAAACTCACCCGCCCGATGAATTTCGGCCAAACTCCAAACCTTCCAATTTTTTAATATGACGCATAATATGTGGTTAAATGATGATTGGGATAGGTTTAGGTTGTTGATCTTTGAAAATGATGGCTAAAACGGATGAAATTACTTACATTGACTAGTTCCGAATAGGAGCACCGAATTTCGACCGACTCCAAACCATTCAATTTTTTTAATAGGAAACCTATCTCAACCACCATTAAAATATATATTATGCATCATATCCAAAAATTGGAAGGTTTTGAGTCTGACAAAAATTTCGAATTCCTCTTCGAATCGTTTAATGTACATAAACTCACCCGCCGTTGAATTTCGGCCAAACTCCAAACCTTCCAATTTTTGAATATGACGCATAATATGTGGTCAAATGATGATTGGGATAGGTTTCGGTTGTTGATCTTTGAAAGTGATGGCTAAAACGGATGAAATTACTTACATTGACTAATTCCGAATAGAGCACCGAATTTCGACCGACTCCAAACCATTCAATTTTTTTAATAGGAAACCTATCTCAACCACCATTAAAATATATATTATACATCATATAAAAAAATTGGAAGGTTTTGAGTCTGACAAAAATTTCGAATTCCTCTTCGGAACTCGTTTAATGTAGTTAAACTCACCCGCCCGATGAATTTCGGCCAAACTCCAAACCTTCCAATTTTTGAATATGAAGCATAATATGTGGTTAAATGATGATTGGGATAGGTTTCGGTTGTTGATCTTTGAAAATGATGGCTAAAACGGATGAAATTACTTACATTGACTAGTTCCGAATAGAGCACCGAATTTCGACCGACTCCAAACCATTCAATTTTTTTAATAGGAAACCTATCTCAACCACCATTAAAATATATATTATGCATCATATCCAAAAATTGGAAGGTTTTGAGTCCGACAAAAATTTCGAATTCCTCTTCGAACTGTTTAATGTAGATAAACTCACCCGCCGTTGAATTTCGGCCAAACTCCAAACCTTCCAATTTTTGAATATGACGCATAATATGTGGTCAAATGATGATTGGGATAGGTTTCGGTTGTTGATCTTTGAAAGTGATGGCTAAAACGGATGAAATTACTTACATTGACTAATTCCGAATAGAGCACCGAATTTCGACCGACTCCAAACCATTCAAATTTTTTAATAGGAAACCTATCTCAACCACCATTAAAATATATATTATACATCATATAAAAAAATTGGAAGGTTTTGAGTCCGACAAAAATTTCGAATTCCTCTTCGGAACCGTTTAATGTAGTTAAACTCACCCGCCCGATGAATTTCGGCCAAACTCCAAACCTTCCAATTTTTTAATATGACGCATAATATGTGGTTAAATGATGATTGGGATAGGTTTAGGTTGTTGATCTTTGAAAATGATGGCTAAAACGGATGAAATTACTTACATTGACTAGTTCCGAATAGAGCACCGAATTTCGACCGACTCCAAACCATTCAATTTTTTTAATAGGAAACCTATCTCAACCACCATTAAAATATATATTATGCATCATATCCAAAAATTGGAAGGTTTTGAGTCCGACAAAAATTTCGAATTCCTCTTCGAACTCGTTTAATGTAGATAAACTCACCCGCCCGTTGAATTTCGGCCAAACTCCAAACCTTCCAATTTTTGAATATGACGCATAATATGTGGTCAAATGATGATTGGGATAGGTTTCGGTTGTTGATCTTTGAAAGTGATGGCTAAAACGGATGAAATTACTTACATTGACTAATTTCGAATAGGAGCACCGAAATTTCGACCGACTCCAAACCATTCAAATTTTTTAATAGGAAACCTATCTCAACCACCATTAAAATATATATTATACATCATATCCAAAAATTGGAAGGTTTTGAGTCCGACAAAAATTTCGAATTCCTCTTCGAAACTGTTTAATGTAGCTAAACTCACCCGCCCGATGAATTTCGGCCAAACTCCAAACCTTCCAATTTTTGAATATGAAGCATAATATGTGGTAAAATGATGATTGGGATAGGTTTCGGTTAATAATCTTTGAAAATGATGGCTAAAACGGATGAAATTGTTTACATTGACTAGTTCCGAATAGAGCACCGAATTTCGACCGACTCCAAACCATTCAATTTTTTTAATAAGAAACCTATCTCAACCACCATTAAAATATATATTATGCATCATATCCAAAAATTGGAAGGTTTTGAGTCTGACAAAAATTTCGAATTCCTCTTCGAAACTGTTTAATGTAGCTAAACTCACCCGCCCGATGAATTTCGGCCAAACTCCAAACCTTCCAATTTTTGAATATGAAGCATAATATGTGGTAAAATGATGATTGGGATAGGTTTCGGTTAATAATCTTCGAAAATGATGGCTAAAACGGATGAAATTGTTTACATTGACTAGTTCCGAATAGGAGCACCGAATTTCGACCGACTCCAAACCATTCAATTTTTTTAATAAGAAACCTATCTCAACCACCATTAAAATATATATTATGCATCATATCCAAAATTTGGAAGGTTTTGAGTCTGACAAAAATTTCGAATTCCTCTTCGAAACTTTGTTTAACGTAGCTAAACTCACCCGCCCGATGAATTTCGGCCAAACTCCAAACCTTCCAATTTTTGAATATGAAGCATAATATGTGGTAAAATGATGATTGGGATAGGTTTCGGTTAATAATCTTCGAAAATGATGGCTAAAACGGATGAAATTGGTTACATTGACTAGTTCCGAATAGAGCACCGAATTTCGACCGACTCAAAACCATTCAATTTTTTTAATAGGAAACCTATCTCAATCACAATTAAAATATATATTATGCATCATATCCAAAAATTGGAAGGTTTTGAGTCTGACAAAAATTTCGAATTCCTCTTCGGAACTGTTTAATGTAGTTAAACTCACCCGCACGATGAATTTCGGCCAAACTCCAAAACTTCCACTTTTTGAATATAACGCAAAATATGTGGTCAAATGATGATTGGGATAGGTTTCGGTTGTTGATCTTTGAAAGTGATGGCTAAAACGGATGAAATTACTTACATTGACTAATTCCGAATAGAGCACCAGAATTTCGACCGACTCCAAACCATTCAATTTTTTTCATAGGAAACCTATCTCAACCACCATTAAAATATATATTATACATCATACAAAAAAATTGGAAGGTTTTGAGTCTGACAAAAATTTCGAATTCCTCTTCGGAACTGTTTAATGTAGTTAAACTCACCCGCCCGATGAATTTCGGCCAAACTCCAAACCTTCCAATTTTTTAATATGACGCATAATATGTGGTTAAATGATGATTGGGATAGGTTTAGGTTGTTGATCTTTGAAAATGATGGCTAAAACGGATGAAATTACTTACATTGACTAGTTCCGAATAGAGCACCGAAATTTCGACCGACTCCAAACCATTCAATTTTTTTAATAGGAAACCTATCTCAACCACCATTAAAATATATATTATGCATCATATCCAAAAATTGGAAGGTTTTGAGTCTGACAAAAATTTCGAATTCCTCTTCGGAACTGTTTAATGTAGATAAACTCACCCGCCGTTGAATTTCGGCCAAACTCCAAACCTTCCAATTTTTGAATATGACGCATAATATGTGGTCAAATGATGATTGGGATAGGTTTCGGTTGTTGATCTTTGAAAGTGATGGCTAAAACGGATGAAATTACTTACATTGACTAGTTTCGAATAGAGCACCGGAATTTCGACCGACTCCAAACCATTCAAATTTTTTAATAGGAAACCTATCTCAACCACCATTAAAATATATATTATACATCATATAAAAAAATTGGAAGGTTTTGAGTCTGACAAAAATTTCGAATTCCTCTTCGGAACGTGTTTAATGTAGTTAAACTCACCCGCCCGATGAATTTCGGCCAAACTCCAAACCTTCCAATTTTTTAATATGACGTATAATATGTGGTTAAATGATGATTGGGATAGGTTTCGGTTGTTGATCTTTGAAAATGATGGCTAAAACGGATGAAATTACTTACATTGACTAATTCCGAATAGAGCACCGAATTTCGACCGACTCCAAACCATTCAATTTTTTTAATAGGAAACCTATCTCAACCACCATTAAAATATATATTATGCATCATATCCAAAAATTGGAAGGTTTTGAGTCCGACAAAAATTTCGAATTCCTCTTCGAAACTGTTTAATGTAGCTAAACTCACCCGCCCGATGAATTTCGGCCAAACTCCAAACCTTCCAATTTTTGAATATGAAGCATAATATGTGGTAAAATGATGATTGAGATAGGTTTCGGTTAATAATCTTTGAAAATGATGGCTAAAACGGATGAAATTGTTTACATTGACTAGTTCCGAATAGAGCACCGAATTTCGACCGACTCCAAACCATTCAATTTTTTTAATAAGAAACCTATCTCAACCACCATTAAAATATATATTATGCATCATATCCAAAAATTGGAAGGTTTTGAGTCTGACAAAAATTTCGAATTCCTCTTCGGAACGTTTTTTAATGTAGCTAAACTCACCCGCCCGATGAATTTCGGCCAAACTCCAAACCTTCCAATTTTTGAATATGAAGCATAATATGTGGTAAAATGATGATTGGGATAGGTTTCGGTTGTTGATCTTCGAAAATGATGGCTAAAACGGATGAAATTATTTACATTGACTAGTTCCGAATAGAGCACCGAATTTCGACCGACTCCAAACCATTCAATTTTTTTAATAGGAAACCTATCTCAACCACCATTAAAATATATATTATGCATCATATCCAAAAATTGGAAGGTTTTGAGTCCGACAAAAATTTCGAATTCCTCTTCGAAACTGTTTAATGTAGCTAAACTCACCCGCCCGATGAATTTCGGCCAAACTCCAAACCTTCCAATTTTTGAATATGAAGCATAATATGTGGTAAAATGATGATTGGGATAGGTTTCGGTTAATAATCTTCGAAAATGATGGCTAAAACGGATGAAATTGGTTACATTGACTAGTTCCGAATAGGAGCACCGAAATTTCGACCGACTCCAAACCATTCAATTTTTTTAATAGGAAACCTATCTCAATCACAATTAAAATATATATTATGTATCACATCCAAAAATTGGAAGGTTTTGAGTCTGACAAAAATTTCGAATTCCTCTTCGGAATCGTTTAATGTAGTTAAACTCACCCGCACGATGAATTTCGGCCAAACTCCAAAACTTCCACTTTTTGAATATAACGCAAAATATGTGGTCAAATGATGATTGGGATAGGTTTCGGTTGTTGATCTTTGAAAGTGATGGCTAAAACGGATGAAATTACTTACATTGACTAATTCCGAATAGAGCACCGAATTTCGACCGACTCCAAACCATTCAATTTTTTTAATAGGAAACCTATCTCAACCACCATTAAAATATATATTATACATCATACAAAAAAATTGGAAGGTTTTGAGTCTGACAAAAATTTCGAATTCCTCTTCGGAACTCGTTTAATGTAGTTAAACTCACCCGCCCGATGAATTTCGGCCAAACTCCAAACCTTCCAATTTTTTAATATGACGCATAATATGTGGTTAAATGATGATTGGGATAGGTTTAGGTTGTTGATCTTTGAAAATGATGGCTAAAACGGATGAAATTACTTACATTGACTAGTTCCGAATAGGAGCACCGGAATTTCGACCGACTCCAAACCATTCAATTTTTTTAATAGGAAACCTATCTCAACCACCATTAAAATATATATTATGCATCATATCCAAAAATTGGAAGGTTTTGAGTCCAACAAAAATTTCGAATTCCTCTTCGGAACTGTTTAATGTACATAAACTCACCCGCCGTTGAATTTCGGCCAAACTCCAAACCTTCCAATTTTTGAATATGACGCATAATATGTGGTCAAATGATGATTGGGATAGGTTTCGGTTGTTGATCTTTGAAAGTGATGGCTAAAACGGATGAAATTACTTACATTGACTAGTTTCGAATAGAGCACCGAATTTCGACCGACTCCAAACCATTCAAATTTTTTAATAGGAAACCTATCTCAACCACCATTAAAATATATATTATACATCATATAAAAAAATTGGAAGGTTTTGAGTCTGACAAAAATTTCGAATTCCTCTTCGGAACTGTTTAATGTAGTTAAACTCACCCGCCCGATGAATTTGGGCCAAACTCCAAACCTTCCAATTTTTTAATATGACGTATAATATTCGGTTAAATGATGATTGAGATAGGTTTCGGTTGTTGATCTTTGAAAATGATGGCTAAAACGGATGAAATTACTTACATTGACTAATTCCGAATAGGAGCACCGAAATTTCGACCGACTCCAAACCATTCAATTTTTTTAATAGGAAACCTATCTCAACCACCATTAAAATATATATTATGCATCATATCCAAAAATTGGAAGGTTTTGAGTCCGACAAAAATTTCGAATTCCTCTTCGAAACTGTTTAACGTAGCTAAACTCACCCGCCCGATGAATTTCGGCCAAACTCCAAACCTTCCAATTTTTGAATATGAAGCATAATATGTGGTAAAATGATGATTGGGATAGGTTTCGGTTAATAATCTTTGAAAATGATGGCTAAAACGGATGAAATTGTTTACATTGACTAGTTCCGAATAGAGCACCGAATTTCGACCGACTCCAAACCATTCAATTTTTTTAATAAGAAACCTATCTCAACCACCATTAAAATATATATTATGCATCATATCCAAAAATTGGAAGGTTTTGAGTCCGACAAAAATTTCGAATTCCTCTTCGAATCGTTTAATGTAGCTAAACTCACCCGCCCGATGAATTTCGGCCAAACTCCAAACCTTCCAATTTTTGAATATGAACGCATAATATGTGGTCAAATGATGATTGGGATAGGTTTCGGTTGTTGATCTTTGAAAATGATGGCTAAAACGGATGAAATTACTTACATTGACTAGTTCCGAATAGAGAGCACCGAATTTCGACCGACTCCAAACCATTCAATTTTTTTAATAGGAAACCTATCTCAACCACCATTAAAATATATATTATGCATCATATAAAAAAATTGGAAGGTTTTGAGTCTGACAAAAATTTCGAATTCCTCTTCGAACTGTTTAATGTAGTTAAACTCACCCGCCCGATGAATTTCGGCCAAACTCCAAACCTTCCAATTTTTGAATATGACGCATAATATGTGGTTAAATGATGATTGGGATAGGTTTCGGTTGTTGATCTTTGAAAATGATGGCTAAAACGGATGAAATTACTTACATTGACTAGTTCCGAATAGAGCACCGAATTTCGACCGACTCCAAACCATTCAATTTTTTTAATAGGAAACCTATCTCAACCACCATTAAAATATATATTATGCATCATATCCAAAAATTGGAAGGTTTTGAGTCCAACAAAAATTTCGAATTCCTCTTCGGAACTGTTTAATGTAGTTAAACTCACCCGCCCGATGAATTTCGGCCAAACTCCAAACCTTCCAATTTTTGAATATGACGCATAATATGTGGTCAAATGATGATTGGGATAGGTTTCGGTTGTTGATCTTTGAAAGTGATGGCTAAAACGGATGAAATTACTTACATTGACTAATTCCGAATAGGAGCACCGGAATTTCGACCGACTCCAAACCATTCAAATTTTTTAATAGGAAACCTATCTCAACCACCATTAAAATATATATTATACATCATATAAAAAAATTGGAAGGTTTTGAGTCTGACAAAAATTTCGAATTCCTCTTCGGAACTCGTTTAATGTAGTTAAACTCACCCGCCCGATGAATTTCGGCCAAACTCCAAACCTTCCAATTTTTTAATATGACGCATAATATGTGGTTAAATGATGATTGGGATAGGTTTAGGTTGTTGATCTTTGAAAATGATGGCTAAAACGGATGAAATTACTTACATTGACTAGTTCCGAATAGAGCACCGAATTTCGACCGACTCCAAACCATTCAATTTTTTTAATAGGAAACCTATCTCAACCACCATTAAAATATATATTATGCATCATATCCAAAAATTGGAAGGTTTTGAGTCCGACAAAAATTTCGAATTCCTCTTCGGAACTCGTTTAATGTAGATAAACTCACCCGCCCGTTGAATTTCGGCCAAACTCCAAACCTTCCAATTTTTGAATATGACGCATAATATGTGGTCAAATGATGATTGAGATAGGTTTCGGTTGTTGATCTTTGAAAGTGATGGCTAAAACGGATGAAATTACTTACATTGACTAATTCCGAATAGAGAGCACCGAATTTCGACCGACTCCAAACCATTCAAATTTTTTAATAGGAAACCTATCTCAACCACCATTAAAATATATATTATACATCATATAAAAAAATTGGAAGGTTTTGAGTCCGACAAAAATTTCGAATTCCTCTTCGGAACGTTTTAATGTAGTTAAACTCACCCGCCCGATGAATTTCGGCCAAACTCCAAACCTTCCAATTTTTTAATATGACGCATAATATGTGGTTAAATGATGATTGGGATAGGTTTAGGTTGTTGATCTTTGAAAATGATGGCTAAAACGGATGAAATTACTTACATTGACTAGTTCCGAATAGGAGCACCGAAATTTCGACCGACTCCAAACCATTCAATTTTTTTAATAGGAAACCTATCTCAACCACCATTAAAATATATATTATGCATCATATCCAAAAATTGGAAGGTTTTGAGTCTGACAAAAATTTCGAATTCCTCTTCGAACCGTTTAATGTAGATAAACTCACCCGCCCGTTGAATTTCGGCCAAACTCCAAACCTTCCAATTTTTGAATATGACGCATAATATGTGGTCAAATGATGATTGGGATAGGTTTCGGTTGTTGATCTTTGAAAGTGATGGCTAAAACGGATGAAATTACTTACATTGACTAGTTCCGAATAGAGCACCGAATTTCGACCGACTCCAAACCATTCAATTTTTTTAATAGGAAACCTATCTCAACCACCATTAAAATATATATTATACATCATATAAAAAAATTGGAAGGTTTTGAGTCCGACAAAAATTTCGAATTCCTCTTCGGAACGTTTAATGTAGTTAAACTCACCCGCCCGATGAATTTCGGCCAAACTCCAAACCTTCCAATTTTTTAATATGACGCATAATATGTGGTTAAATGATGATTGGGATAGGTTTCGGTTGTTGATCTTTGAAAATGATGGCTAAAACGGATGAAATTACTTACATTGACTAGTTCCGAATAGAGCACCGAATTTCGACCGACTCCAAACCATTCAATTTTTTTAATAGGAAACCTATCTCAACCACCATTAAAATATATATTATGCATCATATCCAAAAATTGGAAGGTTTTGAGTCCGACAAAAATTTCGAATTCCTCTTCGAACCGTTTAATGTAGATAAACTCACCCGCCCGTTGAATTTCGGCCAAACTCCAAACCTTCCAATTTTTGAATATGACGCATAATATGTGGTCAAATGATGATTGGGATAGGTTTCGGTTGTTGATCTTTGAAAGTGATGGCTAAAACGGATGAAATTACTTACATTGACTAATTCCGAATAGAGCACCGAATTTCGACCGACTCCAAACCATTCAATTTTTTTAATAGGAAACCTATCTCAACCACCATTAAAATATATATTATACATCATATAAAAAAATTGGAAGGTTTTGAGTCCGACAAAAATTTCGAATTCCTCTTCGGAACCGTTTAATGTAGTTAAACTCACCCGCCCGATGAATTTCGGCCAAACTCCAAACCTTCCAATTTTTTAATATGACGCATAATATGTGGTTAAATGATGATTGGGATAGGTTTAGGTTGTTGATCTTTGAAAATGATGGCTAAAACGGATGAAATTACTTACATTGACTAGTTCCGAATAGAGCACCGAAATTTCGACCGACTCCAAACCATTCAATTTTTTTAATAGGAAACCTATCTCAACCACCATTAAAATATATATTATGCATCATATCCAAAAATTGGAAGGTTTTGAGTCTGACAAAAATTTCGAATTCCTCTTCGAAACTGTTTAATGTAGATAAACTCACCCGCCGTTGAATTTCGGCCAAACTCCAAACCTTCCACTTTTTGAATATAACGCAAAATATGTGGTCAAATGATGATTGGGATAGGTTTCGGTTGTTGATCTTTGAAAGTGATGGCTAAAACGGATGAAATTACTTACATTGACTAATTCCGAATAGAGCACCGAATTTCGACCGACTCCAAACCATTCAATTTTTTTAATAGGAAACCTATCTCAACCACCATTAAAATATATATTATACATCATATAAAAAAATTGGAAGGTTTTGAGTCCGACAAAAATTTCGAATTCCTCTTCGAACCGTTTAATGTAGTTAAACTCACCCGCCCGATGAATTTCGGCCAAACTCCAAACCTTCCAATTTTTTAATATGACGCATAATATGTGGTTAAATGATGATTGGGATAGGTTTAGGTTGTTGATCTTTGAAAATGATGGCTAAAACGGATGAAATTACTTACATTGACTAGTTCCGAATAGAGCACCGAAATTTCGACCGACTCCAAACCATTCAATTTTTTTAATAGGAAACCTATCTCAACCACCATTAAAATATATATTATGCATCATATCCAAAAATTGGAAGGTTTTGAGTCCGACAAAAATTTCGAATTCCTCTTCGAAACCGTTTTAACGTAGATAAACTCACCCGCCCGTTGAATTTCGGCCAAACTCCAAACCTTCCAATTTTTGAATATGACGCATAATATGTGGTCAAATGATGATTGGGATAGGTTTCGGTTGTTGATCTTTGAAAGTGATGGCTAAAACGGATGAAATTACTTACATTGACTAATTCCGAATAGAGCACCGAATTTCGACCGACTCCAAACCATTCAATTTTTTTAATAGGAAACCTATCTCAACCACCATTAAAATATATATTATACATCATATCCAAAAATTGGAAGGTTTTGAGTCCGACAAAAATTTCGAATTCCTCTTCGGAACCGTTTAACGTAGTTAAACTCACCCGCCCGATGAATTTCGGCCAAACTCCAAACCTTCCAATTTTTGAATATGAAGCATAATATGTGGTTAAATGATGATTGGGATAGGTTTAGGTTGTTGATCTTTGAAAATGATGGCTAAAACGGATGAAATTGTTTACATTGACTAGTTCCGAATAGAGCACCGAATTTCGACCGACTCCAAACCATTCAATTTTTTTAATAGGAAACCTATCTCAACCACCATTAAAATATATATTATGCATCATATCCAAAAATTGGAAGGTTTTGAGTCTGACAAAAATTTCGAATTCCTCTTCGAAACTGTTTAATGTAGATAAACTCACCCGCCCGATGAATTTCGGCCAAACTCCAAACCTTCCAATTTTTGAATATGACGCAAAATATGTGGTCAAATGATGATTGGGATAGGTTTCGGTTGTTGATCTTTGAAAGTGATGGCTAAAACGGATGAAATTACTTACATTGACTAATTCCGAATAGAGCACCGAATTTCGACCGACTCCAAACCATTCAATTTTTTTAATAGGAAACCTATCTCAACCACCATTAAAATATATATTATACATCATATAAAAAAATTGGAAGGTTTTGAGTCCGACAAAAATTTCGAATTCCTCTTCGAACCGTTTAATGTAGTTAAACTCACCCGCCCGATGAATTCGGCCAAACTCCAAAACTTCCAATTTTAATATGACGCAAATATGTGGTCAAATGATGATTGGGATAGGTTTCGGTTGTTGATCTTTGAAATGATGGCTAAAACGGATGAAATTACTTACATTGACTAATTCCGAATAGAGCACCGAAATTTCGACCGACTCCAAACCATTCAATTTTTTTAATAGGAAACCTATCTCAACCACCATTAAAATATATATTATGCATCATATCAAAAATTGGAAGGTTTTGAGTCCGACAAAAATTTCGAATTCCTCTTCGAACTGTTTAATGTAGTTAAACTCACCCGCCCGATGAATTTTGGCCAAACTCCAAACCTTCCAATTTTTAATATGACGCATAATATGTGGTTAAATGATGATTGGGATAGGTTTAGGTTGTTGATCTTTGAAAATGATGGCTAAAACGGATGAAATTACTTACATTGACTAATTCCGAATAGAGCACCGGAATTTCGACCGACTCCAAACCATTCAATTTTTTTAATAGGAAACCTATCTCAACCACCATTAAAATATATATTATGCATCATATCCAAAAATTGGAAGGTTTTGAGTCTGACAAAAATTTCGAATTCCTCTTCGGAACTGTTTAATGTAGATAAACTCACCCGCCGTTGAATTTCGGCCAAACTCCAAACCTTCCAATTTTTGAATATGACGCATAATATGTGGTCAAATGATGATTGGGATAGGTTTCGGTTGTTGATCTTTGAAAGTGATGGCTAAAACGGATGAAATTACTTACATTGACTAGTTTCGAATAGAGCACCGAAATTTCGACCGACTCCAAACCATTCAAATTTTTTAATAGGAAACCTATCTCAACCACCATTAAAATATATATTATACATCATATCCAAAAATTGGAAGGTTTTGAGTTTGACAAAAATTTCGAATTCCTCTTCGGAACTGTTTAATGTAGCTAAACTCACCCGCCCGATGAATTTCGGCCAAACTCCAAACCTTCCAATTTTTGAATATGAAGCATAATATGTGGTAAAATGATGATTGGGATAGGTTTCGGTTAATAATCTTCGAAAATGATGGCTAAAACGGATGAAATTGTTTACATTGACTAGTTCCGAATAGAGCACCGAATTTCGACCGACTCCAAACCATTCAATTTTTTTAATAAGAAACCTATCTCAACCACCATTAAAATATATATTATGCATCATATCCAAAAATTGGAAGGTTTTGAGTCCGACAAAAATTTCGAATTCCTCTTCGAAACCGTTTAACGTAGCTAAACTCACCCGCCCGATGAATTTCGGCCAAACTCCAAACCTTCCAATTTTTGAATATGAAGCATAATATGTGGTAAAATGATGATTGGGATAGGTTTCGGTTAATAATCTTCGAAAATGATGGCTAAAACGGATGAAATTGGTTACATTGACTAGTTCCGAATAGAGCACCGAATTTCGACCGACTCAAAACCATTCAATTTTTTTAATAGGAAACCTATCTCAATCACAATTAAAATATATATTATGCATCATATCCAAAAATTGGAAGGTTTTGAGTCCGACAAAAATTTCGAATTCCTCTTCGAATCGTTTAATGTAGTTAAACTCACCCGCACGATGAATTTCGGCCAAACTCCAAAACTTCCACTTTTTGAATATAACGCAAAATATGTGGTCAAATGATGATTGGGATAGGTTTCGGTTGTTGATCTTTGAAAGTGATGGCTAAAACGGATGAAATTACTTACATTGACTAATTCCGAATAGAGCACCGAATTTCGACCGACTCCAAACCATTCAATTTTTTTAATAGGAAACCTATCTCAACCACCATTAAAATATATATTATACATCATATAAAAAAATTGGAAGGTTTTGAGTCCGACAAAAATTTCGAATTCCTCTTCGAACTCGTTTAATGTAGTTAAACTCACCCGCCCGATGAATTTCGGCCAAACTCCAAACCTTCCAATTTTTTAATATGACGCATAATATGTGGTTAAATGATGATTGGGATAGGTTTAGGTTGTTGATCTTTGAAAATGATGGCTAAAACGGATGAAATTACTTACATTGACTAGTTCCGAATAGGAGCACCGAAATTTCGACCGACTCCAAACCATTCAATTTTTTTAATAGGAAACCTATCTCAACCACCATTAAAATATATATTATGCATCATATCAAAAAATTGGAAGGTTTTGATTCTGACAAAAATTTCGAATTCCTCTTCGGAACTGTTTAATGTACATAAACGCACCCGTCGTTGAATTTCGGCCAAACTCCAAACCTTCCAATTTTTGAATATGACGCATAATATGTGGTCAAATGATGATTGGGATAGGTTTCGGTTGTTGATCTTTGAAAGTGATGGCTAAAACGGATGAAATTACTTACATTGACTAGTTTCGAATAGAGCACCGAATTTCGACCGACTCCAAACCATTCAAATTTTTTAATAGGAAACCTATCTCAACCACCATTAAAATATATATTATACATCATATAAAAAAATTGGAAGGTTTTGAGTCTGACAAAAATTTCGAATTCCTCTTCGGAACTGTTTAATGTAGTTAAACTCACCCGCCCGATGAATTTGGGCCAAACTCCAAACCTTCCAATTTTTGAATATGAAGCATAATATGTGGTAAAATGATGATTGAGATAGGTTTCGGTTAATAATCTTTGAAAATGATGGCTAAAACGGATGAAATTGTTTACATTGACTAGTTCCGAATAGAGCACCGAATTTCGACCGACTCCAAACCATTCAATTTTTTTAATAAGAAACCTATCTCAACCACCATTAAAATATATATTATGCATCATATCCAAAAATTGGAAGGTTTTGAGTCCAACAAAAATTTCGAATTCCTCTTCGAACTGTTTAATGTAGCTAAACTCACCCGCCCGATGAATTTCGGCCAAACTCCAAACCTTCCAATTTTTGAATATGACGCATAATATGTGGTCAAATGATGATTGGGATAGGTTTCGGTTGTTGATCTTTGGAAGTGATGGCTAAAACGGATGAAATTACTTACATTAACTAGTTCCGAATAAGAGCACCGGAATTTCGACCGACTCCAAACCATTCAAATTTTTTAATAGGAAACCTATCTCAACCACCATTAAAATATATATTATACATCATATAAAAAAATTGGAAGGTTTTGAGTCTGACAAAAATTTCGAATTCCTCTTCGGAACTCGTTTAATGTAGTTAAACTCACCCGCCCGATGAATTTCGGCCAAACTCCAAACCTTCCAATTTTTTAATATGCCGCATAATATGTGGTTAAATGACGATTGGGATAGGTTTAGGTTGTTGATCTTTGAAAATGATGGCTAAAACGGATGAAATTACTTACATTGACTAGTTCCGAATAGAGCACCGAATTTCGACCGACTCCAAACCATTCAATTTTTTTAATAGGAAACCTATCTCAACCACCATTAAAATATATATTATACATCATATCCAAAAATTGGAAGGTTTTGAGTCCGACAAAAATTTCGAATTCCTCTTCTGAACCGTTTAACGTAGCTAAACTCACCCGCCCGATGAATTTCGGCCAAACTCCAAACCTTCCAATTTTTGAATATGACGCATAATATGTGGTCAAATGATGATTGGGATAGGTTTCGGTTGTTGATCTTTGAAAATGATGGCTAAAACGGATGAAATTACTTACATTGACTAGTTCGAATAGAGCACCGAATTTCGACCGACTCCAAACCATTCAATTTTTTTAATAGGAAACCTATCTCAACCACCATTAAAATATATATTATACATCATATCCAAAAATTGGAAGGTTTTGAGTCTGACAAAAATTTCGAATTCCTCTTCGGAACTGTTTAATGTAGCTAAACTCACCCGCCCGATGAATTTCGGCCAAACTCCAAACCTTCCAATTTTTGAATATGAAGCATAATATGTGGTAAAATGATATTGAGATAGGTTTCGGTTAATAATCTCTGAAAATGATGGCTAAAACGGATGAAATTGTTTACATTGACTAGTTCCGAATAGGAGCACCGGAATTTCGACCGACTCAAAACCATTCAATTTTTTTAATAGGAAACCTATCTCAACCACCATTAAAATATATATTATGCATCATATCCAAAAATTGGAAGGTTTTGAGTCCAACAAAAATTTCGAATTCCTCTTCGAAACCGTTTAATGTAGCTAAACTCACCCGCCCGATGAATTTCGGCCAAACTCCAAACCTTCCAATTTTTGAATATGACGCATAATATGTGGTCAAATGATGATTGGGTAGGTTTCGGTTGTTGATCTTTGAAAGTGATGGCTAAAACGGATGAAATTACTTACATTAACTAGTTCCGAATAGGAGCACCGGAATTTCGACCGACTCCAAACCATTCAAATTTTTTAATAGGAAACCTATCTCAACCACCATTAAAATATATATTATACATCATATAAAAAAATTGGAAGGTTTTGAGTCCGACAAAAATTTCGAATTCCTCTTCGGAACTGTTTAATGTAGTTAAACTCACCCGCCCGATGAATTTCGGCCAAACTCTAAACCTTCCAATTTTTTAATATGCCGCATAATATGTGGTTAAATGATGATTGGGATAGGTTTAGGTTGTTGATCTTTGAAAATGATGGCTAAAACGGATGAAATTACTTACATTGACTAGTTCCGAATAGAGCACCGAATTTCGACCGACTCCAAACCATTCAATTTTTTTAATAGGAAACCTATCTCAACCACCATTAAAATATATATTATGCATCATATCCAAAAATTGGAAGGTTTTGAGTCCGACAAAAATTTCGAATTCCTCTTCGAATCGTTTAACGTAGCTAAACTCACCCGCCCGATGAATTTCGGCCAAACTCCAAACCTTCCAATTTTTGAATATGAAGCATAATATGTGGTAAAATGATGATTGGGATAGGTTTCGGTTAATAATCTTCGAAAATGATGGCTAAAACGGATGAAATTGTTTACATTGACTAGTTCCGAATAGAGCACCGAATTTCGACCGACTCCAAACCATTCAATTTTTTTAATAAGAAACCTATCTCAACCACCATTAAAATATATATTATGCATCATATCCAAAAATTGGAAGGTTTTGAGTCCGACAAAAATTTCGAATTCCTCTTCGAAACCGTTTAATGTAGCTAAACTCACCCGCCCGATGAATTTCGGCCAAACTCCAAACCTTCCAATTTTTGAATATGAAGCATAATATGTGGTAAAATGATGATTGGGATAGGTTTCGGTTAATAATCTTCGAAAATGATGGCTAAAACGGATGAAATTGGTTACATTGACTAGTTTCGAATAGGAGCACCGGAATTTCGACCGACTCAAAACCATTCAATTTTTTTAATAGGAAACCTATCTCAACCACCATTAAAATATATATTATGCATCATATCCAAAAATTGGAAGGTTTTGAGTCCAACAAAAATTTCGAATTCCTCTTCGGAACTGTTTAATGTAGCTAAACTCACCCGCCCGATGAATTTCGGTCAAACTCCAAACCTTCCAATTTTTGAATATGAAGCATAATATGTGGTAAAATGATGATTGGGATAGGTTTCGGTTGTTGATCTTTGAAAATGATGGCTAAAACGGATGAAATTACTTACATTGACTAATTCCGAATAGGAGCACCGAAATTTCGACCGACTCCAAACCATTCAATTTTTTTAATAGGAAACCTATCTCAACCACCATTAAAATATATATTATGCATCATATCCAAAAATTGGAAGGTTTTGAGTCTGACAAAAATTTCGAATTCCTCTTCGAAACTGTTTAATGTAGCTAAACTCACCCGCCCGATGAATTTCGGCCAAACTCCAAACCTTCCAATTTTTTAATATGAAGCATAATATGTGGTTAAATGATGATTGGGATAGGTTTAGGTTAATAATCTTCGAAAATGATGGCTAAAACGGATGAAATTGGTTACATTGACTAGTTCCGAATAGGAGCACCGGAATTTCGACCGACTCAAAACAATTCAATTTTTTTAATAGGAAACCTATCTCAACCACCATTAAAATATATATTATGCATCATATCCAAAAATTGGAAGGTTTTGAGTCTGACAAAAATTTCGAATTCCTCTTCGGAACTGTTTAATGTAGTTAAACTCACCCGCACGATGAATTTCGGCCAAACTCCAAAACTTCCACTTTTTGAATATAACGCAAAATATGTGGTCAAATGATGATTGGGATAGGTTTCGGTTGTTCATCTTTGAAAGTGATGGCTAAAACGGATGAAATTACGTACATTGACTAATTCCGAATAGGAGCACCGGAATTTCGACCGACTGCAAACCATTCAATTTTTTTAATAGGAAACCTATCTCAACCACCATTAAAATATATATTATACATCATATAAAAAAATTGGAAGGTTTTGAGTCTGACAAAAATTTCGAATTCCTCTTCGGAACTGTTTAATGTAGTTAAACTCACCCGCCCGATGAATTTCGGCCAAACTCCAAACCTTCCAATTTTTAATATGACGCATAATATGTGGTTAAATGATGATTGGGATAGGTTTAGGTTGTTGATATTTGAAAATGATGGCTAAAACGGATGAAATTACTTACATTGACTAATTCCGAATAGGAGCACCGAAATTTCGACCGACTCCAAACCATTCAAATTTTTTAATAGGAAACCTATCTCAACCACCATTAAAATATATATTATACATCATATAAAAAAATTGGAAGGTTTTGAGTCTGACAAAAATTTCGAATTCCTCTTCGAAACTGTTTAATGTAGCTAAACTCACCCGCCCGATGAATTTCGGCCAAACTCCAAACCTTCCAATTTTTGAATATGAAGCATAATATGTGGTAAAATGATGATTGAGATAGGTTTCGGTTAATAATCTTCGAAAATGATGGCTAAAACGGATGAAATTGGTTACATTGACTAGTTCCGAATAGGGCACCGAATTTCGACCGACTCAAAACCATTCAATTTTTTTAATAGGAAACCTATCTCAACCACCATTAAAATATATATTATGCATCATATCCAAAAATTGGAAGGTTTTGAGTCCGACAAAAATTTCGAATTCCTCTTCGAAACTGTTTAATGTAGCTAAACTCACCCGCCCGATGAATTTCGGCCAAACTCCAAACCTTCCAATTTTTGAATATGAAGCATAATATGTGGTAAAATGATGATTGAGATAGGTTTCGGTTAATAATCTTCGAAAATGATGGCTAAAACGGATGAAATTGGTTACATTGACTAGTTCCGAATAGAGCACCGAATTTCGACCGACTCAAAACCATTCAATTTTTTTAATAGGAAACCTATCTCAACCACCATTAAAATATATATTATGCATCATATCCAAAAATTGGAAGGTTTTGAGTCCACAAAAATTTCGAATTCCTCTTCGAAACCGTTTAACGTAGCTAAACTCACCCGCCCGATGAATTTCGGCCAAACTCCAAACCTTCCAATTTTTGAATATGAAGCATAATATGTGGTAAAATGATGATTGGGATAGGTTTCGGTTATTAATCTTTGAAAATGATGGCTAAAACGGATGAAATTACTTACATTGACTAATTCCGAATAGAGCACCGAATTTCGACCGACTCCAAACCATTCAATTTTTTTAATAGGAAACCTATCTCAACCACCATTAAAATATATATTATGCATCATATCCAAAAATTGGAAGGTTTTGAGTCTGACAAAAATTTCGAATTCCTCTTCGAAACCGTTTAACGTAGCTAAACTCACCCGCCCGATGAATTTCGGCCAAACTCCAAACCTTCCAATTTTTGAATATGAAGCATAATATGTGGTCAAATGATGATTGAGATAGGTTTCGGTTGATGATCTTCGAAAATGATGGCTAAAACGGATGAAATTACTTACATTGACTAGTTCCGAATAGAGCACCGAATTTCGACCGACTCCAAACCATTCAATTTTTTTAATAGGAAACCTATCTCAACCACCATTAAAATATATATTATGCATCATATCCAAAAATTGGAAGGTTTTGAGTCCGACAAAAATTTCGAATTCCTCTTCGAACCGTTTAACGTAGCTAAACTCACCCGCCCGATGAATTTCGGCCAAACTCCAAACCTTCCAATTTTTGAATATGAAGCATAATATGTGGTAAAATGATTATTGGGATAGGTTTCGGTTAATAATCTTTGAAAATGATGGCTAAAACGGATGAAATTGCTTACATTGACTAGTTCCGAATAGGAGCACCGAAATTTCGACCGACTCCAAACCATTCAATTTTTTTAATAGGAAACCTATCTCAACCACCATTAAAATATATATTATGCATCATATCCAAAAATTGGAAGGTTTTGAGTCTGACAAAAATTTCGAATTCCTCTTCGAAACTGTTTAATGTAGTTAAACTCACCCGCCCGATGAATTTCGGCCAAACTCCAAACCTTCCAATTTTTTAATATGACGCATAATATGTGGTTAAATGATGATTGGGATAGGTTTCGGTTGTTGATCTTTGAAAATGATGGCTAAAACGGATGAAATTACTTACATTGACTAGTTCCGAATAGAGCACCGAAATTTCGACCGACTCCAAACCATTCAATTTTTTTTAATAGGAAACCTATCTCAACCACCATTAAAATATATATTATGCATCATATCAAAAAATTGGAAGGTTTTGAGTCCGACAAAAAATTTCGAATTCCTCTTCGGAATCGTTTAATGTAGATAAACTCACCCGCCCGTTGAATTTCGGCCAAACTCCAAACCTTCCAATTTTTGAATATGACGCATAATATGTGGTCAAATGATGATTGGGATAGGTTTCGGTTGTTGATCTTTGAAAGTGATGGCTAAAACGGATGAAATTACTTACATTGACTAATTTCGAATAGAGCACCGAATTTCGACCGACTCCAAACCATTCAAATTTTTTAATAGGAAACCTATCTCAACCACCATTAAAATATATATTATACATCATATAAAAAAATTGGAAGGTTTTGAGTCCGACAAAAATTTCGAATTCCTCTTCGGAACGGTTTAATGTAGTTAAACTCACCCGCCCGATGAATTTCGGCCAAACTCCAAACCTTCCAATTTTTGAATATGAAGCATAATATGTGGTAAAATGATGATTGGGATAGGTTTCGGTTAATAATCTTTGAAAATGATGGCTAAAACGGATGAAATTGTTTACATTGACTAGTTCCGAATAGGAGCACCGGAATTTCGACCGACTCCAAACCATTCAATTTTTTTAATAGGAAACCTATCTCAACCACCATTAAAATATATATTATGCATCATATCCAAAAATTGGAAGGTTTTGAGTCCCACAAAAATTTCGAATTCCTCTTCTAACGTTTAATGTAGCTAAACTCACCCGCCCGATGAATTTCGGCCAAACTCCAAACCTTCCAATTTTTGAATATGACGCATAATATGTGGTCAAATGATGATTGGGATAGGTTTCGGTTGTTGATCTTTGAAAGTGATGGCTAAAACGGATGAAATTACTTACATTGACTAGTTCCGAATAAGAGCACCGAATTTCGACCGACTCCAAACCATTCAAATTTTTTAATAGGAAACCTATCTCAACCACCATTAAAATATATATTATACATCATATAAAAAAATTGGAAGGTTTTGAGTCCGACAAAAATTTCGAATTCCTCTTCGGAACTGTTTAATGTAGTTAAACTCACCCGCCCGATGAATTTCGGCCAAACTCCAAACCTTCCAATTTTTTAATATGCCGCATAATATGTGGTTAAATGACGATTGGGATAGGTTTAGGTTGTTGATCTTTGAAAATGATGGCTAAAACGGATGAAATTACTTACATTGACTAGTTCCGAATAGAGAGCACCGGAATTTCGACCGACTCCAAACCATTCAATTTTTTTAATAGGAAACCTATCTCAACCACCATTAAAATATATATTATGCATCATATCCAAAAATTGGAAGGTTTTGAGTCCGACAAAAATTTCGAATTCCTCTTCGGAACTGTTTAATGTAGCTAAACTCACCCGCCCGATGAATTTCGGCCAAACTCCAAACCTTCCAATTTTTGAATATGACGCATAATATGTGGTCAAATGATGATTGGGATAGGTTTCGGTTGTTGATCTTTGAAAATGATGGCTAAAACGGATGAAATTACTTACATTGACTAGTTCCGAATAGAGCACCGAATTTCGACCGACTCCAAACCATTCAATTTTTTTAATAGGAAACCTATCTCAACCACCATTAAAATATATATTATACATCATATCCAAAAATTGGAAGGTTTTGAGTCCGACAAAAATTTCGAATTCCTCTTCGAAACTGTTTAATGTAGTTAAACTCACCCGCCCGATGAATTTCGGCCAAACTCCAAACCTTCCAATTTTTGAATATGAAGCATAATATGTGGTAAAATGATGATTGGGATAGGTTTCGGTTAATAATCTTCGAAAATGATGGCTAAAACGGATGAAATTGTTTACATTGACTAGTTCCGAATAGGAGCACCGGAATTTCGACCGACTCAAAACCATTCAATTTTTTTAATAGGAAACCTATCTCAACCACCATTAAAATATATATTATGCATCATATCCAAAAATTTGAAGGTTTTGAGTCTGACAAAAATTTCGAATTCCTCTTCGGAACTGTTTAATGTAGCTAAACTCACCCGCCCGATGAATTTCGGCCAAACTCCAAACCTTCCAATTTTTGAATATGACGCATAATATGTGGTCAAATGATGATTGGGATAGGTTTCGGTTGTTGATCTTTGGAAGTGATGGCTAAAACGGATGAAATTACTTACATTAACTAGTTCCGAATAAGAGCACCGGAATTTCGACCGACTCCAAACCATTCAAATTTTTTAATAGGAAACCTATCTCAACCACCATTAAAATATATATTATACATCATATAAAAAAATTGGAAGGTTTTGAGTCCGACAAAAATTTCGAATTCCTCTTCGGAACTGTTTAATGTAGTTAAACTCACCCGCCCGATGAATTTCGGCCAAACTCCAAACCTTCCAATTTTTTAATATGACGCATAATATGTGGTTAAATGATGATTGGGATAGGTTTAGGTTGTTGATCTTTGAAAATGATGGCTAAAACGGATGAAATTACTTACATTGACTAGTTCCGAATAGAGCACCGAATTTCGACCGACTCCAAACCATTCAATTTTTTTAATAGGAAACCTATCTCAACCACCATTAAAATATATATTATGCATCATATCCAAAAATTGGAAGGTTTTGAGTCCAACAAAAATTTCGAATTCCTCTTCGGAACTGTTTAATGTAGCTAAACTCACCCGCCCGATGAATTTCGGCCAAACTCCAAACCTTCCAATTTTTGAATATGAAGCATAATATGTGGTAAAATGATGATTGGGATAGGTTTCGGTTAATAATCTTCGAAAATGATGGCTAAAACGGATGAAATTGTTTACATTGACTAGTTCCGAATAGGAGCACCGAATTTCGACCGACTCAAAACCATTCAATTTTTTTAATAGGAAACCTATCTCAACCACCATTAAAATATATATTATGCATCATATCCAAAAATTGGAAGGTTTTGAGTCCGACAAAAATTTCGAATTCCTCTTCGAAACCGTTTAACGTAGCTAAACTCACCCGCCCGATGAATTTCGGCCAAACTCCAAACCTTCCAATTTTTGAATATGACGCATAATATGTGGTCAAATGATGATTGGGATAGGTTTCGGTTAATGATCTTTGAAAATGATGGCTAAAACGGATGAAATTACTTACATTGACTAGTTCCGAATAGAGCACCGAATTTCGACCGACTCCAAACCATTCAATTTTTTTAATAGGAAACCTATCTCAACCACCATTAAAATATATATTATACATCATATCCAAAAATTGGAAGGTTTTGAGTCCGACAAAAATTTCGAATTCCTCTTCGGAACTGTTTAATGTAGCTAAACTCACCCGCCCGATGAATTTCGGCCAAACTCCAAACCTTCCAATTTTTGAATATGAAGCATAATATGTGGTAAAATGATGATTGGGATAGGTTTCGGTTGTTGATCTTTGAAAATGATGGCTAAAACGGATGAAATTACTTACATTGACTAATTCCGAATAGGAGCACCGAAATTTCGACCGACTCCAAACCATTCAATTTTTTTAATAGGAAACCTATCTCAACCACCATTAAAATATATATTATGCATCATATCCAAAAATTGGAAGGTTTTGAGTCCGACAAAAATTTCGAATTCCTCTTCGAAACTCGTTTAATGTAGCTAAACTCACCCGCCCGATGAATTTCGGCCAAACTCCAAACCTTCCAATTTTTTAATATGAAGCATAATATGTGGTTAAATGATGATTGGGATAGGTTTAGGTTAATAATCTTCGAAAATGATGGCTAAAACGGATGAAATTGGTTACATTGACTAGTTCCGAATAGAGCACCGAATTTCGACCGACTCAAAACCATTCAATTTTTTTAATAGGAAACCTATCTCAACCACCATTAAAATATATATTATGCATCATATCCAAAAATTGGAAGGTTTTGAGTCCGACAAAAATTTCGAATTCCTCTTCGAATCCGTTTAATGTAGTTAAACTCACCCGCACGATGAATTTCGGCCAAACTCCAAAACTTCCACTTTTTGAATATAACGCAAAATATGTGGTCAAATGATGATTGGGATAGGTTTCGGTTGTTGATCTTTGAAAGTGATGGCTAAAACGGATGAAATTACTTACATTGACTAATTCCGAATAGGAGCACCGGAATTTCGACCGACTGCAAACCATTCAATTTTTTTAATAGGAAACCTATCTCAACCACCATTAAAATATATATTATACATCATATAAAAAAATTGGAAGGTTTTGAGTCTGACAAAAATTTCGAATTCCTCTTCGAACCGTTTCATGTAGTTAAACTCACCCGCCCGATGAATTTCGGCCAAACTCCAAACCTTCCAATTTTTAATATGACGCATAATATGTGGTTAAATGATGATTGGGATAGGTTTAGGTTGTTGATATTTGAAAATGATGGCTAAAACGGATGAAATTACTTACATTGACTAATTCCGAATAGGAGCACCGAAATTTCGACCGACTCCAAACCATTCAATTTTTTTAATAGGAAACCTATCTCAACCACCATTAAAATATATATTATGCATCATATCCAAAAATTGGAAGGTTTTGAGTCCGACAAAAATTTCGAATTCCTCTTCGAAACCGTTTAACGTAGCTAAACTCACCCGTCCGATGAATTTCGGCCAAACTCCAAACCTTCCAATTTTTGAATATGAAGCATAATATGTGGTTAAATGATGATTGGGATAGGTTTAGGTTGATAATCTTCGAAAATGATGGCTAAAACGGATGAAATTGGTTACATTGACTAGTTCCGAATAGAGCACCGAATTTCGACCGACTCAAAACCATTCAATTTTTTAATAGGAAACCTATCTCAACCACCATTAAAATATATATTATGCATCATATCCAAAAATTGGAAGGTTTTGAGTCCGACAAAAATTTCGAATTCCTCTTCTGAACCGTTTTAATGTAGCTAAACTCACCCGCCCGATGAATTTCGACCAAACTCCAAACCTTCCAATTTTTGAATATGACGCATAATATGTGGTCAAATGATGATTGGGATAGGTTTCGGTTAATAGATCTTCGAAAGTGATGGCTAAAACGGATGAAATTACTTACATTGACTAATTCCGAATAGAGCACCGAATTTCGACCGACTCCAAACCATTCAAATTTTTTAATAGGAAACCTATCTCAACCACCATTAAAATATATATTATACATCATATCCAAAAATTGGAAGGTTTTGAGTCCGACAAAAATTTCGAATTCCTCTTCGAATCGTTTAATGTAGCTAAACTCACCCGCCCGATGAATTTCGGCCAAACTCCAAACCTTCCAATTTTTGAATATGAAGCATAATATGTGGTTAAATGATGATTGGGATAGGTTTAGGTTGATAATCTTTGAAAATGATGGCTAAAACGGATGAAATTACTTACATTGACTAGTTCCGAATAGAGCACCGAAATTTCGACCGACTCAAAACCATTCAATTTTTTTAATAGGAAACCTATCTCAACCACCATTAAAATATATATTATGCATCATATCCAAAAATTGGAAGGTTTTGAGTCCGACAAAAATTTCGAATTCCTCTTCGGAACTCGTTTAATGTAGTTAAACTCACCCGCACGATGAATTTCGGCCAAACTCCAAAACTTCCACTTTTTGAATATAACGCAAAATATGTGGTCAAATGATGATTGGGATAGGTTTCGGTTGTTGATCTTTGAAAGTGATGGCTAAAACGGATGAAATTACTTACATTGACTAATTCCGAATATGAGCACCGAATTTCGACCGACTCCAAACCATTCAATTTTTTAATAGGAAACCTATCTCAACCACCATTAAAATATATATTATACATCATATAAAAAAATTGGAAGGTTTTGAGTCTGACAAAAATTTCGAATTCCTCTTCTGAACTCGTATAATGTAGTTAAACTCACCCGCCCGATGAATTTCGGCCAAACTCCAAACCTTCCAATTTTTTAATATGACGCATAATATGTTGTTAAATGATGATTGGGATAGGTTTAGGTTAATAATCTTTGAAAATGATGGCTAAAACGGATGAAATTGTTTACATTGACTAGTTCCGAATAGAGCACCGGAATTTCGACCGACTCCAAACCATTCAATTTTTTTAATAGGAAACCTATCTCAACCACCATTAAAATATATATTATGCATCATATCCAAAAATTGGAAGGTTTTGAGTCCGACAAAAATTTCGAATTCCTCTTCGAAACTCGTTTAATGTAGCTAAACTCACCCGCCCGATGAATTTCGGCCAAACTCCAAACCTTCCAATTTTTGAATATGACGCATAATATGTGGTCAAATGATGATTGGGATAGGTTTCGGTTAATAATCTTCGAAAATGATGGCTAAAACGGATGAAATTGGTTACATTGACTAGTTCCGAATAGAGCACCGAATTTCGACCGACTCAAACCATTCAATTTTTTTAATAGGAAACCTATCTCAACCACCATTAAAATATATATTATGCATCATATCCAAAAATTGGAAGGTTTTGAGTCCGACAAAAATTTCGAATTCCTCTTCGAACCGTTTAATGTAGTTAAACTCACCCGCACGATGAATTTCGGCCAAACTCCAAAACTTCCACTTTTTGAATATAACGCAAAATATGTGGTCAAATGATGATTGGGATAGGTTTCGGTTGTTGATCTTTGAAAGTGATGGCTAAAACGGATGAAATTACTTACATTGACTAATTCCGAATAGAGCACCGAATTTCGACCGACTGCAAACCATTCAATTTTTTTAATAGGAAACCTATCTCAACCACCATTAAAATATATATTATACATCATATAAAAAAATTGGAAGGTTTTGAGTCTGACAAAAATTTCGAATTCCTCTTCGGAACTGTATAATGTAGTTAAACTCACCCGCCCGATGAATTTCGGCCAAACTCCAAACCTTCCAATTTTTTAATATGACGCATAATATGTGGTTAAATGATGATTGGGATAGGTTTAGGTTGATAATCTTTGAAAATGATGGCTAAAACGGATGAAATTGGTTACATTGACTAGTTCCGAATAGAGCACCGAATTTCGACCGACTCCAAACCATTCAATTTTTTTAATAGGAAACCTATCTCAACCACCATTAAAATATATATTATGCATCATATCCAAAAATTGGAAGGTTTTGAGTCCAACAAAAATTTCGAATTCCTCTTCGAAACCGTGTTTAATGTAGCTAAACTCACCCGCCCGATGAATTTCGGCCAAACTCCAAACCTTCCACTTTTTGAATATAACGCATAATATGTGGTCAAATGATGATTGGGATAGGTTTCGGTTGTTGATCTTTGAAAGTGATGGCTAAAACGGATGAAATTACTTACATTGACTAATTCCGAATAAGAGCACCGGAATTTCGACCGACTGCAAACCATTCAATTTTTTTAATAGGAAACCTATCTCAACCACCATTAAAATATATATTATACATCATATAAAAAAATTGGAAGGTTTTGAGTCCGACAAAAATTTCGAATTCCTCTTCTGAACCGTTTAACGTAGTTAAACTCACCCGCCCGATGAATTTCGGCCAAACTCCAAACCTTCCAATTTTTAATATGACGCATAATATGTGGTTAAATGATGATTGGGATAGGTTTAGGTTGTTGATATTTGAAAATGATGGCTAAAACGGATGAAATTACTTACATTGACTAATTCCGAATGAGCACCGAATTTCGACCGACTCCAAACCATTCAATTTTTTTAATAGGAAACCTATCTCAACCACCATTAAAATATATATTATGCATCATATCCAAAAATTGGAAGGTTTTGAGTCCAACAAAAATTTCGAATTCCTCTTCGGAACTGTTTAATGTAGCTAAACTCACCCGCCCGATGAATTTCGGCCAAACTCCAAACCTTCCACTTTTTGAATATGCCGCATAATATGTGGTCAAATGATGATTGGGATAGGTTTCGGTTGTTGATCTTTGGAAGTGATGGCTAAAACGGATGAAATTACTTACATTGACTAGTTCCGAATAGGAGCACCGGAATTTCGACCGACTCCAAACCATTCAATTTTTTTAATAAGAAACCTATCTCAACCACCATTAAAATATATATTATACATCATATCCAAAAATTGGAAGGTTTTGAGTCTGACAAAAATTTCGAATTCCTCTTCGAAACTCGTTTAATGTAGTTAAACTCACCCGCCCGATGAATTTCGGCCAAACTCCAAACCTTCCAATTTTTGAATATGAAGCATAATATGTGGTTAAATGATGATTGGGATAGGTTTCGGTTAATAATCTTTGAAAATGATGGCTAAAACGGATGAAATTGGTTACATTGACTAGTTCCGAATAGAGCACCGAATTTCGACCGACTCAAAACCATTCAATTTTTTTAATAGGAAACCTATCTCAACCACCATTAAAATATATATTATGCATCATATCCAAAAATTGGAAGGTTTTGAGTCCGACAAAAATTTCGAATTCCTCTTCGGAATCGTTTAATGTAGCTAAACTCACCCGCCCGATGAATTTCGGCCAAACTCCAAACCTTCCACTTTTTGAATATAACGCAAAATATGTGGTCAAATGATGATTGGGATAGGTTTCGGTTGTTGATCTTTGAAAGTGATGGCTAAAACGGATGAAATTACTTACATTGACTAATTCCGAATAGAGCACGGAATTTCGACCGACTGCAAACCATTCAATTTTTTTAATAGGAAACCTATCTCAACCACCATTAAAATATATATTATACATCATATAAAAAAATTGGAAGGTTTTGAGTCTGACAAAAATTTCGAATTCCTCTTCGGAACTGTATAATGTAGTTAAACTCACCCGCCCGATGAATTTCGGCCAAACTCCAAACCTTCCAATTTTTTAATATGACGCATAATATGTGGTTAAATGATGATTGGGATAGGTTTAGGTTAATAATCTTTGAAAATGATGGCTAAAACGGATGAAATTGGTTACATTGACTAGTTCCGAATAGAGCACCGAATTTCGACCGACTCAAAACCATTCAATTTTTTTAATAGGAAACCTATCTCAACCACCATTAAAATATATATTATGCATCATATCCAAAAATTGGAAGGTTTTGAGTCCGACAAAAATTTCGAATTCCTCTTCGAAACTCGTTTAATGTAGCTAAACTCACCCGCCCGATGAATTTCGGCCAAACTCCAAACCTTCCACTTTTTGAATATAACGCAAAATATGTGGTCAAATGATGATTGGGATAGGTTTCGGTTGTTGATCTTTGAAAGTGATGGCTAAAACGGATGAAATTACTTACATTGACTAATTCCGAATAGAGCACCGAATTTCGACCGACTCCAAACCATTCAATTTTTTTAATAGGAAACCTATCTCAACCACCATTAAAATATATATTATACATCATATAAAAAAATTGGAAGGTTTTGAGTCCGACAAAAATTTCGAATTCCTCTTCGGAATCGTTTAATGTAGTTAAACTCACCCGCCCGATGAATTTCGGCCAAACTCCAAACCTTCCAATTTTTTAATATGACGCATAATATGTGGTTAAATGATGATTGGGATAGGTTTAGGTTGTTGATCTTTGAAAATGATGGCTAAAACGGATGAAATTACTTACATTGACTAGTTCCGAATAGAGCACCGAAATTTCGACCGACTCCAAACCATTCAATTTTTTTAATAGGAAACCTATCTCAACCACCATTAAAATATATATTATGCATCATATCCAAAAATTGGAAGGTTTTGAGTCCAACAAAAATTTCGAATTCCTCTTCGGAACTGTTTAATGTAGTTAAACTCACCCGCCCGATGAATTTCGGCCAAACTCCAAACCTTCCAATTTTTGAATATGACGCATAATATGTGGTCAAATGATGATTGGGATAGGTTTCGGTTGTTGATCTTTGAAAGTGATGGCTAAAACGGATGAAATTACTTACATTGACTAATTCCGAATAGAGCACCGAATTTCGACCGACTCCAAACCATTCAAATTTTTTAATAGGAAACCTATCTCAACCACCATTAAAATATATATTATACATCATATAAAAAAATTGGAAGGTTTTGAGTCCGACAAAAATTTCGAATTCCTCTTCGGAACTGTTTAATGTAGTTAAACTCACCCGCCCGATGAATTTCGGCCAAACTCCAAACCTTCCAATTTTTTAATATGACGCATAATATGTGGTTAAATGATGATTGGGATAGGTTTAGGTTGTTGATCTTTGAAAATGATGGCTAAAACGGATGAAATTACTTACATTGACTAGTTCCGAATAGAGCACCGGAATTTCGACCGACTCAAACCCATTCAATTTTTTTAACAGGAAACCTATCTCAACCACCATTAAAATATATATTATGCATCATATCCAAAAATTGGAAGGTTTTGAGTCTGACAAAAATTTCGAATTCCTCTTCGAAACTGTTTAATGTAGCTAAACTCACCCGCCCGATGAATTTCGGCCAAACTCCAAACCTTCCAATTTTTGAATATGAAGCATAATATGTGGTAAAATGATGATTGGGATAGGTTTCGGTTAATAATCTTCGAAAATGATGGCTAAAACGGATGAAATTGGTTACATTGACTATTTCCGAATAGAGCACCGAATTTCGACCGACTCAAAACCATTCAATTTTTTTAATAGGAAACCTATCTCAACCACCATTAAAATATATATTATGCATCATATCCAAAAATTGGAAGGTTTTGAGTCCGACAAAAATTTCGAATTCCTCTTCGAAACTGTTTAATGTAGTTAAACTCACCCGCACGATGAATTTCGGCCAAACTCCAAAACTTCCACTTTTTGAATATAACGCAAAATATGTGGTCAAATGATGATTGGGATAGGTTTCGGTTGTTGATCTTTGAAAGTGATGGCTAAAACGGATGAAATTACTTACATTGACTAATTCCGAATAGAGCACCGAATTTCGACCGACCGCAAACCATTCAATTTTTTTAATAGGAAACCTATCTCAACCACCATTAAAATATATATTATACATCATATAAAAAAATTGGAAGGTTTTGAGTCCGACAAAAATTTCGAATTCCTCTTCGGAACCGTTTAATGTAGTTAAACTCACCCGCCCGATGAATTTCGGCCAAACTCCAAACCTTCCAATTTTTTAATATGACGCATAATATGTGGTTAAATGATGATTGGGATAGGTTTAGGTTGTTGATCTTTGAAAATGATGGCTAAAACGGATGAAATTACTTACATTGACTAATTCCGAATAGAGCACCGAAATTTCGACCGACTCCAAACCATTCAATTTTTTTAATAGGAAACCTATCTCAACCACCATTAAAATATATATTATGCATCATATCCAAAAATTGGAAGGTTTTGAGTCCAACAAAAATTTCGAATTCCTCTTCGAATCGTTTAATGTAGCTATACTCACCCGCCTATGAATTTCGGCCAAACTCCAAACCTTCCAATTTTTGAATATGACGCATAATATGTGGTCAAATGATGATTGGGATAGGTTTCGGTTGTTGATCTTTGAAAGTGATGGCTAAAACGGATGAAATTACTTACATTGACTAATTCCGAATAGGAGCACCGGAATTTCGACCGACTGCAAACCATTCAATTTTTTTAATAGGAAACCTATCTCAACCACCATTAAAATATATATTATACATCATATAAAAAATTGGAAGGTTTTGAGTCCGACAAAAATTTCGAATTCCTCTTCGAACCGTTTTTAATGTAGTTAAACTCACCCGCCCGATGAATTTCGGCCAAACTCCAAACCTTCCAATTTTTTAATATGACGCATAATATGTGGTTAAATGATGATTGGGATAGGTTTAGGTTGTTGATCTTTGAAAATGATGGCTAAAACGGATGAAATTACTTACATTGACTAATTCCGAATAGAGCACCGAAATTTCGACCGACTCCAAACCATTCAATTTTTTTAATAGGAAACCTATCTCAACCACCATTAAAATATATATTATGCATCATATCCAAAAATTGGAAGGTTTTGAGTCCAACAAAAATTTCGAATTCCTCTTCGGAATCGTTTAACGTAGCTAAACTCACCCGCCCGATGAATTTCGGCCAAACTCCAAACCTTCCAATTTTTGAATATGACGCATAATATGTGGTCAAATGATGATTGGGATAGGTTTCGGTTGTTGATCTTTGAAAGTGATGGCTAAAACGGATGAAATTACTTACATTGACTAATTCCGAATAGAGCACCGAATTTCGACCGACTCCAAACCATTCAAATTTTTTAATAGGAAACCTATCTCAACCACCATTAAAATATATATTATACATCATATAAAAAAATTGGAAGGTTTTGAGTCCGACAAAAATTTCGAATTCCTCTTCGGAACTCGTTTAATGTAGTTAAACTCACCCGCCCGATGAATTTCGGCCAAACTCCAAACCTTCCAATTTTTTAATATGACGCATAATATGTGGTTAAATGATGATTGGGATAGGTTTAGGTTGTTGATCTTTGAAAATGATGGCTAAAACGGATGAAATTACTTACATTGACTAGTTCCGAATAGAGCACCGAATTTCGACCGACTCAAAACCATTCAATTTTTTTAATAGGAAACCTATCTCAACCACCATTAAAATATATATTATGCATCATATCCAAAAATTGGAAGGTTTTGAGTCCGACAAAAATTTCGAATTCCTCTTCGAAACCGTTTAACGTAGCTAAACTCACCCGCCCGATGAATTTCGGCCAAACTCCAAACCTTCCAATTTTTGAATATGAAGCATAATATGTGGTAAAATGATGATTGGGATAGGTTTCGGTTAATAATCTTCGAAAATGATGGCTAAAACGGATGAAATTGGTTACATTGACTAGTTCCGAATAGAGCACCGAATTTCGACCGACTCAAAACCATTCAATTTTTTTAATAGGAAACCTATCTCAACCACCATTAAAATATATATTATGCATCATATCCAAAAATTGGAAGGTTTTGAGTCTGACAAAAATTTCGAATTCCTCTTCGGAACTGTTTAATGTAGTTAAACTCACCCGCACGATGAATTTCGGCCAAACTCCAAAACTTCCAATTTTTGAATATAACGCAAAATATGTGGTCAAATGATGATTGGGATAGGTTTCGGTTGTTGATCTTTGAAAGTGATGGCTAAAACGGATGAAATTACTTACATTGACTAATTCCGAATAGAGCACCGAATTTCGACCGACTGCAAACCATTCAATTTTTTTAATAGGAAACCTATCTCAACCACCATTAAAATATATATTATACATCATATAAAAAAATTGGAAGGTTTTGAGTCCGACAAAAATTTCGAATTCCTCTTCGAACTCGTTTAATGTAGTTAAACTCACCCGCCCGATGAATTTCGGCCAAACTCCAAACCTTCCAATTTTTTAATATGACGCATAATATGTGGTTAAATGATGATTGGGATAGGTTTAGGTTAATAATCTTCGAAAATGATGGCTAAAACGGATGAAATTGGTTACATTGACTAGTTCCGAATAGGAGCACCGGAATTTCGACCGACTCAAAACCATTCAATTTTTTTAATAGGAAACCTATCTCAACCACCATTAAAATATATATTATGCATCATATCCAAAAATTGGAAGGTTTTGAGTCCGACAAAAATTTCGAATTCCTCTTCGAAACCGTTTAATGTAGCTAAACTCACCCGCCCGATGAATTTCGGCCAAACTCCAAACCTTCCAATTTTTGAATATGACGCATAATATGTGGTCAAATGATGATTGGGATAGGTTTCGGTTAATAATCTTCGAAAATGATGGCTAAAACGGATGAAATTGTTTACATTGACTAATTCCGAATAGAGCACCGAATTTCGACCGACTCCAAACCATTCAATTTTTTTAATAGGAAACCTATCTCAACCACCATTAAAATATATATTATGCATCATATCCAAAAATTGGAAGGTTTTGAGTCCGACAAAAATTTCGAATTCCTCTTCGAATCGTTTAATGTAGTTAAACTCACCCGCCCGATGAATTTCGGCCAAACTCCAAACCTTCCAATTTTTGAATATGAAGCATAATATGTGGTTAAATGATGATTGGGATAGGTTTCGGTTAATAATCTTCGAAAATGATGGCTAAAACGGATGAAATTGTTTACATTGACTAGTTCCGAATAGAGCACCGAATTTCGACCGACTCCAAACCATTCAATTTTTTTAATAGGAAACCTATCTCAACCACCATTAAAATATATATTATGCATCATATCCAAAAATTGGAAGGTTTTGAGTCCGACAAAAATTTCGAATTCCTCTTCGAAACTGTTTAATGTAGCTAAACTCACCCGCCCGATGAATTTCGGCCAAACTCCAAACCTTCCAATTTTTGAATATGAAGCATAATATGTGGTAAAATGATGATTGGGATAGGTTTCGGTTAATAATCTTCGAAAGTGATGGCTAAAACGGATGAAATGGGTTACATTGACTGGTTCCGAAAAGAGCACCGGAATTTCGACCGACTCAAAACCATTCAATTTTTTTTTAATAGGAAACCTATCTCAACCACCATTAAAATATATATTATGCATCATATCCAAAAATTGGAAGGTTTTGAGTCCGACAAAAATTTCGAATTCCTCTTCGAAACTGTTTAATGTAGCTAAACTCACCCGCCCGATGAATTTCGGCCAAACTCCAAACCTTCCACTTTTTGAATATAACGCAAAATATGTGGTCAAATGATGATTGGGATAGGTTTCGGTTGTTGATCTTTGAAAGTGATGGCTAAAACGGATGAAATTACTTACATTGACTAATTCCGAATAGAGCACCGAAATTTCGACCGACTCCAAACCATTCAATTTTTTTAATAGGAAACCTATCTCAACCACCATTAAAATATATATTATACATCATATCCAAAAATTGGAAGGTTTTGAGTCCGACAAAAATTTCGAATTCCTCTTCGAAACTGTTTAATGTAGCTAAACTCACCCGCCCGATGAATTTCGGCCAAACTCCAAACCTTCCAATTTTTGAATATGACGCATAATATGTGGTTAAATGATGATTGGGATAGGTTTAGGTTGTTAATCTTTGAAAATGATGGCTAAAACGGATGAAATTGTTTACATTGACTAGTTCCGAATAGAGCACCGGAATTTCGACCGACTCCAAACCATTCAATTTTTTTAATAGGAAACCTATCTCAACCACCATTAAAATATATATTATGCATCATATCCAAAAATTGGAAGGTTTTGAGTCCGACAAAAATTTCGAATTCCTCTTCGAAACCGTTTAATGTAGCTAAACTCACCCGCCCGATGAATTTCGGCCAAACTCCAAACCTTCCAATTTTTGAATATGAAGCATAATATGTGGTCAAATGATGATTGGGATAGGTTTCGGTTAATGATCTTTGAAAGTGATGGCTAAAACGGATGAAATTGGTTACATTGACTAGTTCCGAATAGAGCACCGAATTTCGACCGACTCCAAACCATTCAATTTTTTTAATAGGAAACCTATCTCAACCACCATTAAAATATATATTATACATCATATAAAAAAATTGGAAGGTTTTGAGTCCGACAAAAATTTCGAATTCCTCTTCGGAACCGTTTAATGTAGTTAAACTCACCCGCCCGATGAATTTCGGCCAAACTCCAAACCTTCCAATTTTTTAATATGACGCATAATATGTGGTGAAATGATGATTGGGATAGGTTTCGGTTGTTGATCTTTGAAAATGATGGCTAAAACGGATGAAATTACTTACATTGACTAATTCCGAATAGAGCACCGAATTTCGACCGACTCAAACCATTCAATTTTTTTAATAGGAAACCTATCTCAACCACCATTAAAATATATATTATGCATCATATCAAAAAATTGGAAGGTTTTGAGTCCGACAAAAATTTCGAATTCCTCTTCGAAACCGTTTAACGTAGCTAAACTCACCCGCCCGATGAATTTCGGCCAAACTCCAAACCTTCCAATTTTTGAATATGAAGCATAATATGTGGTCAAATGATGATTGGGATAGGTTTCGGTTAATAATCTTCGAAAATGATGGCTAAAACGGATGAAATTGGTTACATTGACTAGTTCCGAATAGAGCACCGAATTTCGACCGACTCAAAACCATTCAATTTTTTTAATAGGAAACCTATCTCAACCACCATTAAAATATATATTATGCATCATATCCAAAAATTGGAAGGTTTTGAGTCCGACAAAAATTTCGAATTCCTCTTCGGAACTCGTTTAATGTAGTTAAACTCACCCGCCCGATGAATTTCGGCCAAACTCCAAACCTTCCACTTTTTGAATATAACGCAAAATATGTGGTCAAATGATGATTGGGATAGGTTTCGGTTGTTGATCTTTGAAAGTGATGGCTAAAACGGATGAAATTACTTACATTGACTAATTCCGAATAGGAGCACCGGAATTTCGACCGACTCCAAACCATTCAATTTTTTTAATAGGAAACCTATCTCAACCACCATTAAAATATATATTATACATCATATAAAAAAATTGGAAGGTTTTGAGTCTGACAAAAATTTCGAATTCCTCTTCGAATCGTTTAATGTAGTTAAACTCACCCGCCCGATGAATTTCGGCCAAACTCCAAACCTTCCAATTTTTTAATATGACGCATAATATGTGGTTAAATGATGATTGGGATAGGTTTAGGTTATTGATCTTTGAAAATGATGGCTAAAACGGATGAAATTACTTACATTGACTAGTTCCGAATAGAGCACCGAAATTTCGACCGACTCCAAACCATTCAATTTTTTTAATAGGAAACCTATCTCAACCACCATTAAAATATATATTATGCATCATATCCAAAAATTGGAAGGTTTTGAGTCCAACAAAAATTTCGAATTCCTCTTCGAAACTCGTTTAATGTAGCTAAACTCACCCGCCCGATGAATTTCGGCCAAACTCCAAACCTTCCAATTTTTGAATATGAAGCATAATATGTGGTCAAATGATGATTGGGATAGGTTTCGGTTAATAATCTTCGAAAATGATGGCTAAAACGGATGAAATTGGTTACATTGACTAGTTCCGAATAGGAGCACCGGAATTTCGACCGACTCAAAACCATTCAATTTTTTTAATAGGAAACCTATCTCAACCACCATTAAAATATATATTATGCATCATATCCAAAAATTGGAAGGTTTTGAGTCCAACAAAAATTTCGAATTCCTCTTCGAAACCGTTTAATGTAGTTAAACTCACCCGCCCGATGAATTTCGGCCAAACTCCAAAACTTCCAATTTTTGAATATAACGCATAATATGTGGTCAAATGATGATTGGGATAGGTTTCGGTTGTTGATCTTTGAAAATGATGGCTAAAACGGATGAAATTACTTACATTGACTAGTTCCGAATAGAGCACCGAATTTCGACCGACTCCAAACCATTCAATTTTTTTAATAGGAAACCTATCTCAACCACCATTAAAATATATATTATGCATCATATCCAAAAATTGGAAGGTTTTGAGTCCGACAAAAATTTCGAATTCCTCTTCGAAACTCGTTTAACGTAGCTAAACTCACCCGCCCGATGAATTTCGGCCAAACTCCAAACCTTCCAATTTTTGAATATGAAGCATAATATTTGGTAAAATGATGATTGGGATAGGTTTCGGTTAATAATCTTCGAAAATGATGGCTAAAACGGATGAAATTGGTTACATTGACTAGTTCCGAATAGGAGCACCGGAATTTCGACCGACTCAAAACCATTCAATTTTTTTAATAGGAAACCTATCTCAACCACCATTAAAATATATATTATGCATCATATCCAAAAATTGGAAGGTTTTGAGTCCGACAAAAATTTCGAATTCCTCTTCGGAATCGTTTTAATGTAGTTAAACTCACCCGCACGATGAATTTCGGCCAAACTCCAAAACTTCCACTTTTTGAATATAACGCAAAATATGTGGTCAAATGATGATTGGGATAGGTTTCGGTTGTTGATCTTTGAAAGTGATGGCTAAAACGGATGAAATTACTTACATTGACTAATTCCGAATAGAGCACCGAATTTCGACCGACTCCAAACCATTCAATTTTTTAATAGGAAACCTATCTCAACCACCATTAAAATATATATTATACATCATATAAAAAAATTGGAAGGTTTTGAGTCCGACAAAAATTTCGAATTCCTCTTCGGAACTCGTTTAATGTAGTTAAACTCACCCGCCCGATGAATTTCGGCCAAACTCCAAACCTTCCAATTTTTTAATATGACGCATAATATGTGGTTAAATGATGATTGGGATAGGTTTCGGTTAATAATCTTTGAAAATGATGGCTAAAACGGATGAAATTGCTTACATTGACTAGTTCCGAATAGAGAGCACCGAATTTCGACCGACTCCAAACCATTCAATTTTTTTAATAGGAAACCTATCTCAACCACCATTAAAATATATATTATGCATCATATCCAAAAATTGGAAGGTTTTGAGTCCGACAAAAATTTCGAATTCCTCTTCGAAATCTGTTTAATGTAGCTAAACTCACCCGCCCGATGAATTTCGGCCAAACTCCAAACCTTCCAATTTTTGAATATGACGCATAATATGTGGTCAAATGATGATTGGGATAGGTTTCGGTTGTTGATCTTTGAAAGTGATGGCTAAAACGGATGAAATTACTTACATTGACTAGTTCCGAATAGAGCACCGAATTTCGACCGACTCCAAACCATTCAAATTTTTTAATAGGAAACCTATCTCAACCACCATTAAAATATATATTATACATCATATAAAAAAATTGGAAGGTTTTGAGTCTGACAAAAATTTCGAATTCCTCTTCGGAACTCGTTTAATGTAGTTAAACTCACCCGACCGATGAATTTCGGCCAAACTCCAAACCTTCCAATTTTTTAATATGCCGCATAATATGTGGTTAAATGATGATTGAGATAGGTTTCGGTTAATAATCTTCGAAAATGATGGCTAAAACGGATGAAATTGGTTACATTGACTAGTTCCGAATAGGAGCACCGAAATTTCGACCGACTCAAACCATTCAATTTTTTTAATTGGAAACCTATCTCAACCACCATTAAAATATATATTATGCATCATATCCAAAAATTGGAAGGTTTTGAGTCCGACAAAAATTTCGAATTCCTCTTCGAAACTCGTTTAATGTAGCTAAACTCACCCGCCCGATGAATTTCGGCCAAACTCCAAACCTTCCAATTTTTGAATATGAAGCATAATATGTGGTCAAATGATGATTGGGATAGGTTTCGGTTAATAATCTTCGAAAATGATGGCTAAAACGGATGAAATTGGTTACATTGACTAGTTCCGAATAGAGAGCACCGGAATTTCGACCGACTCAAAACCATTCAATTTTTTTAATAGGAAACCTATCTCAACCACCATTAAAATATATATTATGCATCATATCCAAAAATTGGAAGGTTTTGAGTCTGACAAAAATTTCGAATTCCTCTTCGGAACTGTTTAATGTAGTTAAACTCACCCGCACGATGAATTTCGGCCAAACTCCAAAACTTCCACTTTTTGAATATAACGCAAAATATGTGGTCAAATGATGATTGGGATAGGTTTCGGTTGTTGATCTTTGAAAGTGATGGCTAAAACGGATGAAATTACTTACATTGACTAATTCCGAATAGGAGCACCGAATTTCGACCGACTCCAAACCATTCAATTTTTTTAATAGGAAACCTATCTCAACCACCATTAAAATATATATTATACATCATATAAAAAAATTGGAAGGTTTTGAGTCCGACAAAAATTTCGAATTCCTCTTCGGAATCGTTTAATGTAGTTAAACTCACCCGACCGATGAATTTCGGCCAAACTCCAAACCTTCCAATTTTTTAATATGCCGCATAATATGTGGTTAAATGATGATTGAGATAGGTTTCGGTTAATAATCTTCGAAAATGATGGCTAAAACGGATGAAATTGGTTACATTGACTAGTTCCGAATAGGAGCACCGGAATTTCGACCGACTCAAAACCATTCAATTTTTTTAATTGGAAACCTATCTCAACCACCATTAAAATATATATTATGCATCATATCCAAAAATTGGAAGGTTTTGAGTCTGACAAAAATTTCGAATTCCTCTCCGAACTCGTTTAATGTAGCTAAACTCACCCGCCCGATGAATTTCGGCCAAACTCCAAACCTTCCAATTTTTGAATATGAAGCATAATATGTGGTCAAATGATGATTGGGATAGGTTTCGGTTAATAATCTTCGAAAATGATGGCTAAAACGGATGAAATTGGTTACATTGACTAGTTCCGAATAGGAGCACCGGAATTTCGACCGACTCAAAACCATTCAATTTTTTTAATAGGAAACCTATCTCAACCACCATTAAAATATATATTATGCATCATATCCAAACATTGGAAGGTTTTGAGTCTGACAAAAATTTCGAATTCCTCTTCGGATCGTTTAATGTAGTTAAACTCACCCGCACGATGAATTTCGGCCAAACTCCAAAACTTCCACTTTTTGAATATAACGCAAAATATGTGGTCAAATGATGATTGGGATAGGTTTCGGTTGTTGATCTTTGAAAATGATGGCTAAAACGGATGAAATTACTTACATTGACTAGTTCCGAATAGGAGCACCGGAATTTCGACCGACTCCAAACCATTCAATTTTTTTAATAGGAAACCTATCTCAACCACCATTAAAATATATATTATGCATCATATCCAAAAATTGGAAGGTTTTGAGTCCGACAAAAATTTCGAATTCCTCTTCGAAACCGTTTAATGTAGCTAAACTCACCCGCCCGATGAATTTCGGCCAAACTCCAAACCTTCCAATTTTTGAATATGAAGCATAATATGTGGTAAAATGATGATTGGGATAGGTTTCGGTTAATAATCTTCGAAAATGATGGCTAAAACGGATGAAATTGGTTACATTGACTAGTTCCGAATAGGAGCACCGGAATTTCGACCGACTCGAAACCATTCAATTTTTTTAATAGGAAACCTATCTCAACCACCATTAAAATATATATTATGCATCATATCCAAAAATTGGAAGGTTTTGAGTCTGACAAAAATTTCGAATTCCTCTTCGAAACTGTTTAACGTAGCTAAACTCACCCGCCCGATGAATTTCGGCCAAACTCCAAACCTTCCAATTTTTGAATATGAAGCATAATATGTGGTAAAATGATGATTGGGATAGGTTTCGGTTAATAATCTTCGAAAATGATGGCTAAAACGGATGAAATTGGTTACATTGACTAGTTCCGAATAGAGAGCACCGAATTTCGACCGACTCAAAACCATTCAATTTTTTTAATAGGAAACCTATCTCAACCACCATTAAAATATATATTATGCATCATATCCAAAAATTGGAAGGTTTTGAGTCTGACAAAAATTTCGAATTCCTCTTCGGAACTTGTTTAATGTAGTTAAACTCACCCGCACGATGAATTTCGGCCAAACTCCAAACCTTCCAATTTTTGAATATGACGCATAATATGTGGTCAAATGATGATTGGGATAGGTTTCGGTTGTTGATCTTTGAAAATGATGGCTAAAACGGATGAAATTACTTACATTGACTAGTTCCGAATAGAAGCACCGAATTTCGACCGACTCCAAACCATTCAATTTGTTTAATAGGAAACCTATCTCAACCACCATTAAAATATATATTATGCATCATATCCAAAAATTGGAAGGTTTTGAGTCTGACAAAAATTTCGAATTCCTCTTCGGAACTGTTTAATGTAGATAAACTCACCCGCCGTTGAATTTCGGCCAAACTCCAAACCTTCCAATTTTTGAATATGACGCATAATATGTGGTCAAATGATGATTGGGATAGGTTTCGGTTGTTGATCTTTGAAAATGATGGCTAAAACGGATGAAATTACTTACATTGACTAGTTCCGAATAGGAGCACCGGAATTTCGACCGACTCCAAACCATTCAATTTGTTTAATAGGAAACCTATCTCAACCACCATTAAAATATATATTATGCATCATATCCAAAAATTGGAAGGTTTTGAGTCTGACAAAAATTTCGAATTCCTATTCGGAACTGTTTAATGTAGATAAACTCACCCGCACGATGAATTTCGGCCAAACTCCAAACCTTCCAATTTTTGAATATGAAGCATAATATGTGGTAAAATTATGATTGGGATAGGTTTCGGTTAATAATCTTCGAAAATGATGGCTAAAACGGATGAAATTGTTTACATTGACTAGTTCCGAATAGGAGCACCGAATTTCGACCGACTCCAAACCATTCAATTTTTTTAATAAGAAACCTATCTCAACCACCATTAAAATATATATTATGCATCATATCCAAAAATTGGAAGGTTTTGAGTCCGACAAAAATTTCGAATTCCTCTTCGAACTTGTTTAATGTAGCTAAACTCACCCGCCCGATGAATTTCGGCCAAACTCCAAACCTTCCACTTTTTGAATATAACGCAAAATATGTGGTCAAATGATGATTGGGATAGGTTTCGGTTGTTGATCTTTGAAAGTGATGGCTAAAACGGATGAAATTACTTACATTGACTAATTCCGAATAGGAGCACCGGAATTTCGACCGACTCCAAACCATTCAATTTTTTTAATAAGAAACCTATCTCAACCACCATTAAAATATATATTATGCATCATATCCAAAAATTGGAAGGTTTTGAGTCTGACAAAAATTTCGAATTCCTCTTCGAAACTGTTTAATGTAGCTAAACTCACCCGCCCGATGAATTTCGGCCAAACTCCAAACCTTCCACTTTTTGAATATAACGCAAAATATGTGGTCAAATGATGATTGGGATAGGTTTCGGTTGTTGATCTTTGAAAGTGATGGCTAAAACGGATGAAATTACTTACATTGACTAATTCCGAATAGGAGCACCGGAATTTCGACCGACTCCAAACCATTCAATTTTTTTAATAGGAAACCTATCTCAACCACCATTAAAATATATATTATACATCATATAAAAAAATTGGAAGGTTTTGAGTCTGACAAAAATTTCGAATTCCTCTTCGGAACTGTTTAATGTAGTTAAACTCACCCGACCGATGAATTTCGGCCAAACTCCAAACCTTCCAATTTTTTAATATGCCGCATAATATGTGGTTAAATGATGATTGAGATAGGTTTCGGTTAATAATCTTCGAAAATGATGGCTAAAACGGATGAAATTGGTTACATTGACTAGTTCCGAATAGGAGCACCGGAATTTCGACCGACTCAAAACCATTCAATTTTTTTAATTGGAAACCTATCTCAACCACCATTAAAATATATATTATGCATCATATCAAAAAATTGGAAGGTTTTGAGTCTGACAAAAATTTCGAATTCCTCTCTGAAACTGTTTAATGTAGCTAAACTCACCCGCCCGATGAATTTCGGCCAAACTCCAAACCTTCCAATTTTTGAATATGAAGCATAATATGTGGTCAAATGATGATTGGGATAGGTTTCGGTTAATAATCTTCGAAAATGATGGCTAAAACGGATGAAATTGGTTACATTGACTAGTTCCGAATAGAGCACCGGAATTTCGACCGACTCAAAACCATTCAATTTTTTTAATAGGAAACCTATCTCAACCACCATTAAAATATATATTATGCATCATATCCAAACATTGGAAGGTTTTGAGTCTGACAAAAATTTCGAATTCCTCTTCGGAACTGTTTAATGTAGTTAAACTCACCCGCCCGATGAATTTCGGCCAAACTCCAAACCTTCCAATTTTTTAATATGACGCATAATATGTGGTTAAATGATGATTGGGATAGGTTTAGGTTGTTGATCTTTGAAAATGATGGCTAAAACGGATGAAATTACTTACATTGACTAGTCCGAATAAGAGCACCGAAATTTCGACCGACTCCAAACCATTCAATTTTTTAATAGGAAACCTATCTCAACCACCATTAAAATATATATTATGCATCATATCCAAAAATTGGAAGGTTTTGAGTCTGACAAAAATTTCGAATTCCTCTTCGGAATCGTTTAATGTAGATAAACTCACCCGCCGTTGAATTTCGGCCAAACTCCAAACCTTCCAATTTTTGAATATAACGCATAATATGTGGTCAAATGATGATTGGGATAGGTTTCGGTTGTTGATCTTTGAAAGTGATGGCTAAAACGGATGAAATTACTTACATTGACTAATTCCGAATAGGAGCACCGGAATTTCGACCGACTGCAAACCATTCAATTTTTTTAATAGGAAACCTATCTCAACCACCATTAAAATATATATTATACATCATATAAAAAAATTGGAAGGTTTTGAGTCTGACAAAAATTTCGAATTCCTCTTCGGAACCTGTTTAATGTAGTTAAACTCACCCGCCCGATGAATTTCGGCCAAACTCCAAACCTTCCAATTTTTTAATATGACGCATAATATGTGGTTAAATGATGATTGGGATAGGTTTCGGTTAATAATCTTCGAAAATGATGGCTAAAACGGATGAAATTGGTTACATTGACTAGTTCCGAATAGAGCACCGGAATTTCGACCGACTCAAAACCATTCAATTTTTTTAATAGGAAACCTATCTCAACCACCATTAAAATATATATTATGCATCATATCCAAAAATTGGAAGGTTTTGAGTCTGACAAAAATTTCGAATTCCTCTTCGAAACTGTTTAATGTAGATAAACTCACCCGCCCGATGAATTTCGGCCAAACTCCAAACCTTCCAATTTTTGAATATGACGCATAATATGTGGTCAAATGATGATTGGGATAGGTTTCGGTTGTTGATCTTTGAAAGTGATGGCTAAAACGGATGAAATTACTTACATTGACTAATTCGAATAGAGCACCGGAATTTCGACCGACTCCAAACCATTCAAATTTTTTAATAGGAAACCTATCTCAACCACCATTAAAATATATATTATACATCATATAAAAAAATTGGAAGGTTTTGAGTCGACAAAAATTTCGAATTCCTCTTCGGAACTGTTTAATGTAGTTAAACTCACCCGCACGATGAATTTCGGCCAAACTCCAAACCTTCCAATTTTTTAATATGACGCATAATATGTGGTTAAATGATGATTGGGATAGGTTTAGGTTGTTGATCTTTGAAAATGATGGCTAAAACGGATGAAATTACTTACATTGACTAGTTCCGAATAGGAGCACCGAATTTCGACCGACTCCAAACCATTCAATTTTTTTAATAGGAAACCTATCTCAACCACCATTAAAATATATATTATGCATCATATCCAAAAATTGGAAGGTTTTGAGTCTGACAAAAATTTCGAATTCCTCTTCGGAACTGTTTAATGTAGATAAACTCACCCGCCCGATGAATTTCGGCCAAACTCCAAACCTTCCAATTTTTGAATATGACGCATAATATGTGGTCAAATGATGATTGGGATAGGTTTCGGTTGTTGATCTTTGAAAGTGATGGCTAAAACGGATGAAATTACTTACATTGACTAATTCGAATAGGAGCACCGGAATTTCGACCGACTCAAAACCATTCAATTTTTTTAATAGGAAACCTATCTCAACCACCATTAAAATATATATTATGCATCATATAAAAAAATTGGAAGGTTTTGAGTCTGACAAAAATTTCGAATTCCTCTTCGGAACTGTTTAATGTAGTTAAACTCACCCGCCCGATGATTTCGGCCAAACTCCAAACCTTCCACTTTTTAATATGACGCAAATATGTGGTCAAATGATGATTGGGATAGGTTTCGGTTGTTGATCTTTGAAAGTGATGGCTAAAACGGATGAAATTACTTACATTGACTAGTTCGAATAGAGCACCGGAATTTCGACCGACTCCAAACCATTCAATTTTTTAATAGGAAACCTATCTCAACCACCATTAAAATATATATTATACATCATATAAAATTGGAAGGTTTTGAGTCTGACAAAAATTTCGAATTCCTCTTCGGATCGTTTAATGTAGTTAAACTCACCCCGATGAATTTCGGCCAAACTCCAAACCTTCCAATTTTTTAATATGAAGCATAATATGTGGTTAAATGATGATTGAGATAGGTTTCGGTTAATAATCTTCGAAAATGATGGCTAAAACGGATGAAATTGGTTACATTGACTAGTTCGAATAGGAGCACGAATTTCGACCGACTCGAAACCATTCAATTTTTTTAATAGGAAACCTATCTCAACCACCATTAAAATATATATTATGCATCATATCCAAAAATTGGAAGGTTTTGAGTCTGACAAAAATTTCGAATTCCTCTTCGAAACTGTTTAATGTAGATAAACTCACCCGCCGTTGAATTTCGGCCAAACTCCAAACCTTCCAATTTTTGAATATGACGCATAATATGTGGTCAAATGATGATTGGGATAGGTTTCGGTTGTTGATCTTTGAAAGTGATGGCTAAAACGGATGAAATTACTTACATTGACTAATTCGAATAGAGCACCGAATTTCGACCGACTCCAAACCATTCAAATTTTTTAATAGGAAACCTATCTCAACCACCATTAAAATATATATTATACATCATATAAAAAAATTGGAAGGTTTTGAGTCTGACAAAAATTTCGAATTCCTCTTCGGAAGGCTGTTTAATGTAGTTAAACTCACCCGCCCGATGAATTTCGGCCAAACTCCAAACCTTCCAATTTTTTAATATGCCGCATAATATGTGGTTAAATGATGATTGGGATAGGTTTAGGTTGTTGATCTTTGAAAATGATGGCTAAAACGGATGAAATTACTTACATTGACTAGTTCCGAATAGGAGCACCGGAATTTCGACCGACTCCAAACCATTCAATTTTTTTAATAGGAAACCTATCTCAACCACCATTAAAATATATATTATGCATCATATCCAAAAATTGGAAGGTTTTGAGTCTGACAAAAATTTCGAATTCCTCTTCGGAACTGTTTAATGTAGCTAAACTCACCCGCCGTGAATTTCGGCCAAACTCCAAACCTTCCAATTTTTGAATATGACGCATAATATGTGGTCAAATGATGATTGGGATAGGTTTCGGTTGTTGATCTTTGGAAGTGATGGCTAAAACGGATGAAATTACTTACATTACTAGTTCGAATAGGAGCACGGATTTCGACCGACTCCAAACCATTCAAATTTTTTAATAGGAAACCTATCTCAACCACCATTAAAATATATATTATACATCATATACAAAAATTGGAAGGTTTTGAGTCTGACAAAAATTTCGAATTCCTCTTCGGAACTGTTTAATGTAGTTAAACTCACCGCCGATAATTTCGGCCAAACTCCAAACCTTCCAATTTTTTAATATGAAGCATAATATGTGGTTAAATGATGATTGGGATAGGTTTAGGTTGTTGATCTTTGAAAATGATGGCTAAAACGGATGAAATTGCTTACATTGACTAGTTCGAATAGGAGCCCGAAATTTCGACCGACTCCAAACCATTCAATTTTTTTAATAGGAAACCTATCTCAACCACCATTAAAATATATATTATGCATCATATCCAAAAATTGGAAGGTTTTGAGTCCAACAAAAATTTCGAATTCCTCTTCGGAACTGTTTAATGTAGCTAAACTCACCCGCCCGATGAATTTCGGCCAAACTCCAAACCTTCCAATTTTTGAATATGAAGCATAATATGTGGTCAAATGATGATTGGGATAGGTTTCGGTTGTTGATCTTTGGAAGTGATGGCTAAAACGGATGAAATTACTTACATTGACTAATTCGAATAGGAGCACGAATTTCGACCGACTCCAAACCATTCAATTTTTTAATAGGAAACCTATCTCAACCACCATTAAAATATATATTATACATCATATAAAAATTGGAAGGTTTTGAGTCGACAAAAATTTCGAATTCCTCTTCGGAACTGTATAATGTAGTTAAACTCACCCGCCCGATGAATTTCGGCCAAACTCCAAACCTTCCAATTTTTTAATATGACGCATAATATGTGGTTAAATGATGATTGGGATAGGTTTAGGTTAATAATCTTCGAAAATGATGGCTAAAACGGATGAAATTGGTTACATTGACTAGTTCGAATAGGAGCACTGAATTTCGACCGACTCCAAACCATTCAATTTTTTTTAATAGGAAACCTATCTCAACCACCATTAAAATATATATTATGCATCATATCCAAAAATTGGAAGGTTTTGAGTCTGACAAAAATTTCGAATTCCTCTTCGGAACTGTTTAATGTAGATAAACTCACCCGCCGTTGAATTTCGGCCAAACTCCAAACCTTCCAATTTTTGAATATGACGCATAATATGTGGTCAAATGATGATTGGGATAGGTTTCGGTTGTTGATCTTTGAAAGTGATGGCTAAAACGGATGAAATTACTTACATTGACTAATTCCGAATAGGAGCACTGAATTTCGACCGACTCCAAACCATTCAAATTTTTTAATAGGAAACCTATCTCAACCACCATTAAAATATATATTATACATCATATAAAAAAATTGGAAGGTTTTGAGTCGACAAAAATTTCGAATTCCTCTTCGGAACTGTTTAATGTAGTTAAACTCACCCGCCCGATGAATTTCGGCCAAACTCCAAACCTTCCAATTTTTTAATATGACGCATAATATGTGGTTAAATGATGATTGGGATAGGTTTAGGTTGTTGATCTTTGAAAATGATGGCTAAAACGGATGAAATTACTTACATTGACTAGTTCCGAATAGGAGCACTTGGAATTTCGACCGACTCCAAACCATTCAATTTTTTTAATAGGAAACCTATCTCAACCACCATTAAAATATATATTATGCATCATATCCAAAAATTGGAAGGTTTTGAGTCCGACAAAAATTTCGAATTCCTCTTCGGAACTGTTTAATGTAGATAAACTCACCCGCCGATGAATTTCGGCCAAACTCCAAACCTTCCAATTTTTGAATATGACGCATAATATGTGGTCAAATGATGATTGGGATAGGTTTCGGTTGTTGATCTTTGAAAGTGATGGCTAAAACGGATGAAATTGCTTACATTGACTAGTTTCGAATAGGAGCACCGGAATTTCGACCGACTCCAAACCATTCAATTTTTTAATAGGAAACCTATCTCAACCACCATTAAAATATATATTATGCATCATATCCAAAAATTGGAAGGTTTTGAGTCTGACAAAAATTTCGAATTCCTCTTCGGAACTGTTTAATGTAGTTAAACTCACCCGCCCGATGAATTTCGGCCAAACTCCAAACCTTCCAATTTTTTAATATGACGCATAATATGTGGTTAAATGATGATTGGGATAGGTTTCGGTTATTGATCTTCGAAAATGATGGCTAAAACGGATGAAATTACTTACATTGACTAGTTCGAATAGAGCACACGGAATTTCGACCGACTCCAAACCATTCAATTTTTTAATAGGAAACCTATCTCAACCACCATTAAAATATATATTATGCATCATATCCAAAAATTGGAAGGTTTTGAGTCTGACAAAAATTTCGAATTCCTCTTCGAAACTTGTTTAATGTAGCTAAACTCACCCGCCCGATGAATTTCGGCCAAACTCCAAACCTTCCAATTTTTGAATATGAAGCATAATATGTGGTAAAATGATGATTGGGATAGGTTTCGGTTAATAATCTTCGAAAATGATGGCTAAAACGGATGAAATTGGTTACATTGACTAGTTCCGAATAGGAGCACCGGAATTTCGACCGACTCAAAACCATTCAATTTTTTTAATAGGAAACCTATCTCAACCACCATTAAAATATATATTATGCATCATATCCAAAAATTGGAAGGTTTTGAGTCTGACAAAAATTTCGAATTCCTCTTCGGAATTGTTTAATGTAGTTAAACTCACCCGCACGATGAATTTCGGCCAAACTCCAAAACTTCCACTTTTTGAATATAACGCAAAATATGTGGTCAAATGATGATTGGGATAGGTTTCGGTTGTTGATCTTTGAAAGTGATGGCTAAAACGGATGAAATTACTTACATTGACTAATTCGAATAGGAGCACTTGGAATTTCGACCGACTCCAAACCATTCAATTTTTTTAATAGGAAACCTATCTCAACCACCATTAAAATATATATTATACATCATATAAAAAAATTGGAAGGTTTTGAGTCGACAAAAATTTCGAATTCCTCTTCGGAACTGTTTAATGTAGTTAAACTCACCCGCCCGATGAATTTCGGCCAAACTCCAAACCTTCCAATTTTTTAATATGACGCATAATATGTGGTTAAATGATGATTGGGATAGGTTTAGGTTGTTGATCTTTGAAAATGATGGCTAAAACGGATGAAATTACTTACATTGACTAGTTCCGAATAGGAGCACTGGAATTTCGACCGACTCCAAACCATTCAATTTTTTTAATAGGAAACCTATCTCAACCACCATTAAAATATATATTATGCATCATATCCAAAAATTGGAAGGTTTTGAGTCTGACAAAAATTTCGAATTCCTCTTCGGAATTGTTTAATGTAGATAAACTCACCCGCCGTTGAATTTCGGCCAAACTCCAAACCTTCCAATTTTTGAATATGACGCATAATATGTGGTCAAATGATGATTGGGATAGGTTTCGGTTGTTGATCTTTGAAAGTGATGGCTAAAACGGATGAAATTACTTACATTGACTAATTCGAATAGGAGCAGGAATTTCGACCGACTCCAAACCATTCAATTTTTTTAATAGGAAACCTATCTCAACCACCATTAAAATATATATTATACATCATATAAAAAAATTGGAAGGTTTTGAGTCGACAAAAATTTCGAATTCCTCTTCGGAACTGTTTAATGTAGTTAAACTCACCGCCCGATGAATTTCGGCCAAACTCCAAACCTTCCAATTTTTTAATATGACGCATAATATGTGGTTAAATGATGATTGGGATAGGTTTAGGTTGTTGATCTTTGAAAATGATGGCTAAAACGGATGAAATTACTTACATTGACTAATTCCGAATAGGAGCACCGAAATTTCGACCGACTCCAAACCATTCAATTTTTTTAATAGGAAACCTATCTCAACCACCATTAAAATATATATTATGCATCATATCCAAAAATTGGAAGGTTTTGAGTCCAACAAAAATTTCGAATTCCTCTTCGGAACCTGTTTAATGTAGATAAACTCACCCGCCGATGAATTTCGGCCAAACTCCAAACCTTCCAATTTTTGAATATGACGCATAATATGTGGTCAAATGATGATTGGGATAGGTTTCGGTTGTTGATCTTTGAAAGTGATGGCTAAAACGGATGAAATTACTTACATTGACTAATTAGAATAGGAGCACCGGAATTTCGACCGACTCCAAACCATTCAAATTTTTAATAGGAAACCTATCTCAACCACCATTAAAATATATATTATACATCATATAAAAAAATTGGAAGGTTTTGAGTCTGACAAAAATTTCGAATTCCTCTTCGGAACTGTTTAATGTAGATAAACTCACCCGCCCAGATGAATTTCGGCCAAACTCCAAACCTTCCAATTTTTTAATATGACGCATAATATGTGGTTAAATGATGATTGGGATAGGTTTAGGTTGTTGATCTTTGAAAATGATGGCTAAAACGGATGAAATTACTTACATTGACTAATTCGAATAGGAGCACCGAAATTTCGACCGACTCCAAACCATTCAATTTTTTTAATAGGAAACCTATCTCAACCACCATTAAAATATATATTATGCATCATATCCAAAAATTGGAAGGTTTTGAGTCCGACAAAAATTTCGAATTCCTCTTCGGAACTGTTTAATGTAGATAAACTCACCGCCGATGAATTTCGGCCAAACTCCAAACCTTCCAATTTTTGAATATGACGCATAATATGTGGTCAAATGATGATTGGGATAGGTTTCGGTTGTTGATCTTTGAAAGTGATGGCTAAAACGGATGAAATTACTTACATTGACTAATTCCGAATAGGAGCACCGGAATTTCGACCGACTCCAAACCATTCAATTTTTTTAATAGGAAACCTATCTCAACCACCATTAAAATATATATTATACATCATATAAAAAAATTGGAAGGTTTTGAGTCGACAAAAATTTCGAATTCCTCTTCGGAAGCTGTTTAATGTAGTTAAACTCACCCGCCGATGAATTTCGGCCAAACTCCAAACCTTCCAATTTTTTAATATGCCGCATAATATGTGGTTAAATGATGATTGGGATAGGTTTAGGTTGTTGATCTTTGAAAATGATGGCTAAAACGGATGAAATTACTTACATTGACTAGTTCGAATAGGAGCACGGAATTTCGACCGACTCCAAACCATTCAATTTTTTTAATAGGAAACCTATCTCAACCACCATTAAAATATATATTATGCATCATATCCAAAAATTGGAAGGTTTTGAGTCGACAAAAATTTCGAATTCCTCTTCGGAAGCTGTTTAATGTAGATAAACTCACCGCCGTTGAATTTCGGCCAAACTCCAAACCTTCCAATTTTTGAATATGACGCATAATATGTGGTCAAATGATGATTGGGATAGGTTTCGGTTGTTGATCTTTGAAAGTGATGGCTAAAACGGATGAAATTACTTACATTGACTAGTTTCGAATAGGAGCACGGGAATTTCGACCGACTCCAAACCATTCAAATTTTTTAATAGGAAACCTATCTCAACCACCATTAAAATATATATTATACATCATATCCAAAAATTGGAAGGTTTTGAGTCGACAAAAATTTCGAATTCCTCTTCGGAACTTGTTTAATGTAGTTAAACTCACCCGCCGATGAATTTCGGCCAAACTCCAAACCTTCCAATTTTTGAATATGAAGCATAATATGTGGTAAAATCATGATTGGGATAGGTTTAGGTTGTTGATCTTTGAAAATGATGGCTAAAACGGATGAAATTACCTACATTGACTAGTTCCGAATAGGAGCACGAATTTCGACCGACTCCAAACCATTCAATTTTTTTTAATAGGAAACCTATCTCAACCACCATTAAAATATATATTATGCATCATATCCAAAAATTGGAAGGTTTTGAGTCTGACAAAAATTTCGAATTCCTCTTCGAAATTTAATGTAGTAAACTCACCCGCTGATGAATTTCGGCCAAACTCCAAACCTTCCAATTTTTGAATATGACGCATAATATGTGGTCAAATGATGATTGGGATAGGTTTCGGTTGTTGATCTTTGAAAGTGATGGCTAAAACGGATGAAATTACTTACATTGACTAGTTCGAATAGGAGCACCGGAATTTCGACCGACTCCAAACCATTCAATTTTTTTAATAGGAAACCTATCTCAACCACCATTAAAATATATATTATACATCATATAAAAAAATTGGAAGGTTTTGAGTCTGACAAAAATTTCGAATTCCTCTTCGGAACTGTTTAATGTAGTTAAACTCACCCGCCCGATGAATTTCGGCCAAACTCCAAACCTTCCAATTTTTTAATATGACGCATAATATGTGGTTAAATGATGATTGGGATAGGTTTAGGTTGTTGATCTTTGAAAATGATGGCTAAAACGGATGAAATTGCTTACATTGACTAGTTCCGAATAGGAGCACCGGAATTTCGACCGACTCCAAACCATTCAATTTTTTTAATAGGAAACCTATCTCAACCACCATTAAAATATATATTATGCATCATATCCAAAAATTGGAAGGTTTTGAGTCCAACAAAAATTTCGAATTCCTCTTCGGAAGCTGTTTAATGTAGATAAACTCACCCGCCCGATGAATTTCGACCAAACTCCAAACCTTCCAATTTTTGAATATGACGCATAATATGTGGTCAAATGATGATTGGGATAGGTTTCGGTTGTTGATCTTTGAAAGTGATGGCTAAAACGGATGAAATTACTTACATTGACTAGTTCCGAATAGGAGCACCGTAATTTCGACCGACTCCAAACCATTCAAATTTTTTAATAGGAAACCTATCTCAACCACCATTAAAATATATATTATACATCATATCCAAAAATTGGAAGGTTTTGAGTCTGACAAAAATTTCGAATTCCTCTTCGGAACTGTTTAATGTAGATAAACTCACCCGCCCGATGAATTGCGGCCAAACTCCAAACCTTCCAATTTTTGAATATGAAGCATAATATGTGGTAAAATGATGATTGGGATAGGTTTCGGTTAATAATCTTCGAAAATGATGGCTAAAACGGATGAAATTGTTTACATTGACTAGTTCCGAATAGGAGCACCGGAATTTCGACCGACTCCAAACCATTCAATTTTTTTAATAAGAAACCTATCTCAACCACCATTAAAATATATATTATGCATCATATCCAAAAATTGGAAGGTTTTGAGTCTGACAAAAATTTCGAATTCCTCTTCGAAATGTTTTAATGTAGCTAAACTCACCCGCCCGATGAATTTCGGCCAAACTCCAAACCTTCCAATTTTTGAATATGAAGCATAATATGTGGTAAAATGATGATTGGGATAGGTTTCGGTTAATAATCTTCGAAAATGATGGCTAAAACGGATGAAATTGGTTACATTGACTAGTTCGAATAGGAGCACTGGAATTTCGACCGACTCAAAACCATTCAATTTTTTTAATAGGAAACCTATCTCAACCACCATTAAAATATATATTATGCATCATATACAAAAATTGGAAGGTTTTGAGTCGACAAAAATTTCGAATTCCTCTTCGGAAGCTGTTTAATGTAGTTAAACTCACCCGCCCGATGAATTTCGGCCAAACTCCAAACCTTCCAATTTTTTAATATGACGCATAATATGTGGTTAAATGATGATTGGGATAGGTTTCGGTTGATGATCTTTGAAAATGATGGCTAAAACGGATGAAATTACTTACATTGACTAGTTCGAATAGAACACGAATTTCGACCGACTCCAAACCATTCAATTTTTTTAATAGGAACCTATCTCAACCACCATTAAAATATATATTATGCATCATATCAAAAATTGGAAGGTTTTGAGTCGACAAAAATTTCGAATTCCTCTTCGGAACTGTTTAATGTAGTTAAACTCACACGCCGATGAATTTCGGCCAAACTCCAAACCTTCCACTTTTTGAATATAACGCATAATATGTGGTCAAATGATGATTGGGATAGGTTTCGGTTGTTGATCTTTGAAAGTGATGGCTAAAACGGATGAAATTACTTACATTGACTAGTTCGAATAGGAGCACGGAATTTCGACCGACTCCAAACCATTCAATTTTTTTAATAGGAAACCTATCTCAACCACCATTAAAATATATATTATGCATCATATACAAAAATTGGAAGGTTTTGAGTCGACAAAAATTTCGAATTCCTCTTCGGAAGCTGTTTAATGTAGATAAACTCACCCGCACGATGCATTTCGGCCAAACTCCAAACCTTCCAATTTTTTAATATGACGTATAATATGTGGTTAAATGATGATTGGGATAGGTTTCGGTTGTTGATCTTTGAAAGTGATGGCTAAAACGGATGAAATTACTTACATTAACTAGTTCCGAATAGGAGCACGAAATTTCGACCGACTCCAAACCATTCAAATTTTTTAATAGGAAACCTATCTCAACCACCATTAAAATATATATTATACATCATATACAAAAATTGGAAGGTTTTGAGTCGACAAAAATTTCGAATTCCTCTTCGAAGCTGTTTAATGTAGCTAAACTCACCCGAGATGAATTTCGGCCAAACTCCAAACCTTCCAATTTTTGAATATGAAGCATAATATGTGGTAAAATTATGATTGGGATAGGTTTCGGTTAATAATCTTCGAAAATGATGGCTAAAACGGATGAAATTGTTTACATTGACTAGTTAGAATAGGAGCACGGAATTTCGACCGACTCAAAACCATTCAATTTTTTTAATAGGAAACCTATCTCAACCACCATTAAAATATATATTATGCATCATATCCAAAAATTGGAAGGTTTTGAGTCGACAAAAATTTCGAATTCCTCTTCGGAAGCTTGTTTAATGTAGCTAAACTCACCCGCACGATGAATTTCGGCCAAACTCCAAACCTTCCAATTTTTGAATATGAAGCATAATATGTGGTAAAATGATGATTGGGATAGGTTTCGGTTAATAATCTTCGAAAATGATGGCTAAAACGGATGAAATTGGTTACATTGACTAGTTCGAATAGAAGCACTGGAATTTCGACCGACTCAAAACCATTCAATTTTTTTAATAGGAAACCTATCTCAACCACCATTAAAATATATATTATGCATCATATCCAAAAATTGGAAGGTTTTGAGTCGACAAAAATTTCGAATTCCTCTTCGGAAGCTTGTTTAATGTAGTTAAACTCACCCGCCGATGAATTTCGGCCAAACTCCAAACCTTCCAATTTTTGAATATAACGCATAATATGTGGTCAAATGATGATTGGGATAGGTTTCGGTTGTTGATCTTTGAAAGTGATGGCTAAAACGGATGAAATTACTTACATTGACTAGTTCGAATAGGAGCACGGAATTTCGACCGACTCCAAACCATTCAATTTTTTTAATAGGAAACCTATCTCAACCACCATTAAAATATATATTATGCATCATATCCAAAAATTGGAAGGTTTTGAGTCGACAAAAATTTCGAATTCCTCTTCGGAAGCTGTTTAATGTAGCTAAACTCACCCTTAGATGAATTTCGGCCAAACTCCAAACCTTCCAATTTTTGAATATGAAGCATAATATGTGGTAAAATGATGATTGGGATAGGTTTCGGTTAATAATCTTCGAAAATGATGGCTAAAACGGATGAAATTGGTTACATTGACTAGTTCGAATAGGAGCACGGAATTTCGACCGACTCAAAACCATTCAATTTTTTTAATAGGAAACCTATCTCAACCACCATTAAAATATATATTATGCATCATATCCAAAAATTGGAAGGTTTTGAGTCGACAAAAATTTCGAATTCCTCTTCGGAAGCTGTTTAATGTAGCTAAACTCACCCGCCCGATGAATTTCGGCCAAACTCCAAACCTTCCAATTTTTGAATATGAACGCATAATATGTGGTCAAATGATGATTGGGATAGGTTTCGGTTGTTGATCTTTGAAAGTGATGGCTAAAACGGATGAAATTACTTACATTGACTAATTCGAATAGGAGCACTGGAATTTCGACCGACTCCAAACCAATCAATTTTTTTAATAGGAAACCTATCTCAACCACCATTAAAATATATATTATACATCATATCCAAAAATTGGAAGGTTTTGAGTCGACAAAAATTTCGAATTCCTCTTCGGAAGCTGTTTAATGTAGTTAAACTCACCCGTCCCGATGAATTTCGGCCAAACTCCAAACCTTCCAATTTTTTAAATATGACGCATAATATGTGGTTAAATGATGATTGGGATAGGTTTAGGTTGTTGATCTTTGAAAATGATGGCTAAAACGGATGAAATTACTTACATTGACTAGTTCGAATAGGAGCACGGAATTTCGACCGACTCCAAACCATTCAATTTTTTTAATAGGAAACCTATCTCAACCACCATTAAAATATATATTATGCATCATATCCAAAAATTGGAAGGTTTTGAGTCGACAAAAATTTCGAATTCCTCTTCGGAAGCATGTTTAATGTACATAAACGCACCCGTCGTTGAATTTCGGCCAAACTCCAAACCTTCCAATTTTTGAATATGACGCATAATATGTGGTCAAATGATGATTGGGATAGGTTTCGGTTGTTGATCTTTGAAAGTGATGGCTAAAACGGATGAAATTACTTACATTGACTAGTTTCGAATAGGAGCACCGGAATTTCGACCGACTCCAAACCATTCAAATTTTTTAATAGGAAACCTATCTCAACCACCATTAAAATATATATTATACATCATATCCAAAAATTGGAAGGTTTTGAGTCTGACAAAAATTTCGAATTCCTCTTCGGAACTGTTTAATGTAGCTAAACTCACCCGCCCGATGAATTTCGGCCAAACTCCAAACCTTCCAATTTTTGAATATGAAGCATAATATGTGGTAAAATGATGATTGGGATAGGTTTCGGTTAATAATCTTTGAAAATGATGGCTAAAACGGATGAAATTGTTTACATTGACTAGTTCCGAATAGGAGCACTTGGAATTTCGACCGACTCCAAACCATTCAATTTTTTTAATAAGAAACCTATCTCAACCACCATTAAAATATATATTATGCATCATATCCAAAAATTGGAAGGTTTTGAGTCGACAAAAATTTCGAATTCCTCTTCGGAATTGTTTAATGTAGATAAACTCACCGTAGATGAATTTCGACCAAACTCCAAACCTTCCAATTTTTGAATATGACGCATAATATGTGGTCAAATGATGATTGGGATAGGTTTCGGTTGTTGATCTTTGGAAGTGATGGCTAAAACGGATGAAATTACTTACATTGACTAATTCGAATAGGAGCACGGATTTCGACCGACTCCAAACCATTCAAATTTTTAATAGGAAACCTATCTCAACCACCATTAAAATATATATTATACATCATATAAAAAAATTGGAAGGTTTTGAGTCGACAAAAATTTCGAAATTCCTCTTCGGAACTGTTTAATGTAGATAAACTCACCCGCCGTTGAATTTCGGCCAAACTCCAAACCTTCCAATTTTTTAATATGACGCATAATATGTGGTTAAATGATGATTGTGATAGGTTTAGGTTGTTGATCTTTGAAAATGATGGCTAAAACGGATGAAATTACTTACATTGACTAGTTCGAATAGGAGCACGAATTTCGACCGACTCCAAACCATTCAATTTTTTTAATAGGAAACCTATCTCAACCACCATTAAAATATATATTATGCATCATATCCAAAAATTGGAAGGTTTTGAGTCTGACAAAAATTTCGAATTCCTCTTCGGAAGCTTTAATGTAGATAAACTCACCGCCGTGAATTTCGGCCAAACTCCAAACCTTCCAATTTTTGAATATGACGCATAATATGTGGTCAAATGATGATTGGGATAGGTTTCGGTTGTTGATCTTTGAAAGTGATGGCTAAAACGGATGAAATTACTTACATTGACTAATTTCGAATAGGAGCACGGAATTTCGACCGACTCCAAACCATTCAAATTTTTTTAATAGGAAACCTATCTCAACCACCATTAAAATATATATTATACATCATATCCAAAAATTGGAAGGTTTTGAGTCCGACAAAAATTTCGAATTCCTCTTCGAAGCATGTTTAATGTAGTAAACTCACCCGCCCGATGAATTTCGGCCAAACTCCAAACCTTCCAATTTTTGAATATGAAGCATAATATGTGGTAAAATGATGATTGGGATAGGTTTCGGTTAATAATCTTCGAAAATGATGGCTAAAACGGATGAAATTGGTTACATTGACTAGTTCGAATAGGAGCAGGAATTTCGACCGACTCAAAACCATTCAATTTTTTTAATAGGAAACCTATCTCAACCACCATTAAAATATATATTATGCATCATATCCAAAAATTGGAAGGTTTTGAGTCGACAAAAATTTCGAATTCCTCTTCGGAAGCTGTTTAATGTAGCTAAACTCACCCGCCCGATGAATTTCGGCCAAACTCCAAACCTTCCACTTTTTGAATATGACGCATAATATGTGGTCAAATGATGATTGGGATAGGTTTCGGTTGTTGATCTTTGAAAGTGATGGCTAAAACGGATGAAATTACTTACATTGACTAATTCGAATAGGAGCACGGAATTTCGACCGACTCCAAACCATTCAATTTTTTTAATAGGAAACCTATCTCAACCACCATTAAAATATATATTATACATCATATAAAAAAATTGGAAGGTTTTGAGTCGACAAAAATTTCGAATTCCTCTTCGGAAGCAGTTTAATGTAGTTAAACTCACCCGCCGATGAATTTCGGCCAAACTCCAAACCTTCCAATTTTTTAATATGACGCATAATATGTGGTTAAATGATGATTGGGATAGGTTTAGGTTGTTGATCTTTGAAAATGATGGCTAAAACGGATGAAATTACTTACATTGACTAGTTCGGAATAGGAGCACCGGAATTTCGACCGACTCCAAACCATTCAATTTTTTTTAATAGGAAACCTATCTCAACCACCATTAAAATATATATTATGCATCATATCCAAAAATTGGAAGGTTTTGAGTCGACAAAAATTTCGAATTCCTCTTCGGAAGCTGTTTAATGTAGCTAAACTCACCCGCCGTTGAATTTCGGCCAAACTCCAAACCTTCCAATTTTTGAATATGACGCATAATATGTGGTCAAATGATGATTGGGATAGGTTTCGGTTGTTGATCTTTGAAAGTGATGGCTAAAACGGATGAAATTACTTACATTGACTAGTTTCGAATAGGAGCACGGAATTTCGACCGACTCCAAACCATTCAAATTTTTTAATAGGAAACCTATCTCAACCACCATTAAAATATATATTATACATCATATCCAAAAATTGGAAGGTTTTGAGTCGACAAAAATTTCGAATTCCTCTTCGGAACTTTTAATGTAGCTAAACTCACCCGCCGATGAATTTCGGCCAAACTCCAAACCTTCCAATTTTTGAATATGAAGCATAATATGTGGTAAAATGATGATTGGGATAGGTTTCGGTTAATAATCTTTGAAAATGATGGCTAAAACGGATGAAATTGGTTACATTGACTAGTTCGAATAGGAGCACCGGAATTTCGACCGACTCAAAACCATTCAATTTTTTTTAATAGGAAACCTATCTCAACCACCATTAAAATATATATTATGCATCATATCCAAAAATTGGAAGGTTTTGAGTCGACAAAAATTTCGAATTCCTCTTCGAAGCTTGTTTAATGTAGCTAAACTCACCCGCCGTTGAATTTCGGCCAAACTCCAAACCTTCCAATTTTTGAATATGACGCATAATATGTGGTCAAATGATGATTGGGATAGGTTTCGGTTGTTGATCTTTGAAAATGATGGCTAAAACGGATGAAATTACTTACATTGACTAGTTAGAATAGGAGCACGGAATTTCGACCGACTCCAAACCATTCAATTTTTTTAATAGGAAACCTATCTCAACCACCATTAAAATATATATTATGCATCATATCCAAAAATTGGAAGGTTTTGAGTCGACAAAAATTTCGAATTCCTCTTCGGAACTGTTTAATGTAGTTAAACTCACCCGCCGATGAATTTCGGCCAAACTCCAAACCTTCCAATTTTTGAATATGACGCATAATATGTGGTCAAATGATGATTGGGATAGGTTTCGGTTGTTGATCTTTGAAAATGATGGCTAAAACGGATGAAATTACTTACATTGACTAGTTCGAATAGGAGCACGGAATTTCGACCGACTCCAAACCATTCAATTTTTTTTAATAGGAAACCTATCTCAACCACCATTAAAATATATATTATGCATCATATCCAAAAATTGGAAGGTTTTGAGTCGACAAAAATTTCGAATTCCTCTTCGGAAGCTGTTTAATGTAGTTAAACTCACCCGCACGATGAATTTCGGCCAAACTCCAAACCTTCCAATTTTTGAATATGACGCATAATATGTGGTCAAATGATGATTGGGATAGGTTTCGGTTGTTGATCTTTGAAAATGATGGCTAAAACGGATGAAATTACTTACATTGACTAGTTCGAATAGGAGCACGGAATTTCGACCGACTCCAAACCATTCAATTTTTTTAATAGGAAACCTATCTCAACCACCATTAAAATATATATTATGCATCATATCCAAAAATTGGAAGGTTTTGAGTCGACAAAAATTTCGAATTCCTCTTCGGAACTGTTTAATGTAGATAAACTCACCCGCCGATGAATTTCGGCCAAACTCCAAACCTTCCAATTTTTGAATATGACGCATAATATGTGGTCAAATGATGATTGGGATAGGTTTCGGTTGTTGATCTTTGAAAGTGATGGCTAAAACGGATGAAATTACTTACATTGACTAGTTTCGAATAGGAGCACGGAATTTCGACCGACTCCAAACCATTAAATTTTTTTAATAGGAAACCTATCTCAACCACCATTAAAATATATATTATACATCATATCCAAAAATTGGAAGGTTTTGAGTCTGACAAAAATTTCGAATTCCTCTTCGGAACTGTTTAATGTAGTTAAACTCACCCGCCCGATGAATTTCGGCCAAACTCCAAACCTTCCAATTTTTGAATATGACGCATAATATGTGGTTAAATGATGATTGGGATAGGTTTCGGTTAATAATCTTTGAAAATGATGGCTAAAACGGATGAAATTGTTTACATTGACTAGTTCGAATAGGAGCACCGGAATTTCGACCGACTCCAAACCATTCAATTTTTTTAATAGGAAACCTATCTCAACCACCATTAAAATATATATTATGCATCATATCCAAAAATTGGAAGGTTTTGAGTCGACAAAAATTTCGAATTCCTCTTCGGAAGCTGTTTAATGTAGCTAAACTCACCCGCCCGATGAATTTCGGCCAAACTCCAAACCTTCCAATTTTTGAATATGAAGCATAATATGTGGTAAAATGATGATTGGGATAGGTTTCGGTTAATAATCTTCGAAAATGATGGCTAAAACGGATGAAATTGGTTACATTGACTAGTTCGAATAGGAGCACTGGAATTTCGACCGACTCCAAACCATTCAATTTTTTTAATAGGAAACCTATCTCAACCACCATTAAAATATATATTATGCATCATATCCAAAAATTGGAAGGTTTTGAGTCGACAAAAATTTCGAATTCCTCTTCGGAAGCGTTTAATGTAGATAAACTCACCGCCGATGAATTTCGGCCAAACTCCAAACCTTCCAATTTTTGAATATGACGCATAATATGTGGTCAAATGATGATTGGGATAGGTTTCGGTTGTTGATCTTTGAAAGTGATGGCTAAAACGGATGAAATTACTTACATTGACTAGTTTCGAATAGGAGCACGGAATTTCGACCGACTCCAAACCATTCAATTTTTTTAATAGGAAACCTATCTCAACCACCATTAAAATATATATTATACATCATATACAAAAATTGGAAGGTTTTGAGTCGACAAAAATTTCGAATTCCTCTTCGGAAGCTTTTAATGTAGTTAAACTCACCCTGCCGATGAATTTCGGCCAAACTCCAAACCTTCCAATTTTTTAATATGAAGCATAATATGTGGTTAAATGATGATTGGGATAGGTTTAGGTTGTTGATCTTTGAAAATGATGGCTAAAACGGATGAAATTACTTACATTGACTAGTTAGAATAGGAGCACGAATTTCGACCGACTCCAAACCATTCAATTTTTTTAATAGGAAACCTATCTCAACCACCATTAAAATATATATTATGCATCATATCCAAAAATTGGAAGGTTTTGAGTCGACAAAAATTTCGAATTCCTCTTCGGAAGCTGTTTAATGTAGATAAACTCACCCGCCCGATGAATTTCGGCCAAACTCCAAACCTTCCAATTTTTGAATATGACGCATAATATGTGGTCAAATGATGATTGGGATAGGTTTCGGTTGTTGATCTTTGAAAGTGATGGCTAAAACGGATGAAATTACTTACATTGACTAATTCGAATAGGAGCACGTGAATTTCGACCGACTCCAAACCATTCAAATTTTTTAATAGGAAACCTATCTCAACCACCATTAAAATATATATTATACATCATATAAAAAAATTGGAAGGTTTTGAGTCGACAAAAATTTCGAATTCCTCTTCGGAAGCTGTTTAATGTAGTTAAACTCACCCGCCGATGAATTTCGGCCAAACTCCAAACCTTCCAATTTTTTAATATGACGCATAATATGTGGTTAAATGATGATTGGGATAGGTTTAGGTTGTTGATCTTTGAAAATGATGGCTAAAACGGATGAAATTACTTACATTGACTAGTTCGAATAGGAGCACCGGAATTTCGACCGACTCCAAACCATTCAATTTTTTTAATAGGAAACCTATCTCAACCACCATTAAAATATATATTATGCATCATATCCAAAAATTGGAAGGTTTTGAGTCGACAAAAATTTCGAATTCCTCTTCGGAAGCTGTTTAATGTAGATAAACTCACCCGCCGATGAATTTCGGCCAAACTCCAAACCTTCCAATTTTTGAATATGACGCATAATATGTGGTCAAATGATGATTGGGATAGGTTTCGGTTGTTGATCTTTGAAAGTGATGGCTAAAACGGATGAAATTACTTACATTGACTAATTAGAATAGGAGCACGGAATTTCGACCGACTCCAAACCATTCAAATTTTTTAATAGGAAACCTATCTCAACCACCATTAAAATATATATTATACATCATATAAAAAAATTGGAAGGTTTTGAGTCGACAAAAATTTCGAATTCCTCTTCGGAAGCTGTTTAATGTAGTTAAACTCACCGCCCGATGAATTTCGGCCAAACTCCAAACCTTCCAATTTTTTAATATGACGCATAATATGTGGTTAAATGATGATTGGGATAGGTTTAGGTTGTTGATCTTTGAAAATGATGGCTAAAACGGATGAAATTACTTACATTGACTAGTTCGAATAGGAGCACCGAATTTCGACCGACTCCAAACCATTCAATTTTTTTAATAGGAAACCTATCTCAACCACCATTAAAATATATATTATGCATCATATCCAAAAATTGGAAGGTTTTGAGTCGACAAAAATTTCGAATTCCTCTTCGGAAGCTGTTTAATGTAGATAAACTCACCCGCCGTTGAATTTCGGCCAAACTCCAAACCTTCCAATTTTTGAATATGACGCATAATATGTGGTCAAATGATGATTGGGATAGGTTTCGGTTGTTGATCTTTGAAAGTGATGGCTAAAACGGATGAAATTACTTACATTGACTAATTCCGAATAGGAGCACTTAGAATTTCGACCGACTCCAAACCATTCAAATTTTTTAATAGGAAACCTATCTCAACCACCATTAAAATATATATTATACATCATATAAAAAAATTGGAAGGTTTTGAGTCGACAAAAATTTCGAATTCCTCTTCGGAAGCTGTTTAATGTAGTTAAACTCACCCGCCCGATGAATTTCGGCCAAACTCCAAACCTTCCAATTTTTTAATATGACGCATAATATGTGGTTAAATGATGATTGGGATAGGTTTAGGTTAATAATCTTTGAAAATGATGGCTAAAACGGATGAAATTGTTTACATTGACTAGTTCGAATAGGAGCACATAGAATTTCGACCGACTCCAAACCATTCAATTTTTTTAATAGGAAACCTATCTCAACCACCATTAAAATATATATTATGCATCATATCCAAAAATTGGAAGGTTTTGAGTCCAACAAAAATTTCGAATTCCTCTTCGGAACTGTTTAATGTAGCTAAACTCACCCGCCCGATGAATTTCGGCCAAACTCCAAACCTTCCAATTTTTGAATATGACGCATAATATGTGGTCAAATGATGATTGGGATAGGTTTCGGTTGTTGATCTTTGAAAGTGATGGCTAAAACGGATGAAATTACTTACATTGACTAATTCGAATAGGAGCACTTGGAATTTCGACCGACTCCAAACCATTCAATTTTTTTAATAGGAAACCTATCTCAACCACCATTAAAATATATATTATACATCATATAAAAAAATTGGAAGGTTTTGAGTCGACAAAAATTTCGAATTCCTCTTCGGAAGCTGTTTAATGTAGTTAAACTCACCGCCGATGAATTTCGGCCAAACTCCAAACCTTCCAATTTTTTAATATGACGCATAATATGTGGTTAAATGATGATTGGGATAGGTTTAGGTTGTTGATCTTTGAAAATGATGGCTAAAACGGATGAAATTACTTACATTGACTAGTTCGAATAGGAGCACGGAATTTCGACCGACTCCAAACCATTCAATTTTTTTAATAGGAAACCTATCTCAACCACCATTAAAATATATATTATGCATCATATCCAAAAATTGGAAGGTTTTGAGTCCAACAAAAATTTCGAATTCCTCTTCGGAAGCTGTTTAATGTAGATAAACTCACCCGCCGATGAATTTCGGCCAAACTCCAAACCTTCCAATTTTTGAATATGACGCATAATATGTGGTCAAATGATGATTGGGATAGGTTTCGGTTGTTGATCTTTGAAAGTGATGGCTAAAACGGATGAAATTACTTACATTGACTAATTAGAATAGGAGCACTTAGGAATTTCGACCGACTCCAAACCATTCAATTTTTTAATAGGAAACCTATCTCAACCACCATTAAAATATATATTATACATCATATAAAAAAATTGGAAGGTTTTGAGTCTGACAAAAATTTCGAATTCCTCTTCGGAACTTTTAATGTAGTTAAACTCACCCGCCCGATGAATTTCGGCCAAACTCCAAACCTTCCAATTTTTTAATATGACGCATAATATGTGGTTAAATGATGATTGGGATAGGTTTAGGTTGTTGATCTTTGAAAATGATGGCTAAAACGGATGAAATTACTTACATTGACTAGTTCGAATAGGAGCACCGAAATTTCGACCGACTCCAAACCATTCAATTTTTTTAATAGGAAACCTATCTCAACCACCATTAAAATATATATTATGCATCATATCCAAAAATTGGAAGGTTTTGAGTCGACAAAAATTTCGAATTCCTCTTCGGAACTGTTTAATGTAGATAAACTCACCCGCCGTTGAATTTCGGCCAAACTCCAAACCTTCCAATTTTTGAATATGACGCATAATATGTGGTCAAATGATGATTGGGATAGGTTTCGGTTGTTGATCTTTGAAAGTGATGGCTAAAACGGATGAAATTACTTACATTGACTAGTTTCGAATAGGAGCACGGAATTTCGACCGACTCCAAACCATTCAAATTTTTTAATAGGAAACCTATCTCAACCACCATTAAAATATATATTATACATCATATCCAAAAATTGGAAGGTTTTGAGTCGACAAAAATTTCGAATTCCTCTTCGGAAACTAAACTCACCCGCCGATGAATTTCGGCCAAACTCCAAACCTTCCAATTTTTGAATATGAAGCATAATATGTGGTAAAATATGATTGGGATAGGTTTCGGTTAATAATCTTCGAAAATGATGGCTAAAACGGATGAAATTGTTTACATTGACTAGTTCGAATAGGAGCACGGAATTTCGACCGACTCCAAACCATTCAATTTTTTTAATAGGAAACCTATCTCAACCACCATTAAAATATATATTATGCATCATATCCAAAAATTGGAAGGTTTTGAGTCGACAAAAATTTCGAATTCCTCTTCGGAAACTGTTTAATGTAGTTAAACTCACCCGCCCGATGAATTTCGGCCAAACTCCAAACCTTCCAATTTTTGAATATGACGCATAATATGTGGTCAAATGATGATTGGGATAGGTTTCGGTTGTTGATCTTTGAAAGTGATGGCTAAAACGGATGAAATTACTTACATTGACTAGTTCGAATAGGAGCACGGAATTTCGACCGACTCCAAACCATTCAAATTTTTTAATAGGAAACCTATCTCAACCACCATTAAAATATATATTATACATCATATAAAAAAATTGGAAGGTTTTGAGTCGACAAAAATTTCGAATTCCTCTTCGGAAGCTGTTTAATGTAGTTAAACTCACCCGCCCGATGAATTTCGGCCAAACTCCAAACCTTCCAATTTTTTAATATGCCGCATAATATGTGGTTAAATGATGATTGGGATAGGTTTAGGTTGTTGATCTTTGAAAATGATGGCTAAAACGGATGAAATTACTTACATTGACTAGTTCGAATAGGAGCACCGAATTTCGACCGACTCCAAACCATTCAATTTTTTTAATAGGAAACCTATCTCAACCACCATTAAAATATATATTATGCATCATATCCAAAAATTGGAAGGTTTTGAGTCGACAAAAATTTCGAATTCCTCTTCGGAAGCTGTTTAATGTAGATAAACTCACCCGCCGTTCCATTTCGGCCAAACTCCAAACCTTCCAATTTTTGAATATGACGCATAATATGTGGTCAAATGATGATTGGGATAGGTTTCGGTTGTTGATCTTTGAAAGTGATGGCTAAAACGGATGAAATTACTTACATTGACTAGTTTCGAATAGGAGCAGGAATTTCGACCGACTCCAAACCATTCAAATTTTTTAATAGGAAACCTATCTCAACCACCATTAAAATATATATTATACATCATATCCAAAAATTGGAAGGTTTTGAGTCGACAAAAATTTCGAATTCCTCTTCGGAAGCTTGTTTAATGTAGCTAAACTCACCCGCTTGATGAATTTCGGCCAAACTCCAAACCTTCCAATTTTTGAATATGAAGCATAATATGTGGTAAAATGATGATTGGGATAGGTTTCGGTTAATAATCTTCGAAAATGATGGCTAAAACGGATGAAATTGTTTACATTGACTAGTTCGAATAGGAGCACTTAGGAATTTCGACCGACTCCAAACCATTCAATTTTTTTAATAAGAAACCTATCTCAACCACCATTAAAATATATATTATGCATCATATCCAAAAATTGGAAGGTTTTGAGTCGACAAAAATTTCGAATTCCTCTTCGAAGCTGTTTAATGTAGCTAAACTCACCCGCCGATGAATTTCGGCCAAACTCCAAACCTTCCAATTTTTGAATATGAAGCATAATATGTGGTAAAATGATGATTGGGATAGGTTTCGGTTAATAATCTTCGAAAATGATGGCTAAAACGGATGAAATTGGTTACATTGACTAGTTCGAATAGGAGCACCGCAATTTCGACCGACTCAAAACCATTCAATTTTTTTAATAGGAAACCTATCTCAACCACCATTAAAATATATATTATGCATCATATCCAAAAATTGGAAGGTTTTGAGTCTGACAAAAATTTCGAATTCCTCTTCGGAAGCTGTTTAATGTAGTTAAACTCACCCGCCGATGAATTTCGGCCAAACTCCAAACCTTCCACTTTTTGAATATAACGCAAAATATGTGGTCAAATGATGATTGGGATAGGTTTCGGTTGTTGATCTTTGAAAGTGATGGCTAAAACGGATGAAATTACTTACATTGACTAATTCGAATAGGAGCACGGAATTTCGACCGACTCCAAACCATTCAATTTTTTTAATAGGAAACCTATCTCAACCACCATTAAAATATATATTATACATCATATAAAAAAATTGGAAGGTTTTGAGTCGACAAAAATTTCGAATTCCTCTTCGGAAGCTGTTTAATGTAGTTAAACTCACCCGCCGATGAATTTCGGCCAAACTCCAAACCTTCCAATTTTTTAATATGACGCATAATATGTGGTTAAATGATGATTGGGATAGGTTTAGGTTGTTGATCTTTGAAAATGATGGCTAAAACGGATGAAATTACTTACATTGACTAGTTCGAATAGGAGCACGGAATTTCGACCGACTCCAAACCATTCAATTTTTTTAATAGGAAACCTATCTCAACCACCATTAAAATATATATTATGCATCATATCCAAAAATTGGAAGGTTTTGAGTCGACAAAAATTTCGAATTCCTCTTCGGAACTGTTTAATGTAGATAAACTCACCGCGCCGTTGAATTTCGGCCAAACTCCAAACCTTCCAATTTTTGAATATGACGCATAATATGTGGTCAAATGATGATTGGGATAGGTTTCGGTTGTTGATCTTTGAAAGTGATGGCTAAAACGGATGAAATTACTTACATTGACTAGTTTCGAATAGGAGCACGGAATTTCGACCGACTCCAAACCATTCAAATTTTTTAATAGGAAACCTATCTCAACCACCATTAAAATATATATTATACATCATATAAAAAAATTGGAAGGTTTTGAGTCGACAAAAATTTCGAATTCCTCTTCGGAAGCTGTTTAATGTAGTTAAACTCACCCGCCGATGAATTTCGGCCAAACTCCAAACCTTCCAATTTTTTAATATAACGCATAATATGTGGTTAAATGATGATTGGGATAGGTTTCGGTTGTTGATCTTTGAAAATGATGGCTAAAACGGATGAAATTACTTACATTGACTAGTTCGAATAGGAGCAGGAATTTCGGCCGACTCCAAACCATTCAATTTTTTTAATAGGAAACCTATCTCAACCACCATTAAAATATATATTATACATCATATCCAAAAATTGGAAGGTTTTGAGTCGACAAAAATTTCGAATTCCTCTTCGGAAGCTTTAATTACTAAACTCACCCGCCCGATGAATTTCGGCCAAACTCCAAACCTTCCAATTTTTGAATATGAACATAATATGTGGTAAAATGATATTGGGATAGGTTTCGGTTAATAATCTTCGAAAATGATGGCTAAAACGGATGAAATTGTTTACATTGACTAGTTCGAATAGGAGCACGGAATTTCGACCGACTCCAAACCATTCAATTTTTTTAATAAGAAACCTATCTCAACCACCATTAAAATATATATTATGCATCATATCCAAAAATTGGAAGGTTTTAGTCGACAAAAATTTCGAATTCCTCTTCGAACTTTAATTAGCTAAACTCACCCGCCGATGAATTTCGGCCAAACTCCAAACCTTCCAATTTTTGAATATGAAGCATAATATGTGGTAAAATGATGATTGGGATAGGTTTCGGTTAATAATCTTCGAAAATGATGGCTAAAACGGATGAAATTGGTTACATTGACTAGTTCGAATAGGAGCACGGATTTCGACCGACTCAAAACCATTCAATTTTTTTAATAGGAAACCTATCTCAACCACCATTAAAATATATATTATGCATCATATCCAAAAATTGGAAGGTTTTGAGTCGACAAAAATTTCGAATTCCTCTTCGGAACTGTTTAATGTAGTTAAACTCACCCGCCGATGAATTTCGGCCAAACTCCAAACCTTCCACTTTTTGAATATAACGCATAATATGTGGTCAAATGATGATTGGGATAGGTTTCGGTTGTTGATCTTTGAAAGTGATGGCTAAAACGGATGAAATTACTTACATTGACTAATTCGAATAGGAGCAGGAATTTCGACCGACTCCAAACCATTCAATTTTTTTAATAGGAAACCTATCTCAACCACCATTAAAATATATATTATACATCATATAAAAAAATTGGAAGGTTTTGAGTCGACAAAAATTTCGAATTCCTCTTCGGAAGCTGTTTAATGTAGTTAAACTCACCCGCCGATGAATTTCGGCCAAACTCCAAACCTTCCAATTTTTTAATATGAAGCATAATATGTGGTTAAATGATGATTGGGATAGGTTTCGGTTGTTGATCTTTGAAAATGATGGCTAAAACGGATGAAATTACTTACATTGACTAGTTCGAATAGGAGCACCGAATTTCGACCGACTCCAAACCATTCAATTTTTTTAATAGGAAACCTATCTCAACCACCATTAAAATATATATTATGCATCATATCCAAAAATTGGAAGGTTTTGAGTCGACAAAAATTTCGAATTCCTCTTCGGAACTGTTTAATGTAGATAAACTCACCGCCGATGAATTTCGGCCAAACTCCAAACCTTCCAATTTTTGAATATGACGCATAATATGTGGTCAAATGATGATTGGGATAGGTTTCGGTTGTTGATCTTTGAAAGTGATGGCTAAAACGGATGAAATTACTTACATTGACTAATTCCGAATAGGAGCACCGGAATTTCGACCGACTCCAAACCATTCAATTTTTTTAATAGGAAACCTATCTCAACCACCATTAAAATATATATTATACATCATATAAAAAAATTGGAAGGTTTTGAGTCGACAAAAATTTCGAATTCCTCTTCGGAAGCTGTTTAATGTAGTTAAACTCACCCGCCCGATGAATTTCGGCCAAACTCCAAACCTTCCAATTTTTTAATATGACGCATAATATGTGGTTAAATGATGATTGGGATAGGTTTAGGTTGTTGATCTTTGAAAATGATGGCTAAAACGGATGAAATTACTTACATTGACTAGTTCGAATAGGAGCACGGAATTTCGACCGACTCCAAACCATTCAATTTTTTTAATAGGAAACCTATCTCAACCACCATTAAAATATATATTATGCATCATATCCAAAAATTGGAAGGTTTTGAGTCTGACAAAAATTTCGAATTCCTCTTCGGAACTGTTTAATGTAGATAAACTCACCCGCCGTTGAATTTCGGCCAAACTCCAAACCTTCCAATTTTTGAATATGACGCATAATATGTGGTCAAATGATGATTGGGATAGGTTTCGGTTGTTGATCTTTGAAAGTGATGGCTAAAACGGATGAAATTACTTACATTGACTAGTTTCGAATAGGAGCACGGGAATTTCGACCGACTCCAAACCATTCAAATTTTTTAATAGGAAACCTATCTCAACCACCATTAAAATATATATTATACATCATATCCAAAAATTGGAAGGTTTTGAGTCGACAAAAATTTCGAATTCCTCTTCGGAAGCTGTTTAATGTAGCTAAACTCACCCGCCGATGAATTTCGGCCAAACTCCAAACCTTCCAATTTTTGAATATGAAGCATAATATGTGGTAAAATGATGATTGGGATAGGTTTCGGTTAATAATCTTCGAAAATGATGGCTAAAACGGATGAAATTGTTTACATTGACTAGTTCGAATAGGAGCACGGAATTTCGACCGACTCCAAACCATTCAATTTTTTTAATAAGAAACCTATCTCAACCACCATTAAAATATATATTATGCATCATATCCAAAAATTGGAAGGTTTTGAGTCGACAAAAATTTCGAATTCCTCTTCGGAAGCTTTTAATGTAGCTAAACTCACCCGCCGATGAATTTCGGCCAAACTCCAAACCTTCCAATTTTTGAATATGAAGCATAATATGTGGTAAAATGATGATTGGGATAGGTTTCGGTTAATAATCTTCGAAAATGATGGCTAAAACGGATGAAATTGGTTACATTGACTAGTTCGAATAGGAGCACTTAGGAATTTCGACCGACTCAAAACCATTCAATTTTTTTAATAGGAAACCTATCTCAACCACCATTAAAATATATATTATGCATCATATCCAAAAATTGGAAGGTTTTGAGTCGACAAAAATTTCGAATTCCTCTTCGGAAGTGTTTAATGTAGTTAAACTCACCCGCACGATGAATTTCGGCCAAACTCCAAAACTTCCACTTTTTGAATATAACGCAAAATATGTGGTCAAATGATGATTGGGATAGGTTTCGGTTGTTGATCTTTGAAAGTGATGGCTAAAACGGATGAAATTACTTACATTGACTAATTCGAATAGGAGCACGAATTTCGACCGACTCCAAACCATTCAATTTTTTTAATAGGAAACCTATCTCAACCACCATTAAAATATATATTATACATCATATAAAAAAATTGGAAGGTTTTGAGTCGACAAAAATTTCGAATTCCTCTTCGGAAGCTTGTTTAATGTAGTTAAACTCACCCGCCCGATGAATTTCGGCCAAACTCCAAACCTTCCAATTTTTTAATATGACGCATAATATGTGGTTAAATGATGATTGGGATAGGTTTAGGTTGTTGATCTTTGAAAATGATGGCTAAAACGGATGAAATTACTTACATTGACTAGTTCGAATAGGAGCATTAGGAATTTCGACCGACTCCAAACCATTCAATTTTTTTTAATAGGAAACCTATCTCAACCACCATTAAAATATATATTATGCATCATATCCAAAAATTGGAAGGTTTTGAGTCGACAAAAATTTCGAATTCCTCTTCGGAAAGCTGTTTAATGTAGATAAACTCACCCGCCGTTGAATTTCGGCCAAACTCCAAACCTTCCAATTTTTGAATATGACGCATAATATGTGGTCAAATGATGATTGGGATAGGTTTCGGTTGTTGATCTTTGAAAGTGATGGCTAAAACGGATGAAATTACTTACATTGACTAGTTTCGAATAGGAGCACCGGAATTTCGACCGACTCCAAACCATTCAAATTTTTTAATAGGAAACCTATCTCAACCACCATTAAAATATATATTATACATCATATCCAAAAATTGGAAGGTTTTGAGTCTGACAAAAATTTCGAATTCCTCTTCGGAAGCGTTTAATGTAGCTAAACTCACCCGCCCGATGAATTTCGGCCAAACTCCAAACCTTCCAATTTTTGAATATGAAGCATAATATGTGGTAAAATGATGATTGGGATAGGTTTCGGTTAATAATCTTCGAAAATGATGGCTAAAACGGATGAAATTGTTTACATTGACTAGTTCCGAATAGGAGCACCGGAATTTCGACCGACTCCAAACCATTCAATTTTTTTAATAAGAAACCTATCTCAACCACCATTAAAATATATATTATGCATCATATCCAAAAATTGGAAGGTTTTGAGTCGACAAAAATTTCGAATTCCTCTTCGGAAGCATTTAATGTAGATAAACTCACCCGCCCGATGAATTTCGGCCAAACTCCAAACCTTCCAATTTTTGAATATGAAGCATAATATGTGGTCAAATGATGATTGGGATAGGTTTCGGTTGTTGATCTTCGAAAGTGATGGCTAAAACGGATGAAATTGCTTACATTGACTAGTTCGAATAGGAGCACGGAATTTCGACCGACTCCAAACCATTCAATTTTTTAATAGGAAACCTATCTCAACCACCATTAAAATATATATTATGCATCATATACAAAAATTGGAAGGTTTTGAGTCGACAAAAATTTCGAATTCCTCTTCGGAAGCTGTTTAATGTAGTTAAACTCACCCGCCGATGAATTTCGGCCAAACTCCAAACCTTCCAATTTTTGAATATGACGCATAATATGTGGTCAAATGATGATTGGGATAGGTTTCGGTTGTTGATCTTTGAAAATGATGGCTAAAACGGATGAAATTACTTACATTGACTAGTTCGAATAGGAGCACGGAATTTCGACCGACTCCAAACCATTCAATTTTTTTAATAGGAAACCTATCTCAACCACCATTAAAATATATATTATGCATCATATCCAAAAATTGGAAGGTTTTGAGTCGACAAAAATTTCGAATTCCTCTTCGGAAGCTGTTTAATGTAGTTAAACTCACCCGCCGATGAATTTCGGCCAAACTCCAAACCTTCCAATTTTTGAATATGAAGCATAATATGTGGTAAAATGATGATTGGGATAGGTTTCGGTTAATAATCTTCGAAAATGATGGCTAAAACGGATGAAATTGGTTACATTGACTAGTTCGAATAGGAGCACCGAATTTCGACCGACTCCAAACCATTCAATTTTTTTAATAGGAAACCTATCTCAACCACCATTAAAATATATATTATGCATCATATCCAAAAATTGGAAGGTTTTGAGTCGACAAAAATTTCGAATTCCTCTTCGAAACTGTTTAATGTAGCTAAACTCACCCGCCGATGAATTTCGGCCAAACTCCAAACCTTCCAATTTTTGAATATGAAGCATAATATGTGGTAAAATGATGATTGGGATAGGTTTCGGTTAATAATCTTCGAAAATGATGGCTAAAACGGATGAAATTGGTTACATTGACTAGTTTCGAATAGGAGCACTTAGAATTTCGACCGACTCAAAACCATTCAATTTTTTTTAATAGGAAACCTATCTCAACCACCATTAAAATATATATTATGCATCATATCCAAAAATTGGAAGGTTTTGAGTCTGACAAAAATTTCGAATTCCTCTTCGGAACTGTTTAATGTAGTTAAACTCACCCGCCCGATGAATTTCGGCCAAACTCCAAAACTTCCACTTTTTGAATATAACGCAAAATATGTGGTCAAATGATGATTGGGATAGGTTTCGGTTGTTGATCTTTGAAAATGATGGCTAAAACGGATGAAATTACTTACATTGACTAATTCGAATAGGAGCACCGAATTTCGACCGACTCCAAACCATTCAATTTTTTTAATAGGAAACCTATCTCAACCACCATTAAAATATATATTATACATCATATAAAAAAATTGGAAGGTTTTGAGTCGACAAAAATTTCGAATTCCTCTTCGGAAGCTGTTTAATGTAGTTAAACTCACCCGCCCGATGAATTTCGGCCAAACTCCAAACCTTCCAATTTTTTAATATGACGCATAATATGTGGTTAAATGATGATTGGGATAGGTTTAGGTTGTTGATCTTTGAAAATGATGGCTAAAACGGATGAAATTACTTACATTGACTAGTTCGAATAGGAGCACCGAATTTCGACCGACTCCAAACCATTCAATTTTTTTAATAGGAAACCTATCTCAACCACCATTAAAATATATATTATGCATCATATCCAAAAATTGGAAGGTTTTGAGTCGACAAAAATTTCGAATTCCTCTTCGGAACTGTTTAATGTAGTTAAACTCACCCGCCGATGAATTTCGGCCAAACTCCAAACCTTCCAATTTTTGAATATGACGCATAATATGTGGTCAAATGATGATTGGGATAGGTTTCGGTTGTTGATCTTTGAAAGTGATGGCTAAAACGGATGAAATTACTTACATTGACTAATTCGAATAGGAGCACGGAATTTCGACCGACTCCAAACCATTCAATTTTTTTAATAGGAAACCTATCTCAACCACCATTAAAATATATATTATACATCATATAAAAAAATTGGAAGGTTTTGAGTCGACAAAAATTTCGAATTCCTCTTCGGAAGCTGTTTTAATGTAGTTAAACTCACCCGCCCGATGAATTTCGGCCAAACTCCAAACCTTCCAATTTTTTAATATGAAGCATAATATGTGGTTAAATGATGATTGGGATAGGTTTCGGTTAATAATCTTCGAAAATGATGGCTAAAACGGATGAAATTACTTACATTGACTAGTTCGAATAGAACACCGAAATTTCGACCGACTCCAAACCATTCAATTTTTTTAATAGGAAACCTATCTCAACCACCATTAAAATATATATTATGCATCATATCCAAAAATTGGAAGGTTTTGAGTCTGACAAAAATTTCGAATTCCTCTTCGAAGCGTTTAATGTAGCTAAACTCACCCGCCCGATGAATTTCGGCCAAACTCCAAACCTTCCAATTTTTGAATATGACGCATAATATGTGGTCAAATGATGATTGGGATAGGTTTCGGTTGTTGATCTTTGAAAGTGATGGCTAAAACGGATGAAATTACTTACATTGACTAGTTTCGAATAGGAGCACCGGAATTTCGACCGACTCCAAACCATTCAAATTTTTTAATAGGAAACCTATCTCAACCACCATTAAAATATATATTATACATCATATAAAAAAATTGGAAGGTTTTGAGTCTGACAAAAATTTCGAATTCCTCTTCGGAACGGTTTAATGTAGTTAAACTCACCCGCCCGATGAATTTCGGCCAAACTCCAAACCTTCCAATTTTTTAATATGACGCATAATATGTGGTTAAATGATGATTGGGATAGGTTTAGGTTGTTGATCTTTGAAAATGATGGCTAAAACGGATGAAATTACTTACATTGACTAGTTCGAATAGGAGACACCGAATTTCGACCGACTCCAAACCATTCAATTTTTTAATAGGAAACCTATCTCAACCACCATTAAAATATATATTATGCATCATATCCAAAAATTGGAAGGTTTTGAGTCGACAAAAATTTCGAATTCCTCTTCGGAAGCTGTTTAATGTAGATAAACTCACCCGCCGTTGAATTTCGGCCAAACTCCAAACCTTCCAATTTTTGAATATGACGCATAATATGTGGTCAAATGATGATTGGGATAGGTTTCGGTTGTTGATCTTTGAAAGTGATGGCTAAAACGGATGAAATTACTTACATTGACTAATTAGAATAGGAGCAGGAATTTCGACCGACTCCAAACCATTCAATTTTTTTAATAGGAAACCTATCTCAACCACCATTAAAATATATATTATACATCATATAAAAAAATTGGAAGGTTTTGAGTCGACAAAAATTTCGAATTCCTCTTCGGAACTGTTTAATGTAGTTAAACTCACCCGCCCGATGAATTTCGGCCAAACTCCAAACCTTCCAATTTTTTAATATGACGTATAATATGTGGTTAAATGATGATTGGGATAGGTTTCGGTTGTTGATCTTTGAAAGTGATGGCTAAAACGGATGAAATTACTTACATTGACTAGTTCGAATAGGAGCACCGGAATTTCGACAGACTCCAAACCATTCAATTTTTTTAATAGGAAACCTATCTCAACCACCATTAAAATATATATTATGCATCATATCCAAAAATTGGAAGGTTTTGAGTCGACACAAAATTTCGAATTCCTCTTCGGAAGCTGTTTAATGTAGCTAAACTCACCCGCCCGATGAATTTCGGCCAAACTCCAAACCTTCCAATTTTTGAATATGACGCATAATATGTGGTCAAATGATGATTGGGATAGGTTTCGGTTGTTGATCTTTGAAAGTGATGGCTAAAACGGATGAAATTACTTACATTGACTAGTTAGAATAGGAGCGGAATTTCGACCGACTCCAAACCATTCAAATTTTTTAATAGGAAACCTATCTCAACCACCATTAAAATATATATTATACATCATATAAAAAAATTGGAAGGTTTTGAGTCTGACAAAAATTTCGAATTCCTCTTCGGAACTGTTTAATGTAGTTAAACTCACCCGCCCGATGAATTTCGGCCAAACTCCAAACCTTCCAATTTTTTAATATGACGCATAATATGTGGTTAAATGATGATTGGGATAGGTTTAGGTTGTTGATCTTTGAAAATGATGGCTAAAACGGATGAAATTACTTACATTGACTAGTTCGAATAGGAGCACCGAATTTCGACCGACTCCAAAACCATTCAATTTTTTAATAGGAAACCTATCTCAACCACCATTAAAATATATATTATGCATCATATCCAAAAATTGGAAGGTTTTGAGTCTGACAAAAATTTCGAATTCCTCTTCGGAATTCTTGTTTAATGTAGTTAAACTCACCCGCCGATGAATTTCGGCCAAACTCCAAACCTTCCAATTTTTGAATATGAAGCATAATATGTGGTTAAATGATGATTGGGATAGGTTTCGGTTGTTGATCTTTGAAAGTGATGGCTAAAACGGATGAAATTACTTACATTGACTAGTTCGAATAGGAGCACGGAATTTCGACCGACTCCAAACCATTCAAATTTTTTAATAGGAAACCTATCTCAACCACCATTAAAATATATATTATACATCATATAAAAATATTGGAAGGTTTTGAGTCGACAAAAATTTCGAATTCCTCTTCGGAACGGTTTAATGTAGTTAAACTCACCCGCCCGATGAATTTCGGCCAAACTCCAACCCTTCCAATTTTTTAATATGACGTATAATATGTGGGTAAATGATGATTGGGATAGGTTTCGGTTATTAATCTTCGAAAATGATGGCTAAAACGGATGAAATTGTTTACATTGACTAGTTCGAATAGGAGCACCGGAATTTCGACCGACTCCAAACTATTCAATTTTTTTAATAGGAAACCTATCTCAACCACCATTAAAATATATATTACGCATCATATCCAAAAATTGGAAGGTTTTGAGTCTGACAAAAATTTCGAATTCCTCTTCGAAACTGTTTAATGTAGCTAAACTCACCCGCCCGATGAATTTCGGCCAAACTCCAAACCTTCCAATTTTTGAATATGAAGCATAATATGTGGTAAAATGATGATTGGGATAGGTTTCGGTTAATAATCTTCGAAAATGATGGCTAAAACGGATGAAATTGTTTACATTGACTAGTTCCGATTAGGAGCACAGGAATTTCGACCGACTCCAAACCATTCAATTTTTTTTAATAGGAAACCTATCTCAACCACCATTAAAATATATATAATGCATCATATCCAAATATTGGAAGGTTTTGAGTCTGACAAAAATTTCGAATTCCTCTTCGGAGCTGTTTAATGTAGCTAAACTCACCCGCACGATGAATTTCGGCCAAACTCCAAAACTTCCAATTTTCGAATATGACGCATAATATGTGGTCAAATGATGATTGGGATAGGTTTCGGTTGTTGATCTTTGAAAGTGATGGCTAAAACGGATGAAATTACTTACATTGACTAGTTTCGAATAGGAGCACTTAGAATTTCGACCGACTCCAAACCATTCAAATTTTTTAATAGGAAACCTATCTCAACCACCATTAAAATATATATTATACATCATATAAAAAAATTGGAAGGTTTTGAGTCGACAAAAATTTCGAATTCCTCTTCGGAACGGTTTTAATGTAGTTAAACTCACACTTAGATGAATTTCGGCCAAACTCCAAACTTTCCAATTTTTAAATATGACGTATAATATGTGGTTAAATGATGATTGGGATAGGTTTCGGTTGTTGATCTTTGAAAGTGATGGCTAAAACGGATGAAATTACTTACATTGATTAGTTCCGAATAGGAGCACCGGAATTTCGACCGACTCCAAACCATTCAATTTTTTTAATAGGAAACCTATCTCAACCACCATTAAAATATATATAATGCATCATATCCAAATATTGGAAGGTTTTGAGTCTGACAAAAATTTCGAATTCCTCTTCGAAACATTTAATGTAGCTAAACTCACCCGCAGATGAATTTCGGCCAAACTCCAAACCTTCCAATTTTCGAATATGACGCATAATATGTGGTCAAATGATGATTGGGATAGGTTTCGGTTGTTGATCTTTGAAAGTGATGGCTAAAACGGATGAAATTACTTACATTGACTAGTTTCGAATAGGAGCAGGAATTTCGACCGACTCCAAACCATTCAAATTTTTTAATAGGAAACCTATCTCAACCACCATTAAAATATATATTATACATCATATAAAAAAAATTGGAAGGTTTTGAGTCTGACAAAAATTTCGAATTCCTCTTCGGAACTGTTTAATGTAGTTAAACTCACCCGCCCGATGAATTTCGGCCAAACTCCAAACTTTCCAATTTTTAAATATGACGTATAATATGTGGTTAAATGATGATTGGGATAGGTTTCGGTTGTTGATCTTTGAAAGTGATGGCTAAAACGGATGAAATTACTTACATTGACTAGTTCGAATAGGAGCGGAATTTCGACCGACTCCAAACCATTCAATTTTTTTAATAGGAAACCTATCTCAACCACCATAAAAATATATATAATGCATCATATCAAAAAATTGGAAGGTTTTGAGTCTGACAAAAATTTCGAATTCCTCTTCGGAAGCTGTTTAATGTAGCTAAACTCACACTTAGATGAATTTCGGCCAAACTCCAAACCTTCAATTTTTGAATATGACGCATAATATGTGGGTAAATGATGATTGGGATAGGTTTCGGTTATTAATCTTCGAAAATGATGGCTAAAACGGATGAAATTGTTTACATTGACAAGTTCGAATAACAGCACGGAATTTCGACCGACTCCAAACCATTCAATTTTTTAATAGGAAACCTATCTCAACCACCATTAAAATATATATTATGCATCATATCCAAAAATTGGAAGGTTTTGAGTCTGACAAAAATTTCGAATTCCTCATCGGAACGGTTTAATGTAGTTAAACTCACCGCCGATGAATTTCGGCCAAACTCCAAACTTTCCAATTTTTAAATATGACGTATAATATGTGGTTAAATGATGATTGGGATAGGTTTCGGTTGTTGATCTTTGAAAGTGATGGCTAAAACGGATGAAATTACTTACATTAACTAGTTAGAATAGGAGCACCGGAATTTCGACCGACTCCAAACCATTCAATTTTTTTAATAGGAAACCTATCTCAACCACCATTAAAATATATATAATGCATCATATCAAAAAATTGGAAGGTTTTGAGTCTGACAAAAATTTCGAATTCCTCTTCGGAAGCTGTTTAATGTAGCTAAACTCACCCGCCCGATGAATTTCGGCCAAACTCCAAACCTTCCAATTTTTGAATATGACGCATAATATGTGGGTAAATGATGATTGGGATAGGTTTCGGTTATTAATCTTCAAAAATGATGGCTAAAACGGATGAAATTGTTTACGTTGACTAGTTCCGAATAAGAGCACCGGAATTTCGACCGACTCCAAACCATTCAATTTTTTAATAGGAAACCTATCTCAACCACCATTAAAATATATATTATGCATCATATCCAAAAATTGGAAGGTTTTGAGTCTGACAAAAATTACGAATTCCTCTTCGGAACTGTTTAATGTAGCTAAACGTACCCGCCCGATGAATTTCGGCCAAACTCCAAACCTTCCAATTTTTGAATATGACGCATAATATGTGGTTAAATGATGATAGGGACAGGTTTCGGTTAATAATCTTCAAAAATGATGGCTAAAACGGATGAAATTGTTTACATTGACTAGTTCCGAATAGGAGCACCGGAATTTCGACCAACTCAAAACCATTCAATTTTTTTAATAGGAAACCTATATCAACTACCATTAAAATATATATTATGCATCATATCCAAAAATTGGAAGGTTTTGAGTCCACAAAAATTTCGAATTCCTCTTCGGAGCTTGTTTCAGTAGCTAAACTCACCGCCCGATGAATTTCGACCAAACTCCAAACCTTCCAATTTTTGAATATGACGCATAATATGTGGTCAAATGATGATTGGGATAGGTTTCGGTTGTTGATCTTTGAAAGTGATGGCTAAAACGGATGAAATTACTTACATTGACTAGTTCGAATAGGAGCACCGGAATTTCGACCGACTCCAAACCATTTAATTTTTTTAATAGGAAACCTATCCCAACCACCATTAAAATATATATTATGCATCATATCCAAAAATTGGAAGGTTTTGAGTCCAACAAAAATTTCGAATTCCTCTTCGGAACTGTTTAATGTAGCTAAACTCACCCGCCCGATGAATTTCGACCAAACTCCAAACCTTCCAATTTTTGAATATGATGCATAATATGTGGTCAAATGATGATTGGGATAGGTTTCGGTTGTTGATCTTTGAAAGTGATGGCTAAAACGGATGAAATTACTTACATTGACTAGTTCCGAATAGGAGCACCGAAATTTCGACCGACTCCAAACCATTCAATTTTTTTAATAGGAAACCTATCCCAACCACCATTAAAATATATATTATGCATCATATCCAAAAATTGGAAGGTTTTGAGTCTGACAAAAATTTCGAATTCCTATTCGGAATTGTTTAATGTAGCTAAACTCACCCGCCCGATTAATTTTGGCAAAACTCCGAACCTTCCAATTTTTGAATATGACGCATAATATGTGGTCAAATGATGATTGGGATAGGTTTCGGTTGTGATCTTTGAAAGTGATGGCTAAAACGGATGAAATTACTTACATTGACTAGTTCCGAATAGGAGCACCGGAATTTCGACCGACTCAAAACCATTCAATTTTTTTAATAGGAAACCTATCTCAACCACCATTAAAATATATATAATGCATCATATCCAAAAATTGGAAGGTTTTGAGTCTGACAAAAATTTAGAATTCCTCTTCCGAACTGTTTAATGTAGCTAAACTCACCCGCCCGATGAATTTCGGCCAAACTCCAAACCTTCCAATTTTTTTATATGACGCATAATATGTGGTTAAATGATGATTGGGATAGGTTTCGGTTAATAATCTTCGAAAATGATGCCTAAAACGGATGAAATTGTTTACATTGACTAGTTCCGAATAAGAGCACCGGAATTTCGACCGACTCCAAACCATTCAATTTTTTTAATAGGAAACCTATCCCAACCACCATTAAAATATATATTATGCATCATATCCAAAAATTGGAAGGTTTTGAGTCTGACAAAAATTTCGAATTCCTCTTCGGAATTGTTTAATGTAGCTAAACTCACCCGCCCGATTAATTTTGGCAAAACTCCAAACCTTCCAATTTTTGAATAGGACGCATAATATGTGGTCAAATGATGATTGGGATAGGTTTCGGTTGTTGATCTTTGAAAGTGATGGCTAAAACGGATGAAATTACTTACATTGACTAGTTCCGAATAGGAGCACCGGAATTTCGACCGACTCAAAACCATTCAATTTTTTTAATAGGAAACCTATCTCAACCACCATTAAAATATATATAATGCATCATATCCAAAAATTGGAAGGTTTTGAGTCTGACAAAAATTTAGAATTCCTCTTCGGAACTGTTTAATGTAGCTACACTCACCCGCCCAATGAATTTCGGCCAAACTCCAAACCTTCCAATTTTTGAATATGACGCATAATATGTGGTTAAATGATGATTGGGATAGGTTTCGGTTAATAATCTTCGAAAATGATGGCTAAAACGGATGAAATTGTTTACATTGACTAGTTCCGAATAAGAGCACCGGAATTTCGACCGACTCCAAACCATTCAATTTTTTTAATAGGAAACCTATCTCAACCACCATTAAAATATATATTATGCATCATATCCAAAAATTGGAAGGTTTTGAGTCCAACAAAAATTTCGAATTCCTCTTCGGAACTGTTTAATGTAGCTATACTCACCCGCCTAATGAATTTCGGCCAAACTCCAAACCTTCCAATTTTTGAATATGACGCATAATATGTGGTCAAATGATGATTGGGATAGGTTTCGGTTGTTGATCTTTGAAAGTGATGGCTAAAACGGATGAAATTACTTACATTGACTAGTTCCGAATAGGAGCACCGGAATTTCGACCGACTCCAAACCATTTAATTTTTTTAATAGGAAACCTATCCCAACCACCATTAAAATATATATTATGCATCATATCCAAAAATTGGAAGGTTTTGAGTCCAACAAAAATTTCGAATTCCACTTCGGAACTGTTTAATGTAGCTAAACTCACCCGCCCGATGAATTTCGACCAAACTCCAAACCTTCCAATTTTTTAATATGACGCATAATATGTGGTCAAATGATGATTGGGATAGGTTTCGGTTGTTGATCTTTGAAAGTGATGGCTAAAACGGATGAAATTACTTACATTGACTAGTTCCGAATAGAGACATGGAATTTCGACCGACTCAAAACCATTCAATTTTTTTAATGGGAAACCTATCTCAACCACCATTAAAATATATATAATGCATCATATCCAAAAATTGGAAGGTTTTGAGTCTGACAAAAATTTAGAATTCCTCTTCGGAACTGTTTAATGTAGCTAAACTCACCCGCCCGATGAATTTCGGCCAAACTCCAAACCTTCCAATTTTTGAATATGACGCATAATATGTGGTTAAATGATGATTGGGATAGGTTTCGGTTATTAATCTTCGAAAATGATGGCTAAAACGGATGAAATTGTTTACATTGACTAGTTCCGAATAAGAGCACCGAAATTTCGACCGACTCCAAACCATTCAATTTTTTAATAGGAAACCTATCTCAACCACCATTAAAATATATATTATGCATCATATCAAAAAATTGGAATGTTTTGAGTCTGACAAAAATTTCGAATTCCTCTTCGGAACTGTTTAATGTAGCTAAACTTACCCGCCCGATGAATTTCGGCCAAACTCCAAACCTTCCAATTTTTGAATATGACGAATAATATGTGGTTAAATGATGATAGGGACAGGTTTCGGTTAATAATCTTCGAAAATGATGGCTAAAACGGATGAAATTGTTTACATTGACTAGTTCCGAATAGGAGCACCGGAATTTCGACCAACTCAAAACCATTCAATTTTTTTAATAGGAAACCTATATCAACTACCATTAAAATATATATTATGCATCATATCCAAAAATTGGAAGGTTTTGAGTCCGACAAAAATTTCGAATTCCTCTTCGGAACTGTTTAATGTAGCTAAACTCACCCGCCCGATGAATTTTGGCCAAACTCCAAACCTTCCAATTTTTGAATATGACGCATAATATGTGGTTAAATGATGATTGGGATAGGTTACGGTTATTAATCTTCGAAAATGATGGCTAAAACGGATGAAATTGTTTACATTGACTAGTTCCGAATAAGAGCACCGGAATTTCGACCGATTCCAAACCATTCAATTTTTTAATCGGAAATCTATCTCAACCACCATTAATATATATATTATGCATCATATCCAAAAATTGGAAGGTTTTGAGTCTGACAAAAATTTCGAATTCCTCTTCGGAACTGTTTAATGTAGCTAAACTCACCCGCCCGATGAATTTCGGCCAAACTTCAAACCTTCCAATTTTTGAATATGATGCATAATATGTGGTTAAATGATGATTGGGATAGGTTTCGGTTGTTGATCTTCGAAAATGATGGCTAAAACGGATGAAATTACTTACATTGACTAGTTCCGAATAGGAGCACCGGAATTTCGACCGACTCAAAACCATTCAATTTTTTTAATAGGAAACCTATCTCAACCACCATTAAAATATATATTACGCCTCATATCCAAAAATTGGAAGGTTTTGCGTCTGACAAAAATTTTGAATTCCTCTTCGGAACTGTTTAATGTAGCTAAACTCACCCGCCCGATGAATTTCGGCCAAACTTCAAACCTTCCAATTTTTGAATATGATGCATAATATGTGGTTAAATGATGATTGGGATAGGTTTCGGTTATTAATCTTCGAAAATGATGGCTAAAACGGATGAAATAGGTTTCGGTTATTAATCTTCGAAAATGATGGTTAAAACGGATGAAATTGTTTACATTGACTAGTTCCGAATAGGAGCACCGGAATTTCGACCGACTCCAAACTATTCAATTTTTTTAATAGGAAACCTATCTCAACCACCATTAAAATATATATTACGCATCATATCCAAAAATATGAAGGTTTTGCGTCTGACAAAAATTTTGAATTCCTCTTCGGAACTGTTTAATGTACCTAAACTCACCCGCCCGATAAATTTCGGCCAAACTTCAAACCTTCCAATTTTTGAATATGATGCATAATATGTGGTTAAATGATGATTGGGATAGGTTTCGGTTATTAATCTTCGAAAATGATGGCTAAAACGGATGAAATAGGTTTCGGTTATTAATCTTCGAAAATGATGGTTAAAACGGATGAAATTGTTTACATTGACTAGTTCGAATAGGAGCACCGAATTTCGACCGACTCCAAACTATTCAATTTTTTTAATAGGAAACCTATCTCAACCACCATTAAAATATATATTACGCATCATATCCAAAAATTGGAAGGTTTTGCGTCTGACAAAAATTTTGAATTCCTCTTCGGAACTGTTTAATGTAGCTAAACTCACCCGCCCGATGAATTTCGGCCAAACTTCAAACCTTCCAATTTTTGAATATGATGCATAATATGTGGTTAAATGATGATTGGGATAGGTTTCGGTTATTAATCTTCGAAAATGATGGCTAAAACGGATGAAATTGTTTACATTGACTAGTTCCGAATAAGAGCACCGGAATTTCGACCGACTCCAAACCATTCAATTTTTTTAATAGGAAACCTATCTCAACCACCATTAAAATATATATAATGCATCATATCCAAATATTGGAAGGTTTTGAGTCTGACAAAAATTTCGAATTCCTCTTCGGAACTGTTTAATGTAGCTAAACTCACCCGCCCGATGAATTTCGGCCAAACTCCAAACCTTCCAATTTTCGAATATGACGCATAATATGTGGTCAAATGATGATTGGGATAGGTTTCGGTTGTTGATCTTTGAAAGTGATGGCTAAAACGGATGAAATTACTTACATTGACTAGTTTCGAATAGGAGCACCGGAATTTCGACCGACTCCAAACCATTCAAATTTTTTAATAGGAAACCTATCTCAACCACCATTAAAATATATATTATACATCATATAAAAAAATTGGAAGGTTTTGAGTCTGACAAAAATTTCGAATTCCTCTTCGGAACGGTTTAATGTAGTTAAACTCACCCGCCCGATGAATTTCGGCCAAACTCCAAACTTTCCAATTTTTAAATATGACGTATAATATGTGGTTAAATGATGATTGGGATAGGTTTCGGTTGTTGATCTTTGAAAGTGATGGCTAAAACGGATGAAATTACTTACATTGACTAGTTCCGAATAGGAGCACCGAATTTCGACCGACTCCAAACCATTCAATTTTTTTAATAGGAAACCTATCTCAACCACCATTAAAATATATATAATGCATCATATCAAAAAATTGGAAGGTTTTGAGTCTGACAAAAATTTCGAATTCCTCTTCGGAACTGTTTAATATAGCTAAACTCACCCGCCCGATGAATTTCGGCCAAACTCCAAACCTTCCAATTTTTGAATATGACGCATAATATGTGGGTAAATAATGATTGGGATAGGTTTCGGTTATTAATCTTCGAAAATGATGGCTAAAACGGATGAAATAGGTTTCGGTTATTAATCTTCGAAAATGATGGTTAAAACGGATGAAATTGTTTACATTGACTAGTTCCGAATAGGAGCACCGGAATTTCGACCGACTCCAAACTATTCAATTTTTTTAATAGGAAACCTATCTCAACCACCATTAAAATATATATTATGCATCATATCCAAAAATTGGAAGGTTTTGCGTCTCACAAAAATTTTGAATTCCTCTTCGGAACTGTTTAATGTAGCTAAACTCACCCGCCCGATGAATTTCGGCCAAACTTCAAACCTTCCAATTTTTGAATATGATGCATAATATGTGGTTAAATGATGATTGGGATAGGTTTCGGTTATTAATCTTCGAAAATGATGGCTAAAACGGATGAAATAGGTTTCGGTTATTAATCTTCGAAAATGATGGTTAAAACGGATGAAATTGTTTACATTGACTAGTTCCGAATAGGAGCACCGGAATTTCGACCGACTCCAAACTATTCAATTTTTTTAATAGGAAACCTATCTCAACCACCATTAAAATATATATTATGCATCATATCCAAAAATTAGAAGGTTTTGCGTCTCACAAAAATTTTGAATTCCTCTTCGGAACTGTTTAATGTAGCTAAACTCACCCGCCCGATGAATTTTGGCCAAACTTCAAACCTTCCAATTTTTGAATATGATGCATAATATGTGGTTAAATGATGATTGGGATAGGTTTCGGTTATTAATCTTCGAAAATGATGGCTAAAACGGATGAAATTGTTTACATTGACTAGTTCCGAATAGGAGCACCGGAATTTCGACCGATTCCAAACCATTAAATTTTTTTAATAGGAAACCTATCTCAACCACCATTAAAATATATATTATGCATCATATCCAAAAATTGGAAGGTTTTGAGTCTGACAAAAATTTCGAATTCCTCTTCAGAAATGTTTAATATAGCTAAACTCACCTGCCGTTGAATTTCGGCCAAACTCCAAACCTTCCAATTTTTTAATATGACGCATAATATGTGGTTAAATAATGATTGGGATTGGTTTAGGTTGTTGATCTTTGAAAATGATGGCTAAAACAGATGAAATTAATTACATTGACTAGTTCCGAATAGAGAGCACCGAATTTCAACCGACTCAAAACCATTCAATTTTTTTAATAGGAAACCTATCTCAACTACCATTAAAATATATATTATGCATCAGATCAAAAAATTGGAAGGTTTTGACTCCGACAAAAATTTCGAATTCCACTTCGGAATCGTTTAATGTAGCTAAACTCACCCGCCCGATGAATTTCGGCCAAACTCCAAACCTTTTAATTTTTGAATATGACGCATAATATGTGGTTAAATGATGATTGGGATAAGTTTCGGTTGTTGATCTTTGAAAATGATTGCTAAAACGGATGAAATTAATTAGATTGACTAGTTCTGAATAGGAGCACCGGAATTTCGACCGACTCAAAACCATTCAATTTTTTTAATAGGAAACCTATCTCAACCACCATTAAAATATATATTATGCATCATATCCAAAAATTGGAAGGTTTTGCGTCCGACAAAAATTTTGAATTCCTCTTCGGAACTCGTTTAATGTAGCTAAACTCACCCGCCCGATGAATTTCGGCCAAACTTCAAACCTTCCAATTGTTGAATATGATGCATAATATGTGGTTAAATGATGATTGGGATAGGTTTCGGTTATTAATCTTCGAAAATGATGGCTAAAACGGATGAAATAGGTTTCGGTTATTAATCTTCGAAAATGATGGTTAAAACGGATGAAATTGTTTACATTGACTAGTTCCGAATAGAGCACCGGAATTTCGACCGACTCCAAACTATTCAATTTTTTAATAGGAAACCTATCTCAACCACCATTAAAATATATATTACGCATCATATCCAAAAATTGGAAGGTTTTGCGTCTGACAAAAATTTTGAATTCCTCTTCGGAACTGTTTAATGTAGCTAAACTCACCCGCCCGATGAATTTCGGCCAAACTTCAAACCTTCCAATTTTTGAATATGATGCATAATATGTGGTTAAATGATGATTGGGTTAGGTTTCGGTTATTAATCTTCGAAAATGATGGCTAAAACGGATGAAATAGGTTTCGGTTATTAATCTTCGAAAATGATGGTTAAAACGGATGAAATTGTTTACATTGACTAGTTCCGAATAGGAGCACCGGAATTTCGACCGACTCCAAACCATTCAATTTTTTTAATAGGAAACCTATCTCAACCACCATTAAAATATATATTATGCATCATATAAAAAAATTGGAAGGTTTATAGTTTGACAAAAATTTCGAATTCCACTTTGGAACTGTTTAATTTAGCTAAACTCACCCGCCCGATGAATTTCGGCCAAACTCCAAACCTTCCAATTTTTAAATATGACGCATAATATGTGGTTAAATGATGATTGGGAATGGTTTTGGTTATTAATCTTCGAAAATGATGGCTAAAACGGATGAAATTGTTTACATTGACTAGTTCCGAATAAGAGCACTGGAATTTCGACCGACTCCAAACCATTCAATTTTTTTAATAGGAAACCTATCTCAACCACCATTAAAATATATATTATGCATCATATCCAAAAATTGGAAGGTTTTGAGTCTGACAAAAATTTCGAATTCCTCTTCGGAACTCGTTTAATGTAGCTAAACTCACCCGCCCGATGAATTTCGGCCAAACTCCAAACCTTCCAATTTTTGAATATGACGCATAATATGTGGTCAAATGATGATTGGGATAGGTTTCGGTTGTTGATCTTTGAAAGTGATGGTTAAAACGGATGAAATTACTTACATTGACTAGTTTCGAATAGGAGCACGAATTTCGACCGACTCAAAACCATTCAATTTTTTTAATAGGAAACCTATCTCAACCACCATTAAAATATATATAATGCATCATATCCAAAAATTGGAAGGTTTTGAGTCTGACAAAAATTTCGAATTCCTCTTCGGAACTGTTTAATGTAGCTAAACACACCCGCCCGATGAATTTCGGCCAAACTCCAAACCTTCCAATTTTTGAATATGACGCATAATATGTGGTTAAATGATGATAGGGACAGGTTTCGGTTAATAATCTTCGAAAATGATGGCTAAAACGGATGAAATTGTTTACATTGACTAGTTCCGAATAAGAGCACCGGAATTTCGACCGACTCCAAACCATTCAATTTTTTTAATAGGAAACCTATCTCAACCACCATTAAAATATATATTATGCATCATATCCAAAAATTGGAAGGTTTTGAGTCTGACAAAAATTTCGAATTCCTCTTCGGAACTGTTTAATGTAGCTAAACTCACCCGCCCGATGAATTTCGGCCAAACTCCAAACCTTCCAATTTTTGAATATGACGCATAATATGTGGTTAAATGATGATTGGGATAGGTTTCGGTTATTAATCTTCGAAAATGATGGCTAAAACGGATGAAATTGTTTACATTGACTAGTTCCGAATAAGAGCATCGAAATTTCGACCGACTCCAAACCATTCAATTTTTTAATAGGAAACCTATCTCAACCACCATTAAAATATATATTATGCATCATATCCAAAAATTGGAAGGTTTTGAGTCTGACAAAAATTTCTAATTCCTCTTCGGAACTGTTTAATGTAGCTAAACTTACCCGATGAATTTACGGCCAAACTCCAAACCTTCCTATTTTTGAATATGACGCATAATATGTGGTTAAATGATGATTGGGATAGGTTTCGGTTATTAATCTTCGAAAATGATGGCTAAAACGGATGAAATTGTTTATATTGACTAGTTCCGAATAGGAGCACCGGAATTTCGACCGACTCAAAACCATTCAATTTTTTTAATAGGAAACCTATCTGAACTACCATTAAAATATATATTATACATCATATCCAAAAATTGGAAGGTTTTGAGTCTGACAAAAATTTCGAATTCCTCTTCGGATGCTTGTTTAATGTAGCTAAACTCACCCTCCCGATGAATTTCGGCCAAACTCCAAACCTTCCAATTTTTGAATATGACGCATAATATGTGGTTAAATGATGATTGGGATAGGTTTCGGTTATTAATCTTCGAAAATGATGACTAAAACGGATGAAATAGGTTTCGGTTATTAATCTTCGAAAATGATGGTTAAAACGGATGAAATTGTTTACATTGACTAGTTCGAATAGAGACCGGAATTTCGACCCACTCCAAACTATTCAATTTTTTTAATAGGAAACCTATCTCAACCACCATTAAAATATATATTACGCATCATATCCAAAAATTGGAAGGTTTTGCGTCTGACAAAAATTTCGAATTCCTCTTCGGAACTGTTTAATGTAGTTAAACTCACCCGCCCGATGAATTTCGGCCAAACTCCAAACCTTCCAATTTTTTAATATGCCGCATAATATGTGGTTAAATGATGATTGGGATAGGTTTAGGTTGTTGATCTTTGAAAATGATGGCTAAAACGGATGAAATTACTTACATTGACTAGTTCGAATAGGAGCATGGAATTTCGACCGACTCCAAACCATTCAATTTTTTAATAGGAAACCTATCTCAACCACCATTAAAATATATATTATGCATCATATCCAAAAATTGGAAGGTTTTGAGTCGACAAAAATTTCGAATTCCTCTTGAATGTTTAATGTAGCTAAACTCACCCGCCCGATGAATTTCGGCCAAACTCCAAACCTTCCAATTTTTGAATATGACGCATAATATGTGGTTAAATGATGATTGGGATAGGTTTCGGTTATTAATCTTCGAAAATGATGGCTAAAACGGATGAAATTGTTTACATTGACTAGTTCGAATAGAGCACTTTCGACCGACTCCAAACCATTCAATTTTTTAGTAGGAAACCTATCTCAACTACCATTAAAATATATATTATGCATCATATCCAAAAATTGGAAGGTTTTGAGTCTGACAAAAATTTCTAATTCCTCTTCGGAACTGTTTAATGTAGCTAAACTCACCCGCCCGATGAATTTCTGCCAAACTCCAAACCTTCAATTTTTGAATATGACGTATAATATGTGGTTAAATGATGATTGGGATAGGTTTCGGTTGTTGATCTTTGAAAATGATGGCTAAAACGGATGAAATTAATTACATTGACTAGTTCGAATAAGAGCACCGAATTTCGACCGACTCCAAACCATTCAATTTTTTTAATAGGAAACCTATCTCAACCACCATTAAAATATATATTATGCATCATATCCAAAAATTGGAAGGTTTTGAGTCCGACAAAAATTTCTAATTCCTCTTCGGAATCGTTTAATGTAGCTAAACTCACCCGCCCGATGAATTTCGGCCAAACTCCAAACCTTCCAATTTTTGAATATGACGCATAATATGTGGTTAAATGATGATTGGGATAGGTTTCGGTTATTAATCTTCGAAAATGATGGCTAAAACGGATGAAATTGTTTACATTACTAGTTCCGAATAAACACCGAATTTCGACCGACTCAAAACCATCAATTTTTTAATAGAAACCTATCTCAACCACCATTAAAAAAATAACATCATATCCAAAAATTGGAAGGTTTTGAGTCGCAAAAATTTCGAATTCCTCTTCGGACGTTTAAGTAGCTAAACTCACCCGCCGATGAATTTCGGCCAAACTCCAAACCTTCCAATTTTGAATAGACGCATAATAGTGGTTAAATGATGATTGGGATAGGTTTCGGTTATTAATCTTCGAATAAAATGATGGTAAAACGGATGAAATTGTTTACATTGACTAGTTCGAATAGGAGCACGAATTTCGACCGACTCCAAACCATTCAATTTTTTTAATAGGAAACCTATCTCAACCACCATAAAAAAATTAGCATCATATCCAAAAATTGGAAGGTTTTGAGTCTGACAAAAATTTCGAATTCCTCTTCGAACGTTTAATGTAGCTAAACTCACCCGCCCGATGAATTTCGGCCAAACTCCAAACCTTCCAATTTTGAATATGACGCATAATATGTGGTTAAATGATGATTGGGATAGGTTTCGGTTATTAATCTTCGAAAATGATGACTAAAACGGATGAAATAGGTTCTATAATCTCGAAAAGTAAAACGAGAAATTGTTTACATTGACTAGTTCGAATAAGAGCATCGAATTTCGACCGACTCCAAACTATTCAATTTTTTTAATAGGAAACCTATCTCAACCACCATTAAAATATATATAGCATCATATCCAAAAATTGGAAGGTTTGGTCGACAAAAATTTTAATTCCTCTTCGGAAGCTTTAAGTAGCTAAACTCACCCGCCCGATGAATTTCGACCAAACTTCAAACCTTCCAATTTTTGAATATGAGCATAATATGTGGTTAAATGATGATTGGGATAGGTTTCGGTTATTAATCTTCGAAAATGATGGCTAAAACGGATGAAATTGTTTATATTGACTAGTTAGAATAGGAGCACGAATTTCGACCGACTCAAACCATTCAATTTTTTTAATAGGAAACCTATCTCAACCACCATAAAATATATATTATACATCATATCCAAAAATTGAAGGTTTTGTCGACAAAAATTTCGAATTCCTCTCATACATTTAATGTAGCTAAACTCACCCGCCGAAATTTCCCAAACCAAACCTCAATTTTGAATATAGCAAATATGTTAAATATATGATATTCGTATATCTCGAAAATATCTACAAATATCTATAATCTCGTTAAACAAATTACCTTCACCGATTCCTCAAACTATTCAATTTTTTAATAAAACCTATCTCAACCACCATAAAATATATATTACCATCATATCCAAAATTGGAAGGTTTTGGTCGACAAAAATTTCGAATTCCTCTTGGACTGTTTAATGTAGTAAACTACCCGCCGATGAATTTCGGCCAAACTCCAAACCTTCCAATTTTTAATATGACGCATAATATGTGGTTAAATGATGATTGGGATAGGTTTGGTTGTTGATCTTTGAAAATGATGCTAAAACGGATGAAATTATACATTGACTAGTCGAATAGAGAAGATTTCGACCGACTCAAAACCATTCAATTTTTTTAATAGGAAACCTATCTCAACCACCATTAAAATATATATTATGCATCATATCCAAAAATTGGAAGGTTTTGAGTCTGACAAAAATTTCGAATTCCTCTTCGGAACTGTTTAATGTAGCTAAACTCACCCCCGATGAATTTCGGCCAAACTCCAAACCTTCCAATTTTTGAATATGACGCATAATATGTGGTTAAATGATGATTGGGATAGGTTTCGGTTATTAATCTTCGAAAATGATGGCTAAAACGGATGAAATTGTTTACATTGACTAGTTAGAATAAGAGCACTAGAAATTTCGACCGACTCCAAACCATTCAATTTTTTTAGTAGGAAACCTATCTCAACTACCATTAAAATATATATTATGCATCATATCCAAAAATTGGAAGGTTTTGAGTCTGACAAAAATTTCTAATTCCTCTTCGGAACTGTTTAATGTAGCTAAACTTACCCGCCCGATGAATTTCTGCCAAACTCCAAACCTTTTAATTTTTGAATATGACGCATAATATGTGGTTAAATGATGATTGGGATAAGTTTCGGTAGTTGATCTTTGAAAATGATTGCTAAAACGGATGAAATTAATTAGATTGACTAGTTCTGAATAGGAGCACCGGAATTTCGACCGACTCAAAACCATTCAATTTTTTTAATAGGAAACCTATCTCAACCACCATTAAAATATATATTATGCATCATATCCAAAAATTGGAAGGTTTTGAGTCTGACAAAAATTTCTAATTCCTCTTCGGAACTGTTTAATGTAGCTAAACTTACCCGCCCGATGAATTTCTGCCAAACTCCAAACCTTCCAATTTTTGAATATGACGCATAATATGTGGTTAAATGATGATTGGGATAGGTTTCGGTTATTAATCTTCGAAAATGATGGCTAAAACGGATGAAATTGTTTATATTGACTAGTTCCGAATAGGAGCACCGGAATTTCGACCGACTCAAAACCATTCAATTTTTTAATAGGAAACCTATCTCAACTACCATTAAAATATATATTATACATCATATCCAAAAATTGGAAGGTTTTGAGTCTGACAAAAATTTCGAATTCCTCTTCTGATCTTGTTTAATGTAGCTAAACTCACCTGCCCGATGAATTTCGGCCAAACTCCAAACCTTCCAATTTTTGAATATGACGCATAATATGTGGTTAAATGATGATTGGGATGTTTCGGTTATTCATCTTCGAAAATGATGACTAAAACGGATGAAATAGGTTTCGGTTATTAATCTTCGAAAATGATGGTTAAAACGGATGAAATTGTTTACATTGACTAGTTCCGAATAGGAGCATCGGAATTTCGACCCACTCCAAACTATTCAATTTTTTTAATAGGAAACCTATCTCAACCACCATTAAAATATATATTACGCATCATATCCAAAAATTGGAAGGTTTTGCGTCTGACAAAAATTTTGAATTCCTCTTCGGAACAGTTTAATGTAGCTAAACTCACCCGCCCGATGAATTTCGGCCAAACTTCAAACCTTCCAATTTTTGAATATGATGCATAATATGTGGTTAAATGATGATTGGGATAGGTTTCGGTTATTAATCTTCGAAAATGATGACTAAAACGGATGAAATAGGTTTCGGTTATTAATCTTCGAAAATGATGGTTAAAACGGATGAAATTGTTTACATTGACTAGTTCCGAATAGGAGCACCGGAATTTCGACCGACTCCAAACTATTCAATTTTTTAATAGGAAACCTATCTCAACCACCATTAAAATATATATTACGCATCATATCCAAAAATTGGAAGGTTTTGCGTCTCACAAAAATTTTGAATTCCTCTTCGGAGCGTTTAATGTAGCTAAACTCACCCACCTCCAAACTATCAATTTTTAATAAAACCTATCTCAACCACCATAAAATATATATATGCATCATATCCAAAAATTGAAGTTTTGCTCTACAAAAATTTTGAATTCCTCTTGGAACTGTTTAATGTAGCTAAACTCACCCGCCCGATGAATTTCGGCCAAACTTCAAACCTTCCAATTTTTGAATATGATGCATAATATGTGGTTAAATGATGATTGGGATAGATTTCGGTTATTAATCTTCGAAAATGATGGCTAAAACGGATGAAATAGGTTTCGGTTATTAATCTTCGAAAATGATGGTTAAAACGGATGAAATTGTTTACATTGACTAGTTCCGAATAGGAGCACCGAATTTCGACCGACTCCAAACCATTCAATTTTTTTAATAGGAAACCTATCTCAACCACCATTAAAATATATATTACGCATCATATCCAAAAATTGGAAGGTTTTGCGTCGACAAAAATTTTGAATTCCTCTTCGGAAGCTTGTTTAATGTAGCTAAACTCACCCGCCCGATGAATTTCGGCCAAACTTCAAACCTTCCAATTTTTGAATATGATGCATAATATGTGGTTAAATGATGATTGGGATAGGTTTCGGTTATTAATCTTCGAAAATGATGGCTAAAACGGATGAAATAGGTTTCGGTTATTAATCTTCGAAAATGATGGTTAAAACGGATGAAATTGTTTACATTGACTAGTTCCGAATAGGAGCACGGAATTTCGACCGACTCCAAACTATTCAATTTTTTTAATAGGAAACCTATCTCAACCACCATTAAAATATATATTATGCATCATATCCAAAAATTGAAAGGTTTTGCGTCTCACAAAAATTTTGAATTCCTCTTCGGAATGTTTAATGTAGCTAAACTCACCCGCCCGATGAATTTCGGCCAAACTTCAAACCTTCCAATTTTTGAATATGATGCATAATATGTGGTTAAATGATGATTGGGATAGGTTTCGGTTATTAATCTTCGAAAATGATGGCTAAAACGGATGAAATAGGTTTCGGTTATTAATCTTCGAAAATGATGGTTAAAACGGATGAAATTGTTTACATTGACTAGTTCGAATAAGAGCACCGGAATTTCGACCGACTCCAAACTATTCAATTTTTTTAATAGGAAACCTATCTCAACCACCATTAAAATATATATTATGCATCATATCCAAAAATTGGAAGGTTTTGCGTCCGACAAAAATTTTGAATTCCTCTTCGGAATCTGTTTAATGTAGCTAAACTCACCCGCCCGATGAATTTCGGCCAAACTTCAAACCTTCCAATTTTTGAATATGATGCATAATATGTGGTTAAATGATGATTGAGATAGGTTTCGGTTATTAATCTTCGAAAATGATGGCTAAAACGGATGAAATTGTTTACATTGACTAGTTCCGAATAGGAGCACCGGAATTTCGACCGACTCCAAACCATTCAATTTTTTTAATAGGAAACCTATCTCAACCACCATTAAAATATATATTATGCATCATATCCAAAAATTGGAAGGTTTTGCGTCTGACAAAAATTTTGAATTCCTCTTCGGAACTGTTTAATGTAGCTAAACTCACCCGCCCGATGAATTTCGGCCAAACTTCAAACCTTCCAATTTTTGAATATGATACATAATATGTGGTTAAATGATGATTGAGATAGGTTTCGGTTATTAATCTTCGAAAATGATGGCTAAAACGGATGAAATTGTTTACATTGACTAGTTCGAATAGGAGCACCTAATTTCGACCGACTCCAAACCATTCAATTTTTTTAATAGGAAACCTATCTCAACCACCATTAAAATATATATTATGCATCATATAAAAAAATTGGAAGGTTTATAGTTTGACAAAAATTTCGAATTCCTCTTTGGAACTGTTTAATTTAGCTAAACTCACCCGCCCGATGAATTTCGGCCAAACTCCAAACCTTCCAATTTTTGAATATGACGCACAATATGTGGTTAAATGATGATTGGGATTGGTTTTGGTTATTAATCTTCGAAAATGATGGCTAAAACGGATGAAATTGTTTACATTGACTAGTTTCGAATAGGAGCACCGGAATTTCGACCGACTCAAAACCATTCAATTTTTTTAATAGGAAACCTATCTAGACTACCATTAAAATATATATTATGCATCATATCCAAATATTGGAAGGTTTTGAGTCTGACAAAAATTTTGAATTCCTCTTCGGAACTGTTTAATGTAGCTAAACTCACCCGCCCGATGAATTTCGGCCAAACTCCAAACCTTCCAATTTTTGAATATGACGCATAATATGTGGTTAAATGATGATTGGGATAGGTTTCGGTTATTAATCTTCGAAAATGATGGCTAAAACGGATGAAATTGTTTATATTGACTAGTTTCGAATAAGAGCACCGAAATTTCGACCGACTCAAAACCATTCAATTTTTTAATAGGAAACCTATCTCAACTACCATTAAAATATATATTATGCATCATATCCAAAAATTGGAAGGTTTTGAGTCCGACAAAAATTTCGAATTCCTCTTCGGTACTTGTTTAATGTAGCTAAACTCACCCGCCCGATGAATTTCGGCCAAACTCCAAACCTTCCAATTTTTGAATATGACGCATAATATGTGGTTAAATGATGATTGGGATAGGTTTCGGTTATTAATCTTCGAAAATGATGACTAAAACGGATGAAATAGGTTTCGGTTATTAATCTTCGAAAATGATGGTTAAAACGGATGAAATTGTTTACATTGACTAGTTCCGAATAGAGCACCGAATTTCGACCGACTCCAAACTATTCAATTTTTTTAATAGGAAACCTATCTCAACCACCATTAAAATATATATTACGCATCATATCCAAAAATTGGAAGGTTTTGCGTCCGACAAAAATTTTGAATTCCTCTTCGAATCGTTTAATGTAGCTAAACTCACCCGCCCGATGAATTTCGGCCAAACTTCAAACCTTCCAATTTTTGAATATGATGCATAATATGTGGTTAAATGATGATTGGGATAGGTTTCGGTTATTAATCTTCGAAAATGATGGCTAAAACGGATGAAATAGGTTTCGGTTATTAATCTTCGAAAATGATGGTTAAAACGGATGAAATTGTTTACATTGACTAGTTCGAATAGGAGCACCGGAATTTCGACCGACTCCAAACTATTCAATTTTTTTAATAGGAAACCTATCTCAACCACCATTAAAATATATATTACGCATCATATCCAAAAATTGGAAGGTTTTGCGTGTTTTTGAATTCCTCTTCGGAACTGTTTAATGTAGCTAAACTCACCCGCCCGATGAATTTCGGCCAAACTTCAAACCTTCCAATTTTTGAATATGATGCATAATATGTGGTTAAATGATGATTGGGATAGGTTTCGGTTATTAATCTTCGAAAATGATGGTTAAAACGGATGAAATTGTTTACATTGACTAGTTCGACTAGTCGAATAGAGCACCGAATTTCGACCGACTCCAAACTATTCAATTTTTTTAATAGGAAACCTATCTCAACCACCATTAAAATATATATTATGCATCATATCCAAAAATTGGAAGGTTTTGCGTCTCACAAAAATTTTGAATTCCTCTTCGGAATCGTTTTTAATGTAGCTAAACTCACCCGCCCGATGAATTTCGGCCAAACTTCAAACCTTCCAATTTTTGAATAGGATGCATAATATGTGGTTAAATGATGATTGGGATAGGTTTCGGTTATTAATCTTCGAAAATGATGGCTAAAACGGATGAAATAGGTTTCGGTTATTAATCTTCGAAAATGATGGTTAAAACGGATGAAATTGTTTACATTGACTAGTTCGAATAGGAGCACCGAAATTTCGACCGACTCCAAACTATTCAATTTTTTTAATAGGAAACCTATCTCAACCACCATTAAAATATATATTACGCATCATATCCAAAAATTGGAAGGTTTTGCGTCGACAAAAATTTTGAATTCCTCTTCGGAATCGTTTAATGTAGCTAAACTCACCCGCCCGATGAATTTCGGCCAAACTCCAAACCTTCCAATTTTTGAATATGACGCATAATATGTGGTTAAATGATGATTGGGATAGGTTTCGGTTATTAATCTTCGAAAATGATTGCTAAAACGGATGAAATTGTTTATATTGACTAGTTCGAATAGAGCACCGAATTTCGACCGACTCAAAACCATTCAATTTTTTTAATAGGAAACCTATCTCAACTACCATTAAAATATATATTATGCATCATATCCAAAAATTGGAAGGTTTTCAGTCCGACAAAAATTTCGAATTCCTCTTCGGTACTGTTTAATGTAGCTAAACTCACCCGCCCGATGAATTTCGGCCAAACTTCAAACCTTCCAATTTTTTAATATGATGCATAATATGTGGTTAAATGATGATTGAGATAGGTTTCGGTTATTAATCTTCGAAAATGATGGCTAAAACGGATGAAATTGTTTACATTGACTAGTTCCGAATAGAGCACTTAGAATTTAGACCGACTCCAAACCATTCAATTTTTTTAATAGGAAACCTATCTCAACCACCATTAAAATATATATTATGCATCATATAAAAAAATTTGAAGGTTTATAGTTTGACAAAAATTTCGAATTCCTCTTTGAAGCGTTTAATTTAGCTAAACTCACCCGCCCGATGAATTTCGGCCAAACTCCAAACCTTCCAATTTTTGAATATGACGCATAATATGTGGTTAAATGATGATTGGGATTGGTTTTGGTTATTAATCTTCGAAAATGATGGCTAAAACGGATGAAATTGTTTACATTGACTAGTTCCGAATAGGAGCACCGGAATTTCGACCGACTCAAAACCATTCAATTTTTTTAATAGGAAACCTATCTAGACTACCATTAAAATATATATTATGCATCATATCCAAAAATTGGAAGGTTTTGAGTCTGACAAAAATTTTGAATTCCTCTTCGGAACGTTTAATGTAGCTAAACTCACCCGCCCGATGAATTTCGGCCAAACTCCAAACCTTTCAATTTTTGAATATGACGCATAATATGTGGTTAAATGATGATTGGGATAGGTTTCGGTTATTAATCTTCGAAAATGATGGCTAAAACGGATGAAATTGTTTATATTGACTAGTTCCGAATAGGAGCACCGAATTTCGACCGACTCAAAACCATTCAATTTTTTTAATAGGAAACCTATCTCAACTACCATTAAAATATATATTATGCATCATATCCAAAAATTGGAAGGTTTTGAGTCGACAAAAATTTCGAATTCCTCTTCGGTATCTTGTTTAATGTAGCTAAACTCACCCGCCCGATGAATTTCGGCCATACTCCAAACCTTCCAATTTTTGAATATGACGCATAATATGTGGTTAAATGATGATTGGGATAGGTTTCGGTTATTAATCTTCGAAAATGATGACTAAAACGGATGAAATAGGTTTCGGTTATTAATCTTCGAAAATGATGGTTAAAACGGATGAAATTGTTTACATTGACTAGTTCCGAATAGAGCACCGAATTTCGACCGACTCCAAACTATTCAATTTTTTTAATAGGAAACCTATCTCAACCACCATTAAAATATATATTACGCATCATATCCAAAAATTGGAAGGTTTTGCGTCTGACAAAAATTTTAAATTCCTCTTCGGAACTGTTTAATGTAGCTAAACTCACCCGCCCGATGAATTTCGGCCAAACTTCAAACCTTCCAATTTTTGAATATGATGCATAATATGTGGTTAAATGATGATTGGGATAGGTTTCGGTTATTAATCTTCGAAAATGATGGCTAAACCGGATGAAATAGGTTTCGGTTATTAATCTTCGAAAATGATGGTTAAAACGGATGAAATTGTTTACATTGACTAGTTCCGAATAGGGCACCGGAATTTCGACCGACTCCAAACTATTCAATTTTTTTAATAGGAAACCTATCTCAACCACCATTAAAATATATATTATGCATCATATCCAAAAATTGGAAGGTTTTGCGTCCGACAAAAATTTTGAATTCCTCTTCGGAATCGTTTAATGTAGCTAAACTCACCCGCCCGATGAATTTCGGCCAAACTTCAAACCTTCCAATTTTTGAATATGATGCATAATATGTGGTTAAATGATGATTGGGATAGGTTTCGGTTATTAATCTTCGAAAATGATGGCTAAAACGGATGAAATAGGTTTCGGTTATTAATCTTCGAAAATGATGGTTAAAACGGATGAAATTGTTTACATTGACTAGTTCCGAATAGAGCACCGAATTTCGACCGACTCCAAACTATTCAATTTTTTTAATAGGAAACCTATCTCAACCACCATTAAAATATATATTACGCATCATATCCAAAAATTGGAAGGTTTTGCGTCTGACAAAAATTTTGAATTCCTCTTCGGAACTGTTTAATGTAGCTAAACTCACCGATGAATTTCGGCCAAACTTCAAACCTTCCAATTTTTGAATATGATGCATAATATGTGGTTAAATGATGATTGGGATAGGTTTCGGTTATTAATCTTCGAAAATGATGGCTAAAACGGATGAAATAGGTTTCGGTTATTAATCTTCGAAAATGATGGTTAAAACGGATGAAATTGTTTACATTGACTAGTTCCGAATAGAGCACCGAATTTCGACCGACTCCAAACTATTCAATTTTTTTAATAGGAAACCTATCTCAACCACCATTAAAATATATATTACGCATCATATCCAAAAATTGGAAGGTTTTGCGTCTGACAAAAATTTTGAATTCCTCTTCGGAACTGTTTAATGTAGCTAAACTCACCCGCCCGATGAATTTCGGCCAAACTTCAAACCTTCCAATTTTTGAATATGATGCATAATATGTGGTTAAATGATGATTGGGATAGGTTTCGGTTATTAATCTTCGAAAATGATGGCTAAAACGGATGAAATAGGTTTCGGTTATTAATCTTCGAAAATGATGGTTAAAACGGATGAAATTGTTTACATTGACTAGTTCCGAATAGAGCACCGAATTTCGACCGACTCCAAACTATTCAATTTTTTTAATAGGAAACCTATCTCAACCACCATTAAAATATATATTACGCATCATATCCAAAAATTGGAAGGTTTTGCGTCTGACAAAAATTTTGAATTCCTCTTCGGAACTGTTTAATGTAACTAAACTCACCCGCCCGATGAATTTCGGCCAAACTTCAAACCTTCCAATTTTTGAATATGATGCATAATATGTGGTTAAATGATGATTGGGATAGGTTTCGGTTATTAATCTTCGAAAATGATGGCTAAAACGGATGAAATACGTTTCGGTTATTAATCTTCGAAAATGATGGTTAAAACGGATGAAATTGTTTACATTGACTAGTTCCGAATAGGAGCACCGGAATTTCGACCGACTCCAAACTATTCAATTTTTTTAATAGGAAACCTATCTCAACCACCATTAAAATATATATTACGCATCATATCCAAAAATTGGAAGGTTTTGCGTCTGACAAAAATTTTGAATTCCTCTTCGGAATCGTTTAATGTAGCTAAACTCACCCGCCCGATGAATTTCGGCCAAACTTCAAACCTTCCAATTTTTGAATATGATGCATAATATGTGGTTAAATGATGATTGGGATAGGTTTCGGTTATTAATCTTCGAAAATGATGGCTAAAACGGATGAAATAGGTTTCGGTTATTAATCTTCGAAAATGATGGTTAAAACGGATGAAATTGTTTACATTGACTAGTTCCGAATAGGAGCACCGAAATTTCGACCGACTCCAAACTATTCAATTTTTTAATAGGAAACCTATCTCAACCACCATTAAAATATATATTACGCATCATATCCAAAAATTGGAAGGTTTTGCGTCCGACAAAAATTTTGAATTCCTCTTCGGAACGTTTAATGTAGCTAAACTCACCCGCCCGATGAATTTCGGCCAAACTCCAAACCTTCCAATTTTTGAATATGACGCATAATATGTGGTTAAATGATGATTGGGATAGGTTTCGGTTATTAATCTTCGAAAATGATGGCTAAAACGGATGAAATTGTTTATATTGACTAGTTCCGAATAGGAGCACCGGAATTTCGACCGACTCAAAACCATTCAATTTTTTTAATAGGAAACCTATCTCAACTACCATTAAAATATATATTATGCATCATATCCAAAAATTGGAAGGTTTTCAGTCTGACAAAAATTTCGAATTCCTCTTCGGTACTGTTTAATGTAGCTAAACTCACCCGCCCGATGAATTTCGGCCAAACTTCAAACCTTCCAATTTTTGAATATGATGCATAATATGTGGTTAAATGATGATTGGGATAGGTTTCGGTTATTAATCTTCGAAAATGATGGCTAAAACGGATGAAATTGTTTACATTGACTAGTTCCGAATAGGAGCACCGGAATTTCGACCGACTCCAAACCGTTCAATTTTTTTAAAAGGAAACATATCTCAACCACCATTAAAATATATATTATGCATCATATAAAAAAATTTGAAGGTTTATAGTTTGACAAAAATTTCGAATTCCTCTTTGGAACTGTTTAATTTAGCTAAACTCACCCGCCCGATGAATTTCGGCCAAACTCCAAACCTTCCAATTTTTGAATATGACGCATAATATGTGGTTAAATGATGATTGGGATTGGTTTTGGTTATTAATCTTCGAAAATGATGGCTAAAACGGATGAAATTGTTTACATTGACTAGTTCCGAATAGGAGCACCGGAATTTCGACCGACTCAAAACCATTCAATTTTTTTAATAGGAAACCTATCTAGACTACCATTAAAATATATATTATGCATCATATCCAAAAATTGGAAGGTTTTGAGTCCGACAAAAATTTTGAATTCCTCTTCGGAACTCGTTTAATGTAGCTAAACTCACCCGCCCGATGAATTTCGGCCAAACTCCAAACCTTCCAATTTTTGAATATGACGCATAATATGTGGTTAAATGATGATTGGGATAGGTTTCGGTTATTAATCTTCGAAAATGATGGCTAAAACGGATGAAATTGTTTATATTGATTAGTTCCGAATAAGAGCACCGAAATTTCGACCGACTCCAAACCATTCAATTTTTTTAGTAGGAAACCTATCTCAACTACCATTAAAATATATATTATGCATCATATCCAAAAATTGGAAGGTTTTGAGTCTGACAAAAATTTCTAATTCCTCTTCGGATCTTGTTTAATGTAGCTAAACTCACCCGCCCGATGAATTTCGGCCATACTCCAAACCTTCCAATTTTTGAATATGACGCATAATATGTGGTTAAATGATGATTGGGATAGGTTTCGGTTATTAATCTTCGAAAATGATGACTAAAACGGATGAAATAGGTTTCGGTTATTAATCTTCGAAAATGATGGTTAAAACGGATGAAATTGTTTACATTGACTAGTTCCGAATAGGAGCACCGAATTTCGACCGACTCCAAACTATTCAATTTTTTTAATAGGAAACCTATCTCAACCACCATTAAAATATATATTACGCATCATATCCAAAAATTGGAAGGTTTTGCGTCCGACAAAAATTTTGAATTCCTCTTCGGAACTGTTTAATGTAGCTAAACTCACCCGCCCGATGAATTTCGGCCAAACTTCAAACCTTCCAATTTTTGAATATGATGCATAATATGTGGTTAAATGATGATTGGGATAGTTTTCGGTTATTAATCTTCGAAAATGATGGCTAAAACGGATGAAATAGGTTTCGGTTATTAATCTTCGAAAATGATGGTTAAAACGGATGAAATTGTTTACATTGACTAGTTCCGAATAGGAGCACCGGAATTTCGACCGACTCCAAACTATTCAATTTTTTTAATAGGAAACCTATCTCAACCACCATTAAAATATATATTACGCATCATATCCAAAAATTGGAAGGTTTTGCGTCTGACAAAAATTTTGAATTCCTCTTCGGAATCGTTTAATGTAGCTAAACTCACCCGCCCGATGAATTTCGGCCAAACTTCAAACCTTCCAATTTTTGAATATGATGCATAATATGTGGTTAAATGATGATTGGGATAGTTTTCGGTTATTAATCTTCGAAAATGATGGCTAAAACGGATGAAATAGGTTTCGGTTATTAATCTTCGAAAATGATGGTTAAAACGGATGAAATTGTTTACATTGACTAGTTCCGAATAGGAGCACCGAATTTCGACCGACTCCAAACTATTCAATTTTTTTAATAGGAAACCTATCTCAACCACCATTAAAATATATATTACGCATCATATCCAAAAATTGGAAGGTTTTGAGTCTGACAAAAATTTCGAATTCCTCTTCGGTACTGTTTAATGTAGCTAAACTCACCCGCCCGATGAATTTCGGCCATACTCCAAACCTTCCAATTTTTGAATATGACGCATAATATGTGGTTAAATGATGATTGGGATAGGTTTCGGTTATTAATCTTCGAAAATGATGACTAAAACGGATGAAATAGGTTTCGGTTATTAATCTTCGAAAATGATGGTTAAAACGGATGAAATTGTTTACATTGACTAGTTCCGAATAGAGCACCGAATTTCGACCGACTCCAAACTATTCAATTTTTTTAATAGGAAACCTATCTCAACCACCATTAAAATATATATTACGCATCATATCCAAAAATTGGAAGGTTTTGCGTCCGACAAAAATTTTGAATTCCTCTTCGGAACTGTTTAATGTAGCTAAACTCACCCGCCCGATGAATTTCGGCCAAACTCCAAACCTTCCAATTTTTGAATATGACGCATAATATGTGGTTAAATGATGATTGGGAATGGTTTTGGTTATTAATCTTCGAAAATGATGGCTAAAACGGATGAAATTGTTTACATTGACTAGTTCCGAATAGGAGCACCGGAATTTCGACCGACTCAAAACCATTCAATTTTTTTAATAGGAAACCTATCTAGACTACCATTAAAATATATATTATGCATCATATCCAAAAATTGGAAGGTTTTGAGTCTGACAAAAATTTTGAATTCTTCTTTGGAACTGTTTAATGTAGCTAAACTCACCCGTCCGATGAATTTCGGCCAAACTTCAAACCTTCCAATTTTTGAATATGATGCATAATATGTGGTTAAATGATGATTGGGATAGGTTTCGGTTATTAATCTTCGAAAATGATGGCTAAAACGGATGAAATTGTTTACATTGACTAGTTCCGAATAGAGCACCGAATTTCGACCGACTCAAAACCATTCAATTTTTTTAATAGGAAACCTATCTAGACTACCATTAAAATATATATTATGCATCATATCCAAAAATTGGAAGGTTTTGAGTCTGACAAAAATTTTGAATTCCTCTTCGGAACGTTTTAATGTAGCTAAACTCACCCGCCCGATGAATTTCGGCCAAACTCCAAACCTTCCAATTTTTGAATATGACGCATAATATGTGGTTAAATGATGATTGGGATAGGTTTCGGTTATTAATCTTCGAAAATCATGGCTAAAACGGATGTAATTGCTTATATTGACTAGTTCCGAATAGGAGCACCGGAATTTCGACCGACTCAAAACCATTCAATTTTTTTAATAGGAAACCTATCTCAACTACCATTAAAATATATATTATGCATCATATCCAAAAATTGGAAGGTTTTGAGTCTGACAAAAATTTCGAATTCCTCTTCGGTACTGTTTAATGTAGCTAAACTCACCCGCCCGATAAATTTCGGCCAAACTCCAAACCTTCCAATTTTTGAATATGACGCATAATATGTGGTTAAATGATGATTGGGATAGGTTTCGGTTATTAATCTTCGAAAATGATGACTAAAACGGATGAAATAGGTTTCGGTTATTAATCTTCGAAAATGATGGTTAAAACGGATGAAATTGTTTACATTGACTAGTTCCGAATAGGAGCACCGAAATTTCGACCGACTCCAAACTATTAAATTTTTTTAATAGGAAACCTATCTCAACCACCATTAAAATATATATTACGCCTCATATCCAAAAATTGGAAGGTTTTGCGTCTGACAAAAATTTTGAATTCCTCTTCGGAACTGTTTAATGTAGCTAAACTCACCCGCCCAATGAATTTCGGCCAAACTTCAAACCTTCCAATTTTTGAATATGATGCATAATATGTGGTTAAATGATGATTGGGATAGGTTTCGGTTATTAATCTTCGAAAATGATGGCTAAAACGGATGAAATAGGTTTCGGTTATTAATCTTCGAAAATGATGGTTAAAACGGATGAAATTGTTTACATTGACTAGTTCCGAATAGAGCACCGAATTTCGACCGACTCCAAACTATTCAATTTTTTTAATAGGAAACCTATCTCAACCACCATTAAAATATATATTACGCATCATATCCAAAAATTGGAAGGTTTTGCGTCTGACAAAAATTTTGAATTCCTCTTCGGAACTGTTTAATGTACCTAAACTCACCCGCCCGATAAATTTCGGCCAAACTTCAAACCTTCCAATTTTTGAATATGATGCATAATATGTGGTTAAATGATGATTGGGATAGGTTTCGGTTATTAATCTTCGAAAATGATGGCTAAAACGGATGAAATAGGTTTCGGTTATTAATCTTCGAAAATGATGGTTAAAACGGATGAAATTGTTTACATTGACTAGTTCCGAATAGAGCACCGGAATTTCGACCGACTCCAAACTATTCAATTTTTTTAATAGGAAACCTATCTCAACCACCATTAAAATATATATTATGCATCATATCCAAAAATTGGAAGGTTTTGCGTCTCACAAAAATTTTGAATTCCTCTTCGGAACTGTTTAATGTAGCTAAACTCACCCGCCCGATGAATTTCGGCCAAACTTCAAACCTTCCAATTTTTGTATATGATGCATAATATGTGGTTAAATGATGATTGGGATAGGTTTCGGTTATTAATCTTCGAAAATGATGGCTAAAACGGATGAAATAGGTTTCGGTTATTAATCTTCGAAAATGATGGTTAAAACGGATGAAATTGTTTACATTGACTAGTTCCGAATAGGAGCACCGAAATTTCGACCGACTCCAAACTATTCAATTTTTTTAATAGGAAACCTATCTCAACCACCATTAAAATATATATTATGCATCATATCCAAAAATTGGAAGGTTTTGCGTCTCACAAAAATTTTGAATTCCTCTTCGGAATCGTTTAATGTAGCTAAACTCACCCGCCCGATGAATTTCGGCCAAACTTCAAACCTTCCAATTTTTGAATATGATGCATAATATGTGGTTAAATGATGATTGGGATAGGTTTCGGTTATTAATCTTCGAAAATGATGGCTAAAACGGATGAAATAGGTTTCGGTTATTAATCTTCGAAAATGATGGTTAAAACGGATGAAATTGTTTACATTGACTAGTTCCGAATAGGAGCACCGGAATTTCGACCGACTCCAAACTATTCAATTTTTTTAATAGGAAACCTATCTCAACCACCATTAAAATATATATTATGCATCATATCCAAAAATTAGAAGGTTTTGCGTCCGACAAAAATTTTGAATTCCTCTTCGGAATCGTTTAATGTAGCTAAACTCACCCGCCCGATGAATTTTGGCCAAACTTCAAACCTTCCAATTTTTGAATATGATGCATAATATGTGGTTAAATGATGATTGGGATAGGTTTCGGTTATTAATCTTCGAAAATGATGGCTAAAACGGATGAAATTGTTTACATTGACTAGTTCCGAATAGAGCACCGAATTTCGACCGATTCCAAACCATTAAATTTTTTTAATAGGAAACCTATCTCAACCACCATTAAAATATATATTATGCATCATATCCAAAAATTGGAAGGTTTTGAGTCTGACAAAAATTTCGAATTCCTCTTCAGAAATGTTTAATATAGCTAAACTCACCCGCCCGATGAATTTCGGCCAAACTCCAAACCTTTTAATTTTTGAATATGACGCATAATATGTGGTTAAATGATGATTGGGATAAGTTTCGGTTGTTGATCTTTGAAAATGATTGCTAAAACGGATGAAATTAATTAGATTGACTAGTTCTGAATAGGAGCACCGGAATTTCGACCGACTCAAAACCATTCAATTTTTTTAATAGGAAACCTATCTCAACCACCATTAAAATATATATTATGCATCATATCCAAAAATTGGAAGGTTTTGCGTCTGACAAAAATTTTGAATTCCTCTTCGGAACTGTTTAATGTAGCTAAACTCACCCGCCCGATGAATTTCGGCCAAACTTCAAACCTTCCAATTGTTGAATATGATGCATAATATGTGGTTAAATGATGATTGGGATAGGTTTCGGTTATTAATCTTCGAAAATGATGGCTAAAACGGATGAAATAGGTTTCGGTTATTAATCTTCGAAAATGATGGTTAAAACGGATGAAATTGTTTACATTGACTAGTTCCGAATAGGAGCACCGAAATTTCGACCGACTCCAAACTATTCAATTTTTTAATAGGAAACCTATCTCGACCACCATTAAAATATATATTACGCATCATATCCAAAAATTGGAAGGTTTTGCGTCTGACAAAAATTTTGAATTCCTCTTCGGAATCGTTTTAATGTACCTAAACTCACCCGCCCGATGAATTTCGGCCAAACTTCAAACCTTCCAATTTTTGAATATGATGCATAATATGTGGTTAAATGATGATTGGGTTAGGTTTCGGTTATTAATCTTCGAAAATGATGGCTAAAACGGATGAAATAGGTTTCGGTTATTAATCTTCGAAAATGATGGTTAAAACGGATGAAATTGTTTACATTGACTAGTTCGAATAGGAGCACCGGAATTTCGACCGACTCCAAACCATTCAATTTTTTTAATAGGAAACCTATCTCAACCACCATTAAAATATATATTATGCATCATATAAAAAAATTGGAAGGTTTATAGTTTGACAAAAATTTCGAATTCCACTTTGGAACTGTTTAATTTAGCTAAACTCACCCGCCCGATGAATTTCGGCCAAACTCCAAACCTTCCAATTTTTGAATATGACGCATAATATGTGGTTAAATGATGATTGGGAATGGTTTTGGTTATTAATCTTCGAAAATGATGGCTAAAACGGATGAAATTGTTTACATTGACTAGTTCCGAATAGGAGCACCGGAATTTCGACCGACTCAAAACCATTCAATTTTTTTAATAGGAAACCTATCTAGACTACCATTAAAATATATATTATGCATCATATCCAAAAATTGGAAGGTTTTGAGTCTGACAAAAATTTTTAATTCTTCTTCGGAACTGTTTAATGTAGCTAAACTCACCCGCCCGATGAATTTCGGCCAAACTTCAAACCTTCCAATTTTTGAATATGATGCATAATATGTGGTTAAATGATGATTGGGATAGGTTTCGGTTATTAATCTTCGAAAATGATGGCTAAAACGGATGAAATTGTTTACATTGACTAGTTCCGAATAGGAGCACCGGAATTTCGACCGACTCAAAACCATTCAATTTTTTTAATAGGAAACCTATCTAGACTACCATTAAAATATATATTATGCATCATATCCAAAAATTGGAAGGTTTTGAGTCTGACAAAAATTTTGAATTCCTCTTCGGAACTGTTTAATGTAGCTAAACTCACCCGCCCGATGAATTTCGGCCAAACTCCAAACCTTCCAATTTTTGAATATGACGCATAATATGTGGTTAAATGATGATTGGGATAGGTTTCGGTTATTAATCTTCGAAAATGATGGCTAAAACGGATGTAATTGCTTATATTGACTAGTTCCGAATAGGAGCACCGGAATTTCGACCGACTCAAAACCATTCAATTTTTTTAATAGGAAACCTATCTCAACTACCATTAAAATATATATTATGCATCATATCCAAAAATTGGAAGGTTTTGAGTCTGACAAAAATTTCGAATTCCTCTTCGGTACTGTTTAATGTAGCTAAACTCACCCGCCCGATGAATTTCGGCCAAACTCCAAACCTTCCAATTTTTGAATATGACGCATAATATGTGGTTAAATGATGATTGGGATAGGTTTCGGTTATTAATCTTCGAAAATGATGACTAAAACGGATGAAATAGGTTTCGGTTATTAATCTTCGAAAATGATGGTTAAAACGGATGAAATTGTTTACATTGACTAGTTCCGAATAGGAGCACCGAAATTTCGACCGACTCCAAACTATTCAATTTTTTTAATAGGAAACCTATCTCAACCACCATTAAAATATATATTACGCCTCATATCCAAAAATTGGAAGGTTTTGCGTCTGACAAAAATTTTGAATTCCTCTTCGGAACTGTTTAATGTAGCTAAACTCACCCGCCCGATGAATTTCGGCCAAACTTCAAACCTTCCAATTTTTGAATATGATGCATAATATGTGGTTAAATGATGATTGGGATAGGTTTCGGTTATTAATCTTCGAAAATGATGACTAAAACGGATGAAATAGGTTTCGGTTATTAATCTTCGAAAATGATGGTTAAAACGGATGAAATTGTTTACATTGACTAGTTCCGAATAGGAGCACCGAAATTTCGACCGACTCCAAACTATTCAATTTTTTTAATAGGAAACCTATCTCAACCACCATTAAAATATATATTACGCCTCATATCCAAAAATTGGAAGGTTTTGCGTCTGACAAAAATTTTGAATTCCTCTTCGGAACCGTTTAATGTAGCTAAACTCACCCGCCCGATGAATTTCGGCCAAACTTCAAACCTTCCAATTTTTGAATATGATGCATAATATGTGGTTAAATGATGATTGGGATAGGTTTCGGTTATTAATCTTCGAAAATGATGGCTAAAACGGATGAAATAGGTTTCGGTTATTAATCTTCGAAAATGATGGTTAAAACGGATGAAATTGTTTACATTGACTAGTTCCGAATAGAGCACCGGAATTTCGACCGACTCCAAACTATTCAATTTTTTTAATAGGAAACCTATCTCAACCACCATTAAAATATATATTACGCATCATATCCAAAAATTGGAAGGTTTTGCGTCTGACAAAAATTTTGAATTCCTCTTCGGAACTGTTTAATGTACCTAAACTCACCCGCCCGATAAATTTCGGCCAAACTTCAAACCTTCCAATTTTTGAATATGATGCATAATATGTGGTTAAATGATGATTGGGATAGGTTTCGGTTATTAATCTTCGAAAATGATGGCTAAAACGGATGAAATAGGTTTCGGTTATTAATCTTCGAAAATGATGGTTAAAACGGATGAAATTGTTTACATTGACTAGTTCCGAATAGGAGCACCGAATTTCGACCGACTCCAAACTATTCAATTTTTTTAATAGGAAACCTATCTCAACCACCATTAAAATATATATTATGCATCATATCCAAAAATTGGAAGGTTTTGCGTCTCACAAAAATTTTGAATTCCTCTTCGGAACTCGTTTAATGTAGCTAAACTCACCCGCCCGATGAATTTCGGCCAAACTTCAAACCTTCCAATTTTTGAATATGATGCATAATATGTGGTTAAATGATGATTGGGATAGGTTTCGGTTATTAATCTTCGAAAATGATGGCTAAAACGGATGAAATAGGTTTCGGTTATCAATCTTCGAAAATGATGGTTAAAACGGATGAAATTGTTTACATTGACTAGATCCGAATAGGAGAACCGGAATTTCGACCGACTCCAAACTATTCAATTTTTTTAATAGGAAACCTATCTCAACCACCATTAAAATATATATTATGCATCATATCCAAAAATTAGAAGGTTTTGCGTCTCACAAAAATTTTGAATTCCTCTTCGGAACTGTTTAATGTAGCTAAACTCACCCGCCCGATGAATTTTGGCCAAACTTCAAACCTTCCAATTTTTGAATATGATGCATAATATGTGGTTAAATGATGATTGGGATAGGTTTCGGTTATTAATCTTCGAAAATGATGGCTAAAACGGATGAAATTGTTTACATTGACTAGTTCCGAATAGGAGAGCACCGAATTTCGACCGATTCCAAACCATTAAATTTTTTTAATAGGAAACCTATCTCAACCACCATTAAAATATATATTATGCATCATATCCAAAAATTGGAAGGTTTTGAGTCCGACAAAAATTTCGAATTCCTCTTCGAGAAATGTTTAATATAGCTAAACTCACCGCCGTTGAATTTCGGCCAAACTCCAAACCTTCCAATTTTTTAATATGACGCATAATATGTGGTTAAATAATGATTGGGATTGGTTTAGGTTGTTGATCTTTGAAAATGATGGCTAAAACGGATGAAATTAATTACATTGACTAGTTCCGAATAGAGCACCGAATTTCAACCGACTCAAAACCATTCAATTTTTTTAATAGGAAACCTATCTCAACTACCATTAAAATATATATTATGCATCAGATCAAAAAATTGGAAGGTTTTGACTCCGACAAAAATTTCGAATTCCACTTCGGAACTGTTTAATGTAGCTAAACTCACCCGCCCGATGAATTTCGGCCAAACTCCAAACCTTTTAATTTTTGAATATGACGCATAATATGTGGTTAAATGATGATTGGGATAAGTTTCGGTTGTTGATCTTTGAAAATGATTGCTAAAACGGATGAAATTAATTAGATTGACTAGTTCGAATAGGAGCACCGAATTTCGACCGACTCAAAACCATTCAATTTTTTTAATAGGAAACCTATCTCAACCACCATTAAAATATATATTATGCATCATATCCAAAAATTGGAAGGTTTTGCGTCTGACAAAAATTTTGAATTCCTCTTCGGAACTGTTTAATGTAGCTAAACTCACCCGCCCGATTAATTTCGGCCAAACTTCAAACCTTCCAATTGTTGAATATGATGCATAATATGTGGTTAAATGATGATTGGGATAGGTTTCGGTTATTAATCTTCGAAAATGATGGCTAAAACGGATGAAATAGGTTTCGGTTATTAATCTTCGAAAATGATGGTTAAAACGGATGAAATTGTTTACATTGACTAGTTCCGAATAGAGCACCGAATTTCGACCGACTCCAAACTATTCAATTTTTTAATAGGAAACCTATCTCAACCACCATTAAAATATATATTACGCATCATATCCAAAAATTGGAAGGTTTTGCGTCGGACAAAAATTTTGAATTCCTCTTCGGAACTGTTTAATGTAGCTAAACTCACCCGCCCGATGAATTTCGGCCAAACTTCAAACCTTCCAATTTTTGAATATGATGCATAATGTGTGGTTAAATGATGATTGGGTTAGGTTTCGGTTATTAATCTTCGAAAATGATGGCTAAAACGGATGAAATAGGTTTCGGTTATTAATCTTCGAAAATGATGGTTAAAACGGATGAAATTGTTTACATTGACTAGTTCCGAATAGAGCACCGGAATTTCGACCGACTCCAAACCATTAAATTTTTTTAATAGGAAACCTATCTCAACCACCATTAAAATATATATTATGCATCATATCCAAAAATTGGAAGGTTTTGAGTCTGACAAAAATTTCGAATTCCTCTTCAGAAATGTTTAATATAGCTAAACTCACCTGCCGTTGAATTTCGGCCAAACTCCAAACCTTCCAATTTTTTAATATGACGCATAATATGTGGTTAAATAATGATTGGGATTGGTTTAGGTTGTTGATCTTTGAAAATGATGGCTAAAACGGATGAAATTAATTACATTGACTAGTTCCGAATAGAGCACCGGAATTTCAACCGACTCAAAACCATTCAATTTTTTTAATAGGAAACCTATCTCAACTACCATTAAAATATATATTATGCATCAGATCAAAAAATTGGAAGGTTTTGACTCCGACAAAAATTTCGAATTCCACTTCGGAACTGTTTAATGTAGCTAAACTCACCCGCCCGATGAATTTCGGCCAAACTCCAAACCTTTTAATTTTTGAATATGACGCATAATATGTGGTTAAATGATGATTGGGATAAGTTTCGGTTGTTGATCTTTGAAAATGATTGCTAAAACGGATGAAATTAATTAGATTGACTAGTTCGAATAGAGCACCGAATTTCGACCGACTCAAAACCATTCAATTTTTTTAATAGGAAACCTATCTCAACCACCATTAAAATATATATTATGCATCATATCCAAAAATTGGAAGGTTTTGCGTCCGACAAAAATTTTGAATTCCTCTTCGGAATCTGTTTAATGTACCTAAACTCACCCGCCCGATGAATTTCGGCCAAACTTCAAACCTTCCAATTGTTGAATATGATGCATAATATGTGGTTAAATGATGATTGGGATAGGTTTCGGTTATTAATCTTCGAAAATGATGGCTAAAACGGATGAAATAGGTTTCGGTTATTAATCTTCGAAAATGATGGTTAAAACGGATGAAATTGTTTACATTGACTAGTTCGAATAGAGAGCACCGAATTTCGACCGACTCCAAACTATTCAATTTTTTAATAGGAAACCTATCTCAACCACCATTAAAATATATATTACGCATCATATCCAAAAATTGGAAGGTTTTGCGTCTGACAAAAATTTTGAATTCCTCTTCGGAACTGTTTAATGTAGCTAAACTCACCCGCCCGATGAATTTCGGCCAAACTTCAAACCTTCCAATTTTTGAATATGATGCATAATGTGTGGTTAAATGATGATTGGGTTAGGTTTCGGTTATTAATCTTCGAAAATGATGGCTAAAACGGATGAAATAGGTTTCGGTTATTAATCTTCGAAAATGATGGTTAAAACGGATGAAATTGTTTACATTGACTAGTTCCGAATAGGAGCACCGGAATTTCGACCGACTCCAAACCATTAAATTTTTTTAATAGGAAACCTATCTCAACCACCATTAAAATATATATTATGCATCATATCCAAAAATTGGAAGGTTTTGAGTCTGACAAAAATTTCGAATTCCTCTTCAGAAATGTTTAATATAGCTAAACTCACCTGCCGTTGAATTTCGGCCAAACTCCAAACCTTCCAATTTTTTAATATGACGCATAATATGTGGTTAAATAATGATTGGGATTGGTTTAGGTTGTTGATCTTTGAAAATGATGGCTAAAACAGATGAAATTAATTACATTGACTAGTTCCGAATAGGAGCACCGGAATTTCAACCGACTCAAAACCATTCAATTTTTTTAATAGGAAACCTATCTCAACTACCATTAAAATATATATTATGCATCAGATCAAAAAATTGGAAGGTTTTGACTCCGACAAAAATTTCGAATTCCACTTCGGAACTGTTTTTAATGTAGCTAAACTCACCCGCCCGATGAATTTCGGCCAAACTCCAAACCTTTTAATTTTTGAATATGACGCATAATATGTGGTTAAATGATGATTGGGATAAGTTTCGGTTGTTGATCTTTGAAAATGATTGCTAAAACGGATGAAATTAATTAGATTGACTAGTTCGAATAGGAGCACCGAATTTCGACCGACTCAAAACCATTCAATTTTTTTAATAGGAAACCTATCTCAACCACCATTAAAATATATATTATGCATCATATCCAAAAATTGGAAGGTTTTGCGTCTGACAAAAATTTTGAATTCCTCTTCGGAACTGTTTAATGTACCTAAACTCACCCGCCCGATAAATTTCGGCCAAACTTCAAACCTTCCAATTTTTGAATATGATGCATAATATGTGGTTAAATGATGATTGGGATAGGTTTCGGTTATTAATCTTCGAAAATGATGGTTAAAACGGATGAAATTGTTTACATTGACTAGTTCCGAATAGGAGCACCGGAATTTCGACCGACTCCAAACCATTAAATTTTTTTAATAGGAAACCTATCTCAACCACCATTAAAATATATATTATGCATCATATCCAAAAATTGGAAGGTTTTGAGTCTGACAAAAATTTCGAATTCCTCTTCAGAAATGTTTAATATAGCTAAACTCACCTGCCGTTGAATTTCGGCCAAACTCCAAACCTTCCAATTTTTTAATATGACGCATAATATGTGGTTAAATAATGATTGGGATTGGTTTAGGTTGTTGATCTTTGAAAATGATGGCTAAAACAGATGAAATTAATTACATTGACTAGTTCCGAATAGAGCACCGGAATTTCAACCGACTCAAAACCATTCAATTTTTTTAATAGGAAACCTATCTCAACTACCATTAAAATATATATTATGCATCAGATCAAAAAATTGGAAGGTTTTGACTCCGACAAAAATTTCGAATTCCACTTCGGAACTGTTTAATGTAGCTAAACTCACCCGCCCGATGAATTTCGGCCAAACTCCAAACCTTTTAATTTTTGAATATGACGCATAATATGTGGTTAAATGATGATTGGGATAAGTTTCGGTTGTTGATCTTTGAAAATGATTGCTAAAACGGATGAAATTAATTAGATTGACTAGTTCGAATAGGAGCACCGAATTTCGACCGACTCAAAACCATTTAATTTTTTTAATAGGAAACCTATCTCAACCACCATTAAAATATATATTATGCATCATATCCAAAAATTGGAAGGTTTTGCGTCGACAAAAATTTTGAATTCCTCTTCGGAACTGTTTAATGTAGCTAAACTCACCCGCCCGATGAATTTCGGCCAAACTTCAAACCTTCCAATTGTTGAATATGATGCATAATATGTGGTTAAATGATGATTGGGATAGGTTTCGGTTATTAATCTTCGAAAATGATGGCTAAAACGGATGAAATAGGTTTCGGTTATTAATCTTCGAAAATGATGGTTAAAACGGATGAAATTGTTTACATTGACTAGTTCCGAATAGGAGCACCGAAATTTCGACCGACTCCAAACTATTCAATTTTTTAATAGGAAACCTATCTCAACCACCATTAAAATATATATTACGCATCATATCCAAAAATTGGAAGGTTTTGCGTCTGACAAAAATTTTGAATTCCTCTTCGGAACTGGTTTAATGTAGCTAAACTCACCCGCCCGATGAATTTCGGCCAAACTTCAAACCTTCCAATTTTTGAATATGATGCATAATGTGTGGTTAAATGATGATTGGGTTAGGTTTCGGTTATTAATCTTCGAAAATGATGGCTAAAACGGATGAAATAGGTTTCGGTTATTAATCTTCGAAAATGATGGTTAAAACGGATGAAATTGTTTACATTGACTAGTTCCGAATAGGAGCACCGAATTTCGACCGACTCCAAACCATTAAATTTTTTTAATAGGAAACCTATCTCAACCACCATTAAAATATATATTATGCATCATATCCAAAAATTGGAAGGTTTTGAGTCTGACAAAAATTTCGAATTCCTCTTCAGAAATGTTTAATATAGCTAAACTCACCTGCCGTTGAATTTCGGCCAAACTCCAAACCTTCCAATTTTTTAATATGACGCATAATATGTGGTTAAATAATGATTGGGATTGGTTTAGGTTGTTGATCTTTGAAAATGATGGCTAAAACGGATGAAATTAATTACATTGACTAGTTCCGAATAGGAGCACCGGAATTTCGACCGACTCAAAACCATTCAATTTTTTTAATAGGAAACCTATCTCAACTACCATTAAAATATATATTATGCATCAGATCAAAAAATTGGAAGGTTTTGACTCCGACAAAAATTTCGAATTCCACTTCGAACTGTTTAATGTAGCTAAACTCACCCGCCCGATGAATTTCGGCCAAACTCCAAACCTTTTAATTTTTGAATATGACGCATAATATGTGGTTAAATGATGATTGGGATAAGTTTCGGTTGTTGATCTTTGAAAATGATTGCTAAAACGGATGAAATTAATTAGATTGACTAGTTCGAATAGGAGCACCGGAATTTCGACCGACTCAAAACCATTCAATTTTTTTAATAGGAAACCTATCTCAACCACCATTAAAATATATATTATGCATCATATCCAAAAATTGGAAGGTTTTGCGTCTGACAAAAATTTTGAATTCCTCTTCGGAACTGTTTAATGTACCTAAACTCACCCGCCCGATGAATTTCGGCCAAACTTCAAACCTTCCAATTGTTGAATATGATGCATAATATGTGGTTAAATGATGATTGGGATAGGTTTCGGTTATTAATCTTCGAAAATGATGGTTAAAACGGATGAAATTGTTTACATTGACTAGTTCCGAATAGGAGCACCGAATTTCGACCGACTCCAAACCATTAAATTTTTTTAATAGGAAACCTATCTCAACCACCATTAAAATATATATTATGCATCATATCCAAAAATTGGAAGGTTTTGAGTCTGACAAAAATTTCGAATTCCTCTTCAGAAATGTTTAATATAGCTAAACTCACCTGCCGTTGAATTTCGGCCAAACTCCAAACCTTCCAATTTTTTAATATGACGCATAATATGTGGTTAAATAATGATTGGGATTGGTTTAGGTTGTTGATCTTTGAAAATGATGGCTAAAACAGATGAAATTAATTACATTGACTAGTTCCGAATAGAGAGCACCGAATTTCAACCGACTCAAAACCATTCAATTTTTTTAATAGGAAACCTATCTCAACTACCATTAAAATATATATTATGCATCAGATCAAAAAATTGGAAGGTTTTGACTCCGACAAAAATTTCGAATTCCACTTCGGAATCTGTTTAATGTAGCTAAACTCACCCGCCCGATAAATTTCGGCCAAACTCCAAACCTTTTAATTTTTGAATATGACGCATAATATGTGGTTAAATGATGATTGGGATAAGTTTCGGTTGTTGATCTTTGAAAATGATTGCTAAAACGGATGAAATTAATTAGATTGACTAGTTCGAATAGAGCACCGAATTTCGACCGACTCAAAACCATTTAATTTTTTTAATAGGAAACCTATCTCAACCACCATTAAAATATATATTATGCATCATATCCAAAAATTGGAAGGTTTTGCGTCTGACAAAAATTTTGAATTCCTCTTCGGAACTGTTTAATGTAGCTAAACTCACCCGCCCGATGAATTTCGGCCAAACTTCAAACCTTCCAATTGTTGAATATGATGCATAATATGTGGTTAAATGATGATTGGGATAGGTTTCGGTTATTAATCTTCGAAAATGATGGCTAAAACGGATGAAATAGGTTTCGGTTATTAATCTTCGAAAATGATGGTTAAAACGGATGAAATTGTTTACATTGACTAGTTCCGAATAGGAGCACCGAAATTTCGACCGACTCCAAACTATTCAATTTTTTAATAGGAAACCTATCTCAACCACCATTAAAATATATATTACGCATCATATCCAAAAATTGGAAGGTTTTGCGTCGGACAAAAATTTTGAATTCCTCTTCGGAATCGTTTAATGTAGCTAAACTCACCCGCCCGATGAATTTCGGCCAAACTTCAAACCTTCCAATTTTTGAATATGATGCATAATGTGTGGTTAAATGATTATTGGGTTAGGTTTCGGTTATTAATCTTCGAAAATGATGGCTAAAACGGATGAAATAGGTTTCGATTATTAATCTTCGAAAATGATGGTTAAAACGGATGAAATTGTTTACATTGACTAGTTCCGAATAGAGCACCGAATTTCGACCGACTCCAAACCATTAAATTTTTTTAATAGGAAACCTATCTCAACCACCATTAAAATATATATTATGCATCATATCCAAAAATTGGAAGGCTTTGAGTCTGACAAAAATTTCGAATTCCTCTTCAGAAATGTTTAATATAGCTAAACTCACCTGCCGTTGAATTTCGGCCAAACTCCAAACCTTCCAATTTTTGAATATGATTCATAATATGTGGTTAAATAATGATTGGGATTGGTTTAGGTTGTTGATCTTTGAAAATGATGGCTAAAACGGATGAAATTAATTACATTGACTAGTTCCGAATAGGAGCACCGGAATTTCGACCGACTCAAAACCATTCAATTTTTTTAATAGGAAACCTATCTCAACTACCATTAAAATATATATTATGCATCATATCCAAAAATTGGAAGGTTTTGACTCCGACAAAAATTTCGAATTCCACTTCGGAACTGTTTAATGTAGCTAAACTCACCCGCCCGATGAATTTCGGCCAAACTCCAAACCTTTTCATTTTTGAATATGACGCATAATATGTGGTTAAATGATGATTGGGATAAGTTTCGGTTGTTGATCTTTGAAAATGATGGCTAAAACGGATGAAATTAATTACATTGACTAGTTCTGAATAGGAGCACCGGAATTTCGACCGACTCAAAACCATTCAATTTTTTTACTAGGAAACCTATCTCAACCACCATTAAAATATATATTATGCATCATATCCAAAAATTGGAAGGTTTTGCGTCTGACAAAAATTTTGAATTCCTCTTCGGAACTGTTTAATGTAGCTAAACTCACCCGCCCGACGAATTTCGGCCAAACTTCAAACCTTCCAATTGTTGAATATGATGCATAATATGTGGTTAAATGATGATTGGGATAGGTTTCGGTTATTAATCTTCGAAAATGATGGCTATAACGGATGAAATAGGTTTCGGTTATTAATCTTCGAAAATGATGGTTAAAACGGATGAAATTGTTTACATTGACTAGTTCCGAATAGGAGCACCGAAATTTCGACCGACTCCAAACTATTCAATTTTTTAATAGGAAACCTATCTCAACCACCATTAAAATATATATTATGCATCATATCCAAAAATTGGAAGGTTTTGCGTCTGACAAAAATTTTGAATTCTTCTTCGGAACTGTTTAATGTAGCTAAACTCACCCGCCCGATGAATTTCGGCCAAACTTCAAACCTTCCAATTTTTGAATATGATGCATAATATGTGGTTAAATGATGATTGGGATAGGTTTCGGTTATTAATCTTCGAAAATGATGGCTAAAACGGATTAAATTGTTTACATTGACTAGTTCCGAATAGAGCACCGAATTTCGACCGACTCCAAACCATTAAATTTTTTTAATAGGAAACCTATCTCAACCACCATTAAAATATATATTATGCATCATATCCAAAAATTGGAAGGTTTTGAGTCTGACAAAAATTTCGAATTCCTCTTCAGAAATGTTTAATATAGCTAAACTCACCCGCCGTTGAATTTCGGCCAAACTCCAAACCTTCCAATTTTTGAATATGACGCATAATATATGGTTAAATGATGATTGAGATTGGTTTAGGTTGTTGATCTTTGAAAATGATGGCTAAAACGGATGAAATTAATTACATTGACTAGTTCCGAATAGGAGCACCGGAATTTCAACCGACTCAAAACCATTCAATTTTTTTAATAGGAAACCTATCTCAACTACCATTAAAATATATATTATGCATCATATCCAAAAATTGGAAGGTTTTGACTCCGACAAAAATTTCGAATTCCACTTCGGAACTGTTTAATGTAGCTAAACTCACCCGCCCGATGAATTTCGGCCAAACTCCAAACCTTTTAATTTTTGAATATGACGCATAATATGTGGTTAAATGATGATTGGGATAAGTTTCAGTTGTTGATCTTTGAAAATGATGGCTAAAACGGATGAAATTACTTACATTGACTAATTCCGAATAGGAGCACCGGAATTTCGACCGACTCCAAACCATTCAATTTTTTTAATTGGAAACCTTTCTCAACCACCATTAAAATATATATTATGCATCATATCCAAAAATTGGAAGGTTTGGAGTCCGACAAAAATTTTGAATTCCTCTTCGGAACTATTTAATGTAGCTTAACTCACCCGCCGTTGAATTTCGGCCAAACTCCAAACCTTCCAATTTTTTAATATGACACATAATATGTGGTTAAATGATGATTGGAATAGGTTTCGGTCTTTGATTTACAAAAATGATGACTCAAACCGATGTATATAGCTACATTGACTAGTTCCAAATAGGAGCACCGGGATTTCAACCGACTTCAAACTATTCCATTTTTGTATAGGAACCCTATCTCAATCACCATTAAAACACATATTATGCATCATATTCAAAAACTGGAAGGTTTGGAGTCCGACAATAATTTCGAGTTCCTCTTCGGAACGGTTTTATATGGCTAAAATCACTCGTCCGATAAATTTCTGCCCAACTCCAAATCTTCCAATTTTTTGGATATGATGTATAATATGGGGTTAAATGATAATTGGTATAGGTTTTGGTCGTTAATCTTCAAAAATGATGGTTGAAACGGATGGAATTAGGTACAATGATTGATTTCAAATAGGAGCACCGAAATTTCGCCCTACTCCAAACCATTCAATTTTTTTATAGGAAACCTATCAAAACCACCATTAAAACACATATTATGCGTCATATCAAAATATTAGAAGGTTTCGAGTTTGACAAAAAATTTGAATTCCTCTTTTGAATGGTTTAATGTAGTTAAAATCACCCGCTCAATGAATTTCGGCCCAACTCCAAATCTTTCAATTTTTTGATATGATGCATAATATGTGGTTAAATTATGATTGAGATAGGTTTCGGTCGTTGATTTTTTAAAATAATAGTTCAAATGGATGAAATTTGCGACGTTAATTAATTTCGAATAGAAGTACTGAAATTCTGACCGACTCCAAACCATTCAATTTTTTTATAGGACACCGATATCAACCATCATTAAAACGCATAGTACACCTTGGACAAGCAGATTTTCATCTCCGGAGAGTCGTCGTTCTTGTCCGGAAACCTCGGAATCGGAGTGATCAATACAAGTGTCCGTAGCTGGAGTGTTCTGCGGATTAGGCTTCGTCTTCTTCTTCCCCTTCCGTTTAGATCTCGTCGACCAGACATTGTTGTTAGTCTTCTTCTTCGATTTCTTCTTCGATGTAGCAGCTTGCGGAGTTGCTGCTGCAGCAGCAGCAGCCGACGGGTAGCTTCATCAGTCTCCTCTCAACGCTAACATCGCCATTTCCGTTTGAAACAGATTCGTCTACTGGCGTCGCCCTCGTCATCACCATCACTTCGATTTGTTTCAGTTGTTCCTCCTCTTCTGCTGCTTCCTCCCTTCACCTCCTCGAGAAGCTCCGTGTGCTTCAGCTTCTTACTAGGCCGTTCCTCTTCATCCTCCACCTCCTCGGCAGGATGGCCGACTTACTTCTTCCTCCTCGGCAGCTGATGACATCTCCTCGTCTCTGTAGGGGGACAGAAGGCAATCCATTGGATACAAATAGGGAGCAGATTGGAAAATCGATGAAGAAGCTGTTCGTTGGTAAATTCAAAATCGACGACGGCCGGAAGAGAATACAAGTGTTGTTAAATCATCTTTCTGCCGGGAAAGGAAGGGAAATAGAGCTGGGCTCGACCAGTGAATTGATAAATGCTCCTTAGGCCTAATTTTTGAAAGGAAACGTTCGATTGTGGGCTTCACCTATAGGGAATTATAGCCACGGTCAACATATCGCAAAAACGTCAATGTATCACCTAATTATCGCGGTATATCGCCTCACGAGTCATACGGTCAATTTACCGTTCTCGTCAATTTCTCGCGTTTCGATTTTGGTTTGGTGAATCCGAAACGTTTCGCGTTTCGGAGGTGTTTTTTCATTTTCCGTGGGTTTCCAACTTGAGCTAGCCGTCCGCCGTGGCGTTTCGGTTTGGGTTCCGCAAATTCGAAACGTTTCGTCGCGTATGAATGGATTTTTGCGTTTTTTTCCTGCCCTGTTTCATTTTCTATGTCTATCTTTCCGTCAATAAGAGAAACTAGTGTTTTCGCTCACAATCGGTTAGCCTGAGAGTACCAAATGACCCACAACTGTGTTTTTTAATATAAACCAATCAAAAGGAAAAGAAGAGTACATTTTGAAGGTGATACAATTAGTAGAAAATAAGAAATCAATCCATAGTTATCCCATAAGGTTCATGATCTTCGCTATATATCACAAATTTGGCAGGCAACTTTCATTTACCCTTCTGGAACTTCTCCACATAAGCCTGCAACAAAGCACAAAAGAACACTCCCTTTAATCAACACCACAAAAGAGATCCGGAAAAAAACTATTCGACACTCAGAGAGGTTCACCTGTACAAGTTTTGTAAGCTTTGGCTTTGAGGACGACAGATATTGGTCGATCTTTTCTTGCGTCTGGGGTATGCTACTCGCCTGCATTGTGCTAGTGACTTTGTCCACCACCTTCTTCACTATGTTCTTGTATGAGTCTCTGCTCACTTGCCCTTCTTTCCAAGCCGGTTTCAAAGCTTCCTTCACAAACTCCACAAGTGCAAACTTGAACGCTCGGAGCCCCTTGCCTTTTTCATCATCGGTTTTTTCTTCTCTGGCTTTACTCTCCTTTGCTTTGCTGCCAGATTCTGCAATGGGTTTGGGATTATCCGACTCGGGCACTTCTTCGGTGCCCTGAAGGACCTTCTCATGACTCCTGTTTGATGCAGCCACTTGCACCCCTCCATCTGCACTGTCTTTCTCTCCATCGCAATTAGAATGATCAGAGCTATGAGAAGCATAAAGTTGAGGAAGCTGCTGGCCTTGACCAAGTAACTGAGCAAGAGAAGCTGAAAGGTCGGTAAGCTTAGAGAGTTGTTCATCACTGACCACATTCTGACTCGAGGGAATACCAGAATCGACATTCAGAGGGTTTATCGCCAATTCTCCTCTGGAATGATCCGGAAGAGTTCCCATTTGAGTTTGCTCAACTGAGTTTGTGCTGGAAAGAATAGGCAAAGCATTCGGGCTCGCACCATCCCGGTTTGCATTTGAGGCAGTGCCGGATCTGTTTATCCCCAAACCCTTGGCTTCTCTAGCACCGAGCTTCCTGGAATAGTATACAGAGTGAATGGCAGGCCTTTCATGTGTCGATTGCTGGACAGCCACTGTTGCATCATCGCCTAGCACCGGGACTTCCATGGCGATACTGTCTAAATTGTTAGCTGGTCCATGATTCCATTCAGGAGACATTTCCATGTCACCTTCCCAATCATTTTGAATACTTTGGTCCTCTTTCACCTTCAAGGTCTCACTTCTGTCACTCTCAACCAAATTAGCTGGTGCCTGATGATCCAGAGCTGCTCTGCCATCCAAACGTTGAACACGTGAACTATCCACAGACCATGGCTCGACAGTTGGTCCAGCATCTGAAAGATCATTAGGCTTATTATATTCCCCATCATTCAATGGATTCTCCCCATCTCTGCCTGACTTGGCAGCAGTCGAATAATTATCCACATCGCTCCACAAAGGGCCATCCCACGTTTTCTCCCGATCGTCCATATCTTGGTCAACCAACCGCTTTTCATCATCACGTGGCATCCTTTCAGGGCTCACTTCAGCTTCAACTTGATGAGAATACCTACAACGGTTTCCGTTCCTGCAGTTCGCAGAGGCAAAGAACTTACAGGGTTTATCTGTTACTTGCCTTCTATCCAAATCTCTTTCCCTACCTATGTCATCTTTGGACCCTTTACCAGATGCATCAGATGAACTGTGACGCAGATACCTACCATCAACATTTTGTCCATTACCAGAAGGGTGCTCCTCTGAATCATTTGAGGCATAATGTCTTGAAGATACAGTTTTCTTGCGTCCATCCCAGCTTTCCTCATAAAGTTGAGCACTTTGGTGGATAAATTGACACTGACTGCCTCTCCTACATCTCCCTGCAACAAACTCTTTGCATAGAGGAGCTGTTACACTCGATCTGCTTCTGCTTCTCTCAGAAGTCCCTGAATCTCGCCTAATAGAGTGAACTGGACTCCTGCTCCTGCTCCTACTATTGCTTCCGCTTCTGCAAACAGAAAGTCAACCAGAATGAACTTCAAATAGCATCCAGAATAAGCATCAAAGTTTTTAATGAACCGGAAAAGAAACCTTCTTGGTCGTGTCCATTCCTTAACAGGAGAAGGACGGCGACTTCTATGCCTCCTTTCATCAAGACCAGGAGACAATCTAGGTCCATAATTGTCATCTCTTTCCCATGCCATTGGCTTCGAGGTTCTTCCGTATTCATCACCAATCAGGCCATCCGCTCGTGAGGCTCGTCTGTGTTCTGAATTTGACCACCTGCTTCGGTCACCACCATCAGTCTTGTGATAACTTGAATCCGCTTTCCCAGACCGAGAACTGTAATTTTGCTGACTCTCATAGGAAGCTCGAGACTCTTCCTTCAAATCCCACTTAGAACTACGCTTTCGACTGCCTCCACTCATTTTGCCCTTCTGCAGATGACCTGTTGGATGAGAGTACATATTCATTAGTCTTCACAAACAACGAGATGATTCCCAACCTTCATCTCCAACCATTTAAGTCGAACGAGATCCATTTGTGGCAGCCAACAAATTCACAATATCAGCTTAGCAAGAGGATAATCAATTGAAACACGAGGATGCTTGCTTAATAAGAAAATCAGACTACACTGAACCTACCACAGATACTGAATATTCAACAACAATTGCTGTGAAATTGACCCTTAGCAATTAGAGCCAAAGTTAAAAGAGATTTTCAAACATCTCACAAATACAAACTGCCTTTGTAGCAAGGTTCAGCAAAAGTAAGCAACCATATCAGCACGCAGACAACAATCTCTACAGAACTTTCTTCCATAAGGAAAACACTTAGAGTCCACTGGTATTACAGATAAGGGAAAATAAAGATTTTCAATTGAGTGTCCTCTGTTTCCAAGGGGTAGACATCAACTGTTAAGACAAATATTCAAAAATTTCCACTAACTGCAGAAAACAACTCCATTTATTAAGTATTTGGATAGTTCAAAACAGGTACACCATGAATACAGCATTTTTTACTGTCGGCTCCAAGCAACAAGCTGTCACTAGATTCTACGGACTGGAATAAACACTACACCAATAACACATCAGTGCTCCCTCATTCTTCCAGTCAACAATAATGCTAGCTTCAGCACAAGGAAGAAAAAAAAGCACTGTTGCTTCCAATGGAAGGAGGGTATATGACTTCAATCTTGCTCCAATCTTCTTTACATCGAAAGCAATGAAGATCGTTCAGCACCAAAAACTCATGAGGGTTGTTTTACTTGATGATTCCTTAATTGGTTCCTAGAAGATATTGAACTGCTCTGGATCTTTTGTAGTGGTTCCGCCCTAATAAACTGCCAGAGATCCACTAGGTTGAAGACACATGTTGCAGTTGTAGATGGGAGATTTTTATTTGCATCAGTTACTTAAGCATACTGTGAATCCCTCCATGCATAGACTTGTTGAAATTACTGCATAGAAATTATATCTTCGTATTAGCACTGAGGTATATGCTCTTGGTGGAAAACATTGAACTAAACCACCATCTAGATTATCTATCCTAGATGAGAAACTATGTCTATATTGATTTAGTAAAAACCCCACTAAACCATCATACTTCAAAACCAAAAGAGTATGGTCAGCACAAAGGTCGATATAGCCTACGTCTGCGAAACCATAACATATCGGTTCAATCGGTGTGAACCTTAAACCAAGCCAATCGAATTCAATTAAGGTTGTCAGCGGTTTGCAAATTAAGTCTTCCATGGTTTGTTACGACTCCAAATCCAATCGACAGAGTTTCAAAACTATCAGTTCTAACTTTACGTTGAAAGCAAGGTCTTAGAACTTAGAAATTACGTAATAACAGGTACTGGCTAAACGAATGAGGGAAAAAATACACAAGCATCTATCACAAGAGAACCATACACAGGAAAACAGGTAAGAAGAAAGAACAAATATCAGGTGAACAAAGAGCAGCAAATCAAGTTTCTAAAACTAGAACCTTAACCTTCTAACAATCAATAACCTAATCAGCTCACTAAATCAGCAAAATTTACAAGTAGGACTAAAACTCATAAAACATTAAATCAATACTGCTGGCCAATATCAAATCGACATTCCATTCTACTCAATTCCCGCGGATCTATAAAAGAAAACCTAGAAAAGCAGCTATAACTTCGGATGTGTAGCATAAGTTCAGCATGTTGAAACCAGATTCGCACACGAAATTCAAACAATCTGCCGAGAACCACCCCATGAGACACAACGATAACGTAACGACATCAAGAATTGAAACCGAGAGATATAGAGCAGTTACTTACAGGAGAATCTCAGAGGATGAAGCTTTCAGAAATTCAATGGGGAAAGCGGAAAGTGGGAATCGAGAAGACGGCGAGAGCGAGCGAAGCTTCTCTTTCTGACATTAATTATTTTACCAAGTCGAAAATTACTTAGCAGATAATTATCATTTTCAGACACCAAACTATTGTGTATTAGCATAATGATCACTTGTCTTTTTTATGATACATATATTCTACAATCTTGACAAACTGGTACTTTATTTGAGTTGTGGTTGTTTTAATGTTTTCCAGTTTTGTTTGCTGGTGTAGCAGTCCAATCTTATACTACGTGCTAAGTATTTTCAGGAGATTCTTTACTTACTACTACATATCTAATCGATCATAATTAACAACAAACCAATAACTCCTATTTTTTTAGGTCAGAACACCCATTATTGTCCTTACCCTAAGGACATTTAATTAGAGTTGTTAAATTATTTTATTGATTATTTAAGGGTTTATATTAATATTTAAGAGAGAAATTGTATTTCAATTATTAAATATTCACAAATATCACGTTTTTTTTTGCAAAATCAGTCAATTAATCACATGATTTTTCATCTGATTAGCACTTGATGCTTGGAGTTAATACGACCACATCATTACATCCTGCAATGCTGACCATCATCTAATATCATGAACAAACTCACTCAGTTTTTTCGTACCAAACGACCCGCGCAATTTTGTTTTTCAATATATAGAAACCAACCAAAAGGCAAAGAAGAGTACATTATTAAGCTTTGTAATATATCACAAATTTGACAGCTACTACGTAATTTAACCTGTTATAACTCTTACCATACATAAGCGTTTCTTTAATTATCACCAAACTACGTAATTTAACCTGTTACAATTCTTACCAGCCATGGCCTAATGGGTAATACACGTAATTCATCAAACAGTAAGTACAAAGCCGGCCTTCTTCACAAACATTTCACCTTCAAGACAAACTAAATATAGCCGAGCTCAAATTCTAAAAAACCGACCATTAGCAAACACTTACACAATAGTGTTCTTCCTAGCCGACAAGCTAGCTAGCTAGCTAATACTTACGATCAAACCGAATTATGTATACATCATAAGTTAAACGAATTAGGGTCAATTATCCCATAATCCATGCCATCATCAACAGGAAGTGGTGGAACGTACTCATTGTCTCCATTGAAACAACGAGCAAGGCTGTCCAAATCAAGGGCGCTCCAGTCTCTACCAAGGTCTTCATAATGATCGTTTACATAGTTATTCATGTAGGTGATCGACTGCTGCTCAAGGGGATTGTTGCTTGGGACACCAAGAGCGTTGTTATATTGCCATGGTAGAGCTGTAGGCAGTTGCTGTTGAGGAGGAGGAGGAGGAGGATGGTGATGAAACGACGGTGTTTGGTCAGTTGGGTTGATGATCAGAGAAGAAGTGGAGGGAGAGGTGGCAGCCGCGGTGGGGGAGTCTTCTTGACGAAGAAGATCACGAGCTTCCTCGTCGTAGCCGGTGTAACGAAAGTTTCTCGCCCTCTCGGACTTCCTGTATATTCTGCATAGGATATAATCATCCAGCTGCATAAAATGAAAGAAAAAAGATGTCACTTATCGCACAATAAGACATTAATGGAGTTATGATCGAAATACATACCCGCATGTCTGATTTATCGGTCCTTTGAGTACGAGTACTTTGAACACTGGAATCTGCGAGCTTATACTCATGCATGATCCAGTTAGACTTCACGCCCTTCGGAGGCTTCCCGTAGTAGTAAACAAGCGCCTTCCGCAGCCCCACAGCCACGTTTTTAACGACCATTTTCTTGTCGGCGCCAGTGGCCTTCCAGTAGCCGTTTCCTGCTGCCCTGTTCGGCCGGTCTCCGTTCGGATACTTCCTGTCCCTTGGTGTGAAGAAGTACCACTCTCCTTCACCAGTTCCTTCGTACGTTGCTGCACCAAGAAAAGAAAAGAACATATCATTGTTCATAAATGTTTATCAATGTACCTAACAAACTCTATCAATAATTTGTTACATTTAGTTGAAAATCAAAATATAATATAGGTCGACTGTAAAACCATAATCATATTTTTTTGGAATCTGGTAAAATCTCAACAAACCTAAAAAGGAATAAAACCTAATCAAAAGAGCTAACATTAATTAGTTACGTAACAAAAATACCTCAACACCAAGCACTAGCTAGATCAGTGATCACCATGCACAAAACCCCTAGCTACGTAATATTTACCTTACTTCAAAAATAAAACACATAACTTTCAAATCTCTATCACCATCAAATCAAAACCCTAAAAAAAACTAACCCATAATAAAGATTCATGCAAGAAACTCATAATAATCGATCGTGTATGTACCGGAAACCGTGTCAGGATCGAACTTGTACAGGTTGGCCTCCAAGATCTTGTTCATCGGCAAAGGCTCGCCCAACACCTTCTTCTTCAGGTAATGAACAACCAGCTCGTCATCCCTAGGGCAAAACCTGAAACCCGGCGGTACCAAATCAACAACTTCATGATGATGATCCTCAACGTCAGCATAATCATCGGTCCCGCCTTCATTCTTGATCACGAAAGTCTCCTGATCATCAAGCTCCATCGGAGAAAAAGAACAGATCGCCGCCGGAGAAGCTCTGAAGAGTGGAAGTACGTACGGAATTACTTGAGCTGGGTTAGGAGACTGGAAGATATATGTAATATTTGGTTTTTGATTTACGATACGAAAAATGTATTTTGATTTTGATGAGATATATCCTACGTAGAGTTTATCCTCTCTTATTTTATTGACCGTAGTTTATCTTTGCTTTGTTTTGATGGTTACCATTTCTTTTTCTTTTTCGAATAGTAATATATAATTATTTGGATTAGAAAATAATAAGTTATTAGATAAACAACCTGATTTTTGTGAAAACGTAAAATTTTCATTTGGCTGATGAGTTGTACTCAGCCGTGCTTATTAGTTTGGTGGGAAAATTATTTTTCAACAAAATTATTTCGGGGGCTGTGGGATTTGGTCGTGATTCGGTCGCAACTGAGTTGCGGGTTTGTGTACGTCCTTTTTTTTGGTGGCTGGTGTTGGTGTCGGTTGGGGATGTAGATTGGTGGTGATGCGGTGGAATGAGGTTGGTGGTGTGTGTGGCACGGGTGATGATTCAGGATGGATTGCGGCCTTGATGTTGGAGATGGAGATGGTGATGTTGAGGGGGTGGTAGAATTTCAGATGGGACTTACCCTTCTACAAAAATATAATTTTTTCTCCTATGAAAAGACAACTGATTAAAAAAATTATATCACGATAACTATTAAAAGAACACGAAAACTTACGAGGATTTAAGTTGAAGAAAGAAAAAAACAAAGGGATTGGAGGTCGGCTACCTCACCCCTTTTGCTATTCTTAAGTGTTATCTGACTCTCATTGAGAGCTTTCCAACTTCAAATTATCAGGGGTCAATTTTATTATAGTCTCTTCAATTTTATCCAATTTTTTACTATGATGGAAACATTAAATTAGTTGACGATAAAAAAATTTGAGTGTCTATGAGTTCGGTCTAATCTATTCAAAAGAAAAAATTAATCGAGTTGATGACAAACTACGGCTCAAACTTGTCATACCGGTTAAAACTGGTCAAACCAATTTTGGCCTTTAAGGTTCACTAATTCAATGATTCGAATTTATCAAAAGTTAACTATTCGTGCCAACCAAAAAAGCTCTCTTGAGAGAATGTTCCCGAAACATACAAGAAACCATTCTGAACTCGATTCTCACTCGCCAACCGGATCTCATCTCTAGCAAATCTCACCTGATCAAAATCCAGTATATCGAGATCGAAACCTAACCCATTCCCACCGTCTGAACTTGTGTTGCCCTCCGGCGACGACCACTCTTCTCCATGCTCCCCGGAGTTGCTCGGTGGTACCACGGAACACTCCGCCGTCTCCATCTGCATCAAGTTCTGCACCATCTCGTCTACATTGGGCTTCATCTCCTCCTCTGACGGCGACCACGGCTGGAGCTTAACCGTCGCCGGCGATATGCTCTGTTCTTCCGGGAAATGCTTCTCCATTCTTCCTTTCTTGTTGTACAGTCGACATAACACCCAATCATCCAACTGAAGACAGTAAAGACAACCAAAAAATTCAATACCCAATTACCCATTTCTATAATTGAAAGAAACAATTGAATCTTTGGTCCTCGAATTACATACCCGGAGGCCAGATTTCTTGCCGGCGGAAGCAGAGCGGCCGACATTGGCAAGACGGTACTCATGCATGATCCAATTCGTCTTCACCCCTCTAGGAGCCTTGCCGGCGTAAAACACCAGCGATTTCTTTATCCCCGTGGCTTTAGGTTTCCCGATCGGCTTATCAACTCCGGTGGCCTTCCAATATCCTGTACCGGCCGCCCGGTTCGGCCGCGACCCGTTCGGGTATTTCCGATCCCTGGGCGAGAAGAAGTACCACTCTTTCTCCCCATACATCGCCATTTTGGGAAGCTCCCATGGGTCGAATTTGTAGAGGTCGAGCTCGGCGATAATTGGGGCGGCGGGTTTCTGATCGGAGTATTTCCGGCAGAGGTAATGGGTGACGAGCTCGTCGTCAGTGGGGTGGAATCTGAACCCTGCTGGTAAACTGAGCTGATCTTCCACCGCTGTTGACGGCGAGTTCATTTCGTTAAGTAGTTAAGCTACTTTTATGGATTGCGGCGGCTGATTGTTGTTTTTTTGGCGGCTGATTTGAGCTTGCTGGTAGAATAATTTGGAAGAAGGAGAGATGAAAAGGGGTGTTCATATAAACAGAGAGAAGGAACAGAGGGAAATGTGATCACTGATCACATGCGGGTTGATTTAAGGGTGGGTCTAAAATCAGCCGAACCGGTCGGATACCTAATTTGATGAACACTTATCGATTTCATAGTTAATCACCATTTCACATTCTCCTATATTAATCCTCATTCTTATATTTTTGTTTGGTTGCATATATTAATCATAACTCTAAATAGATTTTGAAGTTCAGGCATATTTCTGTCCTTAATATTTTTAATTTTAATTATAATTATGATGATAAAAATCAAATAAAGAAAAAATAGAGGATGAATAAGGAAGGAATAACAATAGAGTAACACCAGTGATTAATGTTGTTTCTGATCTTGAGGTTGATTAATCTGCGGGAAAAAGAGGAATATTATTAAGTATTTTGGTGAGAGTGACGGCTCCTTATTTACATAAGGGTTTCGGTTAACTTATAATCATATTAGGCCTAATTTAATATACATTAACATATAGTGTGATAGGTATGAAAAAAAAATACCTAAGTTATTTCAAACTCATCTCAATAAATTATGTAACACGTATATATTAGGCTTCACCCCACATTTACTATATTGATTGGGCTGAAAAGGATTAAATATTCACGAATATTGGTTTGTGTATTATATTGTAATCTACTTGAATTGGTTTAATTCAGTGTTGTTAATTACACTGGATTTTGAACCGACCTAAAAAACTGTGAACCTTCTATTAGATTGATTTGGTTAGAAAATAACACTTATGCTTTCATGTCATTGAATAATTTAAACCTACAAAACCATTCGAAATTTTAAAGCCGGTTTTGCAATCTGATGGTTCAATACGAGGACAAAGTAAAATCATAATTCATTATATGATTTATGAGTATTAGAATCGTATTGCAGAAAACGGTATTTGTTATGTTATTGTGTATCATATGCGAGTATTCATCTAATAATTTGATTGTTATTGGTCGGAACTTCTGAGTTGAGCCAAGTGGAAAATGTGACTACTTGGCATCCAAATATGCACACCTGAATGGTGGATTTGGGCCAGTTATGCCGTCAGTGCTTGCGTCAGGGAGGGCTCTGGTCCATGAATAATGAATAATTACAAAGTCGGCTCAGACCAGAAAAGCTGGGCCATTTAGGGATTGGGTTGACTGATATTTTCGGTTTATTCTCTTGTTGAGTCGTAGTCAAAAGCGCGGTCTCGCAATTAGCCAATTAGCTGGGTCCACGTGGACCTAAAGTGGTATTTTTGGTTATATATCGGCTTCATTCAGTGTATTTAGTTTTGTGATTATGTTGTGAGTGATCTCTAAAGCATTTCTGAAGGGCAAAGCTATCATGGGACCAAAAGCTCTACCATTTTATGTCCACTAAAGCCTTTCATGGGACCAAAAGCTCTACCATTTTATATCAACTAAAGCCTTTCATCTATGACTAATTTGTAAAATGCCTTGGTGTTGTCATTAAGATAGTCTAACCAAGTTAAATTATAATTTTATTTTAAGAGTAAGATTTTGATGAAAACGTCTTATTTATCGTCTTATGATTACTATATGTTATTGAACATCGATCTTCTAAATAGTTATAAAAAAAATTATTGATCTTCTAAGTTGATTTAAATTGATGAATCACTCACCAAAAAGATCCTTAAGGTGTTTTTTTATAAATGAATAATTGTATTATAAACTTAATAAAATTGTTCCACAAAGAGTAAAAACTGAAAAAACAAAACAAACTATATATGAAGAAAGGCCAAAATAGCCTCCGTAAAAGTTGGCGGCAGAAAAATATGGAAAAAAAAGAAAAGAAAATTCCAATGGACATGAAAAAAAATTCAATCTCCATAAAACATGCAGAGAGATCCAAAATAAGGGAGCTCCAATCCCAGATATTGCAGCTCCAGTCAAAAAGAAAAAGAAGAAAAGTGCCAAAACCAACACCAAAACAACAGAAAAATCAAGGACCTCACATCCACCATCACACACTAAAGACTAAAACAGACACAGAAACAACAAGGATGCACCCCAAAACAAGCAGCCAAAGATCCCTAAAGTTAATATACGCTATTTCGTCACACTAAAAATTAATACTTATCCATCAATGAGGAGCTACTCTTTTTCGAAATCGAACTTAGGATATGATCATGCATATACCCGAAACACCAAGTATTGTGCAATGGAGGAACAACGGGGCGTGTAGCCCATGTTTCCATCAAGAGTCGAAAATGGGGTTGGATAGACCGTTCTAGTTTCACATTCGATCAACTCGATTGAAAGGTATCAACTATTATATGACAAACTATATCATTTCGTGACGTTGCATACATGGTTCTAATTAGTCCAAAAGTAGAGCCACCAAGGCGCCAACCTCATGTACTAATTAATTTAATCAGCTGCATATACATGCATGTAGCTAGGCAACAATTTTTATCTGAACATTCAAACATATATTGTCACTTGGTTCAAGATACAATGAACAGACCCAATCTTATATATATAATGTGCATCACTGTTACCTCATCTCCATCCTAGAAATTATTTAGTAATTTTTAAATCGCCACATCAGCAATTTTAACAATCAACTCGTGCAACAATTTCTATTCCAATACATACTTAAAACACATTAGCAATTTCTTAAAAAGTGATTTTGTAAAAAAACTGTTCTAATAAATTTATATGACATGCATAATATAATTATTTTTAAAAAAATTAATCCATAATCCTACATAACATTATTAATTAATAAGTGTTCTTGCATTCTTAGGAATTGCTAAATAAAACATCATCTTCCACCTTCTTTAATAATTGCTAAAAATGTAAAGATGCAATGCTCTTAATATTGCAACTTGTATTTTATATTATAATAATTTATCAAGTTTATTAATCACTTTCCTTTGCATACTAGAGGAAACTTCCTCACTCTATCCAAACATTTAGTTTCACTTAGTTTAATTGATAATGATAATCTTGATGACACCAACATACTGTTGACTCTGTTTTCTCTTTTGATTGTATAATTAAGTACTAACTATAATATACTTCCTAGTGATTAATTGCTATATCAAGGGAGCTTATAAGCTCAAGATCATGTCGTTTTTTTTAATCAATTTTGATAGTAACACTACATGAATTAGTGTTTGCGGTTTAAATGAAAATGTCGTCTTTATTTATACAACTATTAAACACTATCGGAGTCGAAGAGAAAAATTCCTAAGATTGGGAGATTAGGTTCCAAGGCCGATGCAACTTCAACGGAGGAATTTCATTTAACCGGTAACGATGGCGATCTACACGGTAGGACTGTACTTTTGAACGGAAAAGTACTGGTTGTTGATACTTTTACCAGAACTATACCTCAGTTGGAACCTGTTCGAGCCAGACTGTCGGACCCGATAATTGCTACTCCGTTCTCTATCGTGTTAATGCATATTGCCAACAGGACAGTTCCAACCTGTAAGTAAAGAAAGATCGGCCAGTAATATATATGACCGACATCATCCACTCAATATGCTTGTGCATACTCTTCTTACATATGAACAATCAAGCCTGGAACTTTTTATTTGCATGGGGAATCAAGCTTGAAATTAAAGACCTTGCCAACTTGTATACCCAACATAAGAAAGAGCTAGTTAAACTCAACATAGCTAATGCCTAATATACACGGAAAAACTCATAAAAATCACACGAAACTGGCTTTTTTACTTCATTTGGCTAAAATAAGAGGGCCTGACATCGTAGAACTTGATTTTCTAGCCGTTTCCAACACTCATTCCAAAAATTAGCCAATTTGATTTTTTGGCCAATTTTTATAGAAAACCGCATAGATACCCCTTTAGAAAAGTCGAAAAAAGCCAAAAAAAATGAAAGTTGTGTTTCTTGCTTCATTTGGCGTAAATTTGAAGAGTTGACATAATGGAACTTGAATTTCTAACCGTTACCGACACCCATATTAAAAATCAGCCAATTTAAAAATTAAAAAACCCGTTAATAACCCCGAGAAACCCGCCAAAATACGAAATTTGCATTTTATAACTTCACATTTGGCTATTATTCGAAAGATTGATATAGTGGAATTCGATAGTCTAAATGTTTCCAACAAACATTCTAAACATTAGCCAATTTGGTTGATTTATTTATGTTTATAACTAAGAAAATAACATAGGACGAAAATTGCGTTGTTGAGACTCATTTTGCTATCCTAACTATATTTCTCTAGTCTTATCAAATGTTTGAGTTATCTCCCATATGTGGCTGCTTGCCCATGTCTAGATGGGAGGAACTCAACGTTTTCTCAACAAACCAAACCACCTGCAACATTACGAGTAGAACCAAAGAATCGTTATATCCCAATTACGATTACGATCATTACATCTCAATAATTCGAATTGTTGAAAAGGATACCATTCACTAATACTTTCTCAACAAATTTCTAACATTACATTATTGAGGGGAATGTCTGTTGGGTCACCAACCAAAAACCAAAAACCAACAGAATTACTCACAAAGGAAACCAGGCCATCATACTATTACAATAGTAAAAATCTTTATACTATTACATATAGAATATAGAATTATATATAGAACAATAGTGAAAATCTTTTCTACTACTATATTTAGAATTGTGCACACAACAAATTGTTCTTATTTTTTTCTCATTGCAACATTCTTCTAACAACCTCAATTAATCAAGCAGAAGGGTAATCACAGATAATCCAAACATATTTGATTAGATGGTACATATAGCCAGACGGTGAGATTAAGTCTTACAAACGAAACATTAATCACAGCTTATAATCCACAACAAAAAATCACCATTTCCAGAAAACATTAGAGCCACACTTGTACTTGTCTTTTCCTTTGCACTCCAACTCCAAATCCTCAGAGATGAATGGAACTTTCTGAAAAATCAACATTATAATTAATATGTAATCTGAATTTATTATGTAACTAGTTACTTAGTTTAATTAGTTTTACCTTTTGCTTGGCAAGATCCTGGCAGCCAGTGAAGTTCTCAGGGAACTTGCAGGAGCCAAACTGGACAGTGTATGCTCTTGCAAAGTTTGCTCCACTTGTTGCCAGCCTCTTCTGGTCATTCAATTCCTGCTCATCGACACAATCATTCAGTTTTCGCAAGGTAGTAATTATCAATAGCTATCAGAATATGTAAGTTGTTTGAATACAACATACCTTGTTGACTTTGCTCTTCTCAAGGTAGTCATCAATGACACCAGCGTTGGCCGAGAAGGAAGTAGAAACAGTTGCAGTGGCAAACAGTGTAGCTGCAAGGAAAGCCACTGCAGCCTTTTTCCCATTTCCAGCTTCACGATCTCCTTGCTGAGCTCTGATCACTGGGAACTTCCTGGTGGTTGATGATGAAGATTTGGTAGTGTACTTGCAGGCAAGGACACTGGAAGAGGAGCTCATCATCATGCTGGTGGCAGCCATTTGATGGAGAATTTTGAAGCTTTTCTGTCGGGGTTTCTGTGGAGTGTGGTGAGCAGGAGAATTGTTATTATGATGATGATGATGGTGGATTGGATAAGGTTTTGGGAGATTTGCTTGGTTTCCTATTGGTAAATTGATTTCTCTGGTTCTTTGTTGGATGAGAACTTGTGGCAGTGCTTTGCTGTTGTGGATTAATGGCCCCACCAACGTTGTGTATTGTTGTGTGCATATTGGTCTTGTGAATAAGGATTATACCATATACTCATCATGAGTGTGGCTCGTGGTATTTGACTCCTCTCACGGTAGAGTTGAATGCAATTGCAAATATGAAACGTAGAAATTTGTTAATCTAGTTACAATTCGTGAGAAGAATATAGGTAAGCTTTCAAATAAGCTTACAAGGGCGGTTGAGATAGGCATAGGTAACGGTTCCATGCTCTTACGGCAAAACAAAATGGTGTGATTTCATACTATCATTTGAAGATCAATTTTTAAATTTAATGTTAATGATCAGACTATATAGTTTGTGATGTTAATTCATTTTATTTTTATTCTCAAAAAGATTCGCATTACGATTTGTCTTCTCTAAAAGTATGAAAAATCTAACCCATTTCAATTATGTGGTAAGAGTTGTGTGTATATGGAATTCACCACAAATACTAGCTAGCTTGTAATTGGCAAAAAGGTCCTCAGAATACACTAAAAACACTCAGAAATCGAGTGGGATGTTAATCTTCAGGTAACCAATATTCAAAGTTAAATTAAGGTTATGATGGCCTCTTTTATAAGTTGGCTTACGTTAATTGAATAACTCGGCAAGTTGATATAAAATTTTTTCATTAAAGAGTTGGTCTTATTACTGTGAATTATTAGTTAATACCTCATTAGTTATATTATTATTCTAAGTAACATCAGAAAATTAATTAGTTGAACAAGATTAGTTGAAAAATGCATATCTTATGCATTACCAACTAGTAGTCTAGTACCAATAATCATAATTAATGAATTAATCAAATGATTAGCCGAGTAATATGTAATTAACTCCATAATTAATCAGCGCCTCTCTTCTCTAATAATCACTATCCAAGTTGCGACTGAGCAAAGTACTGATCAGGCACAGTTTCCTAGACGAAAATACCATGGACGAATCGGAGGAAACCTCCGTCATCAACGGCACCCACGCCGACGATAAGCCTAGCTCTCACCGGAAAAGAACCATCGAAGACGAAAACGACGAAGACTTGACTCTCTACGGCGTCTTGCATCGCTTTCTGACCACGATCTTCGCTCCTGCATCCTCGGGTAGCGCATCCGCTCCGCTACTACATCGTATCAAGGCTTCTTTCTCCGACAACGGACCGTTCCTCAAGGATGCTACCGAGAACACTGGACGGGAGGTTCTTGCCTGGACAAGGAACGGCAGCCCTCTCCGCGCCCTGCTCGTCATCTCAGTGAGTTCTCGCCGTATCCCTCCTTGGTCTGTATTTTGATTCGATTTTAGGATTTTTTACTGTTCTGGAGGGATCTTGCTTGGTAACTTCCTGATACATTGAAGCCAACGAACAGATTTAGAGATTAGACTGATTAATACTGATGCTGATCGTGTGAAGGTTCAGCTGTAAGTTATATGTGGATCAGTAGTCTATTGATAATTCAAAAATGGTGTCTTTAATGGATTGACTGACTCCTCACCGAAGTATAATAGCACATTACTTGATCCAAGATCAAATAGACTTCAGCTGAGTTCTCCTTGATTCGTTTTGATTGTGTATCCCATCAATATCTGTCGCATTTCAACTGCTTGGATACTGCTATTGTCATCAGAGAGCAATTTCAGTAAGAATAGGGGCAGATTTTGTACTGATGAATTGCGAGTTACTTGTTGGTTTAGATTTCTGGTGATGATTATAGATTCTGGTTAATAATGACTTGAATCATCACCAGAGCATGATAGCAGCCATGAGTAGATCAAAGATGGAACTCAATTATTATAACAAGATTAGGATGTTGATGCCAGATTTTCTGCTGATACAGGTCGGGACTGTGGCTCTTCTTGCCATGACAGGAACATTAGTGTTCATGCTTTTCTTCGTGGCAGCCACCATCAACGCTATTGTCATCTCCCTTCTCGTGTCACTGGCTGCTGCCGGTGGCTTCCTGGCTCTTTTCTTCGCCTGCCTTGCTACCATATACATCGGGGCACTATCGGTCGCAATATTTGCCATTTCAACAGCAACAATCTCGACAATTATCGCTGTCGTCGTGGCTACAGGTGACTGGACTCCTGCTCTTACCTTGCTTTCGTTATTTATCAGGTTTTGATTTAGGAAATAGGGTCAACCCTTATAAAGCATCATTTTCTTGACCGGATTCTGATCATCTGCTCTTATTGGTCAGGTTGGATCGGATTCTTCTGGACAATATGGTTGGTGACAAGGAAGAGTGTCGGCCTCGCGACACATTCGCTGAGTGTGACCGGATCGGCCATTTCGTCGTACTCGTCAGCTTGGCATAGTCGCCAACGAGTACCGGAGAAAGAAGAATGAAAAGGAAGCTCGGATCGCTGGTGTATATGTTAATTCTGTTATCATACGCTTCTTTTTAATCTACGTAGTATAGTATAATTCCACTTTTTGTGTGACACTAGAGAGTGATAAATGCCTATGCTGCCTGCTTGTAGTTCTTTCAATATGTACACATAGGACAGATTAAATTAGGAATATAGGTTTCACTTCTGAAACTGATTGTTTGGATGGCCATGCATCGAGATGAGAAGATATCTCAATATTCATATATGTTTCGAGATTCGTTGAGTATGAGGCGCATAGTTTCATATGGGGTCATATAATACATTGTTATATAATGGGTCAACGATGGGGAAGATCAAGGCAGGGCGAGCAATAAACGAGACTTGTGCTCGTTGTAGGTCAGGGACTGGTCTGTATATTATTTCATCGCTACCTCTATAGTTATGCTCCAATCCAACATAAGAAGATAGCCTCCCCCTGGTTTTATTTGGCACAATTCGGAAGTCCAACTAGGAAGCACTGAACAAATTAGAAAGCTAACATTCAAATTTAAAATTATTTATATTTATCGTTCAACTAGTCAACAATGTTACCACCTCGGCTAAATGGTCTTGAATAGTTCACACTCAGGCCCAACTCCTAGACGACAAACTAAAATAGGTCCAGTATAATCAATCCAAGCCCAGTTTTTGGCAGACCACAACAAACACCCACACCCACAAGCCGGGTAAAAAGTCAGCTCACTTTCGGGTATCCGGATTTCACTCGGAGTTCCCAGCTCCTACTTCCACACTCAGCGGAGAAAGAGCCGAAACTCCTTCGTCAATAAGCAACAATGGCGGTTCCTTCGTCAATCTCCTTCTCCACTGTAATCTACCGACTATTCCATCATCACCACCAAAACAAAAGCAACCTTCTTCTCTCATTTCCCGCCTCCAAATTCTCCATCCCCAACCTACCTTGCCTCTCCATTACCCGAGCTTCCTCCTCATCCTCATCCTCCTCGTCTTCCGCGAAGAAGAAGAACAAAAACAAGACGCTCACCTCGAAGAAGAAGAATAATAGCAAGAAAGGTAAGGCCGGTGACGACTGGAAGGATCTCAGTTCGCTTAGCGATTTTGAAATCGTTGGTAAAGCTCCCAAAGCAGTTAAAAAAATTGATGATGATTATGACGAAGTCAGCCTCCGTGGTTCCTCAACTTACCTTCCTCCATCGACGACTTCTCCATTGCCGAAGCCCCCCGCCGGCTTTACCGTATCCGAATCGGGAAGAATCTCCGTCACTTCCGTCAGCCGGATTGCCACAATTGTCAGTGATTACGCTTTACCTCTCTCTCAAACAGAAAGTAGAAATTCTCATTGCCCAATCGAATAGACTTTTTTATTAATTAGATTATATTTGAAGTTGAAAATTGTGAATAATTGCTGACAGGTTGATGCTACGAATAACAGTCCGTTGGAGTGTGTAGTAAGGAGAGTGTTTAAGAGTTCAAGAGGCGATGAATGTATGCTCTTGTGCCCCGTCGATATGTGAGTTTTTCCGTTGCTGTAACTCAAATGTGATTCGACAAAGCTTACTTGTGATGTGTGTATCTTCAATGTCTGATCAACTTCATGAACACTGCTGCAGGCCTGTTCACTTACTGAAGAGTATGAACATCGATGGGTGGTCAGCGGTATGTGTAATTTTTGGATCGTTGTACATGCTATGGTATTGTCTAAGTAACTGAGATTCTTGTTCCTTCACCATAGATCAGTGATGAAGAAGTGGAGGTTATCCTTCCGGATGCTGCATTTGCTTTGTCGAAGATAGACATGCATCTTGTCCTTAGCGGGTATAGTTGCGAATAGTTTAGGTTGTCTTGAATATACCAGATGGTTCTGCGAGTTTGACCCATATTTCATATCCTTTCAAATGCCAGATTCTGTCTCACGGCTAGAGGCGCATTCTGTTACCAGGATGACGACATATTCGATTTCCGCACAGGCAAGGACCCATCTCACCTTCTCCTAGTGGTATTTAGTAAAGCCACATACTAAGGGGTCGTTTGATTTCCATACAGGCAACGACCTTCTGCTCTTGGTAGTAAAGCAATAAGTTTGATGATGGAACATTGAAAAAGATGGGCATTTCTGTTCTTAAGTAGTCTGTAATTGGTTCATGTAAAGAGAAACATAGCTGAGCAGGACTTGAAGACGAAACATTCTACTGATGAAGCTTTTGCTAATGTTGCAGGCGATGGCGAAAATACAGATGGAGTACCCTGTGAGGGTGTTGAAGTCACAGACTTCCATATTGTAAACGAACAGCCATCTCTATTGTTTCATGCATTTAGTATATTCCATCTTTTGTCCATGTGTTTTGAATTGTGGTTGTCTCCATTTTTCCTATAGGATGGTACACATTACATGATGTATACCCCATCAGATCCACTTCTTTTCATCGCCATTCGGGTGAGTTTTAAGTTTTAAAGGTCTCGTGCTGTGTTAACTTAATTCGATGAAAAGACGAAAAATGAATGTTGTTTTTTGGTTCTGCAGGATCAGGATGGAGTGTTGCAAATCGCTGACGATGTAAGAAACTCTTTAACTTTCGTCTTTCCTAGCTACCTACTTGCCTCTTCTGAAGCATTTTAATATCAGGATCTACTGGAGGATCCGGCCGTCATCACTGCCATCGACGAAGAGACTGAATTCAATGCGTATGCACTAGTGGTAAGGTCAAAAGGCTGCGTTTATATCCTGTTTGAATTTCGTTTTCATTCTCGAATGATTTTGTTTGATTTTCGAGTGCAGGAGGAAGAAGCTTCTCTTAATGGATCTGGGATGGGCAAGGGCTGATATTAATGAGCATTTCCTTGGATCAATTCGGACGTGACGTCAAGTTTTCACTTACAATAAAGTATATTCGTTGGCTCTCATATTATTATGTCTCAGGAGTTGGGATGGCTGGCTGGCACTTTGGTTGTTCCCCATTGGTTTCCTCGAAAACTTGGAGGATTCCAAGTAAAGTTAGCAAGATATCCAATGAAACGGTGTCGTATACTTTCTAGCCAACCTGAAAACTAAAAGGCATACAAGAACAGTCCAAATGGCCAGCTCTGTTGCTTCTATTTCTTTGCTGTACCATCCAACAAGGTTGCTATGCCAAACTAGAAATACTTCCCTCTCTATATTCATAGTTAACTCATTCGGGTTTGAGTTGGCACGTGGCATCAATGGTAGAGCAATCGTGCATCAGAACTATGAATGTTTAACTCGAGTCAAGCCCGTTTGGAATTGTTTGATTTGGTAACTTTAACATTTTAGTAGATGGTTGTTGATACTTTAACAGTGTGATTGACTAAAACAAGCGCCTTCGATACCTTAAAATTGATTGGGAAATCATATTAGAAATAGTTGGCTTTGTGTTCAGAGAATACTCGAAATATTTGTGTGACCCTTCAATGTATCAGGACAAAATTGGAGATTTTCCACCCAAAATTTTCGTCCCAATTTGATTTGGTTTTGTATATTCAAGATTTTCAGAAACCAGATACATTGATTGCATGACATACTAACACGACACCCTAATGGCTTGAGGATTTGACTGGAAACGAAGAGATCAAATAAAAATTTGATTTATTTATGTTTATCCGTAATACTTGTTATAACGGATGAAAAACGAATATTCGGTGAATCGAATAGTACCGTTGCTAACTAATGAGATGTTACAAGAAAACTAGAAGGGAAAAAGACAGAAAGGGGAAAGACTAAACGATGTGCATTGCATGTCTGTCTGTCTCTCTGTCCGTAACCTCCCTTCCACTCTCTTCCATTAAATTATAATCATCCAAATTAATTAATTAACTCCAATCCCCCACCCTTTAATTAATCCCAAATTTTTTGATTATATAATCCCATAGCTAGAAGGGACCCCCCCAATGATTATTTACTTCTGTTTTTATAATTTCATTTTCCTCTACTTAATCAATCATGGGGGGTTGCGCCACCAAGCCAAAGGTCGCCAAAGACCAGAATCTCCCGGCGCCGGCGCCTGAGAAGGGGGATGAGCTAGCCACGTCCACCGCTGTGGATACGACGGAAGTGGAGGAGAAGGAGGTTGTGGTCGTCGGAGGTGAAGAAGGAGAGAAGAAGAAAGGTGACGGCGAGACCCTCAGTCAACAGCTGTTGAAGGAGGTAACAATCAAACTAAGAATTCATTCTTTGATCATGGGTTCATGGAAATTTGATTACTTTGTTAACTTTTGAATGATATGATCATCGTGTATTAATCATATCCTCTGTTTTGAAACATGATGGAAAACAGAGCACGGAAGAAGAAACAGAGACCATCGTAGAAAACGGTAACAAGTCATCGTTGCCGGAAGCGGCAGTGGAAGTGACGATGATGGAGGCCGGGAAAGGTGATGCTCCGGAGGCGGCGGCGGCAGAAGTGGTGAAGGAGGCCGTTGCTGTAAGTTGAAACGTTTCGTCGTTGCTTGGGAAGAGGTCTTTCATCTTTCGTTTGTCCTTAGCTGTGTTCTAATTATTGGTGTCATATTTTGTATCGATATTGAAAAGAGTTCGTTTGTTTAATGTTAAAGGTTAATTTTTTTTCTATGATTAATTTCATCTATTAATTTTTATTGTAGTTCAAAGCTGTAATATTTTGGTATTATGGAATATATAGTTAAAGGACGTGAAATTTAGAGGTGAAGTCAAGTAACACGAATTGGTAAATCATGAGTTTTTCGTATCCACATTCTTGATTCTTGAGATGTTATCATGTGTCCATACTCATTATTAAAAGAAATTCTAACAAATTATATCGTGATAAAATTTTACATGTTTCTCATCCATATATGCCATAGCCCTACACTACCCCCATGCCCCCCCATGCCAAACTCAAACTTGGACTGTCATTGCATTTTCCCATTGGAGATCAAATTGCAAATTGGTCACTTCGACTGACCCCGAAGGCTGAAGAATACTATCCCGAGCTTCAGATACCCATGACTCATTCAAGTTGCATATGGGTCACTTTTGAAAGAAACACCAATGACTGAAGCACAGACCACTAACTTCCTCCATTACATTCTCCATCCAGTGTCAAATTGTGAAGTGGTCTTTTTTGCTATGAAACCTTGATAATTGAAGCACCTTATTCAAAACTTGAGGACTACTTAATTATCCCACTATATTTGCCCCTAGATTACCACATTGCAATTTGGGTACTTTCGTTTCCAACCTTAAGCACCATATCCAAAACTTGGAGTACCCTCCGCTCACTTCTCCAATATATTTACCCCCTTGAGCGCCAAATTCTCCAATATATTTGCCCCCCCCCCCTCCTCTTGAGCACCAAATTAGAATGTAATCACTCATATGAAGGCCTAAAGGGTGAAGACTGTAGCACCTTTATCTCGAACTTGGAGAGTTAGACCCAACACTTGCTTCATCAATTATGTTTCCCCTTCAAGTTTAAACTTGCAATTTGGTCACCTTCCTCTCAACCCCTAATGACAGAAGCACCTCGGATCCAACAATAGCTTGTCAATGACATCAAATGTAGAGATATACACAATCCAAGTTCCGTAAATGTTACATAAAACCAACAATCTCGATCGGAATCTGCTAATCTTAGAAAAAACTATAAACTCAATACTCTCATGCATTGCTAGAATTAGACATGAGAAAACCAAAAGCATTGAAGAATCTCCCCCTTGCAATTGAGACCTTATTGTACCACAAGGAAAAGCTTTAGAAAAAGTTGTTTCTAGTTTTCCTCCACTTCCTACCCCTTTCCCTTTCCACTTAGAAAAGGAGAAGACATAGCAAAGGCAATTAAGAAAAAGAAGTGGACTGATTGGGATATTTCATCTCCCTTTTCCTCACATCCAATGAAATCCCACCTCTCTCAAATCCCCAAAGAAGCCGCCTTCTTTGTCTTTTAGTGCTCGGCACAGGACCAACGTGGACAATCGCAATAATTTGAGGTACCCATAATGAATTTTACCACCTCCACCACAAGACCACCATCACCATTAGTGTTTACCACCTTCCCTGAGAACTACCACCTTTGTTCTTAAAGAAGATGTTCTTATTCTTGGGTTTTGGTAGATCATGAAGGTCCATCACTTGAATTGTTCTTTGCTTTTTGGCTTCACCAGATCAATCATCCACAACAAAAGCAGCACAAATCCATCAGTAAGATACCAATTAGTAAAGGTTTAACACGGTTTTAATCAGGTTTACAATAATACCGAAAACCAGGATGATGAGAAAGGGAGAAGAACAAACCATTTTCAACTTCTTTGTAGCTCTCTTGAAGTCTTTTGCTTGCTGAGGCCAGCCTTTCTGAGTTGAAGTTGCCATTGCTCCCTTTTTGTTGCTGTGACCTCTGCAAAAAGAATGAAAAGAAAACAAAATGTAAAACTATATCTTTCTCAGCAACCAAACAGTCATTATCAGAAAGTTAGGATTAGTTATAAATGCTGACATTGGGAGGAGCAGTCGATGATGAGTATTGTTGAGCTGGTCTTGTTGGAGCTTCTCTTCTAACAGTACCGGAAACCGGAGGCTTTGGCTTTCGAGCTACCATTTCCGGTTCGGAGTAATTTCTGTCCGATCCGGAACTACCATCTGGTTTTGGAAAGTGCAAATAGAAACAGCAAAAGATCAGCACACAACTAATTTCAGAATCTTTGAATCTGATCTTCTGTGTTAAACCAAACCAAGAAACAAAACTCACTGTTGGGGTTGGGAGAGTATGCGAAATCAGGCACCTAGCAAACACAACCACCACCAAAAGTAGAAAGAATCTCAATCGTACTAGTTCAATTGTGTACGTACCATTTAGATGACTGATTTTACAAACACAGACTTCCATTTTAGGTTGAAAGAGAAGAAAAAAAGGGAAAGTTGTCAGCTTTTTCACCTGGTGATGATAGTTTCCATTCTGGGTAATCCTTTGTTGCTGAGGTGAGTCCCCATCAGCTGGTGCAAACAAACCAGCAATATAACAACAAAAAATACAGTTCCCAATCAATTCTCCATTAAACCCTTTTGAAATTCTCTTAAAGCTGGCTGCATTTGGTGAGAGGTGGTTTGGTATGATTAATGATTTCAAAACTGGTATGATTAATGATTTCAAAACCATTTGTGCTAAAGCCAGCATTTTCTATGGAAACTGTGTATTACTGTATTTGGTAGCTCGAAATGAATGCCTATCCACATTTCGAAACTGAAATCTTACCTATATAGGTCAGAGTTGAGACAGAGACCATGTATTTGGTTCTCCTCTTTCTTGGAGAAGAAGAAAGAAGAGGGCTTTTTTTAGCAATCTAATCCTACAATCCTAAGTCTCCAAACAAAGCCATTCTAGATACGGATCGTGGATTCAAACTACACGTCGATGGTGTCAAATCCCTACGATTCAAATCCGTATGGAGGGCTTAGTTTTTTACCCATCAGAGCTGAGGAACCATGTTCTCCTCCCTGTGGATTCAACCTCACCCATTCATCAACAATCTCCTTCCATTTCCTGCAAGCTCCAAACAAAGTTAGAACATCCTCAAGAACCACAAAACCCCTAGCTGTAGAACTTGAAGAAAGAACCAGCACCACCTGACTAGCTTCTTCACTAATCTCTTGACTTCATTTGATGGATTCTTCCTTAACCTGTTCACATGCCTTCCAATGTCACTCTCCTGTCACCAAAGAAACAAACAAAAAGCATTAACAATTGAATCATTAAGCTTCAGAATTGATCACACAACAAATTATCTCAGCTCACCTTTAGAGCCTTGAATGTTATATCCATGTCATCCAGAGTTTGCAGCAACTCAACCAGAGAATCTTCAGACTGAAAAAGATGGTCAAATAAACCATGATGACTGGACAAAGATTTAAATTCTAAACAAACAAACGAATAACCATGGAAGGAACATTTTTCCATACCTGATCAGGATCTTCCAGCTGCTGTTTAATATCCATAACTCTAGTCTCTATATCATCTTCGAATAATCCAGCGTACGGATCTTCTTCTTCAAACTCATCATCTACGGGCGTTACAGGAGAACGCCGCCTAATTGCTTCTCTCTCGACGACGGCGGCGACTGCGGCCGGAGAAGTATTTGTGTCCACTTCCATCTCCCGTCCATTCCCGCCACCACTCTGAGCACATCTGTTACATGTGGCGTAGGCGGCGGAGGAGAACAATGCTTCCACGATTTTATCCCTCCTTTGCTTCAGCTCCGACGGGTAATCCGACGACGCGACGGCGATGGCCGAGTCTATTAGCTCCCAAACGTCCACTCCCGCCGTTTCCAGGATCGATCGGAGATCGTCCGAATCCATAATGAAAGGAAACAAACAAAAAAACTCAATACGTCATCGCCTTCGTCACCGGATCTACGACGTCGGCCGTACGGAATATGGCAAAGAAACAGAGACCCCGATCGTCAATACTAAAAAGAAACGGATTTCAAATTTTCAACAGCTAGCCATTAAAACCCAGCTCAAATCAAAACCCGGGAAAGGAATCGAATAACCCACTTCAGATCTGAGCCTCAAACCAACGATTTGTCTTCCGTTACTTCAGCTAGTTGCTTCCCGTAGGAATCAGAGAAAAGGGGTTGACGGAAGCTAACACAGAAGACGAAGGAAGAAGAAGAAGAAGGAGCGAAGAAGCTGTCTTTTCAGTTTCACCTTCAGAGCTTTCCAAGTTGTTCTTCTTCTTCCTTTCTTTAATCGGAAAATCTCTCTCTCCCTCTCTCTGTAAGTCTGTTTCTTTCTGTGTCTTTTTCGGATTAAAAAGAAAAATTAGAAAGGAATCAAAGGATAATTGAGGAGAGGAAAGGGAAACCGATTCACGAAATGACGATTGGGTAAAATATTCTAATGCGCCCAACATGATGATGGCTGCTCTCTTGTATTCTTCTTTCTTTTTGGCTGCGGTATTAATAACCTTAGGATTAGCTTAATCACTCGGATGGTGCAGTGGATATTAACTTGGCATTTTGGAATTTAATTGAGAGGTATTATTATTGTTATAATCTTTAATTTAAAGTTATTTAACTCAATGGATTCTAGAGCAACAGTTCTCGCCGGAGGAAGCCGATCCTAAGGTGAAGAAACAGAGACAGTTTGACGGTGGGGAGAGAGAGAGAGAGCGTCCGGAGAGTCAGAAAATGTGGCTTGTGGGTATGTCGACGGGAAGGAGAAGAAATGGATACGATTTGACGGTGGGGGAAGTTCAGTGGAGATATTCCTCGGATTGGCCCGTACCCAGTTCAGGAAACAAGCGGAAAAGCCCATAATAGACTGTTATATAAGCCCAAAGCGTAAGTCAGTTAGGCGGCAAAACAAGCGGATTTGGGCGACAAGTGTTGGGCCCAAGACTGCCCCGCCTTAAAGCCCAAGGACCTGTATTGACTCTACCGGACAAAATCCGACGACCGTGCATGGACGGGCGTTGCCACCTTGCACTGCCACATGCACGATTGTGTATTGAGAAAAAACCCAGGATGAATCTCCTTTGGTTTTGAAAGGCAACCCACGATTATCAAGCACTCCATTCCATCATTATTTTCAATCCGTAAGTAGAAACAAAATTTTGGTGAAAATTAATCACATTAAAGTTTCCTTATGGTAAAGTAGGTGGAGAGGGTGTGGGATTAAATGCCAACCAACAAAAGAAGTTAATAGGTAGGTACCTACAAAATGAGAGAGGCTGTAGTCAGTGTGTACATGATCACTATTGTGTTAAATGAGTGTATTTTAGATTGAATCTAGATATCTAGAGTTTAGATCAAAACTGATATTAAATCTTTTATAAACCATAGAAGATCATTATTTATTCATAATAAAAATAATGGGAATAATGAAAAAAAAACTCGGATGGTATAAATAGATAAAGAAACGCTTGATTTAGACACAAGAAACGTATTACAAAAATTAATACAATGCATAGATACATGAATGGATACTTGGTGTGGTTAGTGGTAGGTGGGGATACCTTGCTATTATAGTGCTAGCAAATGGCATCCAATTCTTCTCCATCCCTACACAATGAACTCCCTCAATAGTCACCTTTGTTTTTCTTTCTATATCAAAATCAATCTATTCACATTATAAAAGATCATGGGCTTCGATCTACGAGACGTAAGCAGCAACTTGAAATTATGTTTGAGGTTTCAAAATTGGGGTGATCTATCTTTATTCAAGTTGAAAGTTTTAATATCGATCATAATCTTTTTTATGAACCTGTAAAAAATTCATATAAGGTAACTTAATAATAAACGCCATAACATTATTTGAGAAATATTTAAAAATCAATCTTGTCGTAAAATGGACAACTTTATTAGCTAGACCGGCCAGTAGCGGCAGCACCATTGGACTCATTAATACAAATGTATCATACTAATGCGTATGATAAGATGTCTAACCACTTCAACAAAACAAATACGTTACCAGAATTTGATGGCCAATTAAGTAGTTGCGGAAAGAAATCCAGAAATGAGAACTCACTGACCGCACACTGTATGGCCATTACTCTCCTGCTACTGCTGCCACCTATTTAACAACACTTGGACCAAACGCATTCCTCCATTCAATTTCCCCACCAAAGAAGAAAGCAAGACTCCAATATTCTTTACTCTAAAGAGCTGAAGACAACTATGGCGAATAAATCCCCGGAGACAGAGCACCCTCAGAAGGCCTTCGGATGGGCTGCCAGAGATAACTCCGGCGTCCTTTCTCCCTTCAATTTCTCCCGCAGGTCGTTTCTCTACTCTACTGCTCATATATATGTGCCAGCTGTAGGTGCGGAGGATCTATATATATAGTTTATTGGCTTCCTTGAACAAATAGAGTGTAACTGATTATCTAGATCAAGCTGAATAAATTAGGTTATCCTCTACTGGCCATGAAAAGATTCAATCTTTTTTCAAAATGGGCAGTGGTCAATTCTTGATTGTGGTGGGTTCTGCTGTTGACCCAAGTCTCACTCTACTGATGGTAGCTATAGAGTGTAACTCATTATACAGATCAAGCTGAATAAATTAGGCCATGAAAAGATTCAATCTTTTTTCTAAATTGGGCATCTGGATTTTGGTGGGTTCTGCTGTTGATCCAAGTCTCACTCTTGCTGATGGTAGCTTAGATCAACAATTTTTTGTACTCTGCTTATATTTGTAGCTGCTGGAAACAAAAAGGGGAAGTTGGTGGGTCATTACGATATGATTAAATTGGGTCATCTTAAATCATTTTTCAATGGATTATTCTTGATTCTGGATTTTGGCGGGTTCTGTTAATTGTTGACTCTCAATTCTCACTCTTGCTTGTAACTGTAGCTGATAATTTCAGATCGAGTAGTAGTAATAGTAGGCTGTCTTTTTTGAAGTTTGTGGTGGTGATTCTTTGGCAGGGAGAATGGAGATGAAGACGTGACCATAAAGATCCATTTCTGTGGGATTTGCCACTCAGACTTGCACTCCCTCAAGAACGAGTGGGGCTTTTCTCGTTACCCTATGGTTCCAGGGCACGAGATCGTTGGCATTGTGACGAAATTGGGCTCGAACGTGTCGAAGTTCAAGGAAGGGGACCGAGTTGGGGTGGGAGTGATGGTTGGTTCATGCAAGTCGTGTGACTACTGTAACCAGGACTTAGAGAACTACTGCCCGCAGATGGTGTTCACTTACAATGCAACCTACATTGACGGGACCAGAACCTACGGTGGCTACTCGGACATGATTGTTGTGGACCAGCGGTTCGTGGTTAGATTCCCCGAAAGCATGCCGTTCGATGCTGGTGCGCCTTTGCTTTGTGCTGGTGTGACGGTGTATAGCCCCATGAAGTACTATGGAATGACCGAGGCTGGGAAGCACTTAGGGATTGTTGGGCTTGGTGGACTCGGACATGTTGCTCTTAAGATCGGTAAGGCGTTTGGTTTGAAGGTTACTGTCATTAGTAGGTCAGCTGATAAGGAGATTGAAGCTGTTGAGAGATTGGGTGCTGATGCTTTCCTTGTCAGCAGTGATCCTCTCAAGATCAAGGTACCAAAAGCAAGAAAATTTGATTCCATTGGTCATGAATGATTGAATTCAGATGATCATTTCTATCTTTTTTTGTGGCAGGCTGGGTTTGGTACAATGGATTATATAATAGATACAGTTTCAGCAGTTCACTCATTGGCACCATTGTTGGCACTTCTGAAGCCAAATGGAAAGCTGATTACTTTAGGCTTACCTGATAAGCCGCTTGAGCTTCCAATCTTCCCTTTAGTTTTGGGTAAGACATTTTACTCATGATTTTCCTTTTCTATCTACCTGCATTATTTTGGGTTGAATTTTGACTTTTTCGGGTTAAAAGGTCGAAAGCTGGTGGGAGGAAGTGACATAGGAGGGATGAAGGAGACGCAGGAGATGTTGGACTTCTGTGCAAAGCATGGAATCACGGCTGATGTTGAGGTGATCCCGATCGATCAAGTCAATGTCGCACTGGACAGGCTGGCGAAATCGGATGTTCGGTACCGGTTTGTCATTGATGTCGCTAACTCCATGTCCAAATAGCTCAGTACTGCAAAGTGGTGATCGTCTCAGAATCATGACCTGACCGACCCTTTGTGTTTGAGCCTTTTGGCTGTTATGGCTGATATCGAAATGTCCTATTTGGCTTTGTTTCTTTAGATTGTGAATCATTTGGATTTCGTTTTGATTGTCATTGGATAATAATAATAATTAACTTTTGTGCCTATGAGTCCATATTGGTACTGGAAAACTTTCAAATCACTCAGCTGCATCTTCTTCTATGCTTAATTAAGCTTGCACTCCTTTGATCATATAAATCATAATCCAAACCGATCTCTTTCATATGGCTGATGAAGAACAATCGACGCCCACCAAACAATCGACGTTGGCAGCTCCCTCAAGGAGCTGAGCTTCTCCGACAATCAAAGCGACGTCTTTTCCGCCGCTGCATAAGCTTCGGGCGACCTTGGTGGTTAGTTTTGATATTTTCAGGTGGGGTCAATAACTCTCAGAAAAGTCAATATATCGTGAAAATACCAAAATATATCGTGCTTTGGAGATATATCGTCAATTTCAAGTTCTTGTCAATTTACCGCGTTTCGATTTTGGTTTGAGAAAAACAAAACGTTTCGAGAAGTTTCTGCCCGTTTTGCGTTTCTTCGTCCATTTTTCCCGTTTTGGCGTCGATTTTCACTACTAATGTCGACTGAGGAGGTCTGGGAGGAGAGTCCTCTCTCTGGTGGAGCTCCTTGGATGCATCCCGCCAGTTTAGAGTCTCCAAATAGTTGATTACGCATCAACGAATTTTCCCGCCGACTAGATAGAGAGTAAACAGAAAACCAGAGAACGGCGGCGACTAGAATGAGCGTCTCCGATTTGCCGACGAAGGAGGCCAACGTGCTGAAAGGCCATGAAGGAGCCGTACTAGCCGCGAGGTTCAACGCCGATGGAAACTACTGCCTCAGCTGCGGCAAGGACCGTACGATCCGTCTCTGGAATCCCCACCGCGGCATCCACATCAAGACCTACAAGTCCCACGGCCGTGAAGTCCGCGACGTCCACGTCACCCCGTATTAATCACCACTCCCTTTCGAAATTCCTTTTAATCGCCAGTTTTGATTTCAGTCTTCATTCTCCCATCTTTTTTCCCGCGCAGAGACAATTCCAAGTTGGTGTCTTGTGGCGGGGATCGGCAGGTGTTCTATTGGGATGTTTCCACTGGACGAGTGATCAGGAAGTTCCGCGGACACGACAGCGAGGTGAATTTCATTATCTGTCGGTTTAATTGGGAAATTTTCAGAGAATTTCATAATCTCATCTAACTGTTGGGGTTTTGAATATTTTTGGGGGAAGTGTAGGTGAATGCTGTGAAGTTCAATGAGTATTCATCTCTGGTGGTATCGGCTGGCTATGATCAATCTGTGCGTACTTGGGATTGCCGGTCTCACAGTACTGAGCCTATCCAGGTCTCCTGATGACTTCCTCCGCCTTGTTTTAATCCTTTGTTTATGTGAAGAAGCAGGAAATTCTGAAATGTGTGTTCATATGGCAGATCATTGATACGTTTACAGATAGTGTGATGTCTGTTTGTTTGACGAAAACGGAGATCATTGCTGGGAGTGTAGATGGCACAGTTAGGACATTCGACATTCGAGTTGGTAGGTAAGTTGCTAAGAGAGGAGTACGCATAACCTTAATTTCTCAGTTGATGGTTTATTTGGCTGAAAATTTTCTGCCATTGTCTTTTGTCGTGTAGAGAAATCTCCGACAATTTAGGCCAACCTGTTAACTGTATATCTATGTCGAACGATGGCAACTGCGTATTAGCTAGTTGTTTGGATTCCACCTTACGCCTTCTGGATAGGTAAGCTCTTAAAAATGGCTTGTGTGAGGTTTCTTTCTCCATTGTTCTTTTGGTGGTTCTTATGCTATGGGTTTTCCTTATTTTTAGAACCACTGGTGAGCTCTTGCAAGAATATAAAGGGCATACTTGTAGGGTAAGTTTGTTGTTAGATGCACCTAGTCTTCGTACGTGTATCTCCCTTTGAGTTTCGCTGATATGGGTTATGTGTGTTTTGTGTGTATTAGTCTTTCAAAATGGACTGCTGCCTCACAAATTCAGATGCCCACATTACTGGTGGATCTGAGGACGGGTATATCTACTTCTGGGATCTTGTTGATGCGTCTGTGGTTTCGAGATTCAGAGCTCATGCATCAGTGGTGATGATCAGTCTACTTATAAGATTTTGTAGTTAACCAATTGTGATTACGAGATTGGCACGGTGTCTATTTGGTGGGTTCACTAACTCAATCGTTGTTTTCTTGGCAGGTCACGAGTGTGAGCTACCATCCAAAGGACAACTGCATGGTGACTGCATCTGTGGACAACACCATTAGAGTTTGGAAGACCTAAATGCAGAATGCAACTCCGGTTTGTGATCACCGATAACATCCATGAATTCGGAAACGGATCGGAGACTGACTGAAGTTCTTTCTTCATGTTTCATACGCCCATCAGGAATGGTTGTTGTTTGTTCGTGAAGGAGGGAACTCTTGAGTATCTGATGTAAAATGGATAAAAGTACCTCTCTGTTTGCTATTTCAAAGTTGGGTGATTTGTCTGTTATTAACCATTAAGTTTAATGACTGTAGATGTAATTTATCAGTTTGAGAAGGTGATTATCAATGAAACTTATGATTTCAACTCATTGTGAATCTAATTTGATATGAAGCTTGGATGGATCTTCGGGTTAATCGGTTACAAATTAATCAGGTTAGAGATCGATTGAGTTGTAGTTTATGGCTTACGAATTTGTCATGTTAGATGCCATTGGATTATGGGTAAATTGAATAACTAGTTTTTTTAGACTGGGAGTTGAATTTGAGTAAGACATGAGTTGATTCTTTATCAATATGAATTATAAGTTATGTTAAACTATGACTAATTGAGTTATGAAATTACAAATAAATCATGCATGAAAATGAAAATGATTATTAGTTCATTTGGTCTCCATTTACTAAATTCAAATCACATATAAGGTTTTATCGAGTTGGACCGATTTGTCAATATCGAGTTTTCCACTTAACACAAAGTTGAAGAACCTTATTGTGTAGGAAAAAGAAACAAAAAATAACCAAATTGAAATCTTAAGGTACTTTGAGGGGCATAATTAAAATTAACCACTACCCGCCGGCGCTACCGCCAACAACAGAGTTGTTTAGAAAACCGCCACTAGCTATCGAGTTCAGCTCAGCCGTCAACTCTTGAAATTCAAATATTTCTCCGATCCCTTCTGTGAAAACATGGGCCACAGTAAACCGAGGCGATTCAGAAAAAACTATTCTGATCATCGAGCGGAGTCCCACAGAACCAACATCCAGCCAGATAGGTCAGTTCTTACAAACCCCTCTCTTGCCGACTAATTTCCTGGCTTCCTTAATGGGATTTTTTTCATTCGTTGCAGGGAAGATGAGTCTCTTCCTAATGGTCAAGGTACATACTCTGCTTGCAAAGATAATTTTTTCAGTTCTCCGTGCTTGCGTCTAAGGTGTTCCGACTTTTTGCCGCTACTAACTTAACTGACTGTATGCAGCTCCCGAAGAAGAAACCACAGCTCCGAAAATCCAACTTGCAATGTGGGATTTTGGTCAGTGTGATGCAAAAAGGTGTACTGGTCGCAAGCTTGCAAGATTTGGCTTTCTGAAAGAAAGTATCTGCTTCACTCTTTTGTGGTGTTGAAGTCACTATTTTGTGTATTTTCCAGATTAAGCTGCAAAATGATTGCTTCGAATGTAGTTAACACTTGGGTTTTGGCAAAATTTCGCGCAGGAATTGCGAGTCAGTAGTGGTTTTGGTGGCATTGCTCTAAGGTAACTAACAACGATGAATTACTCTGTAGTGCTCTGGTCATGCCTCATACATATGAACTTCTAGCACTGGAAACGAATTTCGAGTCTGAATTCTTTTGTCAAAATGTTTGTAAGAATATGAATCTGAATTCTTTTGTTCTAGTGCTTTTGATGCTCACTTTTCTCGCCTCGCAGTCCTGTTGGGACTCAGTGTGTATCTAAGGAAGACCATAGCTTAATTCAGAGGAAAGGAATGGCTGTTGTGGATTGCTCATGGGCTCGTTTGAATGATGTACCTTTCGTGAAGCTGAAATGCCCTGCTCCTCGCTTGTGTACGTACATTATTTCCCATCTATTGCATTATGTCGGCGAAATGTGTGTGATATATCCTTACTTTGAGCATTTGGTATCATACAGTGCCATGGCTTGTAGCAGCAAATCCTGTAAACTACGGGCGTCCTTGCGAATTATCGTGTGTGGAGGCTCTAGCTGCAGCTTTAATCATATGGTATAGATCTTTTTCAGCTTTTTATATTGCATTCGATATCGATGTGTTTCACGGTTGCTATTATCACTGTCCTAGAGAAGAAATAATACGAAATCCAAACAACGAAATTTTTGGAATTTTTTAAGCTCGACGAGTTTCCCTAATACTCACACGTGTCGATTTTGGCAGTGGGGAACTGGAAACAGGACACTTGTTGCTAAGCAAGTTCAAATGGGGTCATGCTTTTCTTTCTCTCAACAGGTACCTTCAACGTTGAGTTTGCCATCTTTTATGCCGGCGTTGCAAACCATTTCACAAACATTGCTAGCTGTTCTTTAAGAATTTGGCGTTGGAACTCTCTGCAGTGAACTTCTGAAGGCCTACTCTGGATGCTCATCTGGTGCTGAGGTTATTTCGGTTCAAAACGAGTGGCTTGCTGAACAGAGGCAAGTTCCAAAAGCAGTTCCAGAGACTGAAGGTACTTGGTTACAGAATTCCCCTCCCTTTCTTGTCGCAAAAGCTATCTATATGATTGATGTTTCGATAAAAAGGTATTGACTTGTATTTTCTGCATTTTGCTTGAGCTGCAGGATCAAGCAAAAAACACCGAGAAGAGGACGGTGTGGAAGACTCCGATGACGACCAGGATGATGATGGGCTTCCGCCACTTGAGAAGAACATGAATCATTTGAGCATCGAGGAAAGTGATGAAGATGAATGAACTGAATGGAAGGGACTTCCTTTTTTTATTACTAGTAGTAGCTTTGGCTGCAAGTTTTTGGGTAAAAACTAGTTCGGTTTGGTCAGTCTTCAGTCGGGGTTGGACAAATGGTTAGGATGTATAATGAACATGTAACTTTGTTTGGATTCCGAGTCTTGAGACCAAGTTTGCAATTACAAGTGTTTGTGTGCGCTTAACTCGAACACTACATCGAATAAATAAAAGGGCAGCTCCATTTTCTTGATGAGAAGCTGTTGAATATCGTACATGTTTGCGTTATTATTGTTATCTAATTCTTGACCATCCGAGTTATCATATATTTTAAATAAATAATTATTTATTAAGACAACATCATTCATTATTAAATCAATTTGTCAGCTATACTAATCGAATCAACTAACAAACCTCACTTGAGCCATTATTTGAGCCAACTCTCAAGTCTTAATTGAGCCTCAAATGAGCAAGCTCATCGAGCCGAATTTCAATCCAACTTTTTTCAAGCCGAACAATGAGCTGATCACGAGCGGGTTGTTTCCTCAACAACCCTTGATAGACAAGTTCGTGGAGGTCAAACCAGTGGTTAAAACCGGCTGTTCTTTGCTACATTTCTGTTTTCAAGCCAATCTGTATGACTACTACTACTCTTCTTTCCATCTTCACTCGTAGAGCCAATAAGAGTGAACTTTCAATTCGATCCGAGCTAGACCATAAGGCGAGTGTTTTTTTTCATATCCTCTCTTGGTGAAGGATACAAAAGAACACTCATCTTGATGCTTGGAAGATAACCAATCTGAATTCATGTGATCACATCAAAATTCTTGGTGAACTTCAATTTGATCCGACGAAGATGCATTCATAGCAGCATCAACATCCATGTGCAGCATCTCCAAAAGTTGTTTCATTCTACTAAACTCAAGGTGTGACTTGTCCCCAGAAAGGAAAACACATCCACAGTCGTTCATCTCGATCCAGCTACATCCCGGTTGTTTCTTCACTCCACTCTTCTTCATTCGAGCTAGAACTCTCTCAGCCTCGTCCCGTCTCCCAACACTCGCATACATTTCCGCAAAAATCAAATACGCCCCCGATCTATCAGGTTCCAATGCCAAAACATTCTCAGCAGCAATCACACCAACCTCAAAATTTCTGTGGACTCTACAGGCTCCGAGTAAAGCTCCCCAAACACTAACCGGAACTTCTCTCATTTCATCGATGAAACTCATGGCCTCATCAATCAGTCCAAACCGTCCTAACAGATCAACGATGCAAGTGTAATGCTCACCTGTAGGCTGCAGGGAGCATTTGTTCTTCATATAATCAAAGTAGTATTTACCTTGCTCAACCAATCCTGCATGGCTACACGCCGACATAACACCGATAAAAGTCAACTGGTTTGGTTTCACGACGTCACTTGATCTCATTTCTTCGAACATCTCGAGCGCCTGTACACCGTATCCATGGTGAGCGAATCCGCAGATGATCGAGTTCCACGAGATGACGTTACGGTTCGGCATCGAGGAGAACTCCAACATAGCAGAGCTCATATTCCCGCATCTGGCGTACATAGTGATCGTTGCGTTACGTACCTCGACTGCTTGACTGAACCTGGTCTTGATGATGTGTCCACAAACTTGTTCCCCAAGGCATAAGGCTGGTAAGTTGGAACAGATTGTCAAAACGCTGGTGAACGTTGACTTATCAGGTGATGATGACCCTAACTGTTTCATTCTCATGAACAATCTAATTCCTTCCTCGCCGTGACCGTTTTCTCCTAGTCTGCTGATCATCACATTCCATAGAGTCACATCTAGGCTAGGGATTGAATCAAAAACTTTAAGGGCATGTCCGACTTCGCCGGAGCTGAAATATCCGACTATTATGTTCGTCCACGACACAATGTCGCCATATGGAAGCTTTTCAAGGAGGACATGAGCTGTTCTAGCTGATCCGTTCTTTACTAGTCTTAGCAGGAGAGCATTCCACGTAGTGTGACACTTCTCGGGTGCTTTAATGTAGAGTCTAACTGCTTCACTGAGTCTTCCACAAGTGACGAGTCCATTTATCATTAGCCTCCACGAATCAGAATCCTTTTGTTCTGCAACAAGAAACAAGTTTTCAGCCATGTTGAATTTCCCGACTCGAATGTATCCAGCAATCAGGGAATTGCAAGCATGGGGATGCTTTTGAATCATCTGGTCATACAACTCACGAGCTTCAACAAGTCGACCCTCTTTCGCCAATCCAGACACCATAATAATACAAGACACTGTGTCCTTGAGTTCCATTTGGCAAAAACATTCCATAGCTAACTCGATTTGTTGATCATTCACCAGTCCACTAATGATCAAGTTCAAAGTAACTACATTTCTCATCTCCACAGGCATTTCACGAAACAGCTCCAACGCTTCACCAACCCTCCCACCATGAACATAACCAGTGATGATGGAGTTCCAGCTAACCGAATCTCGGACCTCCATCTCTTCAAACACCGTCCTAGCACCAAGCAGATCGCCACACTGCGCCAACCCTGAGATCACAGTGTTGTAAGTGTAGATATTGGGTTTAGGGATCAAACCCAACAGTGCAAATGCCTTGTCTGACTTGCCATTCTTGAAATAGCCGTTGATCATAGTGTTCCAAGTTACGATATTTCTGCTTGGCATTTCGTCGAACAGGTTCTGGGCATCTTCGACCAGGCCAACTTTCATTAAACTGGAGAGCTTGGAGTTGAGAGGCTTGAGGTAAGGGAGAGCTGAAGAGTGTTGGCATTGCGTGGAAAGTGATCGAATTGATAGATAGCGTGAGCTGGTGTTGATCTTCCAAGAAACAGCTTGGGCAAGTTTGAGCATTTCAGTTAAGAACATCCATTCGGAATTCGCTGAGAAGCAGACAGAATTTCCACGGTCGGGCGATTTGATGCAGCTGATAGCTTGGGTAAAGACACCAAATCGTCTGCACATGCAGACGAAAATAATCGGACGGCTGATATTTTAAAAAGTAATCTGACGGTTTGAGATAACGAACTCAAGAAATCCAAGAGTGAAGTTAACGCATTCTATTTTAAATGAGGAAAAACGACGTGAAACGTCACGAGCTATTACGATATTATCAAAATATACATGAAATATATGTAATTTAGTGTATGTCACAAACTATTAAAATTGTTTATGGATTTATATATGCAGTTAGTCTCCGTTAATATGAATTAGTGAAATTGTCTATGTGGCATCTAAGACTGCATATGTGTTTGATGAAGTGGCAAAATCAACACATCATCTACCTAAAAAAATACGACGTCAACAATTTCTTTTAATTTATTTGAATATGATTATTAAAGATAAAATCGATGCTTCCTAGGCTTGTTCTACCTCAGAAAATAATAATTTGTAGGCAATATTTAATTGGAAACTGCGTAGATAATCAACTCGAAACCTTAATTATGTAAAATGACAATAAGGGGCAGTTATAACGCGCAGCGCATCCTAGGACATGCGGCGAGTTGGAGGATGCATCTAACGGCTCCGTATTTAACGGCCGTTAGAAAAGTAGCCGTTGGAGGCATCCTCCTACGCAGCGCGTCCTAGGATTCGACCAACGCTCGGACTGACGCAGAGAAACGAGCACGCGTGGGAGGCTAGGGTGGATCAGTACCTTAGCTAGTGGGTTAGCAGATTCGACCACGTGGCCGCGGGTGATTACCTCGATGATCCGGAGAGGTCGCATTTCCACAGCGAGTACATAGTGTGGTACCATCGGTACACTCGGCGGTGGACTTCCAAACGGGGGACAGTACAACAGTCCATCATACGTATTCCAACACTCCTCCACTTAATAAGTAGGCTTTGCACATAATGCAACGTAACATGTTTTCTTTTTCGTTTTGCAGATCGACGGGTTGGAGAACCTATCTGTTAGGGTAAGTTCACCGGAGCAGTTCGGCGTAGAGGACACTGAGCCGGTTCGGCAGTATGTGCGTTCCATGATGTCTGCTAGCGGAGGCATGGAGCGTAGGCTCGATGACCCGGGGCGTCATCCACATATGGCCCCCATCGGTCAGATCTAGACGGCCTACGACCCATTGGTACATGTGGAACAAGCAGTACAATGTGGTTCTATGTCTTCAATCCAATCCATTTCGTTGTAGATTCTAATGTGCCTTGGCCTCTCCTGGACACGGAGAAAATTGCGGTTCGGGAGGATCTCAGGTCCACCATGTGCAGGCGAGTTATCCGGCCCATCAATAGGGCGGAAACTAACATCATATAGTATTATGGACAACCTAAACATGAGATGCACGAAGTGGTACGTGTTGAGCTTAACCGCGTTGCACACCGCATAAGCATGGTTACACGGAATCTTGGAGTGCTGGAAGATGACACAAGAATATGAACATGTTTGTGTGATCTAGGTAGACCATGCATGTGTGGTTTCCATATCCATTTCTATTGTTGTATGCACTAACCACATCATACTCGCCCGCCGTGTGATCGAATACTCACACCGTGCGAGTCTGTCCATTGACACTACGCTCATGCATGGTCGTACGACACCTCTCAGTCCAATATTCATTAGCACGGATGTCCGTCTCGTATTTGTTGCGCCGTTCATAAAAATATCTTGTAAGCCTACCAAACACAGCACAACTACTGTAAGAACGCATGATTAAGTTACACTACAAGATACATCAAAAGCCTTAACCACATACCTGTAAAATATCGAGCTGGCCTGTACACATATCGGTAGTGACTTGATCCCTTTGAGCGCTCCGTTAATATATGAACATGATACTCTCAACCATGTTCGTGGTCATTATTCCATGGTGCATGCCCCCAACTCGACATCAACACATTTGCTCCACTTCTCTAGGTCTTCGAGGACCTAGTATGTCTTGTTGATGCCCAGTGTGGCATCGCCGATAAGGAAACCAGTAAGCATAGTGTTGAATCTCCTCCGGGACCCTTCATGGACTGTAACACCCGGTCTAAGCAAATCGCCAAAGAAATTTAGATAAATGCAGCACGTGTGAGAGGAAGTTTACCTATGGACTTCAGTCCTGCCTTCATGTTGAGCTCCTTCACATGGATTTTGTAGTTGTTTTCATAGTGTCGGCTGCACCATCTTCATACCCAGCCCCCACCAATTTGGTCCATCACAGCTTGAAGTTTGGCATGACGATCTGAGATGACGCATACATTCTGTCTGTCTGTCACTAGCTCCTGGATGCAACAGAGGAACCACGCCCATGTGTCAATGCTCTCTTTGTCGACAATGGCAAAGGCGATCGTCAAAATGTTATGGTTGTCATCAAATGAACTAGCCATCAACCGGGTGCCATTATATTTCTCAGTGAAGAAGCTGTCGTCCACAACTAGGACAGGCGGGCAATGTCGAAACCCTTCAATGCACGGCCGGAAGCTCCAGAATACCGAACGAAACTGCTTCTGAACACCAACACCACTGATTAAGTCATTAAAGCGGAACAGGACTTGGGTGCCAGGGTTACGACTCTGCACTTTGTTGAAGAAATCTTGAAACTTGTTATAAGACTCCTCCCAATTGCCATAGGTCATCTCCATGGCTCTCTTTTTTCCGTACCACGCCTTTCTATGCGAGATCCGACATTGGAAAAGGTGTGAATTGTCATCTTGGATCAGACGGATCCGAAAGTGTGGCTTTGACCGGACAAGGTGCATCACCGCATCCACGATGACATTCAGATCCAGTTGGATAGATTCTACGTTGTGCTCGTTTCCGTAACATGTGTGTTGCAAATTCCACTGTCGAACCGTCCAGAACCCATCGTCTGTGCTGCTGGTGACGTAACCTCCATGGGCAGTTGTTCGTTTTGTAGCAATAACACCTGACCTCCAACTCCCAAGTCTTTGAACGAGACGTCGCCAGACTCAATTGTTATGCAGGGCCCAATTTTTTACGACAAGACTTGCCTCCTTCTTCGTGTAAAAACGTTGGCTGATGTAGAAATGTTGACGAGTGGGGTCGAAATTCGGGATCTCAGGGCCACCCTCATAGTGGTCAACAGTCATCACCTGGTCGATTTGTCGCCCATGTTTTGTATAGCTCAGGAGGCGTGCACTCCCATAGTGGGGCACGAGAAGATGTTGTAGTGCCCGCACCGATTATAACATCAACATCCTCCCCCTCTAGATGGAGAGGGACAATCGACGTACCGTCATCGTCATCACTTGAGGCTTGGTCATTTTCCCCTTCCCCATTGTTGTTACCCGGATTGTACTCAAGCTCGTCGTCAACGTCGTGTCAATCCACTACATCAGCGGTGGGTTGTACGCCGCACTATGAAACCTTGTCAACGTTCTGTGAACCAGAAAGTTCAAAGTACCCAGTTGTTGAGCATTGACTAACTGAGCCATAAACTCTGTCGATTGGACCTTCGAACTCGAAATATAGCTCCGGATTGATGCACATAGGGAAGGTATTTACCATGTAGTAGATGGCTGCCCAAAACTCTTCATCGATGCACGGCCGGAGACAGTATCCAGCAATAGTATCACCGGCCACCTACAACGCGTGGCGCGTTGTAAGTGCTGGTAATGTCCATTTTACATAATTAAGGTTTCAATTTGATTATCTACGTAATTTTCGATTAAATATTGCCTACAAAAAAATTTCTTTCATTTTCGTAGATCAATGGCCAAAACCTATCACAATCGTCATTAATCCACATATTAAGCGTTATATTCAAAAATTGGATGGTTTCGAGTCCGACCGAAATTCATCGGCCGGGTGATTTTTCGCTACATTAAACAGTTTCGAAGAGGCTTTCCAAATTACAGTCGGACTCCAAACCTTCCAACTTTTAGATATGCCGCATAATTTGTGGTTTAATGATGATTGAGATAGGTTTTTTATCAAAAATTGGAAGTTTTGTAGTCGGTCGAAATCCCGGTGCTTCGATTCCGAACTACTGAATGTGGCTAATTCATCTGTTTTAGCCATCATTAGCGTAGATCAATGACCAAAACCTTTCCGAATCATCATTATTCCACATATTACGCGTTATATCCAAAAATTGGAATGACTAGAGTTGGCCGAAATTCGTCGGGAGGGTGATTTTATCTACATTAAACAATTTCGAGAGGATTTCGAAATTTCGGCCGAACTCCAAACCTTCCCTTTTTTGGATATAACGCATAATATATGGTTTAATGGTTATTGGGATAGGTTTCATCTCCAAAAATTGGAAGGTTTGGAATCGGTCGAAATCCCGGTGCTCCTATTTCGAACTACTGAATGTGGCTAATTTATCCGTTTTAGCCATCATTTTTGTAGATCAATGACCTAAACCTATCTCAATCGTTATTATTCCACATATTACACGTCATATACAAAAATGAGAAGGTTTGAGTCGGACCAAAATTCGTCGGGCCGATGATTTTAGCTGCTACATCAAACAATTCCAAAAAGGATTTCAAAATTTTGGCCGGACTCCAAACTTTCCCATTTTGGATATGACGCATAATATATGGTTTAATGATGATTGGGATAAGTGTCTTTTCCAAGATTTGGAAGGTTAGGACTCGGTCGCAATCCCGGTGCTCTTATTCCGAACTACTGAATGTGGCAACTTTCATTCGTTTTAGTCATTATTTTTGTATAAAAAAGGCAGAAACCTATCCCAATCATCATTAATCCACATATTAAGCGTCATATCCAAAAATTGAAAGGTTTAAAGTAAGATCAAAATTCGTCGGGTTAATGATTTTAGCTACTACGTTAAGCAGTTCAGAAGAGGGTTTTGAAAATTCAGCCTGACTCTAAACCTTCCATTTTTATATGACGCATAATATATGGTTTAATAGTGATTGAAATAGGTTTCATATCCAAAAATTGGAAGGTTTGGAGTCGGTCAAAATCCCGATGCTCCGATTCCGAACTATTGAATGTGGCTAATTCCAACGTTTTAGCCATCATTATCCTAGATCGATGACCAAAAATATCCCAATCATCATTATTCCACATATTACGCGTCATATCCAAAAATTAGAAGGTCGAGAATAGGGTCGAAATTCGACGGGAGGGTGATTTTAGCTACATTAAACAATTCCGAAGAGAATTTTGAAATTTCGGACGGAATCCAAACCTTCCCATTTATTTATATGACGCATAATATATGGTTTAATGGTTATTGGGATAGGTTTTATATAAAAAAAATTGACAGGTTTAGACCGGTTGTCCTATTGCAAGCTACTAAATGTGGCTAATTTCATCTGTTTTAGCCATCATTTTCATAGATCAATGGCCAAAACCTATCTCAATTGTCATTAATCAACATATTACTCATCATATTGCAAAATTGGAAAGTTTGGAGTCGGGCCGAAATCATCGGCCGATTGATTTTTACTACATTAAACAGTTCCGAAGAGGCTTTCCAAATTACAGCCGGACTCCAAGGCCTTCCAACTTTTAGATATGACGCATAATATGTGATTTAATGGTGATTGAGATAGGTTTTTTATTCAAAAACTGGAAGGTTTGATGTCGGTCGAAATCCCGATGCTCCGATTCCAAACTACTGAATGTGGCTAATTTCATACGTTTTAGCCATCATTATCATAAATCAATGAACAAAATCTTTGTAATATTTTACATAATACACGTCATATCCAAAAATTGAAAGGTTTAGAGTCGGGCCGATATTTGATGGGCGGGTGATTTTAGCTTACATTAAACAATTCCGAAGAGGGTTTCAAAATTTCGGCTGAACCAAACCTTCCCATTCTTTTATATGACACATAATATGTGGTTTAATGGTTATTGTGATAGGTTTCTTATCCGAAAATTGCAAGGTTTAGAGTCTGTCGAGGTGCTCTTATTCCGAACTACCGAATGTGGCTAATTTCATCTGAATTAGCCATCATTTTGGTTGATCAATGACCGAAACCTATCCTAATCATTATCAATTCACATATTACGCATTATATCCAAAAATTGGAAGGTTTCGAGTCGGGCCAAAAGTCGGCGGATAGGTGATTTTAGTTAACATTAAACAATTTCGAAATGTCGGCTAGACTCCAAACCTTCCTGTTTTTTTATATAAAGCATAATATATGATTTAATGGTAATTGGGATAGGTTTCATATCCAAAAATTGGAAGGTTTGAAGTCAGTCGAAATTCTGTTGGTCCAATTCCGAACTACCGAATGTGGCTAATTTCATCCGTTTTAGCCATCATTTTCGTAAATCAATGACCAAAATCAATCCCAATTGTTATTAACCCACATATTACGCGTCATATCCAAAAATTGTAAGGTTTTGAGTCGGGCCAAAATTCATCGGGCATTCAGGCTAGTGATTTTAGCTAATTTTAAACAGTTCCGACGAGGCTTTTGAAATTTCGGCCGGACTCCAAACCTTGCAATTTTTAAATATGAGGTATAATATGTGGTTTAATGGTGATTGAGAGTGGTTTCTTCTTCAAAAATTGGAAGGTTTGGAATATGTCGAAACGTATTCTTATTCCGAACTACTGAATGTGGCTAATTATATCTGTTTTAGCCATCATTTTCGTAGATCAATGACCAAAACCAATCCCAATCATCATTAATTCGCATATTACGCGTCATATCCAAAAGTTGGAATGTTTGGAGTCGGGCCAAAATTCATCGGGCAAGTGATTTTATGTACATTAAAGAGTTCCGAAAAGGCTTTCAAAATTTTGACCGGACTCCAAACTTTCCAATTTTTAGATATGACGCATAATATGTGGTTTGATATTTGACCTCCATTATTGCTACATAATCAAACATGTAACTTCGTTTGGATTCGAGTTTGAGACCGAGTTAGCAATTATAAGTGTAGTGCAAAGTTAGCAATTATAAGTGTAGCATGCACTTAACTCTCAAACACCGGATCAATTATAAATTCCATCACGATTCCAAAAGGCCGTCCCTCCCTCCAACCTTGATGAAGATAGCAACCCATGTTGACTCTGTCTCAAATGAATGACTAAATACTAAGAGACATTGATATGAACACACGAATCACTCTAAAAGGTACAATTACCATCCATCTGAACAACTTTCTATAAGAGAAAACAAGTAACAATTACTACATCTCCCTAGGGGGTATTGTATTAGATATTACAATGTCATCTCTCAAGTGTACATAAATCAAGGTTGGTTGGTGATCCCTTCGAACTAACGGCTCTCGGGGAACTTGGCTTCATATTCATGAGGCGGCTGTACGTAGGTATCAGGCAAATAAACGGAGAATGAGAATCCGCAGCTTAGCCTGAATTAAATATGTCTAGATGGAAAACACAACTTTGCTTACCATGAAAGTTGCAGAGATCGATCGTCGGGCAAACCACCTCATATGCATTGCAGCCTGAGCTCTAGCAGCTCCTTCCACAGTATCGAACCGTAAGTACACAAACCCAGAGCTGTTCCTGTTTAATCAAGGTGCAGAATATCAGGAGAACTGTTTGCATTTGAGAATTTACATAGAAGCTTTCGATACACAGTAATGGATGAAACTGAAGCGCCAAGAAAAAAGGTTGGCTTACTTCTCGACGTATATATGTTTCACACGGCCGTATTTTGAACATTCTTCATCAACATCATCCTTTATGTCCAGATCAAAATCGGGCTCCGTCTGCAAAGGAGATAAGTAGGATATATAAGATAAGAAATCATCAAGCAGAAACAAAAATGAGATGAAAGAAATGTGTTATACCCAGAATATATAAGATAAGAAATCATCAAGCAGAAAACAAAAATGAGATGAAAAGAAATGTGTTATACCTCGGTCGACGGATCAAACATGTTTTGCAACAGTAAGCACTCGCTGGGTCTCCCAATATATTGATATGCCTGTGCAGGCAAGACATGCACCGGAAGGGCTCCTCCAAGTGCAGCTTGACCGTTAATCGGTAAGGTCATAGTTTGTGGTGTTTGAGAAGAGCCATTTAGCATAGGCACTCCAAAGGAGCTAGAGATACTGGAGAAAGATAAGATTTTAAAGCTAAGAAAACTCAGGTACAAAAAGAGTGGAATTCTGATATATTTGCGGGTGTAAACCGACCTCGTGGCAATGCCAGAGCGATCCAGTTTCTGCATAAGCATTGCTCTTGACTGGGCATTCAAAGACTGCAAGAAACAACTTTAGCCAGTTGGTTCGATACAATACCAAATGATAAAAGTGACTGGACTCAATCCCAAGAGGTGAAGCAACACAAACTTACCAAACCACCGCCGTCATCATCATCGAAGTCTGCAGATTTTGCCCCGAGATCGTGCTGTGCTCCCTGTTCCGTGACAGAGGAAACCTATAAATATAGCCACAAAAAACGGGGAAAATTGGTAATGACGTTTAAACTCGTGCTTCTATAAGTAGTTGCTGTGATAATTGATTTGCAGAAGGACAGTACACTCCAAAATTTAACCAACCTTTAAGGTTCGGCCAGCAATCTCCAGTTTCCCATTCAAATGTGTCTGAGCTTCCTTGGCACTTTCAGGTTGAGCAAACTGCAGGGTGAAAAGAATTAAAACAATGCCAAAAAGTAACAAGCTAGTGACAGATTAGAAGCTTTCACTAACTTGAACAAACCCAAATCCCTTGCATTGCCCCGTCTCAAGGTCAAGCGGTAGTTGCACAAGCTCCACAGTTCCAAATGGCTCAAAAAGCTGAAACATTACACGCAAAGAAGATAGGTAGCCGTTTATCATATGCATTAGTGATATGGAAAAGCCATGGATGGGATTACTTAATTGTAAGAGAACTGACAGTATAAACCGTAATATAAATAAACGTACCCATTGTATATTTTATTGAGAAAAACAAATCATTTATCCAATCCATACCTGTCTCAGCTGCACTTCTGTCATGTTGAAATGCAAATTCCCAACATAGAGTTTCCGATCCACTGGTCCATATGCTCCAGTAGTAGCACCAGAAGCATTTGACTGAACAAGGTTCTTTTTAGCCTCTGAAGGCTTCACCATCACAGGTTGTCCAAAGAGTAGTTGGCCCGAGAGAGCTATCGCCATTGGGACAGACATTACATCATAGAACTCAATGTACCTACAGGTATTCACAAACAGACCTAACTAGTCAGAACAATATCGAAGAAACAAATCAGAAAAAGAACTTACAAACGCATCAAGCGTAGCGATGAAGACAAACTAAAATTGTGGGCAGAGAGAGCTCATTGCTGATTTTCTTTCTGCAAATCTGATTCCCCAGATAATAGAATGTGTCAGCTCGTTACAAGAAAGTAACACAAACCATACCAAAAAACAGTAAGATATGAAACAGCATCCTAGCATGAACAAAAAGGTTAGGTGATGTAAAATCAATGGCTTTATAAGTTTGAGATGTCCAGGTGAAATTGCAGATTATAGAGAGAAGGCCATTCCAAGTACTGAAAGCTATATTAAAACACGAAAGAGTAGAAGGAAATTTCAAAGGCGAAAGCAGAGAAACTAAAAGAACTTTTTGGAGAACCAAACAAGAGCAAGCAAAGGCGTGTATAAAAACAGTTTATTCAGCTCAGCCAACAGAGGCTTCTCGAAAATTACAAGAACAAGACACTTAGGGAATCAATTATCTTATCTAAACGCCTCATATCCATGTGTAGGAGTGGTTCTTTTGTATACCAATGATTCATAAGAAGATAAAAGGGCGAAAGAAGAACACAAACGTAAGTATATATCATCTACCTTGAGTGAGCAGCATGAATCGATTAAACATGAGTGCAATGTATTCCCATCATCCATCATCATTATCGCATTGCTAGTTCATTTAAGAATACAGTTAAACTTGATTCTCGAAAGCAACATGCTAAAAGGTATACACAAGAGCGAGTGGAATAAAAAAAATAACAAAGACTTCAAATATATATACCCAACTCCTTTTGATCGCCTCGAGTTCCTATCCATTATCAGTCGAACATCCCTCACCTGAAAAATGAAGGACATAAGGTGATGATAATGAACAATGCAATGATCACCTCTAATGCTAAAAAACTGTTGGAATCCAAGACAACGCTGCAGCTGATTTCTATATGATTTGCGGTTCTAAAGAAAATCACCTAATCACAATATCATATGGATTTTCGGCTACACATAAAGTAAATGGTTCATTGAGATTTGTCAACATACAATGTGGAACATAATCAGGAGAGAAAATGCTTTTTCTATACAGCTGAGTGTTGACATCGAGTTAAGCAAGTTTCCCCAATCAGAAAATTCAAATCCAAGCAAGCGTCATCAGATAAACCACTAAATGCATAGCAAAGAAGGTGCATAGCAGATTGCGCACAAACTGACAGCCCAAGATGATAGATAATAGCAGCAGTGACCAAAAATTAAAAGTGAACAAAATACAACTTCAGTTACCTTGCCTGCTTTTGTAAAGAACTCATATACATCTCGCTCAGTGGCCTTCAAAGGCATCTTCAGAAGAAAGAAAAACCCATAAAAGAATCAATAATAGCATCGGAAGATCAGAAATATGCAAAATACAATGTGATTACTATCGATGCTACAGTAGTTGATTAAGCCCCTACCTGATAGGCAAATACAGTTCTCTGATCCCTCTCAGGATCAGCTTCAGGCTCCATACCTTCTTTCTTGTCTTTAGTCCTCCTGCCACAGAAAATAACTTCCAACATAAGAACAAAACTAAGAACAGGTAATGCAACACAAGTAAGAAGTAACAGATACCACTGCATGACATTATATTAGCAGTCTGAAGTAGAACTCACTCTAACATGGGTAACATCTACTTTGCTCTAAACGTTCTCAAGCAAGCTAAGCTATACTAGTAAGCTATGGCGAACCAGTGAAATCTACAACTTCCTATAACTATCTACCATGGAAACTCTAGAGCTTCTGCACTAACCAAAAAGCCTCAACTAGCAGATTCCAACAAAAACCAGTACAATATGCAAAGAAACCCAACAGGAATATATATAAATTTTTGTGGCACCTGCTACTGCTGTCCCGAAGCTCAACATCCCTTTCCCTCTCTCGTACCTCCTTCTCCCTATCACTGTACCTACTCCTGCTTCTCTCCCTCCTCGACTTGCTTCTACTCCTGCTCCTGCTTCTTTCCCGCCGGCTCTTACTCTTACTCCTGCTCCTCTCCCTCCTCTCCCTTTCCTCCTCTCGTCCCTTATCCCTCCTCTCCCTTCTCTCCTTATCCCGATCTCTCCTCCCCCTATCAAGGTCCTCTATATCTCTATCGCGGCGATGCCTGTCCTTCTCCCCATCGCCATTCTCCTCGTCGTCGCCGCCTCTTCCTCCTCTCGATCTCTTCCTGTCCCCGTCGTCATCCGAATGCCGCTTCCGGTAACTCCTGTCGCCCTTCTCCGTGGCGCCATCTTCCTTTTTCTTCGCGCTTCCTTCTCGATCCTCCGCTTCTTCTACTGTTTTCTCCAAATACTCAATCTCGTCGAACTCCATTGCTAATTTGCGAGTGAATCACTCTTCGAGGGTTGATAATTGATGCCAGTTGAGGGATTCTGGTTAAATCTTAGGGTTTTACGGAAGGTTTCCCGATATCGATTTGCCCGAGTGGCGCCATTATTTTCTCCTTCCAAGTTCCATCCTCAAAATTTTACCTTTGATCCCTTTACTATACTAAATTAATCTTTAATGCATCAAGCTACTTACAATATTACTTCCGGTCCCTTTACTTCAGCAAACTAATCTTTACTCAATAAAATAAAATAAAAAGTTGATGTATGAAACCCTAACTTTTACTTACAACCGCTATAAAATTTGAACTTGGTATAAAAAATAACGCGAATGCTCCTGAAACCAAAAATCCACTATTAAACGCCGCCGTCACTGAGGTAAAAAATTAAAGAAAAAGACCATCGCCATTGAATGGCGACCACCACACCGATGTCGTCGCCATTCAACGACGACAACCGCTCATGACAGTCGCCATTGAACGGCAACACTCTTAAGCAACTGTCGTCGTTGAATGGCGACGGCATATGTGTGGTGGTCGCCATTCAATGGAGACTTTTATATATTTTTTATTTAATTCAATGGCGACGGTGTACACTATATAGTCGCCATTGAATAGTGACGGTGTATTAATATGGTCGCCATTCAATGGAAACTATATAATGTACACCATCGCCATTTACCTTAATATTACTAATATTAATTATCAAATTAATTGTCACTATTATTACTAATATTTACTAATTTACCTTAATTAACATGATTAATTACTAATGTCCAAATATTGATGAAATAAATATTCAATTACCAAGTATTTAATTACCAAAATAATTGTTACTATATTTACTTATATTTATTAATTCATCTTAATTAGCATGACTAATTATTAATTTTCAAGTATTAATTAACTAATTATTCAGTTACCAAGTATTAAATTACCAAATTAATTATTACTATAATTACTTATATTTACTAATTTAACTTACTTATCATGGTTAATTACTAATTTTCAAATATTAATTAAATAAATATTCAATTACTAAGTATTTAATTACCAAATTAATTTTTATTATTGATCGCTGAAATAACTGTGAAGTTATTCCGACAACACAAGTGTCGTTTGTGTCTGAAGGTTCCTCTCGTTATGCCTCTACTCGAATTCGTCAACACGGTTTAGATTAAAATAATTGGTTTTGATTTTAATAATTCTAATGATTAAATTGAACTACAAATTAAGGGTTGATTCAATTGGAGAAACCGAGTTCCTAGAAGAGATAAGTCATCAAGCTCAACTTCCTAAATGCATTCAAAACGAACGAATATGGACTTGAATTGAATAAAACAATTCCTCCTATCACTCGCATGAATCCGCGGCACGATCATGCACGCAGATTACCACTACTAGCTTCCCAACTAAGATAGAAATAACCTTAATCAGGCTAGCCGGTAATGAACACCGAGAAGTTCTACAAAGTGATAAGGTGTTTTTCCGGAATTAAAAGAAATCACTAGTAATTGGAAATAGCGTTGACTTGGTCCATCAACGTCTAAACTACTGATAACTACACCCAATTTGGTTCATTGGGTGCAAATCAGAGCGCCCGCCAAATACAAGATGACTAATGTTAAAACTGGAAGAAACACAAAAGGTAGAATTAGGTTATCGGTTTATCCCACCGATAACTTAGTTGTATCCTCGATCGACAATCTTATGAATTCCTAAGTCTATCATGAACAAAAGATTTCATAAATTTGACCTAATTCTAGCCGTAACAAGAATTAGGTTGAAAACCAATCAAACAAGGCAATCTTTCATTACAATCCAAACATCCACAATCGTCGTTCTTAAAACATTCAAACAGGTATCATGGCTCAATTCCTACATCTCAACCAAGAATCTCTAAGAATTAGCTACTCATGATGCTAGAAGAAAACAACTCAAAAGAAACCCTAACCATCATCTTGATAAAGAGAAAACGGCTTGTTCTTCTTCCAATCGCTACTTTTGGTCTTCTATCTTCAATCCCCGCTTCAATCTTTGATAGAAGCTCTTATGGATCTTCAATTGACCTTTTATGGGATGATTTGTGCTGGTTTTTGCAAGAGAGATTAGAGAAAAATTGTGAAAAACAAAGTTGGGGAAGTTGTTCTCTCTTTCCTCAAAATCAGCTCTTTATAAGAAGCTGCTGAAGCTGGGGGTGCACGGCGTGCACCTCATTTTTTTCAAAATTTTGCGTATTTGAATGGGAGGAACGCCGTGCAGGGGTGCACGACGTTCCCCTACTTAAGGGCCGTGATTTTACACCATCCTAAGGCTGCACGGCGTGCAGCCCCTCAGCTCCTCTATTTCATTTCTCGATCTTCCGTTCGAGTTCCAACCGTGCTCTACTTCACGTCCATAGCTTCATAACCAGACCACCTATCTCTAGAGTACCTGTGGACAACAAATACTACAAAAAACACATCAAATGGACCGAAACGGTCCAAATGAACGGGTCTAGACACATAATGCCAAAACACGAAATCACACGAAAATGAAGCTCGAACACACTAATAATCACCCAAAAAACATGCATATAAGGATAGATAATTGCTACAAATTATAGCCTTATCAATTATATTTACTAATTCATTTTTATTAGCATGACTAATTACTAATTTTTAAATATTAATTAAATAAATATTCAATTATCAAGTATTTAATTATAAAATATATAATTATTAATTCACAAAATTAAATCACACTAATTACATTTTAATAATAAAAATATAATAATTAAAAATATATAACGGGCATCGCCATTATGGCGAGGACTTCTTTTTTAATTTCATACTTCAGCGGCGACCGACATTTAACAATGAATTTTAATTTTAAGTACATTCGCATTTCACATTATTTCATATACCAAGTTCAAATATTAAGGCATTTGTAAATAAAAGTTATGCCGTCATATAACAATGCCATAAAAAAATTCAAATTAAAAATGCATGCAATACTGCATGGTCCATCTTTCTGTCAGTTAAAAGTTTTTAACTAACAAATCGTTACCTTACACATCAAGTTACAACTAACAAGAATCTGCAGAGAAATGGAATCAGCAGCAATGACTATAGTTGGCCAGCAAGTAACTACAGAGACCTCGAAACACATGCTTACAAAGAGTTGTATATGAACTCAGTACAGTAGCGAGACCCCGATGAAATTCATCATGCATCACTGATTAATCTGGTTGATGTAAGAGGCTTGTCTGGCTTCGATGAAATTCTTTATTCTTGACCCATCACCTTTCATGACTACTCTCCCCTTCTCCATATACAATGCGCCATCTGCATACTCGAGCTCTTCGAGCCTATGGGTTACCCATAAAGCTGTAACTTCGTCTGATACATGTAATGTGTTCTTCAGAGCTTTGATTACCCCAATCTACCAGCCAGACACACCCAATTCAATTTCCCAACCAATTCAGATTCCTTCAGCTAAAATTGCGAGGTGGGGATGACTTCCTAAGAAAACTAACCTGGTCGGTCTCATCTAGAAATGTTGTCAGCTCATCAAGTAAGAGCACTTTGCACGCTTCAGCTAGAGCACCCGCAATGGCAACCCTCTGCTTCTGACCACCACTAAGAGTTTGAACAGGTCTCTGCGGAGAGGAGATTGTTTTTTACTAAACCATAATATAATCGACAGTGGTGTGTAATACTGCCTATACAAGCTTTCTTAAGTTGCTTACTTGCATGTATGAAGCCATGCCGACAGCATCAAGAGCTTTCGAGACCCTGCTCCTAACTTCATCGTTCGTGAGGTTGAATTTGCCAAGACCAAAGGATACATCTGCTTCCACCGTAGGCATGACAACCTGCAACAACCAGCACACTCCATTCAGTACCTAATCTATGGATTCATGCACGAGAAAGAAAAAAGAAGATTCAATGGAATTTATAAGTTCATAACCTCTGAGCACGTTATCCTGAGCTCTTTTAACAACTTAAACTGGGTTTTCACAGCAGTTATGAAGCCTTTAACTTCCCTAGATTCATTCAAGATTATGACTTCCACTTCAATTCATCAGCATTGTAGACTTCATAGTTTTTGAAACAGCAACTATCAACCTCATAGTTTTTTAAACAGCAACAACTATCAACCTCATAGTTTTTTAAACAGCAACTATCAAATTCATAGTTTTTTAAACAGCAACTATCAACTTAATAGTTTTGTAAACAGAAACTATCAACTTCATAGTTTTTTAAACAGAAACTATCAATTTACGATGCTGAAGAAATCATCAAGATGATCGGACAGAGAAGGCCATCACAAGGTGATCAATTAGGTGCTCATGAATCAGTCAGATAACAAGCCATGCAGATGAAAGAAAGGACTAACCTGATGATCTGGATTCTGGAAAACGAAGCTCTTAGGCTTCTTGACATGGAAAATTCCATCATTAGGATTTAACAGACCAGCAAGTACCTGTCTAAATCCAACACCAAAATAACTCAAATTATTCCCCCACTACTCAACATATGACCATTTCTATCCAACCCATCAAACCAATCCAACTATAGCCACCAAAACCGATCGTTCCCAAGAAATTTGTTGAAACTAGCCATTTGCTTATGGAACATTGTTAAACTTACCTTGAGAAGAGTAGATTTTCCGCAGCCGTTGGGACCAAGCAGCATCCAGAGCTGACCGGAAGGGATTTTGAGGGAGCAATCCTGGAGAATGGGGACCGAATTCCCTTGCTTCGTTGTGACTGAGAAGCTGAGATTCTTCGCTTCAATGGCGGCAGCGGATGATGCGCATGGAGTGAAGTGGGTTCGTCGGTGGAGATTGGTGGAGTTGCGAGGGGCGCAACAAGAAGCCGAGAGACGAAAAAGAACAGAAGAATCCATAGCGGCCGGATGGATGAATCAGACGAATGGTAATCTCAGGCTCAAGCTTCAAGCTCAAGCTCACTCCCCCTCGTCGTCGTCGTCAATCGAAAGTCGGAATCAAGAGTATATAATTTATTAATTTGTCAAAATGCTAAGTTAATGGTTGTTATGTAGTTCTGAGCCACTAGAAATGGGTCAGAAATCTCACAGGCCGAAGGCTGTTCAATTCGCGCCAATTTAGTAACTCTACTTCGGCCCAAATCAGTTCCCGCACAACCCAGCTTTGAAGATTTTAACCTGGTCAAAGTATCTCAGAAAAAAGTCAATATATCGCTCAATTATCACGGTATATCGCGATCCGACTCATATCGGCATTTTCTCTTTCTCGTCAATTTTTCGCGTTTCGATTTTGGTTTGGTGAATCCGAAACGTTTCGCGTTTCTAGGGATATTTTCGTCATTTTTGTTTTTTCCGCGGGTTGCTAGTTTGACCGGGCCGTCTGCCGTGGCATTTCGGGTTTGGTCCGCAAATTAAAAACGTTTCGTCTCCTTTCGACAGGTTTCGGCGTTTTGTTTAATTGATTTTCTTATCTGCAAGTCTGCGACAATAAGAAGAGGCAGAGAAGAAGAGAAACACCAACCAAACAAATATCCAAGCGCCATGGCTGCATTCTCTGCAACGCTATCAAGAACCACCCACGTCCCTCCTCGAATTTATCCATTCCCGCGAAGTAGGTCGACGATTCGGCTTCTGCCAATGATCAGAGCTGTGAACTCTGCTGAACCAGCAAAGGAGAAGAAGGCAGCCCTGCAGACAAAAGCTGCTGAGCAGGATCCCTCTACTTCTTCTTCAACAACCCCTCAGTTGAAACCTAAGAAGAAGCCAGTTTACTCAATGAAGAAAGGGCAGATTGTGAGAGTTGATAAAGACAAGTACCTCAACAGCATTAATGTAAGTCCATCGACTCTGTTTGTGAAATTTGCAGCTTATCATCAGTGTGTGTGTCTCTCTGTACTGCAGTATCGGTTGAATTTCTTCTTAATCAGTGTCTTTCTATGCATCCAATTTGTGTTTGAAGATAAAAGTCTTTCAACCTCACCAATGGCTTCAATGTTTGTAATGATGGTGGGTGGGGTTTTTGTCTGTGTTTTTCAGTACTTATCAGTTGGTCATCCACCATATTACAAGGGATTGGATTACATCTATGAAGATCGTGGTGAGGTAACTGTTAATTAGGAATATTGTTTATATACCTCTGACTATGTATGAACTTGGATCAGAACTCTATCTCTTATCAATTTGTTTGACAGTGAATCACGTTAGCCCCCTATATAACAATCTCAAGTAGCTTTTTGTTCGAGGAAAACGTGTCATGTGTTAAAGAATGTTATATAATAATCCAAATTATTTACTTAAAAACAATCTCAGGTGCTGGATTTGCGGATCTTTGAGACAGGAGAGTATGCACTTGTAAGTACTTTCCTTTCTCTAAACTGGCCGGATTGAGAATCGAACCAGTGAGGTGAGGCTCAACAGTTGTCTATCATATATGGCTGCAGATTGCATGGGTTGGAGTACCAACAGCACCAGCTTGGTTACCGACAGATATGCTTATCATGGTACTGTTTGATGGTAGCCGTTTTTTGCAGCTTCTTTTGATGATGATGTTTAGTAATTAAGCTGCTGATGATCTCTTGTTGTTTTTTCTCCTTTCTGGTTGCAGTCTGAGAAACTGGATTATGAAAGACTGTGAAAAGAGCTTGTCTACCATCCGAAGCACTGGCTTTTTCTTTCTGTACCTTCTCTTTTCATGCATCATGAGTGAGAATAAACCAGAGATTACAATTTTTTGTAAAATGTATAGTGTCTGTCTGGCAGTAATATTAAATGGATGTTTCTGATGTTATTTATTATTCTTGCTCCATATAGGGGGATCTGGTTTTGGAGTAACTTCCCATTTCTTCACTACAATGAAATCACAAAATAGACATATTCTCTCAAATGGCTCGGAGGTATCCTAATTTTGCTTCATCATATACTACCATCCTGTTATTTTCTTTACACGACTCAATGAGCTCTTCAATTATATATATATATATATATCAAAATCAAGGGATGCATCAGCTGTTTCCATCAAACAATTCATAAAAATATTGGAGTAAGTTACTCTAATAGATGACATGTCGTTGCGGTTATGGTCAATTTAGTTTGAGTAATTGTTATAACCTTTGAGTAGAACTCATCCAAAAACTAATTTGTAAGTAGAAGGTGTTCAAAAAATTATAAACTCAACCGTTAATTTCATATTTAACGATATGGTATACAATTGGACACGTAATTAATAAATGAATATCAATAACAAAAATATGTTTAGCTTCTTTAATCAGTTCACGTAGATCAAAAAAGTTCCCCGGACGTATAAGTAAAAAAATGGCACATTCTTGATAGCATGACAAGACTATCGACCATCTTATCTTATGATAGGTGAGTATCGCAATATTATGAGTCCTAACTCTCGGCTAATTTTGTGTAGGGGTGTTGTTATTTTTTTAGAAATTGGTATATACTACTCTTTTGATGTGTTTATATGGTCAACTGGATGGCTTTTGGAGTACTTGTTACTTCCATGTATGTTTTGTTAGTTTAGATTATCCTCGAAGTGAGAGAAAACCAAGTGGTCACTAGAACAGTGGTTTTAACTTCCAATGCGTTTTCCGTCCCTATAAAGTAAGAACATATGTTAGTAGCTTTTTCATTGGATCATAGCTCCAAACCAGAGTAGTAAATTTGATGGTAGCTACGACAAGAGATGTTGTCGCACCTTTTTCATACATTCGATGGTTGTATGAGCAATGGCACATAACGTTGTTACGAGATTCGTGACTCTACTCGGACGATTCACCTATCACATTATTTACTATTACTTCCGCTAATTTTGTGAATTTGGGACACTTTTTATCCTCATTGTCCATTTCTATATCTTAATTCAAATTTAAGACTTTAGGTGCTCATATTATGAACTTAATTCTCACCGAATTGGTTTTTTCTTGATGCGCCCATATAATCAATAGACATATTTAGATTACTTGTTATTTTAATTTCATGTACGTGTTTTAGAAAATGCATATATTTTGTATTTTTTTTATATCGAGAATATAAGTGTTTTTTGTTCTGTGCTTTTTTTTTTAAAAAAAATGAAGTTACTTTTATTATTTCGGATTTAATTGCAAATTCTGTAGGGTTTTTTACTTTCTTTGTCCACTGTTGATCTCGCCAATTTGTAAATGTCCTGGTTTCCCTTGTTTTGCATGTTATTTCTTTTATCTCTTATCTTATTCCGTCTGTTTTTGTGCTGATTGTGTTTGTAAGATAAGACACACTTGTCAAACTACTATTCATGATAAACAAATGGATTAAGCTCGACCCTCTTGAAGCAAGAACAAGAGTGTCCCCTCTAGTTAATTTCCAACCCTCTCTGAAGAAGCGAAAGTTGAGGGAAGGAAATATCCATATTCATTCTGTCTCGAGTGGTCATTAATGTTCGATTTGGATTTTTGCATTTCTCCTATGATAATGAGAGTTGAGTCTGATGTGTTCGCCTCAATAATATTTCGTTCGATAGTTGTTGCGTATTCGATTTGGATGCGATGCCTAACGACCTATTATTTTCGTTTTTGATTCCTGCACGATACCACATACAATAGAACAATATGCTATAGCAAATCCATTAATCCTAACCACATATATATCGGCCTAGTCAAAATGTTTCGTAGCCCGATGAAAAAACTAATGTTCCTAGTTTCCCATTTCGATTTCGCACTTCCCTGATGATGATGAGAGTCGGGCTCGGTATGTGCGCCTCAAGAATGTTCGGGTCGGAAGTTGTGGCGTGCTTCTCAATGGGGAGTCGAGGTTGAAGATTTATTGAACAAGTCTGGGTTATTCCGGTTGTTCACAAAGCTTAAGATGGTTGCAGGTGAGCCGATGGTGGAATTTCTTGCTTCTTTTCACTACAATCGAAGTACCGATGAGGTTACATTTAAGTTAGGTGAGGAGAACATATTGTGTCATGTGATCGATTTGCCATCCGTCTTAGAATTCCAACGGAGACATACTTCGATCGTTTGGTTGAGGGTGGCTGGTCTGAGGACTTATACGATTATGATCAGGAGCCTTATGGGGGAGGCTCACTGAGAAGGCTGGTGCCACATACGACTCCAGTAAGGCTTCCATCACATCTGCCTGCAAGCCAATGACACGCCTAGTGCAACTTCTGACGCGACATACTATCATCTATATCAACTTTAAATTTGAGTACCGTTATACCACTATACTGTATATATAAATTTGTGCACACAAATTTTCAATAGGTCGATCGAAACATGAGTTTCAACGTATACCAAGTACGATATGATGATTGCTCGAGCCTTGGAGATGAGTTTCAAAGTCCACCTAATTTATTTTTCTTGATGTGCTCATATGATCGATTGACATATTTAGAATACTTGTTTCTTGAATGTATGTTTTTATAGGAAATGTATGTATGGTTCGTTATTTTGGCTTTAATTGCAAATTCTAGAGATTTTGGCCTTTTTAATCCACAATTCATCGTGGCAATTTTTCGATACCTTGGTTTCTCTTGATTTGCATGTTATGTCTTCTATTTCTTAGCTTGTTCAGTCTGTTTATGTGATGATTGTGTTTGTAGGATGAGACGCACTCTTCAAGCTACTATTCTAACTAGATATAAATTGAATTAGCTTCACCCCCTCAAAGCAAGAACAAGAGTGTCGCCTACAGTTAATCTCTTTTGATGGATTCCTAAGACTATTAGGGTGCATACGACGGAAATGATAAGGTCATCTGGCTCAAGGTGGTATCAATTGGAAACGCAATGCTTGCAAAACGCCAAGTTTATGATCTCTTGGCTTCCGGTTGTGTTGTATATTCTCAGGCTGAGACTTATCACCCTCGCAATCCCCCTGCAGACTTGGAGGCGGAGAACACAGTTGTCCTGAGTTTGTTCCCTCCGAGCTCTCTGTATTGCAGACCTTTGTGGAATCTCTGTCATCGGAGGTTGCTGAGATTAAAAAATTGCAGCAACAACATGCTGATTTCCAAAAGCAGCAAGTTGATTTTCACCATCAGCAAGTTGAGTAGTAGACTGATTTCCAGAAGCAGCAAGTTGATTTTGCTCAAGAAGCATACTGCTTTGCACCATCAGCAAGTTCCAGGTAATTCGGTTAGTTTTCGCCCCATATTTTGGTAAATTTGCAACACATTTTATTATCGTTGCTCATTTTTATATCTTATGAATTCAAATTTAGATGCTCAATATTATAGACCTTAATTCTCGCCTAATTTTTTTTTATGCGGTCACATGATCTATTGACATATTTAGAATACTTGTTTCTTGTATGTATGTTTTTTATAGAAAATGTATGTATGTGTTTCGCTATTTTGGCTTTAATTACAAATTCTAGAGATTTTTGACTTCTTTGTCCACAATTCATCGTGATAATTTTTGGATACTTTGGTTTTTTTTATTTGCATGTTGTGTCTTCTATTTCTTAGTTTGTTCAGTCTTGTGTTTGTAGGATGAGATGCACTCATCAAGCTACTGTTCTAGATATATACAAATTGATTTAGCCTCCTCAAAGCAAGAACAAGATTATTGCCTCCAGTTCATTTCAACCCTCTTCGAAGAAACGAAAGTCCACTCCTGTCTCGAGTGGTCACTGATGTCCCATTTGGATGTCTGCATTTCTTCAATAATGATGAGAGTTGGGCTCGATGCGTTCGCCTTAATGATATTTCATTCGATAGTTGTGTCGTGCTTGATTTGGATGTGATGCCTAAATGACGAGTCGAAGAGTACTTCAACAAGGTTGGATTATTCAGTTTGTTTTCAGCACTTAAGAAGGCTAGCTGCACGTGAGCCCATGATTGAGTTTCTTTCTTCTTTTTGCTTCAATCGAAGTGCCAGATAGGAATCTATGGTCAGAGATGGAAGGAGGAAATCAGAATGAGACATGCGATGATTTTGCCACTTGTCTTGGAATTGCCAACTCAGCATACTTTGATTGCTTGTTTGAGCATGGTTGGCTTGAGGATATGAGTGACTCTGATAATCAGGCCTTATGGGCGAGACTTAATGAGAAGCGATATTGATGTCAAATCTAGCTCCAATATGCTACCTCCACATCTGTTTGCAAGACTTGATAAAGATACAATTATCCACAATAACCAACGGTACATCGTACACCTACTGCATCTTTTGACCCGTATATTTTCATCTAGATTCAGCCTAAGTATATGCGTAGTTATTCCAAGTAGGATATGATATGATTATTGCTCGAGCCTTTAACCCAGGTTTCAAGCTCCATCATGGACGCCTGGTTGTCGAGCTTTTTGACAAGTTTTTCAAGACTCCCAAACCTTCAGTTATTGTCGGTGCTTCACTGTGTCACTTGGCTATGCTTTGATGAACTACTATGACAGTTAGGTTCGCCAACACCTATTGTCTATCGGTGGAGCCGATTGGAAAAATCATGTTTACAAAGCGTCGAATTTGTTCAGTCATTAATCTTGTATTTTTCATTTTACTCATCATCTCTTCTCGCTCTTTCATCTTCCATCTTCCATCTGTTTGCTCTTTCAGCAAACTAAGCATTATGAATCACTAGAGTAACCACCCGCCCACTAATCGGTTTACTTTCAAATTATATTGTTTAGCATGCGATATTTTAAATTGACATTATCAAATTTAATTTATTAATAAATAAATATCAATCATATCTAAAAATTAATTTAGAAATGATTAAAAGAGATTATAGTCTTAAAAATAAAATAAGGATTAATGATAAAGTAAAAAATGTGTCCAAACCAAATCTAACAATGCACTAAAACTCTAGGCTGTAGATGAATCTATAGTTAATTTAACACGATTATAGGTCTATGAATATAAAATAATCTTTTAATTAGTATTTTACGTCAAGTTTAAAATAAAATATAAATTGCACATAAGTTTATTAATGAACCTTAGGGAAATGAGATGGACACTTTTTAATTATGCAAACTTCTTCTAATTTTTTGAAGTGATAGTTGTAATTTCAACAACTTAGACCTAATAATTTTATGAGAAAGGTAATAAAATCATTGACCTTTATGGACATGGCTAATAATTTTTAAGTATAAAAAGAGTATAGTCTGAGTTTGGTTAGTTGATATTTATTTCATACCCATTGTATTAACATCATTTCATTATTCGTTAAATTGATATTGTCACTTTTGTTTCATTACTTATGTCTAAATTTAATTTAAAAGTAATAAAATCACTATACTTCAATAAACGTGTAAAATAGTCAATCTCAATTATTTTGTTCATAAATAATTAAAATAGGCTCATAAATAAAAGATGAATTCAGAAATATTAACCATCACAATGATTTCAAAAATTATTCTCATGATCATATATTCTCATGTCAATTTACAATTTGATGATTTACTAAAGTAATGAAAAGAATAAACTTATGTGGCTATAGTTTTAGTGTTTTTTTTGCCACTCTCGCATATCTATAAAAAATATTAAAATATATATATGAGCAGTTAAGCTCAATAATAGTATATAAAGAATAATAAATGACTAATATTATGTATTGATGATGTTTGTTTTCGTGGCAAAGTAGAGAGCAAACTATCACTATCCCAAATTCTCAATTAAAAATAAAAATGTGCTCGGCTTAATTTATCTTAGTTAGTACTAGGTTCTAACCTCTGATTATTTTGATGTATATGTTATTTCAAATTCTAAAAAAAAAAAGTAAATGCGACATTTAGTCTCATTAAATTAGGAAGAAGATGGTACAATCATTTAAATTGGAGTAACAAAAGAAATTCAAAGCTAAATAATATGTGATAATTTAAGATTAAACACTATCGCAAATGTTCGGTAGAGTGATAATATGGTGTTGAAATTATCTCTGCCCATAGGGTGGAACCTTGAAGTCAACATTCACTTGTCAAAACAATGTAATTTATCTTAAATTTTTCATATACATATCTAAATCTTATGAGATCGACAATATGTTTCATAATTTTAACACATATAAAAAAAGAGAAGATACGTAATATAATAATTATAATTTCTTACGTTTACAAAGAAAATGTATTGTAGTTTATTGGCAAAAAAAGGAAGTAATATAATATAGCAATGAAGTAATTAATTTGTTTGAGGAAAAGAGATAAATATATAAATTATAAAAACAGAAATTTATTTATTTTTACAATAGAAATATACCACAAGAACTTCTTATAGCAAAAGAAAATCTACTTTGCTATTCATTCCATCCAACCGAAAGCCAAAGATAAAAGCTGGGAGTCGAAGTTGCAGCAATCATCAACTCTTAACTCTTTCTGATCAATTTCTTTTCCCTCTTATACACCAAACTGCAGGATCAGTACACATGTTATACAACAGCAAAGCCACCTCTCATTTACAACGACAACCCAACCAACCAAGATGAGAAACATTGATGGCTTCAACAAAGAGAAACCAACCTGCTATATATGATAATAATAAAAGGAAAATTGGTCGTCCATTAAACCACCCCACCCACATATGCACCAAAAGTCACTTCACCCTTGGCTACTAGCTCGTCCTGAAAACTGTGCACAGCTAAATGAATCTCCAAGGGAACCGATTTTGTCATGGATATTGCAGAGTACAGTATATCTCTCCTTGTCTTTGTATATACACTCTCTCATGAGTTGCGTCTTATTATTGGTTGCGATGATGCGCCTGTCATTTGGTTCATCAGGGAGTTGGAGTCGAGGACAAAGTCGCTGTGAGATAGTGCAGGGGGTTGTCTCACTGGTTGTAGGAAGAAGTCAGATACGTTGTTGTAGCTACCATTTTGGCCCATCAGAGGGTAGAGATGTGGAGGAGACAGGAAACAGCTTCTATGAGCCGGTCCATTCTGGCGCAACGGGCTTGAGCAAGGGGATACAGGGAGAGAGGTTATCATCCTCATGTCGTCCCTGGAGAGGAGTCAGAGTTGGTCTGACATTAGTGATAACAAGGCTTCAGAAAAAAATGGCACAACAGCATAAAGGAAAAGGTTCAGTTGATTTACCTTGAGGTTCTTGTGGCTCTGACATTAGTGATGACATGCTTAATAGGATACTCTGCCTCATGGGAGGTAATGCCATTTCTGTTTGGTTGAAGATCCAATGCAGGCTGCTCAGAGAAACTCAACAACCAGATGAGCAAGTAAAATTTCAGGAGTGTATGATCACATTTTGTTACATTGAAGACATACCGGGGTGCGGCTTCCATCAAAGTTGTATGGTGAAGAAGGATTGCTATTAGGAACTCTCATTGCATGGTCGCGGAGGAAAGGATGGTCTAACAACTGTGATGCTGTAGGGCGTAAACATGGATCTCGCTGCAAGCACAGCTTTATGAAACTCTTAGCCTCGTCAGAAAGGAAATATGGTATTTCAGGCATGTCCTTGCTGTTGCCAATTTTAAATATAGCAGCCACCTGACATAATAAGCCAAATTAGTCACATACACACTTCAAATGTGAATAGCAAGGGCATATGAGCACTACTAAAATCCATACCCCTTCATACTGACTCCAAGGAGGTTTTCCAGCTGCCATTTCAAGAATCGTACATCCCAAACTCCATATATCCACTGCAAGGCTGTATCCATTTGTATTCATTACAACCTGAGACGAAAAACAGAACAGATAAGGATTTAGTTATAACAATTAAAAACTTAATAGGTACCATAAATTAGGGTGAACTTTGGCATTTTGGCTTCTAATCATTCATATGAGAGTCTGAGAAAAGAATACCTCAGGTGCCATCCAGTAAGGACTTCCCTTGAACGAAAGCATCGAAGAGCAAGCTGTAATCTGTAACGAGACAGAATCCCAACAGTCAGTCAAGAATCTATGAGAATGGATTGTCTAACCGGTTCACTTTTGTGTGCATATCTTTCTTACATGTTTAGCCATGCCAAAGTCGGCCAATTTGATTTCACCATTAGGATCAACTAATATGTTGGCTCCTTTGATATCCCTACAAGGACGAACAAGCACAAATAGGTAGAAAGATGTAGAAATAAGAAAATATAGGTAACTAAAGTAGCATTAATTATTGTTACCTGTGAACTGTATTTCTTCCATGTAAGTAGGCTAGTCCGGACAGAATCTGCCTGGTATAATTTTGGATGACAGGCTCCTTAAAGGCACCATATTCTTGCAGCAATTTGTGAATGGAACCACCCGAGACGAACTCAAGATAAACGGAAAGGGTCTCCTCACTCTGAGCAGAGAAATGTAGCAATCACGTCAGTGAAAAAACATTCGAATACTCACAATGAAGCTGTTACGATTACATGACATGGATGAACTGCGGACATAATGATTTGAAAGGAAAGCAGTTAGTCCATACCAATTCACTTCCATGATATTTAACTATATTCGGATGTGATAATTGGCTCAGCAAATTTATCTCCTGTTCACAAGAAGAAGTGCGTTAAAGTACGAACAATACATCAAGACGGCCAAACTCTTGACAGAAGCAAAACACACCATTTTTCATAAAATATTTCAATTTACCATACCTGGTTCAGTTGCTTGAGACATTCTTTCGACGTCTGATCATCAGAGACAACCCTAACTTCTTTGATTGCACACATCTGCCCATTCACACTGTTAAATCAGCCAAAAAGAGAATCAGTACAATGTCACAAGATAACAGATTCATGTATCATTGACACAAAAGAAAAGAATCGACATGACACTATACCTATTAAATCCGAGGTAAACTTGACCGAAAGTTCCCCTTCCAAGAAGCTTTCCCTTCTTCCATCTCGAGAGAGTTGCAGCTGCACCCTCAGTTGCTCCGGGACTTCTAGTGCTTGTCACGGAAGAAGATGGACTAGTAGGGGAAGTTGGTGGAAGAGGCAAAGGGTGGCATTGGCTTTTCCCATCTTCAGACCCTCTCCCAGTTGGGGAATCAAGATTCAGACCACTCAAACGAGGATGAAGTGGCGAGGTAGGCCTGCTTGCGCCTCTCGAACCAGGAACAGGACTCCTTGATCTCGGACCAGGGCTCCTCGAACCTGGACAGGGGCTCCTCGAACCTGGACCGGGGCTCCTAGAACCACCCATGTAAGCCTTTGCTTCAGCACGTCCTCCAGGATTGCCAGGTGACCTAAGTCAGCAATCAATTAGGATATGAGAACTGAAGTCAGTCCACAGTAACACTGAACTATGACAGCATCACAATTCCAATTCATCAAAAGAAATGAAAGCCCTAAATCTGAAGAGCGGGAAAAAAACCATAAAAATCACTTCCGGAATTTTAGTAATTACAAGAGCTTATCCAATTAGCCATAAAAATCCGATAATTTCGAGATCGAACAAATTAATGGAACTAACCGAATTCAAATCAGGGGAATTGAAGAGACGACCTACCTATAACCACAAGCAAAGAAGCTAGCCTGCTGATCAATATTCACAATCTGGTGCTGCTCATCAGAGCCAGTAGAGCTGACACTAGATACAGAACCGGAAGCAGAACCGGACCCCTGATCGCCGCCGCCGCCGCCGCCTCGATCACTGATGGAGGGGCGAGGCAGAGGATGACCTTTCCTCTCCGCAGCAAAGTCGGAATCGAACCCAGAGAAGGCGGGAGATCCAGAGGAGGGGAATGAATCCCTGGCTACACGAGTAGCTGAATCGGAGCTACTACGGCGGGCAGGGCCGCCGTTGTTGGTGTTCTTCTTGAAGACATCATCCCTGGGAGACGAGCTCTCGCTGGTTGAATTCCCGCCGCCGCTGCTGCTCTTGCTGAACTTCTTCCCCCACCAAGCTGGCATCGCGGATTCGAATCCAGAAGAAGAAGAAGAAGGAAGAGGTCGGATTCGTTTTGGGAGATGGGATTTATACACAAGGAAGAGGAAATTGGGAGGAAATGGAGAAAAAGGAAGAAGCTTTTTCAGTTTTTTTTTCTCCTCTCAATCCAACGAAACCAGAAAAAGTTTTTATTTTGAGTTTTATTATGATGGAGAAAGAGGTGGGGGCCACCGTGAATGGGTCCTACTACAGCTATGATATTATCTTCCGTCGGCCGGTTTTGGAGGACGGCAGCCGGTGGTTGGATTTATGAAAGGGCCGATACGTCTGCTGACGTGGATTTATTGATTAAAAAAACAATGGATTTTAGTATTTATATCATTTTAAAGTTAGTGTGTTCTTCAGACTGTGTACCAACAAAGTAGAGATTTTACTGCTGAAAGGTTTTGAGAGGGCACGATCTTATTTTCACCATTGATTTGTATGTTAGATGAACCAGATTCGTGTTAAACGATGAGATGTTAGTGATTATTGAAATAATGAAATCAATATACTAAGAAAAAGAAGTCTCTTACCACTAATTGAGGTTCAGCCGAGCCTCCTAGCTATATCAACAAATACTGAATTGAAGAAACGTTTGATGATTTGTAGTTGACAGAAACAACAGTGAGCAATTTAGAGATACTCTGTGTGAAGGAAGTGTGATTGAATTTATAGCAGTACTACTACTAGATAAGATATCATCTAACACATGTAAGTTTTATTAATACTAATAAATAATATATTTACGTTCTTATCATATAACTAGAATATGTTTATTGAGATATCTATTTACATAATCATATTATCCTATAATAAATAATATGTATAAGTTCGTATCATATTTTTAGTAGAGTAGATGCAAAGAAAATTGAGGAAAATAAGGGGAAATAAGCGCCCATAGAATTGACTATTAAAACCGTCAATGTGGAGCGTATAGTGAATGATTCATATAACTATCGATATAAACACTTTTTATATTGGCAGTTTTAGTCGACACAACACGATCACTAATGTGTCCAGCCATATTGGCAGTTCAAACTGATAAACTGGGATTGCTAATATGATCAAACATTAACAAATGATGTGGTCAATTAATTTATCAATTTAAAAAATCAAACATTCACAAATAATGTGATCGTTCTGCTAAAACCGATAATGTAATCACCACATTAGAAATTTTAGCCGCAAATGAAATGCCCAATCCTAGCAAAGGTAAAGTGCCTATTCTTTATCATTGTCTAAGTGGTTCAAATGATATCACCACCCCACATGAAACCAGACATGCATCAATACTTCTCTATGTGTTAGCCCATTACTAGGTAACTAAACGGTTCATTTACCCTTCAACAGTCTACACTATCACCACAAAGATCCATTTTGGTCGGCACAACCCATAAATTAGTTTATAAGTTCAATATTGGAGGGCTCATAAAAATAAACAATATATTTGTATGTAGACGAGTAAAGTTCAAATATATTACCCTCCAAGCAAAACAATTACAAACGTACAGTAATCGAGAGGATGCATACTCTGCAACACGCTTTCACATGGTCTCTACACCATTTTATAGCTTAACATGAATTAAAAACATGTCTATTTAATCCATTTATATAAGAATTAAAATTATGTGCTTGGCAGTTATTTTTCACATTACTTCTGAATTAGTTTATTGTTTTGATCTATGTATTGAATAATTAAAAGTCATGGGGGTTGTAATTTGTTTTTTAAGCAAGAGTCTTTGATTTGTTCAAATTATCTTAACCTGATTAATAAATGATTTGATGTTAGCAAAATAGATTGAATGAATATCTTTTTTTAAAATGCCTTAAAGTCTATGGGTGTTTTCTAATAAGATGTGTAAGAAGATTAGCACGAAGAGTTTTTACAAATTTGGACTTTAAGCTATTTGAGGGAGATGAACAGTGAGATAACTTTTTATTTTATAGTCTCTTGGAAATTCCAGCTGCAAGACCACGATGTCATGATCCGAGCGATGGATTAGAAGGGAGCGGATTAGGAGACAAGCAGGAGATGTAGCAGTTGATCAAGAATGTAAACTATACGTATGTGTGAGGTACACAGATTCGTGCATGTGAAGAGAAGCGTGCACGAAGCACGAAGGCGTTGGAATTAGTCCGCTTTAACTAAACAGGATTAGGCATTAATTACGTCATTTCGAAATACTAAATAGACTACCGTAGAAAGAAATTTTAAAAGGAAACAGATGGCATGTTATAAATGTTGGAGTTGTTGATGTCTTCATCGTAAACGACGAATGTTGGACATGGTTGGTTAATTGCGAATCCTCACCATATTTTGTGTTTAGTTACCTTTCCTGTGCATTTAAAGTTTATTTAAGACTGATTTGGCAAAAAAGCTTTGCCAGTACCTGATTCACTGATTGAACTCGCGAAACAAACCTTTTTATCATATCTATTGATGAAAAACAACATAATTACTAGTGGGAGAGAAACAAGTACAAGTGGTGGCTGGTTACTTGTGCTTCTTTCCACCAGCAAGGATACGTTCGATCTGAAGGCCTCTGCTGAAGGCTTGGTTGACTAGAAGTCTGTTCTGGAACTCCGATACAAATGGGAACCATGCAAGTACTGCTATCGGGAGAAACAGTATTAACCCCATCATGTACTCGTACCCTCTTCCCAATGCCTTGACTGATCCCCACATCTTCCCTTTCACTATCGGCTTGCAAGCTTGCGATATCTGTAGAATAGCCCATCCGGTTTGGAGGAAGGCTAACAAGCTCTGGAACACATCTCCCACTGTGAGATGGAGTGTAGTAAACAAGATTATGAGGGTGACCACGAAACCGATGAAAAGGATGAACTTTAGAAGTCTGAACATTAACTGGAAGTCTGCACTGAATTTCTTTCTACCCGTTGATACAGTCTGCAACAAAAAGATATATAACCGATATATTAGTTATTTCTGAAATGGAGAGCTAAGAAGCCAATTTGTTAGGCCTTCTTTTTACCTTCAGGATTAGCATCAGAGCAGCAATGACCAGCCATGATAGCCTATAAACCTGAAATACGGAAAATTAAACGTAATCAGTTTGATAAAAATGACATTGACGGGTGGCGTTATTATATATTACTCACAGATATACTGTGCTCTCGTCCAGCAGATGTGGCTTTCGTAACTTTGAGCTGGTAAACAATGCCATACTGATAGATGAAGAAACGGAGAGCGAGGATTACTTCACATATCTGTCCTGAGATTCCTGTGTGCTGGAGGTGCTCCTGTTCTTCTTCCCACCATGACTCCCAGCTCATATTCGCCGGCACACCAATTCCTCCTCTGCTGTTGATCCACTTGGTCCAGTCATCCCAATCATCCACGATCTTCTGCCACTCGAATCCTGACGGGTTGAACAAAAAGGGTGCAGACAGCCAGGAGCTTAGTAAGAACCACATGGAAGCTGTGAGGAGCATGTAAGCTTCTTGGCCGTTCACTGCTTCCCCGTATATCTGATAACATGGCAGCAGTAACATGAGCTCCAAGGCTTTGACGAAGTGGCTTCTCGAGTACATCCTGTAGTTTTCTGCAAACTTCTCGTGGCGAACGACAAAGCCACGACCTATGGCTCTATATTTTGCACCACCGTGCAGGACTGTTCGACCAAAGTAGTGGACCCTAGTTCCTAGAGAGAAGGTGAAGAAGACTGCTGCGAGCTGTAGCTGCATGATTATTATGTCACCTAGTGCTGTTCTGAAACCTCTCTCTAACCCCATCTCCATTACCATGGGCAACGCTGTGAGGATTCCTAGCTGAACGACGGACTGTGAAGCCATTGCTGACTTCAGAGCTGTATCTCCTCTGTGCTTTGCAAACTTAATTATAGAACCCTCCAAGCCACTCAGTGCCAAATATAGTCTTTCGTATAAGAACGCATAAACTGTGAGGACTGCCACCTGAGTAGAACAAGTGGGAAATGTTACACCTCAAATGTATGGATTCACTCACCTCGAGGCAAAGAAATCAGAAAAGAGGCTACTTCTATTTGCAACAAAAGGAAGCAAATCAGCTAACAGTAAGTAGAGAGGGAGTAAATAGAAACCAATTGTTGTATAGTAACAGGACAGCATACGGAAGAAGTCGAAACGATGACCTAGTCAATAGATGTCCCTGCTGAGAGTTTGCTCCCCATTCCCTCATGCTACTTTTGCTTCAAATAGAGAGATTTGGTTGAGCCCCACATCTCGACCTTTACCGACTTGAATGTACTCGTGATGAGTTATATTTCCTCTTCGTAGTGTCGAATTGAATCCTAACATAAGAAGACAAGTATTTGATTAACAAGGAAGCGAGAACAATCTTTCAAAAGATTGATAATACAATTACATTTACCAGCAAAGATATCCTCGCTCAAGTTGATGCCACGGGAAGCTTTGCTGACACCCCCACGTGTTAAGTGGAAAATTCTATCAAACACATCTGGATGCCCATAATGGAATCGTATCCTACATGATAAAAAAAAAAGAGAAAACAATGGAAGGGATGATCCGCATTCACCAGAAACGGACACTTCAGGCAGTATTGGAGAAATAACGGAACAATTACGTACTTCAAAGGTCTTGCAAGAACTCTCTGACCAAGGGTGACGAAACTTGTTTCTTGATTTGACATGAACCAAGCCAAAGAGGAAACACTGGCATAATCAAGGCGACTTGTTAGACATAGGAGATTCAGAATTTAAAAGCAAAAACCTAACTGCTTAATGACACCATGTATGTGGAAAATCACCTGATCGAGATTATCAACGGCTTTGACCAGCACAGAGTAATACACTTTTTGTGATTTCCCCCCATCTCGTTCTTCTATTTCATCAATGTATGCGAGAAGGATTGCTACAGAAGAACATGAGGGATCAAAACCCTTAGTAAAATCTCTCAAATTATGTTAATAGATTAAACAAAAAAGCTATACCCCAGATATAACGTACTTAACCATCAAATTAAGGATGTTTGTTGCATGACGATCTCCTTTTCTCTTCTGATTCCGTAAATCTGACAGGTGGCTACATAGGTGAATTTCATATCAGCTACTGCCTCCAACTGCGCAGAAAGGGACCTTTGACTTTTCTTGTCTTCCTCACTCGGATTTGTAATGGCTTTATAGCCAGCTAATATCTCTGCATACCGGAAATCAGAAACCAGTTTTAGATCTTTAAAAAATGGTAAGTTCTTCAACATAATATCCCAGGAATGAAAGCAAGATGCGGTGACGCCAATACTAGGCTAGTGCCAGTTACTAATCAAATGAATAAGATGTGGTTGTCATCGTACTAACACAAACAAGCAAGCACAAAGTGACAGGTGTTTCAGAGCTCAAATCATACAGAAGACGAAAACTTCCTTTCTTAAATCCACGAAACAAGCACTTATTCACTTACCACTCTCATTAGCCATATCAAGGAAAACCTGAAGTTTCAGAGCTCTTCTATAATACATCATTCCTGAGTGTTCGACAGAGTGTTTGACCCCTTAATGATGGCTAATGCCTGAGCTGCAAAATGTTTTCTTCATTTTCCCAAACTTCGCTCTCTTTCTTACAATTAATTCGTTCCATGAAGTTTTTCCATTCATCTGACGCAGGTGCAAAGGGACTATCAAGTCAGAATTTCAGATGTACATAACCTACAAGTCAAAGCATAGAAAACAATGCACAACTGCAAAACCCCACCTGGGTTGATCTTTTGCAAGTAGTATATTATGGATACACCATCTTCATTTTCCATTTCAAGGTCAGATTTGGAATAGACAGTCTCCTCACTATAGTATGGGGTCATGACACTGTCAAGGCAGCAGAGAACAAGTCAAAGCTGTCAAGGATTTCCAACTGTTGGTGCATATTCCTAACTGCAGTTTATTTTTATGAAATGAAACAGGTTATTTGTTAAAAGGAACTCTAATAGTAATATGAACTTCATATATATACACACGAAAAACCAGTTAGAGTGACGAAAAGCACAATTTTAGGACTGTTCTACAAGTAGATGGTTCCAAAATTCATTTTGGGAAAACCCATCAACTTATGTCACAATATCAAAGAGTTTGCATTCAGAGCCAATACTTCATAAAGGATAAGGTTAGTACGCATTTACACATACGGATAACTGAATATTTCTATGAATTGGGAACCAAACCTGAATGAAAGCATTTTGTGTACTCGTGAAGCACGTGGCATATCCATGAACAAGGAAATTGTGAAAAAAGCAATCCTCCTGCGTGCTTCAAGGTTTGCTGGTACGTCCATGGCAGATTCTTTTACCTTCAATAGAATATGGAGTCTTCTTATCTAGAAAAGATTAGGCTAAATATTCAGTAAATTCAATTGCTAAGTGAAACTCAAGGGTTCAGCTAAAAGTCGTACCTGTTCATCCCACTGTGCTGAAACTGGAGGAGGGAACGTTATAGCAGGTCTAGGATCAGTACCAGCAAAAATTTGTCTTCCAGAATCCTTTCCACTGTGTCCGATGGAGGATGAAGGTTCTGTTAGGATATTGTGTGATAGTCAAGCAGCTCTAAGCATCGTGAAGAATCCAGTTCATCATGACCACACTAAACATGTTGAACTGGATCGACATTTCATTTCCGAAAAAGTAAGTAACAAGGAATTTGAGACGGTGTATGTTCTTCTAAGCTACAGATCGCTGATATTCTCACCAGGGCTCTACCTAGAGATATCTTCGAGAACTTACAAAGCAAGCTTGGCCTTCATAATATCTACAGCCAAGTTTGAGGGGAGTGTGAAATTACAGTGTATAATTAAGATATGTTAGCTGTAGAATTAGAAGTAAATTAGTTGTTTGGTAATCATAGTATAATCTACCTATGTGTATCTAGACCTAAATGTCAGTACTATAGGCATAATTGTGGTAAGTGAGTAGGTGAGGTAATCCCTGATTTATAGGGATTATCGTGTGAGTAATCTGCTCCCAAACAAGAGCAGGCTCTGTATATAACCCTAGTATCCTACCTGAATTAAAAATATACCTGAAATCATTTTCATTATGGAATTCTTTACTATTCAATGACCATGTCTGGAAGTTGATGATTATAAGTATTTTAAGAAAATTGAGGTAACTAATCTTGTTTTCAAATTTCTGGTGGGCCTAAATGCCGAGTTAGATGAGGTGCGTGGCAGAATCATTGGACGTGACCCCCTTCCCACTATAGGTGAAGTGTTTAATGGGGTCCGTCGAGAAGAGAGCCGGCGCCGTGTCATGCTGGGAGGAAAAACCCAAGCTGCTCCAGAAGGATCTGCCCTAGTCACTGGAAAACAGAAGGAAATTGCCTCCGAGGCTATGGTGGCTTACAAAGGAGGATCTCATCGTGGACCTGATCATAAGGCTCACTTGAAGTGCGACTACTATGGAAGAACCAGGCATACCCGTGACCGGTGCTTCAAGCTACATCCGGAATTGAGGAATACAAATCCTAGTGAAAGTAGTTACCAACCTAGAGCACATAATGATGTGATGCAACCAGAAGGTGGTTTGCTCAGTAAAGAGTAGCTGGAACAAATCCTGGCACTGCTCAAGCCACAGTTGTCTCAGTCAGGTAGTCCTAATGATTCTATGGCACATTCAGGTAAAATACTAATGACACAACCTAAGAGGAGTTGGATAATCAATTCTGGAGTCTCAGATCATATGACACATGATTCTCTGTCTTTTATTACATATACATCACAATCATGTTTTAACAAAGTCAAAGTGGCTAATGGTAATTTAGCTCCTATTGCAGGCACATGCCACATTCCTATATCCGAAGAAATCACCTTAAAATCTGTTCTTCATGTCCCTAAATTATCTTATAATCTACTGTCCACTCATAAACTCACCCAAGACTCTAACTGTCGTGTGATTTTCCATCCTTTTCACTGTACCATTCAGGATCGGAGCTCGGGTAGGGTGACTGGCAGAGGTAGACAGAAGGAAGGGCTCTACTACCTGGACGTGGACGGACTTGGTGCTAAAAAAGGTCAGAGCTTGGCCTGTGCAAGTTCTGCCCCTGTCTACGGACAGATCATGTTACTACATTACCGTTTCGGTCATCCTAGCTTTCAATACCTAAAACAGCTATTTCCCAGTTTATTTCAAGGAATAAAGATTTCAGTTTTTCAGTGTGATGCTTGCTAGTATGCTAAGCACCATCGAACTAGCTTTCCTATTCGAGGGTATTCTCCCTCAAAACCCTTTTATTTGGTTCACAGTGATGTATGGGGACCTTCAAGGATTCCAACTATTTCAGGTAAAAAATGGTTTATGACTTTTATTGACGACCATACTCAGGTGAGTTCGGTTTATTTTTTCACTCACAAAACTTACGTTAAAAATACCGTACAGCAGTTCCATAGCATGATTTATACTCAATTCGGAGTAAAAATTGTTATTTTAAGAACAGATAACAGAACTGAGTATTTTAATACCTATCTGACTGAGTTCTTGCTTTCTCAAGGAACGATTCATCAGTCATCTTGTTCTTACACTCCCCAACAAAATGGCATTGCTGAGCGTAAGAATCGGCACCTCCTTGAGGTAACTCGAGCCCTAATGTTCTCAGCTAATGTACCTAAATATTTGTGGGGAGATGCAGTACTAACTGTTGAATTACAGAAATAACTAGGATATTATTAGGCGTATAACTTGGAGTAATCTAGCTATCCTATAGAATCAGTCTAGCCTGATTTAGGCAGTGTATTCATAGTAAGTGGTAGGTAGGATAAATCCCGATTTGTAGGGATTACTACGAGCCGGATCTGCATCCTAATGATGCAGACTGTGTATATATGTAAAGGAAACCACAGAAATAAGAATATCATACCAGAATCACTCAGATTTCTGGATTTCTGCATGGTATCAGAGCTTTGATTCAGACCTTGAATCCAGCTCCATCAACCTTCCTTCTTCTATCTCTCTCACTCTCATCTGATGGCGAACACGAACGATGAAGTTCAAGTCCCATCCTCGCCATCTGTGACTTCAGGAGATCCCTCCCAGAAGCACTCAAACCCAGCAGCCACATCAGACACAGTCCTGGGCTGTATCACAAATCATCGCCTCAACGGAGATAACTATCTCCAATGGTCCTCGTCAGTACTGAAGTTTATCTCAGGCAAGGGAAAAAGAGGCTACCTAACTGGAAAGACCAAGCGACCCGGCGAGAGGATGACCCGGAATTTATCAACCGGGATATTGAGGACAATATGGTCCAGTCGTGGCTTCTGAATTCAATGACCACATCCATTGGTGAGAAATTCCTTCTTCACCAAACTGCCCATGAGATCTGGGATGGAGCTAGGCATACATACTCCAATCAGGCAAACAAGGCTGAAGCCTTTGAAGTGGAGATGCGACTCCATGATCTCAAACAAGGGGAAAAGTCAGTTACTCAGTACTATGACGAACTGAGCAAATGCTCGGCGAGCGGGATCCGTACGACGTTCACCTATGGAAGTGTACGAAAGATGCGGAACCGTATCGACAAATCCTTCGGACCAAACGGACCATCCGTTTCCTCCCGGGATCGAATCAGGCCCTCGATGAGGCCAAGGGAAGGATCATGGGCCGTCTTCCTCTTCCATCAGTCAGGGAGGCGTTTGCTGAAATCAAGTGGGAAGAGAGCAGGAGAAAGCTCATGATCCCTGAGTCTAAGAGCATTCCAGTGGAGGGTTCTGCCCTGGCCACTCACTACACTGGAAATCAAGGGAATGCTTACACCAAGTCTGGAAAGGTGCGTCCACAGTGTACTCACTGTAACAAGATAGGACACACTAAGGACACCTGCTGGAAACTACATGGGAAGCCTGCTGACTGGAAACCTAAGGCAGAGAGGGAGGCTCATGCACAGTCTGCTGCCACTGAGCAAACTCAACAGATTGGTCAGATGACTAGAGAACAACTGGAGATCCTCCAGCAGATGATGGCTCAATTCACGGCTAAGAAGGCATCTGCAGGCCCCTCTGAAACTCACCACAGCCTGTTTGCTAGGCAAGGTATAAATTCTACTGCTTTACTTGCCCTAAATCAGTTCAAACAACACTGGATATTAGATTCTGGAGCTACTGAACACATGACTGGTTCTAGACAGCTACTCCACAATATCCAGGCTCATGTAGGGAAAGCAGGAGTTCGTATCGCTGATGGAACCATAGCTCCAGTCGAAGGAATTGGGACAGCCTACCTGACCCCTAATCAGGCTGTGTTCCCTGTTCTATACGTTCCAAAGCTAAATTGCAATCTGATTTCTGTTAGTCAGATTACACAGGATCTTAAATGTCGACTAACCTGTGACCCATCACAATGTGTATTGCAGGAGGTGGGATCTCAGAGGATGATTGGCAGGTTTGAGCTGTGTGATGGACTATACTGTCTAAAGACAATAAGCGGACTAAGACCAGGGGTAGAGGGTTCCAAGTCAGCATACTTAAGTTCTAGGTCAAGCCAGTTAGAATGCCCCGTCATGATGTGGCATTACCGGTTAGGCCACTCTAGTTTCTCTTATCTCAAAAAACTGTTTCCTGAGCTTTTTATCAATAAAAATCCGAGTTCATTCTATTGTGAGGTTTGTCAACTTGCAAAACAAACAAAGATCGTTTATCATAGTCTGCCATATAAGCCAACACATCCTTTTTCCATTATTCACAGTGACATTTGGGGTCCATGTTCTGTAAAAACAAGTAATGGTTTTCGATGGTTCATCACCTTCATCGATGATCACACTCGCTTAACATGGACATACCTAATGAAATCAAAGACTGAAACCCAACAAATTTTCCAAAACTTCCAAAATCAAGTCAAAACTCAGTTTCAAACACCTATTCGAGTTCTTCACACTGATAATGCAAAGGATTATTTCAATCACTCCTTAAACTCGTTCACGACGCCCAATGGCATTGCTCACGGCTCTTGCCCTTACACTCCCCGGCAAAACGGTATTGCCGAACGCAAAAACCGTCATTTGCCGGAAGTGGCAAGAGCATCGGCGTTTGCCGCTAAGGCGCCAAAGAGCTTGTGGGGTGATGCCGTCCTCACGGAACCTATCTTATCAACCGTCTTCCAAATCGAACCCTACGATTTAAAACTCCTCGTAGTGTTCTACTCAAAAACTTTCCCCATAGTCATGCTCTATCATCCAATCTTCCTCTTAGGGTATTTGGATGTACGGCCTTTGTCCATTTAGATTCCTCCCTACGTACTAAACTCGATCCTAGAGCGATCAAATGTGTTTTTCTGGGATATTCCCCTCATCACAGTGGTTACAAGTGTTACTCTCCAAGTGACCACAAAGTCTATCATTCAAAAAATGTCACGTTTTTTGAACACCATCCTTTCTACTCCCACTGTCAGCCTCAGGGGGAGAATTCTACTGTTGAGTCCTCCATTGGTAGTATTATCACCTTGGAATCATCCCCCGTCATTCTAGAGTCTCCTAAGGTAGCCAAAAATCCCTCCACGAACATAACAGTCAAATCCCTCCTCTTCGGTCTATCGGCGTAGGAAGAAGACTGCAGGAAACACACATGCTCGACTGACCAGGAATTTAATGAGATCTCAGCCTCCCAAGAAGGTGAGTCAGCACAAATGGAGCAGGGGGTTGAATCTAGTGATGGGGTTGAGAACGGTGGTCAAACGGAGGAAACAGAGGAAACTCAGACTGCTGACATAGAGGAAACACAGGTAGATGATACAGTCTACCTTCCAATTGCTCACAGAAAAGGAACTAGATCGTGCACAACTCATCCTATTGAAAGATGGGTTTCATATGGAAATCTAAGCCGAAGTACAAGGCGTTTGTGGGAACTCTTGACAACACGAAATCCCTCACTCCATCGAAGAAGCTATGAAAATACCTCACCGGAGGGCAGCGGTGTTGGAAGAGATAAAAGCAATCGCTCAAGAATCGGACGTGGGATACGATACGGCTACTCCGCTGGAAAATCCACGATGGATTGCAAATGGATATTCACGGTGAAGTATACCTCAGAAGGAAAGATTGAGAGGTATAAGGCTCGTCTTGTGGCCAGAGGATTCACACAGTGCTATGGAGTGGACTACGAGGAGACATTTGCTCCTGTAGCCAAGCTAAAAACTGTGAGAGTCCTTCTAAGCATTACAGTAAATCTAGATTGGCCCCTATACCAATTAGATGTGAAGAATGCGTTCCTAAACGGGGATCTAAACGAAGAGGTGTATATGAATGTCCCGGCGGGCGTTACCACTGAACCGGGAATGGTGTGCAGACTGAAGAAGGCACTGTATGGCCTGAAGCAATCTCCGCGAGCGTGGTTTGAGAGGTTCTCTCAGTCCATGAAGGGATACGGGTATTATCAGTGTCAAACTGATCATACCATGTTTGTAAAGCAAAATGAGGGAGGAAGAAAAGCCATCCTCATTGTATATGTTGATGACATTATCATCACAGGGGATGATGAAAAAGAAATCGACAACTAAGGAGAAGCTAGCACTCGGAATTCGAGATAAAAGACCTAGGAAATTTGAGGTATTTCCTAGGTATTGAAGTGGCACGATCTAGTAAGGGACTAAGTTTATCCCGGCGGAAATACGTCCTAGATTTGTTAAAGGAGACCGGGATGATTGGGTGCAAACTGCGAGCACGCCAATGGAGCACAACTTGAAGTTTGCTCTTGACCAAGAAGCAGCACCGATTGAGAGGGGGAGTTACCGAAAATTGGTAGGAAAGCTAATATACTTAGCTCACACACGTCCGAATATCTCGTTTCCGGTAAGCATTGTAAGCCAACATATGCACAATCCAAATGAAGAGCATATGGAGGCGGTGATGAGAATTTTAAGGTATTTAAAAGGCACACCGGGTGTTGGATTGTCGATCCGGAAACACACTGGACGCGAGAATTTCGATTTATACGGATGCGAGTTGGGCTGGAGACCTTACGGATAGAAGGTCAATCTCGGCCATCGCACCTACGTATGGGGGAACTTAGTGACCGGCGGAGTAAGAAACAAACGGTGGTCTCAAGGAGCAAGGCTTGAAGAAGCGAGTATAGGGCAGCGCAGATGGGATTTGTGAAGGAGTTTGGTTAAGGCGCATTCTAAGGGAACTCAAGATGGAGGATGAGGGTCTCGTTAGAGTGCCGTGTGACAATCGGCCGCACTAAGCATTGTGAAGAATCCAGTTCATCATGATCGTACTAAACATGTTGAACCGGATCGTCATTTTATTTCCGAGAAAGTAAACAACAAGGAGTTCGAGATGGAGTACGTTCCATCTAAGCGACGGAGTTGCGGATATTCTCACGAAGGCTCTACCTAGAGATATGTTCGATGATCTACAAGGCAAGCTTGGCCTCCATAACATCTACGGCCAAGCTTGAGGGGGAGTGTTGAATTACGAAAATAACTAGGATATTATTAGGCGTATAACTTGGAGTAATCTAGCTATCCTATAGAATCGGTCTAGCCTCGATTTAGGCGTGTATTCATAGTAAGTGGTAGGTAGGATAAATCCCCGATTTGTAGGGATTACTACGAGCTGGATCCGCATCCTAATGATGCAGACTGTGTATATATGTAAAGGAAACCACAGAAATAAGAATATCATACCAGAATCACTCAGATTTCTGGATTTCTGCACTAACAACTGCATATTTAATTAACCGAGTACCTAGTAAAACACTTTTCTTTAAAACTCTTGTTCATGTATTCAGCAAATGTTTTCCAGATAATAGAATTTTGGGAACTTTACCCTTAAAAAGGTTTGGTTGTACTTGCTTTGTGTTAGTTCCATCCCAATTTCGAACAAAACTGGATTCTCAAGCTCATAAATGTATTTTTCTTGGCTATGCGGCCATTCAAAAAGGTTACAAATGTTTTAATCCACTCACTAAAAAGTCCTTTGTTACTGTTGATGTTGTTTTCTGGGAAGCACAACCTTATTTCACACGGAATTTGCTTCAGGGGGAGAAATCCGTTGATCCATCTGTTTTTGAAGCAAATTTTTGGGAAACTGAAAATATGGATTCATTACCTATTCCTATACCGAGATTGTAAGTAGTAGTAATCATGATCAATCCAAGACGTTGTTTTCTGGGAAGCACAACCTTATTTCACACAGAATTTGCTTCAGGGGGAGAAATCCGTTGATCCATCTGTTTTTGAAGCAAATTTTTGGGAAACTGAAAATATGGATTCATTACCTATTCCTATACCGAGATTGTAAGTAGTAGTAATCATGATCAATCCAAGACAGGGGGAGAAGCTCAGGAAGAGGTATTGCAACCCAATACTAACTATAACCTTCAGGTTTACACTAGGAGACCGAAACCTACAGGGGTAGTTGCACGATTTCCACTCCTCAACCTGGTCACTCAAATGAACCGAGAAATGAGGATTGATAGGCATTTCATCAAAGAGAAACTAACTAGTGGCTTGATATGTATGCCATATATTTCTACAACAAATCAGATTGCATATGTTTTCACCAAAGTACTCTACACAGGACAGTTTAACTTTCTAGTGAGCAAGCTGGCAATGGAATATATCTTTGCACCAGCTTGAGGGGGAGTGTTAGCTGTCAAATATCTATCGTATCATTAGAGATGTTGATATTATAGATGTATTATTAGAGATACTACTGATATTGCAGATCATGTAAATTAGCTTATTAGATGTTAAATATGGTAGGAGATGTGATTCCCTATCAAAGGGAATCGGTACCTAATAGGATAGTTTATTGTAAGCTTAGTCCTATATATATTCTTGTTAGTTCGACCTATGAAAAATAACAAACTAATAATACCTATGTAAGCCTTTACGATGAACCAGAAGCACCTATTATTGTGACTGAAGAGACTCCATCTTCTCCAGGAGTCGATATTGATCTAGATGTTCCCATTGCCATCCGCAAAGGGGTTAGAAGCTGCACTAAATATCTCATTGGGAATCAGATTTCATATGAAGAATTGAGTTCAGGTTATCAAGTCTTTATTACTGCTCTAGATGGAGTTACAGTTCCTCGAAACATAGAAGAAGCCTTACTCGATCCAAGGTGGGAGAAGGATGTTAGAGAGGAACTGCGTGCTCTTTACAAAAATCAGACTTGGGATTTAGTTTTTCTCCCTCAAAATAAATGTATTGTTGACCGCCGGTGGGTATTTGCTGTTAAGTACAAATCAGATGAGACTATTGAACGATTCAAAACTCGTTTGGTAGCTCCGGGCTTCACACAAACCTATGGCATAGATTATGAAGAAACATTTGCACCAGTTGCTAAGCTTAATACCATTCGAGTGCTTCTCTGTCTTGCTGCAAACCTCGACTGGGATATACATCAACTTGACGTGAAGAACGGCTTCTTAAATGGTAAACTCCTTGAAGAAGTATACATGAATCCCCCTCCAGGGGTCCCTTCAACTGGCAAAGTTTTTAAGTTGAAGAAAGCATTGTATGGCTTAAAACAGTCACCTCGAGCTTAGTTCGAAAGGTTTACTAAAGCTGTAAAATCAGCAGGGTACACTCAATGTCAGTCTGATCATACAATGTTTGTAAGACACTCAGATGCAAAGAAAATTGAAATCTTGATTGTGTACGTGGATGATATTATCATCATAGGTAATGATACTCAAGAAAGAACTCACTTGAAGCAGAGATTAGCCACAAAATTTGACATCAAGGACCTTGAAAATTTACGATATTCTCTAGGCATGGAAGTTGCAAGATCTGAAAAGGGTATTTTTCTGTCTCAAAGAAAATATGTTCTGGATCTTTTAAAGGAAACTGGGATGCTTGATAGTAAACCTATGAGGACTCCTATGAAACCCAACAAAAGATTTAGTCATGATAAAGTTGTTGCTGCTGTAGATAAAGGTGTTTACCAACGTTTAGTTGATAAACTTATTTATCTAACTCATACTCGTCCAGAAATCTCATACTCAGTTGGGATTGCAAGTCAACACATGCATGATCCCAACGAAGAACACATGGAAATGGTTTGTCGGATATTGAAGTACTTGAAGTTCTCTCTTGGACATGGGTTATTCTTCAAGAAACACGAGCACAGAGGAGTCACTATATATACTGATTCAAGTTGGACAAGTGAATTAACTGAGTGGAGATCAACTACTAGTTATGGAACCTATGTATGGGGGAATTTTGTGACATGGAGAAGTAAGAAACAAGATGTGGTGTCACTCAGCAGTGCTAAAGCTGAGTATCGTGCTTTGACAGCTAGAATTAAAGAAGGAATTTGGCTGCAACGTGTTCTCAGTGAGTTGAAAATGCTTCCTCCAACTCCTAAACAGGTCCTATGTGATAGCAAATCTGCCATCAACATTGTTCGTAACCTAGTTCATCATGACAGAACTAAGCATGTTGAACTGGATCGACACTTTATATCAGAAAAGATCACAAGTGGAGTTATCCGTCTGGATTATGTACCAACTAGCCAGCAAGTGGCAGATATCTTTACCAAGTCTCTAGGAAGGTCTACCTTTGAAGAATTGATAAACAAGCTGAGCATGTTCAACATTTATACGACTCAGCTTGAGGGGGAGTGTAGAAATAAATCCTAATTAGGTAGGCTTATTCGACTCCATGGGAGTGTCGATAGGCTTACAGTCAAGCATTCCCACTTCCTTTAGTAAGTCCAAAACATATTTCCATTGAGAGATAAGTTCATTCCTAGGAAGTATTTAAGGTTTCCCAAGTCTTTGAGTTCGAACTCTTTTACCAGTTGATCCTTGAGTCTCTTAATTTCTTCTACATCGTCTCCAGTGATTATAATATCATCCGCGTACACAATGAGGATGGAGATCTTCTTGTAGGCGAGTGCTCACAAATAAGGTGTGATTGGTCTGACATTGATAGTATCCTCCTTGCTTCACAGCCTTGGTAAATTGCCGAACCAGGCTCGGGGAGATTGTTTCAACCCGTACAAGGCCTTGCGAAGCTTACAAACTTACCCTTCTCTCGGATTTTTCACTCCCGGAGGAAACACCATATAGACCTCTTCTTCAAGTTCTCCGTTAAGAAAGACATCTTTCACATCAAATTGATGTAACGGCTAGTCCAGGTTTGCTGTCAGAGAAAACAGCACCTGTATACTGTTGAGCTTTGCCACTGGTGCAAAGGTTTCATCATAATCCACGGCGTATGCTTGGGTGAAACCTCTAGCCACTAGTCTAGCTTTATATCTTTCAATCGACCCATCTGCTCTATATTTAATGGTGAAGATCCACTTACAATCAACTGTGTTCTTTCCATTCGGAAGGGAGACAATGTCCCATGTATTATTTTTCTCCAAAGCTCATAACTCCTCCATGACAGCACTTCTCCATTTTGAATGTTTCATAGCTTCTTCAATATTCTTAAGTATTTGTTCCTCGTCGAGAGCAGATATAAATGCTCTGTGAGAATTGCTAAGACCATCATAGCTGATTTGTCGAGTAATCGGATATTTTGTGCAATTTCTTACACCTTTCCTTAGAGTAATAAGAACCTCTAGATCACCCAAATCATCACCCTCTTCTTCAATCTCTTCAACTATTACTTCTCGATCAGCATTCGTAACTCCCACTCCACTGTTTCCTGTCTCAAGAGTATCATCCTCAATCACAGTATTCTTTCTTCTTTGATAAACAAGAAGAGACTTTCCCAATGGTTCCTCTGATAACATTTGAGACTCCCCCTGACTTACAACATCAGTTGGGAGCTCCCCCTGACTCACAATTTTGGATGGAATGTCCTCTTCCTCTAAATAAATCGTATCCAAGAGGCTATGACTGTCATCATTATCTGTCTGCTCCCCATGAATCACAGTGGTAGGAAAGTAGGTATGTGATTCAAAAAAGGTAGCATCCCGAGTGGTATAAACTCGTTTGGTTGGAGGATGGTAGCACCTAAACCCCTTCTGGGTTGAAGAGTAGCCTATAAACACACTTTTCAAGGCACGTGGATCTAACTTGGAGCGGTTGGATGCTGAGTTGTGAATGAAAACCGTGCAATCAAATACTCGGGGAGGAAGATTAGCTGAGAAACTGGCAAGATGAGGAAAATCTGCCAGAAGAACATGCCGAGGAGTCTTGAAGTCCAAGACCCTACTGGGCATGCGATTGATTAGGTATGTGGCCGTTAGAACAGCCTCTCCCAACAAATGCTTCGGAACAGTGTGTGTAAACATGAGTGAGCGAGCAACATCGAGTAAGTGTCTATTCTTGCGTTCGGCAATGCCGTTTTGTTGAGGGGTGTCGACGCATGAACTTGCATGAATGATGCCATGAAGGTGTAGAAAGGAGCCGAGGCATTTGTTGAAGTAATCGTGGGCATTGTCAGTTTTTAGAACCTTGATGTGAGTCTGAAACTGGTTAGCTACCATTTTGTGAAATAGCTGAAAAATATGGAGCGTTTCAGACTTTTCTTTCATTAAGAAAGTCCACGTCATCCTGGTGTGATCATCAATAAATGTTATAAACCAACGAGTCCCATTGATGTTCTTGACTTTCATAGGTCCCCAGATATCACTATGAACTACAGTAAGAGGTGTGGTAGGTCGATAGCCAATTTAAGTATAGGAAGAACGCATATGCTTCGCAAGTTGACACACATCACATCTCAAATCCTTTGAACCTTTATTCTGAAATAATTAAGGTAGCAACTTTTCAAGATAAGTAAAACTGGGATGACCAAGACGGAAGTGCCATAACATGGCTTGATTCTCAATGTGCTCAATATTAGAAACAACATTAGCACTACTACTACTACTATGCACTTTACTGGAACTGGCCTCATCCTGAGTTCCCTTCAACAGGTAGAGACCATTACGCATTTCACCACTTCCAAGCATCTTCCCAGTCTCCACCTTCTGTAACACACAACCAGGAGAGCGAAACTTAACTTCACACTGAAGATCATGCGTTACTTGATGAATAGAGAGAAGATTGCAGTCAAGTTTAGGCACATAAAGTGTTGGCTATGAGGTTCCAAGTAGCAATCGTTCGCGTGTTGATAGAAGAAGAGATCTAGGATTAAGACAGAATCGTGGGCACCACTTTCCGAAAAGAGTATTTCCACCCTAACAAGCCTTGGGTATCAGGAAATCCCTTCCGAGGATAAGACTGTCTCACTCAAGTTCTTAGGCTTCAGATACTTGATTTACTCTCAGATTTCGTAGGTTAGGATAGATGTACTTTTCTTGTGTGTTTCGCACACTTATTGCCTCTCTTATATAGGCAAAGGGGGCGGGGACGAGTAGGTGTGAGTACCTAGTACCAAAAGGTGTCATTATCCCCAGGGACAGATTTTTTTAGGCAACAGCCAATCAGTTCCCTACGGGTTTTGGAGGGAAAACAATTCAGACATAGTTCGAATCACACGAAAGGGTGTGTGCCCATTCGTCCTAGGTGGGAGTGTTACCACTCCTCGCTACCTAGCTTTCCACCTTCACTCTAGCTCGGTCGAGTATCTCGGCTAGTGACACTATCAACCGGCTCAAGTTTGAGCCGGACGAGTTTCGATGTCAATCCCTAGCTTCGGCTTAGCTCAACGAAGAGCTTGATGCTAGCTAGTGCAGCTAGTTCCCGAGCTAAGTGAGGTTTCCCTTCAACTCACGTTTCCATCCTATCTTTGGGATCACACCAAGGTCGAGTCCTTGGTGCATATTTCCAACATAAAGTACTGGACATAGAGTAAGATCCTTAGTAACCCTAACAATGCCTATTCCTTCTACCGATGCTATTGAGCCATCGGCAATCCGGACACATGAGGTTCTTGGGTAAGGTTTTAAGTGTTGTATCAACTCCTTACAACCAGTCATATTGTCTGTAGCTCCGGAATCAATGATCCAAATATTCTGAGAATTTTGACTAGAAGTGTAAGCATCTGAAGTACCTTGTTTGTCGAACAGACTAGACATGTAAGATTTCTTGGGATCGGCTTTCTCAGTATTCATGACTTGTGCAAACATTTTCTTCAGAGTGTCCAACTGTCCAGCTGAAAACTGCGTCGTATCATCAGTTTTGGTGGCAGCTGCGTTTGCACGAGACTTCTGCTTATTCAAGTTCAATATGGGTCTCCATCCTTGTGGTCCACCAACTATTTCCCAGCACTCCTCTTTTGTATGAAAGGGTCGTTGACAAAGATCACACCATTTTGAAGAGGCAGCAGAAGTAGGATTCTGTATTCCCTTGTCATGGTTGTTCTTAACAAAGAGAGCCGTGATTGAGGTCTTAGTTTTCAGGGCTGAACTGCTGGGTTCAGAGGTTGTATTCGTCTCTGTAACCATCAGATGACGCCGATCTTCTTCTCTCAAAACCTCAGCAAACGCCTCCTTCAGACTTGGAAAGGGTTTCGTTCCATAACCCTGCTTTTCACAGCATCTAGGTCTTGATTTAGTCCAAGAAGCAGTTCAACTGTCCTCTTCTTGTCCATGAATGTCCGGAATGTTTTTGCATCATTCGGAGTATCCCACTTCTGAGCTTCATACAAATCAAGTTGAAGCCGAGTTCGCACCAGTCGATTGTAGTACTCTGTTGCACTCAAGTTACCCTGCTTGAAATTGTAGAGTTTGGACTCAATTTCGAACAAAGCAGATGAGTTGTCTTGTGTGGAATAAGTTTCTTTCACATCATCCCAAAGTTCCTTTGCAGATTGACGTAGAAGATAGTTATCGCCGATATCTGGTTCCATCGTTGAGATGAGCCAGAACCGAACTTGATTGTCATCATTGTCCCACTTGGTGAAGGCAGCTGAGTCGGATTCTTTTGGTTTGCTTGCAATACCAGTAAGATATTCCCCTTTCTGCTTCCCAGTGATGAACATCCGGATTGACTGAGACCATTGGAGGTAGTTTTTCCCATTGAATTTCCTAATGGAAGCTCCTCCAGAGTCTGGTTCAGATTCGGAATTGTTGTTGTTGGCTGTCATCTCAGTTTTGGAGACGACAGAAGAAGGATGAATGGTAGAAGAAGAAGAGTGTTTTAGAGAGGAAGAAGGTGGAACAGTCTCGTCGTCCGTGGTCATGGTGAACCAACGGTGAGATTAAAACCGACGGCAGCGGAAGATGTAGCCGGCGGCTCTGATACCATATTGAATTTATGAGAGAAACCTTTCAATTGTATTATGATATGAAGAAGTACATAAGTGATACATAGGTTTATATAGAGATAAGATAAGAGAATCCTTTCTCAACTATGAAAACTCTAAATATTATTCTTATACTAATAAAAAAAAATATTGAAACTTATTCTTATACTAATAAGGAAAATATAATATTCTTCAACCGTTATTTATATTACTAAAATCAGCAATGCATATTTTTCAACTGTTAAAGATCCTGAAATAGAGCAATGAGAAACTAATCCAACACAGGGCTACTTACATTTTGAAAGATATGGCATAGACACTCTGGCATGAACCGAACATTAGCTGCTTCACCCCAGATAAGAAGATACAAACCCATGTAAAGTATTTTCCTTTGCTGGATTTCAGGCTGGCTTTGAGGAAGTCTATACAAAATAAAAAGGCTAGTTTACAACTTCTCTAGAACGTTTTAAGATTTCTAGGGAACAATAAATCAGAATGAAAAGGTAGTTACTATCATAAAATGCAAGAACTTACCGCAAACTGTGCTTTCGTCCTAAAAATTTGCACCAATTTTTATAGTTCTCAAAAATCTTCCGCATAACTGCATCTGCAGCTCTTTCATCAAGTTGCATAATAGAAAATCGCATAAAACAAAGAAAAATGTAAGAATTTGATTCCATTGCATAACCTATTTGTTAGCTAACTTATTTCAGGATATCAGTTAGATTAGTAATTTAGCGCTCTGTGCAGAAAATTTCCTCAGGAACAGACTTAAACGTTCCATATAGTCGACTGCTAAAGTATTTAATAGGAGATTAACACCCAGTGTCCAAAATCCAAATACTTACATCAGGTACTGAGTTTCAATACCGATGCACAAATCATAATTACTTTGAGCTAATCTAACTTCACCACAACATCCTAATTCCTACATGTGAATGGAGGAGGAGAATCAAGCAAGCAGACCAGCACGTGCCTTGTTAAGAGGTTCAGGCTTGGGATTGAGCCTTATATGGTTGTTGGCAAGCAGCAATATCAAATGCTCCCTTTGGTTCCGAACACTGTCTCTCTGTGTTCACAAAAAAAAATAAACATACTGCTTATAAGACATAAATGGCCTAGTTAATAAGATCTACTTGTTATCAATCATTCCGAGTCCGATAATTACCTGGAAGCCAAACATGGCCCTTAGCCAATCAAGAAGGTCCAGATCTCCAGCTTTCTGCCTGTGCTGCTCAAAAGATGAAGGCCAAGACAAGCCTCGGGTGTTCCATAGTGCTGCAACAGCAGCCTTGACCTGAGAGCATAAAAGCAATATTCGGGAATTCAGAGGGCGATGCAGGACGAGAGAACATATATAAAACAGGTCATACCTCCTCGAGTTGCATGATTGACTGTGAGGCCCCGGCAGAATCCAAGGGAAGAATGTTGTATGGAGCATAGATTTCCTTCTTCTCTTGGATGTCTCGTGCTGCAGCAATAATCTACATTACAAAAATGTTCACTCAGTGATAAATTAAAGAATCACACGCCAAAGGTTGCAAAAATCAGCCTAGGATGGGATGGGACTAACCTCAGGAGCAACCTCTTCAACTTTCTCAGCCTTATTAACGGCACAAAGTACTTCATAAAGTACTCCTGCTGTCTCATAGACCTTGCCAAGTTGAGCTCTGAAAGTATTTTCACGAAGAACTCAGGTCAAGGTTTCCTTGCCTCAGCGAATTACTACGATGAACAGAAATCACAAGTTAGTTACCTATCTGCCTGCTCGCCCTGCTCGAGTGCTTCGACATATTGTTTATAGTACTGGTAATAGAAGCTCTGGATTTCGCGCGCATCCGTCTTCTTAACCCGGGATGCGATACTGGAAGCATTTTCCTGGGTATCAAAATGAAGATGATGGGAATTGAGTGTTTAAGATTTTAAATGCATGCCAAAGCACATTTACGAGCAAAGCAAATAACCCGCTCTAGCAAACCCAAGACCATAGGAGCCCAAGATGGCGATATTCAGAACATGTTCTTTCAGCCCAGAGATTATTTTCCAGCCCTTATTAGCCCCGAATTTATTCACATAACCTAAGCCCAGTAGCCCAAAGATTATTTTTCCAGCTCCTACGGGCCCTTTAGGTGACTGACTACGTAAGGTTAACTCAAGCAACAAGGAAGTAATATATCGAATTCAAAAATAAATTTTTTAGTGAACTGCCTGATACAACGTTCACTAAAGCTAGGATTCAGTCTATACGCTTTTTCAAATGCGTAAAACCGACTTATACACAAGGTAAGGCGAAAAAATTAAAACGAAAAAATTTATTAGATAACTAGCAATAAAAACCAACTTCATCATTCGGAAAACAAAATTTTGGAATGAGAATAATTGTATTGTCGTTATTGTACGTATAGAGATAGGCAACCCGAGGGCGTTTATTTTGGATCTCATTTATTGTTTGAAGAATTGGCTTGATAGATTCCAAAGAGGAAGGAACAATTGAATTGTCAAACACCTCAGTGGAGAAGGTTGTGGTAGCCGCACTACGCGACGGCCACCTGACTAAATGCGATGCGCTTCTGTGTTGGTCATTGGTTAGTATTATTTCTTAATCTAGCTCATAAATATCTCCGTTCCTTTGCTTTGTGTTATGCATATATATGCCGACCTTTAATCTTTTTACTGTTATAACAATGTCCATTGCGTAACTCTCAATCTATAACTCCTTCATACACATTGATCATGTATTTTATTATTCTCTTTAAATATAATAATGTAGAGTGTGTAGATTATGATTTCATAAACTTATAAATAAAACTCTTTATTGTATCATATGTACCTCAATAAGGATACTTACTTATAAATAAAACTCTTTATTATATCATATGTACCTCAATAAAAATATTTTTTCCTCTCATATCCTTCTATCTTTCATTCTTTAATTTTTTAACACTTAAATCTATCTGCCTAGCTGTTTTTCACCACATCACATAACCATAGGAAATTCATAATAAAATCATCCAGAGAGAAATTAGGATAAGGCGACAACAAAATTCCTCATACAAAACGTAATTAATGATAAAATCAGATAGGGAAAATTATATTCCTCACAACAGCCGTCAACTTACATAGGCAGAAGATAATGGATAAATGTGAGAGTAGCAGTATTATGATTATCTTTCTGGCTTCTTGATTGGCTTAGGGTTTTGAAAATGAGAATTAAATAAAATGAGAGAAACATTGCAGAGGTCCGGTGCCAAACAGTCTGCAGGTTTTGTTGTGGCGATATGTTGGTGTGGGGAACCAAATTTGGTAGGGGTATGCTTCTGCGGGTGCCCGCTTGTTTCGCTCTCTCTTTTTCCATTCTTTCTCTATTTTTTACATTTTTTTTATATCTTTCCCTCCCGTAGTCCCGTGAAATTGTGTGTTTTTAAATAGAAAACGAAATTATCAAAGAAAGAAACTATGGGAGAAAGAAAACTCATGCTTTTAGATGGAAAAAAGTACACAAATTGGGCCTCTAAAGGGTCTTGTATTTTACTTGGCAGGCCATGAAGCTGACTCGTGCCCAAGAATCATGGGCCTTAAATTGGTGAAATTCTGTTCGGAGTTGAAGTTCCGCATCCACCATCATTTGTTCTTTTGTCACCAGAAAATGCAGTGTTTCTCATTTCGATTCAAACAGCCATGAGGGAGCGACCAAGGTAAAATGCTGACGGGATATCAAATTCTAACATTAAGGAAACGAGTTGTTGATATCGCAATTAGTAAACAAGAAACAAGCAATTTTTTGGTCCAACCATATAAAGCCAATATGGTAAAATTTTGCAGAAAGAATTCAAATCCAAATAGATGGAAGGAGGATAGATTTGGTTGTCATTATAAAACCACTAACTCGTCATGGGGCAGGTTGTTTCCAGCAGTTATTCACAAATTCCATCAAATCATCGAACAGATTTGTTGCTCTTCAATGGTTGTGTTGATCTTTGCACTGTTGCTTCTAAATGACTACATAGTATGGTTTAATAGAAAGGGTTATTTATCATCTAATTGTGGTGACAATGTACAAGTTTCCAACATATATAAATGCTTCCTTTCAAATAAAAGGTTACAGCAAATAATACATAAGGTGATGAGATACGAAGTCCATAAAAAATACAATAAGTTGGGACTTCTAACTGCTACTTACCTTGAATTATAATTGCAAACCAAAATAAGAAAACAATCGGACAATCGGAGAGCAGCACTAGTCATGGAGCCAATCGGACAATTTTCCAAACTCGTTTCCCATGAGTCTCTTCAGGAGTATACTGCAATCTGCGGAAGGTGCATGAATACCAAATTACAATGTATACTGACACGTAGATGACAGAAAGCAACAGAATTGTAAGGCAAACCTGTCATGTAAGCGGGATTGCTGCCCCTGCCAAAACTCAAAAAGCTCTGGTTTAAGCCTGTATCCTCCCCAGTTTATGGGTTTTGGAATCACACTCCTGGGAAAGAAAAATGTTATAAGCAGAACCAATGTTTTACATCATTAATAGATGATTTATCATGATCACTAAAATGTGGGAGATAAGCATACCCATCAGAATACTTCTCCACTAGTTCTTTGTATTCCTGGTATAAAACCTCTCTTCTAGGAATTACACAACTCTAAACAAGGAAAACCAAGTGCCAATCAGAATCCATTTGAACAAAATTTCAAAAATCGCATACAGAAACCTAATCGGATGCCAAGTAACCTGTTTGCTAACTATTGCTCCCATTTGACTTCCTCGAGGACGGCTGTGGTAGTACTGTTCAGATTCTTCTTCAGAAACCTTCTGCACAGATCCCTCCACCCTTACCTAAGAGTTACAATTAGTTAACCTTCAAGCTACTGTTCCTCTATAAGTTCCAACACACGACAAGAATATAAACCACTTGGTTACAATACTCTCTAGAGTGACCTTATTTTGTCAAATTTATGGTTTCAACTGGAACCATTTCAGAAAGAGTTCCTTTTCTTTTGCGGATTATCAAACTAATTGCCAAGTCAATAAGAAATAGATATCTTCGAAGTGCAAACTGTTCTATGCCATGTAAAGTATAGCAAGTATGATGCCATGCACACACAGCATACTATGCTGCACAAGCTAACACATAATGCAATACCTGCCGATTAAGCCCGGGCCAATAGAAAAGGAGTGATGCTCGAGGATTTTCAGATAGATCATGTGCTTTTTTACTCTCATAATTGGTGTACCTGAAGCGTTGAAAAGAGAGACGAGAAAAAATAATGATGATTATCTGAAAGAGGCCCCCAACAACTAATTAAAATATCAGAATACTAACCAAACAAACCCATCGTGATCAAACCCTTTTAGCAGAACCATCCTTGAGGAGCTGTAAAGTTACATTATGAGATAATGTCAGATCTTTTACCCTAATTATGGGGACAAAATTCCTAGTACGAGAAGATCTTACGGCTTCCCATCCTTCCCAACTGTGGACAAACCCATAGCATTCGGCTCCTTCAATCCAGCCTCTACAGCCTCATCAAACCATCTGCGGAACTGCAAGATATAAAATGGGTTCAGTAAGACAAAGAAGATTGGAATTGAGACTCATCAAACATACACCGGGACAGCACTGACCTGAACAAATGGATCTCCTGCCACCAGCTCCTCAAGGAACTCTGGAGAGATATAGTTCTCCCTGAGTGCTGATATATCAACTTGAGCAGGACTTCCGATTCGAACACACATGGAATTTCCGGGGTATGGTGGAAGACAAAGCTTATATTTATCTCGAACAGCTGGCGGGACAAATCTACCGCCTATAAAGTGGTACATCCCTAAAAACTTCTTCGCCCCTAACTTTGGAGCAGTTAAAGAAACCTAGGACATGGCGAAGTTGGATTAACAAAACATGAACATTGAGGATGTCCAAAAAGTAAGCCCTGTTATGAACCATACCAACATGTCGGGTTTGATGCCTCCACCATTAACATCTCCATCTTCAACATGCCACCCAGATGGGATATCCACAGAAATAATGGAAGGTGTCCTTTGGCCAGCAGCATTAGGATCATATAAGTCCGCCAATTTTTTGATGAGATCATCAAAAGGTGGTCTTGGGTCACCTTTTTCACGGTAAGTGTAATATCAGATAATATAAAACTTGTTTCTGAAGTTTCATCCGTCCAAACCATGTGATTTGTTATCTGGATGAGATGTTCATCCATGGTGAAGTGAAACAACATTCCAGATACTCTTCTTAATGTAAGAGACTAAATAAGAAATCCCTTGGTCAGAGATCTATTACAAGGGAACATTTCTCATAGGACTGAAATTTTAATTCCGCACTATGACAACAATGACAGTGATCAACAGAGAAAGCAAAGTGGAAGTAATTACCATGGAATGAGAACCCAAACATCGCATCTATGATAATATCGAATTCCTTAGACAAGTCAGATGGCAAATCTTCGACAGCCACGAAAGGAATAGAAAGAGATTCCAGCTACAGAGGATACGCATCAAAACTAGATAAGAAAATTCCAATAAATTCTCAATTGATCAATCAAGTAGATTCTTCTAAGGGTAAAAATTGCTCCTATACCTGAGTAACGAGACCATAATAAAGAGGTTTAGGAGTCCTCTTCGGGTAACAAATGAAAGGTCTGTATCCAAAGTGAAACAGATGACGAGCAGCAACTAATCCATCCCCACCGTTATTCCCAGGACCGCAAATGACGAGAACGCGATTGTACTCAGTTGGTTTATACACCTGTGGAAAGCAATTCCACCTCAGAAGTAATCCCCACTGTAAATTTGACATTCCTTCTCTAAAGAAAACCATACCTCAGATATGGCAGCAGCAACGCTTAAACCCGCCAATTCCTACCGCGAAACAAAATAAACAATCAGCAGCATCCATAATTTTTTGTAAAAAATTACCTCGAAACCTCACTGACCATCAACTGATCGACGCTGAATCCCAGAGGGCCCATGAGAATCTCGTCCATTTCGGCAGCTTCTCGCTGGGTGAGGTACGTGACGGTATCCGAATTAGACATGGTCGCGATCCCTCGAGCCAAAAACGAGCAAATCAAACCAGACGAACTCGAAACCGGACGAGACAAATCCTGGAAAGGGAAAATGGAGAAGCGTTGGCAAAGAGACCGGATAAGCAGCTAGTTCTTCTGCATCAACAACCTCACCGAAGAGTTATCTCTGCTTACCGAGGTAGGGCGGAAGAATAAGGCGCGAGAAGGCGAAGAAGTGGAGCAAGTGTTAGGCGATGAGAGCGGGAGTAAGGCTTGTTGAAGCAGATACAAGCATCTCATGGCTTTGGTTCGGCTGCTAAGGAGAAGCATGCTTCGCCACATCTACCGACTACCTTTCTCACACTCGTCCGCTACCATGCCCAGCCAGCCATTATTCTTGGTTTGGGCTCTGGTTTTTGGATCATGCGTGTTTATATTTTCTGATGGATTATGGATAGCATCGTGTTAAAAGTGGCTTTTTTTCCTCAAATATAGCCTTTTGAGTGGTTATTATGGGTCAGAAATCTTACAGGCTGAAGGCTATTCAATTTGGGCCAGGTTAGTAGCTCTACTTCGGCCCATATCAGTTCCAGCACAAGTGCACAACTCAGCTTTGAAGATTTTAACCCGGTCAAAGTATCGCACAAATAGTCAATATCTCACTAAAATACCGCGGTATACCGGAAAACGAGTCATTTATTTAATATCTCTTTATCGTCAATTTATCGCGTTTCGATTTTGGTTTGGTGAACCCGAAACGTTTCGCGTTTCGGGGGATATTTTCGTCATTTCACTTTTTCCCGCGGGTTTCCGGTTTAACTGGGCCGTCTGCCGTGGCGTTTCGGTTTTGGTTCCGCAAAAACGAAACGTTTCGTCGCGTCTCGACAGGTTTCTGCGTTTTTTTCAAAATTTCCTCATCTGCAATTCTGCAGGAACAATAAGAGAAACACCAACCAAACAAATATCCAAATTATCCGCCATGGCTGCATTCTCTGCAACACTATCAAGAACACACCTCCCTCGCATTTTCTCCATTCCCACATCAAAGAAGGTTGACGATCTGCAATCAGAGCTGTTTTGGTAGCCATTTTTTGTCCTCCTTAACAAGAGAGTTGTTTCGGGTAGAATATGATGCATGCTTGGTGATCCACCTACTTAATTGTCAACCTACAACCCAAAATCCTTGGCCTAAACCAACCGCAAAAATACTTTCATGGTCTAACAAGTATAGCTCAGTTTCAGAACAAGCCTGCTGTTGGTTCTTCATTGCATGCACTTAGATTTTACAAAAAGAAAAAGAAACCAAACCAAACCCAAACCCTAAACCACCTCCTTCCCAACGGAGAACCTCATCAAGCAACACAACCCCCACAACAACAAATGATCCCCATTTCTCTTATACAATCAACAAAACTAAACACCAAAAATATAACCCCTCACTCCCGCCCAACCCAAACAAACAAACAAACATGGATCTGTGCCAATTTCAAGGGGAATAAGAAGACTCGGATCCTGAAACTATTGTTGCAAATGCAACCTTCAAAGACCATCCCACCACAGCTTTTCAAAGTGTGTAAGTATCAACAACTCCATCGAGAGCATGGGGTATACATTCATCGTCCTCTATTGTGTCTCCATAGGACTAGCTTACTGCTCTGTACAGAGTATGAATGGTTTAAATAAACTTCGGGCAAAGACTGAATCCGTACACCTAAATATGCATGTCCAGTATGTTTCATCGCAAAGCTCTCCACATTCCGTGCTTGTCTCATTTTGTGTGCTCTTGTGAACTCTTTGAAGACATCAATTTACAAGACGAATATGCTTACTGCAAACCGGACCAGATCATGTATGGCATACGACCGTGTGATATTAAGCTTTTTTACTCTAACCTCATAATATACCATTCAACACCCTCTGATAATAATCATACTGCCGTGTCCGCCATGCATCTAGACTACTGCTGATCAGAGAAAGCACCAAGGAGACACATTGCTGGAAAAATAAAAGAGCTCGTTTATGAACCAACTAAGGCTGCTTAGAACTGAAAATTGAGGCATACGGTTAGTCTGCTTGTTTACCTCTTCTGTCAAACTTAGATCAAACCGTTTTCTTAGGTTTTGTATAGTCCTCGAACCTCCTTTAAAGCAAGGAAACCCGGAATCCTGATAATGGACACAAGAAGATACCTCAGTTTACTAAAACTGTCTTCTAAAGCAAACATTCCAGGTAATTCACATGAAGGAAAAGCGGGCAAGAAATAATTCCTGATCTGTAGACACTAATAACAACTTACCATGATTGTCATTGTGCCATAATCGGGAAGTACAAAACTAACGCCAGTACTACAAACACCTATGTCTGGCATGATTGTCATACCAGAAAGTACAGTTACGGGCCTTAAAACTATTTTTAGATCAAGTTTGTAACAAATATAGCCACAGCTATTGCGTCTTTGGATAAGATGTGAGCAGTACGAAAACCAGATAAGGAGATGAAGTTTTAGCTAGTTCGATGAGATGGCTTGTTTGTCTGCGTAGGAGGTATTTTCCTTTTTAAAGTCATTTAGAATTTGTTGTAAATGTGCAAAATGGAATGTATTTAAAATCATTTTGCCACTAAATGGGAGTATTAAAAAAATGAAATATTGATTCCCCGGGCCAGAAGATAACGCACCTGCAACATCTCGACAAGAAGAATTATCCGCTCCGCATGCTTACGACAAGTTAAGAATCCTTGAATACACAAAACCTACAGTTGGCAGGAGGAAACAAGAAGTTAATCCTTGGAGAAAAAGGAATAGGCCATATCTCACTATCTGAGGTCTAAACGATTCTGTAACTTCAACATAAAGTCAACCGCTTCTAGATTAGAGAATATGCAAGCCAAAACCATATAATGGTTCACCTCAATCTTAAAACAAACTAAAATAAGTAAATAACACGGATACCTTGAAGTAGTCAAAAAATTCGCTTGGAATTCCCTCTGCATCAGAGTCCATGACCTACAGTCCAAGAATAGCTCCATTATTAAGTTACAAAGCAAATATAAACTGGCATCAGAATAGAAATGTCAATGTGTCATAACAATGATCCTTAAAGAAAATAAATTGCATATATGGAGAGTACAAAGTTAAACCTTCAAAGAAAACACATTCTTACCTCAAGAAGTTCCCGTGTTAACTTGAAAGGTGCACTCTCGAAGTTTACTCCGCCAGGTGAATTGGAGAGCATGAATCCAAAGTCAATATGTATAATATGACCTTCTTCATCCAATAAAAGGTTCCCATTATGTCTATCCTTCACCTAATAAGAAAGGAAAAATAAGAGAAAAAGAGAAACGGAAAATGGTTAAGATCCCTTTTGTACACTGGACACGATTGTATATTACAAAACAAGGCCAATACAACATAGTCACAGAAGAAACATAATCGTACATATAGCTCCAAACATGAGACGAATAGGATGTGGCACATAATGAAGGCTAGGGGTTATCCGAAATAAAGACATATGATCCACCACTTCCACAGAATAAGCAAACAAGCGTGTCACTTGGCAGTTACCAATTTTATTTAATTAAAGAGGAATAAACAGTATCACACCTGTAGAAGGTAGCACACCAGGGAGTATCCAGCCATACTTTCAACAAAGTTCCTCTGAATAACAAGTACAATAAAAAAAGATTAGATGACATATTCTTCCAACCAAGATGAACATATTGATTCACATTTATAGAAGTTAGAACAGCTCCCTGCAACAGCAAAATGAAACCGGCCTAGCTAAATGTCTGATTGAAGTAAACTTCTACAAATGTATAAAGACTTGCCTTCACCTGTTATATTTACGCTTATGAATTATTTCATCTAATCTGAGTGTGAGAATTGTTCTTCAATTATTTATTCATATCTTAATACTATCAACAGGACTCACAGAAAAGTAAAGGTGTCTGCATACAGCTGAAAGAAGGGAATAGATGAAGGAATTACTCCCAACTTGAAACAAGGGCAAACAGAAGACTTCTAAGCCAAGTAATGAACTACGGTTAGTTCTAAACAAATGCCAGCCCAAGGGAAGCTGTGTGGGCAAACTGGAAGTTAATGATCCAGGGGGAGGAAAAAGGTTGCAATGACTAGTACCTGGGCAAGCTTAAAACTTGAGGAATTCTCTTTGTACTTTGCAACAAAGAAGTCACGCAAACTTGTTACATTAGCATATCTAGTCTTGATGGAATGAATAGAAGCCTACAGACAACGAACACTGACGGTTAGGTACCATGAATATTAATCAATGGCTCAGTCAAAGAGTATAAGCAAGCTGGATACCGTATCTGGGACTGTTTCAATAAGAGCTGTGTACGAAGAGGTCACCAGAACTTCATAAGGACGCAGCCAGAGAGGAAGTCCAGCTTCTTGGAATATATCTGATATAAAACCATTGTAACTATTACTCTAGCATCTTTGTATGAAACCTAGCTACTTGGAGAAAATCTGATATACTGTCGATTCTCTGGAATTTGGACACTTATCGGGGACAGCTAAACAGCTAATTTCCTGAGAATAAAGACATAAGACTGAGGTAGAAGACGACATATCCAGACATTAATTAGTAATTTAGTCTTATGCCTCACCTTATCAGTTCATTTACAAGCTACTAATAGTCAGACTAGCTCCAGATAGTTTAATCAGGAGTCGAAATGTATAAGCATATTTGGTTTAGGATTCAGTAAATGTACGAGCCATAAACAAGACGTCAGTCAATTACATTGACCGGAATCCCACGCGCTTACTTTGTAGAATAATTGACTGTAATACACGCCCTATGCAATGCACCTAGCCAACAATTAACTATGAAGTAAAAAAAAACAATAAGAAGAGCTAATAAAAAAATTGAAAACCAAGCTAAGACAGCATAATAGTTCAGCTGTGCATAACTATCAGGTGTACAAGTTGACATCGAGCATGGTTAATGATGTTCCACCATCGCTGGCTTTTGGTTTTCTAATAATGAACCAGAACAACAGAAAACTCTAACAATTTATTATTCTACTTATTCCAAGCCCACTTTTCAAATCTTCATTTTGTCCGTCTCAGTAAAAAATAGTAAGGCTTTATAACTGTAATTAAATCCTGGAGCTCACCATAGAAATGAGAAATAAGTTGCACAGCGAGATGCTCTTGCCTACAATCATCCCCACTCTTTACAATTACCTATACAATGAACAAGAATGGTCATTTCATATTAAAGCAATGTGAATGGAGTTTATGTAGACAACAACAAAGCTCCATTACAACATAGGTCAATGAACATCTTTATCCAACAACTCCTATGCTCTTAACTGTTACTGTAACCCCAACATTGTGATATACACAGCTGACCAAATTAATGTATCAGCCAATGGAAATGGGAATTTTCACTTCAATAGCAAAATGTTACAGCAAATGCACAGTAGCTAGAATTTGGACCTGTTGATCGCTAGTATATGCCCAAAAAAAGAATATGATCGAAAATGATCAAACAGAGTGACAGATCAGACACTAAAATATGACTTATGAGTAACAAATACAAAAACCAGCAACCACACAGTAATCAGTGGTGCTGATTCGCTAGTCTCTTGAAAGACAAACCACCAGGAGATCGGCTTCAGTTTACAAGGCAAAGCAGTGGGGCGTCAACTGTCAAGGAGTGCTCAAAAGTGAGCACTGAAGGTCAGGCATAAGGCATTGAGAAGCCAAAGTTGGTGATCACTGGTCGGTGAATGTGAAATCAATCATAACCACTAGCAAGTGATCAAGAAATACCAATAAGGGGTACAAATGTAGTCCCAATATGCCTTTTGGCTTTTGATTCCAATGTCAAGTTGAAGATGACATGAGATTGTAAACCATACAGCCAACCTTAACATCCATGATTTGCTAGGGTACATAACAACAATCCTTGGTTGCTAAAGCTAGGGAAACTAATATATAAACACAGAACTTACAGAGCTCAAGTTCCAACCGGGTAACTTCCCATGAGCTGAAGCTTTGCGTATTCTATCTTTCTTCACCTCCCAAAGTTCGCCTGATAAGGGATCAGTGGCTCTAGGAGTGCCACCATTTACCTGTCAAAGATAAAAGTTCCTAAATCAACAATTGGTTGCAAACAGGCATATAGTCTTTTAGCCTGAGAGTTCTTACACTTGGTTGGGCATCTGATGAATCTTGTCCGGCTCCTTTCAGAGGAAGTCCGGGAGGTGCTTCACCCTTGGCTGCTGCAGCCTGGAAAAGAAACAAGTTCACGACCACCAAAAAAGAACTAAAATCAGCCTAGTCAGCACTCATCCTGTATACTTCTCACCTTTACTTCTTCTATTGCAATGGTGCTTGGAACACGACGATGCTCCCTTCTACGTGGTGGCCCTTCATCCCCAATATCTTCCATTCTAGCTCCAGAATCTGATGTCAGCACGACCCTTACCCATTCAAAATCACAGCCATCTGCTGGCTTTTTCCGCAAATTACTGCGATGGATGCCAGAGTGTAAATCAGGTGCTTCACTTTTTAGTCTTGAGTCTATTGTCCGCCTCTCCACAGAAAGACTCACAGTGACAACCTTTAACTTTGCTTCCGAAGAATGGGACATTGCCTGATCAATGGCTTCAGCTGTGGATCTTGACATTCTATCACTACTGTTCCGGTATGCTTCCTGTGTAGTCCATAACGGATATGCCCATGGAGGTGGCTTTTGCAACAATGCATCTCCATTTGCAAGAGGAATTCCTCCTCTAGAAAGCTTTTGAGAGCCAGAGGAATCTTTGGAATTGCTATAAAAGTTGTAGAGAGAAAAGACAACATAAGCTGGTATAAACAGAACATATATGAAACTATATAATGAAGTATGTCTAAGCTAATATTCTAGGATATTTATCTTATTATTGACAGATTCTCTGCCCCACAAGAGATGAAATTCAATAACTACCTTGGCATTTCACTTTTCAGAACTTCCACGCAGATCAGATAAGGTGCCTTCTCCCTGGAGTTCAGTAGAACAGCCTCGTCTTCAGGTATATGAACCACACGGTACATCCCCTTTCCCAGAGGAAAGCACACTCCTGGATTTGTAAGCAGAGGCATAAGAGTAAGTGAACAAGGCAGCACCGGTAACATATAACAGAAAGAAAATAACACTAGCATATCAGAGAACCAAAAAGTATAACCCAAGGGTTGACATTTCCACTAAACTTATCCAAAAAGAATTACCAGCTTATTTAAGGAAATTTGAAAGAGTATAAACATGACATTATTCATAGTGTTTTCATGAATCAAATTCAGTAGACTGGTGTGGAGATTAAGCAGCACTTTTACCATTCCTTCTTCCTTCACTGTAATAGGTAACTCAAGGGAACAACAACAAAGAAAATACTGCAAGTTGGCAACAATCCAACAGACACAAGATGGTCGAAGACTTTTTATTGTTTGGTTGTGCTTATTTTCTCCCTCCTGATACTAGGATTCCGTTCCTTGTATCCCACCTCTTCGCTTTACCTTTTTTTTGTCAATCCTCTTCTTGTAAATAATCTTTTCAGAAATTAAATTAACGTTTCTAAAGTAACAGAACTCAGGGCATTGAAACAAATTCTAAGACTCATTACACTACATAATCTAAAGGGAACATACTCACTTCAACCTAAAAAAACCCAATATTCTGAAGTAACACATAGTAAACACATAGTAAACACAAACATTAACTACCGCATAACAAAAACATGTACATAACAAGAATACTGGAAGCATTCACGAAACAATCAACACATGTTTCCATTCGAGCGATCAAAATATTATTAGCTTAAGCTTTCTGGATTGAAAAAGAGCTTCTCTTCTAAGGAAATAGAAGGTCGTGGAACGCACCTCCAGTAGGCTGAGCCTCAGCTAAATGCAGATTGATCTCTGTAAGTGACTGGAAACAGATGTGAAGCAAAAGGAAACATTAATTAGAACAGGTCAAGCACAACGTTGTTAAAACTTAAAACTGCTAAATGCAGACACATCACTTGTAAGTTATGCCAGAAAGTGAATAATAATTGGCATACACACAGCTCAAATGTTTACCTCTCGAAGGGCACTTTTGCGATCTTCAACAGGAAATACATCCACTAAAAAGTAGGAAGTTTCACATAGCGATAATACAAAATCCAAGGATTCATGATAAGCTCCTTTCCTCAATTGTGCTGCAGAGTGATTCGGGAGTGGTGGTTTTGCGTTTGACTTATCATTATGTTGCTTTGGTGACCCAGGGCGCTTCTGCAACGATAAGAGCACATAAGATGTAGATGTCAAGATTCCATACAACAATAACAACCAAAAATTAACATGAAATAATTACCAGACATAAAACATAAAAGCCACATGCAATTCAACCCCTGATTACCAGATCTTCCTACATAAGTCCATTGGAACATTATTAAATTATCTCCAGATTACATCAAGTCCAACATTCCTATCAATCAGACACATTCAGAGAGAGCAGGCTTAGTGGATAAATCTTCGGGATGCATTTAGCCCTTATGGAATCCCAAATTCCCTGCTGCTTAACATTTTCAACTAATGCCTCTAAGTAGAAACAGACTACTTGGCTTTCAATCATCAATCAGCACATCAGTAAAGAAGCAGTAAAAGATTAAGTAAGAACAGTATTCAGACAACTGTCATCAAGAGGAGATGGCTTGTATAGATTAATAGCAGTTGATATAGCTCATAGGCAGGCTAAATATCTTCTCAACGCACCTCCTTGTTCTTCTTGGCACTCAATAATTCGGAATCTTCAACTGAACGGTCCCGGTCTCTGAACAGTTTGCGGAAAAATTTCTCTGTCCCTGGGCTGCTTTCAGACAAACTAACATGTGCATTGTTATTACTTTCATTTGCCAGCGTACTTTTTACATCTTCAGGGTGCACACGAAATAGTTTTCTGAACAGAGATAAATCAGAAGATTCTTCTTCCTCGCCATTGGCATTCACTTCATTGATCTTATCGGGACCATACTTCTCAGACTTATCCTTAAACAATTTACGGAAGAATCCATCCTTTTCATCATCCTCTACAGATTTTGCAAATTTCTCAGAAGCATTAATCCTTCCATCCTCAAGTCTTTCATTCCCATCTTTCTTGTCATCAAACTTCTCTTTGAAGAACTTCCTGAAAAACCCATCCCTTTCAACATCTTCAATTGATTTAGAAAGTAATCTGTCATCTCCATCACCTTTACTATCACGAAACAACTTTTTGAAAAATCCTTCTGAACTTGCGGTCAGCTCCTCCTCTTCACCTTTGTTATGATCCTTCAAAAGCTTCTTAAAAAAACCATCCGTTGGTGAAGTCAGCTCATCCTCTTCCCCTTTCCCAGAATCTTTCAAGAGTCTCTTGAAAAAACCATCTGAACTAGATGTCACCTCATCATCTTCAGATCTATTTGAATCTCTCAAAAGCCTCTTGAAGAAGCCATCTGAGCTCGACGTCAACTCCTCCTCCTCTTTTTTACTGTTGTCCCTCATTAGCCTCTTAAGAAATCCATCCTTCTCGGGATCTTCCTCATCTTTATCCACGGATTTTCTAAAAAGTAACGCATCTCTGACCTTTGGACCAGGGATGAACTTCTTAAACATTTTATTTTCCTCGGGTGAACATTGACCGCCATCATCATGCAAATTATTACCTGGGGAAGTTGAAAATGAAACAGATCTGTGTGCAGGTGGTGAGGAAGTTAATGATAAGAACTTCTGCTTCGATGACAATAGTTTATTCAGAACCTGATTTTTACTACTGGGGCTCGAATTTTCACTACGTGGCCGCATAAGAGGTGGCCATTCTCCCATCAAAGTAGCAGCAATCTGACACTTCTCTTGAATCCTGCTAATCCCATCATTATCATCTGAATCCTCAAGTTCCGCTAACAGAAACCAGTGCACCTTAAGAGCTATCATTAGTGACTTGGAGCATATATCAATAACAAACTTATCCAGAGATGGGCTTGGCTTGTGTATTAACATATAACATATCTGAAATAGGTAGCTCTCTATGCCTGACAATGGCAAAGTGTACATTCGGTTACACAAGTAATCACGAACCCCTGCATGCTCATGCTTGTACAGGTAGCTCACAGCAATCCACTCGCAGAAAAAGGCTGAATCAAAGAACCTGATCAGCCACCCGTTCTCACTAGATTCGCTTGTCAAGTTGCTCCGTGAAGTGATCTCCCTTGGTGACTCTGCCGATTCTCCGAGACTAAGTCCCAGAAGCCTCACCATTGTCACCCTTTCATCATAAGCCCAGACTACTCTGAAGAATCAGATCGAAGAAGCGATGATCGCCTTCTAACCTCAAACCAAAACGAAACACAGATAACCATGCAGAGCATCTAACTCGCAAAACCACCCTTAAACCTTCCTCAAAACCCCCCAATTTACTGACAGCACCAGAAGTTCCCCTGTACTACCAGCGGTTCCATTGAAATGTTAACTAATCCTACTCGTGAAAACCAGAAACCCTAAATATGCCAAACCACAACCAGCGAGGAGCACACAATATTCCTGATTAGCGTGCCGAAGCTGAGGAAAGACGAAAGATAGTATAGAGGTTAAGTGATCGGAAGAACGGAGAAATGGGGGAGGAAAGAGTTGAGATGAGATTGAAGAAGAGAGAATTGATTGGAATTGGGGAAATCCAACTTACAGAGCAAGAAATTAGATTGAATTTGCGGGAGTCCTGCTGACACTGGATCCAGTAGAATCTGCTCCTGGAGACGGCGAGGCCGGAGCTTGACGGCGGCGACGCGGTCAGGAGCGGCGGAGATTGGCGGCGGTGGTGAGGCTTGGCGGTCTAAGTTGTTAAGGAGAGCGCAACAAAGACAAAGGGGCAGATGTACGAAGCTGAGCTGATTATTATTTGTTTAATTTTTGGGGAAAATATTAATACAATATATTTGGCATTTGCTGGATTTCCAATTTTCCCTCCAAATGGTAAAAGACCCGACCCGATGACTTTTAGTTGGGCTGAGCTCAATTTAGGAATTCACAACTGCTTCTTGTTTTGATCCGATCCTTTGATGGGCTTCGAATGACATTGTGAAACCTTGGGCTCAAAGTTGAATGACCTGCACAAGACACAAACGAGTCCAAGCAAAAAGGCCATTGTCAAGGTTTTTTTTATGGGTAACCTGTAGGATTATTATACCATTGTCCAGATTTAAATTATATTATTGGACTATTATTTAATAATTTCTAAATATGATATTTACAACATCACTAGATGGATGTCACGTTTAAAAATGGCCAATTTTTAAGAACGGATATATAACATTTTTATTTTTGCCCATTTCATCGTTAATTTGCTTGTTTGCCATGAGCTTTAGGATTTAGAGTTTAGGGTTTAGGATTTAAAATTTAGTGAAGAGATTTTAGTGTATTTTAGGGTGTGTTATATTTTAGTGAAGAGATTTTAGTGTAGTTTTGGTTGTATGATGGTGAACGGAATTTGGTGTAGTTATGAGTTTGAAATGTTATTAGTGAATGAATTTTGATGTAGTTTAGGGGCTATGTTGTTTTAATGATGAGATTTTGGTGTAATTTAGAGTATGTGATATTTTAATGATGATATTTTTGTGTAGTTAAGGATTTGAAATGTTATAGTGAATGAATTTTGATGTAGTTTAGGGTGTTTGTTATTCTAATGATAAGATTTTGGTGTAATATAGGGTATGTGATATTTTAATGATGATATTTTGGTTTAGTTAAGGATTTGAAATGTTCTAATGGATGAATTTTGGTGTAGGAAAATTGAAGGTGTGCTGCTGTTTGTTTGTTGCTGGGCCCAAAAAATTGAAAGGCTGGTTTTGTCTTTTTAAGGAAAATCCAAGAACGGCTACTTTTTGTTTGATTCTAGGCCCAAAGGATTGGAAGTCTGCTAAAAAACAGAGAACAATATTATTACTAGGCCTCAATTGTTTTGAAATTATTACGAAATTTTAGGCGGGCAAATTTTGGCCAATTTTTTGAAGTCCCGCTATTTGGTTGTCCAGCTAGCCCTCAAATCACAGATTTAGTACGAAATAATTTATTTTGATCTCCGCCGTTCGGTTCCAGATCTCCTCTTCCACCATATCTCCACCCTATCCTCCGCTGCCGCCGCCATTGTTCCTCACTTCCTCGTCGGCCTCCCTAATTTCATCTCTTCCTCTTCCGCCGGATGGACTCACATCCACCTCTACATCGTGAGTTTCCTGATTGCATTAACCAATTTAACCCTAACTACTCGGGGTTTTCCCTAACTTGATTTTGCTGACATCAGATCCCGTTCATAGGGTCTTCAGAAGGTGTTTAGGGTTTGGGTTTAGGGTTTAGGGTTTAGGGTTTAGGGTTTAGGGTTTAGGGTTTAGGGTTTAGGGTTTAGGGTTTAGGGTTTAGGGTTTAGGGTTTAGGGTTAGGGTTTAGGGTTTAGGGTTTAGGGTTTAGGGTTTAGGGTTTAGGGTTTAGGGTTTAGGGTTTAGGGTTTAGGGTTTAGGGTTTGGGGTTTAGGGTTTAGGGTTTAGGGTTTAGGGTTTAGGGTTTAGGGTTTAGGGTTTAGGGTTTAGGGTTTAGGGTTTAGGGTTTAGGGTTTAGGGTTTAGGGTTTAGGGTTTAGGGTTTAGGGTTTAGGGTTTAGGGTTTAGGGTTTAGGGTTTAGGGTTTAGGGTTTAGGGTTTAGGGTTTAGGGTTTAGGGTTTAGGGTTTAGGGTTTAGGGTTTAGGGTTTAGGGTTTAGGGTTTTAGGGTTTAGGGTTTAGGGTTTAGGG